>CM076993.1:97368921-98785642 GCA_039090855.1 Macrothele yani
CCAACTGCCAGTACATTCATTTTTACTTTCGTACGCCAATGTGAAAACACAAGTTTGTCCGTGACAGGGTCATAACCGCGCCCCCTCGTTCCTGAGTAAGTTGCTCTCCCAACTAAGCTACACGGACGGAATGAATTGCTGCAGATTTGTCCTCTTCACATGTGCTTTAACCTCTGTATACATCACACTGACCACGCAAATGAATGCTAGGGCACACAGGTATGGATCCCAGATAATAGTAGAGCGAACTATGCCACGCATGGTCTCCGGAGTCGACGCTGCGTCAAGGCGCCCATGTTAACTCAGGTCCATCGGCAATGGACACCTGCAGTTCGCATGGGACTACCGTCATTGGACAGTGGAAGAGTGGGAAAAGTTGCCTTCTTCGGGACGAATCGGGGCTTTTACTCCACAGATGTGACGGGCGGTGGCGGATATGGCGTCAGACACACGAGAACCAACATACGGTTTACACGTTTGTCGGTCAAGTTCAGGTCGGCGGTGGCAGTATGCATGTCTGGGGGACATCTTCCGCGCGGGATCTGGAACCGCTGATACCACTTGATGGGTCCCCTGAACGCCAATGGCTACCTGTCCATCCTCGCTGACCACATGCATCCCTTAGTGTTGGTCGTTTACCCTGGCGGTGATGGTGTCTACCAACAAGACAATGCACCGTGCCACGTAGCTAAGGAGCTGCGTAACTGGTTCCAGGAACACGACAGCGATGTCTCCGCCTCTCTTGGCCGGCGAGTCGCCCGACCTCAACTGAAAGAGAGCACTTGTGGATCGACAGGTTCGACGTGCCGACCCACAACCATGTCATCTCCGGGACCTTCGTGCTCTGCTGCGGTCCGAATGGGTACGTGTGCCTCGGGAAACCTTCCAGGGCCTCATTGCGTCCATGTCTCGCAGCTGTCATCCGGGCCGAGGGTGGTTTATTCCCGTTATTAGGTAAGTGGTCATATTATTCCGATACGATTGTGCATATGCTGTATATAATTTTTTTTAAGTACTATATTTACATTAATTTGCTACTATATAATTATTTTTTGTTTAAAGAGCGTACCAGATCTTTCTGGAACAAATAAACTTGAATGTTTGTGACAAAAGTCCCGCTGAGTTCGATCTGCTACCAGGCCTTACGGGAACTGGAATTTCTCAAACGGGCCTGACGTAGGTTCTTTTGAGTGTCGATGAGTTGAACTCGACAGCTGAAATACTGGAACGTGTAGTCAGCAATTCTTAAGATCTACGATAATGAGGCACTCCAATAACAAGTCCTTGGTTAGACGAGACAAAATTTAATAGATGAAAGAATGAGTTCCGTTTGATTGGCTATCTCCACGTGCCAACAGGTTTTCCAGCTAGAGAACACTTCACTATCTCACCGATATCCCGGTAAACCCTCCGCCACGTGGACTTGAGTCGTTCCGTCTAAAAACCCCAGCCGATCTCTTATCGCCGAAAAACCCTGACCCCCCTCCGTCAGTGAAAACGAAAAAACCCGAGAGAGGTCTAACCGACACTCTCTGCGTAAAACACTACGTCCAACTCCGTGGAAGGTGAAACGCGTAATAGATCATATGTAGAGGATTTTAGGCAGGAAGTAACTGACCCCAGGTCTAGGAAGCTAGGAGATTTGGGCTAGAGTGCCCGATAGGGAAGAGACACGGGAAGTGAGGTATAAAGGGGGAGAAAGACGCCCTTATTTGTTACGGGGCTGACGGTCCCCATCCGACGCACGCTGGTGAAACGCGAAAAGCCTCTCTAGCAACAAGGAGTTCCTTTAATCTAGGTTGAGAGACCCCTCGAATCCACAGCGCTTTGCGCCTTTTGGCAGGTGAAAGAGAATCTAAGAGAGTTAGGAGCAGATTGCCTTGATAGAATAGCACGAAAGAAAATTATGGAAATATTAGAGCACAAGGAGTAAACGGTTTCCCGTTAAGTAGTGAAGTTGTAAGCTGCCCTACATACTTACCTGCAACAGCAAGCCGTTCTGAGCGATATTTCTCTCTGCAGAAAAATGCCCGGTACACCGCTGCCACAGATGAGCAAGCAGGGAGAAACGAAGTGAAGGGGACACGGGAAAGGTAGAACCTGAAAAAAAAAAAAAAAAAAAAAACATCACACACAGAATAAGTTTCCCAGAGGAAAATCGACGTTCAACACCGGATAAAACAGAAACTGGTCATTTGCTCAGTGTTCCTCACGGGTCCGCAATTGCTTCGTTACTCGTCAGTCAATGAGAGAAAAGATTTTTTCCCCATTGGTTAAAATTTTTTTTTCTCAGGTTGCCACTTTTGCTGATTCTTGCCTGACATGTCAGAATAACCATAGCTGAGGTGGTGTGATCACAAGATTACACCGATCGAGGTTTAAGTTACTTCATTTTGAGTAACAATAATTGTGAAAACAAAAGTATAAAAACGGCCACAATCAGGGTTATTATAATTATTATAATTTATTTTTTTCATTCCTTAATTAAGGAGCCGGTAGTATAAGGGCTAATCAGTTTTTTTTCTTCGCTACTTGTCTGCTATGTAGCGGAAGAAATTAAGTCCTGTTTTTATTTATTTATTTATTTGTTTGTTTTTTAGTCAGAACTAAGGCGTAAGAAAAAAAATAATATAAAAAGACAAGACAAACAACACCTTGTTTGTCAGGGGGGAGAGATATTCAGTACAAAAGAGATAAATCTTTTAGGCAACATCATTTTTGCTCGGCCTCTTAAAAGCGGCCGAAGTTATTTTTTTTTTTTTTTTGTTTTGTTCAAAGAGACCGCAAGTCCACAGTGCGACAAATCCCCCCCCCCCCCCCCCCCCCCCCCTCAGCCTCAACAGTGGTGATCAGGACAATGTGTCACAATATACAGTTCATCGCAGCCTTCTGCTCATGAGCCTGCGTAGCCGGAAAACCCAGACGGGTCCCTATGCTTACTGCACGTCATCGCCAACAACAATGCATGAAATGGGCCAAAGATCATCGAGATTGGACCGTGGTGATTGGAAGAAAGCGGCCTGGTCTGACGAATCAAGATTCCTGGTGCATCACGTAGACGGCCGAGCGCTGATACGCCGATTGCCAACGGAGGCTGATGACACCTGCAGCACTGTTGTGAGGAAACAGGCCGTCGAGGGCGGTGTTTTCTGGCACACTTTAGGCACCATTATCTCAATAGCACAACTCCAGTGACAGCTGTCAGTTATCTGGAACATCGCAGTGCGGCCCAAGTTCATCTATTCATGGCAACTGTCAGAATCGTCAAGGAGGGGGGCATGCTGTGGTGGCTTTCTGTTAATGCCCTGGCCTCCAAATTCCTCCTGACATGAACCTTAATCAAACATGGATGCCTATTGCCAAGTCATTGAATCGATGCCTCCCGCCGAGGGGGCCGCTGTTTTGCGGCCTAAGGCCCGTTTCACACAGGCGGGTTCTTCCCGCCGAAGCAATAAATTATTCAGCTGTCCAACCGACTCTCTTTTGGAGCCGTGGCTATAGAGTTATACCGAGACTTTCAGACGAGCGGAGTCGGTAGAAACTCCGATCGAGCAGCCGCTGAGCATTTTCACGGGGTTCGCTACAAACCGACCGACTGCGATACTCGTCCAAATTTAGAGAAACACAGATGTAAGGCAAGACATTCACACAATCGGTGAACGGATTCTCCGCTTAGGCACAATAAAACAATCACTCTTGTCAGGAGGGGAGGGAAGGAAAGCAAAGCTGCTTACAGGGCGAGGTCGATTGTCAATCGCTTTGGGCTTGTGTGCTTTGTTAGTTTTTTTTTTTTTTTTTTTTTTTTTGGATTGGGAGGTTTAACGACCACCGTGAGCAACTCAATGGGCTATAAGCAGTCGCCCGTCCCTAATTTAGGTCACTGTTCCAGGGAAGGGAGAGAGCCAGGTGCCGTAAGACAAACACAACATCCATGCCTCACCGGGATTCGAACCCGGACCCCGTTCGGACGAATGATCAGGAGGCCAGCGCCTTAGACCACTGCGCCACCGGGGGCTTTGTTAGTTTTCAACAGAAACACTCTGATTTTTTAGTATAGTTTGCGCTATAACTTCTGTCGATCATGTCTGCTATTAATGTTGATATTGAATTAATAATTTTGGAAGTGGAAAAGCGCCCACAAGGTTGGGATACATTGTCGGAAGATTACAGGGATAGGAACATTAAAAAAAAAAATGCTTGAATGATATCTGCAGAATCCTGTACAATGAGTTCGACAATTTCACTGAATATGAAGGAACATCATCGGTAAGCGAATTCCGAATGTACTTGTCTTTGTGCAGAGATATTTCACAACAATAATATATGAGCATACCTGCCAACTCATCCTATTTTGGCAGAAGTCTTTTCGATTTTTTATACATTCTTCCGATCTTGTGACCAAACTCGCGCTTCTTCTGTCGTTCGAAAAATTTCTGCGTTTTTTGGCCAAAAATAACCTGTTTTATTAATTTTTGTAAGACAAAAAAAAAAAGTAGTTGAAAAGCGCATCTCAGGGCTGCCAGACCTGCGCCAATTGCACCCAGCCCGTGCCAAAACGTTGTTCTTGCACCATTCTGCTAAAAATTGCAATTTTGACGAAATCTGTGCTAATTTTGCGTCAAAAGTTAAAATTTACCAGTCATCGATATCTTAGCGTAATCTTACGCCATCTTCGAAATCAATTCAGCGGTTAGTTCGTACGTGTGAGATCCTTCCGTGGAATCGCGGAGTCCCCTTTCCCACCCCCAACCTTTTTTTTTTTTGTCATTTTCGAGATCGATGCAAAAATGAGGGAATTTTCGGGGTATTAGTTAGGGCGGGGAGTCGTATTCCGTTCTGGGAAGTTATTTTGTCTTCTTTAAACGTTCGGAAACGGAAGATAAAACGGGGTGGAGTGTAGATTTTTCCCGTAATCGTACTTTTTTCCTCTCGCGATGTTGCTTCTGTTCAGTATTGTTGTTAAATATAATTTCATTGCATAATTTCACCTTGAAATTGTAGGCAACGATTTCCGAAAACGGAAAAGTTAGGCCGCCCGAAAATTTCCCCGTAATCTTCGGCCACGAGATTGTTACGCTAATTCGAGGAATTCCCGTCTTTTTTATCATTCGGACCATTCACGAGATCGAGGCAGCAACTGGAACTGAACTTTTGGGAGGAGGGGGGGGTGTCGTTTTCTCCGTCGGAGGACGAAATTTCATCCTTCGAAAACGGGAAGTAAAACGGAGATAAGATTTTTCTCGTAATCGTAATTCAGTTATTATTAGAAATCATTTGGTATTCCATAAATATTTGTATTTCAGCTTGAAAATGTTGGATAAATTTCCGAAAACGGAAGTCAGACGGAGCGAAGATTTCTTCAGTAATTGTATTTTTTTCCCTCATGATGTGATCCCCACTCCTATGTAGTTGTTAAATGACATTACCCTGATAAAACGTGTGTGCATTTTAACATGATAAGAGTGGGGAAAATTTCCAAAAAAACGGAAGTGACGAAGTTTGGAAATTTGTAAGAATTGATGCATGGTGTTAAAAAAAAAAGTATTCATTATCTGAAAATTACACCATTTATCTAAAATAGTGAAAAGCTCTGATATCAGAATTCAGGGTTCTCAGCTACAGTTGATGTTTTTAGGAAGCACAGGATACTTTTTCAAAAATTGCATTGCTTTTGGAGCAGACAATGCTCCAGTAATGATAGGAGAGAAAAATGGTGTGGCTCGTCATTTGAAAGAACACCAAAGTGAAATAATAATTATAGGGTGTATTTGCCATTTAATTAATAACGCAAAATAATTTTTTCTTTGGTTAATAAAATCGCACAATGTTTCGATCATTAATGTGTCAGTGAATCGCTTGAGAGTCTTCTGTTAATTAAATGCAAAGAAAATTTACTTTGTTTTCAAAAAGAGTACTCCAAAGAATTCTTAAAAAAATCCAAAAAGACCACTGTAAGAAGTTTAGCTAACTGTTAAGTTACTATAAATAAAAATCCTCTTCAATAAAAAACACACCAAAAAATAAAGGTAAGTGTCCTGTATTCCTTTTTTGTTTAAGCAGTATGAGTTCTAAATCACTTTATCGTGAGACAAATTGACGTAAAAGAAATCTTTCTGAATTTTTATACAATCTTCCGAATTTACAAAGCCAATCTTCTGCATATTAATTAAATTTAGTTGGCAAGTATGTATGAGTATGGCTTTCCCTGTCCCTATTACCAGAGGGAGAGGGGGGGCTTTAAGCAAAGTCCTGGTCCTCCACCTGGTGGGGACCTCCACTCACACACTGTAATGAAAGAAAAAATATATACCTTGCCCTTTGTACCTGACAATACATTCACTCTGATCATTTATTTATCAACAGAGAAAATTATTCTAGGTCAGGTATAATGGCATAAACTCACAATGTTTGGAAATCTTGTTCGTTCATGGAAATAGCAGCGTTTTCTGCATTTTTTTTAATTTCAAGTTTAGTATAATTGTTTTCTCATAGTTCGCGCATAATCACCATATTTCGAGTGTAGGTATGATGCCAGCAATTTTCTAGCAAACATTGTAATGGTTTACAGTGCTGCAGAAGTTAATTGCCACATTTTGCCATTTTTTGTATAGGAGTGAATGACTTCAAAATGTGGTAACTATGCAAAAAAACAGTATTTTAAGCGAACAGCAGTGACGAAAATAAAATGTAGAAACGTACGATAGTAAAATAAATGTATTAACGCTAATGGTATAACGACTGTCGGAACTTCAGAGTTATGGGGAGTTGTCTTTCTCAAGAAAGAAGTCGAATTTCCACAAACAGGTTAACTGGGTGCGTTAAACGTGAAAAAAATGTCTGAAATCTTCCAGAATAAAGTAACGAAAACCCTATGGCCATGCTGTGTCTTTCAACAGTTAAACAAACTAAGAGAATGTAGTAAATAATTAAAAAAAAAAACATCCTCATCCAGAACAACAAATTTAATCATTTTATGTGTGAATTAAGATTTCTTTCGAAATCCGTTGTTACATGTTGCATGGAGAAATAACAGCCCGCATCAAAAAATTCACACCTGATAAATAATTCACACCAATAATTGCCTGAAATTTAAAGTTTCACATATAAGGAGAGTTAATTATTTCGAAATGATCACACAGCCTTGTGAAAGTGCTCTCAAAAACGTCTTATAAAAGGTTATTAAGGAATTCTGTGTTTCCATAGTTTTCCTCAAGTGTTCTTCAAAATGCTCTGTAAAAGTGTGTGTGTGTGGGTGTGTGTGTGTTTTAATGCACTTTACAAATGTTTCTTAGTATTTCCGTGTATGCATCTTTCAATACATAGAACATTGGCTCCGAAAAAATGGTTTATGTCATACATTTGCTACATTTACTGTAGATTATACATCAACATAGGTACTCGTAATATTCAATACATTATCTTTTCATGAGTTTGAAACATGTTATGCATTGAGTTCTTACATCAAATACTGCATTTGAACGAAGACACAATCTACAAACTGACCACACAAAAAGCTAGCCATTTGGTTCCCGCCTATCGGTCGAGCGTTTTTTTCCTCCGCTCTAAAATAAAACCGCTCGTGTGAAAGCCACCCCAAAACCCCACTGCGGGTCGGTTTTATAGATTCGTCGGATTCATTCCGTCTGTGTGAAACGAGCCTAAAGGAGGTCCTACAGCTTATTAGATAGGTGGTCATAATGTAATGGCTCACCGCTGTATATTAGAAGAGCCCATTTACTAAGGGGGCTATGAGGGGCTGAAGCCCCCGGCCTCGCATTCTGAAGGGGCCCAGAATTATGCAGGATGCTTGAAGAATTGATATTCTACAAAAAAAATTTCAGATAGCGCAGCGAAAACATTAATAAACTACCTTGTGATTTGTTTTTATTTCTTTCCCCTTTTTCAGGAGGAGTCCGCCAAAAGGTATAGTCACCCCCAGCCCATCCTCAAATCTTTCGAAAGCATTTCAGATGTTTTTTTGTACACATCTGTAATTGGGGGAAATTTTCATACATTAAGAATTCGTTTGAATCATGATGTTTGGATCATATTGTTTTGTCCGCTACCACTTCGATATAATTTCAACAAGCTAAGCCCTGAAGGGGGGGGGGTATTAAAGTAGAACTGAACTAGGTCTAAGGCCTATGAATCAAGTGAAAGAGAAATATTTATTAATAACTTGACATGTTATGTAAATATTTAGTGCTTAAGTAAGTAAACGCGCAACGTTATTAAAAAATCCCACCTCATTATCTTTTTCTGAACACAGCATGAGTCATGCTATAATCCGTTGTTTCGTCGAACACTGTGGTTTTAAAAATTTACTAAGTCACGGCAATTTATTTCTTCAAAGTAAAGTGCAATTCTCGCTTGGCTAACATATAACTTTTTCTCGAAATTTGTTTTGGAGTTCCCAATTCAATTCTCAATATAGGCCAAGATACGGCAATCATCACCCCTCCCCCGCCTCCTTAAACTTGCCGTTTCTATTTCTGGCCAGTTGCCCTAAGCTAAACGGGCCTGAAAATTCCGATAAACAAAAGAACTCGGCATTAGGCACCTTGGAAACCAGCCACACATATTTCGGAGACTTGAAAAACTACCCCACTGGAAAACTGCCACACATTCAAAGTATTCCTCGGAGGAAAGGCAATTTGTGCCCGACCCCTTAATGTCAAACATGTGGCAGTTTTCCGGCGTGGCAGTTTACCGGCAACCGGCAAAAGCGAATGGATGTAGAGATTAACAACCGAAAGGGTAGGAGCTCAAATTTAACATGTGTAATCAATGTATTTTAAATTTAAGCTCTGTCTTAAATTCAAAGAGATGTATCAAAAACAGTGTTTGGCTCAACAGAACATTTGCTACGTATTTTTTTTTTTTTTTTTTTTCCCCTGATGCCGTCAAAGTGGTAAAATTTTTGTGTCGCTTTAGCATAACTTGGTTTTCTTCTACAAGAATACTGAGGTACAAGTATGTAAATACTTTTTTTTTCTTGATTTAGCATAAGGCGTAGAAGCTCAGAAGTCAGAACATGGTGGCCCACTGGGAATTCTTTCGGTATCTTGGCGGCCCAGTCCGCACTTGTGCAGTAACTTTTGGAATGCGCGTTTGCGATGCCTTGTTGAACAGCAAGACATCGGAAACGCGCATTCAAATGCACACACCAAACCGCTCGTTTAACAAGAAGCTGTTTTACACCTTCTGAATTCAGCAGGGGATTAACGGCGGATGGGGAAGCAATTACGGCTATTTTGATGTTGCACTGTGGAAAGCAGCTGACAACCCCAGGGCTGTTAACCCTCAAGTAACACAAAGGGATTCAATCCCCTTTGGGTTGCAACGTTTCTGCCACTCAGCTGCGGCTGGCTTCTGAGAGACACTATGTTTGCGCGACGCTTTAAATTTTTTTATGTTTGTTTGAAGGCGCTTTGCTGATAACATACCTTGGTCTTGGAGAGGTCGAACATCTACTAGACTTCAAATGCCTGCGGCGAATGACATCGGCTTTGGTTATTGGTTTGTAGTCTGGTTTTAGCCAGAGTTTTAGCGTCGGTTGCCGGTAAACCGCCACACAGGGAAACTATCACATGTTTTTCATTAAAAGCTGGGCACAAATTGCTGTTCCTTCGAGGAACACTTTGAATGTGTGGCAGTTTCCCAAGTTTTCGAAATAAGAGTTTAGGGCAACTGGCCACAAAAGTTCAGGAAGGGAGGGGGGAGGTATAAAGATTGTCGTATTTTGGCCTATATTGAGAACTGAATTGGGAACTCCAAACAGATTTCGAGAAAACGTTCTATGTAAGCCAAGCGAGAACTCTATTTTAATTTGAAGAAATAAATTGCCGTGACTTAGTACATTTCTTTAAACTACAGTGTTCGACGAAACACTGTAGTTTAAGAAATCCCACTTTATCGTCCTTTTCTGTGTTCAGAAAAAGGCGACAAGGTGGGACTTCTTAGTAACACTGCACTTTTACTTAGTCACTAAATATTTACATAACATATTAAATTTGTAATATTTTTCTTTTACTTAATTAATTCATGATTAATTTACTTAATTATTTTTCTTTTACTTAATTGTATGGCTCATGAGTTGTGTCCCATAAACAAAGCCATTTCCTTCTATCATGTCTGGTTCTAACATTAAAATTTGTGTTGTGTTTAAGAACTTTATAAACACAATCAATTCGTGAACATTACAATAATCAAATCTCTAATTCAAGAAGAAACAAATTCCTTTTGAACCATACTTCAATTTCAGAAATTGTACACGCACCGTGTTAGGAGGCGTAACTAGGTATTTCTGCGCCCGGGGAAAACCGCAAAATACTGCGCCCCCCATCTGACTTTCAAGGCATTACAAATTTAATAGTTGTGTACATATATATATATATATATAACTTTTTTCCCATCGATGGACAGCCGAAATTTTAGATTGGATTCCAAGGGACAGGAAAAGACCCAGAAGAAGACCACATGGAAGATGGGTGGATGAAATTCGAAAGTATGCGGGAGTGACATGGAGGAGACTGGCACAAGACAGACCGTTGTGGAGGAAACTTGGGGAGACCTTCGTCCAGCAGTGGATTGATAATGGTTGACAATGATGATGATGATGATGACATATATAACTATGAAATTACTAAACATGCACATTAGTAATAATGTCGGGCAGTATAATACTCTTCTCGACAAAACAAAATTAACGTCATACCCCAAAGTTATCTCTACGCGGTAGATACAATTTAACTGTGACTGTTTGTGTAGTTTTTCGCAATTGTTTGAGAGTTTGGACTTACTCTACCACATCAAATGGACCGAATTCAGTTCGTAGTAGTGGCTCACAGCCACAGAAATGATCAAATAACCCCCAGAGAATCTTCAACAATGTAAACAACATTCTTTTTTTGTCTCGTATATATAGTCGGGTACGGAGAACTGGCCACCGGAGAACTGGACACATTGCAATTTCAGTGCCATAAAATTGTTCTGCATAAACAAATTTCGTGTGGCTATATTCCCCACTACTTGAGCAGCTATTGTTCATATTTTTTTTTTTAATATTTCATTTTCAGTAAGAAATTTTGACATATCCATGATTTTCGGAGCTAAGACTAAGCGGAGAACTGGCCTACAAAAAATTTAAGGGGCCAAATAAAAATTGCGTTCTGGTCTGTTCCGTGGTCCCAGAACGCAAGATTGGTTATCTGACACACATAAAATGTCCGTAATTTCGTATTTTTCTTATTTACGATATTTTTCTATAAACTATAACTAAACAAATTCTCTGCGAGTATAAGTAAACCCAGGAAACTTGTCTGGGGGGGGGGGGGGCTTAAAACCTAGAATATGAAATATAAAGAATTTCTGGTCCGATCGGGAGATTTTAAGCCATTACAAGCTACAAGTCATCGAATTGTCTGAGGGCATCTGCTGCCTCAGGAAACTAGTGTGTGTGGGGGGAGGGGGCAATACCGAAACCGTTAAATATCAAGAATTTCTCATTTCTCTTCCGATCGGGAGATCTTCAGCATTTACAAGCTGCAACTCGACAAATTTTATCAGCGTATGTGCACACACTCTCTTTAACCTGTCGGCGAGGAGGGGTGTGGGGGGGGTTAATATCAAAAGTGTAAAATATGAAAAATTCCTCGTCCGATCGGGAGATTTTTGGCATTTACAAACTACAACTCGACACATTGTTTGAAGGCATGTGCCTACTCAGCAAACCTGTGTATGTGAGGGGGGGGGATACCAAAAGTGTAAAAGAGGAAAAATTATCGTCAGATCCCGATCGGGAGATTTTCAGTATTTACAAGCTGCAACTCGACAAATTTTCTGTTCTGATCATGTGCCTACGCAGCAAACCCGTCCGGGAGGGGGGTAATACCAAAAGTGTAAAATATGAACGATTTCGTCCGATCGGGAGAGTCTCAGCATTTAGCAGCTACAACGCGACACATTATCTGAAGGCATGTGCCTACTCAGGAAACCTGTCGGGGGGGGGGGGGGCTTGTAAATGCTGAAAATTTTCGGATCGGACGAGAAATTCTTCATATTTTACAGTTTTGGTATTACCCCTCCCCCTCCCCCCCGACAGGTTTCCAGAGTAGGCACATACGCTCAGATAAAATGTCGAGATGTAACTTTTAAATGCTGAAAATCTCCCGATAGGACGAGTAATTCTTCATATTTTACAGTGTTGGTAACCCCCTTCCCCTCCCTCTCGTTTTGCATAGTAGGCACATGCCCTCAGAAAATGTGTCGAGTTGTACGTAGCTGGAGAATGATGAAAACCTCTCCGATCGGACCAGAAATGCAGGCTTTATATTTTACACTTTTGGTACCCCCCTCCCCGGACAAGTTTCCTGAGCCAGCACATGCGCTCAGAAAATTTGCAGACTTGTAGTTTGAAAACCCTGAAATCTTCTGTTGAAATGTACGTCGTAAACATTTTTTTCTAAAAAATGACATTAATTATCGCAATTAAGAAAAGACGAAATTACGGAAACTTTATATGACTCAGATAACCAACCTCTGGGGGTCGTGGGCATGAAGCGGTCAAAAACGCAATTTTTATACGACCCCTTAAATTTTTTGTGGCCAGTTCTCCGGGTGGTCAGTTCTCCGGTGGCCACTTCTCCGGGTGGCCAGTTCTCCGGTGGCCAGTTCTCCTACACCCATGTATAGTCCATCCGACTAAAGAAAAACAGAGGGCTCCATTGTTTGAGAAATTCACAAATTTGATGGTTACCAGATGGAAACCGCGTCTCCTCACTCCGGAATGAGTCACATCATCTCCCTCTAAATTTTTTGAAGCGAAGAATTTTTCATTAATTCCAGACGATGTGTGTAACGAACATCACACACTTTTCGAAGAGCCCACCGGCCAGTAGATTCATTTTTACGTTCGAGTGCCAAAGTGAAATTCACACATCTGCCGGTGGTTTCCGGAGTGTGCCGTTCGAACCAACTAAACTACACTGACGGAATGTATCGCTGCAGATTTGTCTTGACGTGTGCTTTACCTCCGCAGTAAGTCACATGTCGCTGACGGCCGTAGTTCTCTTTTAGTTCGACGGACCATATAACCACTCCTTCATTCCTGAATGTGAACAGCTAGAATCCTCTAAACATTTTAAGGAAGAAATTCGAATTTTAAGTGTACCAAAAACTTGTGTAAAAATTAGTTTCAATTTTAATCAGACTGCATGCAGTCTTGCCGTAGTTTCGCCTCTGCACCGTTTACTACACGGTGCTATACACGCATCACTGGCTTTGTGCCTTTCATGAGCAGATTTCCGATGGCGACTCGTGCCGCTGACAATGTGCGTGCTACGACTTACCTCCCCCTCTTAAAGCAAAGACTTTGGAATTGATATTCAACGGGCTTAGTCTCATCATCCGCCGTAGAAAAAAAAAAAAAAGCAACTCCAGATGTTTTCCCGTAATTATGTACAAATTTATATGAATTGTTTGTAATTTCCTTCATCTTTTTAGCATCAGTAATTACATTAATGGTTTTTTTAATGTTAGTGGTTAAATTCATAACCATATATCAAATAAAATATTAAGCCTAATATTTTGCAGAATATATAGATTTACTGTATTAATCTGCGACGACTTCAGTTGCCGAGAAAACATATTCAGCTGTGTATCATCTAAAACAAAATTATTTATTTACTCAAGTTTATTGAAAATACGTTTTTTATTCATTTCCGTATTTTTAATGGCAAATATTTTTGCGGTGTCTTTGTTCAATGTACAATCAACCTTGTAATCCTATTAATTATTTGTGATTTCGGTGCACTTCCTAAGAAATTAAATATGAATTAATTATACATGAATTAACTAAATTACTGTACGAAATCACACCATAAAGAGTTTATGAAACTCAAAAAAGTATAAATAATTGCACGTGGATCAAGCTTCATTTTTACGCCCTCTCCAAAAATACGCATTCAAGAAATTAAAATATTACGAAAACTTTACACTAGAAAAGAGCAAAAAGTTTAAGTGCACGAAAATAATTCAACTGATTGATCGCGCAAAGTTCTTGACAGCACGGTAACAAAAAGACAAGTTTTTCTTCTGTTTTGGTCAACTACCGCATCCTGTAGAATTGTGGGTGAAACTTTGCCCTGTCCCCAGTTCCAATAGCAGAAGGAGCATCAAACAAAGGTATTCGATCTTTCCACGTTTATAAGTGGGTCACGGAAAAATTATCAATTGGCCGCCATCGGGAAACGAACCCAGGTCTTCCAGTTACGCGCCGGATATGCTTCCACTACACCTTTTGCGAACTTTTCGCGGCCAATGAGAATTTTTCCGTGACTCACTTATAAAATTGGAAAGAACGAATACCTTTGTTTGATGTTCCTGGTCCACGTCAAATGTCTGTATTAATTAAGGAGAAAGAGATTGGAGTGCTCAGAGAAGTTCAGAATATACGCTGCAAGCCTTTATGGACTACTTGACAACACCCAAGGACAGATGGGGGGGGGGGGACGTAAGCTGCAGCAGCAACCACACTGTATAGGCGTGCTGACCAACAAGTAGCACGAAAGGCCGGGCGCCGCGACTTCAGTTCTTAATACAATGTTTTTAAGACCTATCGGCGAACAAGAACTTTCTTTGCCCGGTTAAGAATAAGATTTTGTGTTGGCAGCAAATCATTGATGCATCTTCTCCGCCAAAAACAATTTGAATTGCCATTCTTATTGTTTTAATACCAATCGCTACTAATTTTTTTTTTTTTTTTTTTTTTTTTTAGCGTGCAGCAGCATTAGCACGTAGTCGCCAGCCGCCACTGCAGACCTCTATCAAATAAATAAATAAATAAAGATAAAGCACAAATTTTAAAACTAGGTTTTCCAGATTTAAATGTTTGCAATACGGGTCATTAAAAACGGAAGCAGTGATAACAAAAATATGAAAAGATAATGTATTTATTAATTTATTTTAAAAACCCCGAAAGTTATTCTGAACAAAATAAACGAACTTGTATTCATGTAAAAAAATATTGACAAAATAAATTGTAAACACACAGGACCAATTATTATGGAATGTAAACTTTATTTCTTAATATGGAGTTACTATATATGAGTCCATTAAGTCTTTCCATATATGAGTCCATTAAGTCTTTCCCACATTACAAAAACCAATATAAAAATATGTATTACAGGTACAACAAAGGGATTGCACGACAATGATTGTGCACAAGTAAAGTTTTATTTTTTTTTCCAGTGTCAGTACACCTCCACATGGGCGCCATTTGTGGCCCGGAGGACATCCAAGCGATATTCAACTTCACGCCATGTTTTGTTTGATATCTCAGCAGAGACAGAACCAATGACGTCCGTTATTCTGCTCTTCGTCTCGACATCCGGAACACTGCTAGAGTAAACTTGGTCTTCCACAGGAAAAGTCTAGAAGGGTTGAGGTGGCTATGTCATGGATCCGTCGCGGCCAATCCAACTGTCCGGAAGTCTGTCATTCAGGAACTCACGAACCATTATTATTGACCAATGTAATGGGGCACCGTCTTGTTGGAAAATAACCGAAGGTTGGAGTGCATGCAACTGAGGTGCTACAAAAAGTTCCAGCATGTCCAGGTACACGTTACTGTAGGCTTTATGAAAAAGAAGGGTTCCATTATTCTGTCATGCATCAGGCCCAGTGGCACACCCAGGAATTCCTGTTGGGGAGGGGGGGGGCTAGATGCATACGCACATAGTATATATATATATATATATATATATATATATATATATATATATATATAGTGCATAAGATAGACAGATATGCATTAGATAGGTAGATAAACGAGTTGACGTACAGGGCTTTGGGTGGGGATTAAGCCCCAAAGCCACCATCCCCCGTGGGTGCGCCAGTGATCAGGCCACCCCATACGTTCACTTTTTGGGCTAACCCTCTGTTGCTCAATGGCATTATGGAGATTTTCTGATCCCCAGATTCGTACATTGTGCATATATTTACTGTACTAGAGACGGCGAATGCGGCTTCATCTGAGAAACAGACAATCACTATCATGAGCTATGCGCTGCAACATCTCCGTCGCAAACGCAGCACGGCGAGGCGGTCATCAGTCAGACTGAAGAGCTTAAACGATCTGTACCTTATAAGCACAGAGATGACGTTTATGTAAAATTTTGTGAGCCGTGGGACGGGGAATCCCAGTTTCCAGTGATGCATAACGAATGGATTTCCAGGGGCTTTGCAGAAATGTCTCCTGAACAGCTGCAGCTGTCACTTGTGTAACAGGTGTTCGACCCGCTCTGGGAAGATCGCCAACACTTACACTACCCGTCGCTTTAAACTTTTCATACCAAGCTTTTATGCTTATTTGGTCCGATGACGATCAACTGCACTCTTTTCTGAAATGACCCTGGACGGTAACCGCCGATTTGGTCTCATGGAACCACAACACGCATGCCGCTTTTTCTTGCATGAAAGCCATTATCGATGAAATGCTCATCTTATTCAGCAGTAGCGCTCATCTAAAGAACAGAAATAAATAAAATAATTTATGAGTGCTGCTATATTATGTCGCCAACCATTTTATTTTAACTTACATAAATTTTTTTTTATATTAATTTTTGTAGTGTGGGAAAGACTTTACGGACACAAGTGCTGGGAAACTGCTGGCCACCAGCTGGCAGTGATGGGTCACTGCTGGCTGAAATCGGCCGCTCACGGCCCGGTAGTGGTCCGTTGGTGGCAGCGCTATCAGTTGGCGAGCCATTGACGGCCCTGCAGCATCGCCGTGAATTGTGGGCCTCCAAGCAAGTGCTACTAGTGGCCCGTTGCTGGCAACCAATGCAACCCCAACAGTAGGTGGAAGCAACGGGACTGCGCATGCGCAGTTAGTTGCTTCCGGTACCAGTTAGTTGAAGACGACGCTATCGCCATCGTGTTATTTTAGTGGATGTTAAGAAAAAAAATCCATATGTAGAGAGGCGAATTAATTTCCTAATGAAATTTTGCGTCGACGAAGATATCAGATTAAGCCGTGAAATACTAGATTACAGCCATGAAATACACCCACTCCATTCCCATGAATAACAATTCATGGAATGGAGTGGATGAATAACAAGCAAAAATTTGAAACAAATGTCCTGGAAAACCATTAAAACAACGTTTGTTGGAAGAAAAGAAAAAGAATTATACGCGTACAAAATTTATTAATTATTTGAAAGAGAAAAAAGCAACGCTATGAGGTGTACACAAGACTAAATACACAAGACTGGGAGGAATTCGCTTCTAAAAATAACGAGAAGTAAAATACAATATCTTTACTCTTTAAAACAAATGTAGCTTCGGACAACGGAAAGGAAAGACAACGTTAAAAAGGTAACAGAATGTGACATGAACCGGGGTAAATATATATTTATTCAATAATCTCTTTTCAAGACGACAAGGACAGTACAAAACTTTGGAAAGCGACTCTAAGTATGTACACTCCTTGAAAATGAGTGAAGTTTCCTTAAAGTAAAAAACAAACTATCGTTAAGTTGAAAAAATTAATTTATGAATTATATGAAACTGACTTTTATGAAAAATACCTCGCAATATTGTAAAATGAAAGAGGGAAGCATTCGATTACACAATGCATACGAAACATACAGCTTTAGGCATTCGCTCGAGCGCGGCAAATTAGTCCGGTCGGTAGAGAGCTCAGCTGCCACGCCAACGGCCCTGGTTTAAATCCTCTCTGATGCAAGCGGGCGTTTTTCCGGTCTGTTGAGAAAATTTCCCCAGCGCAGTGTGTTAATTCACAAATTTCGTAGGGGTAAAAAAAAAAATGTAGCTTTGGGAAACTGCGGTTGTCCTTGAATTTTTTTTTTTTTTTTATTATGGCTACTACTGGGAAATTGGCGTACAAGATTCGGCAAGCCACCAGTTACGTCACGTGGTTGTTGGCTGCCACTAACGGCCCACTAGCGGACCACATTAGGCTAGCCATCATTTCTGGCACGTGCTTGCAGGACCACTGAAGGGCCACTTGTGGCAGCTACTGCCTGTGATGGACAACTGATGGCCCTGTTGTGGCATATGAGAACTGATGGGGTGCCAACTGTTGGCCTGAACTGCTGGCCCTTCTGTTGGCCGCCCGAACATTTTATTGACGGTTCGGCAGCGGCAACATAGTGCTGGGTCATTGTTGGCTGAGCTGGCTGCCAGCAATGGCCCAGTGCTGTCCCAGCAAGACTGTTTTTGCTGGGGTATATCCCCACCTGCTTTAATTTTCCTTGGCATGTTTTAAATACACTGGAGCACTCATGGGGGAAGGGGCTTTGGGTGCTTAAGCCCCCTCCTCCAAGAGATTAAGAGCGATGTACGTCACAAATTAAACATTCCAAAAGATTATTTTACATGTTCAAAAAATTACATAGTCTATAAATGTAAAAAAAAAAAAAAAAAAGCTACATGAATTTAATTGAAGAACACTTTTTTTTATTGCACATTGTAAAATGTTGCATTACTCTGAACTGCTAGATATAGTGATCCACGCATTGAACATTATATGATTTCGTTATCTTTTCGGCACTATATGTACGATTATTCCTTCATTGGCGGTCCGATAACTTTTCGGACACCCTACGTAAACATCAATATCTACTATATCTATCAAATGTATACGCTATGTGCATATGCTATACGTATATACACTATGTGAATATAATATGTATCAGGGGCGCCGACTTCAGCAAATTATTGAGGGGGCAGACGTGGGAGGGCACGTCTGTTCCTTTGTCAGGAGGAAAATAAAAAATAAAAGGGGGGGGGGGAATGCAAACAGATAAACTACGAGATTCGACGTATATTTTGAAACGCAATTGTAATTGCCCATCAGCAAATGAAAAAGGAAATATATTCTTTCGCTGAATATTATTATTTAAAAAAATGAAATTCAGGCTGTGATTTCCAAACGTTTATCAAAAATATGAAAAATTTGCTCTATCTTAAACAAAAAACGAGAAGAGCAAAAAAAAATAGATATATAAAGGTTCTAGAGATTATATGTTTCTGTATTTTTATTTTTCATAATTGTCAACGGATGGTCACTGCACCCATGCTAACGAAGGTGCATTGGCATAAAAGGCTTACATTTCTAAGGCAGTATCGGAATTGGACTTCCGGCCGCCCCGGTGGCGCAGTGGTCTAAGCGATGGCCTCTGATCATTCGTCCGAACGGGGTCCGGGTTCGAATCCCGGTGAGGCATGGATGTTGTGTTTGTCTTACGGCACTGGCTCTCTCCCTTCCCTGGAACCAGTGACCCTAAATTAGGGACGGGCGACTGCTTATAGCCCATTGAGTTGCTCACGGTGGTCGTTAAACCTCCAACCAAAAAAAAAAAAAAAAAAAAAAATTGGACCTCCGCTGATGAGCAAAGGATTGTCTTCTCAGACGAGTCACGTTTTCTGCTTCACCGAACGGATGGACGTTGTCGTATAAGGCGAGAAACATCGGAGAATAAACACTCTTCAACCATTGCTGGAAGAACACAAGCTGGTGGGGGCAGCATTATGGTCTAGGCAATGTTTTCGTGGCCTTCTCTGGGTCCACTCATGCCTGTGGTAGGCACTATGGACCGAATTCGTTATGAATTCATCCTTGCAGACCACGTACACTCATACATGCCGATCTTCCCTGGGGCGGATGAGATCTTCCAGCACGACAATGCGACGTATCACACAGCTCGAAATGTCCGACAGTGGTTGGAAGAGCACGATGAAGACTTCAAAGTACTTCCCTGGCCCCCTAATTCCCCAGACTTAAACCCAATTGAGCATCTGTGGGGCCACCTTTTTTTTTTTTTTTTTGATTGGAGGTTTAACGACCACCGTGAGCAACTCAATGGGCTATAAGCAGTCGCCCGTCCCTAATTTAGGGTCACTGGTTCCAGGGAAGGGAGAGAGCCAGTGCCGTAAGACAAACACAACATCCATGCCTGACCGGGATTCGAACCCGGACCCCTTACGGACGAATGATCAGAGGCCAACGCCTTAGACCACTGCGCCACCGGGGCGGCAGGGACCACCTTGATCGTGTTGTTCGCTCTATAGATCTCCACCACGCACCCTCCAGCAGCTGTCAGATGCACTGCAGTCAGCATGCTCCACATACCTGTGAACACCTTCCAGGTGCCGCAGTGGTCTAAGCGATGGCCTCTGATCATTCGTCCGAACGGGGTCCGGGTTCGAATCCCGGTGAGGCAAGGATGTTGTGTTTGTCTTACGGCACTGGCTCTCTCCCTTCCCTGGAACCAGTGACCCTAAATTAGGGACGGTCGACTGTTTATAGCCCATTGAGTTGCTCACGGTGGTCGTTAAACCTCCAATAATAAAAAAAAAAAAAAAAAACACCTTCCAGCAAGTCACTCCCAGCCCGTCTAGCTGCTGTTTGTGCTGCACACGGCGGTTACTCTGGGTATTAGCTGGTGGTCACACTAATGCGACTCGACCTTGTGTGTTTGTGTGTATATATATATACACTGACGGAAAAAAAAATCCCAACACCAAGAAGGGGTTGTGTTAGATAAACGACAGTTGGTATAGGCGGTGAGAGTACATCTGTAAGATGACGTCTATGCAAATTTCGCGCTCGGCGCATACGTGTGGCGCTAGTAGCGCCCCTTGGAACATGCAAAGCAGGTTTGCTGTAAATACGCGCTGTAACGTTCGTGAGCGTTAGTTATCGTTGAGATTCGACGTAGGGTGTTGATGTTAGTCAAGAATGCCTTTAAGAAGACGAAGAAGCCATTACCAACAGCTCACGGAGTTTGAACGAGGTCGTGTAATAGGGCTACGAGAAGGTAGATTTTCTTTCCGCAATATTGCAGAACGACTTGGCTGGAATGTAGCCACTGTGCATGATTGTTGGCAGCGGTGGTCAAGGGAAGGTGCTGCCTCAAGAAGACCGGGTTCCGGCCGGCCACGTGGCACTACTGAGAGGGAAGACCGCCATGTACGGCGTATGGTCGTGGCGCATCGTACCGCGTCTGCGGCAGCAATTCGAGCTGCAGTTGCCACCACAGTGACACAACGAACTGTTACAAATCGGTTACTTGAAGGACAGCTCCGAGCCAGACGCCCTGTAGCGTGCATTCCACTTACTCCAAACCACTGCCGTTTTCGACGTCAGTGGTGTCAAGCTAGAGCTCATTGGAGGACGGAGTGATCTGTTGTTTTCTGATGAAAGCTGGTTCTGCCTGGGTGCCAGTGATGGCCGCGTGTTGGTTAGAACATTCTGGCGGTTACACCGGTTATTAATGTACCAGCATTTCACATTTAAAATGGCTCTTCTCGCGCTTACAATAAGCTGTGATCTTGAAACCTTAATCGATTAAATATGTTACCTATACAAATGTATTGCCGCCATTTCATTCCTCTGCAACTATTTTTTCGTGGTGTAGGGATTTTTTTTCCGTCAGTGTATATATATAGTCGAGTCATATTATTGTAGACCATCTCCTCCTACTTTTGACGTCAACAGCGCGTACCCAACGAAAGTGGGCACGTGTCGTGAGCTGGCTTGGAGGGTACATATGGTGTACTTTATGCATTCTGATAACATATCACTCGCTGCTGTCATGGATAAAAGGAGCGATTTATCAAATTTGCAAAAAGGTATAATTATCGGCTTTCGGGACAGGGGTGGCAGTATTTCTGAAACAGCGCAGTTTGTGAACTGTTCGCGTGCTGCTGTGGTTAAAGTGTATTGTGATTGGAGAAATGGCACCCCTGCGAATAAGCGATCTGGAAACTGCGGAGCACTACGTGCCATTGATGTGAGAGGTGAACGTCGGCTGATAGCATAAAACCGCGTGAGGGCCGATCGACGCGATTCAGTGGAGCAATTCACTGGCTGAATAAACCAGGGGGCTACTGGAAGTGTGTCTAAAATGACAGTTCAGCGAATCCTGCTGCGTACGGGGCTTCGATGCAGACGGATGGTTACTGCCCCTATGCTAATGACAGATACAGCATAAAAATCAAGAGTTGGTTAGCCACTTGTGAAGATACACCATTTTACTGCTTTTGTGTATGTGTCATGTTTAAAAAATTGGTTTCTCAGCTCCTCGGCTGAAAGTTAACACTCTTTCTCTTCTCACTCACTCACACTTTTTTTTTCTTTTTTATGTTAGGTCATATTTGTTGTAACTTTCTATATATACAAGGCCACGCCAGTTCCTTTTAATTAAAAGAAAAACAATGCTTAAAACTCAAAAACTTCGACAGAAACGTTCAATTGCGTCCATGGATTTTGCATAGGAATTTACTTGAAGATGACAATTTTGGTATTTCCATCATTATAAGAAATTTAGGTAATCATGTTTTTGTGCAAATACATCCCACACAGTGATGTTATCAGGTATCTTCTCGGGGGTGCTTAGCCCCCCACCCGAAAAATCCATGAAGGCCCCTACCCTCATTCCCCGTAGGTTTTTGGGCGATCTCCCCTTATTTTAGTCCGTGTTCGTTTATACAGATAGCTGAATATTTGGAGAAATTGATTTTAAAAAAAGTTAAGAAAATGAGGGAAAATATTATTTTAATAAAAAAAAACGTCCACATGGACTTCAGTCTGAAATTTCTATCATCCTTCAACAAAACATTAAACAGTCCTCGCTGAAGGGGTAATTTTTCAAGCACAGACACCTCGGATTACTTCCGCAATAAAAACCTAATTCCACACAGTAAAGATGTTTGCACTGCAATACATCATCATATATTGCAAGATAGCATATAGAAACAGTTTTATTTCAGTCAAGATAGCATAAAAAAACAGTTTTATTTCAGTCAAGATAGCATAAAAAAACAGTTTTATTTCAGTCAAGATAGCATAAAAAAACAGTTTTATTTCAGTCTTCTGGATGCCGCCTGTCCATATTATTGCCTCAGTGTAGTAACGTGACATTAGTGCTTCCAATACAACAAAATATTTGCCGCCTACTTTTTAACAATAGCAAATTATTAGAAATTGTTCCCCTAATGATTTTTTCCGCACCTGGCGGTGGTGGTTTTTACTCGGTAAAAAAATAAATAAAATCGAGGCATCTCAAACTGGCGTTTAAACGGTTTGTTAGTTTTTAGTTGTTGTTTTTTTTACTACTATTTGCTATTCTAAATAATCTAAAAAGACAAACCAAATGGCAGGGAAATGATTACACCATACGTTTTCAGGTAACACTGTAATGATTCCTTAATAATCAGAAACACGCTAATAGTAAGGCGAAGACATTTTTACCACCCATAATGACTTGGAAGGATTTTCTTCAGGACAGCCTTACCTTACTGGCATCCTCAATATTTTACACCACCCCATTGTGCAATCCGTGGTCCATTACTGAATTAAAGCAAAGGTATAACATTTTTACTCACTTGTTTGTGTAGATTTCGTGGAATTTGCATTTGCGATATAAGAGCATAAGAAAATGTGTGTACTCTATTTAAAAATTTTATATAAATAAATAACAAAATTGTGATATATATATAATTAGTCAACAAACTTTAGCCTCCCTCCCCGAAATTTTTAATTTTCCCCTGGAAAAAACTCTCTGAATGCAACACTGATCCCACAAGCCAACATTTTCATAATTTCAAATACTGATATCTATTGATTCATCAAACAATAAAAAAATGAAAGCTTTGGGGAATGACACATACTGGGGATAAGTAATTGTAAAAAAAAAAAAAAAAATCCTGGATTTGACATGGAATGACCCACACATGATACACCCACATATGCAAGAGGCTAAGAACATGTAACAAACTGTTACAGTGAATGGGTATTACATCAGTGTGTCTAATGCTGAATGACAAACATTTTCACCTACCAAAGTTCAACATGACTTGTATAGCATGTAGTTAATATTGCCAAAGGATACAGCAGTCTATGGCTTCAGTTTACATATTACAAGTTTTAATTGCTAGAAGGGGGGGGGGGGGCAAAAAAACAGCATTACAGGTAACTGTATACTATAGGTAATACTATGTAACTGAGCCAATTTCATGAAGGTAAATATTATAATTATAAAACATTTGAACTGTATCTTTCTAATCCTGAAATTTAAGTTAAATTCCAGGAGTACTGTGACCCCCCCTTTAAAAATGACCAAAATCCTGTAGTCTAAGGATTGTATTCACTATGTGCAATGCATTTTGAGCTTTTACACAGTGGTCTGATCCAGTTATCCAAGCAGTATCACATATTTTCACAGCCTTTAAAACTATGAAAATTCATTATATACTGATCTATTTTGTGTATCTCTCTCCCTTTCAATGCTGACCCTACACTTGCTTCTGTCTCACCAATAGCAAGTAACAAATAGCCTCTTGCACAATTGTTAATCCTGTCTTTGCTCACTGTCAGGCGGCATATCATTCTGCACAGATACCAATGTCCAAATTTGCCTTTTGGCATTCATTTCTTATACAATTGGTAATATCTTCAATATTGGCATAATGTACATGAGCCTAAGATATATATATATATATTTTTTTTTTTTTTTTTTGCATGGGCAATCACTACTTTAATACCTTAAGTAATTAGGGGTGTCTTTAATAATTTTACCTCACCGAATCCAAATTTGGAAGCTGTGAAAATGATAACAGAAGAAGCAAGAAACGAGTAATAACACAATGAAATGCAGACTTTAAATTGCAGTTGCATGATAACACAACAAAATGAAACTTTGCAAACTATTTATTTTCTATAAGGGATTTTGTACATGTATTATTGTCTGTCCTGATAATTGCTTTAAAACATAATTACTGAAGTATGAAAGTTGTACACCTAATAAGTGACTTTGGGACACAGTGTAGACCTATAAAAGAAATACAGAAAAACAGAAAGCACTATTCACACTATTGACTCTGACACATGAAACATTAGTCAAACCTCTTTCCACAGAAAATATGGATAATGAATTCTTGTACTGCTGTGATAATGACATATCATATTACAGGCTGGTGAGGTGACAACAGAAAATATTTAGGGGCACATAGGCAAACTGTTAAACATGCAGTTAAAGTGAATACAGTGTTTTGTCATGAATACGTGTCAACATCAATTCACTCATACTGGATGTCCCATGGGAAATGTCAAGAGACTTCTTTTAACTGTAAAATAAAATGTTTTCTCATATTACAGTAAGATGAACCACTAAAGGCAATGTTCATGATGGTGAAATTTTATGACATTATAATAATGTAAAGAGCAAACAACACTTTATCGCATATCTTTGTTTACAAGAATATACATGCTCCTAAAGCAAGAGAAACATGTTTTCTATCATGGGTATGCTGAAACAGTTTTGCATGCAAACAAATGTGACACAGGTTCTGATCTTGTGGAATAAGACCACAACGATGTTTTGGGAGGGTAAGTTTTTTCATAATTTAAGAGTACTTGTTTTAAAAAATTAGTAGCTGAATTTTTTGTAAACCTGCCTATTGCTTGCTTGAATCTGAGACATGGTCATGCTATAACCATCATGCAAGAACTGTGTAACTCACTACAAATATGTGGATCTCCTTATATAAGTGAATTTTTAACCACTAACCAGACATTTTGAGCAGATGTTTCTACAAGGAAGTTTTAAAAAGCTAAATGCATTAGACGTATGTTCTCACAGAATCACTGCCCACTAGCCCAATTACTTGTTCTTCCATCTTGGTGCAAATACTGTACGTATTTGGGTCCTGTACTTTGTGTGCTTATTAAAACTTCTCAGTTAACTTGTCTCAAAGTTTCAGATTTGTGTTGTGTGTGATTTCTGGTTTCTTCATCGTACAATTGGTTCTTTTGATTCTTCTACTAGATGTCTTGCAGCTCAGTCGGCTAGTTGCCTCTTGGATTTTGGTAAGAATGCTGCTGCTTCTGCCTCATTGATGCTAGTGTGTGTTAGACAACAATTAAGAGGAAGCTGTAATTAAGTTGAATGACGGAATCTTGATAGGAATTTTGCAGTTGGAATAATTAGTGAAATTTTATTCAGAAATAGTAATTTTGGATCAAATCAACCTAGTAGACTAACTGTGATTAACATAAATCAGGTTGGCCATATTTTTTGAAATTCTTAAAAGTACGTAGTCTGCTATATCTATTTTGCAAATTGTAGTACACATAAATAAATCTATGAACGCACACTTGCAAGATGAAACTACGGCTAAATCTGCAGTTGGAAGTTGGAAACATGGCTGAATTAGCAAAGGCAATGTGTACCAAGAATCAAAGGAAGCTGCAATTAGGCTTTCCTTGAATGCATTTTGATGAATTTCACATCCAGAAATCTAAATAAATTACAAAAAAAAAAAAAGAAAAGAAAAGAAACCTTTAGAGGCAACCAACCTGTTTGGTTATTTTTTTATTAGTTATGCCACATTCAAAATGAATGAACTGGAAACAGCATATTTATGATAATTCTTTTTTTTTTCTTTTGTAAATATCTAAACATGAAAATGGATACACACTTCCAAGATTCGTATGCGTTTTAATTTCAAATCTGTCTATTAGGTCAAGCAGTCCTTAAATAACTAGCAGCTGTAATCTGGCTCCGTAAGAATGAATGCAATTATATCTGGCATCCTAAGTGTACTGTTTGTCAAAAATGATCATTTTAATCCAGATTGTCATCCTATTAAAATATGCATAGTGAATAGACCTGAGGAGTGAAACTTATCTAGAATTAGAATATTTTTTTATCAATACTTTTATGACATTTCATTTTCAAATTAGTTTATCCAAATGACTGCAGATAAAGATTTCCAAAAAGAAGAAATATGTTTAAAATTTAAATAATCAGAAATCCATTAGGGAAGGCAGACAATGTCTGGGAGTTGTAAATATGTTTCTTGGAAATGAATTTTGAGGAAATTTTATAACTTTTATCATACTGAAATTTTAATGAAAAATTATTATTCATATCAGTCTACTGCTTTTGGCCTACCATCACAAAAGTGGCCATACAGCAAAATTTTAAATGATGTGTGTGTGTGTGTGCATACATTTCAAAGATATATGCTATCTGTGCAATATTTAGAGAAAAATATATATACTGCAGCAAATAAATTAATCTGAACAAGTGAACTAAAACCAAAACCAAAACTTTGTCAAGTTTTTGGTTCACAACAATGTTAGTTTTGGTTTCAGTTTACAATTGTCAGTTGTGGCTTTACAATGTTTAACTAAAACCTACATTTCTTAATAGCATTTTCTATGTTTTCTAGTGTGTACACAAAATGGATACATCTCCAAGACAAATTGCCAATGAGTGGTTTAGCCTTTACGTACTGTTAATGAAATTTAAAAGAGGTTAGACATATACCTTTTCTCCCTGACAGAAAAAGAAAATGTGGGTGAAAAAGGAATATTATACATACTCAAGACTGGTTACTAGTTAGAAGAAGTAACGTGAATCCAAGATTGTCTGCTATAGACTTAAAAGACTTGGCAGCTACTGGGTTTAATGTTTCTGACATGACAGTCTATCGAAGATTGTTGGAAGCTGAGAGGACTGCCAGCAGACCAAATAGAACAACTGTTGATGGAAGCTATGCAGAAGGGGCTCCAGTGAACAAAGGTGCACTAAGATTGTACTGTTGAGAAATGGAAGGTCACATTCTCAGATGATAGCCATTTCTTTGTCTAAGGAGAGCGAGTACCCTATGTCTTCGACACACCCAGCTAAACAGATGTTCTGGGTTGTATTAGACGTGGCAGTCCAGGATAACTGTTGACAGTATGATGAAAAGTGACTAATAGATAAAAATATTGGAAAAAAAAAAAACCCTTTTACCCGCAGATCTAGAAATACAAAGAACTCGTCTTCCAAGAGGATCTCACACCATGCCACACTTCGAAAAAGTGAGGATTCTTCAAAAATCACAACATCCAAATGCTAGAGTACCCATATAACTCTCCTGTCATTAACCTGATAGAAAATTTGTGGTCCATAATGAAAAAGATACTTGGAAAACTTAATTGTGATACAAAGGATTACATACAATCCATATAAAGGTATGGTTTAGAGATGCAGAAATAAAAATGCATTCTATGTTGATAGAGTCCATACCTAAGGAATTAATGAACTTATTAGGAACAGAGTAGCACACATATAAATTATTAGGAAAGTTGAAGTTTAATTTTTGAACTTATTTTCTTGCAAAATTACAACTTTTCTTTAATATTAGTGCTTGGATTAACTTGTTCACTACTGTATACAGTATATGTAGGATTGAAATTCCATATACACATTCATTCTTGAACATTACTTTTGAAATCAAGTTTGAAATTTCCACTTACCAAATTTTTATAAGAAAAAAAAAGAGTATTTCTTTATTTGTTTCTTCATGAAATATTTTTGATAAAGGATACATTTCTGAGTAGTGATTGTGTAAGTTTTAAATTTGCAAGTGTTTTGGACATCATTTTTTTAAATTTAAAGCAGCACATTATCTGAAAGCAAAATGTTAAGCTGAATACATACATGGTATATCTAAATGGTCTGGCCACATGCTAGAGACATGTTTTACATGTCAAAATAAGGTAAAAAATCCATATAAAAGTGCTGATGCAGCAGAGCTAGGAATAATGCCAATTACAGTTCTGTATCAATGTTGTGTATTTCACTGAGCTGTGATTTGCAAGCAGGTTAGATGCAAGCATGGTTCATACATTCTTTCAATCGTAGAATTGAAAAACTTTTCCAGGACATATGATCTAAATGCTCCTACTTAAAATATAGAGAAACCATAGGTCTGTTCAACCTGTAACCTACAACAAACAGCTCCCTACCGGCTTGAGCAAACTTAATACAACAGAATGTTGAAAACTGATGTCTGCTGCAGCTAATAAGAAACTTAGAATCACAGATAAATACTGAAATACCAAAAGTGTCGCTGAACATGTAACTAGTTTAATTTCTACAAAACTTTTATGTACATTATGCTATACTAAATTTGAGAAAAATTAATTTTTACTTTGGCTTTTAGTTCAATCATTGAAGAAAATTATAAAATAAAACCCCCATAAAACTCAAAAATATATAGGTATAAAATCCATAGTTAGAACATAAACGTGTCATTACTCTTGTAATGCTATCATATACCACAAAATCAATGTATAAACTAAATACTATTTATATTTAATTATTTTGAAATAATGCTGACATTGGAAATTTAAGGATAAGGAAGGTGAAATATTTGAAGAAAGACAACACTGAATTTTTCGGTTGAAATGAGCACTTCTTTTGAATCTCTCCTATGAGAATGAAATTTATCAAAGTTACTCAAAGTCAATGCAACTGGCTAAAAAAAAATAATCAACTGGAGTTTTGCAATCAATAAAACATCCAGAAATAGAAACAGCTACTCACTTCCACCAGTGACTAAAAAGTACAGTATGTTATGAAAATTAAGAAATGGCACACAAAAAGTTTCTCATAGCAGAAGGAAAGTATCAGCGACAAAGAGATTTCCAAATCAGACACTTCAAAGAAGAAATATGATATAACTCTACACCTTGTAGCAGAAGAATTTTGCATAATGGAAAAGTTGAAAGTAGGCAAAAAGTATTCTTCATGGTAAAAGCTATGCTAAGGAAAAAGGACTTTTCAAATACCTGGTGGGAAAACTATGCGCTATTTTACGCAGGAGGTATTTTCAAAAGGTTTTCCAAGGTGAGAGATATCGGTTCATGAAAGAATTTTTCCAAGAGTTTTCAGAAGAGCTCAGATTTTGCTGTGAATACATCAAAGCAGAAATAAACACTTACACCTCCTGGTGGCCAAAAAGCATTCTTTAACAGAAATTAGGAATTATGTGCAAAACATTTCTCATCAGGAGCTGTATCCGATGCGGGGAGAATTTTTGAAACAGGACTTTCATAAGCAGAGATATTGGAGAAAACACAATTTACCTTTACGCCCTCCCTAGAGCAAAATCTATGCATTACTTGAAGAAGTGACTGTACCTATAACAGTCTTTGATATAAATGGCATTGAAAGGAAAAATAATTATTTCAACTGGATATTTAGAAGCAAAGATATGAAATAAAATATATTTTGAATTCGTAGAATCTGCATTTACGCCTTCTAGCGGAGGAAACGTGCATCAGAAAAAAAAAAAAAAAAAGGTGCGGAATGCAAAGATCATCATTCTCACATTTCAAGCTTCCCAATGCAAAAGAAATTTTTCTGGTCAGACTGATAGTTGCAGAGATATGCTGTACACTGATGGATGGACAAAGTGATAACATAGGCACAATCTTTGTTTTACAAATGACGTGCTAATAACACAACTTCAGTACTGTTAACAGACAAGAAAACTAACAGCCTCCCTCATTTTGACAGAGGTGGGGAGGGAAATTTGTCAGACATAAGTTATATCAGTAGAAAAATTCTTAACTATGAAACATTGTGCAGGGACAAAAAGGCAGGAATGGATAGAATTCCAGGACATGTAACAGAATTTTAGGATATTTCCAGGGCAATTTGGAATTCCAGGACTTTTCCAGGATGCGTACGAACCATGTGCTAAGCACATATTGTGCTACACTAATCTCCTTCTGTTTTCACATGAGCATGGAAGGTTATTCCTTTCATGAATTGACACAGACACATCTTTTGTATTGAAATCACTTGGTAAAAGTTCGGAGGTTAGGCATATCTACGTACCATCAAACATTATCACACAGGGAAACATTTGTCACTGTTTACAGTCACATGAGAGAGAGAGAGCCCATTACTGCAAACAGTAGGAGACAAAGAGCCATCCGGACACTTGCTTTAGAGGAGAGAACGAACCCTGGTGCCCAGAATAAAGAAATAGCTGCAATAGAAAATATCTCAAAAGCATGACCTTGCCGAGAGTTCTGTATGAATAGAGCTTGTACCCATACTACGTGTAGCATGTGCAGGATTTCACATCTCCTGATTATCCATCACAAACAACTGGCTAATGGAGTATGCAGAAATGGGCGGGTGACCCATTCATTTCATCAGTGCTCTTTACAGATGAGGCCAGATTCACCAGTGAGATCATAAATTTTCACAACAATCACTTATGGGCAGAGAAAAACATGCATGGTGGCATCTGAAGTAGAGAATGCGCCATTGATACTTCCCACAATGAATATGGTTTATGTATGTATAAATGTATATAGTCCATGAGCCCCAAGTCATTTTAGCTATATGATACAAGAACTCTTGGACAATAACTACCCTGCCCAGTGAATAGGTCACTGAGGACATTCAGCTTGGCACTAGTGCTTTCCAGATTTTCCAATGGATTTCTACTTGTGGGGACATTTAAAAACTCTCATTTACTCCACTCCATTCACTGACACGGTTCAGAAGCAAGTTCCAAACAACTGTCAGACAATCCACAACACCTCCACTAAATTTTAATGAGTTCAACAGTCAATAAAAACACATGCCCAGGCTGTGTTGAGTCTCACATCAGAAATTGCAAGCACTTTTCTTCCTGTAAACATACCAATGCACTGTGTGTCTTCAAAATCATTTCAACAGGCATTTTTATAGCTAACACTGGCAAGAAATTTACATAAAAAAAAAAAAAGGTAATAAAGGGTAAGCAAAATTGTTCCTCATTAATGTTTATATAGAGTATATGTCTTATTTTGGGGTGTAGAACATGTCCTGGGAAATTGAACAAGGTCCTTTATTTTTATTACACAATATAAAGTGGACACACACACATATATATATATCTCATCGAACTGAAAAGTGGACATCTCTTCTACTATCGTGGGACAGATACTGGCAGAACTAGTGGTGTTGGATTTATAATAAACAAGAAACTGAAGGATAGAGTGGTAGAAGTTGAAAGTTCCTCTGACAGAGCTGCACGACTCGTTATCCAACTATCGAGAAGATACCAGGCTCAGATTATTCAAACTTATGCACCCACCACAAGTCATCCTGAAGAAGAAATTGAAGAATTTTATGAGGAAATTTGTCATCTAAATAATAAAGGTAAGCAGCACTTGAAAATAATTATGGGAGATTTCAATGCAAAAATAGGGCAACGACAACAGAATGAAACTTCAGTAGGTAAATTCGGTCACGGCAACAGAAACCAGCGTGGAAATACTCTCGTTGAGTTTGCAGAGGCAGAAGGGTTTTTCATCTTGAACTCCTTCTTCAAGAAAAAGCCACACAGGAAATGGACATGGAGACATCCAAATGGGAAGACAAGTGAAATTGATTTTATTATGTGTAACAAAAAATTCGTCATAGAAGACTGCAGTGTGCTAAACAAGTTCAACACAGGTAGTGACCATAGATTGGTGAGATGTAAGATGCACCTCAACACTAAACTTGAACGTGGCAAGCTCATAAGACAAACAAAATCTATTGACATAACCAACCTTAAAAAACACCATAATACCTTCAAGTTGGAACTGAAGAACAGGTTTTCTGCTTTAGAAGGCCTAACATCGGAAGAAGTGGACATCTCTGAAGTTAACAGAAAAGTAACCAAAGCTCTTATGGAAACAGCAACAAAATTAGCTGGGTCTAAGAACAAGTTGCATGTGAACAAATTATCAGGAAAAACCAAAATGTTGATGCAAAAAAGAAGAGAGATGAGGACAACTAAAGAAGATGTGACTTCCAAAGTGGAATATATAGAGCTATGCAAGACAGTACGAAAAAGTATCACTGAAGACGTAAGGAAATTCAACTGTGAACTAGTGAGGAAAGCAATTGAAAACAACCAAAGCCTAAAGATAGCAAAGGGACATCTCAGTAAGGGAAGAAAACAGATTATGGCACTGAGAAAAGAAGATGGTTCTGTAACAAGAAATAGAGGCGAAATTTTGACAAGAGTGAAAGATTTCTACTCCAAATTATATGAAAGGGATGATACATGCACTCCAGACATCATGAAAGATACCAGTACCAGAGTTCCTCCAGTCCTTCCAGCAGAAGTTGCACATGCAATCAAGAACATGAAGCGGGGAAAAGCTCCAGGAGAGGATGGAATTACTGTAGACATCATACAAGAAGCAAGTGGAGAAATCGAAACAGTACTCGCCCAAATTTTCACTCGATGCCTTAATGAAGGAAAGATTCCTGAGGATTGGAACACCGCTACAATGATCCTGCTACATAAGAAAGGTGACATTGAGGATCTCGGAAACTACAGACCTATCAGCCTCCTATCAGTAGTTTATAAAATCTTCACTAAAGTTCTTTCATACCGCTTGAAGGTAACACTGGACATGGCTCAACCGAGAGAACAAGCTGGATTCAGGAGTGGCTACAGCACAATAGATCATATCCACGTACTGAGAGAACTAATTGAAAGAGCGAGGGAATATGAACTTCCATTGTGCATGGCTTTTATCGATTATGAAAAAGCCTTTGATTCGGTGAAACCATCAGCAGTTACAATGGCTCTGAAAACCTGCGGTATTGAAGATGCATACATTAATATTATTAATAACATCTATGAAAATGCAAGTGCAAAGATTAGGCTGTTTGAAAATACAACACACATAAAAATTGGAAAGGGAGTGAGACAAGGTGACACCATATCTCCGAAGCTCTTTAATGCCACATTGAAGGGTGTTTTTCAGTCACTGAGCTGGGAAAACAAGGGGATAAAGATTAATGGAGATTATCTAACCCACCTTCGTTTTGCTGATGATGTAGTCATTTTTGCAACTAACCCATCAGAGCTGCAGAGTATGATCCAGGAACTTGCTGACAAGAGTAAAGAAGTGGGATTAAAAATGAACTTTCAGAAGACAAAAGTGATGTTCAATGCTTTTACAAGAAATGAAGATTTATCGATTGATGGAGAAAAGCTGGAGATAACAGACACGTACGTTTATCTTGGACAGCAGATATCAAGTGAGGGTCACATTGATGAAGAAATTAATCGGCGTACAAAACTTGCCTGGAGAGCTTTTGGAAGAAACAGCATAATTTTCAAGAGCAATATGCCATTATGTCTTAAAAGAAAAGTGTTTGATCAATGCACCCTTCCAGTGCTTACGTATGGTGCAGAGACGTGGACCTTAACTAAAAGAGACATACAAAGGCTGCAGACAACTCAAAGTAGCATGGAGAGGTGCATACTTGGTGTAACCAGGAGAGATAAGAAGAGAAACTCGTGGATCCGAAAAATGACAAGAGTGGAAGACATCATGATCAGAGTTAAATCCCTGAAATGGCAATGGGCTGGACATACTGCCAGAAGGACAGATCATCGATGGACAGCCGAAATTTTAGATTGGATTCCAAGGGACAGGAAAAGACCCAGAAGAAGACCACATGGGAGATGGGTGGATGAAATTCGAAAGTATGCAGGGGTGACATGGAGGAGACTGGCACAAGACAGACCGTTGTGGAGGAAACTTGGGGAGACCTTCGTCCAGCAGTGGATTGATAATGGTTGACAATGATGATGATGATATATATATATATATATTCTATTAAGAGACTGAAGCAAAAAAAAATATTTTTTTGACTCTCACCAAGTACAACATAGAAAAGGTTATTTATTGACCGGTGTAAGTAAAAAGAGGAAAATAAAACAACTGAATGTAGAAAGTGTCGAGAATACTGAGCCTTGGCTTTATCAAGGACCAGCAAAAACTCTGCATTTTCTCACTTCCACAAAGACCTATTTGGAAATGGGTTTCTGCAAAGTCATAGATGCAAGTAATAAGCCCACCTAAAAAATTTAAAAAAATATATATTTTAAAGAATATATATAATTGTCATGACCTCCGCAGAGTTGCATGACCAAGCTTTAGTTAACAATTTGGTAAAAATTAGGCTGTACATTGAGGAGGCAAATGTATGAGTGCATTTAGGTAACCATGAAAGTAAATGCCATGATGAGCTGATGAAGAAACAGCACTACTATGGCAGTGTAATATGAACACAAGATCTGAAAATAATACTCAGAATAAGTTGTAGACATTTAATAGTACACACCACACAATCAACTTACACAAATCATTAAGTGCAGCCATGTGTTGTTGACATAGAGGCCCTCAGCTATTACATTACTAGAAAGAAACATATCTATCAAAGTTAAGAGTATTCCAAATGTCCATCATTTGTTAAAATGTGTTCCTGGATGTGACTTACATAGTAGGTATCAAGAATATCAGTTAACTTTCAGCACTGGTAACTATCCTGCAAGAACCTGCTCTTGCAGCACACCTGCAGGGGTTGATGTATCATATACCTTAGATTTCAAGTAACCTCAACAGGAAAAAATCCAGTGGGTTAGGTCTGGTGACTCGGGCTGCCATAGCCCTAGATGTGTCAGTGGAACATGGCGGTGAGAAAGTTGCTGACCGATGCTGTGCAATGTGTGCCATTGCTTTGAAACCACATATGAGACTGTACATGAAACATCATCCAAAAAGTCTGGTATGGTACCATGGAGCAGTTGTAGATATTGTAGTCCAGTGAGAGAACCTTGGAAGAACACTGATCTGGCAAATGTTTTTCCAGATGCCACACCAGACATTAAACCACCAACATACCTGGACTTACTTGTAACAACCATTGCTCATCCATGCTCCTGTGATAGTGATTGTGGTCATGTGTGAATGTGAATTCATCTGTCCACAAAATGTTTGCTAGAAACTATAATAGGTTCATTGACTTTTGATTGAGGACATAATTACACCGGTCTGTATGGAACTGATGATCACCAGTATACATGGCCTGCTGGGGTACTCTGTCGTATGGGTAAAACCCATGATTCGCAGTATCTTCCATGCACATCTAGCTATCAGGCCACAGCGAGTTCTCGTACACTATATTTCGGGTGGGCAAGTGCAAAGGACACAACACTCACAGCGCTCAACCTATTCAAGGATTGATGTGGTCTACCAGAGCATTACCAAGTCATAGTGTTACTTGTTTGGCAGAGATGTTATGTTGTACAAGGTGGGTGTGATCGTGGAAGGTGTAGGACAAGGACCACCAGGAAAATGCTACGAGTACAGCTGAGCAGCTGCATGTGCATTTCCCCAACATTCTCCATATATCAACACTATCTCAGACCACTGTTCAGAAGTGTACTCCATTGTACATACAGTTGTCATTCAATGAAGTCATGTTACCTTATTTCACCTGCATAGGAAACCTTAAATAATATGCATTCACTGTGTGTCATCACTAAACTAGCATTCCACACATGTACGGAAGTCACAGTACTTTGCTTACTTGCACGCAAGGTAATAATACCTAGGATCAACATGCTGCAGGGCCTTGCTTTTTAATTTGGAGGAGCGACAGATAAAATTGAAAACTTTGATATTTGACAAAAATATTGCAAAAAAAGGCAACACTTTTTTTGCACATTTCTTAGTTTTTTAATTCCTTTCATAAATTTTTCATGTCATTATTTATTGTGTTAAAATGTGCACTCCACAGTCAGGTTACCCTTGCCACGGGCAAATAAGAGTTTCAGTGGAGTAAAAGTTTGTAGGATGCCCATGAATCTTCAAGAAACCGAGTTTAAGCTATGTTGTACTTTAAAAGATATACAAGAAAAGTGCAATAAAATATGCAGTTCACACATGCTAATGATTTTTTTGTATAAATAAGAAATTTTTGTCTCGTCATTATATAAATATAAGGATTTACTTGGTCGTACAAACCTTTGAAATTGAATATACATATATTACATATAGCGTCAGGTGCCCACTTCACTGGCTATTTCTGAGGTGGTTTCGGCAAACAAAAAATCTATGGATATGTGCTTAGCCACTACGAAGAAAGAAAAAAAAAAGAGAGAGAGAGAAGTAGAAAGAAAAAACTCTGCCAAGATTAATTTTGTTAAAAAAAGAACATATATTTTGATGGACGACGATTGAATAAATAAATTAAAAAACAGTCTGATTCAGTTAGGTAAAACAGTCCGATTCAGTTAGGTTGAGGCTCTGCTACTGCCAGGCCTCAACGGCACCAGTTTTTTGCTCCAATCCCTAGAAAGCATTCTGATGACACTGTACTTCCATATACTGTAAATACACTTCCATACCTTACAATCCCCACTGTGCAGTCTAATTCACCTATTCATTGGCCCCCACCTTTTATGACCAATCTGTAGCAAACACATGGTGCTCCCAAACTTCACAATTGACATTTTGTGCTATTTGTCATAGTTTCGGAGTTGGGGAACTAACTTCAAGATGAATGAAATGCTTACATGCCATGCTTTGTTTTCCTGAAGTATAGCTACATTATGATGGGCAGTAAGATAAGAATACCATTTATAATGTAATTTAAAAGTACAAGTGATAAACGTAACTATCATTTTTAACAGAATACAAAGGTTTCTATCTGACATAGTTTGCCAAATTTAAACAGACCAGTTGTAGTCTATGCCAGTACACTTTTAAAATACATAGTGTTAATGTTATGAAGTTACTGTAATTAAAACGGTAGTTACGAAGCCACTACAGCTTAAATGTCATGTACTTACTAGCATCTGGGTTATTTGCCAGATTTAAATATTAATATAAATCAGTGATTAGAAGTAATGCTGTTAGTGTAATATACTTTTACAGTAGTGTCGTGTGTAGCACAATGGCATAACTAGGACAAAGTCCTTCCCCCCTCCCCACACACACACAATATTTACTTTAGTATCCCTAAGCACAGCAATTTTCTCTGGATTTTGAACACAATGGAGGATGTGTTTTTCGTGCGTGCGTATGTGGGAGGGGGAGTTATGAAGATTGTCCGGAAAAATAAGGGGCTACCTATAGAGCCCTGTAGTTTTACCTCTTTATGTAATTTTTGGAACAGAAGTACATAATTCAAGGTTATCAATCAGCCAATCAGGATTAACACTAACATGGAGTGTGGACCAATGCATGAACATACATTTTATTGCAATAAAAGGATTCGGCGGTAAAATATGGTTACACGCTTAAGGTTAATAAAACTATAAGACTTTAGTGATCATTACTGGATATGGTTGCATACAAATAGATAACTCAGTGTCCTACACCATAAGAATGCAATCCGGACTTACATAGCTACAGGCATTTATTTGCATGTTTCCTTTAGCTGACACTCAGTGGCGTATCTTGGGTCCGATACCTGGGCTCCCCCCCCCCCCCGACATTCCCAGTACTGTTTTTTTTTTTTTTATATTGTGGTTTATTTTTCAGTTGTAACGTAATAGAAGTAACCCTTTTTTCTAAATTTTAGGTACATGCTACTGCTAGTACGATACAAACTAATTATAAGGATTAGGATTTTTTTTTTTTTTTTTGGATTGGAGGTTTAACGACCACCGTGAGCAACTCAATGGGCTATAAGCAGTCGCCCGTCCCTAATTTAGGGTCACTGGTTCCAGGGAAGGGAGAGAGCCAGTGCCGTAAGACAAACACAACATCCATGCCTCACCGGGATTCGAACCCGGACCCCGTTCGGACGAATGATCAGAGGCCATCGCTTAGACCACTGCGCCACCGGGGCGGCAAGGATTAGGATTTGAACACTTATTTGTACATGAACTCCATTCTTCTTCTGAATACTTTATTTGTACATGAACTCCATTCTTCTTTCCTTTTGTGTGGACTTCAGTGTTACGTTTACATAAAAAGTTTCTTCACAGTACTTTTTCATATTTAAAATTAAAAAGAATGTTTTTTCTATTGACATAACAGCTAAGTTGCTGAAATGTACATGGCTCTAAGATATATCTTGATTCTTTTTAATGTAGAAAAACTTCTTTCGGCAGTTACTGATGGAAACTAATATTAGGTCTGCTGATTTGTACACCACACTAAACACAATGTCCAACAATTTATTCATCTTTATGTAACAAGAAATGTCGGCTAAGGTTCCGTCTTCGGCTTGCTCGATAGATGGCGCCACGATATGTCCCTTAGTGGATCTTTTATTTTAACATAACGTTGCAAGAAAAATGAGAAAATGTTTTGCAATGCCTCAGATATGATGACTTAAGGATAAATGATTTGTCACAAACTATGCATTGAAAAGAAGATGCACCTGGGGCGGGATTGGTAAGTCTACTTACGTAATGACCTTTTATTCTACGATGTTCATCTAAACCCTGCTGCCTAGAATATTTGTGACAACTTTCACAAGCATATCATATCTTTTACCTGATTCTATTGCAATCTAAGTCTCAGATACCTTTGATATAATGAAAAATATCTATATTTATTGCAGAGTTACGTTAAAATAAAAGATCCACTAAGGGACATACCGTGGCGCCATCTATCGAGCAGGCCGAAGATGGAACCTTAACTGAAATGTCTCTTACTGATTTCTTTTTGTATTCATCAAGGGAATCAAAACACCTTTAGTTGATTTTTTAGTCAAGCTGTATCAAAATTTGAAGCATAGAGTTCTTTACGTTCTGATAGTAGATGTTTAGAAAAGCTTTCAAAAAATTTATCAAAACAGTTCGAATCCAACAAAGCCACAAATTTAAGATACAATATTACCGATTTTAATTTATTGACACTTCACACAAACTGAAACAACTCTCATGAAACACATACTATTATCGGCGGGAGCAAGTGAGTGACTAATGTGTAGTCCAAGTCTTCTCTTTTCTGAGTGAACTGTTGCCAAAGCATTCCCCTTCACCTGCTCATTCATGTTGTCATGGAAATGCTAGCTGGCGGTCGTATCGAAGGTCTTCGGATCAGAACAGCGAAGACTGACTGGTAGAGCTGTATGCGTTACGATAACACCTTCCTGGAAGACCCGTTGTTCTTTGCTCGCCAGATAGATTCTTTTAGTCAAAAGAAGCAAATCCGCACGTTTTTTGTCGCAGCGAAAGCATCGACATATCTTAATACTGTTGCTAATTGTTTTTTATTTGTGTATATTTCATTTACTTTGATTTGTGCATTCTATGGGCTTCGCAGCTAGCCTCGAATATACGCCACTGCTGATACTGAGCTTCACTTGGACACCTTTGTGACATTTTGCAAATGGATGTCATTTGCTAGCCTATTCAAGTTTTCCTATGCAATGAATGAGACATACTTACTATAAGTACTAAAAGGAATAGCAAAGTGTAATTGTTTTGTCCAAAAATTAAAATCACTTGAAGAAATCACCCATCACAAATCTGTGGCTGCCACGAAAAAAAGTTTACACCTATCATGTACGTAATTCTAGGTGACTGACTGTTTTCACACATTGTCCACAGGTGCTCTCCATGTGTGCTAGTACTTTTCCTCCTTAGCACAGAGAAAAGGCAATTGGAGAGCAATCATATTATTAACAAATCATTGCAGAGCAATCGTTTTACAAGCCATGCAGAGCAATCGTATTATTTACAATTTTTTGCAGAGCAATCATATTATTAACAATTCTTTGCAGAGCAATCGTATCATAAAATATTGCAGAGTGATCTATTACAACCGAGCCAAAGAGCTTCAATCTGTAGGAAATCTAGTGTTTTAAAAGTAACTTGACATTTATTAGCTAAGTTTATCTTAAAGAAAAATCTGAATCTTTGGGTTAATTATTTGTTTTTTTCTCCATAAAATTAGAACTAGCAGCTGCAGCATGCCACTACATTACCTAGTAGTTATACCACTGGTGCAGCATTGCTACAAATAGAAATATATAAGTATTTCTCGATATATCGAGATGGAAAAAAATGAAAAATATGCATATAAAGATCTCCAGAATTTGTACCTTTAACTTAGGTATCAAAAGTAGCTACTTTTCAAAAACGTAGTAGTAGCTGTAGCAAGGTACTTTTCAAGAATGTGATTGTAGCAGTAGTTAGCTACTTTTAAAAAGTAGTTTTTCGATTACTAGTTTAAATATACAATATGCAAGACATGAATACGAAGTCTTCCTCCAAACATATGACATTGGACTGATGGGGCCCAGAGTTAAGTGACTGTAATTTCTTCGCACAGCTTACCTCCGCAAATTTGCACACTTTTTAATCAGTAAAAAACTCATTTGTTTCGAAACTGCCCCAAAAGACGCGTACGGTATGGCGAAATTACATGCTGTCTCCTATTCTAATTTAAAAATTCTTCATTGGCACCTATCAAACATACTTACCGCTTCGCCTATGTAAACATATATCACAATTCACAACAGAGCAAATCTCATATGAACAATCTACAGAACAGAACACGACGCCATCTAATGACAATAATTCAAAGTGCAACAGAATATTCCGTGCAGCTGAACAGGAAGACATCAATCATCAAATCCCTACCCAAAAAAGACCACTCCCTTACAATCGTTCGGACCAATCACAGAAGGAGCGTGAACCTAGTCTGTGCTTCTGGCGGGCTGAAGCTATACGTGAATATAGCTTCAGCCCGCCAGAAGCACAGGGAGAGGGCTGTTGCCACCTCCTCTTACTTCTAACCTCCTTGGTTTTTACGACCACCGTGAGCAACTCAATGGGCTATAAGCAATCACCCATCCCTAATTTACGGCCACTGGTCCCAGGCAAGGGGGAGAGATTGTACAACAAACATAACATCCATGTTTCACCTAGATTCGAACCCGGACCCATCTCGGACGAATGGTCAGCAGCCAGTCTTTAGACCACTGAGCCAATGGGGGCGTCAACATATACTATTTAGCCATATTAAATAATAATATAAACACATTCAGTTCTTTTCATGTTATTAATTTAAAGTGCCAAATTAATAATAACAATAATGAGTTATTAAATTTTAAATGGCGTACAAATATTCGACATAATTAAAATCTTTTTTTTAGGGACTTTTTTCACTTTTGGAGACTTTTTATCACTGATTTGGAGACTTTTGGAATGAGTGAGTTGGCAACACTGCCAATTGGCGTGCGTGATGTGTGCGATACGAAAACACAGGCAGACAGGCATTTTTGGCGGGTAGAATTCTTACTCTTGTTACTTCTTACTGCGGATTTTTGGCGTGTTTTCATCAAAGAATTTGTTTTCATATTTCGCGGTGACCGTGGATACTGTGAACAGATTCATTTGTTCAATCTGTGGTGGTTCATTCGGGATGAAATATAACTTAAAGAAGCATGTTAAAAAATTTCATGGAACCAATTGGCGTGGGTGATGTGCAGAGCAATATCTCGTTTTAGATGTTAGTCCTAGCAAATTCTGATGTGTACGTTTGATGGATATAAAAAGGTTTGTATTGAAATACCAGGTACTACTATGAGTTTAATACATATTCATTTTTAGTGATGTTCGTCCTAGCAACTCTGTGTGCAAATATTCCCTTTATATGCACGTTTGAAATGCGTGCGTGACTTTTTACACACACCGAGAATGCCGTCTCAATTTTTGCAGCGTCTCGGATATCTTTAGCCGCTATATAGTGCTTTTATTTTCAATCAGACTAGTTAATCGTAGTGTTTGTTCACGTTTGAAATCATTATCCTATGTATGCATTACCACCAGTAGCGTTACTGGCGGTGCCCCCCCTCCCCCCATCGCAAGATTTACTTCAGGGCCCCTAAGCACAAACATTTTTCTAGGATTTGGAATGATCCAGGAAGGATGTGTTTTTACAGTGTGTGTGTATGGTTCGGAGGGGGGTCAGGAAGATAGGGAGAGTGTCTGAAAAAGTAAGGGGGTGTTCCTAGAGACCTGTGATTTTAACTTTTTGAATATTTTTTTCTTTTTTGATTTAGGGTTTAACAACTACCATGAGCAACCCAATAGGCTATAAGCAGTCGCCCGTCCCTAATTTAGGGTCACTGGTTCCAGGGAAGGGAGAGAGCCAGTGCCATAAGACAAACACAACATCCATGCCTGACCGGGATTCGAACCCGGACCCTGTTCGTCCGAATGATCAGAGGCCATCGCTTAGACCACTGGGGCGGCGAATAATTTTCGGAACAGAAACACTGTGTAAGGTTATTAATCGGCCAATTAGGATTAACGGTGGCGGACTGGTGCATGAACATCCATTTTATCACAAGGAACAAATTCAACAAAATATATTTAAATGGTAAAATTAATAATTATAAGACTTCGTAATCATCCGTTTTACTTTCAGTTGTTTCTGATGTGCCCAGTTTTTGTCAAATGCCTGCTTTTGAACAATTGATGAGCTAAACAAATCGCCACTCTTTTCATCAGAAACGTCACTTGAGCTAACGGGCTCAGCGTAAAGAGAACTGCTTGGGTGTAAGAAGTTTCTTCGTGGGCTCTCGTTTTCTTTTCCTCTGATACCGTGGTCCACTTGGACATTTGTGACATTTTACAAATGGATGCCATTCTCCTGTATGTGAAAGTTTTTACACAGTGAATGAGAGGTAGACATGCTTACTATAAAGAAGCAATAGCAACATTTGTTTTGTTCAAAATAAAACAAAGCATTTGAAGAAATCGCCCTCATACACATCGCAGAGTTGCGGTGAGTAAATGCGCCTGTTGTGTTCGGAATCCTAGGCGATTGACTGTTTTTGCGCATCTTTCACAGGGTATGCCCATATGGCTTCACACTTTTCCGTAGCAGCAGAGGGAGAGCGATCATATTACATGCCGGAGCCAAAGGGCGGAATAACCTCAATCAGGCTATCCAGTTTTTAAAAAGTAAAACTTGACATATATTTACTTGCAAAGCTGAATATATCTTTTTTGTGCATGTTCGGATTTTTTCATGAAACTATAAAGTCTGTCGGCTGTAGTACGCCTCTTCTTTACTTGCGCTCCCGCAGCTGCAGGGTTGGTAGTTACGCCACTGATTACCACAGGCTTGTTTACAATTTACAAGGTGTCTTCCAAATTTGGGAAATGCAATTTCATGACCACTTAAGCTATCTGTCTGTATGTATATATAATTTTTTGCAAATGGGATATATATATATCCCTATCCAAGGCAGCGGAATATGTGCAACACACGTTACAGAAGGGAAACACTCCACCCCCTCTAATTTTTTCTATATGAACACCTGCTAGTAACAAAAAACTGACTTCGTCATACTTTTTGACTATGCCTAAAAGTAAGGCACAGTCAAAGGATATGTAATGAAATTGTGTAGCACGATTGTACTACACTCTTTCATTGCAGTCTTTCTTTAGCATTTATACCTGAAAAATATTGTGATTTCCTAAGCAACATATTTTAAAATTGTTAAATTGTTCTCAAGTTTTTGTACAGATACACTGAGTGATCACTGAAGTATGACCACCTACCCAATACTTCATAGGTCATTCTTTCACCCTCAGTACAGCAGCTAAATGACGACATCGATTCAATAACATGCCAGAAGCAGTAGGAAGGTATGGCCAACAAAGCTGTGTGTAATGCAGCTTTCAATGTTGATATGGAGGTATTATTGGTGTATTCAGACGACTTGAAATGTCGTTTTATAATGTCCACACAAGTGTTCTATGCGATTGGAGTTCAAAGTCTAATTGATATGCTTCGAAGTCCGAACTGTGTTCCTCAAACCATTCCTGCACAACATTGGACCTGTGGCTTGGCGCATTGTCATCTTGAGAGACAACATCACCATTCCTTAAAAAGTGCAAGATTGCTGGGTGTGCAGAGCTAATGCTACAGCTAATGAGAGTTGTCCCCTGGAGATGAGAATGACTATTTGAGATAAGTGTTTTGTAGTGGATTTATATGAATGTCCACTAAAATCATTTGTTTCTGATGGTCTCAGTTACAGCAGTAAGCAGATCTGAAGTTCAGGCTACAAATATTGTGGGTAAATTTCTTTTCTTGTAAATATTTTTGACAGCTGAAAATTGTACATTTGTGTTGGCATCAACTTGTCAGAATATTTCTTTACATTGTTATTAGCTCATTTATTATCTTTTGTCAACTGAACCCTCACTGGGACATGGTAGCTTTGATACATTTTTCCACAGCTTATGACAGTATGAAATGCAGCTCACTTTCAGGCTTTTTCAATGAGAGAAATGTGAAAAAAAATTGATTCAGCGGACAAAAATATAACAGCATAAAATTTATTTATGAATAAATGTATTATAATACTAAATGATGAACTTTACTCATTGTGAAACTGTTGCTACTCACTTTTTATCATTTTGGTAGGGAGCTAGATATGATAAGTGCTGGAGAGGTGGAAATGTGACATCTCTTTACCATGCTGATTCTCTGGCGGCAAGTAGATAACTGAGCTGCTTTTCAGTTGTCTACTTCTGTGCAGAAGTAGACAACTGAAAAGCAGCTGTGGCATCGTTTAACTGAACTTTACTGAAATAACTGCTAAAATTTTGTTAGGATATCCTTTTGCTTTTAGCGAGCAGTGAGATTGACAAAAAATTTCGTCTGTGTTGGGAAACATGGTGTCAGAATGTAGTTAGAGAAATTCTTAGAACAGAACAATGTGGCTGAGTATTTTAATGAGCTGCGCAGAACTACATTAGTTTTGTATTGGACCTAAACTTTTATAAAAGATTCGTCAAGCAAAAATATTGCAAGGCAAATTATGTAATCTTTTGGGTAAATGAAAAAAAATTCTGTTTAGTGAATTGTATATTTACAAAATCTTACCGACACTGCGGTTAACCATCTGATATGTAGCTTTGTTTTCCTGGCATATTTTATGAAACTGATTTTCATCTAAGACAAATCTGAAGATCATGTACTTCACTTTAATAAACAAATTCCATGTAGGAAGGAGCACTTCATTCCTGTTGTGTAGGAAAATTTGTGCACATTTATACACGTAATGTATGAGTGTTTTATGTAAATGGTCATCAACTTGCATGACTGATGAAATATTTTCATTGTTGCATAAAAACCTTTGTATTTACAAGACTTAATGCTCTTATAACACTAGCTTGATAGATAAATCTCTGTTATATAGAAATGTGTGTAGATGTAGGCAAAATAAAACAGTATTGAAGACGATGTTTTTCACTGCTAGTTTGCAAACTTATTATAACATGTTATTCACAAGTTCTGTCGCTTTTCACATAACTCTTCGGTTTGTCGTTTGTTGATCATGTGCAACTTGTGTGAATTTCATTTGTGTGTGTGTTTATTACCATGTGCACTGGTTCATGAAAACAACACCAGGAATTCTAGTTTAATACTAGTACACACATGTATTGATTTTATGATATCTAATATCTTTTGTCGAAAGAGCAAAAATGACCTACATTTCATTTGTCTGTGGCTCCGTTGTTTGAAAAAGGTCACATATTTTCTACCACTTTACATGTATTCCTTTGTGTGTGTTCATTACCATGTGCACAGGTGAAAGCAAAACCATGAATGCACATATATTGATTTTGTTAAAATAATAAAAATTACCTATATTTAATTAGTCCATCAGTAGCCCAGTTTGCAAAAGATCATAAGGTAGGTTCAAAAGTTCCTGAAATAGTTCCAAACTGTGCAAATGAAGAAGCATGTCAGGGGAATTTTCCATCTCATATGTTGGCAGTAATCATGATATAGATTGCTGACAAGTGGCACCTTTGCATTTCCTGTCTGTGTTGAGCATCAACTGTTCTATTGTGATGTACCATGTGTTTAATAACATTGCAGTTGAAACTTATGGCAACTATAAGACATCATGACATTTTGTGTTTTTCTTCGAAAATCAATGTGACAGACATTAGCCATGCTTCAGCAAGCATATGGTGCAATGGGAAGTTTATGCGTGGCACAAGCATTACAGCTGATCAATATTACAGTTTTCTAACCACCGTAACCAGAAGAGACAAAACATGATGATTTTCGTGTGATCCACAGTCAATCTTTGAAATGGAAAGTAACGCATTTCCTTGACAAGAGACACCCTGTTTGGACTAGTAAGAGAGTGTGCTGGAAGTTTTCTTTCACTATCTGGACCTTATTATTCACTATGAAGTTCTTGGAGAAGGGAGGACTGTGAATAAAGAAATGTACTTTGATATCTTCTGTCTCTTCAGGGATGCAATCTGAAGTAAAAAATGACCAGAAAAATGAGAACAAATAGTTTCTTCATGACAATGCACCTGCACATCATTATATAATGGTCCAAAAAAACAATGGGACATCACTAGAGCATTTCCATATTTTCCTGACTTGGTACCACCCAATTTTTACTTGTTTACACAGTTGAGATCTGCCCTAAAATCACCACTATTCACAAGCAATTGCTGAGGACACCATTTGAAATGTGACAAAGGAATTGAAAATGGTTTCATAGAATGGATTCCAGGAATACTTGAAACAATTTTATGGACAGTGTAGCTCCCTAAGAAAACTATTTCAAAGGGAATGCAATGGAAATGACAGTAGTCTTATTGCTTTCTGTATGAAAAAGAATTTCTGGAAACTTTTTGAACCTACCTTTTATATTATTGGTATTGAAAATAATCATACACATTGTTAACATATCAGCATGTCAGTTTTTATTTTATTCTTTCCTTTATTTTGATTGCATATGTACTGTATCTCTGCCCTAAGAATGAATAAATAAAGAAATTTAATTTGCAGTACATTCCTTTATCACTGACTTAACATTTAATTTTGAAGCATTTCCAAGTCTCCCTTCCCTGGAGCCAGTGGCCTTAAATTAGGGACGGGCAACTGCTTATAGCCCATCGAGTTGCTCACGGTGGTCGTTAAACCTCCAATCAAAAAAAAAAAAAAACTAACCTAATTTTATATGCATGTGTTGGAACCTTACATATCTTACCATGTGCCTGTGCAATGCAAATTTGCTTTTTAATTAGTACCAATTACATCTATCTCAAATGTGAATAAAACTTTCTCCCGCCCCAAAATATATTGCTTTGTGATACTGGTTGGCAGAAAATGTGGCAAGAACCTTCAGAAGTGTATGTGTGTGTGGATTTAGGTTAAATGACTACTGTGAGCAACTTGATGTGCTTTATAAGCAGTTGCTTGTCCCTAATTTGCGGCCACTGGTTCCAGGGAATGGGGAGAGCCAGTGCCGTAAGACAAACACAACATCCAAGGCTTCATCGGGATTTGAACCCAAACCCATGATTAGAGGCCATCACTTATGCCAGGGCGGCATCTTCAGAACTGATGGACCCAGAATGCTTTCTGAAAATGAACACAGGAAACCTTATTATAACTTCCTAATTTTTTCAGTACTTGACCACAAATTCTCGCTTTTAAAATACAATTGGCCAATCATCACTAAAGTAGAATCATTATTATTAAAGTGATATTTTTAAGATACATGTTGCAGGAAGGGGGGAGAAACAAATATCACCATGCAAAGTTTTATTTTACCAAAATTTTATTATATGTCAGTGAGACATAAAACAAATCCCTTTAATTCTGCATGTGCAAATTTATATAGAAAAATAAAGATGCTTCAACTGCAATGGTTTTCACCAATTTAAATTTCTTAGACTTTGTAATCATAATTACAGTGTGCATATTCATATACAAACTCAATATGCTCATAACTCATTTTAAAACTTTTTTTTTTTGCCAGTGAGTAGCAACAGTTTCACAATGAGTAAAGTTCATCATTTAGTATTATAATACATTTATTCATAAATAAATTTTATGCTGTTATATTTTTGTCTGCTGAATCAAATTTTTTTCACATTTCTCTCATTGAAAAAGCCTGAAAGTGAGCTGCATTTCATACTGTCATAAGCTGTGGAAAAATGTATCAAAGCTACCATGTCCCAGCGAGGGTTCAGTTGACAAAAGATAATAAATGAGCTAAATAACAATGTAAAGAAATATTCTGACAAGTTGATGCCAACACAAATGTACAATTTTCAGCCGTCAAAAATATTTACAAGAAAAACTTACCCACAATATTTGTAGCCTGAACTTCAGATCTGCTTACTGCTGTAACAGAGACCATCAGAAACAAATGATTTTAGTGGACATTCATATAAATCCACTACAAAACACTTATCTCAAATAGTCAATCTCATCTCCAGGGGACAACTCTCATTAGCTGTAGCAAAATGCTTTCAAACACACAATGTGTTCCACAATAAGTATGTGCATTTGTCCTCTTGAAAAGATTAGTCCTTTTAACTGTTCTAATGGAAAAACTAAAAACACAAGAGGGTAGAATGCATGGATACACAAAGGTTTCAGAAATAAAAAATACAATGAAGCTGTAAAAAACTACCAGTGTTAGGTACAAGAGATTATTCTGAGGTGCAAAATGATGTAAGCACCAAAAGAGGCATCACATTGTAATGGGGATTTCCATCATCATCATCATCATTGTCAACCATTATCAATCCACTGCTGGACGAAGGTCTCCCCAAGTTTCCTCCACAACGGTCTGTCTTGTGCCAGTCTCCTCCATGTCACTCCCGCATACTTTCGAATTTCATCCATCCATCTTCCATGTGGTCTTCTTCTGGGTCTTTTCCTGTCCCTTGGAATCCAATCTAAAATTTCAGCTGTCCATCGATGGTCTGTTCTTCTGGCAGTATGTCCAGCCCATTGCCATTTCAGGGACTTAACTCTGATCATGATGTCTTCCACTCTTGTCATTTTTCGGATCCACGTGTTCCTCTTCTTATCTCTCCTGGTTACACCAAGCATGCACCTCTCCAAGCTGCTTTGAGTTGTCTGCAGCCTTTGTATGTCTCTTTTAGTTAAGGTCCACGTCTCTGCACCATACATAAGCACTGGAAGGATGCATTGATCAAACACTTTTCTTTTAAGACATAATGGCATATTGCTTTTGAAAATTATGCTGTTTCTTCCAAAAGCTCTCCAGGCAAGTTTTGTACGCCGATTAATTTCTTCACCAATGTGACCCTCACTTGATATCTGCTGTCCAAGATAAACGTACGTGTCTGTTATCTCCAGCTTTTCTCCATCAATCGATAAATCCTCATTTCTTCTAAAAGCATTGTACATCACTTTTGTCTTCTGAAAGTTCATTTTTAATCCCACTTCTTTACTCTTGTCAGCAAGTTCCTGGATCATACTCTGTAGCTCTGATGGGGTAGTTGCAAAAATGACTATGTCATCAGCAAAACGAAGGTGGGTTAGATAATCTCCATTAATCTTTATCCCTTTGTTTTCCCAGTTCAGTGATTGAAAGACATTTTCCAATGTGGCATTAAAGAGCTTCGGAGATATGGTGTCACCTTGTCTCACCCCTTTTCCAATTTTTATGTGCGTTGTATTTTCAAACAGCCGAATCTTTGCATTTGCATTTTCATAGATGTTATTAATAATATTAATGTATGCATCTTCAATACCACAGGATTTCAGAGCCATTGCAACTGCTGATGGTTTCACCGAATCAAAGGCTTTTTCATAATCGATAAAAGCCATGCACAATGGAAGTTCATATTCCCTCGCTCTTTCAATTAATTCTCTCAGTACGTGGATATGATCTATTGTGCTGTAGCCACTCCTGAATCCAGCTTGTTCTCTCGGTTGAGCCATGTCCAGTGTCACCTTCAAGCGGTGTGAAAGAACTTTAGTGAAGATTTTATAAACCACTGATAGGAGGCTGATAGGTCTGTAGTTCCTGAGATCCTCAATGTCACCTTTTTTATGTAGCAAGATCATTGTAGCGTTGTTCCAATCTTCAGGAATTTTCCCTTCATTAAGGCATCGAGTGAAAATTTGGGCAAGTACTGTTTCGATTTCTCCACTTGCTTCTTGTATGATGTCTACAGTAATTCCATCTTCTCCTGGAGCTTTTCCCCGCTTCATGTTCATGATTGCATGTGCAACTTCTGCTGGAAGGACTGGAAGAACTCTGGTACTGGTACCTTTCATGATGTTTGGAGTACATGTATCATCCCTTTCATATAATTTGGAGTAGAAATCTTTCACTCTTGTCAAAATTTCGCCTCTATTTCTTGTTACAGAACCATCTTCTTTTCTCAGTGCCATAATCTGTTTTTTCCCCTTACTGAGATGTCCCTTTGCTATCTTTAGGCTTTGGTTGTTTTCAATTGCTTTCCTCACTAGTTCACAGTTGAATTTCCTTACGTCTTCAGTGAAACTTTTTCGTACTGTCTTGCATAGCTCTATATATTCCACTTTGGAAGTCACATCTTCTTTAGTTGTCCTCATCACTCTTCTTTTTTGCATCAACATTTTGGTTTTTCCTGATAATTTGTTCACATGCAATTTGTTCTTAGACCCAGCTAATTTTGTTGCTGTTTCCATAAGAGCTTTGGTTACTTTTCTGTTAACTCCAGAAATATCCACTTCTTCCAATGTTAGGCCTTCTAAAGCAGAGAATCTGTTCTTCAGTTCCAATTTGAAGGTATTATGGTGTTTTTTAAGGTTGGTTATGTCAATACATTTTGTTTGTCTTATGAGCTTGCTACGTTCGAGTTTAGTGTTGAGGTGCATCTTACATCTCACCAATCTATGGTCACTGCCTGTGTTGAACTTGTTTAGCACACTGCAGTCTTCTATGACGAATTTTTTGTTACACATAATAAAATCAATTTCACTTGTCGTCCCATTTGGATGTCTCCATGTCCATTTCCTGTGTGACTTTTTCTTGAAAAAGGAGTTCAAGAAGAAAAATCCTTCTGCCTCTGCAAACTCTACGAGAGTATTTCCACGCTGGTTTCTGTTGCCGTGACCGAATTTACCTACTGAAGTTTCATTCTGTTGCCGTTGCCCTATTTTTGCATTGAAATCTCCCATAATTATCTTCAAGTGCTGCTTACCTTTATTATTTAGATCACGAATTTCCTCATAAAATTCTTCAATTTCTTCTTCAGCATGACTTGTGGTGGGTGCATAAGTTTGAATAATCTGAGCCTGGTATCTTCTCGAGAGTTGGATAACGAGTCGTGCAGCTCTGTCAGAGGAACTTTCAACTTCTACAACTTTATCCTTCAGTTTCTTGTTTATTATAAATCCAACACCACTAGTTCTGCCAGTATCTGTCCCACGATAGTAGAAGAGATGTCCACTTTTCAGTTCAATGAGATCTTCTCCTTTTCTCCTTACCTCACTTAGCCCGACGATGTCCCACTTGATCCTTTGTAGTTCCTCTTCCAATTCAAGAAGCCTTGAATCAGAAGATAGGGAGCGTCCGTTATACGTTGCCAAGGTCAGCATCAGATGGCAGCCTAGTCCGGTCCTCCGGGGATTCTTAGCACCCTCTGCCTTCATGTCGCACTGGCCGCTGCCTTGGCCAGGTACATTCCAGCTGCCGGAGACTGAGGGCCAAGATTTAAGTTGTGGAGTCATTTTGGAGGGGTTTGGCCATAACTCACCACGCTGGCCAAGCGGGTTGGTGAGTGTGGGATAGCATTTCCTCTAATCCCGATGATATAGTTATACCGCTATTGACGGTCGTCAGAGCCCCTTTAGTGGGAACAGGATGTACCACGAGAAGGCGGGGTTGACATTTGTTAAGGAGAGGCTGTGATGTTACGCATCACCTGACCTTACATCCCGGGGGATTTACATATCTACAGTTATACAAGACAAATGAGCTATGAAGGCATAAAAAAAAAAAAAAAAAAGGTTTGATGTAGCGGTGACTATTGGAAAGTGAAAGAACACAACCATGGAGTGACTGCGTACATTTTGTCATCTGCTTGAGGAAGGAGTGTGGCACAATTGTGCTGCATAGTTTATTCATTAACGGGCATTTGTTATGGTGCAGTAGCTGGAGTGTTACTTGAAATTGGCAGTTCGTGGAACAGTGCACTTTAACGACAAAATGTTTGAATCTAACTGAAATTCATCGTGAAGTGTCGGCTGTTTATGAAAAAGTGGCAATGTTGCTCACCAAATGTTCAGTACTCTAGGTTCCAAGAGTTTCTGCGACACATAAAATTCGCCCATAGGATGATCAAGAGGATGTTGGCATAGATACATATATTTGCATGCTGAGGCCTTTCCTCGCACCCCACTAGTTAGAAGCAATTTTTGGGTTGTTGACCGTAAAAAACAAGTGTTTACATATAAAGAATTCCGAGTTTTTCATTGTTTCTTTGCATTTTTATCCAAACTATGAGCACAAAATCCTATATCTGTGGGGTTAATACCTTCTAACTGATGCATTTTCCATAGTTATAAAGGATTGTGAGAACATTTACTTCTTAACAGGCAGAGTACACAGCGAAATGCTGTCAGCCACTTGTTGCGGAGAGTTAATTTCTGACTGAGTGACCACATCAGTATTTTTTTTTTACAGATTGTTTAAAAGCTTCATTTTTTTACATTGACATCATGGTTTTGTATCACTTAATAACTCCTGCAACAGAAAAGTCCGATGTCAGCAACAAGTTTAGGGTTGTTGGCCATCAAAACAAGTGAGGAGAGACACTGAAATAACCATCTGCCAATGTTTACAAGTTCCTTGTTCTTAAATCTTTTGTTTTTTTTCATTGACATCATGTTTCTTTGTAAAATTTTAAGACAGATATACTCTGTAACAGAGGAATTACCTACCAGAAGCACATTTTGGGGTTGGTGGGTATAAACAAGTGCTGCGAACATAGCCATTTGCCTGTGTTTCTATTGTGCCCCTTTAGGATATGTCGGAGCACCAAAATTGTATGTAGAAGGCTTATTTGATGCTAGACGTGTAGTCTGTTGGACAACAGAGATCCTCTGTACGTAAAGAATGTGATGCTTACACCTCGCAACACTGTTCTAACCTGCTAGGGGGCCGTCCATGATTTTTTTTTTTTTACTATTTTTTGACTCCCTCCTTCCCCATGTCACATTTTGTCTGATTGTTGGCACCCCTCCCCCTAAAAAGTACATCCAAATTCCTGCAATCCTGTTTATTTTTGATGACTGCTTTTAGAAGTAATTTAAGAAACAAAAAGAAAATGTGTAATTATTTAAAGGAATCGTCCATATATTTACATGTTTGCTTCAGAAAATATTTATTATTTAGGCATTAATTTATTCTCTAATGCTACCCGAAATTTATAATTCTGAAATAAAGATCTACAAATGAACGCACAGATTTAAGGTTGCAACACTTTTAGTTATATAATCTACAAAACACGATAGATTTGGTAGTACAAATACGAGAACTTAATATTCTGATTTAGCTAAATATCAACAGAAATCTCAAATATTTCATACCGTTTTTTTTTTTTTAACTATTAAAAGAAGAAAAAAACCGAAGAAATACCATCCACTATAATTTTTGCCGCTGGACGTCCGAATTACTAAACCTCCCCCATGTCACATTTGGTCCGGTTGTCAGGACCCCCCCCCCTCATAATCTCGGGCGTACTTTATGGACGGCCCCTAGGAAGTGTTTAACGTATGGCAGACTAGGCTGTTCTATGGAGAGCGGGCTAACATCTGAAGTTTTGTAGTCTTTTCGGCGAGTGCACGTGGTCTTTATCTGAGAAATTTGTTGCTAAGGTCTGCTCGTAAAAGCTCAACGTGTCAGTCGGTGTCTAGGAGGATGAACATGTGTCTACTGAGAACATCGCATTACCCTCTGTTGCTACCATTGGCTAGCTCTAGCTGGGGATGCCACGCTCTTCCAAAAAGCATGGGGGGGGGGGCTTGTGTGCCTTGCTCCCTCACTCTTACGCAGGTCCATACTCAGATTTCTGCAACTCCAAAATGGTGCCACAAACAATTGCATAAATTTAGCATACACTGATAGCCAACCCTCACCCATGCAGAAACATGCTGCTAAGGTCAAAGCCAGTAATTCTTCCATCATCATACCTCCTTTGGGCAGCAAGAACAGGATTATGTTCCCCAGCTTGACCAAGTAATAATGGGCACTTGACTGTTGGAAGAATTCAGCTTGCAGGCAATGTTATCAGCAAAAAAAAAAAAAAAAAAAGGCACATGACCATAGCTGAAAAGGTGACCAAGTGAAAAAGGTGCACCCTTTTTCACTTGACTCCAATGGGTAGAATTTCCTTCTAAGTAAAAGGAGATAGTAACATTTTGAATACACTTGCACAAAGGGAAACAAAAAAAATATTTATAACTTCAGTTAATCCATTACTTTATGTATGACCACACAGCAGATTTTAATTCTCCTAACAGCCTTGGCACCAAAAAAATATATATTATTGTACACCACGGAAGAAGAAAAAATATATATTATTGTACACCACGGAAGAAAAGAAATGCATTAATACCTGAAACGCAACTGATGACTGCTATTTTGTTTGATGGCGATTGAAGCTTGCATTAACATGAAATAAATATACTTGCAATATGTATTAACATTATAATCAAGTTGCACTAAACTACAGCTATTATTAATCATTGCAGATTACATCACTTAGGTGCTGAGTATCAAATAAAATACACTGTCTCATTACCCAAATAATATTTTCATTACATTTATTTTTGGCAGTTGTATGGTGTGGGGCATGTTTACCTGGAAGAAACATGAACTCCTGATGCATGTGGAACAACATATGAAATTGGTGCCCACTGTCGTGAATTGCTTGCCAACTCTGCACACCCAGCAATCTTGCACTTTTTAAGGAATGGTGATGTCGTCTTTCAAGACGACAATGCGCCAAGCCACAGGTCCAATGTTGTGCAGGAATGGTTTGAGGAACACAGTTCGGACTTCTAAGCATATCGATTAGACTTCTAACTCCAATCGCATAGAACACTTGTGTGGACATTATAAAACGACATTTCAAGTCATCTGAATACACCAACAATACCTCCATATCAGCATTGAAAGCTGCATTACACACAGCTTTGTTGGCCATACCTTCCTACTGCTTCTGGCATGTTATTGAATCGATGTCGTCATTTAGCTGCTGTACTGATTGTGAAAGAATGACCTATGAAGTATTGGGTAGGTGGTCATACTTCAGTGATCACTCAGTGTATCTGTACAAAATCTTGAGATCAATTTAACAATTTTAAAATATGTTACTTAGGAAATCACAATATTTTTCAGGTATAAATGCTAAAGAAAGACTGCAATGAAAGAGTAGTACAATCGTGCTACACAATTTCATTACATATCCTTTGACTATGCCTTACTTTTAGGCATAATCAAAAAGTATGACAAAGTCAGTTTTTTGTTACTAGCAGGTGTTCATTTAAAAAAAAAAAAAGAGGGGGTGGAGTGTTTCCCTTCTGTAACGTGTGTTGCACATATAGTGCTGCCTTGGATAGGGATATATATATATATATCCCATTTGCAAAAAATTATACATACATACAGATAGCTTAAGTGATCATGAAATTGCATTTCCCAAATTTGGAAGACACCTTGTAAATTGTAAACAAGCCTGTGGTAATCAGTGGCATAACTACCAACCCTGCAGCTGCGGGAGCGCAAGTAAAGAAGAGGCGTACTACAGCCGACAGACTTTATAGTTTCATGAAAAAATCCGAACATGCACAAAAAAAAGATATATTCAGCTTTGCAAGTAAATATATGTCAAGTTTTACTTTTTAAAAACTGGATAGCCTGATTGAGGTTATTCCGCCCTTTGGCTCCGGCATGTAATATGATCGCTCTCCCTCTGCTGCTACGGAAAAGTGTGAAGCCATATGGGAATACCCTGTGAAAGATGCGCAAAAACAGTCAATCGCCTAGGATTACGAACACAACAGGCGCATTTACTCACCGCAACTCTGCGATGTGTATGAGGGCGATTTCTTCAAATGCTTTGTTTTATTTTGAACAAAACAAATGTTGCTATTGCTTCTTTATAGTAAGCATGTCTACCTCTCATTCACTCTGTAAAAACTTTCATATACAGGAGAATGGCATCCATTTGTAAAATGTCACAAATGTCCAAGTGGACCACAGTATAAGAGGAAAAGAAAACGAGAGCCCACGAAGAAACTTCCCACACCCAAGCAGTTCTCCTTACGCTGAGCCCGTTAGCTCAAGTGACGTTTCTGATGAAAAGAGTGGTGATTTGTTTAGCTCATCAATTGTTCAAAAGCAGGCATTTGACAAAAACTGGGCACATCAGAAACAACTGAAAGTAAAATGGATGATTATGAAGTCTTATAATTATTAATTTTACCATTTAAATATATTTTGTTGAATTTGTTCCTTGTGATAAAATGGATGTTCATGCACCAGTCCGCGCACCGTTAATCCTGATTGGCCGATTAATAACCTTACACAGTGTTTCTGTTCCGAAAATTATTCGCCGCCCCAGTGGTTTAAGCGATGGCCTCTGATCATTCGTCCCTAAGGGTCTGGGTTCGAATTCCGTCAGGCATGCATGTTGTATTTGTCTTACTGCACTGACTCTCTCCCTTCCCTGGAACCAGTGACCCTAAATTAGGGACGGGCGACTGCTTATAGCCTATTGAGTTGCTCATGGTAGTTGTTAAACCCCAAATCAAAAAAAAAAAAATATTCAAAAAGTAAAAATCACAGGTCTCTAGGAACACCCCCTTACTTTTTCAGACACTCTCCCTATCTTCCTGACCCCCCTCCGAACCATACACACACACTGTAAAAACACATCCTTCCTGGACCATTCCAAATCCTGGAAAAATGTTTGTGCTTAGGGGCCCTGAAGTAAATCTTGCGATGGGGAGAGGGGGGCACCGCTAGTAACGCTACTGGTGGTAATGCATACATAGGATAATGATTTCAAACGTGAACAAACACTACGATTAACTAGTCTGATTGAAAATAAAAGCACTATATAGCGGCTAAAGATATCCGAGACGCTGCAAAAATTGAGACCGCATTCTCGGTGTGTGTAAAAAGTCACGCACGCATTTCAAACGTGCATATAAAGGGAATATTTGCACACAGAGTTGCTAGGACGAACATCACTAAAAATGAATATGTATTAAACTCATAGTAGTACCTGGTATTTCAATACAAACCTTTTTATATCTATCAAACGTACACATCAGAATTTGCTAGGACTAACATCTAAAACGAGCTATTGCTCTGCACATCACCCACGCCAATTGGTTCCATGAAATTTTTTAACATGCTTCTTTAAGTTATATTTCATCCCGAATGAACCACCACAGATTGAACAAATGAATCTGTTTGCAGTCTCCATGGTCACCGCGAAATATGAAAACAAATTCTTTGATGAAAACACGCCAAAAATCCGCAGTAAGAAGTAACAACAGTAAGAATTCTACCCGCCAAAAATGCCTGTCTGCCTGTGTTTCCTATCGCACACATCACGCACGCCAATTGGTTGGTTGCGTTTTATTCCTACCAATGAGGATCTTTCCTACGAGATTTCCATTGCCGTTCCCAGACACTAGTGGTGGGGGCATCCCTTAAGTCAACGCTCCAACTCGTCCCATAGGTGCTCGATAGGGTTAAGGTCCATTCGATTAACCCCATTGTCACCATACCAAGCCATGGTGGACCTCGCCACATGACAGGTGTCATTGTCATCCTGAAAGTAACATGGGTCCACCCCGTAAAACTGCCACAACGTAGGAAGCGCATGGTCGTCCAAAATGGTGCAGTAGGTCTCGGCGTTGAGTCTACCAGGAATTGCGACCAAGGGTCCCGTGCCATACCAGAAGAAACACCCCCATAGCATGATTCCACCGCCGCCGAACTTCACAGTTGGCACAATACATTCCGGCAGGAGGCGTTCTCCAGGCAGACGACAAACCCAGACCCGGCCATCCGAACGGTAGAGGGTGAACTTTGATTCGTCGCTCCAGAGAACTTGTTTCCACTGTTCAACGGTCCACTGTCGACGTTCTTTGCACCATGTTAGCCAAGCAGTGCTATTGGACTTGGTGATCAAAGGCTTGTGGCCGGCAGCACGTCCATGACAACCGAGCAGATAGGCTTCCTTACGGATGGTATTCATCGAAAGAACACTCGCGGATGTGGCCGATCGATTTGGTGCGGTTCTTCCGAATTTCTCTGGGCAGCACCCGTCGGTCTCTAACTCCCAGTTTTGTGGGTCTGCTGGGTCGGGGCACATTCCGACAGTCAGCTCTCGTCTTTCATCTGCTAATCGCGTAGGCCACTGTCGATTTTGGGTACTTCAACTGGCTGGATATGTCACGTATGGATCGGCCATTTCTGTGATACCCGACGATTACACCTTTCTCGAAATCAGGGAGCTCTGAACTGCGTGGCATCTTGCATGCGGCTGGTTGCGTTGTTGTTTCCCACACGATATTTAACGGCGGCGGCCGTGACGTGTATCAGGATCGCAGATATCGTCGATTGCAGGGGTATCCAATTACTTGTTGGTAAATAGTGTATATTCTAAGACATATTGTCAACGACGACATCATTCGCGTTCCATCTTGCTACCTGTCTCCTCTCCACTCTTCCCGCCGCGCTGCTGCCATCTACCGAGAGATTCGAGAAACGTTCAGTCTGAAACTCTACAGTCACGTTTAATGGCTATTTTAATTTGCTCAGTTTTTTTTATTTTTGTTCATAAGATAAAGCATTTCTGTTTTTCCATTTGTTATATTTTGTAATTGCTAATAGATGTTGGATTACCACATTTTTGGGTTCAGAGCAGTCTAAAGGTAAATGGTGCAGAATTTTATTTGCAATAAATTTATGACTATAATTGAAGTATTGTTGTAACCAATCCCAGATATTCCATGTAAAATTGCAATCTACAAATGAATGTTTAAGAGTCTCCTCTGAACCACAGTAATTAGAATTAGGACTAGATACTAACTTTATTCTATATAGCCATTTTTTGTCGGAATAATATTATGTGAAATTTCGAAAAGTAAATCTCTAACATGGGTTCCCCATTTATTAATTATGGGTTCCCAGTTTGATTTTAGATTGCTGTACCCAAATATTATTTATTGTACTAGATTACAACGTATCTTCTAATTTCGTAGGATATTTTTAATTAGTGCTAAATATATTCTATATAATTTATAATCCTGAGTGATGCTTTTAACGATGGATTTACACCCTTTGATTTGCAAAAGATACGTATCAGTGAGACAGAAAGTGACTTGCGAAGAAAGTATTAAGAGGAGAACCAGAACTACAGTGGAACTGCAAATCAGCTACGAAATAAAGCTGTTGAAAGCATAACTGAAAGTTATACTTTAACAGTTTTCTGTACAACATCGACAGGCATAGGTGTACTTTTTATTTAGAATCAGAGAATCATATGCGAAAGAACGAAAAATGTCTCAACATGTGTTTTAAAAACAATGACAAAACATTAACGAATTCTAGTATTTTGTAGGGTATGAGTACAACATGGTTCGCTCTCCTGGCAAGAACGTAAGCGGTTGCACTTGTAGTCGTCCGCGCTTGAATTGCGCTCTGCAGCAAATCTTCCTTTCAACGGAGCAAAATTTCACATTGGCGCTGCAGTTAAGCCTGCCGTAACGTCTCTTTACAGCATCGCACTTACACGTAAATATTACGATAAACATCTTTAAAATACAATAAAAATATGAAATTTCTGCGCCATTTGCCATTAATTTTCATACCCTAAAATCTGTACGTCACACTTTTTCCAGGTAATCCTACTAATATTTTTCCGACAAAATTATTTAGGACGCTAATCTACAGATTTATCGTTTTGTTCATCCTAGCAATAGAAACTGATTTTAGTATAGTATAGTATAGTACAATATATATAGTATACATATTGCTTCACTAAGCTTCTGTCTCCTAACTTGTTTAATAGTTGCTAATCTTCATGGCCGTCAGATAAACACCAAATACGCATTAACTTGTAATATCCTGAAAAAAAATGGTTTGTAAGCATTTTAATGTGTACTCTAAATTTAAAATGAAATCACTATACGTGTTTGTGTATAATTTTGGAATACTATTAGTGATTATTAAGCCATATTTTGGACGTTGTGCTTATCAGATGTGTAATAATGCTGACTTTGTGTTTCACATAAAAATGACATTATTACTTTTTGATCGATCGCTCTTTCGATGCGATGAGAATATGAGATTAGTTGCTCTAAAAAAAAGGACGACTGTATAGTGCTTATCATTGTCCACGGTTTACGTAACTATCGTTCGCAGTCGCCAATCGTTTTTAAATACGACATGAATAAACGGAACTGAGATCTTTACTTATTTCATTTAATTCTCCTTTGCTATATTTCTATTTATTTCTCGTCTGCTGTGCCAGTTTTTTAACAAAATGCTGAGAAAACTCTTTGCATATAATTCGTTTTAAATCGGAAACTTCATTTTCCTAAGCGAACTCTCAGTCGAGAGAAAATTTGAATTTACGAAATGACACTAATATAAATAAGAAACTACGCCTCCGTGTGAAAGTGTTTTCATTTCGAAACAATAATAATAATTTGATACGCAAACAAGCTTATCATTGTCTCCTGTACATCAGAACGGAGTAATCATGCCTTGGCACTGAAACGAGATCGACTGGGCAGACAGTGTATATACATAGGATATAGACACGTGCAAAGCCACAATCTCAAACGTGGTCAAACACTACGACTAACAAGTCTGATTGAAAATAAAAGCATTATAAAATAGCGGCTAAAGATATCCGCAAAGTGTGTATGAAGGGAATATTTGCACACGTTGCTAGGACGAACAGCACTAAAATTTGATATGTATTAAACTCATAGCTGTACCTGGTACTTCAATGCAAACCTTTTGGGCTATTGCTCTATCATCACGCACGTCAATTGGTTGCATGCGTTTTTCATCCTGGCCAATGAGATAACGGAGTGGATGTTCCTGCGTTTGTTCTGTTCCTGTGCCCAGACGCTCTAACAGAAAATTGTATTATAAATATTTTTTTAATGCATTGTTGCATATCCTTTTTCCAGTTTACCATTCTATATACACTCCCGAAATGTAAAAGATATTGCGTATACACTATGCGAGTAGGGTGTAACATTAAGCGACTCAAAACGCTATTTCAGTTTCACATGGCCACCACAGATATTTCACTGGCTATGTTTCTGTCGGATGCGAAATCGTAGTTTAAGGTACTAAACACGACTGCTTTTCGAAACGGAGAAAAAAATTTTGTTATCCAAGCGTTTGTTAAAATGAATTTGTTATAGAACTTTTTGATAATAGATGTAATTGTTGGATGAGACCTATAATGGGCAAGTGTCTCATAGAAAGCAGATTGTTCCTTCCAATACATTACCCCATTCGAGGGCACCGGTCACGTGGAAAAACAAACCACACTAATTGGCGTTGTTCTCAAGAACTACATAATATTTTGATCAGTGGATTATGAAGCCATTTTCCTTCTACACAGCGAAAAATAACAGCAGCAATAGAAAAACAGTTTGTATTTGTATAACTTTCTGATTCCCAAATTTCTGCACTCAATAAAGGACCAAAATACAGCTTCCCTGCCTCGAACCCCCCCCCTATTTTCCATTCCTGAGCTGGAAAATATCATTGGAGCCTTACCTGAGGAGGAGCGGGAATTAACTAGACTTCAGTTATCAAAATCTTTCACTAAAAAGACTAGACTTCCACCAATCCTAAAATATGAAAGAGAGCAACTAATGAAGCTGGCTCATAACCATGACTTGTCTATCATTGGTGCTGACAAAACCTCCCAGATAATCATCATGGACAAAAAAGATTACCATAATAAAATGTTCTGTGCCATTAACAAGGTTCCACATCGAGTCTTAAAGTCTGACCCGACGGCAGCAACCATTACAGATCTTAGCAAATTAAGACTTCGAGGCTATCTACCTCATTCAGTTTCCTCAAACATGAAACCTCCGGTGGGCCCTAGAGTTCCGGAACTTTTCGGAAAACTAAAGACTCATAAGCCCGAACGGTCACTCAGATTACTGGTTTCGGGGTATGCTTGCCCAACTCGGGCGCTGGAAAAAGCGTTAGCCAGTTATTTAAAACCCCTAATCATGCATTCAGATGTTTCCATCAACAGTACGACCCAAGCCTTAAAACGAATAAGATCTTTTACTTCAAACGGAAGAGATTTTGTGATGGCCTCTTTGGATGTGGAGGCCCTTTTCCCAAGTGTACCTCTAACAATTGTTCATTCAATTATTGAGGATTGTCTACAGAAAGATAATACCCCTCGCATGGAAATTGAAGCTATTCTCTCTGCCCTTAAATTAGTGGCAAAGAGGTCGTACTTCAAGTTTGACAATAGAATATACCAACAGCTTGAAGGAGACCCCATGGGTTCCCCACTCTCCCCGGTACTGGCTGAGATCCTGTTGCAACATCTTGAAAACCAGGTATTAGTGAATTCTGTTGTTAAACTTCTGTTTATGATACGATATGTTGATGATGTGCTGGTTTTTTGGCCACATACGCTTGCCCTTCTAGATCAATTCTCAGCCTGTTTGTCTTCTCAGTACCCGACAATCAATTTTACAAAAGAACTGGAACACTCGGGGAATCTACCTTACCTAGACTTCCTCTTAACTAGGGACCCGCAAACGCAGAAGATTAAGTTTTCTGTGTATGGAAAACCTACATTCAATCCATGTATTATACCGTTTTCGTCTGCCCACCCAACGCAATACAAAACTGCGGCTTTGCGTTTTCTGATTAGGCGTGCTCATACACATTCATCTTCCTGTAGAGCAAGAAAACAGGAACTCTCAACTGTATTATCCATTGCTCGTACATTTGGATATTCAGAACAATTTTTTCAAGAACTACTAAAGAGAGATGGACGACTGAAATTCACAACGTTATCCATGGAGACACGACAGAATTGATTTGTAGGTAGTGTAGAGAACAAACCTAACACCATACCTATTCTCAAAAAAGCTTGCAAGAGACACCAATTAAATTTTGGAATTAATAATAGAAATATCTTCTCTCTGATCAGACGTGACCGAGATAGGACCTCCACCCTGCAACAACATGGTGTTTACAGCCTCGCCCTAATCTACTCTGACCCTGACATGGCTCCAAAAAATATATTGGCTCTACACTTAGGACCTTGTCTGTCAGACTGGGGGAACGTAGATACGCCTTCAGATCAGGAACAAAAAGTACTGCACTCACTACTGCTGTAAATCATGAGGGATATTCCACAGATTGGAATGGTGCCAAGATATTGAATTCCAACGTCGGCAGGTCTACTATATTCATGTCCGAGAGTTTGTTCATCCTATACTACGGTGAATCTTGTTGTAATGAGGATCTGCCGACCTATGTACCTAGCACATGGAGAAGATTGGTTACCACCCAAGAGGCATCCACGGACGAGGGACTTTGATTTGCAGTTGAATTTTTTTAATTTAGTTTTTTAAAATTATTATGCTTTAATAGTTTGATTGATTTGTTTTCAGGTCCTTTACTTTTTTTGGACCAAGGGAGGGGGTGATTCGAGAAGGGACGAATGTCAACGGGGGTGGTGATGGGTTTCTAAATTACTATGTGTGTATTCTTCATTTCTGGTGAAGGGGACGATAGGGAGGGGGGTATGTTTTGGAACTTGGTACCGTGTTGCATTGTGGGCAACGGTGTACTATATATATCTGATGGGCGATGTTTGTCTTGTGGCACTCGGGCCAGTAGATGGAGACATGTGTTCTCCGAAAGCGCTAGCTTTCTGCAAAGTTTTTAGTCTGTAAATAAATGTTTTTAGTTTGCAAACTTAGTGTTTTTATCGTACGGTGAGACAGCTTTGATTTATATTACAGCAGAAAGAAATCTTTTGCACCATTCCATAGTGGGGACTATGTTATGGGCAATCTTAAAATTAAGATTACTAACCTTGGGCTGAAGTTTCATGACACTCATGTTATCCAAGGCATCTTGGGACTTATTTTTACCTATTTTAATTTCTAAATTGGTGGCCTTACTGGTATAATATGCATTATATAGTTTTTTAAGTTTATCTTCGGGGTGAATTTTCGTAATATTACTTTTTTCCTTTAATTCAACGATTTCTTTACAAAGATCCACAATCTCTTTACTAGGAAAGAAGTCAAAGGGCTTGCAGTTCTCCTTTCCAATGACCTTTTTGTACTGATTCCCAGCAAGATAACTTATGAAATTGTGAGCAGGGTGCTCAAAGTCAATCATCATGTTGTGGAATCCCTTAATTAGACAGATTTTAGCTAAGGTGAAGGGATTTTTCATACCTACACCTCCCTCCATTACATGATTATACATGGTAGTCCTCTTAATTTTATCACGTTTGCTATTCCACAGAAAACCGAATGCCATTCTCTCCAGTCTTTTCAGAAAGTCCTGTTTGAGGCTGCTTGGGTAGAAAGTATACATGAATTTAGGATAGAAAATAGCATTCACTATCTATGATTTAGCAAAGTAGGAGGTCTCTTCTTCTTTGAATATATTGGCAAAGTTCTTAATGGGCGTAATCGCTTCTTCCCAGTAATTCATCATACTAATGCCCTCCCGATTAAAAGTGATTCCCAGTACTTTAAGGTCCTCATTTATGCTTCCAAGTCTCTCGTCTAAATTGCCCCATCGGCCAAAGACCAGAGACCTGGTTTTTGAATGACTTAAGGCAGCGCCAGAAAGGTCACTAAAGTTTTTATATAATTTGAAAACCTGGTCTACATCTTTCTGTTCCTTAACAAATACCACCAGATCATCAGCATAAACCATATGTTTAATAGTTTTGCCTTTGCCACCTGGGATAGGCATCCCACAAAGACTTTCGTCCTTGCCCATCATATTTAGATACAGGTTTATGCAAAGCGTATATAAAATAGGGGATAGGGGGCAACCTTGCCTAATTCCCCTTTCAACTTTAATTCTCTTACTAAGTTTCTCTGGAAATATGAGCTTACAGTTGGTATTGTCATAAGTGTTGGCAAGAGTTTTTATAACTCTATTTGGTATATTATACCCCTTAAGAACCTCAAAGAGGAAACTCCGACAAATAACATCAAAGGCCTTCCTCTGATCTAGGGAGATCATAATTGCTTTGATTTCCTTTTTTTTTTTTTTTTAGATATTGAATAACGTAATCAAGACCAATGATGTTATTTTGGATATTACGTCCCTTCACGGTGCAGGCTTGACTCTTATTGAGTATCTTGAGAAGATAATTCCCAATCCTGCTCACGAAAAGTTTCGTGAATATCTTGTAATCAGTATTAAGGATGGAAATTAGTCTCCACCCTTCAGGATCCTTACTGCTCCCTTTATTTATAAACAGGAGATTAATAACTCCTTCTTTCATAGTGAGGTGGGCTCTTCCTACTAAATAACATGTTGTTGAAAATTCTAGTGAGACAGTTGCCAATGGTATCCCAGGTTTTTTTATAAAACTCGATGGAAAACCCATCCATGCCAGGGGTAGAGCCATTGGGGAGGGAAAAAATTGCTTTTCTCACCTCCTTTGCCTTAAATTTCTTGCCGACACTTTTACTCTCCTGAGCATTTAGCTTATCCTCAAAGTCATAATTAATTTGATTCTCTTTAGTTTCACTCTTGGCAAGAAGAGTTTTGCAATAGTCTAAAACTTTTTTTGAACAGTGGCTTCTTTAGGTATATTCACCTGTTCCTTTCTAGTACTATTTTTTTTAATTCCCTTTATTCCCTGATTAATATCCTTTTCAGCTCTGATTCTTTTGTCATAGGCAATGTGGGCACTCATCCTACCTATTTCTCTATAGGCATTTTCCAAATTAAACCTCCAGTCTTGGACTAATTTTTTGTTTATCTCTTTGCTCTGATCTAATTTTTTACACAGTTGCACCATACTTTTACATTTACTTATTTTTATTCTTTTCTTGTGGACTTGCTCCCCACTTAGTTTATTAGAAAATGTTTTTAGACATTTTTTAAAAAGATTCCACTGTTTAGCGTTTCTGACACATTTAGAATTTTCCTTGATAAAGTCATTGATTTTCTTTATGCTGTCCTCATCATAAGAAAAGACCTTTATTTATGGTCCAGTAGGCTTTTTACTATTCTTACCTAATATATTTACTCTGATACTACACTCGATCACCACAATGGCATGATCAGATATGTGGTGAGTATCAGTGTTTAAAAATTCTTTATTAATCTTTTCTTGGCTTCGTATAAGACCCCAAATCATGGGGGCTGGGAGAGGGAGCGCCCTAATGTGCTCTCGCACGACGTCCCCTCCCCCATACACGAACTTTGTTGCAACACATCTACACACTGTTCACCACGCCCAAAATAAACACCTGGACATGGTTCACTGATGTTTACACACATTCCCATCACGGCCCAACAAGCAACACCAGACAAACCCCCGAGTCATACAGATCCTCCGAAAAACTCGAAAGGACCCGCACACAAATAGCCGGCGAAGTCACCTAGAACGGCGGGTGCAACCCGAGGGTACACCCTGAACGTCCATGTAGGCGGACAAAAGTCCCCTTCAGAGGCGACCAAGTGACATCGACCCGGACGGGAGACTGTCAGAGAGGACACCGGGCCGACGGGTTCACCAAGGCACTCATATGACCCATGGCAGGTGCCTCCCCGGCCCACTTCAACATGGAACCAGCACACCACAAGCAGCAAATACACAACACAATCCCTTCAGATATCATCCATTCACACCGCATCATAAGAGAAAGAGCAGAGACAGAACCAAAACACTCACTCCCCCTGACTCACACAGCCTCCTGCCGTCTCGGTCAGCGGCCAGCACCGCCAACCTCGACCGGAGAGAAGACAGATTAAACCACCGATGAAAGAGTCGGAGGCTAACCTCCACACCCTCCATCAAACACAAGTCACAAAAACATAACACTAGAAAAAGCCCAACACTTATTACTGCAAATTTTATCCTGAACAAAGATAGAATCTAGCCTAGAATCAGAGCCTTGAGGACCCATCCTAGTGACCCCATTTGCATCACTCTCAGCATATATCCAGGTATCTTTTAAGTTCCTTTGATCCAGAATCCTAGCAACAGTCTTGTGGGTTGTTTCTTGCCTCCCTCTCAGAGCCAAGCTAACTGCTGAAAGGGTGGTGTTGCAGTCTCCGCACAAAAACTCAGTCCCCCCCTATGTTATTCATGTGGTTGGTCATCTCCTGATAAAAAATCTTTCTAGTTGCTGTGTGACAAGGAGCATACAGATTATGTACCACGACATGACCGCCCATGTACATGATTTCAACTGTCATAAAGTTGCCAGTGGTATCAAGTTCAAACCTCTTTAGTGTGGCGTTAAGCCTAGGATTGAGAATGATAGCCACTCCTCCTCTATGATTAGTCCCTCAGGAAAACCTAGTTCGCACATTGAAGTGCTTGCGGAAACCATAGATATCCTGCATATTTCTAAACAAGGTCTCCTGTAAACAGAGGATATCTATATCTTCATTTAACATATGTGATATAACCCTATTTTGATTTTGCTTTTGGTTGAAGCCTTGAGTGTTTAGGGTAGCTATCTTAATTTTTTCTAAGTTCATTTCCTGAATTTTTTTTTCCCCAATTTAGACCTTTGCTGATCTATTTCTCGTTGTTCTGAGATAACCCCTAGTACTCTCCAACTGAGCCTGTTGCTCGTGAGATCTTTTATACTCGACCATTGTCACATTGCTTTTCGTTGTGCTACTCTTATCTGACGAAGTCCCCGATTCTGAATTACTTTCTTCGGAATCGGAAACTTTCTGTCTATCCTCATCTATGCTAAGTTCTATTGAACCTAACTCACTGTATACCTCTTTATTTTCCTCAGTTTCTTCTTGAGTTTTCTCAATTAATTTGGAAAATTCCTAATCTATTATTACCACACTATCTGAAAAATTAAGAGTTTCCTGATCTTCATTACTATCTTTAGATACTTTAAGAGTATCTCTAGTTTGCTTTTTGTGGTTTTTGTGAGTGACCTCTGCATAAGAACTGCTATCCTTAATTGGTATTTGTACTTCCAAATTTGAAGTACTAGCACCTAGACTTGGAAATTCCCTTTCAATTCTATTTAGTTCTTTTACAATATCTTCTTCTGTGACTTCTGGTTTTTTATTTTGTACATTTTTGTCCGCCTCTCTGACTACTTTTTTTGGTGGGCACTGATTTAACTTATGTTCCTTACTTTTACACCCTCTGCAGGGTTGTTTGCATATGCCAGATACATGTCCTTTTTGGTTCCAAATAATACAGAAGCTCTTTTTGCACTCAGATGCTAAGTGATCCACAGCTCCACATTTCCTACATGTAGGAGGTTGCCCTCTGTATGACACCGTGCCTAAATAGCACCCAAAATGAATGTAAGAAGGGATATACTTAGCGAGTTTCATCTTAATGATACGATTCCCATTAAGAATACCCTTGAATTCTGGGCAAAGCCTTTCGGTAAATCTTTGATAATGGACCTCAATATCAGTGCCATATGGTTTAAATAGGGAATCTATGGTTGTCTCTTCTACGCTCAAAGGAATGTGCCTCAACATAATGGATGTTTTAGCATTACTGTTGATAATTTTCTTTTTCTCTTTATTTTCCAACTCTATTTCCTCCATTTGGATAAATTCCAAATAATCTTTTTCCTTTTGAGAGAAATGTGTAACTGATTGAGATCACTTAGCATTTCAATACCAATTATACCTCCTGGAATACTTAATATGTGATTAACAGCTTTAACTTCACTTATAGCTTCCTCCAAACTACGACATTCTATTTTGAGAACGTGGCTCCTGGTTGCTGTAATCTCTTCTTGGTTCATTCTCAATATGAATGAATCCTCCAATATATGAAATAAATACACTTAGTATATAGAAAATATAAAGCACTAGGCTATTATGAGTGAACTCATATATTTATTTTAGGGCAAACTGATTATTATTTTGAGAACATGAAACATGTTTTATTGAAAATGAAATGAGCCACGTGCTGCAGTACTAAACTTCAAGGCAACGCGAATAAAGAACCCTCCTCTGCATCGAGAAAGAAGAAAAAGCCTCACTTCTACGTTGCCATGTTGAATAAATTCCGACTAGGAATGCCGGAACCTTACCTGGTGAGCTGAAACAATGCCAAAAATTCGAGCTGAAACAATGCCAAAATTTCGGGTAGTACTCCTATCCTTTCTGGCTATACTTCCAACAGCGACCGCTGTCGATTAATTATTTTTATTTATTGTGATGACAAATTCGCCAATAGACGGCAGCACGTCCGGAAAAAATATTTGATGTTCTTTTTATCTTTTGAAATTTAAGTATGTGATTTATACAAAAAGTGTAGAGTATAAAAAGATAGTAAGTCACAAAAACAAAATAACATTTAGGGTAAACCTTCCGAAAGTGGCCCAAAAGTAGTTTCTGAAGCGACGGTAGATGGCGACACGTTATCGCTAAATCGTAAAGCGTAGCGTAACGTTGTGAAATATGCAAAGGAAGTGAATAATATGGATTTTAGGTGGCCCTTAAAAGGGCCTTTATGAATGTACATTCTTACATATCTGTAAAATTTTCATTACGAGGGAAGAGTGAGTTTTCATCATGAATCTAAAACTGTCTACCTAGCAGAATAAAAGCCAGAAAAGCTTTATCTGCCAGGGAAGAACTGCCTGATCACACGAATCAGGACTTCAAAGCAATGTTGTGAGGAAACTCGGCAATTCTGTCGGAATAAATATTCCATAATATGGTGTGCTAAGTACATTTTGTGGTTGCCCTGTGTTAACTTATGGTTGAGGGTACCCCAATTGCTCTCTACTCCTTGTGTATGCGGCTATGCGCCCCTGTGATGGGATCAATGAAGTTGAGGGAGTGGTTGACTGTGAAATGTGCGTATACAGAGCGCCATCTATTGGAGCGGGCCACTTTCGGAAGGTTAGCCACCCATTCGACATTCAAAATATTAAAACTATGTAAAGCAGCACTCAGTTATTTGCTACATTTAAATCTCCTAGGTCAAAGCATTACCTTGTTTGGTAGTAGTACTCGGTACTAAAGGAAATGATAATTATACAGTAAAAACTAATAACATTTGTATTTTAAAACCATCTGGAAAATCCCTGTCAACAACAGCACAATTGGAAGTGATGGCGCTCTGAACTTGGATGTTTACGACCAGCAGCGAGAAAGATAAAAATACGTCACGGATATTCAGCTAACATCTTAGGATCTTGAAAGAGTTTCTTTGCAGGTTTTGTGAACACGCGAACGGCGTCGGCATCATTTTAGCGGAGCCAAGCCTCCCGTTGACGCCGCACTGTTGTGTTACGCCTGCCGCTGCGGTTCTCGCGTCATTGTACTTGGAGGTAAGTTTTACTGCAAAATTCTTCAAAATACATTTCACAGATGACATTTCTTCACCATTTGCTATGAAACAACATAATTTAAAATATGTACGTCTCACTTTTTTGAAATCCTATAACTTTTCCGATAAAATAATTTAGGACGCTAAACTACACATTTACAGAAAAGGTAAATGTTTCGCGCACAGCGGAGCACGATTGAAAGAATATAGAAAATTGGAATATTTCCCCATCGGAACATTGGCTTTATGATTCACATTCCAATGATATCTAGAAATACGGTCATCCATCAGTTTCTCCCTATATTGGGATCGTGCCACTGCTGATACCCCATAGAGTTACTCACGGAGGTCGTAAATCCCAACACCGCGAAAAACAATTTCTCGTATCACAAATTCATAAGTTATCTTGCTCGGAGTCATTACAAAAGTGTCACTGGAAAGGAAAATTCCAAGCCCTGTGATTGGTTTTCCTAGTAAGACGGAACTATGTAGCGAAATTGTTGATATTAAGGAGAAAAGTAACGTCACGAAAATCTACCCTGAAAACAAACTTAAAAAGCTATACGATGCCTTTTACTCCAGTAATACAACCAATTTAGAAACTAAAATAGGAAAGTCTAAGTCCCAAGAAGATTGGGATAATATGAGTGTCCTGAAATTGCAGCCTAAAATAAGAGATCTGAACTTTAAGATTGCCCATAACATAGTCCATACTATGGAATGGTGCAAAAGATTTCTTTCTGCTCAGAGTGACAAATGCCATTCATATGTTTGTCCAATGAAAGGAAAACTCAGAAATTTGGGATTGGCTTAGCAAATATTGGGACCTAAACACTGTCCTTAACACAGAAAACATGCTGTATCATACTTCAGTTAAAAAAAAAAAAAAATTGACAACGCTATCAATATCAGTATTGCTATGGCGAATTTTCAATTCTGGAAAAAGCGTAATGCTAAAATACACAGTCAAAAAGTCAAAACCACAAATGGCATCAAACTTGCCATTCTCTGTGAGGCTAGAGATATTATTAGAAGCGACTGGAGAAGACTGAGTAACAAATCTTTTGGAAAGAAGTGGATGGTTCATAAGAATTTGTGTTATATCAACAAAAATTCGAATGAACCAAATGTTAATGTGAGACTTTAAATGGGGAAGGTTAAAAAAGAAAAAGGGAATATATATATATATATATATATATATATATATATATATATATATATATATATATATATGGAAAGTGGAAAGGGAATGAGATAAGGTGACACCATATCTCCGAAGCTCTTTAATGCAACATTGGTAAATGTCTTTCAATCACTGAACTGGGAAAACAAAGGGATAAAGAGTAATGGAGATTATCTAACCCACCTTCGTTTTGCTGATGACATAGTCTATTTCACAACTACCCCATCAGAGCTGCAGAGTATGATCCAGGAACTTGCTCACAAGAGTAAAGAAGTGGGATTAAAAATGAACTTTCAGAAGACAAAAGTGATGTTCAATGCTTTTAAAAAAAATGAAGATTTATCGATTGATGGAGAAAAGCTGGAGATAGCAGACACGTACGTTTATCTTGGACAGCAGATATCAAGTGAGGGTCACATTGATGAAGAAATTAATCGGCGTACAAAACTTGCCTGGAGAGCTTTTGGAAGAAACAGCATATTTTTCAAGAGCAATATGCCATTATGTCTTAAAAGAAAAGTGTTTGATCAATGCATCCTTCCAGTGCTTACGTATGGTGCAGAGACGTGGACCTTAACTAAAAGAGACATACAAAGGCTGCAGACAACTCAAAGCAGCATGGAGAGGTGCATGCTTAGTGTAACCAGGAGAGATAAGAAGAGGAACTTGTGAATCCGAAATATGACAAGAGTGGAAGAAATCATGATCAGAGTTAAATCCCTTAAATGGCAATGGGCTGGACATACTGCCAGTAGGACAGACCATCGATGGACAGCCGAAATTTTAGATTGGATTCCAAGGGACAGGAAAAGACCCAGAAGAAGACCACATGGAAGATGGGTGGATGAAATTCGAAAGTATGCGGGAGTGACATGGAGGAAACTTGGGGAGATCTTCGTCCAGCAGTGGATTGATAATGGTTGATGATATATATATATATACAGCCTCTCCTTGACAAATGTCAACCCCGCCTTCTCGTGGTGCATCCTGTTCCCACTAAAGGGGCTCTGACGACCGCCCATAGCGGTATAACTATACCATCGGGATCAGAGGAAATGCTATCCCACACTCACCAACCCGCTTGGCCAGCGTGGTGAGTTATGGCCAAACCCCTCCAAAATGATTCCACAACTTAAATCTTGGCCCTCAGTCTCTGGCAGCTGGAATGTACCTGGCCAAGGCAGCGGCCAGTGCGACATGAAGGCAGAGGGTGCTAAGAATCCCCGGAGGACCGGACTAGGCTGCCATCTGATGCTGACCTTGGCTACGTACAATGGACGCTCCCTATCTTCTGATTCAAGGCTTCTTGAATTGGAAGAGGAACTACAAAGGATCAAGTGGGACATCGTGGGGCTAAGTGAGGTAAGGAGAAAAGGAGAAGATCTCATCGAACTGAAAAGTGGACATCTCTTCTACTATCGTGGGACAGATACTGGCAGAACTAGTGGTGTTGGATTTATAATAAACAAGAAACTGAAGGATAAAGTTGTAGAAGTTGAAAGTTCCTCTGACAGAGCTGCACGACTTGTTGTCCAACTCTCGAAAAGATACCAGGCTCAGATTATTCAAACTTATGCACCCACCACAAGTCATCCTGAAGAAGAAATTGAAGAATTTTATGAGGAAATTTGTCATCTAAATAATAAAGGTAAGCAGCACTTGAAAATAATTATGGGAGATTTCAATGCAAAAATAGGGCAACGGCAACAGAATGAAACTTCGGTAGGTAAATTCGGTCATGGCAACAGAAACCAGCGTGGAAATACTCTCGTTGAGTTTGCAGAGGCAGAAGGGTTTTTCATCTTGAACTCCTTCTTCAAGAAAAAGCCACACAGGAAATGGACATGGAGACATCCAAATGGGACGACAAGTGAAATTGATTTTATTATGTGTAACAAAAAATTCGTCATAGAAGACTGCAGTGTGCTAAACAAGTTCAACACAGGTAGTGACCATAGATTGGTGAGATGTAAGATGCACCTCAACACTAAACTTGAACGTGGCAAGCTCATAGGACAAACAAAATCTATTGACATAACCAACCTTAAAAAACACCATAATACCTTCAAGTTAGAACTGAAGAACAGGTTCTCTGCTTTAGAAGGCCTAACATCGGAAGAAGTGGACATATCTGAAGTTAACAGAAAAGTAACCAAAGCTCTTATGGAAACAGCAACAAAATTAGCTGGGTCTAAGAACAAGTTGCATGTGAACAAATTATCAGGAAAAACCAAAATGTTGATGCAAAAAAGAAGAGAGATGAGGACAACTAAAGAAGATGTGACTTCCAAAGTGGAATATATAGAGCTATGCAAGACAGTAAGAAAAAGTATCACTGAAGACGTAAGGAAATTCAACTGTGAACTAGTGAGGAAAGCAATTGAAAACAACCAAAGCCTAAAGATAGCAAAGGGACATCTCAGTAAGGGAAGAAAACAGATTGTGGCACTGAGAAAAGAAGATGGTTCTGTAACAAGAAATAGAGGCGAAATTTTGACAAGAGTGAAAGATTTCTACTCCAAATTATATGAAAGGGATGATATATGCACTCCAGACATCATGAAAGATACCAGTACCAGAGTTCCTCCAGTCCTTCCAGCGGAAGTTGCACATGCAATCAAGAACATGAAGCGAGGAAAAGCTCCAGGAGAAGATGGAATTACTGTAGACATCATACAAGAAGCAAGTGGAGAAATCGAAACAGTACTCGCCCAAATTTTCACTCGATGCCTTAATGAAGGAAAGATTCCTGAGGATTGGAACACCGCTACAATGATCCTGCTACATAAGAAAGGTGACATTGAGGATCTCGGAAACTACAGACCTATCAGCCTCCTATCAGTAGTTTATAAAATCTTCACTAAAGTTCTTTCACACCGCTTGAAGGTAACACTGGACATGGCTCAACCGAGAGAACAAGCTGGATTCAGGAGTGGCTACAGCACAATAGATCATATCCACGTGCTGAGAGAACTAATTGAAAGAGCGAGGGAATATGAACTTCCATTGTGCATGGCTTTTATCGATTATGAAAAAGCCTTTGATTCGGTGAAACCATCAGCAGTTACAATGGCTCTGAAAACCTGCGGTATTGAAGATGCATACATTAATATTATTAATAACATCTATGAAAATGCAAGTGCAAAGATTAGGCTGTTTGAAAATACAACACACGTAAAAATTGGAAAGGGAGTGAGACAAGGTGACACCATATCTCCGAAGCTCTTTAATGCCACATTGGAGGGTGTTTTTCAGTCACTGAGCTGGGAAAACAAGGGGATAAAGATTAATGGAGATTATCTAACCCACCTTCGTTTTGCTGATGACGTAGTCATTTTTGCAACTACCCCATCAGAGCTGCAGAGTATGATCCAGGAACTTGCTGACAAGAGTAAAGAAGTGGGATTAAAAATGAACTTTCAGAAGACAAAAGTGATGTTCAATGCTTTTACAAGAAATGAAGATTTATCGATTGATGGAGAAAAGCTGGAGATAACAGACACGTACGTTTATCTTGGACAGCAGATATCAAGTGAGGGTCACATTGATGAAGAAATTAATCGGCGTACAAAACTTGCCTGGAGAGCTTTTGGAAGAAACAGCATAATTTTCAAGAGCAATATGCCATTATGTCTTAAAAGAAAAGTGTTTGATCAATGCATCCTTCCAGTGCTTACGTATGGTGCGGAGACGTGGACCTTAACTAAAAGAGACATACAAAGGCTGCAGACAACTCAAAGAAGCATGGAGAGGTGCATGCTTGGTGTAACCAGGAGAGATAAGAAGAGGAACTCGTGGATCCGAAAAATGACAAGAGTGGAAGACATCATGATCAGAGTTAAATCCCTGAAATGGCAATGGGCTGGACATACTGCCAGAAGGACAGATCATCGATGGACAGCTGAAATTTTAGATTGGATTCCAAGGGACAGGAAAAGACCCAGAAGAAGACCACATGGGAGATGGGTGGATGAAATTCGAAAGTATGCAGGGGTGACATGGAGGAGACTGGCACAAGACAGACCGTTGTGGAGGAAACTTGGGGAGACCTTCGTCCAGCAGTGGATTGATAATGGTTGACAATGATGATGATGATGATGATATATATATATATATATATATATTAAAAAAATAAAAAAATAAATAAATACCTTAAAGTTTAAGTTCTTGTGGGCCTTCTGGCCTAAAATTGTTACTGGAACGAAGGAAAAATATGTTTTCCATATTTTCGGCTTGTAATCCTGCGTTTCCAGACCCTAGATCTCATGTGTTTTTGTTGAACTTTGTTCTTTGTGTTAATCTTTGGAGTGTTTCTTTTCTTTGATTCCGGGAAGGAGTGAGGAGCTTATCCTTCTTCCTCCTAGCCGGGTGCCTGTTTTCGTACCATACCAGTCTCCTCCAGCGGCGATGGCTTTGGGGGTAGCTCGTCGGGTTTGTGTGTGAATCGGGGGTCATTGTGTTTCGCTGTGATCTTTCCTCACTTTGCCATTCCGTGTGTGCGTTTGCTTTTTGGGAGGGTGTTGTGTGGTTGCTGTTTGTGGTGTGTCGGTTCTGCGTGGTTGTGTGCAAGATTGGGAGCCATTGTTTGGTCGAAAGCTGGTCTTTGCGCCACGCTGACGGCTCGGCGACCCTCCTGGTGGTTTCTCGGACGGGACGTCATCACAGAGGCACACGTGAAGCAGAGCCCTCTCCTGCTTGAGTGTTTCGGGGTGGCCTAGGGCCTGCCTCGTCATTCTTGGCATCCCTGTCTGCGAGCGTGAAAGGGTTTTATTCCAGTTCTTCGGCAGGCCAGCGTCATTCGGGGGTCTGGGTATGCTGGCTGTGGAACCGTGGTTGGTGCATAGGGGCATGAGTGAAACACCGGTGGAACCGAACTCACATTGTCTATATGTGGTTCGGGCAACAAAATTTCGTGCCGGGAGAGGGGTCGCCGTGCTCACGCACAATGGCGTCACCCTCTCTCAGATACCAAGTCTTGGTTCTCCAGGTGTTGGTTTTTGAAGACAAAGGAAATAAATATAAAAATAAAAGAATAAAAATAAAACAGAACTCAGAGCTGGGGAGTGTTGTTTTCCATCTATGGTAATCTATGATGGAGGGTGATTACACTTCACACAACTTGCAAGGTGTTTTTTTTTTTTTGTTTTGTTTTTCTATGCTTTACTAAATGTCAGGCTTTCCTACATTAACTTTCTTTGTGCTTTGGATGGTTTTAAGATGTCACGGGATTAGGCATGGCACTACGTGGTGATCTTTGGGATTGCTTAAAGCCACGACTAAGCGGCAGCTGCCTATTGCAGTGAATGTGAAGTTAAGCTAAGAGCAACTTGCAAAATAAGGACGTAAGTCCCTAGTTGTTATTTAAAAAAAAATAAAAAAATAAAAGAATGCCTTATATCAAATACATTGCACGTCCTTGTTCTTTGCACTCAAAATTTTATTTTTCACCAGCCGGGCCCAAGCACATTACACCTGGAAAAACCATTTTTTAGGTATATGCCCTTTCCGATAGGTAGTGCACAGTCAAGGGAGATTGAGAGGACATCCCAAGGAGATGCATTTTGCATCACACCGTGTAGAGTTCTAAATACAAAATGATGATAATCTTAAACAAAATCTGTAACCTAATAACGGCTGTCCTTCCGAAGTGTGACGTGTTGTCTGGCTTGTTTAGGCTGTCTGTCGTGACTCTTTGTGTGCCACTTCCTTATATAAATGGTATCACAACAAAATGTAACAGAATACGTGAGTGCGTTTCCAGTAGAATAATAAGAGACTTTCGAAAAATCAAATATCGTCTTTGTTTGGATAGTCTTTAATATGCAGTTCAACACACTTTCTAAACTTGCTCGGGATGGAAGGATATATAGAATTAGCCAATATTGATTTACGTTGGACTGGATTGGTTGGTGTTATTATGCAAGTATTTATATCGTCGGTGCCCTAGATATATCCTCATTGGACCACCTAGTGGTCAACGTTCGTGACTGCCACGGAGACCTAGGGTTTGATCCCAGCCAGGTACGAACGCCCGAACAATGGAGGTAGGAATAAGGGGGGAAAGTGTGACGTCACAAACTTGAAGCTTTCTTAGCAGAGGACAGTGTGGCGGCCATTTTAAGCCTGTGATGGTGGTTTTTAGCCATTGGGTTACGTTCCTGAGAAGTTTGATTTTCGAAATTTGAAGTTATCTTTTTTAGAAATAGTGTGTTGTTGCGCTTACGGATGTCACAACAATTCAGGACGACAACCTCCTGCAGTTACCTTTCACAGGTAAGCAAAGCAGAAACATTTAATATGAAATCTTTTAGTTTCCGAAGAGCATTTAGTAGTAAAGCGCGTATATGAAGTCAATTTAGATATGACCAAAATGATTTCCCATTTTGATTGACAGAATGGCACGGAACAGTATGACATTTTGTTGTGCTAACAGAAGAAAAAATTCTAATAGAAAAGCGGAAAAGTCATCTTTCGGAGCAGATGCTTATGCACACAGGTAAACATCCTTACCAATGTGATGCATGTTCCAAGTAATTTACTAAAAAAAGTGATCTTTCAGAGCATTTACTCATAAACACGGGGGAAAAGCATCCCCAATGTGATTTATGCTCCAAATGATTTGCTTGAAAAAGGGATCTTTCGAAGCATTAATTCATTTAGACGGGTGAAAAGTTTCACCAATGCGATGTATGCTCTAAACGATTTATTCGAAAAAGTGAACATTCGAAGCATTTGCTCATTCACACAGGGGAAAATCCTCTCCAATGTGATATATGCTCAAAATAATTTGCGCCGCCCCGGTGGCGCAGTGGTCTAAGCTCTGGCCATTGATCATTCGTCCGAAAGGGGTCCGGGTTCGAATAACGGTGAGGCACGGATGTTGCGTTTGTCTTATGGCACTGGCTCTCTCCCTTACCTGGAACCAGTGACCCTAAATTAGGGACCGGCGACTGCTTATAGCCCATTGAGTTGCTCACGGGGGTCGTTAAACCTTCAATAAAAAAAAATAATAGTAATAATTTGCTCGAAAGTGATCTTTAGAAGCATTTACTCATTCAGACGGGGGCAAAACCTCACCATTGTGATGTATACTCCAAACGATTTGCTCGAAAAAGTGTTCCTTCGAAGTATTTACTCATTCACACGGGGAAAGCCTGACACATGTGATGTATGTTCCAAACTATTTGCTCGAAAAAGTGTTCCGTTTCTTTAATTTATACCACATGTCCGAAACTTACAAAATTCCGGCGTATGAGGGACTGTTAAAGAACGGTTTTAGGAGACTACTAATCTTTTACCTTATTTTAGCATTTATTCGCACATTTGTGCATATTTTTAGTAAAGAAGAATTTTTGTGTTTAATTTTGAAATATGAAATATTCATAACCGTGAAGGATCCTGTCATTTTCTCATACTTCCATTCAGAGCAGACAACCAACTGAGGAGGTGGGAGCCTGCGCAAGAGTGACCGCTTGCAAAAGGAAGTATACAATTTATCTAGGAATCCCCTTGAAGAACATTCTACAAACGAATGAGGTTCCTGTCAAAAAGCATTTCAGGAAAAAAAAACTGCCAAAAAGGAGAAAAGAAAGGACAGGAAAGTGATGTAACACAATAGCATAGGAAATATGAAAGATAAGATTGAAAAAACATTAATGGATCCTTTACATTACCATTATTAGTGACAGTTACTTTTTGTTTATAAAATTCCCGTATGTAGAAGGAATTACATTGTATCTTTTACTATTACTCAGTAAATTGTTGAAAAGTTATCGATATAGTAAAAATTGAATTATTGCTTTTTACTATAAGCCGCGGATGGCTTAGTGGTTAGTGTTTCAGACTGTCGATGCTGGGTCCCCAGGTTCAAGCCTGGGCTGATTTTTCAGAGATGGTGTGATTTACTAACAATCGCTGTATCCGCCGTGTATCGGACGAGCACGTAAAATGATGGCCCCCAGGCTGGACTTTCCTATGTCCCCCCTGAAATTCTCTCACCCATCTATGTGCAATATCGTACTTGTACGGTGGCGCCATCTACTGTACTCTAATCTCACTACAAACTGTTCTGTCAAAGTCGCTAGACTTGCTCTCATTCCTTCCGTTTCTGTGTCCTGCCCAAAAGGCGATCTCGCTGTAGGTGGCTGGGACCTAAACTCTACTCCCTGTGAACGGAAGTCCTACATAAAAATGACAGATGTAAAAAATGCTTTTTACTATATTTCTTTAACAAAATAGAAAAACTAATTCGGGAGCTACAAATATGTGAAATTAAAATAGGTTACTGAATAATTTTAAAAGATCGTTCCATTCTTATAAATAATTGGAGTCAAGGGCTTCCATTTATTAAAGGTCTTTTGAGCATCGTTAATTTCTAGTTTCAAAATCCAAATATCCTCTAAGGTCACATTTTATGGCAGTTTTGATTTGCTTTGTATTTTTATATTTTTATTCAAAAGATAAAGCGTTTCTGTTTTTCCAAATGTTATATTTTGCAATTACATGATGTATTATTAAATTTTTGGATTCAAAGCAGGAAAGAGGAAGATGATATAAGATTTGGTGAGTCGAAAATTAATTTTATAATTTAAATACTAATGTACCCAATTCGAGATGTATTTTGAAAAGTTACAATTAACGAATAAATGTTCTAGAGTTTCCTCTGAACCACAGTAGGTGCACGAAGTATTTACTCATTCACACGAAGGTAAAGTCTCACCAATGTGATGTATGCTCCACCTCATCAATGTGATGTGTGCTCTAAGCAATTTACTCTGAAAAGTAAAATTTTAAATCTTTCTTTTATTAGAAAAGGACGCCGGCGATCACGTATGTATACCGCTGACGTACGGGATACAGATCTATTTTGTTTTGAATCAGTAATTTTATAAAAAACTAAGAAAACATATTAATATATTTTTCAATTTTCAAGTTAAATACTAAAAGGCATTTGAAATTCTTGAAAATGCAGACGTACTTCTGAATTTACTGGAGAATTTCACAAAACGATAAGAAACATATGGCAAGGACTAAACACTGTTTCTGGTGGATATTATAGCTGACTGATTCATTAAAGCTGAATTTCGTGTTTCTCCCAAAAATTGTTGTGAATTATCCTACATATACTAAATATAACGCTAAGTGGGTTCAGAGAAGGAGTTTCTGACCCAGATCTAAACCAGCTCTTAGTAAAATTAGAGGATTAGAGATCTAAGTAAGTGAACTCGATAAGAAAGAAAAACAGAAAGCTGATGAAAAGGAAGAAAAACAAAGGTTATGAAACAACCGCCGCTCCACGTCTGGAGGAAAAGAAGCAAAGCGCGTACCCTAGGGAGAAACCACTAGAGGTCTGCACGAGCCTTATTTGGTGAACTCCGGCCCGGCTCAAGCCCGTGCATTTAAGTCTCTACCCAGCCCGTAAATTGCAGCTATTCTTTAGGCCTGGCCAGTGATGTGACATTTTGTATTATTTTGTCTTTCTATTGTATTTTATTAAATTGTGAAATTTAAATAATGAAATGAGTTTTTTTTTAAATATTTAGTTGACAATTAGAAAATAATATAACTTTTAAGGAGGGGGGAGTTTAAGGGTTTTCAAATTCTCCTTTTCCCTGAACTAGCAAGCTGTAACAGTACAAAAATCAAATCCGGTACTGATTAGGGATACCAGAAACAACCAATGTCATCCCACTCTCTCATTTACAAGGGGAAGTGCCCACCCATATTTTTTGTTCCTGTTTAATTAAATAATCGCTTTAGCCTCATAAGGTGGACCAAACTCCATCTTATTAGGTCAAAGCAGTTTAATTCTAAAAAATTAATAAATAACAAAATAAATAAAAAGAAATTCCCATTTTCAGCATTGCTCATTTGATAAGAAATTGGATTGCCATCACCGTGTTTTGTTTGACATCTTCTCGAGATATGAGGTAAATGCTTAAAGCACTTAACAAAAAAAAAATATATATATATATATATACAGAAACGTATAATCTCTAGCGCATTTACTTATCTTTTTATTTTTTGTACTTCTTGTTCTTTGTTTGAGTCACCCAGCTAGTTTCTTACATTTTTTACTAAACTTTGGAAATAAAAAGCAAAACAATATATATGTTTCCTTGTTCATTTGCAGATGAGCAATTACAATTGCGTTTTAAAATATATGTCGAATATCATAGTTTACCTTTTTGCTCCCCCCCCCTTTTTTTGTATATATTTTCCTCTTGAGAATGGAAGAGACTTTCACCAACACATCGGGCGTGTGAAACTCCAGTAAACCCCATCCGGAGCGGGAGCAGCCTCCAATACTTGCAATCACCACCGACGTGAAAGAAAGGTGTTAACCTAGTCAAAAACATTTCTGGGGGTCTAATCTAACAGCCACCTGGCAACTTCATATAGACTTACCACTCTACCCTATAAATTTCTAAATCTGATCCAACGACTCCAGCACAAGAACCAGTTCTCAACGGTGTTGCAATCCCTTTCTTTGTTCTTTCGGGGAGCATGTGGGATGGAAAATGACCGCCGCCTTAATTCTTGGACGCCTAAGGACAACGCTGGCACTGTAACGCTGGGGTCACATCCAATCGCACCCTAACGAGTTCATTGCAATGTGTTTCCGCTTTCCTGTAGAACTTCTGGGCGAGTCCGATGGTAAATCCAAGTACCTTCTTAACACCAGGGCTGTTCCTCAGATTCCAAAGTGGGGACCACGACGGAACCCCGTTATCATTCGGAGGCCATCCGGGTCCAGAATATAAGGCTCTGAACCCACTGGAACTTACTTGCTCCTACCGAGATGGGGGCTGTGTAGGTGAGCACTGCCCTGGCGATCGTCTTACACAGCGGGCTTTGTACTGTGCTGTCAAGAAGCTTCTCCTGTGGAGTAATGGAGACAATGACCAACGTATTGTGTAGCTTTTTTCGTGAGTTAGTTGGTGCTGGTTACCCACGAAAGGCGACAATCTGTTTGCAATCCCAGATACATAACAGAAGTAACCAGGGGGATTCCCTCCCAGCACACAAGTTAATGTTCCGTAATTTTTTTAGAACATCAAAGTGTCGTGGTAAAGCATCAGATGCCGTTCCGGTGGCCGAGGTGTTAGGAGGCGTAGGCCTCTCATAATTCGTCCGAAACTATTCCGGGTTCGAAACCCGAAAAGGGAATGGATGGTGCCTTTGTATAACATACGCACAGACGTTTTCAATGTACGCGGTAGTACGTTCAAAACAACTTTATACATTTTTTAAGTCTCGATTAAAACTCGAACACCAGCTTTCGACTGGAATTGTATTATGCAGAGAAGGTGCACACTCCGTGCCATCCACACTGTAGTCAGGTTATCCTTGCCGCAAGTATACAGGACATCTACAAGAAAGTCGGTAGACAGAGAGAAAGCTCAATGTCTAGCTACCAGTGCACGTCGTTAATGCAGCAAACGTCAAATTACGCACATTCTGACAATGAGAAACAATCCGAGGATAAATTAGTTCAGAGAGTGGAGCAGTGACCTGAGTCCGACATCTTTAAACGTGCCTATCCGACGACGCACGGTGGATATCTTGTGGTTTAACTTAAAACAGCAGATCTGAGATCGAGCCCTAAATCCTTGGGTCGGTATACGGATGTTTTAACCACAAGGCCATCCGGGTCCAGAATAAAATTATATAAACAAATGGAATATTTCTATACCCACCAAATATGGAACGGGAACTTGTCAATCTGCCACAAAATTTCAATCTTGCCTCGAAGGGATGAAAGGGAAAGTTCCTTTACACGAGTTCGCAGTTAAACCACAGCCAAACCCTTCAGGTGTATTTCAGGAAATAATGAACAACACTGTTAAATGTTTTTTTAGTTGGTTGCACGAAAACGTGATGCTACATTAAGGTGACCTGACGTCCTCATTTTCTGGAGACAGTCCTCATTTCAGTGCTTTGTCCTCAATTTCGTAAAAACTTATTGAGGACGTCAAATGTCCTCAATTTGTTAATTTTTGTCCACAATTTTTGAAATCCCGCCCCCCAATTGAAATAGGTAAGAATGTGTTAAACAAAAGCTGTATAATTCAATTGAATTTACCAAATGCAACCAAATTTAGCATCAACTTCTTATTTAATTGCTAGGAAATGGTTTCATAAAGGAAAAGTATGGAACTATTTTCCGAAGCGGATGAATTTTTCTTTGAATTAAGTTAGAAATCATGCAGTATTAATGGAAGACATGCCGAAGAATCGAACACAGTCATCTCGGTAAATGAGGTGTTATGATTTCGTTTCTGTTTTAAGTACTACTTTTCTATTTTAACTGGATTTAACTAAAATATTTTTATGATGGGAAATGAATGCCATCTTTCTCAGCATCCACTTTCTTGCAATTAAATAAGTAATTGATGTAAAATCTGGTTGCATTTGATAGATTCCATTGAGAGTTCCATAATTTTTGTTCGGTATATTTTTCATTAAACTGTTTCTTCAAAGGAGGTTATTGGACTTGGAATATTCCTTCTCATAGAGATAAATATTACTTCTCATAGAGATCTGCTCGGTCAGCGTATAATAATCTTCCTGCTTCTGATATCTATTGTTGTACAGAATCACAATGAAATTTCAGTACAAATTCAAAATGTAGCTTGGTTTGCAAGTGCTGCCCCGTACCAGTAAGATTTAAAATGTATCGGACGCAATATTCTGCATGATAGTATTTTATTGCTATTTTATATTTATTTCACATGAAAATTTGCTACTCTCTTGTGTTATACACGGGAAATTCTTTGCTGCTGTGTTTGCATCATCATGTAGTGTACATATGCCAGTTTTCTGAATTTAAATGTTCTTTGGCCCGCGATTCGTCCTGTGGGTGTTAAAGTTGTTTTTTTTCCGGAGGAAAGAAGTTTTAGTCATGAACGACGGGTTGGGAGGGGTGCGATTACCGTCCCCTCGGCCTTGTTTTTTTTTTTTTTTTTCTTTTTTTTCTTTTTAATGAGTGGCAGTTGTTTAGACATGGGTCCTTGGTAACTTTGCTGGTTTTTTTTTCTTTTTTATTTTTCTAAGCACACCCAATCTAATTCCAGTGATGTCTCTGTCCTTGAAATCAGTCCCCTTCGAGAATTACATTAGATCATATGTAGAAGATTTCAGGAAGGGTGTGTGACCTCAGGTCCTAAACAACCCTTAGAAATAGGAAGCTAAGAGATTTAGGCTGGTGTCCGATAGGAAAGACACACGGAAGCGAGGTAGAAAGGAGAAGGAAGGCGCCCTTCCTTCGAGAATCATATCATAGATCATATGTAGAGAATTTTTAGGAAGAGAGTATCTGACCCCAGGTCTTGAACAACCCATAGAAATAGGAAGCTAGGAGATTTGGTCTAGAGTGCCCGATAGGAGAGTGACACGGAAGCGAAATAGAAGGGGGCGCCCTTATTTATTACCGGGGGCCAGTGCCCATCCGACGCACGGTGGTTATTTAGTGGATCGAACCTGAGGTCCTTTCCGCGGCAGTCATGAACGTTGCCCATTCCTTCGAGAATTTTACATTAAAGTGCATATACATATTTTTCTAAAAAAATTTAGCCCGATAATTTATAACGCTAAACTACAATTTTACCATTTTCCAGTGCTACATCGTTAATTTCTCGAAGACATAACTTGCATTTAAAGAATGGTGTTAAGACATTACATTCATTTGAATTATATTTCTTCTTCAAATCCTTTCCCTTACAGTCCCAAGGGGGAAAGACAAAATTATGTCTAGGATTAGAGAAAATCGAAGCTAGAATGGACTGATTCATAAATTATTAGCTTCTGTGCTCCAATAATTATACATTTCCATCTGCCGATATACGATTGGCCTTTAAGTCACCGCAGGACCTCTCCTACTGGCTTGCTTATTTATAGCTGTTAGAGATCTAGACGCCAATTATTGAACCGCAATCTTATTTAAAAAAAAACATGTATCGATTTCATTAAAATCTATGTGGGAAAAGGGCCCAGTTATAGATACCAACTCTATAACCGTTTGGTACATAAAATGTCAGCATTAAGTATGTCCTCTATTCTAGAAGTAAATATATTTTCCTAAGGTTAATGACGGGAGTAGCAATGATCGAGGCAACAGCAACTAAATAAGAAGCTGTTCTATTAGTTGCTTGTCCTAATAGATTTCCTCATGCTAAAATGTGATTGGCTGTTGAATCAACCCAGAACAACTCCTATTGGCTTGCTTGTATAGCTATTGTGTATCTAAGGGCTAGTTCTTGTATTGAATTCATTAAAATCGGTGGGTGAAACTGGCCGATTTCCGACTCCAACTGAGTACCCGTTTGGTACTAAAAAACTGAACATTAAGTAGCTTCTCTGTTCTTGGTGTAAATATATTTTCCAAACTTGAATGATGGAGTAGCAACCAGAGAAGCAACAGGACCTTTAATAGTGAGAGCGCTTGAGTTGTCCTCACTCAGAGCATACTTCAATTGCTATATCTTTTTCAAGGCTGTTTAAAAAAAAAATGCAGGCCTCAATTTTTTTGGGAAATGGGAAGGTATGGAACGGCATTTGTTTCAGTCTTATTAGTTCGTCAGAAAAATTTAAGTGTGTCGGAAGTGCGAAGTACAATTCTTTAAGCATGCAAAATAATGGTGAAAGGTACAAAAATATAGTATTTTTACATAAGATGAAATCATTTTTCCGAAGTACCTGCGAGTACGATGATTTGTAGCAGTTTGTGCGGTTGGCTGAAGCGATGCTAATGGCTACGACGGGAAGGTTCCATGCGTCGGAAGGTAGTTATGTGCGGAAGAATACAACAGTGGGGTGTATTTCACGGAGGAGTGTGATGTGTCGGGTAATCGTGGGCAAGTAGAAGAAGTTATGAATTTTTTTAATAATATTTGAGAAAGAAATGTGCGGAATGTCGTTATTATTATTTTCACAATGTCTCCGAATGGAAAGAAATGAAGGAATGTAAATGTTTTCATGTGCGACCAAAGTTTTGAGTAAGAAGTTTTGGTTATGGTTTCGAACATGTGATGTGAAAGGTAATTTCTTCAAGCACCTCATTTGTACTTCTATTCCGTACATCGTAGCATCCTTTTCCCCCTCGTCAAATGGATATTGTTCAAAATAAAGGATTTTCTTAAAAGCATAAATCGTACTATGCCAGGGAGGATTACGACGGCAGTTCAAAACCCGAAGAGAACTTTTCGGCTCCTACATGCGCGAATTCATGTTTAGGACACTCCTCCGAAACATAACAATTTTTTAGCAATTTTCTACTAACGCTTTCTCAAAATTAACCCGTGAAAAAAAAAATAACAAGGCTGTGTAAAACCGACCTCTTTCCTTCAGCGTATTCCTACAAGATGATTCAATGAGTACGTATTCTTCCGCTCGTAACTTGCCCTTCTCAACGAAGCTTCGATTCACCGGACTAAACCTTGATCCCGTCTTAATAGGCCTACCGCACGTACTCTTCCACACCATCGTCCTCCCAGGTAAATACTTCGGAAAATGTATTTCCTTTAATGTAAAAATACTATACTTTTTGCACTTTTCCCCATTATTTTGCATGCTAAAAAACTGTACGCCGCACTTTTCCCAAACATTTAAATTTTTCCGACGAAATAATTTAGGACGCTAAAGTACACATTTACCAGCAAAACTTTGCAAATTAAAAGCAACTTAAAAACTTTGAGAACTAGGACATGCTCCAACAGAGGACGAAGATTAACGTTTAAAACTTATTGCAACATTTAGAAGTGGAGCAAACCTAGTCCAACAAAGCTACCGAACACGAAAGACGTTTTTCAGCGAGTGATGATAGTCCGCAATGATAAGTTTGCACAATCTGATCTTTTTTTTTTTTTTTTGATTGGAGGTTTAACGACCACCGTGAGCAACTCAATGGTCCGTCCCTAATTTAGGGTCACTGGTTCCAGGGAAAGGAGAGAGCCAGTGCCGTAAGACAAACACAACATCCATGCTTCACCGGGATTCGAACCCGGACCCCGTTCGGACGAATGATCAGAGGCCATCGCTTAGACCACTGCGCCACCGGGGCGGCGCCAGATACTGAAAGTACAGCCTAGTAAAATAAATGTTATTGGGTTAGTGCGAATGAAATTTCCGGCGCGAACGACCAGTGGAGACAGACCCCCACCACAGCGGAATGGAACCACCCACAGGTGTTGTGGGTATTACGTCGCAGAGTTACATGAAAGACGCACTTGTATGAAGAACAAGGTTCAGGCGTGGTTTGTTTGGACGTCACGTGGCTTTCAAAGGAAACATGCAGACGTCAGATTTGAGAGTCATCTTCCTGTATGATTTTAAAAAAGCGTTTGGGGAGAATACAGCCAACAAACAAACCATTCGGTGATCGTTTGTAAAGTTTCGAAGCGGAGATACCATCCAGAAAAACGAAGCAGGTGGAAACCGACCTGTTGCTGTTCCTGACGATGTTCTGTTACGTGTGGTTGAAGCGGACCCCCGAAGAACGTGACGTGGGATAGCGGCAATGGTAAGTGTCCATCACACGACAGTTGTTCGGCGTCTGGCTGCGCTTGGTAAGGTCAAAAACCTGGACATGTGGCTGCCGCATGAGTTGACAACTGACAACAAAACTAGGCGTTTGGAAGTCTGCACATCGCTGCCTGCCAGAAATAAACAGGAACCTCTACTGCATCGAATCGTCACCTACGAAGAGAAGTGGGTCTTTTATGATAATCGGAAACGATCTGCACAATGCTTAAACAAGGCTTAGCCTGCTGGATGGCATCCTAAGCCACCCCTGCACACCAAGTAGATTATGCTCCTTGTCTGGTGGTCCACAGGCGGGATAATTCATCGGAGATTCTTGGCAAGAGGGAAAACCATCACTTCAGAACGTTATTGGGGTGAATTACACCGGATGCACCGGAAATTGCTGTAGAAATAACCTCCTTTGGTCAACAGACGTGGTGTTCATCCCTAGGACGACGCCTGCTCTCATGTCGCATAACGAACGATGCTGACACTAAGTGCCTTGAGCTATGCAGCACAGCCTGTTCCTGCCTTTACCCGAACTTGTCTTTGACAGCCTATCATTTGTTTCGTAGCCTGGATCACTTCCTGTCCGGGAAACAGTTTGCGACAGATAATGAGGTTCAACGAGCAGTTGATGATTTTTTCGGGTCCCAGCCACAAGATTTTTTTCGTTCAGGGATGCCTGACAGATGAAAACTATGTGTCGATGCCGAGGGGGATTTTTTTATATTTAAGTTGTCCTACTTTTCCGTTCTTGCTGTCCACGTGTGCTGGTTCTTTACCGGACATTTCATTCGCACCATCCCAATATTAATGTTCCTTCAATCAGTTGAAAAAGTCTTCGCAGAAACATAGCGAGGAAAAAGTTCAAAAGTAGAAAAACTCTTGATTCTTCTGGATTTCTTTTTTTTTTTTTTTTTTCTGCGATGTGAAGACAAGTATTTAAGTCTGGATTCAGAATACATTACAAAAAATTTAAGATGTGCCCAAATTCATGAGCACCTGCATAGTAAACATTGCTCGCCTGTTAAATTTTATGACGGGATAATAGAACTATCAAAATTCTGTACCGATGATTGGGGGATGCATTTTTTTATCACCCATTATAGTACAAGATGTACCTCATAAGCAGTCACTACTAGTGAACACCCAAGAATTTTCATCACCAATGTACATCTAACTATATATGGAGTGATAGTGTAATCACATGTAAGTTGTTCGATTATATTTGACACAACCCTTTGAGAGAAAATTCAATCTGATCAAGCTATTGGGTTGTCGGAAAGTCATGATGTATTTTGTCACCCGATGGCGGTTGGGCGGTTTTGGAAGTACTAGAGGCATACGCGGCTCTGTTATCGCTATGGCATTCGACAAGTGCCAGTTCTAGCTGCAGTCTAAAAGTAATAGTGAGCAATTTGGTTGATTTGCGGAGATTTGAAATCAAGTTGAAGATGGAAGACCAAACTGTGCATTTTCGCAATATTTTACTGGTTTTTTTTCGGTAAATGGAAGAACGCGCGTCAAGCTTGTGAAAAGTTGGGTAAAGTGTACGGTGATAATGCTCTACAAAAACGTCAGTGCCAGCGGTGGTTCGCCAAATTCTGTGCTGGTGATTTTGACCTCAATGATGCTCCTCGTTCCGGGAGGCCAACCGAGGTTGATGACGACCAAATCAAGGCATTGATCGAGTCAAACCCACGTTACACGACACGAGAGATTGCAGACACATTGCACATCCATCATTCAAGCGTTCATGACCACCTGAAGAAGCTTGGATACGTAAGCAATCTCGATATGTGGGTTCCTCATGAACTCAAAGAAGCTCAATTGACGGTTCTTAAAAATGTCACCGCGATATCCTCACACATAAATCTCCAAACATCTCTGCAACAACCGTTTCGTTGCACCACACCTTGGGCACCCGTTTCAAAGGAACACCCAATACCAAAAACAGAAATCATTGCTCTTTCCACTGTTATCTAATTGGCTACCGCCACTTCGGCGCGGTCCAATGAGATAACGCATAGAGGGACCTCAGGCTTGACTCGAGCATGAGTCGGGCCATGTGACACTAATCCAAATCATGAATCCAAATAGCGAAGTTAAAACCATCGGTTTTCACCGATACATCTAACGTTTTAATAAATAATTTTAATTACTCGACGTTATTAGTGAGTAACCACTGTTATATTGAACAGAGATCTTGCACTTCTAATGACCATTTACTTTTGCAGATTGAAAACTACAAATTCTTTAATTTAATAGCCAAACATCGAGGTTTCCACCAATGTATTGAGCGTTCAAATGAATATTAAGTTACTGGACGCTGAATTGCCCATTCACTGGAGCAGATGGAAAAGTGCGATTTCTTCAGTTTATCAGCAAATTATTTAGGTTGAAACTAATGCATCGAACAAAACTGAGGCCTGTACTAATCAAGCATTTTAACAAATATTATTAGTTACTCAATCTTGTTAGTGTGTAAACACTGTTACATTGAACAGTAATTCTGCTATTGGGCACTTACTGCGGCAGATTGAATACTAGTAGCAATCTGTTGTGAAACAGATGTTTAAACTTTTTATTAATAATGTGCGGCCAACATTCTGTCGAACACATACAAAATTTGTAATAATAAAAAATGTTTAGAATAACATACTGAACACGGTTTGTCGTACCTTATGTTTATATAACAAATTATTTTTTTAGACATGCGTTTAAAAACGATATTACCTTATTTCTAAAACACGTTTCAGTTTACTAAAATATATATATATATATGGGGATGTAAGGTCAGGTGATGCGTAACATCACAGCCTTTCCTTGACAAATGTCAACCCCGACTTCTCGTGGTGCATCCTGTTCCTACTAAAGCGGCTCTGACGACCGCCAATAGCGGTATAACTATACCATCTGGATTAGAGGAAATGCTATCTCACACTCACCAACCCGCTTGGCCAGCGCGGTGACTTATGGCCAAACCTCTCCAAATGACTCCACAACTTAAATCTTGGCCCTCAGTCTCCGGCAGCTGGAATGTATCTGGCCGAGGCAGCGGCAAGTGCGACATGAAGGCAGAGGGTGCTAAGAATCCCCGGAGGACCGGACTAGGCTGCTATCTGATGCTGACCTTGGCTACGTATAATGGACGCTCCCTATCTTCTGATTCAAGGCTTCTTGAATTGGAAGAGGAACTACAAAGGATCAAGTGGGACATCGTCGGACTAAGTGAGGTAAGGAGAAAAGGAGAAGATCGCATTGAAGTGAAAAGTTGACATCTCTTCTACTATCGTGGGACAGATACTGGCAGAACTAGTGGGGTTGGATTTATAATAAACAAGAAACTGAAGGATAAAGTTGTAGAAGTTGAAAGTTCCTCTGACAGAGCTGCACGACTCGTTATCCAACTCTCGAGAAGATACCAGGCTCAGATTATTCAAACTTATGCACCCACCACTAGTCATAATGAAGAAGAAATTGAAGATTTTTATGATGAAATTCGTCATCTAAATAATAAATGTAAGCAGCACTTGAAGATAATTATGGGAGATTTCAATGCAAAAATAGGGCAACAGCAACGGAATGAAACTTCAGTTGGTAAATTCGGTCACGGCAACAGAAACCAGCGTGGAAATACTCTCGTTGAGTTTGCAGAGGCAGAAGGGTTTTTCATCTTGAACTCCTTTTTCAAGAAAAAGCCACACAGGAAATGGACATGGAGACATCCAAATGGGACGACAAGTGAAATTGATTTTATTATGTGTAACAAATAATTCGTCATAGGAGACTGCAGTGTGCTAAACAAGTTCAACACAGGTAGTGACCATAGATTGGTGAGATATAAGATGCACCTCAACACTAAACTTGAACGTGGCAAGCTCATAAGACAAACAAAATGTAAAAACCTTAAAAAACACCATAATACCTTCAAGTTGGAACTGAAGAACAGATTCTCTGCTTTGGAAGGCCTAACATCGGAAGAAGTGGATATTTCTGAAGTTAACAGAAAAGTAACCAAAGCTCTTATGGAAACAGCAACAAAATTAGCTGGGTCTAAGAACAAGTTGCATGTGAACAAATTATCAGGAAAAACCCAAATGTTGATATAAAAAAGAAGAGAGATGCAGACAACTAAAGAAGATGTGACTTCCAAAGTGGAATATATAGAGCTATGCAAGACAGTACGAAAAAGTATCACTGAAGACGTAAGGAAATTCAACTGTGAACTAGTGAGGAAAGCAATTGAAAAGAACCAAAGCCTAAAGATAGCAAAGTGACATCTCAGTAAGGGAAGAAAACAGATTACGGCACTGAGAAAAGAAGATGGTTCTGCAACAAGAAATAGAGGCGAAATTTTGACAAGAGTGAAAGATTTCTACTCCAAATTATATGAAAGGGATATAACATGTATTCCAGACATCAGGAAAGGTACCAGTACCAGAGTTCTCCCAGTCCTCCCAACAGAAGTTGCACATGCAATCAAGAACACGAAGCGGGGAAATGCTCCAGGAGAAGATGGAATTACTGTAGACATCATACAAGAAGCAAGTGGAGAAATCGAAACAATACTCGCCCAAATTTTCACTCGATGCCTTAATGAAGGGAAGAATCCTGAGGATTGGAACAACGTTACAATGATCCTACTACATAAAAAAGGTGACATTGAGGATCTCGGGAACTACAGAACTATCAGCCTCCTATCAGTGGATTATAAAATCTTCACTAAAGTTCTTTCACACCGCTTGAAGGTAACACTGGACAAGGCCCAACCGAGAGAACAAGCTGGATTCAGGAGTGGCTACAGCACAATAGATCATATCCATGTACTGAGAGAACTAATTGAAAGAGCAGGGAATATGAACTTCCATTGTGCATGGCTTTTATCGATTATGAAAAAGCCTTTTATTCGGTGAAACCATCAGCAGTTACAATGGCTTTGAAATCCTGCGGTATTGAAGATGCATACATTAATATTATTAATAACATCTATGAAAATGCAAAGATTCGGCTGTTTGAAAATACAACACACATAAAAATTGGAAAGGGAGTGAGACAAAGTGACACAGTATCTCCGAAGCTCTTTAATGCGACATTGGAGTGTGTCTTTCAGTCGCTGAGCTGGGAAAACAAGGGGATAAAGTTTACGAGAGATTATCTAACCCACCAGAAGCTTGCTGACAAGAGTAAAGAAGTGGCATTAGAAATCAACTTTTAGAAGACAAAAGTGATGTTCAATGCTTTTACAAGAAATCAAGATTTATCGATTGATGGAGAAAAGCTGGAGATAACAGACACGTACGTTTATCTTGGACAGCAGATATCAAGTGAGGGTCACATTGATGAAGAAATTAATCGGCGTACAAAATTTGCCTAGAGAGCTTTTGGAAGAAACAGCATAATTTGCAATAGCAATATGCCATTATGTCTTAAAAGAAAAGTGTTTGATCAATGCATCCTTCCAGTGCTTACGTATGGTGCAGAGACGTGGACCTTAACTAAAAGAGACATACAAAGGCTGCAGACAACTCAAAGCAGCATGGAGAGGTGCATGCTTATTGTAACCAGGAGAGATAAGAAGAAGAACTCGTGGATCAGAAAAAGGACAAGAGTGGAAGACGTCATGATCAGAATAAAATCCCTGAAATGACAATGGGCTGGACATACTGCCAGAAGGACAGATCATCGATGGACAGCCGAAATTTTAGATTGGATTCCAAGGGACAGGAAAAGACCCAGAAGAAGACCACATGGGAGATGAATGGATGAAATTCGAAAGTACGTGGGAGTGACATGGAGGAGACTGGCACAAGACAGACCGTTGTGGAGGAAACTTGGGGAGACCTTCGTCCAGCAGTGGATTGATAATGGTTGACAATGATGATGATGATAATGATATATATATATATGTCGTACAACTCGTAAATACCATGAATTTTAAAATTGGATTTTCTTGTTTAATATATGCACCGTCTTAACCTAGGTGTGTCTTATTTTTGATAGTAGGGTAAGGAAGTCAGAAGTTCGCCGGTGGAACAAAATAAGAGAATCAATCCACGTTGATCTTCTGCAGTGTCCCCCTCCTCCATATTTATTTCCTCATGCGCTATTCAAAGCTTATTGGATATTCTTTCTTTTCTCCTCTTTCACTCCAATGACTGCCCAAATACACACACCTCACATAAATTTAACTTCCCTGTTTTACGAGGTCTTCAATGTCATCATTTACCCGATTGCAACTTCATTGTCTCTCTGTATCGAAAGTTGAGAGAAATCTTGTATCTGGTGTCTTTCCACCATCTTAAATTAAGTACATTTTTCAGATGGATAATCATCGGACTTGACTGAATAACTTCTCATATTAGTCTTTTGCTGAAATGATATCTGCCTTTCTCAAATTTGTTCTAAATAGCAGTTTTGATGGGGAAACTTCTCAGCGAAGAAAAATGATTTGTGAACAATAATTCTGTTAGTTTCGTTCTAAACGTTAGGGACACTATTCCGAGAGGTGGTAACTGAAACGTACCTTCGACATTATAGTGGATTGTTTGGAGAGTGTTACTTACAATCACATTTTTGGTTTGAATGGAAATTTGATTTTTTTCTTTAATCATTTATTAAATGAAATTTCAGTCAAAGTAAAACATAGCAAAATAAAGTTCGTCATTTGTTCGAAGAAGGAAATTTCTTCAGCCTGTGAGAGAGATATTCAATTGTTTCACACGAAACACATGACAAATCTGTTCTAACATACATGCTGAATTTCTGTACAACAGAAATCCCAAATTGTTTATACATATTTTACTAAGTTATTAGGAATTATCCCTTCGTTAATTAAATGTCGTAAATTGTTTTTTGCTTTTCACGAGAACAAATCCAGTTTTACTTTCTAAATGAGGATTAAAAATTTTTCGTGTAATGTTGCACAATGCATTTGCCAGTTTATGTACATGCAAAAGAACGTCCCACACCGAATATTGCGTAAGTGTCACAGCAGTGCCACGAAATAACCTCAACAAAGGCTTTCCCACTTGTAACTTCCGCTACTTCCTGCCTATTACAGTATTACAAAATCCCTATATATTAAATTTCGTCATGGGAGCAGTAATAATTTCTGAGTTATGGCGGCAACAAGACACACATACAGGCAGACTGACACCACCGCAAAAAGAGTCAAATCAAGTGCGGAGAACCCAAAATCCATATCTCTTTTCAAATCTCGAAGTGGAATTTTAACCGAGGACTGCGTAAAAAAGCTGGCGCTAAAATATTTCTACCCTGGAAGAATCCTTTTGAAAGAGGAAAACCTTTGGGGACGTAGGTGGCTTAGTGGACAAAGTTCGTGACTGCCACGGAAGAGTCTCAGGATCGATCCCACGCAGATATGTACGCTTGAACCAAAAAAATCCGCCATGCGTCAGGTAGGCACGTTAAGCCGTCACACTATGTGTACTGGCCGATTGGTCATTAATAAGAGCGTCTTACTCCCCTCCCACACTTTGAAAGCTGTTGGTCTGGGCGAATAAATTTTTTTTTTTTTTTTTCAATAGCTACCTCAATTAATTTGCGTTTGCTGATTGTTAAAAATTTAGATTTAACGTGGAATTCAATTAAAATCAGCTTTCCAGAGTTCACTAAGATACTATAATAAGATTTTTGGGGTAGGAAACTTTAGAATGAGGAAGAAACACAGCAATCTGCCTATTCAAAGAAGGGTGTGGGGATACCGCAGATGTGCATTCTTCAAGAGTATTTTCGCTGGTAACAAAAACCTGACAACTGAAGTGAAGGATGTGTGGTGCGGAGGAGGGGGGGGTTACCCAGCAAGAGTCAGGAATGAATGTATGAATGTGTGGGAAACGGTCAGGGTGGGACCCGAACCCACCCATTAATTTGTTTCAAAATCTATTTATCCTTTTTGAGTTCACTTAGGCGATTCGAACCAACGTGAACTATTGCCGGTTCTCCTCGTTCGAAGCCAAACCTCTTTCTCCGAGTTCTCAAACGAAGTCTAAAAAATTTTTTTCTTGGTTTCAGACGTGGTGCTTCTGCAGCGTTGTGAGAAATACTTGCAATACTCCTTTTAGTCGCTTCCCTGGGTAAGATAGCAGCCAGGCAGTCTGATGTCTTGTCTATAGCAGTGGATGAGGAGGGACCTGGGAGAAGAAAATTCCAGTCCTAATGCCAGGATTCATACGTGGGAATTGAACAGAACGAAGAGCCATTTGGAAATACTGAGTTCTGGTAAGTGCAGGTGCAGACAGCGCGCGGCTTGAAATGATTTGTGTTATCCAGGTACATAATTTCCGTATATTCACACAGAAAGAATCTCTTGAAGTTAATTTGTGTTTGTGCTAATATTGCATTAGTGTAGTATGGTTTTCTTAATGTGACTCTCAAGCATGTTAAGATTATAAGATATAAGATTGATCATGGATAAATTTGTAATCAAGCGGCCCCGCCTGAACAATACAGTCCAGAGTTCCAATACTATGGATTTAATTTCGGTTCGGAAACCGGCTATTACTGATTTATGAAGTTCGTGTTCAAATAATTCCGGAGTTTGTGATTCTATAATATGAAGTGAATGCAAGAGTGCTGGTAGAACGTTTTAAAATTCATGGCAGGGCAAACATCCGTGGATTTTTTACTATGAAAGAAAAGGGGGTATCATGTAAAGTATGCAAGGAAGCTCATGTTAAAAATCTATTAAGTTTTTCCACCAAAACGGATCCTTGCTTCATTTCTTCTGTGTTTTCCAATTGGAAACATGCTTTAAGAAAATTCTGTTTGCATGGAACCTCCCAGTGTCACAAAGAATCGTGTTCCAAAATTATGGCAGTGCAGAGTGGAGTTAATGTTGCATCTAGTTTGAATTTTTCAAAGTTGCAAGACCTTCAGATTTCTGTATCGCGTTATATAAATTATTTTCATCATTATTATACTTATCAAAGCTGGGACTGGCAATCCTGGGACATAAAGACAAAACAAATCATTTTCACCAGCTTCTGAAATTCCGATGTGAAGATTTTCCAGAACTTAAGTGATATATTGAAAGAGAATCCTTTAAGTGGGTGTCAAACGATGCGGGAAAAAACAAATGCTTGAAATCATCGCAATGAAACCCAAGAAGCTGGTTGTTTTGGCCTTCTTGTGGATGAAACTACTGATGTGGCAAAGAAAAAACAAGTGCCAATCTGTTTTCTTGCCTCTCAAAAAAAAAAAAAAAAAAAAGTCAGCAACAGATGCAATCGTTCTCTTCAATATTGTGGGTGTAAATATGACAAGGATGATAAGTCAGATAATATCCGTAAACTTGATTTTTTTTTCTTCCTGGAGCGGGAATCGAATCCGTGTCTCCCAGAAAGCGCCCGGGTATAGCATACGCCGGCGCTTTGTGAGAATCACGCCCACTTTTCTAGTGGGCGTGTTTCCTGACCACTCGTTGTTCTTTTGAGCATGCGGCAGACCGCTAAGCTTGATCAAGTCGGGCCGCGGCCAGTCTATTCACTCCAAGGTCTTAGGTATTGCCGCTTCTAAAAACGCTACTGAGAAATTTCTTCTTTACTGTATGCCATGCGCGACATCAGAGATGCGGAGCAACGGCTGACTCGATCAAGATCAGTGACCTGCCAGACGCCCGAAAGAACAATGGGTCGTCAGGAATCACGCCCACTTTTCAAGTTGTAACCTTTGACGTCTGGGGTGCAGAAACCCTACTGTTGTTCTCATCTATCCGCGCGTGATTCGTAAGTAATTTCTAATACACGTGGAGGTTTACTTGCTCATTTGTGACTATTTTTTAGCTTTGTGTGTGTGAATTCTTTTCATTTTTCTTGCTAGAAGCGTTATGGTTTACTGCTGCGTTCCTTTTTGCACATCTGAGCACGGAAAAATAAGTGGACAAAAGAAACAAACTGTTATGGCAATGTGCTACGTCTAATGCCATACAGTACTGCTCCTTGTGAGCGTGGCTTTTCAGCAATGAACCTCAAAATGAGTAATCGGACATGGCTGAATAGTGACACTTTAAATTACTTAAAGATGATCAGATGCAATGGCCCTTCAATTGAAGATTTTGATCCTCAAAATGCTATTTGATTGTGGTGGGCAGGTACCTCTGACTGAAAGATCAGACATGGTACGTACATATCATCGGTAAACTATATTAACATTATTAGTGCCACTTTATGTATATATATATACCAGCTTTTGTCCCTTTGTTTTAAATATTATTAAAGAAAGTAGACATCTAACTTCAATGGCCTCTCGAAAATAAATTATGTACGTGTAAATTAAGTTAGTAATGATATTACAGCACTGAAACTAAATTGTCAAAAATCATTTTGGAACAAAAGCATATGCAATATTTGTAATCAATCTAATGTTTCTGTGCAGTAACTGCTCTGCATCTGTTTTCATGAAGTAAATGGGAGAGGGATTTCTCATTAGAAAATGGGGGTGTAAACATTCACCTATTTAATTTCATCGAAATGCAAGTAAAGAGGTTACTTATTTATTTATTTTTTTACTTTGCATGGCCAGTAGATTTTGGTATTTGGCTAGTAAAATTTTTATTCCGCTAGCCACATTGGCTAGTAGAAATGTCAGCAGTTTTGCAAGGGCTGATAGCGAATAAACATAAACACACTTTTAGCAAAATGCAAATGCACTTTTAGCAAATGCAAAATCAAATGCACTTTTAGCAAATGCAAAATCATTTGCTATGCAAATGCACTTTTAGCAAATGCAAAATCAGTAACAGCCTTTATTCAGTTCAATTTGACTCCTCTTCAGTTTCATTTTATTTGAAATACTGTTTTTCCGCAGCATTACTTTTGGTTGTAGAGATCCAATATATATATATATTTTTTTCTCCCCTTAACAAGAAACCCCAAGAGTCAGCTTAAAGTTTGCAAGTTTTTCTTTTGTGGCTGGATATTTAGTGACAGTTATTGATGAAAGAACAGGCTGCCCATCGTGCTGGAAAAAAATTGGCTAACTGTAATTGCATGGCACCATTCTTAATTTAGTCGCAAATCAAGACCGTGGAGGACTGACTTACCCAACATCAGCATTTATTATGATCCTTTCTACCATACAAGATTTGTTGAAAAATCTCTTCCATATTTGCCGCAAAACTGTTTGGTGCAAAACTTATCGACATATATTGTTACAAAACTGAAAAAATGCCCAGTTTTAAAATGCCACGAAGAGGACAGTAAACTAAACAGCAAGTTAATTTACCAAAAATTTCTTCTAGTCCTGCTTTTAAAGTTTCTTTTTAGAAAGTGTTTGTTAAGTGTCTTCAAGAAATTAAGGGCTCCTTGTAATGAACTGCACTGCTTTCTTTAGATGTGTATAAGTGATATTCAATGAAATAATTATATCAGGGTAAATTTAAAAGTGCACGAAAGCAAATCACCATGTGCTGTGTGGCAAAACATATATATATAGTATAAAACTGTTTTAATACCCATCATCAGGGTGTTAAAACTAAGTTTTATTACTTTTAATCATTAATTCCCTAAGGAAATGCTACTACTTATGGCACACTGTTGGGCCAAAAATGAGAACACTTCGAACTATCAAACTGACAGTGCAAAAAGATTTCTTAACTGAAGATATACCACTTTTTCATCTAACATATTTAGAAAAAAATTGTTTAACTTGAATGTTCTAGATAGTGTGTTTTGCAACTTTGGAGCAAGTGTAAATATTAGAGTTAGTAAGAAAAAAGCATTTGTGAATGTGAAACATAAATAAAACTGAAAATTATAAATGTGTCAAATAAAAACTAAAACATATATCAATATCATGTTAAACTTATCGTCAGTATTTTATTAAATAAATAAAAATTAAATCAAAAATTCGACTTTGCTAATATTAAAAAGATTTCAAGAATTTACTGACGATATTATAATAGTCAGTAAATTGTATTTAGTCATGACTATATTGTAATAGTCAGTAAATTGTATTTAGTAAATTGTATTTAGTCATTACCTAACATCTTAAATTAAAAATTAAGTATTTGGCACTAATATTATAAAAAAAATTGCCTCCATTTATGTTTTTTCGTACAATCGTGTAACACTATTTTACTGTTCTTTCATTATTTAAAAAGTTATTTTGTTTAGTCTAATTTCTTAATTTTAGACACCTTTATCATGAACCACTTACTAAGTATATATCATCATCATCATCATCATTGTCAACCATTATCAATCCACTGCTGGACGAAGGTCTCCCCAAGTTTCCTCCACAACGGTCTGTCTTGTGCCAGTCTCCTCCATGTCACCCCTGCATACTTTCGAATTTCATCCACCCATCTCCTATGTGGTCTTCTTCTGGGTCTTTTCCTGTCCCTTGGAATCCAATCTAAAATTTCGGCTGTCCATCGATGATCTGTCCTTCTGGCAGTATGTCCAGCCCATTGCCATTTCAGGGATTTAACTCTGATCATGATGTCTTCCACTCTTGTCATTTTTCGGATCCACGAGTTCCTCTTCTTATCTCTCCTGGTTACACCAAGCATGCACCTCTCCATGCTGCTTTGAGTTGTCTGCAGCCTTTGTATGTCTCTTTTAGTTAAGGTCCACGTCTCTGCACCATACGTAAGCACTGGAAGGATGCATTGATCAAACACTTTTCTTTTAAGACATAATGGCATATTGCTCTTGAAAATTATGCTGTTTCTTCCAAAAGCTCTCCAGGCAAGTTTTGTACGCCGATTAATTTCTTCATCAATGTGACCCTCACTTGATATCTGCTGTCCAAGATAAACGTACGTGTCTGTTATCTCCAGCTTTTCTCCATCAATCGATAAATCTTCATTTCTTGTAAAAGCATTGAACATCACTTTTGTCTTCTGAAAGTTCATTTTTAATCCCACTTCTTTACTCTTGTCAGCAAGTTCCTGGATCATACTCTGCAGCTCTGATGGGGTAGTTGCAAAAATGACTACGTCATCAGCAAAACGAAGGTGGGTTAGATAATCTCCATTAATCTTTATCCCCTTGTTTTCCCAGCTCAGCGACTGAAAAACACCCTCCAATGTGGCATTAAAGAGCTTCGGAGATATGGTATCACCTTGTCTCACTCCCTTTCCAATTTTTACGTGTGTTGTATTTTCAAACAGCCTAATCTTTGCACTTGCATTTTCATAGATGTTATTAATAATATTAATGTATGCATCTTCAATACCGCAGGTTTTCAGAGCCATTGTAACTGCTGATGGATTCACCGAATCAAAGGCTTTTTCATAATCGATAAAAGCCATGCACAATGGAAGTTCATATTCCCTCGCTCTTTCATTTAGTTCTCTCAGCACGTGGATATGATCTATTGTGCTGTAGCCACTCCTGAATCCAGCTTGTTCTCTCGGTTGAGCCATGTCTAGTGCTACCTTCAAGCAGTGTGAAAGAACTTTAGTGAAGATTTTATAAACTACTGATAGGAGGCTGATAGGTCTGTAGTTTCCGAGATCCTCAATGTCACCTTTCTTATGTAGCAGGATCACTGTAGCGGTGTTCCAATCCTCAGGAATCTTTCCTTCATTAAGGCATCGAGTGAAAATTTGGGCGAGTACTGTTTCGATTTCTCCACTTGCTTCTTTTATGATGTCTACAGTAATTCCATCTTCTCCTGGAGCTTTTCCTCGCTTCATGTTCTTGATTGCATGTGCAACTTCTGCTGGAAGGACTGGAGGAACTCTGGTACTGGTATCTTTCATGATGTCTGGAGTGCATATATCATCCCTTTCATATAATTTGGAGTAGAAATCTTTCACTCTTGTCAAAATTTCGCCTCTATTTCTTGTTACAGAACCATCTTCTTTTCTCAGTGCCATAATCTGTTTTCTTCACTTACTGAGATGTCCCTTTGCTATCTTTAGGCTTTGGTTGTTTTCAATTGCTTTCCTCACTAGTTCACAGTTGAATTTCCTTACGTCTTCAGTGATACTTTTTCTTACTGTCTTGCATAGCTCTATATATTCCACTTTGGAAGTCACATCTTCTTTAGTTGTCCTCATCTCTCTTCTTTTTTGCATCAACATTTTGGTTTTTCCTGATAATTTGTTCACATGCAACTTGTTCTTAGACCCAGCTAATTTTGTTGCTGTTTCCATAAGAGCTTTGGTTACTTTTCTGTTAACTTCAGAGATGTCCACTTCTTCCGATGTTAGGCCTTCTAAAGCAGAGAACCTGTTCTTCAGTTCTAACTTGAAGGTATTATGGTGTTTTTTAAGGTTGGTTATGTCAATAGATTTTGTTTGTCTTATGAGCTTGCCACGTTCAAGTTTAGTGTTGAGGTGCATCTTACATCTCACCAATCTATGGTCACTACCTGTGTTGAACTTGTTTAGCACACTGCAGTCTTCTATGACGAATTATTTGTTACACATAATAAAATCAATTTCACTTGTCGTCCCATTTGGATGTCTCCATGTCCATTTCCTGTGTGGCTTTTTCTTGAAAAAGGAGTTCAAGATGAAAACCCCTTCTGCCTCTGCAAACTCAACGAGAGTATTTCCACGCTGGTTTCTGTTGCCATGACCGAATTTACCTACTGAAGTTTCATTCTGTTGCCGTTGCCCTATTTTTGCATTGAAATCTCCCATAATTATTTTCAAGTGCTGCTTACCTTTATTATTTAGATGACAAATTTCCTCATAAAATTCTTCAATTTCTTCTTCAGGATGACTTGTGGTGGGTGCATAAGTTTGAATAATCTGAGCCTGGTATCTTTTCGAGAGTTGGATAACAAGTCGTGCAGCTCTGTCAGAGGAACTTTCAACTTCTACAACTTTATCCTTCAGTTTCTTGTTTATTATAAATCCAACACCACTAGTCCTGCCAGTATCTGTCCCACGATAGTAGAAGAGATGTCCACTTTTCAGTTCGATGAGATCTTCTCCTTTTCTCCTTACCTCACTTAGCCCCACGATGTCCCACTTGATCCTTTGTAGTTCCTCTTCCAATTCAAGAAGCCTTGAATCAGAAGATAGGGAGCGTCCATTGTAAGTAGCCAAGGTCAGCATCAGATGGCAGCCTAGTCCGGTCCTCCGGGGATTCTTAGCACCCTCTGCCTTCATGTCGCACTGGCCGCTGCCTTGGCCAGGTACATTCCAGCTGCCGGAGACTGAGGGCCAAGATTTAAGTTGTGGAATCATTTTGGAGGGGTTTGGCCATAACTCACCACGCTGGCCAAGCGGGTTGGTGAGTGTGGGATAGAATTTCCTCTGATCCCGATGGTATAGTTATACCGCTATGGGCGGTCGTCAGAGCCCCTTTAGTGGGAACAGGATGCACCACGAGAAGGCGGGGTTGACATTTGTCAAGGAGAGGCTGTGATGTTACGCATCACCTGACCTTGCATCCCTAAGTATATATAGAGTGCTCTAAACGGTGATTTTTAAATAAATTGTATACTTCCTGTTGCAATCGGAAACTCTTGGGCAGGCTACCACTCTCTCAGTTGGTTGTCTGATCTGTGTGGAAGGAAGTGAAAATGACATTTTTGAACGATCCTTACTAAAAGTTAAACAAAAGTTAAAAGAAAGCATTTATTAAACATCTTAGTGTACTAATAGAATGAATGAATGATCTTGTTCTATTTACTCAGCACAGATACCTTTTTTTTACAATAGCAAATACCTGTTTCAAATAGTTGGAAAGAACATATTTTCAACTGTAATAGTTTCGTAAGCATCTAAACACGGGAAATCACCGTCACGTTAGATAGCACCAGTCCACTAGGTGGGGCGGTCACGACAAGGTCTTCCTGTGACGACGTCAAGAACTGGTGCTGCGGTCTTGTTTCAGGGGGCGTTGGTCTAACCCCTATCCTTCGGGGTTAATCTGTCACGGCCAGCCTTTAATGTACACTGGTGTGCAGAAATTAAGGACGAAGAGATGGAATGAGCATAACAGCGGAACGAACAGGTAGAACGGACCGAAAGACCACTCAGGAGATAGACTAGGATCCGGTACGGTAGGGCATGCACATATATGAAGCATGACGTGGGGGAAGGGGAGTGTCGGAAGGGTATAAAGCACACGGGCAGTGTGCGTTCAGCAATTCGGTGAAAGCTATTGCAGGGTGTACATCGGTTTGAGTGTACATCGGTTTGAACGAAGTAGAGTTGCTGCCACAGTTTAGCAGTGGTCGTCCACGAGCAACCACGGCGGCGGACGACCGGTATATTGTCCTACAAGCGAGAAGAGACAGACGGCAGACAGCGGGAGAAATCGCAAGGCACATGCAATAGACAACTGGACGTCCGTTATCGCGTTTTACCGTGGCCAGGAGGCTGCACAAAGGTGGTCTATTTGCGCGACCACCGGTACGGTGTGTGCCATTAACGTCTGCTCATCGGAAGATGGCGGTTTCTGTGGTGCCAGGAACACAAGAACTGGACACATCGGAAATGTGGTCAAGTTCTCTTAGGGATGAGAGCCGATTTAATCTGACGAGCGATTCTGGATGCATACACATCTGGAGAGAGCAGGGAACATGCAATCACACCTCCAACATCATCGAAAGGGACCGGTTTGGAGGTGGCGGAGTTCTCGTTTGGGGCGGTATCATGCTTGGTAGCCATACTGACCTCCACATCTTCCAAATAGGTTCAGTCACTGGTGTCCGCTATTGTACCAAGGTTCTCTTGCACCACGTGCGTCTGTTTAGAGGTGCTGTGGGTCCTGAGTTCCTTTTCATGGACGACAACGATACACCTCATCGTACAGTGGCTGTTGGAGAGTGAAGATATTCAACGCATGGATTGGCCCGCAAGGTCCCCGGACCTAAATCCAATCGAACACGTGCGGGACCTTCTAGGGAGACGCTTGGCAGCACGTCACTAGCCGCCAGCAACGATTCCGCAGCTGCGATTGACGCTACAAGAGGAATGGGCCGCGATCACTCAACAGCTCCTTGACAACCTCGTCCTCAGCATGGACAGACGTTGTAAATGCTGCAACGCAGTAAGTGGTGATCATATCCCCTACTAAAGACTGGATTTTTCTTGGCAGCCGCCTGTCACATGGACGTTTCTGTCTTCTGTCGAGTTGTGCTCGAAGCTACCTTTTCAATAAAGTGCCTTTGTATCCTTTGGATTCCTTGTTTGGACGGTTTTGCTCACTTGTTCCATATTCTTACATCTTGCGGATCTTCTGGTGTGACTTGAGTCGATGTGGAGCACTTCTGCACGACGTTACATTCGAAAAACCATCGCGTCCATAATTTTTGCACGCCAGTGTAGCATAAGTAGTGCTCGATGTTGGTTAATAATCAAAAAACAACCAACCATAGATGATAAAAATGAAAAATATTGGTGTAGTAAAACTATATCATTATATCATGTGATCATGTTCGGGTATTTCAACCCCACCCCCTCCCCTTTTTTATCTTTGATTGCATAAATTTAGTTTTGTATATATTACGGGGTTTTTTTCCTGTCAATAATTGCGATTTATTTTGCAATGAAATTTCTTAGTCGTTGTTACGTTGTATGAGTTACTTTACCTTGATAAAAGCTTGAGGTAAGCGATAACTTTTCTTTATTAACATTTAAATGGTGGTACCAGATAGATAAACATACTATTTACTAATCTGAACGAGTACACCGTGTTTGCTTATAAGTCATAACTGTAGAATCGTAGAATTTGCTATGCAGCTTTGCTGTGAATTCTACGCATTATATTACATTAAAATATGTAGTACATTTTTTTAGATGGATGTATGTATCATATACGTGGGCGTTTTAATCTCAACCCAAAAAAAATTCCCTTCAAAAACAATACCAATTTTAATTTTTACTTAGCTCATGATTTCCTTTCTACCTGACGTAATGCATAACACTGTGGAAAACCCGAGTGAACAATAGGGTTCCAGTGCCTCACCGTCTCTGTGGAAAGAATGGGAACTATCAGTTGATTCCTGTTTTTTTCGCAATTCGACAGGCCGCTAAGAGCGAAGAATTACCGCTCACTCAATCGAGTAGGGCCGCGGTGGAGCATTATCCTCTTTAAATAACGCAAAGATTTCCCGCTAGCTGTGTAAAAGTCGTAAACTTTTTTTTTTTTTTTCGCTAAATCTGCTCCCGGGGGACGTATTCGAAAAGTTATTTTCCCTTAGCATATCTTTTTCCACGACGAATATGTTTCGCCAATTTTCAACTTTTCCGTTATGCAAAATGTTTTTGCTAGCAGACGTAGACTTATATCATGTCTCCTTCCATATATTTCTTCTTTTAAATGTTCGATTTGAAAATCTTTTTGTCTCTGGTACCTTATCTGTAGTACGTGAAACTTTTTGTTCGCCATTTGTTAATCTTCGTAACATGCCTCTAAGCCGCTAGAGGAACTAAGTATATGTTTATATTTCGGGATGCTTTATTGATTGTTGGAACCAGTTGATTGTTTTCAAAACCGGTTCCATTGACTTTGAATAGCTTTGATAAATTTAATTTGCGTCAGAACGGATTCAAAAGACGTGCTCATTACATCCGAAAATTCGGTGTCATCTTTCTTGCTTTTTCTTACGTATATTATTGTCTTTTAATTTGAGGTTCGACATCACAATTAAATATTAGTCGAATTCAGAGGTTACAAAATAGATATCTTCGCCTTCTTATGGACTCTCCGACTGACTCTTTAAACAGTGTTATTAGGAAATACAATATACTGACTATAAAAGAACTGAATTCAAATGAATAACATTTATGTTTAATACAAAAATAAAAGGAACGTTTGCAAAGATTTATTGATATTGCAGTTGCAACTGCATGATTATAACGTACCCTTTTCAAATTATTATCGACCAAATTTTGCTAGAACGAATCTTGCACTAAGAAATCTGGGCTCTGGCGGTCCACGAGTGTGGAACGGTTTACCTGAAGAAATGAAACAAATTAATTCATTTTCGTTATTTAAAAAAAGATTACTAGAACATTTGCTCCAGATATTTTTACAAAGTGGTTAGTGTTGTTTTGACTCGAAATGGTTGATTTGCAATTCCGTTTATAGTGTATATAAAAGTAAATACAATTACGCATTTTTTTTTTCTTCTTTTCCAGGCAGCGTGGGCTTTGTCAGGCCCTTTAGGCTCTTTTTTCATTGGTGCCTGGGTAGCATGCTTGCAAAAATATTGTGTTTGGATAACCGGAATAAATTGTATCATATATTGTGTGTGTTGCTGATAAACTGCAGAATTGGAACTTTTCTATCTGCAGAGGTGAATGGGCAAGCGATTCGTAAAATATCTATTCACTGTAACAGTTCATATTCATGAATTCAACATCTAGTAAAGTTATACTTATAAAATCTCCCGATGTATCGGTGTGAACCTCTGTGTTTCCTAATAGTGATACTGAGAAAAACAGAATAAGAATTTGCGCCCCCTAGAGCCGAAAGTGTGCACTATTTTGGAAATAAAATACACACACCTAGTTTGGATAGTCAGTGGTATCTGAGCGAAAAAAGAAGTTTTTCAATCGGGTTTTTAGTCCCGCAGATATTGCAGTAAAGGAAAACGTGAGCTTACGCTCTCTGGTAGCAGACTGTGCGCTAAGAAAACTTTTACAGGGGTGATTGTCGAGGAAGGAACATTTCCCCACGGAAACGCTCTCCAAAAAAGAAATAATTGTGATTGTATATGAGAAACATTTCCCCACGGAAATGCTGTCCAACAAAGAAATAATTTTTTTAATCGGACTCTTAGAAGTAGACATATCGACAAAAATAAGATATGGCTTTACGCCCCCTTGTGGAAAAACCTTGAATTATTTTGAGGAGAAGTATTGTCAAAATGTTTTTTCAATGTGAGCGGTATCGGTCCACGAAAGAATTTTTTCAATCCACTTATCAGGAGCTCAGATTTTGCTGCAAATACATTAGACGCAGAAATTAACCCTTACGCCCCCTAGTGGCCAAACCATTCTTTATCAAATATTAGAAATTATACGCAAAGCATTTCCTATCAAGAGCCTTATCTATGCGCAGAAAGAATTTTTCAAATAGGAGTTTTAGAAGCAGACATATCAAGGAAAACACAATTTACTTTTACGCTCCCTAGCGGAAAGTCTATGCATTACTTAGAATTTTGAAATTATATGAGAAACATTTAACAATGGAAACACTATCTAACAAAGAAGGATTTTTTCAAATCCAGCTTTTAGAAGCAAAGATATTGACAGAAATAAAAAATATATATATACGCCCCGTGACGCAGAAACCTTGCATTATTTTAAGAAGAAAATATTCTCAAATGTTTATCGACATGAGCGGTATCGGTCCACGAAAGAATTTCTTCAGTCGAGCTTTTAGAAGCTCAGATTTTGCTGCAAATACCTTCGAAGCAGAAATTAACGCTTACCCTGGTTGCCAAACGATATTTTACAGAAAGTTAGAAATTATAATCAAAACATTTCCCACCAGGAGCTGTATCCGGTGCAGAAAGGATTTTTCAAATCATAGCCTTAGAAGCGGAGATACTGGGAAAAGCCCAATTTACCTATTCTCCCAATAGCGAAAAGTCAATGAATTAACTGAAAATTTATAAATTATATGAAAACCATGTCGCATAGGAAACTCAATCCAACAAAGAAGAAATTTTTCAAATCGGACCAATAGAAGCAGAGATATTGGCAAACATAAGATATGCAGTTAGTCTCCCTGGCGGAGAAACCATGCATTATTTTAAGAAAAAATATTCCGAAAAGGTTTGTCGACGTGTTTAGTATCTGTCCGCGGAAGAATTTTTTTCAATCGAGATTTTAGAAACTCAGATTTTTCTGCAAATACATCAGAAGCAGAAATCAACGCTTACGTCCTCTGGTGGTCAAACCGTTTCGTAGCAAAAATTAGAAATCATGTGCAAAATATTTCTCATCAGGAGCAGTATCCTCTGCAGAAAGAATTTTGAAAATCGGTGTTTTAGAAACAGAGATACCGGAGGAAATGCAATTTATTTTTACCTCCCCTAGCAAAGAATGTATGCGTAACTTGAAAAAGTGAGTATACCTAAAATAATCTCCGACATAAATGGAATCGAAAAAAGAAAGAATTTTTTGAATTGGATGTTTAGAAGCAGATATATGGAATAAAATGCATTTTGAATTCGATATCATCTGCGTTTACGCCCTCTAGCGGCGTAATTGTACATCGTAAAAAAAGAGAATGAAAGATGATAATTCATACATTTCAAGCTTTCTAACACAAAAATAATTTTTCAAATAGGACAATTAGTTGCAGAGATACAGTGTCTACAGACGGACGGACGGACGGACAAACCGATAACATAAGCACGATCTTTTTTTACAAAAGACGTGCTAAAAACGTTAATCGGCGAGTCCCATCTAAGGTTCGACTGAAACACCATACCTAGAAAAGCAGTTTCCCGAGACAGTGGGAGAGCAACACCCCTTACAGAAACTGTACATCAATCCAGTCTTAACCTCCTGTTGTTACATGGAGGAGGTTCACACCAATATATGGAAGAAACGTCGAGGTTTCCACCAATACATTAAGCGTTTTAACAAATATTGTGTTACTGGATGTTGAATTGGTGAGTGTCACTGTTTTACTAAACAGAGGTTTTACAAATCGTTTGCCCATTTACAGGTGAAAATGGAATACTGTGAATTATTTAGCCTATTAGAAAAACATAGAAACATGGACAGCATATCGAAACATCACTAGTCTTGAGCAATGAGATGAGGAGTAAGACGGACCCCAGGCGCGTCCTACTCCTCATCTCATTGGTTCACGCTGAGGTGACGCAAACCATATAGATAACGAATCGGTGTGCTCGTTTGAAATGCTAATGGTGTGATGATGGAATAATAATAACAGACATTAACAGTTCCAAGATGTAAGAAACTAGCGGCGTTTCAACATTACAGTCCACAGTATTTGTCATTTTCTTGTAGGACTTCCGTCCACAGTGAGTAGAGTTTAGGTCCCAGCCAACTACAGCGAGATCGCCTTTTGGGCAGGACACAGAAACGGAAGGAATGAGAGCAAGTCTAGCGACTTTGACAGAACAGTTTGTAGTGAGATTAGAGTACAGTAGATGGCGCCACCGTACAAGTACGATGTTGCACACAGAAGGGTGAGAGAATTTCAGGGGGGGCATAGGAAAGGATACCCATTTAACCAGTGGGTCCAGCCTGGGGGCCGTCACTTAACGTGCTCGTCCGATGCACGGCGGATATTCAGCGATTGTTAGTAAATCACACCATCTCTGAAAGATCAGCCCAGACTCGAACCTGGGGACCTTGCTTTTGGTAGTCTGACTCGTTAACCATTAAACCATCCACGGCTTGTCGTTTCAACATTAAATTTCGTACCATCTCTTATACAAAATGGATAGGATATATACTTGTGACACAAAACGCTTTGAATTGAAATAGAGTAACTTAATACGACTTATTATGAGTTCAATATATGTTCATTCATATGCATCTCTGCTGGGAGGTCAAAGCTCAAATGGACAAACTCATGTGGTTCGTGGTAATTCCTGGGAAGCCCTCCTGCCAATCAACGGTAGTTCTGTTGTAGGTCGATGGAGCGCTGCAGTCGACTATAGCTTAAGTTACTACACAGTTACTCCAGTTTACACAGCTTGTGTCCTCTCTTTATGGACGTAATGCCTTGCAAGGCTCGTCAGTCATCGTTCTGCTATTAAAGAAAAACAAATGCGAACTTTGTCTTCGTATAGGACCCCCAAATCTTGGGGGCTGGGAGAGAGGAGCGTCCTAATGTGCTCTTGCAAGACGTCCCCTCCTCCATGCACGAAATTTGTTGCAGCGCAGCATCTCCACAGTGCTCACCACGCAGCAGGTATACACCTGGCTCACTGATGTTTACACACACTCCCACCACGGTCCAACAGGCAACACCAGACAAATCCCCGAGTCATTCAGATACTCCGAAGAACTCGAAAGGACCCGCTCACAAATTGGCGGCGAGGTCACCAAGAGCGGCGGGTGCGACCAGAAGGTACACCTGGAACGTGCATGTAGGAGGACAAAAGTCCCCTTCAGAGGTGACCAAGTGACAGCGACCCAGACGGGAAACTATCAGAGAGGACACCGGGTCGACAGATGCACCAAGGCACTCACACGACACATGGCAGGTGCCACCCCGGCTCACATTCACACGGAACCGGCAAACCACAAGAAGCATATACACCACACCCTCCCTTCAGTCACCATCCATTCACACCACATTAAAAGACAAAAAGAAGAGTCAGAACCAAAACACTCATTCCCCACGACTCACACAGCCTCCTGCCTTCTCGGTCAGCGGCCTGCACCACCAAACTCCAGCGGAGACAAAACAAAATAAATTACCGATGAGGGGGTCGGAGAAAAAAAAACCAAGAAAAAAAACCCTTCCTAACCCTTCATCAAAAACAACAAACACAAGTCACAAAAACATAACAATAGAAAAAGCCCAACACTCCCCGAGAGATCCCTCGGGTTTCAAGGGCCGAAACTAAGGAGGTGAGTTACCGGAGTGAAGGACCCGGTAACAATCCGAGGACAAGGCCACCACCGATACCGCTCAATCAAAGTGCGGACGTCCACTCTCGCCCTGTCGCGGAGCTCACACTTGACTTGAAGGAAGACCGTACTCAGAAAGAAGTTCGAGTTAGCTGTTCGTGAATATAGAACCCGGTTCCGCTCCCTCCACACCTTATAACAGACCTCGGCGATAATCATCCTCCAGACCACTCTGCCCACCACCGCGGCAGGGTGTAGATAAAACACATTAGCCGGGTGAAACTGGAGGGCGTCAAGCCTTTTGTGCCAAGCCCAAGTCCAGATTCCCTGCCAAACCTGATGCGTCATGGGTCAGGCCCAAAAGAGATGAAACCTGTCCTCAATGCCTGCACATGAAAGTCACCTATCGGAGGAGAGGCCACCCCTCCGAAGTTGCCTACTCCTCGTTGGAAGGACATTATGGGTCAACCGCCACCTAAAGTTCCTCTTCTTGCAGTCCACACCCGTCGAGTGAATGCTCATCAAAGCCTTTCTCATACAGAAGTACCTAGGAAGGTTGAAATCTTTGACGACGTGTTCCCTAGGCATAGGAAGCAGGTCAATGTACATCTGCTTAGTGTACTTCTCGACGCGGTCAGCTTCCGCAAAGTTCTGCAGGCGATCTCCAAACTGGTAAAATTTATATATCCTCTCGCCCGGATTGCCGACAAATCTGTGGCCGGGCACGCATTTGGATGAATATCACCCAGTGATATAGGAGGCCAAGGCTCCACACGGGGGCTCGGTGACCTGGGCTCATTTCACACTCTTGAACTGGAGTGCACTGACCATGTCGGAAGGTGCTTGACTTCTAAACCCCCATCCAACCTGGGACAGTACAAGACCGCCCGAGCCAACTCCTCGGTCTTCTTCTTGGCTCAAATGAATTCAAAGGCCGCTCTCTCCATCTGCTTCATGAAACTCCCGTGTGGGGATTCAATTTTCCCGGCAACAGTGCATTTCGAAACCGGAATCGCATTTGCTGACTTGGCCCGACTCACTCTCGAAGTGTCCACCTCCTGCCACCGTTCTTGCTCCTTTTTCATCTCCGCAAGTACTTTCCCCCAGGTGCTCACGTGGACTTCTTCCTTAGAAAACTAGATACCGAGTATCCGAACGGACACATCGGTCACTGCTGAACAGCTGACCGCTCCCACTTGCACCGAGAGCATAATACTCGACTTCTCTTCATTGAGACGGGCACCGGTCGCACTGCAGTACTCAGCGAAAGCAACCAGTTTAAGCTCCTTTTCGAGTCGACGAAGAAGGAGACATAATCGGTGTCGGCAAGGTACTTCAACGATTCCCCCCTTCCCGGAACCAGAAAACCCCTAATACTATCCTTCCCAGCAACTCTTCTGAAAAGGGTTTCCAAGACCAAAACAAAAAACAGGGGAGGCAGCGGGCATCCCTGCCTCACTCTTCTTTGTACCTTAAGGAGGGGGGGATATACGACCGGCAATTATGACTCACCCGGAGAGGTCCCTATACAACGCCTAGATCGCACTTTGGACAAACACTCCGAATCCGTGGGCTTCTAACAATCTTCTGACAAACTCGTGCGATACCCAATCGAAAGCCTTGCTCTGGTCTGCCGAGAAGATCCCCTTCTTAATGCCCTTCTCGCCAAGGTAAGAGATAACATTTCTGATGCATCTAGTATTCCATTGCATCCGGCGCCCCGCGATACCACACGTCTGCTTAGCACCAATGAGATGAATGCCCACCTTAGCAAGCCTGCTATTGATGATCCTCGCCAGGATCTTAAGTCCACTGTGGACAGGGACGCCGGTCTCCAACCACTTAGCTCCCTCTACGGGGTTTCGTAGGTATTGCACAGTAAAGTGACCATGCTCCTCCGCATGGTCCCCGGCATACGACCCACCTGCACAATCTCGTTGTACACACTGGTGAGCCAGGGCGCTAACACATGAACAAACTTCTTGTAAAACTACGACGGGAGACCATCGTACCCCGTGGACATACCGGGCGAAAGGGCCTGAATCGCCGTCCTCATCTCAGACACCGTGAACTCCTCCTCGAGAATCTCCAAGTCCTCGTTGGTGATCCTCGGCGTACCCCACCAACCACATATCCATGACGGCAGGATCTATTTCCTCGACGGAAAAGAAATCGCCATTCCTATCATTTTCTTGGTTCTTTTGGTTTGCATACACCAGTTTCCTGTAGTATTCTAATAAGTGGCATTATTCTTGCTTATTCCTCACTGATCGTTAACTTTTCCTTTGTAAATTCCATTACTTAGGTTTCTACGTGTTTTTGTTGCACATCTCATTCACATATACTTTGTCATTGTTTTCTTCACAATATAGCTTTACGTTAAGTTCTGATTTGTATTCCATTGTCATCTGTTTCGATATCTACGTGTTTGGCTTAATATCTATGGATATTTCGTTATTGTCATCTTTCCGATGCCTCACTTGGCTTAGATTGGGACAGCAGTTGAGGACAAAGTTGGGGGAATGGCGCAGAGCAGCTGCTCCCCCCCCCAGTACTGGGTTTGTGTTTCACTGGGCCATAGCAACCATTGTTGCCGACGGAACTGATTCACGTCACAGACATAAGCCCGTTCGGATACCGATGGGCCCGTTCGGATACCAAGTATCCGAACGGGCCCATCGGTCACACCTAAACCTGTAACCGCTGACCTCTCCCATTTGCCCCAGAGCATAATACTCGACTTCTCCTCATTGAGACGGGCACTGGTCGCAATGCGGTACTCAGCAAAAGCATCACGCATCCCGTTCAAGCTCCTTTCCGCGTCGACGAAGAAGGAGACATCATCTGCATACGCAAGGTATTTCAACGACTCCCTCCTCCCCGGGACCGGAAAACCCCTAACACTATCCTTCTTGGCAACTCCTCTCAAAAGGGTCTTCAAGACCAACACAAACAAAAGGGGAGAGAGAGGACATCCCTGCCTCACTCCTCTTTGTACCTCAAAGAGGGGGGAGAGACGACGGGCAATAATGGCTCTCCCGGAGAGATCTCTGTACAACGCCGCAATCGCACTTCGGACAAATACTCCGATGCCGTGGGCTTCTAACAATCTTCCGACAAACTCGTGCGATATCCTATCGAACGCCTTTGCTCTGGTCTGCCAAGAAGAGCCCCATTTTATTGCCCTTCTCGCCCAGGTAAGTGATTGCGTCTCGTATGTACCTAGTATTCCATTGCATCCGGCGCCCCCCGATGCCACACGTCTGGTTAGTACCAATGAGATGAACGGCCACCTTAGCAAGCCTGCTATTGATGACCCTCGCAAGGATCTTATAGTCCACCGTGGAGTGAGACACCGGTCTCCAACCACTTAATGCCGCCCCGGTGGCGCAGTGGTCTAAGGCGCTGGCCTCTGTTCATTCGTCCGTCTGGGGTCCGGGTTCGAATCCCGGTGAGGCATGGATGTTGTGTTTGTCTTACGGCACTGGCTCTCTCCCTTCCCTGGAACCAGTGACCCTAAATTAGGGACGGGCGACTGCTTATAGCCCATTGAGTTGCTCACGGTGGTCGTTAAACCTCCAATCAAAAAAAAAAAAAAAAAAAAAAAAAACCACTTAACTCCCTCGATGGGGCGTCGGGGGTCTTGCACAGCAAAGTGACCATGCTCCTCCGCGTGGTCCCCGGCATACGACCCACCTGCACAATCTCGTTGTACACCCTGGTAAGCCAGTGCGCTAACACATTAACAAACTTCTTGTAAAACTCCGACGGGAGACCAACACAACCCAGAGACTTACCTGGCGAAAGGGCCTGAATCGCCATCCTTACCTCAGACACCGAGAACTCCTCTTCGAGACTATCCAAGTCCTCGTCTGGGATCCTCGGCGTACCCTCCAACCACATATCCATGACGGCAGGATCAATTTCCCCGCTGGAAAAGAGATCGCCGTAATACCTAGCAGCTTCCTGCAGGATCTGCTTATTGTGCCTCACCTCGGTACCATCAATATCAAGAACTTCCAGGTTCTCCCTCTCTTCCGCTCCGCCTCAAGCTTCCGGTAAATGTGATTAATATCCCGCTCCTGCTCAAAACTCCTAATAGCACCTTGAAGTGGAACTTCAGAGCCGATGCCTCTATAAAAATCGGAAATCTCTCGCCTGATCTGGGTAATGATCCCAAGGTTACACCCGTCTTCATTACCCTTCAGAGCCGCGTTCAGGAAGTTCATCAGAAAAAATTGAGTCCTCCGCTTAGCTCTCGCCAACTCTTTACCCTGAGCAACCAAGGTGCTCCGGACCTCGTCCTTCGCCCTCTCCCAACCGCCGATCTCGTCATCGGTGGCCGTTTCTGCACCGGCCTCCAAGATCGAACGGACACGCGACAGCGCTTCAACGACATCTAACATTGACACGTTTAGGCGCCACGGTGTCGCTTTCCTCAGCGCAGGCACACAGACGTCCATCACGACAACGCTGTGATCAGAGACAAACAACGGCTGTGAGTTACGGTTAAAAAACATCGGCTCCCATAACCCAGTCCATCTTTGAGACCAACAGCTTGTCGATCCTTGAAGCCAAATGATTCCTGTGCCAGGTAAACCCCGGCTCCTGCGGGAACAGCTGCCACCACACGTCCTTAGGTTGCTGGTTCTTAATCAGATCCGTAAGACCCCTTCTGTACGGCTCTGACCACCTGCACCTGTGAGTACTCAACCGATCAATATGGTTATCCACAACCGAGTTGAAATCCCCACCGACGACCAGAAAATCTTCGCTTCCCCTAAGGAAGAACGGCAGCTGGTCATAAAAACCGCTCTGGAGAGGACCCTCCACCGAAACATAAACACACACCATCTCAATGGACATCAATCCGCTATTAACCGAAATAGCCACCACGCGAGCGTCCCCATCAGTCTGCATCTGCGTGATGCTACCCTCGTACTGCGGCTTGTAGACAATGGCCACCCCGGTGAAACCGTTCGCTCCAAGGGAATACTTACATTTCAGCCCGGTGTTCCTACGGAACGCAAAAACCTGCTCGGGCTCCTTATGGTGAGTTTCCTGCTTGGATATGAAAAAGGCTCACTTTGTCCTCATCTGTAACTGAAGAATCCTCAAAATGACCACTTTTTTCATCATACTATGGTGTACTAGAATGACTGGTGCCAAAAGCGGGCTATACGTCCCATGTTAAAAGATGTGACAGGTTTTAGGTGTTGCGTCGGGGGTATGAGTGTCCTTGCTTGTGGAATACATGGGAGCGGGGAAACAAGCGTGTTGGTGTTGCTGGGCAACAAAAGTTCGTAATGGGAGAGGTCGTCGTGCTTCTGCACAATATGACGTCCCTTTCTTTCTGTTTCCAGTGAATGGTATTCGAAGACAAGAACACTATTTGGTGTCGCTATTCTACAATCGGCCCCTACTTTTCTTGTTGTCGTGCATTGCTGTGCTGTTGTTTATCTGTGTTAGAGTGGACTAGCATTCGTTAATTTCTTTTATATATAAACGTTTAAAAGATAATTTCCCAGGACAGTAGAAGGCTTATTACTCAGTTAAAATTGCGATCGATACTTTCCAGAAAATGCTTTGTGCCAAATTGTCAGTGTTTGCAAAAATACCGCCAAAGCATAGTTATTTAAGGCACCTGTTGATGTGCGTTTACTGTTACAATGGGAGAAAAATATTTCGCGTTCTGATCGTAAGCTTAATAGCCATTGTTGTGTGAGTTGCATCTTGAAAAACAGCTTTTAGAAAGAAACAGTTATTATAAAATTAATGGGATTATTAAAATTCAATAGTTATTATAAATTTCTGCACTTTTTTTCGTTAAGTCGTCGAAATTTTGGTACTGGCCCCCTGGTAATAAATAAGGGCGTCTTCCTTCCCTTTTCTACTCCGCTTCGGTGTCAGTTTCTTATCGGGCACTCTAGTTCAAATCTCATAGCTTCCTATTTTTAAGGGTTGTTTAAGACTTGGGGTCAGACACTCCCTTTCTAAAATCCTCTACAAATGATAATTTTTGATTATCAACCAAAACCTTTGAAAAATTACTTCCGGGAGGGGGACTCAAACTATCGAAATTGTTTCATATTGGCCGCTCTCTAAATACGCCCTTGGTATGTTCATATTTTGAACATATTATTGTATTCTTAATTTACAGATTTTTTATTGGAAGAGCTGGAATTTCTCGTCCTGACTGTTCTGGTTAAGTACTGCTTTATATTTTACCTCCGAACTTAGAAATAAATAAATAAACTTTGCTGTCATTTTGGGGCCCTTGTTTGGGTCGGGGGCCTGGTGGCCCATCCTTTCACACACCACTGCCGAAGACAGAAAATGTGCAAACATCGATGTTTTCTGCAATTTTCAAATTCCTAAACTAAACCACTGAAGAATAGGAAATATTATAAAGTACAAAAAGGAAGCCCTTTCGTTGTTTGTGTAGCGGAGCCATCCTGTACTTCTGCAAGTGTGTAGTATCCTTCCGCGCTCACCACAGTTAGTCTAACTGGTCGTTGCCCTGCACGTGTGGGACCGTTAGGCCTAATCTGTTTTGCAGGGATTCTTTCGCTGAGACCACGAGCAGACGGGGCAGATGCTCTAGCGGTAGTCACACCGTCATCGCCGCCGCTGACTGGAATTCCGCTTGCTGGATAGACAGGCACATTTTACGTAAAACGTTTTCAAAACAGACTCTATCAAGGATTTTTTTTTTTTTGTTATTTTACATCATTTTTGATTTCAAAAAGGATGTACGTCACAGTTTTTTTTTAATTTTTCGTCCCTGATTTAAAACTTCTGCCGCACATTATATCATTTACATTCCTTAATTTAATCCCAGACATTTTTACAATAAAAATAAAAACATTTATCACATTTCTTTATTAATAATTAATGAAACATATCTGAACTACTTCTTATTGCACACGATTATACGACACATCACACTCTTCCGAGACATACCCGCCATTCTTGTTGTATTCTTCCGCGCATTCACTACTAACTCTTCCACCCTTTCGACACACGGACCCTTTACGGCGTGGCCGTTGGCATCACTTTAGCCTACCGCACCAACTGCTGCAAATCATCGCACTCACACGTAAATTTTTCGGAATTTTTTTCTATTAATGTAAAAATACTATATTTTTGCGCCTTTTCCCATTATTTTGTATGCTTTAAAAATTGTACGTCGCTCTTTTCCCGCACAGTTACATTTTTCCGACGAAATAATGTAGGACGCTAAAGTACGCATTTACCGACGTACAGGTTTTAGAGTGTGCAATGGTGGAAAAATTTTAAATCTGTTTTAAAGATTTTTATAGCAATATTGACCTGTAAGTGCGATGATGTGAAGAGACGCTGAGGTAGGCTTAACGCACGGCTACGATATGATTTTGTTTCCTTGATAGGGGAAGATTGGCTGTGGCGTGTAATTCACACACGGAGGACTACAGGTCCAATCGCTTACCTTCTTTTGAGAGGCGAACTCTGTTGTACTCATACGCTACAGAAAATAGTTTCTTCATACTTTGTCATTGTTTTTAAAGCAGATGTAAAGATAATTTTCGCTTTTTTGCATATGATTCCCTGATTTAAAATAGAAAGTAGTAATATGCTTTTCTATGTTGTACAGAAAACAAAGGAACTATAAGTTTCGGTAATGTTTCGAACTGCTTCTGTTCGTAGCTGATTTGCTGTGTCACTGTACTTTTGGTTCTCCGATTAATAGCTTGTTCGAAGGCCAAGTTTTATCTTACTCATACGCATCTTTTGCAAATCGAAGAGGTTTTATCCGGTTTTTCTTGCCAATAACGCACAGGATACAACAAAATAAAGGTTGGATGATGTGGACCTATTTTCTGTTGCGTATCACTGCAACATTTATCGCTTTTCTGCCAACAACGTAACCTCTTTCTCTTGTACCCTGCCGCTCGTCATTTCAGCACAGCAACGAAACTTCCTTTTAACAGACCAAAGCTTCACATCTTCCCCGAAGCGATACGTTACGCCTACCGCTGTTTCTTTTCACAGGTCAATATTACGACAAATATCTTTAAAAGACACTTAAAATATGAAATTTCTTCACCATTTGCCATTAATTACAATACTCCTAAATCTGTATATCGCACTTTTCCCAGGTACTAACATTTTTCCTACGAAACAATTTAGGACGCCAATTTTTACCTTTGGAATGAAATACGTAATACCGTTCAAGGATATGTAGCTCGAAAGACTGAATTTTCTCTCAAAGGATTGTTTCAAATTTTAATGAACAACGCACATTCGATTTCATTATCACTCCACATACAGGCAGATATGCACTGGTGATTCTAGTTATATAAAGCAACCTGAAGAGTAATGATGGACGCCCCGGTGGCTCAGTGGCCTAAGCGATGGCCTTTGATCATTCGTCCGAACGGGGCTCGGATTCGAATCCCGGTGAAGCATGGATGTTGTGTTTGTCTTACGGCACTGGCTCTCTCGCTTCCCTGGAACCAATGACCCTAAATAAGGGACGAGCGACTACTTATAGCCAATTGAGTTACTCACAGTGGTCGTTAAATCTCCAATCAAAAAGAATAATGAGTTACCACCAGTAGAAACTGCTTATAATGTACAGCTTGTACCATTAGGTTGGAAAAAGGCCACGGGTGGCCTAGTGAGCAAGTTCGTGACTGCCACGGAAATGACCTGAGGTTTGATCCACTAAATATCCGCCGTGCGTCGGATGGGCACGTTAAGCCGTCTGACCCCGGTGATAAATAAGGGCTTCTTCCTCCCCCTTTCTATTCGCTTTAGTGTCACTTTCCTATCGGGCACTATAGCCCAAATCTCCTAGCTTCCTATTTCTAAGGGTTGTTTAAGACCTGGGGCCAGACACTCCCGTCCTAAAACCCTTTACATTTGATCATCATGATCATAAAAGTGAAGAATTCATCCCTGTACAGAAATTTGGTAGTTTTATTATCCCACCATAAACTTTAACAGGCGAGTAACGTATACTGAGCAGGTTCTCATGGATTTAAGCACATTTCAAGTTTTGTGATTTGTACTCAACATAGACTTAAATAACTGCTTTTACATTGCAGAAGAAAAAATCCAGAAGAATCACGAGAGGTTAATTACTTTTGAACTTTTTCTTCGCTGTTTTACTGAGAAAGGCTTTTTCAACTGATCTTACGCAGGTTTGAAAGAACAGTAATGGCATTTATTTTATTGTATATTAATAGTGTATATCATAATCATGGTCTTTAATAGTAGACCCAGCCTTTAGCTCTGGATGTTGCTAGGACTAAATTTATGTGAATGAAAATGCATTAAACTTAACTTTTTTGTATCACAAGAATATCTGCCTTCCCCTATGTATAAGAGATGGTACGAAATTGAATGTTGAAACACCAGCAGAATTTCACATTTTGGAACTGTTATTATTGTTCCATCATTATACGTTCCACGTTTATTACAAACGAACAAGCCAATTAGTTATCCAGTTCGTTCACGTCATTTCAGCGCGGCCCAATGAGATGAGGGGTTCGATGGACCCTAAGCCTTGCTCGTGATGATACTGGATGTTTTGCTAATAAACTGAAATGGCATTTCCTTATTTGCACCCGTAAATCGGCAAACGATTTGTAAAATCATTTCTCAGTTCTTTCATTTACCGGCTGTTCGGTCCGACGAATTTGGCGCCATCTAGTGCGTGAATGAATAGTTAGGCAGTTACACGTTTTATCGAATGTCGTTTCATATCCGATAGATGTCACAGTGGTTTGGACCGGTCAGTTCGGACTAGTTTTCAAAAGCAATGATAGATAGCGCCACGGTACCACTTCAGATCTCCGAACTTCTCGCATTTTCACGTGCAATACGTTATAGTTAGTTAAGTAATTTATTTCTCGATCTGTGCCCTCCTGTGATCTCGTAAATTATTTCTGCCTGTTGTTTCAGCTTTTTGTGTTAATATGTGGAATTGGATGAGGTTTGGAGGAGGAAATCTCTTTTTCCGGGTGTGAACGACAAGGTTTGTTTCGCACCTCTAAAAGATGTTCTGAGGGCCAACACATGACTACGTGTGGATCATGGGCGCCGACAGGGGGGTCACAGAGGTCATTTGCCCCCCCCCCCCCACCGGAGAATTAATTTTCCCTTTATTTTTTTATTACTACTTTTTTTTTCACTCACAGAACTGGACCACAAGGAAAGATGGAGCTTGGGGCGTTTAATTTAATACCCTAATTTTATTGAAAATTTGGAATGGGAAAACGTTTACGTGAAAGCGAAAAACCTAGCAAACCGTAAGATAGTGCGCCCGAACACGTTCCGCTCAAGGTGGTGTGGCCCTGCTCGACACTGTTCATTAATTTGAAAACAGTTACTAATGTACTGATAACACATGACTATTACTAACATACACTTTCTTGAAAATCGTCTAAATACGTGGCGTCAGTTGAATAAATAAATCCATCGCTCTTTCCACGTTAAGCAACAAACAGCAACCGAAAAGTTGTTATTCGGCAGCCGTCGGGGAAACGAATCCTTAATCTCTCGATATCTAGCCGAGCGCCTTAACCTTACACCACAGCGTAAGGTTAACGCGCTGGAGCTAGATATCGGTCAGCATCTGCCCCGACGGCGGCCAAATAACACTTCTTCGGTTGCTGTGCGTTGCTTAACGTGGAAGGAGCGATGGATTTATTTATATTATTCACTTTCTTCAAGAGCAGTATCAATTAATAATAGTAGTAGTAGTAGTGTTCTAGTGTAGTAAGAAATAGCATTAATCTTTCATTTTCACGAATTACTGTTTCCTACATATTAGCCAAACGTTAATTAATTACACTTGAGCCCCCTTGAAAAATTTCCTGCAGGCGCCCATGGTGTGGGTGCGTCTCATCGCTTAAGACAATTCAGGTGTCGGAAGAAGCACGCTTCAGGGAATGATTAGTACTTCAGGGAATGATTCCCGTACACAGGGCGGCCAACAATCTAATCTTTATATCGCCAAAATCACAAGCAAATATCTCCAGAAAATCACCAGATTTAAGGAAGAAATCAGCAGTGCCGTATTTCACAAGTCTGAAACGAAATTTAAGTTATATTAATATGTATATATATAATTCATATATATATAGATAGATAGATATAGATATAGACATATATATATAGATAGATGAAAACATTTACAATTAGGGGTGACATGGAGGAGACTGGCACAAGACAGACCGTTGTGGAGGAAACTTGGGGAGACCTTCGTCCAGCAGTGGATTGATAATGGTTGACAATGATGATGATGATGAGATGAAAACACAATGTAAGCATTTATGTTGAGAATTTTAAAAACCTCAATGAACGCTAAGACCAAACAACATGCGAACTTTTAAAATCCTTAATGAATGTTAAGCCCAAAATTTAGAGTAAAACAATATGTACATGCAATAAAACTCTGAGAATAAAATCATGATAAAGTTAAAGTAAAAAACGACGTTGAAGGAAAGGACGTAGAGTTAAATTATATGCAAATACAATAAAATTCAGAGAATAAAACAATAACGTAGTTAAAAGAACGAATATATATATATGTATATCATCATCATCATCATTGTCAACCATTATCAATCCACTGCTGGACGAAGGTCTCCCCAAGTTTCCTCCACAACGATCTGTCTTGTGCCAGTCTCCTCCATGTCACCCCTGCATACTTTCGAATTTCATCCACCCATCTCCCATGTGGTCTTCTTCTGGGTCTTTTCCTGTCCCTTGGAATCCAATCTAAAATTTCAGCTGTCCATCGATGATCTGTCCTTCTGGCAGTATGTCCAGCCCATTGCCATTTCAGGGATTTAACTCTGATCATGATGTCTTCCACTCTTGTCATTTTTCGGATCCACGAGTTCCTCTTCTTATCTCTCCTGGTTACACCAAGCATGCACCTCTACATGCTTCTTTGAGTTGTCTGCAGCCTTTGTATGTCTCTTTTAGTTAAGGTCCACGTCTCTGCACCATACGTAAGCACTGGAAGGATGCATTGATCAAACACTTTTCTTTTAAGACATAATGGCATATTGCTCTTGAAAATTATGCTGTTTCTTCCAAAAGCTCTCCAGGCAAGTTTTGTACGCCGATTAATTTCTTCATCAATGTGACCCTCACTTGATATCTGCTGTCCAAGATAAACGTACGTGTCTGTTATCTCCAGCTTTTCTCCATCAATCGATAAATCTTCATTTCTTGTAAAAGCATTGAACATCACTTTTGTCTTCTGAAAGTTCATTTTTAATCCCACTTCTTTACTCTTGTCAGCAAGTTCCTGGATCATACTCTGCAGCTCTGATGGGGTAGTTGCAAAAATGACTACGTCATCAGCAAAACGAAGGTGGGTTAGATAATCTCCATTAATCTTTATCCCCTTGTTTTCCCAGCTCAGTGACTGAAAAACACCCTCCAATGTGGCATTAAAGAGCTTCGGAGATATGGTGTCACCTTGTCTCACTCCCTTCCCAATTTTTACGTGTGTTGTATTTTCAAACAGCCTAATCTTTGCACTTGCATTTTCATAGATGTTATTAATAATATTAATGTATGCATCTTCAATACCGCAGGTTTTCAGAGCCATTGTAACTGCTGATGGTTTCACCGAATCAAAGGCTTTTTCATAATCGATAAAAGCCATGCACAATGGAAGTTCATATTCCCTCGCTCTTTCAATTAGTTCTCTCAGCACGTGGATATGATCTATTGTGCTGTAGCCACTCCTGAATCCAGCTTGTTCTCTCGGTTGAGCCATGTCCAGTGTTACCTTCAAGCGGTGTGAAAGAACTTTAGTGAAGATTTTATAAACTACTGATAGGAGGCTGATAGGTCTGTATTTTCCGAGATCCTCAATGTCACCTTTCTTATGTAGCAGGATCATTGTAGCGGTGTTCCAATCCTCAGGAATCTTTCCTTCATTAAGGCATCGAGTGAAAATTTGGGCGAGTACTGTTTCGATTTCTCCACTTGCTTCTTGTTTGATGTCTACAGTAATTCCATCTTCCACTGGAGCTTTTCCTCGCTTCATGTTCTTGATTGCATGTGCAACTTCTGCTGGAAGGACTGGAGGAACTCTGGTACTGGTATCTTTCATGATGTCTGGAGTGCATATATCATCCCTTTCATATAATTTGGAGTAGAAATCTTTCACTCTTGTCAAAATTTCGCCTCTATTTCTTGTTACAGAACCATCTTCTTTTCTCAGTGCCATAATCTGTTTTCTTCCCTTACTGAGATGTCCCTTTGCTATCTTTAGGCTTTGGTTGTTTTCAATTGCTTTCCTCACTAGTTCACAGTTGAATTTCCTTACGTCTTCAGTGATACTTTTTCTTACTGTCTTGCATAGCTCTATATATTCCACTTTGGAAGTCACATCTTCTTTAGTTGTCCTCATCTCTCTTCTTTTTTGCATCAACATTTTGGTTTTTCCTGATAATTTGTTCACATGCAACTTGTTCTTAGACCCAGCTAATTTTGTTGCTGTTTCCATAAGAGCTTTGGTTACTTTTCTGTTAACTTCAGAGATGTCCACTTCTTCCGATGTTAGGCCTTCTAAAGCAGAGAACCTGTTCTTCAGTTCTAACTTGAAGGTATTATGGTGTTTTTTAAGGTTGGTTATGTCAATAGATTTTGTTTGTCCTATGAGCTTGCCACGTTCAAGTTTAGTGTTGAGGTGCATCTTACATCTCACCAATCTATGGTCACTACCTGTGTTGAACTTGTTTAGCACACTGCAGTCTTCGATGACGAATTTTTTGTTACACATAATAAAATCAATTTCACTTGTCGTCCCATTTGGATGTCTCCATGTCCATTTCCTGTGTGGCTTTTTCTTGAAAAAGGAGTTCAAGATGAAAAACCCTTCTGCCTCTGCAAACTCAACGAGAGTATTTCCACGCTGGTTTCTGTTGCCATGACCGAATTTACCTACTGAAGTTTCATTCTGTTGCCGTTGCCCTATTTTTGCTTTGAAATCTCCCATAATTATCTTCAAATGCTGCTTACCTTTATTATTTAGATGACAAATTTCCTCATAAAATTCTTCAATTTCTTCTTCAGGATGACTTGTGGTGGGTGCATAAGTTTGAATAATCTGAGCCTGGTATCTTTTCGAGAGTTGGATAACAAGTCGTGCAGCTCTGTCAGAGGAACTTTCAACTTCTACAACTTTGTCCTTCAGTTTCTTGTTTATTATAAATCCAACACCACTAGTTCTGCCAGTATCTGTCCCACGATAGTAGAAGAGATGTCCACTTTTCAGTTCGATGAGATCTTCTCCTTTTCTCCTTACCTCACTTAGCCCCACGATGTCCCACTTGATCCTTTGTAGTTCCTCTTCCAATTCAAGAAGCCTTGAATCAGAAGATAGGGAGCGTCCATTGTAAGTAGCCAAGGTCAGCATCAGATGGCAGCCTAGTCCGGTCCTCCGGGGATTCTTAGCACCCTCTGCCTTCATGTCGCACTGGCCGCTGCCTTGGCCAGGTACATTCCAGCTGCCGGAGACTGAGGGCCAAGATTTAAGTTGTGGAATCATTTTGGAGGGGTTTGGCCATAACTCACCACGCTGGCCAAGCGGGTTGGTGAGTGTGGGATAGCATTTCCTCTGATCCCGATGGTATAGTTATACCGCTATGGGCGGTCGTCAGAGCACCTTTAGTGGGAACAGGATGCACCACGAGAAGGCGGGGTTGACATTTGTCAAGGAGAGGCTGTGATGTTACGCATCACCTGACCTTACATCCCATATATGTATATATATATATATATATATATATATATATATCACCCTTCGTTTTAAATTCTAAAATTTTTCCTTAGTCTTCAGTTTTGCTCTTAAGTATATATATATATATATATATATATATATATATATATAAACATTTACCACAGAATATGAGATCTCAACAGCAGGAGAGTTAATTGGAGGACCCATAAGAAATGAAAATGTGATATAAGATGGAATTTATCCCCATCACATGAAAATTTTGTATTAATATTTGAAACAATTTCTTAGTGTATTACTTACACAGCTAAAGCCTTAAATATACTTTCTGTCATCCATGTATAATTTACAAGTTTGGACATAAATTTATCTTCCGGTTAGCTTTGTAAGAAAACTGAAACATTTTACAGTATATAAAGAAAAACAATGTTTTTATCAGTCAGTCTGCTCAAAAGTTTTCAAATTCATCAACTGAATATGCCATCTGAGAAGATGACGACTGACCCTCGGTGAATATGTCATAACTTGCCATTGTGGCAATTTTTCAATTACTTCTTTTGGAAGCTCATATTCAAGACACTACTTGCCCTCACGTTTCAAAGCAAACTTTATGATCAGTATGCTGACTAAAGTGTCAGTTTTCATTGTATTTCTGGTTTTGTTTTTTTACTTAATTTACGTAACTGAATACTCGTTCAACATCTGCATTTGAATATGGCAGTGTTAAAACATGTAATGCAAAATCAGAAAGTTCCTTAAAAGGATTTTCTCCTGTTGAGTCTTTGTATCATGCTATTTCACATCACAGCTTTACAGTGTCATGAACTTCAATCCATTTGACATAATGAAAATTCCGCTATTGCCTTTCAATCTGCGTTAATATAGATGCATCGGAATAAAAGGTGCTCCGAAATTTACAACAAAAGCCTTCAGTGGTCTTAAACCTTCTGATACAGATAACAAAGACATATGCTGCAAAATCTTAATGTTCGATGGTAATCGTTTCCTCAGCTGTGCTATAAGTTCCTTCAAGAACAGAACACATTTTTTTCGCATATCCTTTTCAATATTTTCTGGTGTTAAATTATTTTTAAAATTTTGAAATATAAGATAATTATAAGATAGGATCCTTTAATGACAAACATTTTGTCATACTTCAATTCGGAGCAGACAACCAACTGAGGAAGTGGGAGCCTACGCAAGATTTACCGCTTGCAACAGGAAGTATACAATTTATTTAGAAATCTATATTTAGAACACTCTACATATTCGTGTGAGGTTCGAGTCAAAGGTATTTTAGGAAAAGAAAAACTGACAAAAATTTGAGAAAAGAAAATAATTGTTTAAATAATGAAAGGATAAAAAAGTGGTGAAATACAATAGAACAGGAAATGCGAAAGACAAGATTGAAAAACATAAAATGATCCATTTGTTTATCAGTTTTGTTAACAATTAACCATACTTAAAATGAATAAGTGTGTATATTACATTTACTTTCAGTAAAGTCTTAAAATAATAAAAATATAGTCAGATTATAATTAAATATTATATTTATTTTTTGCAAATAATTACTGCTACTATCTAGAAAGCTAAAATAAAATATGTTTGAGAGTATAAGGTACCTTTAAGTTATATCACAAATTACATTTTAGCTACAAATATTTTAAATTTAAAAAGCTTAATCAATAATCTTATTTAGTACTTTCGATAATATTTTATAAATTACAGGAGCCATTGCTTTCAATTTATTAAAGGTTTTGTGAGCACCGTTAGGTTCTCATTTCAAATTCAGAAATCTTCTGAGGTCACACTTTATGGCAATTTTTATCTGCTCTGTATTTTTGGATTTTTGTTCGAAGGATCATGCATTTCTATTTTTCCGAATATTATATTTTGTAATTGCTATTATATGATGTATTATCAAATTTTTTTATTTAGAGCCGTGTAACAGAGTATGTTACAAAATTTGGTGGGAAGTAAATTTATCTTTATAATTTAAATATTTTTGTAACCAATCCCAGATGTGTTTTGATTACAACCAACGAATAAATTTTCTAGAGTTTCCTCTGAACACAGAAGGTGCAGTTTGGATTAGGTAATTTTTTAATTTTAAACAGCCATTTTCTTGTAGGAACAATATTATGTGAAATTTTGAAGAGTAAGCTTGAGTACTTAATTTTATTTTGTAAGCCTGAGTACTTAATTTTATACTATTAAGAGTAAGCCTGAGTACTTAAATAAATTTTGAACAGTAAGTATGAGTACTTAATTTTATTTTGTATTGCTGTATCCATATATTTTTTACTGTATTAGATAGTAATATACATTCTAATTTTGTTGAATGATTTTTTGTTTAACGCTGTATATTTTACATAATTTATCATCATGGGTGATATTTTTTTAAATGGATTTTTCCGTTATTTCCTTAAAAATACTTCTGATTTTTGCATATTTATTTCCTGCGATATAAACAAATGTTTTTTGAGGTGTGGATTAGTTGAAGCACTGTATTTCTCTATCGACCTGAATTTTTAATATTTTAAATGCTGGGTGCTTCTCATTTTGAAAACCATTTCAAAGTGTAAGGAAACGGAGTAAATCGCTTTTCAAAGATGGTCTCACAATACCCCATCCCCTATATTCAAAATTGTTATACATTACGTTTCCTTTTATTTTATCCCCTTTTCCTTCCCAAATGAAACGGAAAGGAAGTTGTTCTGCCTTTTTTATGACATCTTTAGGAATTTCAAATGTTTTGGCAAAGTAATAAAACTTCGAGAAATGTAAAGAGTTTATAATTTTGGCCTTTGAAAAGAAGGAATAACTTTTTGTTTCCAATTTTGTGTTCGATCTTCCCATACTTTCGATAAATTCATTCCATTTGTAGTTAAATTTGGTTCCTCATAAACCAGATGGTACATGGAAACCACCCAATCGCGGTCTTGTAGTTGGAATAATCGAAATGGACATTCATGGTTAGGGTTGCAATTTGACAAAAAAGAGAGTAAGACTAAAAATCTCCAGATTTTTCGCTAGATGAGAAACGATATCTCTAGTATTGAGACATGTCGCTTTAAGGATAATTTTGTAACCAGATGTAAATCATTATCTCCAGATCTAGCGACAAAATCGCTGGGTCGGTCACCCTGCCCGTTCACTTGTTACGTATTTTTTTTAATGCTTAGACTCTTACTGATAGGGTGACGATTCTGACGTATTGTTTCGCCAAGGGGCTGTCCATAAGGCACGTCCGAGATTACCGGGGAGTGGGAAAGTTCCTGACTAACGGACCAAATGTGACATGGGAGGAGGAGGGAGTTTTGCAAATCGGACGTCCAGGGGCAAAAATACAGTGGGTGGTATTTCTTCGTTTTGTTTTATCTTCTTTGCACGTCTTTTGTAAAAAAAAGATCGTGTTTACGTTATAGGTTTGTCCGTCCGCATGTAGAAACGATATCTGTGCAACTAATAGTCCGATTAGAAAAATTCTTTTTGCCTTATGAAGCTTGAAATGTTCGAATGGTGATCCTTTTTTTCACGATGCAAATTTTTTCCACTAGAGGGCGTAAAGGCAGATGTATCGAATTCAAAATACATTCTATATATATATATATATATATATATATATATATATTTATTGGAGGTTTAACGACTATAAGCAGTCGCCCGTCCCTAATTTAGGGTCCCTGGTTCCAGGGAAGGGAGAGAGCCAGTGCCGTAAGACAAACACAACATCCATGCCTCATCGGGATTCGAACCCGGGCCCCTTTCGGACGAATGATCAGAGGTCATCGCTCAGACCACTGCGCCGCCGGGGCGGCTACATTTTATTACATATATTTGCTTCCAAACATCCAGTTCAAAAAATTGTTTTACTTTTCGATTTCATTCGTGTAGAAGATTATTTTAAGCATAGTCAATTTTCCAAGTTACTCATAGATTCTCCGCTAGGGTACGTAAAAGTAAATTACTTTTCCCCACATATCTTTGCTTCCAAAACTCCCCTTTCGGACGCAACTCATGATGGGAAATATTTTCATATAATTTCTAATTTTTGTTGTGAAATGATTTGACCACTAGGCGTAAGGGTTGATTTCTGCTTTTGATGTATTTGCAGCAAAATATGAGCTTCTAAAATCTTGATTGAAGAAATCCTTTCGTAGACCGATGAGACAAACCTTAGACAAACCTTTTCGGAATGTTTTCTTTTTAAAATGTTTTTTTACACGTAGACAAACCTTTTCGGAATGTTTTCTTTTTAAAATAATGTATGTTTTTTCCGCCACGGGGCATAGAAGTATTTCCTGTTTTTCTCCAATATCTCTGCTTCTAATGGTCCGATTTGAAAAATTTCTTTTTTGTTGGACAGGGTTTTCGGTGCAACATGTTTCTAATACAATTTCAAAATTTTCAAGCAATTCATTTATTTTTTCGCTAGTTGAAGTAAAGGTAAATTGCGCTTTCCCCGAAAATCTGTGCTTCTAAAACTCCGATTTGAAAGCACCGGATACAACTGCAGACGGAAAATTTTTTTTGCTGTATTTTCTAATTTTTTATAAAATATGGTTTGGCCACCAGGGGGCGTAAGGGTTAAATTTCGGATTCTTAGGTATTTGCAGCAAAATCTCCGATTCTAAAACCCCTATTAAAATAATTCCCTCGTGGGCCGACAAATTCTTTCGTTCTCCATAAGAGGGCGTATATGTCAATCTTATTTCTGGCAATACCCCTGACTCTAAAAGTCGGATTTGAAAAATTCCTTCTTTGTTAGACAGCATTTCCGGTGTAAAATGTTTCTAATTTAAATTTGAAATTTTCAAATAAAGCATAGACTTTCCGCTAGGGGGCGTAAAGATAAATTGCGTTTTCCACAATATCTCTGCTTCTAGAACTCCGATTTGAAAAATTCTTCCTGCACCGGATACAGCTCTTGATAGGAAATGTTTTCCATATAATTTGTAATATTTGATAAAAAACGGTTTCGCCACTAGGGGGCGTAAGAGTTAATTTCTGCGTCTGATATATTTGCAATAAAATCTGAGCTCCTGAAAAACTCAATTGAAAAAATTATTTCGCGTAGCGATACCGCTCACCGTGAAAAACATTTTGAAAATACTTTCTTCTTAAAATAATGCATGATTTTCCCGCCAGGGGCGCAGATACATATCTTATATTTGTCGATATCACTGCTTCTAAGAGCCCGATTTGAAAAATTATTTTTTTGTTGGAAAGCGTTTCCGCTGCGAAATGTTTCGCATATAATTTAAATGTTTTCTTAATGCACAAGTCTGCCACCAGAAGGGGTCAGCTGACGTTTCCATTTACAGAAATATCTGCGGGATTAAAACCCGACTGAAAAACTTCTTTCTTCTATCAGATACTACTGTTTTCAATACCAGTTCCATTCATTTTGAATACCTTTGGTAAATTTAATTTGCAACTGAACGGATTCAAAAGACGTGCTCATTACACCTGAAAATTCGGGCTCATCTTTCTTGTTTCTTCCTTTGACAGTTAAAAAAGGTACGAAATATTTCAGATTTCTGATGATATTTAGCTGAATCACAATATTAATTTCTCGTATTTGTACTACCAAATCTATCGTGTTTTGTAGATGGTATGATCGGGAGTGTTGCAACCTTGAATGCATGTGTTCATTTGTAGACCTTTATTTCATAATGATAAAGTTCGGGTAGGATTTGGGAATAAATTAATGTTTAAATAATGAATATTTTCTGAAGAAAACGGAAAAAGTGTAAATATATGGAAGATTCCTTTAAATAATTACGTTTTCCTTCTGTTTCTCAACGGACTTCTAAAAGCAGTCGTCAAAAAAAAAAAAATAGGTGGTTTTGGGAATTAGGACGTTCGTTTTAGGGGGATTGTCAACAATCGGACAAAATGTGACATGGGGAGGGGTTCTAAAAATAGTAAAAAAATCACGGACGTACTTTACGGACGGCCCCCAAAGGATTGTCTTACGATGAGGTGATTGAAGAAACCTCACATGGTAATGGTACCACATCCACTGAGACAGCTTGCGACTGGTATTCGTATTGCAGACAACTAGTCTCAAGAGTTTATGGTAGCCTCGCAATGTGAGGAACGAAGGCTTGGCGGTGATGGAATCATGGTGGAAGTAGACGAAGCGAAAGTGATCAAGCGGAAGTACAACTGCGGTCGTCTCGTCGAGGGCTCTAATCTGATCTCAATTCAACCAACACTACTTGGAATCAAAAGCAGCCTTCTGTGTTGTCTTCGTATAAGACCCCCAAATCATGGGAACTGGGAGAGGGTAGCACCCTCCCCCATACACTTGCAACACATCTTCACACTGTTCACCATGCCCAAAATAAACAACTGGACATGGTTCACTGATATTTACACACACTCCCACCACGGCCCAACAAGCAACACCAGACAAACCCCAGAGTCATACAGATCCACCGAAGAACTCGAAAGGACCCGCACACAAATAGCCGGCGAGGTCACCTAGAACGGCGGGTGCAACGAAGGTACACCAGGAACGTCCATGTAGGCGGACAAAAGTCCCCTTCAGAGGTGAAAAGGTGACAGCGACCCGGAAGGGAGACTGCCAGAAAGGACGCCGGGCCGACAGGTGCAACAAGGCACTCACGTGACCCATGGAAGGTGCCTCCCCGGCTCACATCCACACGGAACCGGCACACCACAAGCAGCAAATACACATCACCCTCCCTTCAGACACCATCCTCTCACACCTCACCATAGGAGAAAGAGCAGAGACAGAAACAAAACACTCACTCACCCCGACTCACACAGCCTCCTGCCGTCTCGATCAGCAGCCAGCACCGCCAACCTCGACCGGAGAGAAGACATTAAAATACAGATGAAAGGGTCGGAGGCAAACCTCTACACCCTCCATCAAAACAACAACCACAAGTCACAAAAACATAATAGTAGGAAAAGCCCAACACTCCCAGAGAGATCCCTCGGGATTCAAGGGCCGAAACTAAGGGGTAAGTTACCCCAATTAAAGGTGTAGTTGTTCTTGGTCCCGGTAACAATCCGAGGCCAAGTTCCCCACCGATATCTAAAGGCTCGATCTGTCAAAGTGCGGGCGTCCACTCTCGCCCTGTCTCGGAGCTCACACTTGACTTGAAGGATAACCGTTGTCGGAGAGAAAACCGAGTTAGCCGTCCGGGAATGCAGAACCCTGTTCCTCTCCCTCCACATCTTATAACAGACCTCGGTGATAATCCTCCTCCAGACCTCCCTGCCCGCCGCCGGGACAGGATGTAGATAAAACCCATTAGCCAGGTGAAACTGGAGGGCGTCAAGCCTTTTGTGCCAAGCCAAGTCCAGATTCCTTGCCAAACCTGATGCGCCATGGGGCAGGCCCAAAAGAGATGGAACCTGTCCTCAATGCCCGCACACGAAAGGCACCTATCGGAAGAGATGCCACCTCACCGAAACTGTATACTCCTGGTTGGAAGGACATTGTGGGCCAACAGCCACCTAAAGTCCCTCTCCTTTCAGTCCATACCCGTTGAGTGAATGCTCATCCAAGCCTCTCTCATACAGAAGTTCCTAGGAACGTGAAAGTTTTGACGACGTGTTCCCTAGGCCAAGGGAGCAGGTCAATGTATATCTGCTGCGTGTTCTTTCCGGCGCAGTCAGCTTTCGCAAAGTCCTGCAGGCGACCTCCAAGCTGGTAAGACCTATGCATCCTCTCGCGCCGGGGGGCAACAAATCTGTGGCCAGGAACGTATTTGGACGAGTCCCACCCATGAAATAGGAGGCCAAAGGTCCACACGGGTGTTCGGCGACCAGGGCTCCCTTCAGACTCTTAAACTGGAGTGCACTGAGCCATGTCGGAAGTTGCTTGACTTCCAAACCCCCTCCGACCTGGGACAGTATAGGATCGCCCGAGCCACCTCCTCGGTCTTCTTCCCGGCACAAATGAAGCCAAAGACCGCTCTCTCCATCTGCTTCATGGGGACTCAATGTCCCCTGCAACAGTGCATTTCGAAACCAGAAGCGCATTAGCTAACTTGGACCGATTCACTCTCAAAATGCCCACCTCCTACAACCGATCCTGCTCCTTCTTCATCTCCTCCAGAACTTGACCCCAGGTGCTCACGTGGACCCCTTCCTTAGAAAACTGGATACCGAGTATTCGAACGGGCCCATCGGTCACAGCTAAACCTGTAACCGCTGACCTCTCCCATTTGCCCCAGAGCATAATACTCGACTTCTCCTCATTGAGACGGGCACTGGTCGCAATGCAGTACTCAGCGAAAGCATCCCGCATCCCGTTCAAGCTCCTTTCCGAGTCGACGAAGAAGGAGACATCATCTGCGTACGCAAGGTACTTCAACGACTTCCTCCTCCCCGGGACCGGAAAACCCCTAACACTATCCTTCTTGGCAACTCTTCTCAAAAGGGTCTCCAAGACCAACACAAACAAAAGGGGAGACAGAGGACATCCCTGCCTCACTCCTCTTTGTACCTCAAAGAGGGCAGAGACGACCGGCAATAATGGCTCTCCCGGAGAGATCTCTGTACAACGCCCCAATCGCACTTCGGACAAATACTCCGAAGCCGTTGGCTTCTAACAATCTTCCGACAAACTCGTGCGATACCCTATCGAAAGCCTTGTTCTGGTCTGCCAAGAAGAGCCCCATCATAATGCCCTTCTCGCCCAGGTAAGTGATAGCGTCTCGTATGCACCTAGTATTCCATTGCATCCGGCGCCCCCGATACCACACGTCTGGTTATCACCAATGAGATGAACGGCCACCTTAGCAAGCCTGCCATTGATGACCCTCGCAAGGATCTTATAGTCCACTGTGGAGAGAGACACCGGTCTCCAACCACTTTAACTCCCTCGACGGGGCGTCGCGGGTCTTGCACAGCAAAGTGATCATGCTCCTCCGCATGGTCCCCGGCATACGACCCACCTGCACAATCTCGTTGTACACCCTGGTAAGCCAGTGCGCTAACACATTAACAAACTTCTTGTAAAACTCCGACGGGAGACCATCACAACCCGGAGACTTACCTGGCGAAAGGGCCTGAATCGCCACCCTTACCTCGGACACCGAGAACTCCTCTTCTAGACTATCCAAGTCCTCGTCTGGGATCCTCGGCGTACCCTCCAACAACATATCCATGACGGCAGGATCAGTTTCCTCGCTGGAGAAGAGATCGCCGTAATACCTAGCAGCTTCCTGCAGGATCTGCTTATTGTCCCTCACCTCGGTACCATCAATATCAAGAACTTCCAGGTTCTCCCTCTTGCGCTCCGCATCGAGCTTAAGGTAAATGTGATTAATATCCCGCTCCTGCTCAAAACTCCTAATAGCACCTTGAAGTTGAACTTCAGAGCCGATGCCTCTATAAAAATCGGAAATCTCTTGCCTGATCTGGGTAATGATCCCAAAGTTACACCCGTCTTCATTACCCTTCAGAGCCGCGTTCAGGAAGTTCATCAGAAAAACCTGAGTCCCCGGTTAGCTCTCGCCAACTGCTTACCCCGAGCAACCCAGGTGCTACGGACCTCGTCCTTCGCCCTCTCCCAACCGCCGATCTCGTCATCGGTGGCCGTTTCTGCACCGGCCTCCAAGATCGAACGGGCACGCGACAGCGCTTCAACGTCATCTAACATTGACACGTTTAGGCGCCACGGGTCGCTTTCCTCTCCCTCGGCGCCGGCGCACAGACGTCCATCACGACAACGCTGTGATCAGAGACAAACAACGGCTGGGAGTTAGGGTTTAAAACCTCGGCTCCTATAACCCAGTCCATCTTTGAGACCAACAGCTTGTCGATCCTTGAAGCCAAATGATTCCTGTGCCAGGTGAACCCCGGCTCCTGCGGGAACAGCTGCCTCCACACGTCCTTAGGTTGCTGGTTCTTAATCAGATCCGTGAGACCCCTTCTGTACGGCTCTGACCACCTGCACCTGTGAGTACTCAACCGATCGATATGGTTATCCACAACCGAGTTGAAATCCCCACCGACGACCAGAAAATCTTCGCTTCCCCTAATGAAAAACGGCAGCTGGTCATAAAAACCGCTCCGGAGAGGACCCTGCACCGGAACATAAACACACACCATCTTAATGGACATCAATCCGCTATTAACCGAAATAGCCACCACGCGACCGTGCCCATCAGTTTGCATCTGCGTGATGCTACCCTCGTACTGCAGTTTGTAGACAATGGCCACCCCGGTGAAACCATTCGCTCCAAGAGAATACCTACATTTCAGCCCGGTGTTCCTACGGAACGCAAAAACCTGCTCGGGCTTCTTATGGTGAGTTTCCAGCAAAAAATCAACTCCTGACTCCCTGAAGTAGCCCGCGAGCCACTTCTGCTTTTCGACGGTGCGTAGACCGTAAACATTCAACGTGCCAATACGCAGATCGGTGCCTTGGTAATTATGTGCCATACTTACCTTAATCTGAAAAAGGAAGTAGTATGTTAACAAAAAACACCACATAAAGCAAACACCCATGTTCAAAAACCGTGGGAGAGGAACCCAACCAGAAAAGCAACTCACCTTCAAGATCTTGATCTATTGCGTCCCACTGTGTCTCCGTCGTGGGTTTTTTTGTCCGGTAAGCGTCGGAACGACGTGCTCCATTCCGTCGAATCCCGACTTCGCCAATTTAGCAAGATCCTTCGCCGCATCAACGTTGGCCTGGGTCAGCCATCTTCCCTAACGCTTGAACTTGGCCCTCAGATCTTCGGTCATCTGCTCAGCCAAAACCCCGTGAAGATTAAGAAAGCCTCCGAACTGGTCTCTGAAGTCAGAGCTAGTGGGCCGACCGACTCGAGCCTCGAGCTCTCCGCTCCTGAAAAAGCCGACGAAGTACCGCTATGTTTACGCAGAGAAATAGTTTCTCGAGTGCGGTACTAGACAAATCGAGCACACAGCAATAAACTGACCGTTTTTTTCTCTGTATTTTTTATCCTTAGATATCAAAAGATTATATCATTTATTTTCTCAGTTTCCTGCAATGATATCTGTGAATCGGGGGAATTCCAAAATTTTGCTCTTGTGCTAGGAAACACGTTTACGTACGGGCTTTAAAAATAAATATTTCAGGAAAATTTCCTTTTGTCTTCAATTTGGCTAAAGGAACACAAACATAATAGTTTTTTCACGCATAACATGAAAAGCCCAACATTTTACGTTAAGCATTTTTGCAACTATGATTTTTTTGAAGTGCGTGAATGGCAAATTTGTAGGACTTTATGAACATAATGATTTCACCTAAAATTTTAGAAATTCCCTTTGCGTTCGATTTATTAAAAAAAAAAGACCGTTCTCTAATTACGTAACGAACGCGAAAGCAAAATTTCTGATTTAGTGAGTATATTTCTTGAAAATACGGTAAGACGTGTGTTTAGATCTTGCAACTACTTCTAGAAAGTTAAAAAAAAAAAAAAAACATTATAAATTAAAATCCCTCAGGAAAAAGGTCTTTGTCAGATGAATATGGAAGTCATTAATTTGGGTATCTTTGAATTTATGCACAAAACATTGCAAATTTTTTGCTGGGAAATCAGAATGTCACACCCTTTTTTCCCCCAACTTTGTAAAAACATATTTTACACAAAATTACACAAAAGGTATTGATTTTCTCCAGCAGTATATTCATTGTAAGGCAAACTTTTTTTTTTCATTTTTCGACTGAAACGGATATTGAAAATATCGATTAACACATTAGACTCCCGCGGAAAACACAAGCATCAACAAATGTGTTCCTTCATTATGCATAAGTACTTTCTTTTTTGCACGATGTGCTTCTTGCAGATAGAAACTTCTCACTGCCAATATTCTTGAAGCTATCCTTATACATGTGAATGATGTGACTATGGATTCAACTAGGAATTAAAGTGCTACTTTGTAGAAGAGTTCAATGTAGACAATTCAAGTTCATAGTTCTCTAATCGGAACCTCAAGTTAAACTTACTTTAACTTAAATTGTACGCACAACATTCTATCGTGAGAACAATTAGGCTTAACTAACCTTTGAATTCACGGTGGGTTCAAAATTCATTATTGTTATGGAAGAAATCAATTTTCTTTGAAGGCTTTCATCTTTAGGAAAGCTGATAACAGTGGCTTCCACGCATGTTGTATAAAAACGCTAATTCACGTGCACGACGACAACCGAAAGCTCAACGCTGACCAATGCCACATGAACGCGAAGCTAATATCGGCACTCCCCTTACGTTTCCCCTTTCACCCCTCTGAAGAGCAGGGCTCTCTCTTTTAAAGCCCTGTCTGGAGAGAGGGATTGCGATGGCCCTCTGACGGTGACGTCACACCCCTTCGTATTTCGCGCGCTGGGGCTTTCTCTCCAGGAGTTTTGGCTCAGCCAACTGTTCTTCCTCAGAATCCGTAGAAAGCTCGGATTCCCTGCAAAAAAATCTATTGCCTATATTATCGGAGTGCTGCTTGGCCTCCGAACTCCCGTCGCCGGCAGGCTGCGCACTCTTCGACGGTGTGCCAGCCTGCCCCGGCGGCCTCCCTCGGCACTTCCGCCTCGTTACCACGGTGGCCGCCGTTCGCAGAAGACTCGGTCAAAAGCACAGCTTCACTGAGGGGACCCTCCTCGGACTCCGTTGGCGTCCGCAGGAAGGGGTGGAGAAGGCGTCCCAGATTCCCCCTCGGGAGTCCAGGGCCGCTGCTGAACCTCCACAGCTCCGCTATGGGATGCAAGCTTCCTGCCCACTTGCAGGAGAGCCCGTGCACTTATTCCCGGCTCAATCCAACCACCGGCGTCGTCGGATTGCCCCGGAAACATATCCTGCACTGGATCCGTCGCTGGCTCGGTTTCATCAAAACTCGGGATTTCATCAATTTCAGTCGTGTCGACTGCACGAAAACTCTTAACTTCGTTGTTTTTTGAGGAGATGGGAGTGCAGATCTCCTCGATAATACAAACATAATCATCACTAACATTACATAAACTAGTGACATCAATTTTTACCTTTTCAAAACCATTATCAACTTCAAGTTGGAAACCATTACCGTCGAAAAATTCCTCATTCTCATCTACACCAGTCACACAAATTTCTCCTTCCTTTTCACCTGACCAAAACTCCATTTTCTAACTATCTTTGCCCACCATTTTCACATCCTCGTCAATAATACTGACTCCATTTAACTGATTTGCCATTTGCTTAATATACTCATTAGAGGATTTTCTTGACTTTTTGGTAACCGTAGTGTAACCGTCTCCAGCCTCTGGTAAACGAACCCTCTTATCCACCGTGAGTTGACCTGCAGAAAAAGAATTATCTTTATCATTTTTTGGAGAAACTTTCTCCGCCTCACCATTTCTTGAACCTGCTCCACATTGGAAATACCTTCGGCTTCCTCCTGGGCACTTCCCGAGCCACGAAGTTGGTGGGTTTCAACTACCTCGCCACTCGAGGAATTTTCCCCAGCTTCATGAGCTTCCCCCACCTTCTCCGTGGCGTCAAGCGCCTCTAAAATATCATCTTGGATTGCCCGGCTCCGGCCATTTGGGCAAAAGTACGGACACCAAATTCTGGTCTCTTGTGTTGTGGAGACTTGCACTTCCCGCAAGGATCTTTACAGTCCTTGATATTATGACCGAGAGCTCTGCAATTCTCGCAAGAGTATTTAGCACAGTCAAAGCGATGTGTCCCCCGTGTCCACATCGCCGGCACACACGGACCTGCCCATTGTACACATTCATACATCTAAAATGGGAAACTTACATGAAATTAGGAACGGCTTTGTCCATGTCAAGAGTGACAATTCTCGTTCCCGAGAAGTCTCCTTTCTAAACATTAACATTAAGCACCCTTCCAAAATCATTGAAAACTTAGTTCTTCTTTAATTTCTTCCCGTGGGAGTCACGAACGTAGCTTTCTGTGAAAAACGTGCTTAATTTGCTTGAGATTCTACTGCGTAAACAATCCGAACGAATGCTTAGTACATATATTAAAATAAAGACTTTTCAGAATAATATACAGAAAACGGTTTGTAGCATACCTTACATAGGACATGCGTTTAAAACCAAGATTTCCTTATTTCTAAAAAATGTTTCAGTTTACTAAAATAATAACAAAGAAAAAAAAGCCATGTATGTGGTACAACTCGTAAACACCATGAACTTTAAAATTGGATTTTCGAGTTTAATATATGCACCGTCTTGACCTAAGTGTGTTTTATTTTTGAAAGTAGGACAGGGAAGTCAGAAGTTCTCCGATGGAACAGAATAAGAGAAAATATGAATCCACGTTGATTTGCTGCAGAATAACGTGGCCTCCATATTTACAGCTTCATCACCTATTCAAAGGTCATTGCATATCTTTCTTTTCTCCTCTTTCACTCCAATGGCTGCTCAAGTACAGATTGCTCACATTTCCCAATGGTAAATTATTTCCCTGTGTTGGGAGAATTCTTCAATGCTATCATTTCCCCGACTGCGAATTTATTGTCTCCCTCGATCGAAAGTTGAGAGAAATCTTTTATCTCGTGTCTTCCCACTTTTCTAAATTAAGAACATTTCCCAGATAGACAATCAGCGGACTTGAGTGAATAACTTCACACATCAATCTATTGCTGATATGATATCTGCCTTTCTCAAATTTGTTCTAAATAGCAATTTTGAGTGGAAAACTTCTTGCGAAGAAAAATGAATTTTGAGCAATAATTCTGTTAATTTTTCTTCTAAACATTAGGGACTGCATTCTCAGAGGTGGTAACTTCACCGTACTTCGTCAGTGCACTGAGTTGCTTGCACTGTGTTAATTAAAACCACATTTTTGCTTTAAATGGAAATTTGAATCAATTTTTCTTTAATCATTTATTAAATGAAATTTCAATCAAAGTAAAACATAGCAAAATTCAGTTCGTCATATGTTCGAAGAAGGAAATTATTTCAATGCGTGAGAGAGATATTCAATTACTTCACACAAAACGCATGACAAATCTGTTTGAACATACATGCTAAGTTTCTCTACATCAGAAATCCCAAATTGTTAATAAGTATTTTATTCAGATGTAGGGAGTTATTCCGCCGTGGATTAAATATAACAAATTGTTTTTTGCTTTTCAGGGGAACATATCCAAATTTTTACCTTCTAAAGGCTCATCATATATTTTTCGTTTTGTTATATAATGCATTTGCCAGTTTATTAACATGGAGGAGACTGGCACAAGACAGACCGTTGTGGAAGAGATCTTCGTTCAGCAGTGGATTGATAATGGTTGACAATGATGATAATACATGCAAAAATACATCCCACACCGAATGAAGCATAAATGTCAAAGCTGCGCCACGAAGTAACCGTTCATATAAATGTTCCGACTTTTCTTCCTCAACAAAGCATTTCAAATGTGTAAATTCCGCTATTTCTTCCCTATAAGAGAGTTACGAAACACCTAAATATTAAATTTTGTCATGGTAACAATAATGTTTTCTGAGTTATGGTGGCCACAAACCACATAAACAGGCAGAAAAAATAAATAAATCATGACCACGTGAAATAAATAAATTATGTGCGGGGAACCCAAAATGCGTATTTCTTTTCAAATCTCGAAGTGGAATTTTAACTGAAGACTTCGTAAAAAAATTTTTTGAAAGAGGAAAATATTCGGGACCGCGGATGGCTTAGTGGACAACGTTCGCGACTGCCACAGAAGAGTCTCAAGATTGATTCCAGGCAGATATGTACGCTCGAACCATTAAAAATCCGTCATGCGTCAGGTAGGCACGTTAAGCCGTCAGACTTTTGGTACTGGCCGAGTGATTATTAATAACAGCGTCTTCACACACTGTGGGCAACGGATGTACTAGTGGTCAACGTTCGTGACTGCCACGGAGAAACCTCAGGTTCGATCCCAGGGAGATGCGAACGCTCGAACCATTAAATATAAGCCATGTGTCGGATGGACACGTTAAGCCGTCGGACCAGGGGTTCTCCCCCCCATAAATAAGGGCGTCTTCCTTCCCTTTTCTACCTCGTTTCCGGGTCACTTTCCTATCGAACACCCTAGCCCAAATCTTCTAGCTTCCAATTTCTAAGGATTGTTTAAGACCTGGGGCCAGACACTTCCTTCCTAAAATCCTCTACATATGATATGATCTGATCTCTTCGCACACTTTGAAATCCGCTTTTCTAGGCGAACAAGATTTTTTTCTTTTCAAAAGCTAACTCAATTAATTTGCTTTTGCTATTTATTAAAAATTTAGATTTTACGTGAACTTCAATCAATATCATCTTTACAGAGTTCACTAAGATAATATTGTACAATGGGATTTTTCGGGAAGGAAGCTTTTCAGTGAGGAAGAGCCAACAGCAATCTGGCAATTCAAAGAAGGGGGGAGTGTTACAAATGTCGATTTTTCAAGTGTATTTTTGCCCTTTTGTGTACACCAAAGCGTGGAAGTAGTGGATCCCCGAAACCTCAGTGCCATCTGGCGGTAAGGGGCAAAGCAACATGATCACATGACAGTTCTAAACCAGTAGGAACAGATTGCAGATCTTTGGTTAGGTGTGCATCTTTTGCATGCAATCTGGTGAATTGGTGTATCAGTATGATTATGGTGGACTAGAATGACTGGTGCCGAAAGCAACGGATTTCTGTGCCTCGATCTCATGATTCTGCCACCAGATAGCGCCCTAAAGCAAAAGTCCCCTACTTCTGATAGGTAAATGTACGGAGCACTGATGGTTTCAGTCTTCATGATTTATTAATTTTTTAATTAAAGAAGTTTGCCAAAAATCCCGTTTTCAGAATAATATCTTTTGTTTACGTAAAGCATTATTTTTCACACTTTTACCATTGTTAATAGTTCTTTTGTAATTTTGCAAGAACTCGAATCTACGAAACCCAATGAGCAATAAGCAGTCGCCCGTCCCTAATTTAGGGCCACTGGTTCCAGGGAAAGGAGAGAGCCAGTGCCGTAAGAGAAACACAACATCCATACCTCACAGGGATTCGAACCTGGACCACCAGATCAATGATCAGAAGCCATCGCTTAGACCACCGCGCCACCGGGGTGGGGGGTGGGGGGCTAGGAACTTTAATCAACGAATTTTTCTCCAGAAAGCATGTTCATATTATTTACTCTTAAAAACCCTATTGAAACAAACACATAACAAAATACAAACGTTTTGAAAATATTCTTATAAATGCAAGCAATGTGATAAAACAAATAGTCGTTGGAGTTGAAAATCAAACGTCATAAAAAATTTTAGAATTTTTTTCTGATATAGAACAAGTCATTCGTTAAGTTATTTAATTTATATTTTCTACCTCTTTTTTCTAAGATTTTTTTATTTAAGTATAATTTTTTTTTATTACTCAAATGAAATGTAAGAAAATTTGAATATTATGGCAAAATGTCTAGGGATTTTACTCGGAGAACAGATGTATTTTCTTGGAAATTTACCCCCTTTGTTCCATTATTTATGCATTAATATTAGAAAATAAGCCCATGGCTCCAGTTCATAACGGCATGGGTCTAGGCCCACGCTGAGCTCGAGCAACGCCCCCTGAAACAAGGCCCAAACACCTCCTGCTCTCCGACGTCTGACGTTTACTACAGGAAAGCCTGTTGATTTTGATGAACAACCGTAAATTCTTATTTGGCAGTGGCCGAAAACCAATTTTTCGATTGCTGTGTGTTGCCAAAACGTGGAGAGAGCGATGTCTTTGTTTATTTACAGCAATTGAATTGATACTTTTTTTGTTTAAAAGTATAAAATAAGTTTTATTACTTTTAAACTTCAATTCCCTAAGGTAAATGCTATTTACTTATGGCACACGGTTGGGCCAAAAACGAGAACACTTCGAACTATTAAACTTATGGTGGAAAAAGATTTCTTAACTGAAGATAAACCACCTTTTGCATCAAATATGTTCAGAAAAAAAAAATGCGTTTAACTTGAATGCTTTAGATAGTGTGTGTTGCAACTTTGCAGCAAGAGTAAATATTAGAGATAGTAAGAAAAAACTATTTGGGAATGTGAAACATAAATAGCATGTTCGAATTTTTTTGGTAATGTATTGGGAAAGTGAAAATATAACTATCGCGGTCTCAGTATTTGTCATTTTCTTGTAGGACTTCCGTCCACAGTGAGTGGAGTTTAGGTCACAGCCACCTACAGCGAGATCGCCTTTTGGGCAGGACACAGAAACGGAAGGAATGAAAGCAAGTCTAGCGACTTTGACAATACTTTTTGTAGTGAGATTACAGTCCAGTAGATGGCGCCACCGTACAAGTACGATGTTGCACACAGAGGGGTGAGAGAATTTCAGGGGGGGGGGTTAGGAAAGGATACCCATTTAACCAGTGTGTCCAGCCTGGGGGCCGTCACTTAACGTGCTCGTCCGATGCACGACGGATATTCAGCGATTGTTAGTAAATCACACAATCTCTGAAAGATCAACCCAGGTTCGAACCTGAGGACCTTGCGTTAGTCAATTTGCATTAAGAACTAATCACGGTGTGATGCAAAGTGCATCTCCTTGTGATGCTGTCTCAATCTCCCTTCACCGAGCACCACCTATCGGAAAGGCCTATCCCTAAAAAGGGTTTTTCCAGGTGAAATGTGCTCGGGTCCGGCGAATGAAATACATAAAATTTTGAGTGCAAAGACATAAGGACGTGTAACACAAAAAGAAAAAAAAAGTTATGAAAGACCCTTTTTTTTTTTTTTTTTTTTTTAAATAGAAACTAGGGACATGCGTTCTTATTTTGCAAGTTGCTCTAAGCCTAACCTCGCTTTCCCTGCATCGAGCAGTTTCCGCTCAGTTTGGGCTATATGCCTGGGAGATGTGGATCGAGTAAAGAGACATGGTGTACATTAGCAATCCCAATAGGACCACCGTGTAGTGCCATGCCTAATCCCGTGACATCTTGAAGACAACCAAAACAAGAGGATAGTTAATATTGGAAAGCCTGTCATTTATTGAAATGTAGAAAAGTCAAACAAAATTTCACTTACCTGTTAGGTTTGGAGGAGTGCAATCCCCTCCATCATATCATTAATGGAGTGGGAGAACACTCCCCATCACTGTATTCTTTTAAGATCCTTTAACAATTTTTTTTTTTTTTAAATAATATTTTTTTTTATTTTATTTTGTTGATTTTCTTCTCTCAAGAAAATGAAATTATAGACTTTCACTATTTTTGAATTCATATGAACATTTGGTTCATTAGTGTTTTTGTTGATATAACACAAATTCTTGTGTACTAACCATTTCTTCCCAAAGGATTTTTTGGTATCAGTGGACTCTAACTTAGTAAACGTCTCTATTACTTTGCTCCTTTATTTCGTGACAGAATCTTCCAAAAATGGCAGGCATACAAACTTCAGATCTTCGTCACTTCTTATAATATCTCTAATTTCACATAGTGTGGAAAGTTTGATGCCATTTATTGTTTTGATTTTTTGACCGTATATCTTAGCGTTTCGTTTTTTCCAAATTTGAAATTTAGTGATAGCAATACTGACGTTAACAGCATTATCAATATATATTTTTTTCTTGACTGAGGTATGGTACAAGATGTTTTCTGTGTCGAGAACAGTGGTTAGGCTCCAATACTTGCTTAATCACTCCGAAATTTCCTTGTTTTCCTTGCATTGCGCAAACAGATGAGTGATGGTTTCAACCTCATCACAATGAGGACATTTATCACTAGGAGCAGAAAGAAATCTTTTGCACCATTCCATAGTGGGGACTATGTTATGGGCAATCTTAAAATTAAGATTTCTAACTCTTGAGCTGAAGTTTCATGACACTCATGTTATCCAAGGCATCTTGGGACTTATTTTTACCTATTTTAATTTCTAAATTGGTGGCATTACTGGTATAATATGCATTATATAGTTTTTTAAGTTTATCTTCGGGATGAATTTTCGTAATATTACTTTTTTCCTTTAATTCAACAATTTCATTAAAAAGATCCACAATGTCTTTATTAGGAAAGAAGTCAAAGGGCTTGCAGTTCTCCTTTCCAATGACCTTTTTGTACTGATTCCCAGCAAGATAACTTATGAAATTGCGAGCAGGGTGCTCAAAGTCAGTCATCATGTTGTGGAATCCCTTAATTAGACAGATTTTAGCTAAGATGAAGGGATTTTTCATACCTACACCTCCCTCCTTTACATGATTATACATGGCAGCCCTCTTAATTTTATCACGTTTGCTATCCCACAGAAAACCGAATGCCATTCTCTCCAGTATTTTCAGAAAGTCCTGCTTAGGGCTGCTTGAGTAGAAAGTATACATGAATTTAGGATAGAAAATAGCATTCACTATCTGTGATTTAGCAAAGTAGGAGGTCTCTTCTTCTTTGAATATATTGGCAAAGTTCTTAATGTGCGTAATCGCTTCTTCCCAGTAATTCATCATACTAATGCCATCCCGATTAAAAGTGATTCCCAGTACTTTAAGGTCCTCATTTATGCTTCCAAGTCTCTCGTCTAAATTGCCCCATCGGCCAAAGACAAGAGACCTGGTTTTTGAATGATTTAAGGCAGCGCCAGAAAGGTCACTAAAGTTTTTATATAATTTGAAAACCTGGTCTATATTTTTCTGTTCCTTAACAAATACCACCAGGTCATCAGCATAAGCCATATGTTTAATAGTTTTGCCTTTGCCACCTGGGATAGGTATCCCACAAAGACTTTCGTCCTTGCCCATCATATTTAGATACAGGTTTATGCAAAGCGTATATAGAATAGGGGATAGGGGGCAACCTTGCCTAATTCCCCTTTCAACTTTAATTCTCTTACTAAGTTTCTCTGGAAATATGAGCTTACAGTTGGTATTGTCATAAGTGTTGGCAAGAATTTTTATAACTCTATTTGGTATATTATACCCCTTAACCCCAAAGAGGAAACTCCGGCAAATAACAGCAAAGGCATTCCTCTGATCTAGGGAGATCAGAATTGCTTTGATTCCCTTTTTTTTTTAGATATTGAATAACGTAATTAAGACCAATGATGTTATTTTGGATATTACGTCCCTTCAGACCGCAGGCTTGATTGACTCTTATTGAGTATCTTGGGAAAATAATCCCCAATCCTGCTCACGAGAAGTTTCGTGAATATCTTGTAGTCAGTATTAAGGATGGAAATTAGTCTCCATACTTCGGGATCCTTACTGCTCCCTTTATTTTTAAACAGGAATTTAATAACTCCTTCTTTCATATACAGGGATCTCTTCCCACTAAATAACATGTTGTTGAAAATTCTAGTGAGACAGTTGTCAATGGTATCCCAGGTTTTTTATAAAACTTGATGGGAAACCCATCCATGCCAGGGGTAGAGCCATTGGGGAGGGAAAAAATTGCTTTTCTCACCTCCTTTGCCTTAAATTTCTTGCCGACACTTTTACTCTCCTGAGCACTTAGCTTATCCTCAAAGTCATAATTAATTTGATTCTCTTTAGTTTCACTCTTGGCAAGAAGAGTTTTGTAATAGTCTAAAAATTTTTTGTGAATAGTGGCTTCTTCAGGTATATTCATCTGATCCTTTCTACTACTATTTTTTTTAATTCCCTTTATTCCCTGATTAATATCCTTTTCAGCTCTGATTCTTTTGTCATAGGCTATGTGGGCACTCATCCTCCCTCTTTCTCTATAGGCATTTTCCAAATTAAGCCTCCAGTCTTGAAGTAATTTTTTGTTTATCTCTTTGCTTTGATCTAATTTTTTACACAGTTGCACCACACTTTTACATTTTCTTATTTTTCTTGTAGAGTTGCTCCCCACTTAGTTTATTAGAAAAAAGTTTTTAGATATTTTTTAAAAAGATCCCACTGTTTAGCGTTTCTGACACATTTAGAATTTTCCTTGATAAAGTCATTGATTTTCTTTATGCTATCCTCATCATCAAAAAGACCTTTATTTATGGTCCAATAGGGCTTTTTCCTATTCTTACCTAATAAATTTACTCTGATACTACACTCGATTACCACCATGGCATGATCAGATATGTGCTGAGTATCAGTGTTTAAAAATTCTTTATTTATCTTTATGCCATTACTGCAAATTTTATCCTGAACAAAGGTATAATCTAGCCTTGAATCAGAGCCTTGAGGACCCATCCTAGTGACCCCATTTTCATCACTTTCAGCATATATCCAGGTATCTTTTAAGTTCCTTTGATCCAGAATCCTAGCAAGAGTCCCGTGGGTTGTTTCTTCCCTCCCTCTCAGAGCCAAGTTAACTGCTGGAAGGGTGGTGTTGCAGTACCCGCACAAAAACTCAGTCCCCCCCCCCATGTTATTCATGTGGTTGGTCATCTCCTGATAAAAAATCTTTCTAGTTGCTGTCTGACTAGGAGCATACAGATTATGTACCACGACATGAACGCCCATGTACATGATTTCAACTGTCATAAAGTTGCCAGTATTATCAAGTTCAAACCTCTTTAGTGTGGCGTTAAGCCTAGGATTGAGAATGATAGCCACTCCTCCTCTATGATTAGTTGCTAAGGAAAACCAAGCTCGTACATTGAAGTGCTTGCGGAAACCATAGATATTCCGCATATTTCTAAACATGGTCTCCTGTAAACAGAGGATATCAATATTTTCATTTAACATATAGGATATAACCCTATTTTGCTTTTGCTTTTGGTTGAAGCCTTGACTGTTTTGGGTAGCTATCTTAATTTTTTCTAAGTTCATTTTCTGATTTTTTTATTCCAAGTTAGACCTTTGCTGATCTATTTCTCGTTGTTCTGAGATAACTCCTAATACTCTCCAACTGAGCATGTTGCTTGTGAGATCTTTTATACTCGACCATTGTCACATTGCTTTTCGTTTTGTTACTCTTGTATGATGAACTCTTCGACTCTGAATTACTTTCTTCGGAATCGTAATGTTCCTGTCTGTCCTCATCTATGCTAAGTTCTATTGAACCTAAATCACTATATACCTCTTTATTTTCCTCAGTTTCTTCTTGAGTTTCCTCAATTAATTTGGAAAATTCCTGATCTATTATTACCTCACTATCTGAAAAGTTAAGAGTTTCCTGATCTTTATTACTATCTTTAGATATTTTAAGAGTATCTCTAGTTTGCTTTTTGTGGTTTTTGCTATTGACCTCTGCATAAGAACTGCTATCCTTAACTGGTATATGTACCTCCAAATTTGAGGTACTGGCACCTAGACTTGGAAATTCCGTTTCAATTCTATTTAGTTCTTTTGCAATCTCTTCTTCTGTGACTTCTGGTCTTTTATTTTGTACATTTTTGTCCACCTCTCTGACTACTTTTTTTGGTGGGCACTGATTTAACTTATGTTCCTTACTTTTACACCCTCTGCAGGGTTGTTTGCATATGCCAGATACATGTCCTTTTTGGTTCCAAATAATACAGAAGCTCTTTTTGCACTCAGATGCTAAGTGATCCACAGCTCCACATTTCCTACATGTAGGAGGTTGCCCTCTGTATGACACCGTGCCTAAATAGCACCCAAAATGAATGTAAGAAGGGATATACTTAGCGAGTTTCATCTTAATGATAGGATTCCCATTAAGAATACCCTTGAATTCTGGGCAAAGCCTTTCGGTAAATCTTTGATAATGGACCTCAATATCAGTGCCATATGGTTTAAATAGGGAATCTATGGTTGTCTCTTCTACGCTCAAAGGAATGTGCCTCAACATAATGGATGTTTTAGCATTACTGTTGATAATTTTCTTTTTCTCTTTATTTTCCAACTCTATTTCCTCCATTTGTATAAATTCCAAATAATCTGCTTTCCTTTTGAGAGAAATGTGTAACTGATTGAGATCACTTAGCATCTCAATACCAATTATACCTCCTGAGTAGAGGGAAATGACCAATTCTAGCTTAAACGGGAGCCCATAGACTTAACATTAGGCTCCTTCTGGAGAAGGTGGAGCCAGCTGGAGCCAGCCGCAGCCGGGCGGATGGAGGGGGCGTGGTCAGTAGCAGCCTCCAATTCCCCGCTGCAACCCCCCTCCGACCGAAGTGTGTGCTTATCTCCGAAGATAGTAGTATTTATTGGACTTTGTCAAATTTTGGGTGAAATCAATGAAGGTTTATTCCTTATTTTTTAAAATTTAATGAAGGTTTATTCATTATTTATTTTCCCCTCTCTCGACCCACCTCCTTAGGTTATTGTTATGTAAACCGTTTTTCCCTCGTAATTTGTTGATGTATTTTTTTCAATTAATTTTCATGCATTCCTCATGTGTCTTCCCTAATGAAAATTATGTGGGGCAAGTATTAATTATTCATTTCTCTTTTTTTTTCCTCGAATAATACGTTCATGTCCTCATCTCAAGAAATGTTATTATGATACCTTATTTTTGTTCATAAATGTTTGATTTTGAGGGATGGCAACGCCCGAGTGGGAAAGGGGTTGGATATAGGGGGATGTCAACTCGATGTGTTGCCCCCTAGCGGTGCTTCTTGGAACTTTCGATTGATCTTTGATTTTGAGGGATGGCAACGCCCGAGTGGGAAAGGGGTTGGATATAGGGGGATGTCAACTCGATGTGCTGCCCCCTAGCGATGCTTCTTGGAACTTTCGATTGATCTTTGATTTTGAGGGATGGCAACGGCCGAGTGGGAAAGGTGTTGGATATAGGGGGATGTCAACTCGATGTACTACCCCTAGTGGTGCTTCTTGGAACTTTATTATTTCGATGGATCTTTGATTTTGGGGGATGGCAACGACCGAGTGGGGAAAGGGCACTGCGTAGGTGTTAGATATGATGGTGCTTCTTGGAACTTTATTATTTCGATAGATCTTTGATTTTGAGGGATGGCAACGACTGAGTGGGGTCCGTTGGGAGTTTTTGCATTTATTCCTGTGGTTTGCAAGCGGGATTTTTCCCCCTCTTCAATACTATTTTTCCCCGGAGGAAATTTTTATGTAACGATTCTGGGTAATTTTCTTTCCAAGGGAATAAAAATGCTCTGATGGTCTTAGCGAGGTTCTAACTCACGATGATTTGGTTTCCAAAAATAGTCAGGGGGTCAAATGGTTTTCGTGTACTACGTATTCACTATATATTTTTTTAAATTACTTTTACTTATCTATACTTTTCGTGGACTGCGCCGACAGGAAAGCATTCAATGTCAAGACATACAATCTAAAACCTTTTTTCTTTCGATACAATTTGTATTCTTTGGGTTGTATATTTTTCTGTCTCGTCCAAAAAAAAAAAAAAAAACATTCATTCTAGAGGCAAAGCGAGTAATTCCGTTCTTCCCATAAACATTATTTTTTTATTTATTTGATATTCAGAGTTGTATACATTTACTATCCAAAAAAGAGATATATTTAATGTAAATGTATATTCTTCCAAGCTGGGGAAATATATGTATATATTAGTTCATATTCAGTTAAAGGAAATGCATCTTTATATTTCAATATGAAAAAAGAAGCCCTATAAGTGAAAGCTCAACCTAAAGACGGATAGATTGTTCACGCTCTCTCTACTCTATGACATTTCTTTACTGAATGAACCATGGCCTTTTATTTTCATGAACTGCTTTAAAATCTTCGTTCTCACTTTACTATAGTCAGATTCCATGTCCCTCTAGTTCTTTACTGAGAAACAGAAGCATTTATTCAATTTTAATTCATTAAGAGAGTAGAACTCTTTTAGGCTTTCGAAGTACTTTCAAGTCTTTCATTACGAAAATTTTCATTGTCATGAAAGAAGCCATAATCGAGATGATTTACTATCGTTTCAATGAAAGTGTTTACGCATTCATTACTATGATGTCAGGTTTCATTTTCTTATACTTCGAACAGAAATGAGTTTGAATCATTCGTCGAGAAAACATTTCTTTCATATATATATGTATTTTATTTTTTTTTGCCTCCGAATCAAACGAACTCAAAAAATAAGAGACGCAATTTAATATTTTTTTCCTCTTACGAGAGGAATACGGGAATATGATAGCAAAATTAAAGAATAAAGAATATCGACTTTCCTCTCAACACCTTACATCTATGGGTTTTTTTATTTTTTTTATTTTCAATAAGCTGTTTCTATATTTTTACAACTGAATAGAATTATTTATTGAAAAATTCTAAGTAAGACGAAAAATGGTTTTGTTGATTTCCTAAGAGGATGATTTTGGAAATTTTCGTTTTCTGGTAATTGTAAAAATCCCATAGAATAACATGGGAAAACTAGCATGCATAAAAGACTGTTTTGGATCGAGTAAATTGAAAGAATTTTACAAAGTTCATTTCAGAAAAGTACATTCCTTCCGAGTGTCAAAACAAATCACTTCGTTTTTTCTAAGATACGCTTTGGAATCTTATAAAAGTGCATAGGGTCAAAAACGATTTTGATGATTTTACTAAGATGACAGATTTCGGATTTCTTATGATAGAAAATACAGTGAATTTCCCATTGAATAACATGGGAAACTGCAAAATTTAAGAAGCACGTTTTCGTTCAAGTAAAATATTTTAAAAGGTCTTTTTTCAAATCAGTTGAAAACAGACAGGGTGTGTTTCCGAACAGCTCATTATTTCCTAAGATCAAAATGATTCACTTCGTTTTTTCTAACTTATGTTTCTGAAAGAAGTAAAAATAGTTTAGCTAGAAAATTTGAAAGAATTTTTTATGAATCCTAGACTGTTTATTTTTTTTATAACTAGAGGGGTCGTCAGTGAGAGCACTTATTCTCTATTCAAACTAAGAGAATGAAGTGTAGTCAGTTTGAAAAAAAAATTTCAAACTCCCTAAATTTAGCCTTTTGTCCTGGTTTCGACTCAATACTGTAAAGCATTGCTCTCAGACCAGCTGAATTCCTGGCCCTTAATGAAATACATTAAGCCTTTCCCTTAAAAATAAGCAATCTCTTCTTCAATACCAGATCCCCAATAAATTTCTTTAAGAATTATTCATTCACACTTTTACTTTTAAAAACTTGAAATTCATTATTATTTAACTCCTTACAAAAAAATGAAACTCATTCATACAGAAAAAAATATAACTGAATAAAAATAAATAAAGTAGTCCTAAAAAGGACTTTTTTCAAACCCTAAAAAGGACTGTTTTTCTGGGTCCCCTTCATACAGATGCTCCATGGTCAGTGTAAGGAATTTTTTTTTTTATCTGCTGATATCTCAGCACATTGACTTCACAATCTCTAGCAAGTTCTTTACAATTATGCTTTCCAAGAACGCTTTGGACGGGACATGGTCTCCAGTGACTGCAACAAAAGATTCTGCTAGAATCTTGGGGTTAAGCAATGCAACGGCATCATCGAAATACTTTTGCCACTTGTATTCGGGGGTGGCACATGCACAGCTGTGGGCCGTGATGTTTGCGAATATGCGATTTGGGGGTTGGTGGCACTCCATACAATAATATAAGTTATTGACATGTTCCTGAAGGCGATCCCTAACCATGTCAGCAAGCATGATGAAAAACTCTTCATCTGAGATGGAAGCAACAGGGGAAGAAGTCCTTGGATGGAGCAAAACAGCCTTTCTAAAGACTGGTCCAAATAGTAGTTGAGTAATGCTGTCCCATATTTTTCCGCATTGATCAATAAGAGTTCCAAATTGTTGACAAGTCAGCTTTATCAAAACAGGATTCAATCGACGAAAACCATGAATTCTGGGGGAAAGCACTTCTAACGTGTAACTGCCAGAAGCATCTAAGAGGGAAGGACAGCAGGAAACGATAAGTTCACGATTAATCAAGATGTCACAATTCATGCCTTGAATCCAGTGTGATTTTCCCATGAATTTTCGGAACGTTGAAGCTGACATTGTTATTCCATTCTTAGAAGGGTAGAAAGATTCCCCATCGTTCCTATAACTTCGAATATGAACTCGGACCGTGTTGTTAAAATCGCTTACTTTTGCAAACATGTTTTCACCTAAATGAAAATGATGAGGTGCAAGATTTTCCAAAGAAATTCTTGGGAGGGTAACTTCTCCACACGATTTGGGCTTTAAAGGAACGGACTCACATACCTTCTTAGCGGGAGAAGAAGAAATTTCAGCACTTCGCTTCATCGTGGAAATGGAATCGGTAGCACTCAAAGTAACAGACAAAAATGAAGTGACTCGTTTGAAGACTCGAGACAAACTGAAGGAACAGCTCTTATTCTAAGTCAAAACTGAGAAGAGGTTGGAGTTCGTCACTTGTTTACTGCTTGAGAGGGAAAGAGCAGAGTCATGGGGCAAAGAACACTCGGTTATCATCTTTCTAAAGGTCAAATTCAATCTAATGTTTGGAGCATTCTTTTGTCAAGGCAGACCATGACTCCAATACGAATTAGTTGGTGGCAGGATCTGTAGTAAAGTTCCAGATCTCAAAGATAAGGAAACTGGTTTAAACCCGTTTCGCTTAAAAACAAAAGTCTCTTTCCTGTCCGAGAGATACTGATGCAATACAAGACAAAGGATCTAGTTCAGCTTCGTCATCACGGTGATCACCGATTCGGTCATTCCCATTTCTTATAAAAGTGCATGGGGTCAAAAAACGATTTTGATGATTTTACTAAGATGACAGATTTCGGATTTCTTATGATAGAAAATACAGTAAATTTCCCATTGAATAACATGGGAAACTGCGAAATTTAAGAAGCACGTTTTTGTTCAAGTAAAATATTTTAAAAGGTCTTTTTTCGAATCAGTTGAAAACAGACAGGGTGTGTTTCTGAACAGATCATTATTTCCTAAAATCAAAACGAATCACTTCGCTTTTTCCTAACGTACGTTTCTGAAAGAAGTAAAAATAGTTTAGCTAGAAAATTGGAAAGAAATTTTTATGAATCCTAGACTGTTTATTTTCATATAGCTAGAGGGGTCTTCAGTGAGAGCACTTATTCTCTTTTCAAACTAAGAGAATGAAGTGTAGTCAGTTTGAAAAAAAAATTTCAAACTCCCCTAAATTTAGCCTTTTGTCCTGGTTTCGACTCAATACTGTAAAGCATTGCTCTCAGACCAGTTGAATTTCCTGGCCCTTAATGAAATACATTAAGCCTTTCCCTTAAAAATAAGCAATCTCTTCTTCAATACCAGATCCCCAATAAATTTCTTTAAGAGTTATTCATTCACACTTTTACTTTTAAAACTTGAAATTCATTATTATTTAACTTCTTATAAAAATGAAACACATTCACACTTTTACTTTAAAAAACTTGAAATAACTCCATACAAAAATGAAACCCATTCACTTTTTTACTTTTAAAATTATAGAAAAATAGATGATACTGAACATAGGTTCACTTTCTCATTCACACTCATGCATACAGAAAAAAAAAATTAAATAGTGCTGTTTGAGCTGCATGGAGGTGTCAAGATGGGTGGGAAAAACCTCCATCTATCATTCAATTGGACTAAAACTGTTGAAGGGTGTGAGCTATTCTCACTAGCTCCTCCATGCAAGCTGTCTGACTCGAGGTTGACCACCTCAGGCTGTGAAATTAAATCAAGCATTTCAACTTCGGAATCTGAATCCGAAGTAAGATCGATAATTTCCGGATCTTCCGAAGTTAAGTCAATAACCTCCGGTTCTTGGGTACAGTCTTCCACAACCCAGAAGTTTTCCCACTGTGACGGGGGAGGAAGAGACCTAATCCACTGATTAACGTATAAATCGTCTCTAGATTCCTGGAGGAGAGAAAAAAAATTATAAAAAAAAATATAAATATATACATATAATAATAAAAAATAAAAATAAAACCATACATCCTAGATAAAGCAAAAAGAAAAATTAAAAATATTCTTACCGAGTCGAAGTCCAGGGGAGATGTAGGGGAATTATTTCCTGTCGACATCTTTGATTCTAATAGTATGCGTAACTTCAAAGAAAAGAAGAAAACTTCGAGAACTGTGGGATTCTGAGATCTCTCATGCTGCTATTATACTCGCAGAAGGATTGATAAGGAGGGATCATGTGATAACATACACGGAATAGATTGGTCTTTGAGGTCAACTTAAATCGACAGATCGCTCTATTTTATAAACTTTCCATTGTACAGGAAATAACATCTTTCTCAAACACCATAGTTCATGGGACCTTCTAAGGAGGTAAAAATATTCTAACGCATATCTAATCAATGTTCTGTATCGTTAAACATGGAACATGCAGGTGGTTGTTTACTTAAGACCAAGCGTAAATGCAATCGATAGCACTCTTCCTCCCTGAAGGAAATGACGTCTGCATACATCTCAAAATCCTTTGTTCCCTAAGTCAAACGCATGGAGGGAAAATCAAGTAATCTTATCTGTATTCCTTCATTGAAAGTGTATGTTTGTTTAGAAAAGATACAAAACATTTCCTTTCTCAAGTTAAATTCGAATCAGCATTACATTGGATTGATGGTTCGCTGTTAAAGCAACACAATCGCAGTTGTTTACCAAAAGTTAGATTACAAATTTCCTGTGAAAGAGGAAACTATGATATTGAATGCTGGAAATCAGATTCCTTTCTGAAGCAAATCAAAACTGATTGAAAAGAGTCTATACAATAGACAAAAAGGAAATACAAAAAAAAATCCCCTGAGAAGTACTTCAGAAATGAATCTCAGAGCAGAGCAAAATAAAAATATGCTAGATTAAAGAGTAACGTAGGTCAGATAAAAGAAATGTCAGAAAAAGGAAATATGTTAGGAAAAAAAAAAAAACCCTCCCCATTAAATGTACTTCGAATCAGCATTACATTGGAGGGAGGGTGGTAAATGTCAGGTTTCGAGTGGAAACTCATATCCTTTTCTTTGAAATTCAAAGTATCATGTCTAAAAGATAAGAAAGTAATGCAAAAATGTTAATACCCCAAAAGCATCATGACTAAATGAGACATGGGCCGAAGTACAAGCCAAAGTTTTCTCATTTATTCATTATAACTTTTTTCCGACTCCCCAACTTAGAATATATATATTTTTTTCCCTTATGAAATACGGCTTTTTTACTCATAATTTGTTTTCTACATCATTTACACTAATTCTTCATGTTATTTAGTAAAAATAGAGATGAAATAATACACGAACAGAGTAGACATTTGCACTGCACAATCATATTTTGAAAGTTTTCTCATTTATTCATTATAACATTCATCTTTATTTCAGTCATCTGGATGCCAACTTTCCATGTATAAAGTTATGCCTCCGTATAGCTAATGTGACGTTAGTGCTTTCAATACAACAAAATATTTGCTACCTAATTTTTAACAATAACAAATTATTAGTAATCATTTCCATAAAAAGTTTTTTTTTTTCGTGGCGGTGGGTGGTTTACACTCTAACAAAAAAATAAAATAAAAATAAAAATAGACACCTCAAACTGGCATCAAAAAAGTTTTATTTTAACTATGTGCTAATCCAAATAATCTAAAGGGGTTGAACCAAGTCACAAGGGAATGGTTTACACCATATCTTCAGGCAACACTTAATGATTCCTTAATAATCCAAAACATGCTTGTAAGGTGAGGACATCTTTACCACTCCTAATGTTGTTGTTGTTTTGGGGGTAGGGGATTTTCTCCTGCACAGCATCATCTTGCTAGCATCCTCAATATTTTACATCACCACATGGGGAAATCTGTGGTGCATTACTGAATTAAAGCAAAGTTTTTACATTTACATTTTTAATCACTTAATTGTATGTGTAGATTTCTTGGAATTCGTGATATATGAGCATAAGAAATTTTTTATAGTCAATTTGCAGTTTTTAGATGTATTAATGTATATAATCAGCCAACAAGTTTCAGTCCCCTCAAAATTTTAATCCCCCCCCCCCAAAAAAAACTGTCTTAATGCAATGCCGATTTGTGTTGTGTATGAAAGCATGGCTCTGAATATGAGATGGTTCAAAAAATTAGATATATACAACCTGAATAACTTTTCAAGTGAATGCACAGCAAGAAACAAAATTCCTGCAGATGGTGATATTTTCTTAATCCTATGTTGTTACAAGAGTATTCTAACAAAGCACTGCAATTGTTGAAAATACAGTAAAACCTCTTACTGGAAAACCATATTTATCAGTCATCTTCACTACTGAAATTTCTTTCATTGCCCTCCCCCCCAAGCTTTCAAAATAAAAAGGGTGCTAAAACTGTACAGTTCGTGCAGTCTGGTTTACTCCTCGTCCCAACACCAACTGATTTAAAGCCTGAAAAGGCAGCAGTGATTATAGAAATCTATTCTTCCATGGTCATATTTTTGTGACATAACATATTATCACATTTAAACTTTCCACAACTGCATTTCTACTGCACTGTTTTAATAAACTAACCTTGTTGACTAAGACAATATGAGTAAGCTTTATAGCTGAATCAGATGAAAAGCCAAAATTGGAAGAAGGATAAGGCTAACTTGAGTACGAAATACAACAGATATTTTTGTGTTTATGTGTTAAATTATTTTATAAAAACAAAACTAAAACAAATGCAAATAGGATGGATATTTCAAGTATACACTGTTCTATTTACAATTTGACGTGCAGAAAAATTGTCAATGAATAACGAAATGTACACAAAAGTGGTGTTTAAGAGCTGCTCTCAGCACGTCGCTTTGCTCTACCACCATTTCTATCTGGAGCAAACCGTAAATGATTTTTTATTTCTATTTCTACCTCTGCCAGCGTTCCTGTGGAACACGTGTTAACTTTTACAACTGCTCCTGTAAGTGGAGAGAAAAATAAATCTATTAAAACATGTTCATAAAATGACTCTGAACTATGAACAAGAATATGATAAGTCAAAGCATTTTCAATAGTAGCACTTCAAACACAGTCCCAAGTGGTAAATAGGGAAATATAAAGTTTGAAATAGGATTTCTATAATGAATTTCAACAGACACAGATGACTGAATATCCAAAAATTTAAATTATTGGAAACGATAAGTCACATTAAAGTTAGTTTACAAAATTATCGGAAAAGAAATTTGCTTTTTGTACAGAAAACTGAGCAATTCTTGAAAAAAAGTTACACACAGTATATATATAAATATATTATTTAAAAAAAAAAAAAGCCCAGGAAGTTGAATTAGCATGAAAATGATTTTAGAAACACAAAATAATAACCTATGCTCATCAAAAACTGAAATGAAAATGTACTAATTTTCAAGACAGCATACAATGTTTCACCTTATAAAATAATTCTTGTGTAGAAAATCATTCAAGTTTACTCCTTTTGGTATCATAAAATTAAGAAAAAATGTGATTAAAATATTTTTTTTGCATTTTTTCTAAATGTTGAGCTGCTCTTAAGGTATCTTATGTTGAACTACATATTAAGGTATCTGACTACGTCAAAAAGATTATTTTGGGCAAAATTTCACATTTTTTAAACTCTTTTATTTTAAAGCCCTATTCTTTAGAATTCCAAACCTGCCTTTGTTTCTTGTCTATAATAAATAGTTATAACAATTTTAATATGAAAACACAGCTGTCAAAACCACTGGAAGTGGCATTTCAAATGCCAGAAGTTGGGAAATAATTAGGTTTGTCTTACTACTTGTGCATAAAATTAAATACAAAACCAAAGGCCTTTAAGATACATAGACTGGAAGTTCTTGTGTAAATGAGTGGCAGCAGCTGCCGACATTTTGGTCGCACAAGCTACGGCAAAACGGCATGTGTTCTATGTAAACAACGTTAATTCAGCTCTTTTACTTGCGCGAAAGAAATTTTGTTGTTTTAACACTGCGTATTCATTTTTTTCAATGGGGTATAAATTAGACATTGTGCCTTACGATTAAAGAAAACATCATTATCGTAATTTGGGGGGGGGGGGGGCGGATATGAAATAACTGAAGGAAACGTAGCTTGTCCTATGTGTAAAATATATTTCAGCTTCAGTTGCTTGAAAACTGCATGATCAAGCTAGTTGCATGAAATTCGTATTTCACACTCTAAGTAATGTCAAAAATCATTTTAATGTGGCCATTTGTTTATTTTTAAGAGAAGTTGCCGAGAACAAAACTTTTAATTTTGGAAGTTTTCTCCGCAGTATTATGAGTTCGTAATAGCTACTAAACAGGACAAAAAAAGACTAAGTAAAATTAAATATGATAGAAAGAAATTCCTTCTTCATATAATTTAGAGTTTAGACAATTACAAATCTCGAGGATGAAAAGTCTCGGAAAAGAAACACGAATTAGCAAACCATGTGTAGGTTTAACCCACAATCAGAAACCATCACTTTAGAGACATACATAGTCTGGTGAATGACACAAGGGTCTAGTAAAAACTAAGTCCCTCAATTTAAAAGTTACGAGATCAAATAAGTGGAAATGGTTACTAGCTAACTATCTTGCACTTAAAATACTAAAACAACTCTATTATTTCAAGGGAAAGATTAGAAAAGGAGGTGAGAAGCCTAGATTGAAACTGCAAGTCACAGTAAATGACACAAGGTTCTAGTAAAAACTGAGTACATCAACTTGATATTTAGAGATAAAGTAAGTGCAAAAGGTTACTAGCAAACTATCCTGCACTTGAAACACTAAAACACCTCTATTATTTCAAGGGAAAGATTAGAAAAGGACGTGAGAAGCCTAGACGAGATGTGACAGATTCTTGCCATACAACGCTGAACTTCAAATGTTGCCCGGTTAAGTTACGGTTTTCCAGTCTATGTATCTTAAAGGTCTTTGGACAAAACTAGCAAATGTTTAGTTTTATAAGGTTTTACAGAGCTGGCAACATTTTGGTTAGTTATCTAATGCAATTTATGTTTGCTAGTGTGGCAACACTGTCGCAGCGTTCTGTTTGTTAACATTTGCCCGATTTGTTTACTTGCTTTCGATTCGTATTTTCTGTACATTTTGTTGGTAAATAGTATAAATTCAGTATCACTTACATTTCAAATTGAGGAAAATGGCGAAATAATCGCCCACGAAAATAAAAATTTTGTGGTAAAAATTTTGTGGGAACAGATATAATTCTGTTGTCTAATGTTGAGAACATTACAACCGCAAGTACATCGAAATTGCTGAATTTGTTTAAGGTATGAGTTTGAATAATCAGGAATAATTATGCGGGAATTGTATACTGGAGGTATGGAATTCCTTATATATATTTTTTCAATTTTATGTTGTCCACTGTGCTTCAATGAAAGTTTGTACCTGCGTGAAGATTCCACATTTGGTTTGTGCTGAAACTTATAACTAAGATGCAAGAAGTGTAGCTTTGCAAAATTCTTTGCTACCAATAAAAAAAATAAGATGCATGAAATAAAAACCAGTTTTGTATATAGACTGCAACTAATTGGGAAGTGACTGTTGCATCAAAACTATGTTCAACATTGAATATGCCTCCTCCTCTGTCTAGACTGGAAATAATTTTACTGGATGCTGCTTCATCAGTTTTTCAAGGTTCTATGAATGAGGCACATCACACAAATACAATACAAATCTCCCTGCAAACAAATTTCAGGAAAATCTATTGGTCTTTCTGAGAAAATAATAAATATTGTAAAACCTGTGTACAGGGAATTAAGTAACAAGAAACTGCTACATAAGGGTTTTCATGGCAAAACACAGAAAACATGAGTGTTCAATGGAGTGCTGCGGCAAATTATTTTGAAGGACACTTTTGTTTAATTTTAGACTATACATTTAGTAGCCATATTGCTGTAATGCAATTCAATAATGGGCTTAAAGGTATATCATCAGTCCTGGAGAAATTAGGCTTTGGTTCTGGTAACTACACCTTGAACGAATACAGTATTCTCAATAAAGTGTGAATCACTGATTGGAAAAGGCATTCTTTGTCATTGCCAAAAAAACTGAAATTTTTTTTTAAAGCTGCAAGAAAGAAGAGAACACATTCATTGAGAAAAAAGTGGATGTGACATATAAATCTGGTCAATTTTAAGACTCATCAGAGACACGGTCTAGAGTATATATAGTTAAAGGAGTCCACAATATTTTGAACTTCAACTGCCTTTTTGAAGAAAGATTTTTGTCCTGAGCTCTTCATAAAAAGCCTGAGAATCAGAAAAGGCATGTAAATAAATTGATAAAATTTGGTATACACATTTCTTCCAATGTTTATGAAGAGGAAAAAAAGTGAACACTTCATACACAAGTTAAAATTTTTGTGGAAATTGTCTTATCTTGACTAAAAAAATTTTTCTTAAGTCTGCTTAACACTTAGCACAGATTTAAATTTGTGTGAAAATCATAGCCAAATTAAGTGATATTTCATGAAATGTTACCTTTTCACTATATTGAGGGTAACATAGCTTTGTACATGAGCAAATGTAGTTCTGTAACTTTTGGCTACAAAGAAACCCAAACAACTTTAGGTCATGAATGGAATTTATGTCACTACATTTGTAGTGGACTCTGTGCAGGTTATATTTTATTCTACTAAAAGTACCGGAATCAAAACCACAAGCTGCATACATGGCATGTGGCAACAAATGCAAACAAGAAAAATGCCAGATAATGGTACCTTTCAACACTTGAAAGTCAGCAGGTAACAACCACTGGTTACCTATGGTAATATGATTAAAATTATAAAACTAGTAAGAAATTGTTACTAATGTGATGCTGTAAAGAGGTCTTTTTCACAATTTCAGTTCACATTTACCCACCTTTAAATTAAAAGTAGAACATAAGATTTAGCTATCAATATAACAGCAGTACATGAAAAATCAAACACTACAGCTGAATTTCCAATAAAAATATTAAACTTACTGTACGCCAAGTCAACAACTTTTTTATATTTTCCAAATGCCAGCTTGTCCCCTCGTCCTTTCCAGTTCATCTGAAGGCACAGTTCATGGCTCAACATCTGATCACAAATTGCATGCCTCTTTTATACTTTTACCACCAAGGGCTGAAAAATAGCGCCGCTGAAAATGTTAAAAAAAACAAGTTACTTTTGCAAGTGCACATAAACAACATTTAACGTACTTACATTGAAAATCAGTTTCTGTTTTGACTAAAAAAATTGTCTTATGTTGATGGTGCATTTATGTACTTTAAGTATACCATAAAGCATAGTTTGGGCAAAACAGCTTTAAAATAAAAACAAAAATGAATGTGCAGGCGAGAAATGTTTTGGTACGGATCAGAAAGACTACAGATCTTTCTGATCCTTACATATCCACAGGAGCAGATTGGCCTACTGGGACATTTCCAGGTGGACCATTTAAAAAATGGCTGACTTTCTCATATTCTTTTTAACTGGAAAATTTGGAAAACTAATTATTATTTTGGTACTTATGAATAATATAATGGTTAACTTCATTTGAGATTTATTTCTATCTAAATGGTTCTTTCCATAAAACAACAACAAGAAGAAAATTTTCCTTTCATTTATGTTGTGCATTGGCAGCTTTGAAATAAATATAAAACAAATATAAAATAAATAATATATTCTCTGCATTTCTGGAGGAAAAGTGCCTCCTGACAAAGTAAGAAGCTCTTATAAATTAATTATGCTTTTGCTAACTGCAGTGAGACATATGTTGCTGGAGGACTTGAGACCCCAGGGTCATTTGTATGCCCTACCATTCTTTTGCAATTTAGTAGGCAATAATACCCATCATTATAATCTTTCCCTCCACACACTTATCCACTGACCGAGAATGCACAAAGTGCTTCTCTGGTAGAGAAATTCTGAAATCTGTGTTCCACACACATGTATCTGAAACGAAATAACGGTTTACCACTAGTAGCTCATGGGACAAAATAATGGGTGCACTTAAAAAGATCTCTACTCAAGCAGGAAATACCAATACCATTGAGCAGTAAAGCGATCAGTAACGCAATAAATATAAAAAAGATATAATCGTATCAGAAAATTGCTATGTTGCATGTGCACATTTTAACTTTTAGAATGAACTTCATAGTGATTTAGTAGGAAATGGGGTCTTTAAGACTCATGAATTTTTTTTTTTTTTTTTTTTTTTTTTGCAAGACCAAATTTTTCAAACGAAAATAATAATTTGGTACAACACCCCGTTATGAGTGTGCTTTGATGCTACATTCAATCACAAAAAGATTTTTAAAATTCTTTCACCGTTTATTTGTTCAAGTTCATGATTAAATTCATTTTACGATGCATATTTCAACAGTTCTTCATTCAGCATCTAACAAAGAAAAATTATGAGGGAATTTATTAAGTACTTTCCTGTATTTAACAAATTCCCTTATAATTGTATGTTTCATGTTGTGTAATAATTGTAATTCCCTCATAATTGTATGTTGTGTATGTTTCTACAGTGGACGGCAAGACTAAAATTACTGCCCTGGTTTGGTCATCTCAATCTGCCTCTGCCTATACATTAAAGTGTACCAAAATTAAATTGTAATATACTTTACTCTGTGCAGTCCATGTTTCACTTGTTGCAAAGATTTAATTTTCAGTAGTGTTTTCCAGCTTTGTTGCAGGTCATTTTAACCAATGCGCATTTGTTATTTCACCACATAGTAATTCCATTTTTTTAAATTTAAGTTTTATGGACATATCCTTATAAGTTTTTCAATTTGCCCTTGTGTTTGACTGCGATGAACCTCTTGAAAAATAAGATTTCTCAGGGACTGATGTTACAATGCATACGCAAGTAATCTGCATGCACATTCATCAGTGCCATTTTACATAATCGTATGCTTACTGATTTTGTTGTAATGCATCAATAGTGGTGCACCCACGAGGAGGGCCGATGACCCCTTACAGAGCGAAAAATTATAATATCATAGTTTGAAACAAAAAATCCTGATGCTCAATCTCTATATACTTCTTAATCATGTACCGTATTATTACAACATACAATAATTATAAGGAAGTAGTTCTGTTGAATAAATTTAGAAAAATCTGACCAGAAAAAGAATTTCATCTACTCCTCCTTCTAAACATTTAACTTTCTTGTACTGTAACATTACTAGTAACTGGACGAAAATAAATGTACAAAAGTCAAATTCCTCCTTAATTGTTATGGCACTTGACTATTTTTTCTGATAAATTTAGGGGGTCACCCCTTGGGGAAATTCTTTGAGCTACGACCATCTTCCCCTGGAAAATTTTGGGATGCGCTACTGGGCATTGAGCACTACACAAATTCAGTTTAGTTTATCTGTGGATTAACGTTAGCCATTGATACGTGGAAAATTTTTTTTGTAAAAAATGGTTGTATGGTACATTAGTACAATTATCACCTGCTCACAAGTAATATGTCACAACCTAAAATTAAACCCATAGCTAATAGCTACACTAGGGGAAAAAAATTATGTCAGACATTAGTTGTGTACTTCCTCTCGTAAATCATAAGAAACTATAAAAGTAATTTACAAACAAATGATGTTAGTTTTTTTTCTTTTTGAAGATTAACTAAAATAGAAGTAAAGTAAAATAAAATAAATATTACTTCATAGTCTTCATTGTCGACTGCTAACAATCAATGTCAATACTTTTAATCAATCCTTTCCATTGTCCTGGTACAAAAGCAGGTAAGCTATCATTACAGCATATGGGACCTTTGTTAAGAATGATTAAACAAAGGTCCCATATGCTGAACAGCAGTGAAGAGCCAGGTTGAGGAGTTATAAGTATATTAGCATTATTCCAATCCGGATAATGTATACCGTCATGAACTTTACGGGCTAATGCTGTCGTCATTAATCCATTCTTAATGTCATATTTATGTTCTTTAAGTCTAATATTCAAAGAACGAGCTGTAGAGCTGACATATATGCAATCCGGTATAGCAACTTCATTGCTCTTTAAAGGAATGCTGTAAACCCCATATTTGGATTATTGTTGCACTGGACCACGATGTTTTTTGTCCATTCTACTGATGTGATGTTTTTTGTCCATTCTACTGATGTGATGTTGTTGGTCTTAACACCAAAATTAATTTTAAATATACTTCATATTCCTAATGTTTTTCTCATACAGACACACTTGAATGTGATCCTCCCATGACTTCCTTGGCCTTCCTCTGCCTTTCTTTCCTGCCACTTGGGCAAAAAGATTTTCTTAGTAAGCATCTCATCACTCATTCTTCCGACATGGCCAAACCACCGAAGCATATTAGTCTCCACCTTGCTAACAACATTTTGCTTCACATTACACAACTGCAACACATCATCATTTCTCACACAATCAGAACGTGTCTTGCCACAAACCCTCCATAAGTAACTCATTTCTCCAGCACACAAACAACTCCTATGTTTCTTCTGTAGTACCCAGGTTTCACTGCCATACATCAGAGTAATAACAATTACACTTTCATACACAGCCATGTGGGACACTGCAGCCATATGTAGCCTTTACAAAATAAGTGCTACCATAAACAAAAATATAAATCCAAAATTTATTTACCTTGTAGACAGAAATATATGTTTAGCTGCTCTTTAGACAGGAACTAAATAGTTAAATTGCTTACAAAATAACTGATCATACATGGGCTCATTTTTAAACAAAAAGAGGCAATATATGAAGCCATATATTATAGAATATTTAATACCATTAAATCTAATGAGAAGTGCTTTGCTACCATTTAAATGTATATCATAAGATGCTACATGAAATTACTTTCTGTTCATCAATATAACATCTTTCCATTGCTGGATATTTATACAGTTCAGTTATGCCATTAAATACATAATAGAAGTATTTAATGGCATAACTGAACTGTATAAATATCAGTTACTCCAGTCTGTTTTACCGACCAGTAGAATTTGAGTTCACAAAACTATTATAACATGCCCATATTGCATTTTTAATTTCCATAAATCTGTGTTAGAATGACTTAGGGAAACTCACGCTCAATGGTGTATGTGCATTCCACGTAAGCACAATGCAATGTGCAATAACATTATTACAATATTTACTGCACAAGATAAAAACTGAACAAGTGAAGCATTCACATATTATCCATTATTTTATGGCACATATGCAAAATATGATTTTCAAACAGGTTTCACTCTAACACTATTATTGTACATTCACTGTGTACCAGTGTCCCATTTCTTCATTTTCACTTGGACTGGTTATAGAGATGAAATGCAAAAATGAAACAAAAAGGTCGAACTTCTATTGAAAGGCCTAAAGGAGTACTGTGCAACAAAATAAACAATTGCCTAAAAAGAACCAATGTTGAAATTTATAACATTGCGTGATGTTAGACAAAGTGAATACCACTTTCTGAAATTCTCTATCCACTGAGATTCAGGGAAAAAATCATAACTAAGTTAACTCACATATTTTGAAGTTTCTCAGATATGAAATACAGAAAAAAACAATACGTACACAGGTTAAAAAGCTTGAGTCATCCTGAAGGAGAGCATTGAATTCCTCCAGGTCTTCCACCTTTGTTAATGGTAGTGGGGGCATATTTTCAGGCAGCTGAATGTTTTCTGCCACACCAATATTTTTCTGCAGCAGCAGACCTAGCAGATGGCTATGGTTCTGCAGCTGCTTTTGTATGTCTATCAGTGTTGCCATTATGGCTCTGTGGCAAGAGCAGTCAGAAGTCGGTGCAGCATATGGCAATGGTGATGCATAATGCGATGGTGATACATACTGTGATGTTGAGGCATACTGTGGTGGTGAAACATACACGGGTGGTGAAGCATAAAATATTTTTTCATTAAGCTGCCTTTGACTTCTTTCTTTGTAGTAAGGACTTGATATTTTCCTACTAGGCACATCAATAAATTGGTTATGGGGTCTTATGCTTGGAGCATGAGAAAGAGATGGTGCTTCTTCATCTGAGTCGCTCGGGAAATAATTTGCAGTCCCCCTCTTTTGGGTTGGTTCTGAGGTTCATAATCAGATGCCTCAGCACTCAGATTTGATGTGTTTTCAGCATCACTAAGCTTTAATTCTGCTCTCTCAAATGTACCTGAAAAAAAATCATTATATAAAATACAAGCCAAAAATATATGCAATGTAGTTTTCAACAAACCAGCTAGATACAAACAAGTTATTACTGATGCAGTTAGGCAATTATTCTATTAGACTATTTTGCTAATTTCATTACAAAATAAATGACAATTGTTTACCTGAACCACATATATAATTCCTTGTCTTCGAATACCATTCACTGGAAACAGAAAGAAAGGGACGTCATATTGTGCAGAAGCATGACGACCTCTCTCCCATTATGAACTTTTGTTGCCCAGCAACACCAACACGCTTGTTTCCCTGCTCCCATGTACGAACATGGGATCGGTTCCACCGGTGTTTCACACACGCCCCGATACACACACCACGGTTCCACAAGCCGCGATACACACACGCCCCGATACACACACCACGGTTCCACAAGCCCCGATACACACACGCCCCGATACACACACCACGGACACTCACACCCCGACGCAACACCATACAAACCGACGGCGGAGTCTCCTAGAACGACGGAGAGACAAGGCCCTTCGAAACGTTCATGTAGGAGGAAATTCCTCCTTCGGAGGAGACCCCGTGACATAGTCACCCAACGGATGACAACATCAGAGGAGGCAACGGCGGAGAGCAACAGGCATCTCCAAAAACGAGGAAGCCTCCCCCTAAAGACGCACACCAGACAGCAACAAAAAACTCCGCAAGGCACCCACTCTACCAAAAAAAAAAAAAACCAAAAAAAACACGCATACACACACAAATAAATAAAACACTTTCACAAGCAACCACATATATGATTCCTTGAGGTTGCAATAAAAAATATAGGGAACAGTATGAATCAGTACCTTTTACATTAGTTTTTTTTTTTTTTTTTTTTTATTGGAGGTTTAACGACCACCGTGAGCAACTCAATGGGCTATAAGCAGTCGCCCGTCCCTAATTTAGGGTCACTGGTTCCAGGGAAGGGAGAGAGCCAGTGCCGTAAGACAAACACAACATCCATGCCTGACCGGGATTCGAACCCGGACCCCTTACGGGCGAATAATCATAGGCCAGCGCCTTAGACCACTGCGCCACCGGGGCGGCCCTTTTACATTAGTGTGAAGGATATATCAGATCAAGTTTAAATACTTAATGGCAAGCTAGAAAGATAGGAAATTTTGTCATTTATGGAATCAAAGGGAACCCCAAAGCAACAGAATATGTTAAAGGAAAATAAAAAATTCTGAAGACTAATGGCACTGTTTAATTGTGCCCTAATAAATAGGTGAATCACCTTGAACATGTTGCTCTCAAAAACAGCAAAAACTCAAATTATAGAGAAATGGGAGTTCTTAAAATAATTTTGGAATTGAAAAAAGCCTTTCAACTCCCACCTATCTAAGGGTGGTTTTGTGTGTGTGCGTTTTTTTAAGAGCCATTCAAAAATCAGTAAGTCTTATACTCTAGAGAAATAGTCCCTGAAAAAGGCTTACCTCAGATAAATTTCATTTGCACATAAAACTTAAAAATAAAAAAACTGAATTTTGACAAGTGATGGTTCTTTTAAAATTTCCCTAAACAAAGAATCACAGTACGGACAGGCAGTTGACCTTTATTGATTTAATACAGATAAGTAAAAACTTACAAAACAAAGTAAGAGGCAAATATTAATGAAATAAAATTATAATTCTACAATGTGAATGCAAAAATATTCTATTTCTTGAAATTGCAGGGTACATAACTAAATAATACTTGCAAATCAGGTTTAAGGATTATAATTCAGAACTGTAACATTCCTTACTTTGAAATACTGAGGTAAATCTAGGACCTGGTCAACACATGGGCCAACAGAGCCTTGGCAGGAGTGGAGCAAGCTCTTATTTTCTGGAGGAGTGACACTTGAAATTTTGCCCATTTGAGTTCCCAAGTTCCCCACTTCCACTCAAATATTTGAATTGTTTACTTTCTCATACCCCTCCATTATGGGAAAGTATGTTGATCGTTCAAAAAAATTGCACTTCCAGTTATTCACATTGCTTTACTGCAAAAGTATTAACATTTTGCTAAAAATGTAAATACACAAGAGCCAATGGTTGTAGGTATCAAGTAAATCTATAAGTTATGTTAACGCCGATAACACAATGCTCCACAAAAATGCTGAACGGAAAATGAACCAGCACAGAGCAAATGAGTATCAGATAATGAACAATAAAAAGATGCTTTCTGAGAAGGGCTTGGAAAACTTTCATTCAAAGCTAAACGCTTAGAGGGACTTTCTGCTATAGAGCAAAGATCATTAATTAGCTCATTACCCATATTACATATTGGGAAAGATAGCGGAGGCTGAACATATCCACATATTGTTTTATATGTTGCTCTCTGCTGTTTTGATAACTCCTTTCATGCATATGAATGGTTACACCTTACGGAGTCGGTTACTCGGTACCAGCTGCGTGGAATACTGTATATGGCTAACTAAAATCTGTACCAAAGAAAATACTGAGAAGTCTATAACTTTCTTTTTGAGTTATAATTTTCAGCAAATTTATTCACCTATTGTGCATTAAAATTTTTTACACCCCTCAGATCAACAATTTACACCCTTGGAGTGACCATTCTGGCAGGGTGGTTTCCCTCCATGCCCCTCCAGTAGCTACAGCCCCGAGCCTAGGTGCCCTGTTTCTAACAAGTAGCATTTTATAAAAAGAAATTCCAGAAATGACCTAATCATTACAGAACTTTTCGTTATTATTATCATTATTGTGTAAATACCATTGTGCGAGGTTTTGTTGCACCATCTTGCTAAACAATCTTCAAAGCTTTCATTCCAAAGCAGCAGTTTCAATTTTTAGAAAACCCTTTCTTACTTTTCCCTGAAATTTCTGCCTCACTTAAAAGATCACAATCAGTTTTACTTTAGAATTTATTACAAATTCTAAGATAATTAAAAATTATTATAAAGTCATAGATTAAAAAAAATCTATGACATTTCAACCATTACATAAGCAATTTTGTTGACTAGGATGAAATGTAAAAGATTCCTCGTTAGATGTAAAAGTTAAGAAGGAAGTATACATCTCATGTTGCGTGTATCATGTGAAACCCCAAAGTGAAAGACTTTGGTTTGATCTGGGACTCACCACCTTTCTGGCTGTTGGTCTCTGTGTGTCACAGTCACGTCCTGGGTAAATCATTGACAACAGGTCTAAATATTTTGCATTAGATAATATTTATGTATAAAAGTATTTTTTGTGGCAAATACTGTTCATTCAATAGTATATAATGAAAAGGTTACTTACCAAACGAATGTAGGCATCTTATATCGTATAATTTCCATTCGTCTGAAGGGTTTTCACATTTTTGTGCGCTACTTTCAACACGTGCTTGTGAAACATAAGGTGGCCAGTAACTTTTATCCTTGGAAGTGTTTAGCCAAATAGTTGGCACAACACCAACCTCACTAGATTCAGTGAATTCAACAATGTGAAACATAGCTGTAAAAATGGTGTATAGTTACAATGTGCATATAAAAGATGTGTCATCATTGAAATAAATGTTAATAAATGTAACTAAATGGCAACTTCTCAGATGGGGCAAGTACCTTCTCAACATACAGTAGAAGCCTGTTATAATGCGGGTATTTGGGGTCAAGATTATAACAGCGTTAGAGTTACCTGCGGATATCCAAATCTGAATCTGAATGCCTTGAGCCCTATGCCACAGGAGCTTCCTAAACTTTCTTTATATAGCTTTTTAAAGTATTCAGAGCCTATTCAATATATTCTTCTTCTTCTTTTTTTTTTTTTTTTTTTTGATTGGAGGCTTAACGACCACCGTGAGCAACTCAATGGGCTATAAGCAGTCGCCCGTCCCTAATTTAGGGTCACTGGTTCCAGGGAAGGGAGAGAGCCAGTGCCTTAAGACAAACACAACATCCATGCCTCACCGGGGTTCGAACCCGGACCCCGTTCGGACGAATGATCAGAGGCCATCACTTAGACCACTGCGCCACCGGGGTGGCCAATATATTATTCAAATGGGCTTTGACAAATTGCTTTTACTTTTTATTACACAAATCTATTCATTATGATGTATGCAGAAATTTTTCGATAAATGCACAAGTATGATTGGGGGACTAGATCGGACCCTGCATTATATCCAGCTTCCACTGTACAATTTTTGGAACATTGGACTGAAGAGGTTTGTAGTTTTTTTCCTCTTAAAAATTTGTTTTTAACTAATTAATGAAACATTATCTACAGCAACAATTATTTTTATGTAAAAGAAAGTTATGACTATTTGGTTTTAAAATGCAACTTCAACAAGTTTCATGCTATATAAAGATGTTTAAAAAATATGAATATTTTGTGCTGGTAGCAATTCTGGAAGAGTACATTAAGTAATTTTTCATAGCATTTCAATAAAGTAAAGCCAAACTGAGTGGAATGATAAATTAAGGATTGCGCATCATCATGGGTCAATCCAGGCAGCCTTTGATGCCGCTTGGAAGTAGCTTCACAAAACTACTTTTTAGCTTGAATGATATCTTCACAAATTATTTCCAGTAAATTTTAGTTTATTAAAAAGATTTTTGTGTAAGAGGCATACTGAATGTTGTGTTTTTAACTTTTTTTCTTGCATTCATATTGTTTATTTAGCTGTGAAAGCAAAACATGGCAATTGGTGTTGAAGGTTCTCCTCCTCCACCCGCACCTCTTAATACCTGCCGAGGCAAATGGATTTCTTATTTACATGCCCAGACAAATCATTTTGTTTTCTACAGAACAGTTAAACTAGCTGACTTATGTCGTTAGAACCATAACAAAAATGTATATATAAGTTCTGTTGACAGTAGAATGAAATGCCAGAAATCCAACGTTCCAAAAATTTTGCACAAAACTTGGTTTAGTTGCATTTTTTCCAAAAACAGAAAAGAAAATAACACTATGGGAATGAAAATGTACAGTTTATCTCAAAAACTGAGAGAGGAAGAAAGATACAAATAATCTGGTAATCTGCACACAAATTTGTACAAGATCTACTGGTGTCTCTAAAAATTGTAGAAAACCAGAGTTTTTAGTGAACAAGTACATCAAAGAGCTAAAATATTATTACCAGCGCGTCAATATGGAAACCATAGCAACTGCTGGTAAACAACGGCAGATGTGAAGGTCATTAAATGGTGTAAATAACACCTGATGAAGTGCTCGGTTAATCAGTTCCTCATCCTGTCCTTCAACTAATGTCCATTTTGGGCCACTGATTAGAAGATCAGCCTCAGACCATTCGGCAACCAAGGCAGTAGGGTTAACTTTCCAAAATTGCAGTAATGTCATGGAAAGTGTAAGATTAAAAATATCTGGTTTTCTACAAGGATCAAAAATGTATTTTATGAAGAATAAAATTAACAAAATTGGTCGTAGAAATGTAATTTGCTGTTTCATATAAGCAAGAACAATTTAATTCAAGAATTGACTGAAGTTAATACTTCAACCCAGAGTTAATCTCTGAGTCAATGACTCATTGTAATAGCCATAATTCACAGTGGCGAAGCCTGACTTTGTAATTAAGGGATGCAATGCAGTTCATATGCGATAAATAGGTGGCAAAAGTGATATGAATGAAAATTTTTAATAATTAAAATTAGCAAGTGACCAGTACCACCAAAAAGAAATGTCTATGTAGAAGTTCAAATGCAAATATTTATAAAAAAAAATTTTCAGTGGAAATGTTGAAAGGGAAAGAAAGTTGTCTTCCCACACAACGAAAATAATTACAAATTGCTTCCATGGTGCTTACACTTTTCAGAAGAGTCACCGAAACAAATAGCTACACTAATAAAAGTAACGCTTACTTTTATACATGTGTTATTCCTGAAATAATGGCACGTCATCGCTAAAGAACGTGCGACATAAAACTACTGAAAGTTAAACCATACGTACGACATAAAACTACTAATGGAACTGAATCAATTAATTATACTAACACAGAAAACTTTTGACAAATTGCAACTTCAAACTATTGTTACAGGAGTCCTCTGAGTGCTGAGTCTGACTGACCGTTTGAAAGACGCGCATGCTCAAGATAGTGGCTTTATCCTTGCAACTCCCTCGTGTGTTTCTGCCTTCGACGCCGTGGAAGCATTTGGAAGAATGCTTCCTCACGCTCTATGCTTAGCATAGCATTACTGGCTGCAGCCATCCACTTTGCGGGCGGGCATGCCATGTTACCGGGGCTCAGCTGGATGCATTATCTGCTTTGCTTCCAATGAGAGACTTACGTGCGAGAAATTTTCTTCTTGTTTTTGTAAAAATACAAATATGAATTTGCTTTCTTAAAAATAAAAGATACTGAAAAAAAAAAAAAGTGCCCGCTGCGTTATGTTGGTGCTATATTTTATTTTATTTTAATGCTACATATGTGTATTTTTAATTCACGCAAAAGAAAGCGCATGAACCAAAGGGAAGCAATGCTTCCCTTGCTTCCATTGACGCTTCGCCACTGATAATTCACCAAAAAACATGAGATATCAAACTTCCATGATAAGCTGTTAGTGGTACCTAAATGACAGTAAACATCACAGCAATGATTAAAAAAAAAATTAACTGCTTTATGTACATGGCCCACACACACACAGAAAATATACATTTTTTGTATCGTGAACTACGTATGAAAATAACATTAAAGATCATTTTCATAGCTGTGTCAGGATTTTTTTGTATGCATGCATCTATAACACTGGGTGTGGCATGCAATATACAGCAGGTTTTGTTTTTTTTTTTTGCTTTTTTTAACTCTCTGCCTCAACAGAGAAAAATAGATATCTCTGTGAAAAGTTGAATTCTTAGAAAGTCAAGGAAACTGACACTATAAAAGCACATATCATTTGCTTTTCTTCTGTTTTGCTATTTTTTTTAAAATATGGTAGCCTATTGGTTAGCCCTCTTATGATTACTGATGTGGGCAAGAACAGCCGTGAAACACAAGCTAGTTATGAGGTGAACATTACACAAATATCTTGTGCACAACCATTCTGTGTGCTGAATAGGAAAAGTTAAGCTGATATGCCTTCAGAGCTCTAAATCACTAATAAAGTAAAACTACTAAAAAAAAAAAAAAAAAAAAAAAAAAAAAACCCAACTATCCTAAACCTTTTTCATAGCAAAATTTACAGTTGGAAACAAACAAACTTATCAGTGAAAGGATACAGTATACATTTATTTTTTATCTCTGTTATTTTCCAGCACTGTAAAGAACTGCTTAGATCTGACAAGAGAAAAGTTCCTAAGTTGGAGGAGTTACATGGATAAATATAGAAGTTAGTACTCAATTAGAAGACTTGCCCCCAGGGCGGCCAACTATCCAATCTTTATATCACCAAAATCACAAGCAAATATCTCCAGAAAATCACCAGATTTAAGGAAGAAATCAGCAGTGCCGTATTACAGAAGTCTGGAACGAAATATAAGTTATATTAATATGTATATATATAATTTTAATATATATATATATATATCATCATCATTGTCAACCATTATCAATCCACTGCTGGATGAAGGTCTCCCCAAGTTTCCTCCACAACGGTCTGTCTTGTGCCAGTCTCCTCCATGTCACCCCTGCATACTTTCGAATTTCATCCACCCATCTCCCATGTGGTCTTCTTCTGGGTCTTTTCCTGTCCCTTGGAATCCAATCTAAAATTTCGGCTGTCCATCTATGGTCTGTCCTTCTGGCAGTATGTCCAGCCCATTGCCATTTCAGGGATTTAACTCTGGTCATGATGTCTTCCACTCTCATCATTTTTCGGATCCACAAGTTACTCTTCTTATCTCTCCTGGTTACACCAAGCATGTACCTCTCCATGCTTCTTTGAGTTGTCTGCAGCCTTTGTATGTCTCTTTTAGTTAAGGTCCACGTGTCTGCACCATACGTAAGCACTGGAAGGATGCATTGATCAAACACTTTTCTTTTAAGACATAATGGCATATTGCTCTTGAAAATTATGCTGTTTCTTCCAAAAGCTCTCCAGGCAAGTTTTGTACGCCGATTAATTTCTTCATCAATGTGACCCTCACTTGATATCTGCTGTCCAAGATAAACATACGTATCTGTTATCTCCAGTTTTTCTCCATCAATCGATAAATCTTCATTTCTTGTAAAAGCATTGAACATCACTTTTGCCTTCTGAAAGTTCATTTTTAATCCCACTTCTTTACTCTTGTCAGCAAGTTCCTGGATCATACTCTGCAGCTCTGATGGGGTAGTTGCAAAAATGACTACGTCATCAGCAAAACGAAGGTGGGTTAGATAATCTCCATTAATCTTTATCCCTTTGTTTTCCCAGTTCAGTGATTGAAAGACATTTTCCAATGTGGCATTAAAGAGCTTCGGAGATATGGTGTCACCTTGTCTCACTCCCTTTCCAATTTTTATGTGTGTTGTATTTTCAAACAGCCGAATCTTTGCACTTGCATTTTCATAGATGTTATTAATAATATTAATGTATGCATCTTCAATACCGCAGGATTTCAGAGCCGTGGTAACAGCTGATGGTTTCACCGAATCAAAGGCTTTTTCATAATCGATAAAAGCCGTGCACAATGGAAGTTCATATTCCCTCGCTCTTTCAATTAGTTCTCTCAGTACGTGGATATGATCTATTGTGCTGTAGCCACTCCTGAATCCAGCTTGTTCTCTCGGTTGAGCCATGTCCAGTGTCACCTTCAAGCGGTGTGAAAGAACTTTAGTGAAGATTTTATAAACCACTGATAGGAGGCTGATAGGTCTGTAGTTCCTGAGATCCTCAATGTCACCTTTTTATGTAGCAGGATCATTGTAGCATTGTTCCAATCCTCAGGAATCTTCCCTTCATTAAGGCATCGAGTGAAAATTTGGGCGAGTACTATTTCAATTTCTCCACTTGCTTCTTGTATGATGTCTATAGTAATTCCATCTTCTCCTGGAGCTTTCACCCGCTTCATGTTCTTGATTGCATGAGCAACTTCTGCTGGGAGGACTGGAAGAACTCTGGTACCTTTCGTGATGTCTGGAGTACATGTATCATCCCTTTCATATAATTTGGAGTAGAAATCTTCACTCTTGTCAAAATTTCGCCTCTATTTCTTGTTATAGAACCATCTTCTTTTCTCAGAGCCATAATCTGTTTTCTTCCCTTACTGGGATGTCCCTTTGCTATCTTAAGGCTTTGGTTGTTTTCAATTGCTTTCCTCACTAGCTCACAGTTGAATTTCCTTACGTCTTCAGTGATACTTTTTCGTGCTGTCTTGCATAGCTCTATATATTCCACTTTGGAAGTCACATCTTCTTTAGTTGTCCTCATCTCTCTTCTTTTTTGCATCAACATTTTGGTTTTTCCTGATAATTTGTTCACATGCAACTTGTTCTTAGACCCAGCTAATTTTGTTGCTGTTTCCATAAGAGCTTTGGTTACTTTTCTGTTAACTTCCGAAATATCCACTTCTTCCGATGTTAGGCCTTCTAAAGCAGAGAATCTGTTCTTCAGTTCCAACTTGAAGGTATTATGGTGTTTTTTAAGGTTGGTTATGTCAATACATTTTGTTTGTCTTATGAGCTTGCCACGTTCAAGTTTAGTGTTGAGGTGCATCTTACATCTCACCAATCTATGGTCACTACCTGTGTTGAACTTGTTTAGCACACTGCAGTCTTCTATGACGAATTTTTTGTTACACATAATAAAATCAATTTCACTTGTCGTCCCAATTGGATGTCTCCATGTCCATTTCCTGTGTGGCTTTTTCTTGAAAAAAGGAGTTCAAGATGAAAAACCCTTCTGCCTCTGCAAACTCAACGAGAGTATTTCCACGCTGGTTTCTGTTGCCGTGACCGAATTTACCTACTGAAGTTTCATTCTGTTGCCGGTGCCCTATTTTTGCATTGAAATCTCCCATAATTATCTTCAAGTGCTGCTTACCTTTATTATTTAGATGACGAATTTCCTCATAAAATTCTTCAATTTCTTCTTCAGGATGACTTCTGGTGGGTGCATAAGTTTGAATAATCTGAGCCTGGTATCTTCTCGATAGTTGGATAATGAGTCGTGCAGCTCTGTCAGAGGAACTTTCAACTTCTACCACTTTATCCTTCAGTTTCTTGTTTATTATAAATCCAACACCACTAGTTCTGCCAGTATCTGTCCCACGATAATAGAAGAGATGTCCACTTTTCAGTTAAATGAGATCTTCTCCTTTCTCCTTATTTCACTTAGCCCGACGATGTCCCACTTGATCCTTTGTAGTTCCTCTTCCAATTCAAGAAGCCTTGAATCAGAAGATAGGGAGCGTCCGTTATAGGTAGCCAAGGTCAGCATCAAATGGCAGCCTAGTCCGGTCCTCCGAGGATTCTTAGCACCCTCTGCCTTAATGTCGCACTGGCCGCTGCCTTGGCCAGGTACATTCCAGCTGCCGGAGACTGAGGGCCAAGATTTAAGTTGTAGAGTCATTTTGGAGGTGTTTGGCCATAACTCACCACGCTGGCCAAGCGGGTTGGTGAGTGTGGGATAGCATTTCCTCTGATCCCGATGGTATAGTTATACCGCTAGTGGGAACAGGATGCACCACGAGAAGGCGGGGTTGACATTTGTCAAGGAGAGGCTGTGATGTTACGCATCACCTGACCTTACATCCCTTTAATATATACATATATATAAAGGATTTTCTCCTGTTGAGTCCTTGTATGATGCTATTTTTTTATATGTTTGGATATAAATTTATCTTCAGGTTTTAATATATACATATATATTTACAAGTTTGGATATAAATTTATCTTCAGGTTAGCTTTGTAAGAAAACGGAAAAAATTTACAGTAAAAATGTTTTATCAGTCAGTCTGCTCAAAAGTTTTCAAATTCATCATCTGAATATGGCATCTGAGAAGATGACGATTGACCCTCGGTGAATCTGTCATAAATTGCCATTGTGGCAATTTTTCAATTACTTTTTTGGAAGCTCATATTCATGACACTACTTGCCCTCACGCTTCAAACCCAACTTTATGATCAGTATGCTCACTAAAGTGTCAGATTTCATTTTATTTCTGGTGTTGTTTTTTACATGATTTACATAACTGAAAACTCGTTCAACATCTGCATTCGAATGTGGCAGTGTTAAAACATGTAACGCAAAATCAGAAAGTTCCTTAAAAGGATTTTCTCCTGTTGAGTCCTTGTATGATGCTATTTCACACCATAGCTTTACAGTGTCATGAATTTCAGTCCATTTGACATAATGAAAATTTCGGCAATGCCTTTCAATCTGCGTTACTATAGATGCATCGGAATAAAAAGGTGCTCCAAAATTTACAACAGAAGCCTTCAGTGGTCTTAAACATTCTGATACAGATAACAAAGACATATGCTGCAAAAATATAAATGTTCGATTGTAATCGTTTCCTCAGCTGTGCTACAAGTTCCTTCAAGAACAAAACACATTTTTTCGCATATCCTTTTCAATATTTTCTGGTGTTAAATTATTTTTAAAATTTTGAAATATATGATAATTATAAGATAGGATCCTTTAATCAGAAACATTTTCTCATACTTCAGTTCAGAGCAGACAACCAACTGAGGATGTGGGAGCCAGCGCAAGAGTTACCGCTTGCAACAGGATGTATACAATTTATTTAGAAATCTTCTTTTAGAACACTACATATTCGTATGAGGTTCCAGTCAAAGGTATTTTAGGAAAAAAAACTGACAAAAAGTAGAGAAAAGAAAATAATTGTTTAAAACATGAAAGGATAAAAAGTGGTGAAATACAATATTGAAAAACAAAATTGATCCATTTGTTTATCAGTTTTGTAAACAATTATTTTTATTCTTTGTCGGTGATATTCCCATATTTAAAATGAGTAAGTGTGTATATTACATTTACTTTTGGTAAATTCTTGAAATACAACTGATATAGTCAAAATTGAATTAAATATTATATTTTAAGTTTTGCAAAGAAATACTGCTATTGTCTTGGGAGCTAAAATAAAATAAAAAATGTTCGAGAGTATAAGGTACCTTTAATTTATATTACATTTTAGCTACAAATATGTTAAATTTAAAAAGCTTAATCAATAATCTTATTTAGTTCTTTTGATATTTTTTTATAAATTACAGGAGCCAATGCTTTCAATTTATTTAAAGGTTTTTTGAGCACTGTTAGATCTCATTTCAAATTCCAGAAATTTTCTGAGGTCACACTTTATGGCAATTTTTATCTGCTCTGTATTTTTGGATATTTGTTCAAAGGATAGTGCATTTCTATTTTTCTACATATTAAATTTTGTAATTGCTATTATATGATGTATTATTAAATTTTTTGGTTCAGAGCAGTGTAACGGTCTATGGTACAAGATTTGGTGGGTAGTAAATTTATCATTATAATTTAAATATTTTTGTAACCAATCCCAGATGTGCTTTGATTACAATCAACGAATAAATTTTCTAGAATTTCCTCTGAACACAGAGGGTGCAGTTTGGATTAGGTAATTTTTTAATTTTAAACAGCCATTTTCTTGTAGGAACAATATTATGTGAAATTTTGAAGAGTAAGTCTCTAGTATGAGTACTTAATTTTATTTTGTATTGCTGCATCCAAATAATTTTTACTGTATTAGATAGTAGTATATCTTCTAATTTTGTTGAATGATTTTTGTTTAACGCTAGGTGTATTTTACATAATTTATCATCATGGGTGATATTTTTTAAAATGGATTTTTCCGTTATTTCCTTCCAAATACTTATCATTTTTGCATATTTATTTCTGTGAAATAAACAAATGTTTTTTGAGGTTTGGATTAGTTGAAGCACTGTATTTCTCTACCGACCTGAAATTTTAAATGCTGGGTGCTTCTCATTTTGAAAAACATTTCAAAGTGTAAGGAAACGGAGTAAATCGCTTTTCAAAGATGGTCTCACAATACCCAATCCCCCATATTCATAATTGTTATACATTACGTTTCTTTTTATTTATCCCCCTTTCCTTCTTAATGAAACGGAAAGGAAGTTGTTTTGCGTTTTTTATGACATCTTTAGGAATTTCAAAGGTTCTGGCAAAGTAATAAAACTTTGAGAAATGTAAAGATTTTATAATTTTGGCTTTTTGAAAAGAAGGAATAACTTTTTGTTTCCAATTTTGTATTATATCTTTTCATACTTTCGATACATTCTTTCCATTTTGTAGTTAAATTTGAATCCTCATAAACCAGATGGTCCTACTGTCTGCCCTGCAGATAGAGACGGGTCGGAAATCACGTCACTGATACCAGTATGTCACCGTCACCAGCTGTGACTCGTTTGCTGAAATATCAGTGACAGAATCACTGTAGGCGCCACCTGTCGCTGTAACTGGCGGAAACTTCTAGCTCCTACAATCCTGCTCTTTGGGGACGGGTTAGGCGCTACTGAGCTGTGACAGTGATTTCCGCAAGAAAAAACAAACTTTTTTTTTTTATTATATACAGTTGATAAAAGAGTAAGCTTGTTCAATTGATTATTACTAAATCCCTCATTTGATCTGTAGTTCCGTTGGTTTCCATAATTTCAAAGGAGCTCCTTGCCTGGAGGCGATGTCACCTGCAGCGCGGGCAGTGACTTATGGCGGCCAATGCTGCGTGGAACTGTGAATGCAAGCTCGATGGTTCCTGTCACTGATATACTGAGTCACTGACTGACAAGCGTTACGCGGTCTGGAGGCGCTGCTGTCACCGACTGTGATTTTGTCACTGATACTTGTTTGGAACCGTCACCGTGCTGTCACTGATACTTAAAAGTCACCGTCAAACCCATCTCTACCTGCAGATGCTGCATGTTGCAATTTGACAAAAACAGAGAGTAAGATTAAAAATCTCCAGATTTCTCGCTAGATGAGAAACGATATCTCTAGTATTGAGACATGTCGCTGGAAGGATAATTTTGTCACCAGATGTAAATCATTATCTCCAGATCTGGCGACAAAGTCGCTATGTTGGTCACCGTGCTTGCCCCACCAGAAAAATATCACATGAATTTTTTATAAAACATTTTATAACAATAATACTGCCACCTTTTAACTGACAACAATTATCAGCATTGTTCATTGCACAAAATTGAAACATATCTTTGATCAACACAGAATACTGATTACCATTTATAGGGGCTGGACCATGTTTATGTGGGCACTTAAGTTCCAAAATTTGCTTTTCAGAAACTTCTTGTCCCATAGATGCCCTTTCACATAACCTACGATGTACCTGTTGCAATGGTTGAGTTGCTGTTTTCAACAACTTTTTGATTGATCCCAGATGATTTTCAAAGGGAAATGCACTGAAATTATCCAAAGGACCCAACTTTTTTACATCTTCATTCAAATGAACCAAGGAATGTACATTGTACACAATAAACTCCTTACCATATAACTTCATTGCATGTTCAACAAATAATTTCAAAAGATCTCCTGCAAAGCCATTTAAAATGTTACACATAGAATCTCTAGTTAAAATCCTTATAGCAGCATGCAGAAGCATAAAATTGTCATATATTTTCTTAGGAACAATATTTTTAGCACAACAGGGCCAGTAAATAGCAAAAATGTGCGAAATTCTGTGGCTTTCCACCTATGAATTTCCCTTAAGCTGCGTGGCTTCCTACTGAATTCCTTAGATGAAAAAATTGCTAGTTTTAGCAAAGAAGTGGATATTTCTGTAATGAGCCGACTGGGCTGACGTGTAGCCCTTGTATCCGTGTTAATAAAAGACGACGCATTAGTCCCAGACATACTAAATGCATGTAATGTAAAGGGAATTGTGTTACCATACCAGTTGGCAATGCTTCAAGGGGGATAACCCTACATGGTGCTCTTCATCACTTCTACTTGTAAATGTTTCATCACTTCTCAGTGGTGCACTGGTCTCCAAAAAAAAAAAAAAACATTTTATTTTTCCATGTGCCTGATTGGGAGCACTTGTCACAACCACTATACCCATTATGAGATTTAATACACTTTACAAAAGCTCTAGCAGGAGCATCACAAATGAAAGCATTTAATTTAAATTCTACATGACTATTACTTAGAATCAAGCCATTTTTCATTAAATTTACACCCTCTCTTATAAAATCATGCTGGTAATCTGAAAGAGGATCTGGCTTTCCAGTACCACAAAACATCCCTATAACAAATGGTTTAGAAGAAACAGATGTTAATTCACCTAACAAAGGCCAGAATTGCCTATTTGTGCTTTTATGTAAAGGTAAATATTTACATTAAGAGAAACTGATGGTTGAGGATCTAATTTACAGTTGTGTAATACATATTTAATTCCAATTTCAATTCCAAAATGACACTATTCTCCATTGTTAAGTTTTTTAACAGCTGTCTGTCTTGGGGTTTCTAACAAAGTCCTAGCATCCTTTGGGAGGTATGGATGAAATGGGTGCAGAATATTCAATAATGCTGCTAATGCAGATAAGGCAACATTATTTGAAACAACCCACTGGCGAAGATTATTCCAGAAATTCCTCTGGGGGCTCTGCCTGCTCAGAGTCAGAATCTGCACTAGAAGAATCCAAAAATTTATTTGCATATGTAAACCCGTTGCAACTAGGGTCATAAAATGCTTCACAATTTGAGGCATATGACACTCCGGTATCAGGTGACTCTACATGCGTAAATGATACCAGCACTCTAAATGGCTGAGGGATCTCGAGATTTTGAACAACAACCTGATCATGTGGTGTATTTTCTGATGCCCCATAATTAATATTTCTGTCATTTAGCTATGCATTGTTTTTATTTGTGCTCAAAATTTCAAGCTGTTCAAAGTAATAGTTTTCGAGAAAATGTGTATAAAAGAATTTGCATTGCAGATATAGGATAGAATTTCTCTTACACTCATTCATAGACAGTTGCTTTAACCTAATTGTTAGAAACATCGTTGAAAAAAACGCTACCCCAAAGTCTCGTGAAGCAGATGGAGAGAGCGGTCTTTGGGTTCATTTGGGCTGGGAAAAAGACAGAGGACATGGCTCAGGCGGTCCTGTAGTGTGTCGGAGGAGGTAAGTACCGTCTGACATGGTTGGAAGGACATTGCGGTTAACCCACAATGTCCTTCCAACCAGGAGTAGGCAGTTTTGGTGGGGTGGCATCTCTTCCGATAGATGCCTTTTGTGTGCAGGCATTAAGGACAGGTTCCATCTCTTTTGGGCCTGCCCCATGGCGCACAAGGTTTGGCAGGGAATCTGGACTTGGGCTTGGCACAAAAGGCTTGATGCCCTCCAGTTTCACCCGGCTAATGTGTTTTATCTACATCCTGCCCCGGTGGTGGGCAGGGAGGTCTGGAGGAGGATTATCACCGAGGTCTGTTATAAGATGTGGAGGGAGAGGAACAGGGTTCTGCATTCCCGGACGGCTAACTCGGGCTTCTCTCTGACAACGGTTATCCTTCAAGTCAAGTGTGAGCTCCGAGACAGGGCGAGAGTGGACGCCCGCACTTTGACCGACCGAGCCTTTAGGTATCGGTGGAGGACTTGGCCTCGGATTGTTACCGGGACCAAGAACAACTACACCTTTCATTGGGATAACTTACCCCCTTAGTTTTGGCCCTTGAAGCCCGAGGGATCTCTCGGGGAGTGTTGGGCTTTTTCTAGTGTTATGTTTTTGTGACTTGTGTTTGATGAAGGGTGTGGAGGTTAGCCTCCGACCCTTTCATCAGCGGTTTAATCTGTCTTCTCTCCGTTCGAGGTCGGCGGTACTGTCCGCCGACCGAGACGGCAGGAGCCTGTGTGAGTCGGGGGGAGTGAGTGTTTTGGTTCTGTCTCTGCTCTTTCTCTTATGATGTGGTATGAATGGATGGTATCTGAAGGGAGGGTGTTGTGTATTTGATGTTTGTGGTGTGCCGGTTCCGTGTTTAAGTAGGCCGGGGAGGCACCTGCCATGGGTCGTGTTAGTGCCTTGGTGCACCAGTCGGCCCGGTGTCCTCTCTGACAGTCTCCCGTCCGGGTCGCTGTCACTTGGTCACCTCTGAAGGGGACATTTGTCCGCCTACATGGACGTTCCGGGTGTACCTTCGGGCTGCACCCGCCGTTCTAGGTGACCTCGCCGGCTCTTTGTGTGCGGGTCCTTTCCAGTTCTTCGGAGGATCTGTATGACTCGGGGGTTTGTCTGGGGTTGCTTGTTGGGCCGTGGTGGGAGTGTGTGTAAACATCAGTGAACCATGTCTAGGTGTTTATTTTGGGCGTGGTGAACAGTGTGAAGATGTGTTGCAACAAAGTTCGTGTATGGGGGGAGGGGACGTCGTGCGAGAGTACATTAGGGCGCTCCCTTCTCCAAGTCCCCATGATTTGGGGTCTTATACGAAGACATGATGATAACAATGTTCATTCGGATGAATTCCTGATCAGTATACGTATTTTATAAAAACTCTAATAACTACCCCCCAAAAAAAAAATTCGGAGGGGGTCATCCATAGATGGCTTAATCCTTGAGATGTAAGGTTCATGAGCTTGTACCCCCCTAAATCAAAAGCGTTCCTACGCCACTGCTAGTATATCATATCGATCAGCACTTTAAAAGAAAAAAAAATTATTTTACTGGCGGCTATTTACGGGATCACTCGATCACAGCCGCATACTGGGAAATACTAACAATTAATGGTGACGAATTTACTGAGTGCAAAATTTATTATTAACTAAGAGATCCAATATATTTTTCGAAATTCAGCTCTGAAAGTGAAAAGAAAGTTAAACCTAGTATATCATATCGATCAGCACTTACAAAAAAAAATTCGCACCATTAATTTTAAACTCAATTATGTTGCTAGAATATAAAAAAGTCTTACCGAGCAATAATACTTACCAAAAATAATTAATCTCGCAGTTCAGATGTGTTGAGACGTACAGTTTGACAGTCACCTTTGTTGGAAATGAAGCGTCCACCACAGATGACACACGTGTACTGAGATTCTGGGAAGTGAGAACTGGGTGAAGCGCATGCGCGTGAAACCAGCTTGCTCGACAAGTGAAAGCAGGCGCGAAACTTTTCCCCTGGGAGCCTGAAGGCAGGTGTGGAATTTTCCCCCGCACAGCTGGCTCAAGGTCGATATGCAGCGACAATCTTACTCTCACTAGCTCATTAGTTAGAAAATCGCTGGCTTTGCGTACAGCATTCAACGATAACGTCTTGCCTACCAGATTGGGAATAGAATACGGTGGCACAGCATTGCGCTTACATTAAATTGCATGAGTGTGCTACCTGGGAAGCTGCATGTGAATCTCACAGATTCTCCAACCCAATGTTTACGTTTTGTGGGAACCCATTCCAGTGTTTTGCTATTGAGAATTCCATGCAAACAATTTTTAATACTTCCAGGTACCACGAATCCCATGGAAATTCAAAACCAGCCTAAGCATATTTGACATTTAAGGTATATTGTAAATATGAAATTCATGCCATGCAACCTGGTATTACTATAAAGTAGTTATCTTTAGGTATTTCTGTGCTAATTGCACATTAGCATGATTACCCCTGATCATGTGGCCAAATAATTTAAATCAGTTAGATATTCTTTGATGTGGCCATGCTGATGCATCTGCAGTGCAATATGAAATGTAATTTTTATAATTGTTCCATATAAACCAAACACCCCAAACACCCCTAAAATCGGGTTGAACAAAAATTATGTATAGTATATTTTGGTTAGTATTTGAAAATGGGAAATTTGTGTCAGCTGTTTAATGCAATAGAACTTCCTGTTCATACCACCCAAATCACGCAGAGCACTTTTTTACTTTACCTTTCTACAATGCCGATGTTGTGGTGGAAACTAGGCAAAGTTTAAGAGTGTATATTTAATGTGTACACAACTTATTAATTTTTTTCTTGTTTGTGGTTTTGCTTGTTGTTGCACCTGGTAGTACTTCAGAGTATTTGTGTTACATGTGTAAGTTATGTGTCACAATATTTGTTTTACCTGGGTATTAGTTCTGTGGCCGATATAGATCATTAGCAGGACAAAATGGTTGTACAATATGTTTTTCCCAAGGTTCCTAAGACCAAAGCCACAGTCAGAGCTGTGACATGCTGGGTTCAGAAATTATGAGGGCCAAATCAATTTTTCATTAGGTTTATTTATTTGCAAATACAACATTCAGGGCGGGCAGTTAAAAAAAAACGAAACAACAAATACAGTTTATAACTCCGGTTATAAACTGTATGAAGGATCTCTTTTTTTTTCTTTGCCTATGCAAAGGAAAAAAGAGATCCCTTCATATTTTGGATTTGGCAGCTGTCATGTCAGAATATAGCTTTACCAAATGTTATTTGACAGTTATAATGGTGAGCCCAAAAGCAAAAGGAAACAAATAACATTAAGGATAAACCTAACCTAAGTTAAATATCAGGACGCACCAGGAAGTTCAACAAAAATCTTTCACATCTATTAAAAATGGTACAAAAATTACTAAACGAAACACGTTTTTTTAAACATACTTTTACCTGTTTTACAATGAATGCAATTGTCATGAAAATGCTTTCAATATATTCACACTACTTGCCCACTAAAGGGCGGTAGCTCTATTTCCTCGTACCTCTCTTTCAATCTGTTTTTTACTCACGACACTGGCTATTCGAGAGTCGAGAGGACGTGTCAAACTGATACATGCACCGGTTGCAAAGAATATCTGAGAAGTTAAGGCTCGGCGTGACGTAACTAGTGCCGCCATATACAAAGATACAAGATGCAGGGCACACAAACCAACATACAGGCTGATACTAGAGCACCTGTGCATGTGTATTTCTGTTGCCTTCAATTCTGGTAAAGAACAATCAGCCAAGCTACTCACAGCACATTAGTTCACTTCAAATTGTATGAAGAAACAAAATTAAGATGAGTTTATAAATATTGTTTCTTCAAAAATGATGATTCAGTGAGTTAAATATTTAAATCAATGTTTACAGACCTCAAAATTATAACCAAAGGACTTGAATGAGATTTCTTTATATTTGTGCATATATCTGAAGCAAGGTTGTGTTGTTAGTTCAAAGATTAAATTGGTAATCAGATTAACCTTTCATCTGTGCAGAAAAGGGAAACCTGCACCCCTGTAATGTAGCTTAAATTATAAGCAATCATAATGTTCGTAGGACAAATAAACCTCCAACTAAAAGAAACCCGTCAGAATCGACAGGGTTTTTTTTATTTTTATAAATTATAAACTCGTATGAAACAACAAATGTGAACTTTATTTTATTGACAAATTTATTCAACCACTTCATTAAAAATAATAGTCCAGTTTCATGATTTTTTTTTGACTAAAGGTTTAACGACCACTGTGAGCAACTCAATTGGCTATATATAAGTAGTCACCCATAATATTTTCAATAAAAATGGTCAACGGAGTGTTTTTATATCTTTACATAATTGGAAATGTCTTGCCTACGTGAGTAAACTGGATTGAATGAATATTAAATTGTATATATATATATCACACAGTCAAACAGCATAATGCAATCAGGTCTTCGAGAGTGTCCGCTGTTCCGATGAGAACTTTGATAACAGTGAGTGATAGCATAGTTTTGAGCAACGATTTGCTCAGAAAAGACTGGACTATCTCAGCCCCTCCATGCTTCTGCCTTCAACAGTGCACGAGTCAATAGCAGGCAATTGAATGACAACCGCATGCTTCTCCCATACACCTTACATGGGAACTTTACCTTCCCACAGCGCCTGAACAGTTGCCCCAATATAAATTTTTCTCTTTGCATGCCACATCTCCATGGCAAGACTGTATTTTTGCATATCTTTACATTCAGCCATTCTCTCAAAATAGTACTCACAGTAAACAACCTTACAGAATTAATATACAGGGTTTTCACAAATTAGTTGGGCCAAAAGAATGGTTTATTATACGTAGTTATATAGGCAAACATAAGAGTGAACAAGATTATAAGATAGTGAAACACACCAAGTTTACCTTTTTCACAAATGTTCAATGTGGCTGCCCTTCATTACTCTGCAAATGTCCTATCAGTAAATCAGTTCTTGCCATATGTTAGTGAGCATGTTTACGTCGATGAAACCAAGTGCAGTGCTGATTAGTGATTTCAATTCAGGAATGGATTTTGGAAGCAACGGATGGTAAACCTGGTCTTTAATAAAATCCCAATCTAGGGGTGAAAGGTCTGGTGATCATGCTGGCCATGGAATAACAACTCTACGGCCAATCTAAACTGGTACTTCAACCTGAGTTAAGAAATCAACACTGTGGAAGTGACACAGTGTGCAATCTTGTTGAAAAATGAAACCTTCAGGCATTGTTTCTTTCAGGATCTGCATCAGGTAAATGTGAAGCATGTTCAGATATATGATTCCTGTAACAGTTTTTTCAGCAAAGAAGAATGGGCCAGAAACATTAGAACAACTTACGGCACAAAACAAGTTTACCTTGGGACTATCTATTTCATGCTCTAAGGTGACATTAGGATATTCGGATCCCCATATCCTAACATTATGTCTATTCACTTTGTCACTTAAATGAAACATTGCCTCGTCACTGAAAACTAACTGCGACAGGAAATAGTCCTGTCACAGTTAGTTTTCCGGTGTACGTGTCCTTCCTTACGCGAACACAGAACGAATGATGAAAAACCGCGACCGACCGTTCAGTGATACATGGATGCCCAACTAATTTGTGAACACCCTGTATAGATTTATTTTATTTTTCCTGTAGTTGTTGTTTGGTGGCCATTTTCTTCAAGTGCTTGGTCTATTGCTGTAGTGAAGCATTTCCTGAGATTTTTAATTTTTGGCCGAAACGTGACAATTAGGTCTGGGTTCATGAAATCTACTTGGGAATTCCCCTCCCAGGATGATATGTTCAGTTTGGCAACTTATAAGGCTATACAGGGGTGTGAAAGAAAGACAATTTCCTTGTCCCTGATATGTGACATTCTTTGCGTATTCGTGGAATGTGTTCTTCAACTGATGATCACCCTTATGCTTCATGTATGCTTTATGTTGTACTGTATAAGTCAAGTATTGTTAATTTTTTTTTTTGTAGAAGAAAAATATTATTGTCATTATTTCATATAATTAAAAATGTGAGGTTTTAATGCCTTGTCTTCTTTCAGCTAATACTTCAGTCCTGGCAGGGGGCCTTAGCCTAAGAAATATGAGAGAGGCCATGCTGAATAAGCTGCAAACTGAAACCACAAATGCTGACATTGTTGAAAATTTGGCAGCTTGTGTTTCTGGAGTCAGCAGGAGCCCAGAAGTCCCAATGTAGCTCCAAGCACTACTGGTGGTGTGCATATGCCAAGAAGGCAGTTATTTTCTCAGCGTAGAATAACACCTAAAATGGCAAAACTTATTCTTTTTTCAAAACACTGACTGAGTTTACTTTCTCAATTAGGCGTGTATTCGATTTGCTATAATTTGCTCTCAATGTATCATGGCTGTGGCCTAGAATTAAGTTGCACACCTAATAATTTGCAGGGCATACATATTGTCTGTACTTATTGAACGCATGTATATTTTATTAGTATGGGTAAAAAGAAGTGCATGTGTCACAAGTGTTTAGTCAGAGTAATGATAAAATTATTTAATTGTTTTGCATTCCTAATCGTGTTATAAAACACATAATTTACCTACCAGCAGCTGATATTTTAAAAATTTCATTTTGCAGTGTCTGTATTTTGTGTACTTATTTATTGAACACATGCATACTTTATTTGTACGGCAAGAAGCAGCGCATGTGTCGCAAGTGTTGAGTCAGAGTAATGTGTTGGGAAAGTGCATAATTCACCTACCAGCAGCTGATTTTTTAAAAATTTAATTTTGCAGTGTATCTATTATCTGTACTTATAATTAACGCCATTAACGCTTTATTTGTACGGGAAAAAAGAAGCACATGTGTAACAAGTGTTGCATCAGAGTAATGTGTTGTAAAATACATACTTTACCCGAAGGCAGCTAATTTTTCTAAAAATATTTCGAGATGTATCTACTACCTGTACTTATAATTAATTGACACCATGTACGCTTTTTTGTATGGGAAAAAAGAAACACATGTTTACCAAGTGTTGCATCAGAGTAATCTGTTGTAAAATGCATACTTTACCTAGCGGCAGCTTATTTTTAAAAATATCATTTTGAGCTGTATCTATTATCTGTACTTATAATTGATGCCATGTACGCTTTATTTGTATGGGAAAAAAGAAGCACATGTGTAACAAGTGTTGCATCAGAGTAATGTGTTGTAAAATACATACTTTACCTAATGGCAGATCATTTTTCTAAAAATATTTCAAGATGTATCTATTACCTGTACTTATAATTGACACCATGTACGCTCTACTTGTATGGGAAAAAAGAAGCACATGTTTACCAAGTGTTGCATCAGAGTAGTTAATGTGTTGTAAAACGCATACTTTACCTAGCTGCTCCTAATTTTTTAAAAATATCATTTTGAGATGTATCTATTGTCTGTACTTATAATTGCCACCATGTACGCTTTATTTGTATGAGAAAAAAGAAGCACATGTGTCACAAGTGTTTAGTCAGAGTAATGATAAAATTATTTCATGGTTTTGCATTACTACTTGTGTTGAAAAATGTATAATTTAACAATTTAACACCAGCTGATTCTCGAAAAATGTAATTTTGCAGTGTACCTATTAGCGACATTTATTGTTGATGCCCTGTATTCTTTATTGGTGTGGAAAATTGCAGTGCATGTAACATCTATGATAAATGTAGTAATAAAATCGTTTACTAATCAATATGTATCTGTTTTATTATAGAAATAATTTTAAGAGCATTGTCTTTTTTTTCAATCTTTTTTGACTTAATATATTTTTTTTACCGATAACTTAGATATTCACAACATAATTGGAAATCAAGGTAAGTTATTGCTTCATTTTACTTTGGGATCTAAAGCCTGATGGTGTATGTGCAGAATAAATAGAAACTGGATAGGGGATATAATAGAACCCACCTGACAGCATTGGAGCCTCCAGCTGTATTTTTGAAGTCTGTTTTAAATCATTTTTGATAAGTAAAAATTTGTTTGCAGCTTAAAAAAAAACAACCCAAAAAATAACTTGCAAACAAAAAATAGATTTTTTATCTAAAAACGTTCGGGCAAGATCTTTTTATGCGTCACTTTATTACAATGTTTTTCGTTAAAATGTTAAGCTGCAGCTACATTTCGTTTAGCATGTTTACGTGAAGTCCCTGTCATTTTATTTTTTAGAGGTAGTATATTTTTTTATTTCCGCAAAAATATTTTCTTTGTTTGAAACGATTTCCTGTTCAGAATTTAAATGCTGTAAGCAGTTTTATTTTCCCATGACAATTTTGAGGCATTTTGGTACCTACGTATTCAATATCAAGACTGAAAAAGTTGGTGCTTAAAGTGAGAATAAAACTGCTAAAATTTCGTTAAAATAATATTAATTGCTAATGTATATATTTGTTTCACCAAAAGAAGGGACAGGAGGGATACTCAGAAAAGAACAACAAAAACAAATGCTTTAGTAATCAGACCCAATGAGACCGAAGGAAACAATCGCAGATCAAAGCTTCGCTTCCTTTCCGTGAAATAGGCTACCGTCCCGTGTCCTCTAAGATTTTTACGCCTGAATGTTAACTTTCCCGCAGAGCATCTATGGCCGCATTACATAGTGGCGCTGCTGTCGCCTGTTTTACGTTATCTCTACGAGACTTGAGCTTCTTCACGCGAAGCGTTTATATTCTTTGGTTTGCCTCTCTAACCATTAAGCCAAAGAATATCTAACCAGAAGAAGTTAAGGCTCAGCGAGACGTAACTATCGCAGCCGTATCTTCAGGGAAAGCATGCAGTGCACAGAAGCCAACATACAGGCTGATCGGCTGATGCCGGAGCAGACTGCGCATGTGTATTTCTGTTGACTTCAATTATTTGGGTAAAGAACAGTCAGCCGTCAGCCGAGCTACTCAGACTCACAGCACGTGATTGTTACCTTCTCGGTAGCATAATCATTTCGCAAATCGGATATGTTAGTTTTGTTACGCCAATCGGGTTAGTTAAGGCTTTTGTTTGTTCTTCAGTTTTTCAGAAACATTTTCAGTAATGCCAAATACTAGGGAATGTTTGCATTTTGTACGGACCCTTAGGCCTAACTGTAATATTTGCTGAAATTTAATTTAAATAGTAATACTAATGTTATTCCATATTTTTCTCACCAAAGTAAGGGATGGAAGCGCCAGTGAAGAAAAGCTTCACTGGCGCTGTGAAATCGTTAACAACGCCGGAGAGAGAATTTGTCATTTTCATGTAGGACTTCCGTCCACAGGTAGTAGAGTTTAGGTCCCAGCCACCTACAGCGAGATCGCCTTTTGGGCAGGACACAGAAACGGATGGAATGAGAGCAAGTCTAGCGACTTTTGACAGAACAGTTTGTAGTGAGATTAGAGTACAGTAGATGGCGCCACCGTACGATATTGCACATAGATCGATGAGAGAATTTCAGGGAGGACATAGGAAAGGATACCCATTTAACCAGTGACCAGTCACTTTACGTGCTCGTCCGATATTCAGCGATTGTTAGTAAATCACACCATCTCTGAAAGATCAGCCCAGGCTTGAACACTAATCACTAAGCCATCCGCGATTTCGATTTCACCTATATTTAAAAGATTTCAACAGTTTACTGAGTAATATTATAATATAATCAGTGAATTATTTAATCATTACACAACATCATAAATTAAAAATAAAGCATTTGGAACTAATAAAATAAAAAAAAATTTTGAAACCATTAATGTTTTTTCATCTTCATCTTTTCGTATTTCCTGTACCATCGAGTTACACTATTTTCCTATTTTGTCATAATTTAAAAAGTTATTATGTTTAGTCTAATTTTTTAATTTGAAATACCTTTATCATGAACCTCTTACTAAGTACATTTAGTGTGTTCTAAAAGGGGATTTCTAAATAAATTGTATACTTCCTGTTGCAAGCGGAAACTCTTGTGCATGCTCCCACCCTCTCAGTTGGTTGTCTGATCTGTGTGGAAAAAGTGAAAATGGCCTTTTTAAAGGATCCTTACTTGAAGTTAATCAAAATTTAAAAAGTTAAAAGAAAGTATCTGATAAACATCATAGTTTACTAAAAAACGAATGAAGGAGTTGCTGAATGGAAAAATAAGGTAATATTAATAGATTCCTTAACAGCCCCTCATGCGTCGGCCTTTTGTTAGAATGGGACATGGGGTATAAATTAAAGAAACAGAAGAAAAAAGTATTTGTGTTGAATAAATAGAACAAGATCTGTAAACTTCCTGCACAGAGATTGCCTTATTTATTAACTTTTTTTGGGGGAGGGTGTCTTTCCAGTGCAAGTGGCAAAATTAGAACGGAATTTTCGTTTTTATTTAGCCATCAAAAAAGCTTAAAACCGAGTTGGAAAACAAACCCCCCAAGTTTCATTGCATTTGTCTTTCACTAATAGAATCAACTAATTGTATCACTTGCCCTCGAATGGAAAAACACCCCCCTCCCCGCTAAAAAAATTCATGAATAAAAAAAACTTATAACTTTGAGTTTACAGATCTTGTTCTATTTACTCAGTACAAATACCTTTTTTTACCATCGCAAATATCTGTTCAAATAGTTGGAAACAACATGGTTTCAACTATTATAGTTTCGTAGGCATCTAAGTACAGGAGATCACCGTCATGTTAGATAGCACCAAGGTTCAAACTTTGTCAGATAAGATGTTTTTGGATTACATTTCATTAGTAATATATCACAAGCCCCATCAGAGACACAGGTAGAATTAAATACTCAGGGTTGCTTTAAAAAATTTAAGGGTAGACTTTGCTACAGCCTTTGCTCCCTCACAGCTGGATAGGAATAATTGACAAGTGGTAAAAATAGTGCAGAAATTTATAATAAATATTAAATTTTAATAATCCCATTAATTTTATAATAACTGTTTCTTTCTAAAAACTGTTTTTCAAGGTGCAACTCACACAACAATGGCTATCAAGCTTACGATCAGAAAGCGAAATATTTTTCTCCCATTGTGACAGTAAAAGCACATCAATAGGTGCCTTAAATACAATGCTTTGGCGGCATTTTTGTAACCACTTTGACGATTTGGAACAAAGCATGTTCTGGAAAGTGTAGATCGCATTTTTAACTGAGTAATGAGCTTTCTACTGTCCTGGGAGATTAAACGTTTATATATAAAAAAAATTAACGAATTCTAGTCCACTCTAACACAGATAAACAACAGCACAGCAATGCACGACAATAAGAAAAGTAGGGGACGATTGTAGAACAGTGCCACTAAACGGTGTTCTAAAACCTGTGACATCTTTTAACATGGGATGTATAGCCCGCTTTTGGCACCAGTCATTCTAATACACCATAGTATGGTGAAAAAACGTTGTCATTTTGAGGACTCTTCAGTTACAGATGATGACAAAGTGAGCCTTTTTCATATCCAAGCGTAGCCTACGTAATAGAAGTAGACTACATTACGTAGGCTACGACCCAAGGGAGTTGCCAAACCCTTTAAGCGGGATTGAGCAGGGCACATAAACGGATGGAGCGATAGCAATGCCTAGCAACTTTGATAGAACAGTTTGCAAGTGAGAGAGAGCACAGTAGATGGCGCAACCGTACAAGTACGATGCTGCTCATACAGGGGTGAGAGAAATTCAGGGGGAGTAGGAATGTATACCCAATGTTACCGGGGGGCCTAAGACGGCCGTAATTTACCGTTCTCATCCGATGCACGGCGGATATTCAGCTCAGGATTGAACATTGACAGTCTGACGCGCTAACCACTGAGCCATCCGCGTCTCTGGGGATTGAGTACGAATTTACAGCGATATATATATCATCATCATCATCATTGTCAACCATTATCAATCCACTGCTGGACGAAGGTCTCCCCAAGTTTCCTCCACAACGGTCTGTCTTGTGCCAGTCTCCTCCATGTCACTCCCGCATACTTTCGAATTTCATCCACCCATCTTCCATGTGGTCCTCTTCTGGGTCTTTTCCTGTCCCTTGGAATAAAATCTAAAATTTCGGCTGTCCATCGATGATCTGTCCTTCTGGCAGTATGTCCAGCCCATTGCCATTTCAGGGATTTAACTCTGATCATGTCTTCCACTCTTGTCATTTTTCAGATCCACGAGTTCCTCTTCTTATCTCTCCTGGTTACACCAAGTATGCACCTCTCCATGCTCTTTGAGTTGTCTGCAGCCTTTGTATGTCTCTTTTAGTTAAGGTCCACGTCTCTGCACCATACGTAAGCACTGGAAGGATGCATTGATCAAACACTTTTCTTTTAAGACATAATGGCATATTGCTCTTGAAAATTATGCTGTTTCTTCCAAAAGCTCTCCAGGCAAGTTTTGTACGCCGATTAATTTCTTCATCAATGTGACCCTCACTTGATATCTGCTGTCCAAGATAAACGTACGTGTCTGTTATCTCCAGCTTTTCTCCATCAATCGATAAATCTTCTTTTCTTGTAAAAGCATTGAACATCACTTTTGTCTTCTGAAAGTTCATTTTTAATCCCACTTCTTTACTCTTGTCAGCAAGTTCCTAGATCATACTCTGCAGCTCTGATGGGCTAGTTGCAAAAATGACTACGTCATCAGCAAAACGAAGGTGGGTTAGATAATCTCCATTAATCTTTATCCCTTCGTTTTCCCAGTTCAGTGATTGAAAGACATTTTCCAATGTGGCATTAAAGAGCTTCGGAGATATAGTGTCACCTTGTCTCACTCCCTTTCCAATTTTTATGTGTGTTGCATTTTCAAACAGCCGAATCTTTGCACTTGCATTTTCATAGATGTTATTAATAATATTAATGTATGCATCTTCAATACCACAGGATTTCAGAGCCATTGTAATTGCTGATGGTTTCACTGAGTCATAGGCTTTTTCATAATCGATAAAACCCATGCATAATGGAAGTTCGTATTCCCTTGCTCTTTCAATTAGTTCTCTCAGTACGTGGATATGATCTATAGTGCTGTCGCCACTCCTAAATCCAGCTTGTTCTCTCGGTTGAGCCATGTCCAGTGTTACCTTCAAGCGGTGTGAAAGAACTTTAGTGAAGATTTTATAAACCACTGATGGGAGGCTGATAGGTCTGTAGTTCCTGAGATCCTCAATGTCACCTTTTTTATGTAGCAGGATCATTGTAGAGTTGTTCCATTCCTCAGGAATCTTCCCTTCATTAAGGTATCGAGTAAAAATTTGGGCGAGTACTGTTTCGATTTCTCCACTTGCTTCTTGTATTATGTCTACAGTAATTCCATCTTCTCCTGGAGCTTTTCCCCGCTTCATGTTCTTGATTGCATGTGCAACTTCTGCTGGAAGGACTGGAGGAACTCTGGTACTGGTATCTTTCATGGTGTCTGGAGTACATGTATCATCCCTTTCATATAATTTGGAGTAGAAATCTTTCACTCTTGTCAAAATTTCGCCTCTATTTCTTGTTACAGAACCATCTTCTTTTCTCAGTGCCATAATCTGTTTTCTTCCCTTACTGAGATGTCCCTTTGCTATCTTTAGGCTTTGGTTGTTTTCAATTGCTTTCCTCACTAGTTCACAGTTGAATTTTCTTACGTCTTCAGTGATACTTTTTCGTACTGTCTTGCATAGCTCTATATATTCCACTTTGGAAGTCACATTTTCTTTAGTTGTCCTAATCTCTCTTCTTTTTTGCATCAACATTTTCGTTTTTCCTGATAATTTATTTACATGCAACTTGTTCTTAGACCCAGCTAATTCTGTTGCTGTTTCCACAAGAGCTTTGGTTACTTTTCTGTTAACTTCAGAGATGTCCACTTCTTCCGATGTTAGGCCTTCTAAAGCAGAGAACCTGTTCTTCAGTTCCAACTTGAAGGTATTATGGTGTTTTTTAAGGTTGGTTATGTCAATAGATTTTGTTTGTCTTATGAGCTTGCCACGTTCAAGTTTAGTGTTGAGGTGCATCTTACATCTCACCAATCTATGGTCACTACCTGTGTTGAACTTGTTTAGCACACTGCAGTCTTCTATGAAGCAGTTTTGTTACACATAATAAAATCAATTTCACTTGTCGTCCCATTTGGATGTCTCAATGTCCATTTCTTGTGTGGCTTTTTCTTGAAGAAGGAGTTCAAGATGAAAAACCCTTCTGCCTCTGCAAACTCAACGAGAGTATTTCCACGCTGGTTTCTGTTGCCGTGACCGAATTTACCTACTGAAGTTTCATTCTGTTGCTGTTGCCCTATTTTTGCATTGAAATCTCCCATAATTATTTTCAAGTGCTGCTTACCTTTATTATTTAGATGACAAATTTCCTCATAAAATTCTTCAATTTCTTCTTCACGATGACTTGTGGTGGGTGCATAAGTTTGAATAATCTGAGCCTGGTATCTTCTCGATAGTTGGATAACGAGTCGTGCAGCTCTGTCAGAGGAACTTTCAACTTCTACCACTTTATCCTTCAGTTTCTTGTTTATTATAAATCCAACACCACTAGTTCTGCCAGTATCTGTCCCATGATAGTAGAAGAGATGTCCACTTTTCAGTTCGATGAGATCTTCTCCTTTTCTCCTTAGCTCACTTAGCCCCACGATGTCCCACTTGATCCTTTGTAGTTCCTCTTCCAATTCAAGAAGCCTTGAATCAGAAGATAGGGAGCGTCCATTGTACGTTGCCAAGGTCAGCATCAGATGGCAGCCTAGTCCGGTCCTCCGGGGATTCTTAGCACCCATTGCCTTCATGTCGCACTGGCCGCTGCCTTGGCCAGGTACATTCCAGCTGCCGGAGACTGAGGGCCAAGATATATATATATATATATATATATATATATCATCATCATCATCATTGTCAACCATTATCAATCCACTGCTGGACGAAGGTCTCCCCAAGTTTCCTCCACAACGATCTGTCTTGTGCCAGTCTCCTCCATGTCACTCCCGCATACTTTCGAATTTCATCCACCCATCTTCCATGTGGTCCTCTTCTGGGTCTTTTCCTGTCCCTTGGAATCCAATCTAAAATTTCGGCTGTCCATCGATGATCTGTCCTTCTGGCAGTATGTCCAGCCCATTGCCATTTCAGGGATTTAACGCTGATCATGATGTCTTCCACTCTTGTCATTTTTCGGATCCACATGTTGCTCTTCTTATCTCTCCTGGTTACACCAAGCATGCACCTCTCCATGCTGCTTTGAGTTGTCTGCAGCCTTTGTATGTCTCTTTTAGTTAAGGTCCACGTCTCTGCACCATACGTAAACACTTAAAGGATGCATTGATCAAACACTTTTCTTTTAAGACATAATGGCATATTGCTCTTCAAAATTTTGCTGTTTCTTCCAAAAGCTCTCCAGGCAAGTTTTGTACGCCGATTAATTTCTTCACCAATGTGACCCTCACTTGATATCTGCTGTCCAAGATAAACGTAAGTGTCTGTTATCTCCAGCTTTTCTCCATCAATCGATAAATCTTCATTTCTTGTAAAAGCATTGTACATCACTTTTGTCTTCGAAAGTTCATTTTTAATCCCACTTCTTTACTCTTGTCAGCAAGTTCCTGGATCATACTCTGTAGCTCTGATGGGGTAGTTGCAAAAATGACTATGTCATCAGCAAAACGAAGGTGGGTTAGATAATCTCCATTAATCTTTATCCCTTTGTTTTCCCAGTTCAGTGATTGAAAGACATTTTCCAATGTGGCATTAAAGAGCTTCGGAGATATGGTGTCACCTTGTCTCACTCCTTTTCCAATTTTTATGTGTGTTGTATTTTCAAACAGCCGAATCTTTCCACTTGCATTTTCATAGATGTTATTAATAATATTAATGTATGCATCTTCATTACCGAAGGATTTCAGAGCCATTGCAACTGCTGATGGTTTCACCGAATCAAAGGCTTTTTCATAATCGATAAAAGCCATGCACAATGGAAGCTCATATTCCCTCGCTCTTTCAATTAGTTCTCTCAGTACGTGGATATGATCTATTGTGCTGTAGCCACTCCTGAATCCAGCTTGTTCTCTCGGTTGAGCCATGTCCAGTGTCACCTTCAAGCGGTGTGAAAGAACTTTAGTGAAGATTTTATAAACCACTGATAGGAGGCTGATAGGTCTGTAGTTCCTGAGATCCTCAATGTCACATTTTTTATGTAGCAAGATCATTGTAGCGTTGTTCCAATCCTCAGGAATTTTCCCTTCATTAAGGCATCGAGTGAAAATTTGGGCGAGTACTGTTTCGATTTCTCCACTTGCTTCTTGTATGATGTCTACAGTAATTCCATCTTCTCCTGGAGCTTTTCCCCGCTTCATGTTCTTGACTGCATGTGTAACTTCTGCTGGAAGGACTGGAAGAACTCTGGTACTGGTACCTTTCATGATGTCTGGAGTACATGTATCATCCCTTTCATATAATTTGGAGTCGAAATCTTTCACTCTTGTCAAAATTTCGCCTCTATTTCTTGTTACAGAACCATCTTCTTTTCTCAGTGCCATAATCTGTTTTTTTCCCCTTACTGAGATGTCCCTTTGCTATCTTTAGGCTTTGGTTGTTTTCAATTGCTTTCCTTACTAGTTCACAGTTGAATTTCCTTACGTCTTCAGTGATACTTTTTCGTACTGTCTTGCATAGCTCTATATATTCCACTTTGGAAGTCACATCTTCTTTAGTTGTCCTCATCACTCTTCTTTTTTGCATCAACATTTTGGTTTTTCCTGATAATTTGTTCACATGCAATTTGTTCTTAGACCCAGCTAATTTTGTTGCTGTTTCCATAAGAGCTTTGGTTACTTTTCTGATAACTTCAGAAATATCCACTTCTTCCGATGTTAGGCCTTCTAAAGCAGAGAATCTGTTCTTCAGTTCCAATTTGAAGGTATTATGGTGTTTTTTAAGGTTGGTTATGTCAATACATTTTGTTTGTCTTATGAGCTTGCCACGTTCGAGTTTAGTGTTGAGGTGCATCTTACATCTCACCAATCTATATTCACTACCTGTGTTGAACTTGTTTAGCACACTGCAGTCTTCTATGACGCATTTTTTGTTACACATAATAAAATCAGTTTCACTTGTCGTCCCATTTGGATGTCTCCATGTCCATTTCCTGTGTGGCTTTTTTCTTGAAAAAGGAGTTCAAGGTGAAAAACCCTTCTGCCTCTGCAAATTCTACGAGAGTATTTCCACGCTGGTTTCTGCTGCCGTGACCGAATTTACCTACTGAAGTTTTATTCTGTTGCCGTTGCCCTATTTTTGCATTGAAATCTCCCATAATTATCTTCAAGTGCTGCTTACCTTTATTATTTAGATGACGAATTTCCTCATAAAGTTCTTCAATTTCTTCTTCAGGATGACTTGTGGTGGGTGCATAAGTTTGAATAATCTGAGCCTGGTATCTTCTCGAGAGTTGGATAACGAGTCGTGCAGCTCTGTCAGAGGAACTTTCAACTTCTACAACTTTATCCTTCAGTTTCTTGTTTATTATAAATCCAACACCACTAGTTCTGCCAGTATCTGTCCCACGATAGTAGAAGAGATGTCCACTTTTCAGTTCAATAAGATCTTCCCCTTTTCTCCTTACCTCACTTAGCCCTACGATATCCCACTTGATCCTTTGTAGTTCCTCTTCCAATTCAAGAAGCCTTGAATCAGAAGATAGGGAGCGTCCGTTGTACGTAGCCAAGGTCAGCATCAGATGGCAGCCTAGTCCGGTCCTCCGGGTATTCTTATATATATATACTTAAGAGCAAAACTGAAGACTAAGGAAAAAATTTTAGAATTTAAAACGAAGGGTGCAAAATAACCTGAAAATCAAAACGCGCAACGCAGCAGTTTTGAAAATTCAGAATTCACATTCTATAAAGAAGATACCTAAGCAAAAAATACATATATAATTTTGACTCACACCTAGTACAACATAGAAAAGGTTATGTATCTACCTGTGTGAGTAAAAAGGAGAAAAGATAAAAAAATAAAATAAAACAACTGAATGTAGAAGGTGTCGAGAATACTGAGCCTTGGCTTTATCAAGGACCAGCAAAAACTCTGCATTTTCTCACTTCCACAAAGACCTAGTTCGAAATGGGTTTCTGCAAGGCCATAGATGCAAGTAACATTCCCACCTAAAATAGTTTAAAAGATATATATATAAGTCATGTCCTCCGTAGAGTAGCATGACCTAGCACTAGTTAACAATTTCGCTTGCATCCATTAACCTTCATGGCCCGACCCATGCTCTTCATCTGTTACTATTAAACAGAGAGAAGAAGATTAAAGAGAACTCAAGCTGTGAGAGTGACATAATAATTAGAAATGATTTTCAGCTATAACGAAATTCCATGTTCGTTTGAGAGAGAATTTAAACCTGAAAAACAATGCAAAAGAAATCCAAATTTTACATTGCAATTAAAAGAGGAAATGTTAATTTATAACGAACAGATTTTTGAAAGAAAACTTGAGTCTAAAACCCCCTACTCTACAACTTATGACAGCACGAAAACGAGAATAAGTTAAAGATAATAATTAACTAAAGAAAACTTTGTGAAAGTTATATACCTTAAACAGTTAGTTGCAATATGTACAAAGTATTTCAGCAGTGCTTTAAGTGCATAATTAATTAGTTATTAAGAACTTAACTACTTTGAAAAAACAGCGCATAGACAGCGCATAGAAAAGGAACAAGCTTAGCCATCTTCTGTTCCTAGGTACCCCAAAAGGCGCTCAAAGTTACAAAGAAAAGTAAGAGTTAAAACCCGCAAAAATGTTAACAGACAAACCAATGCTTAAAAGCTGAAAAGCTAAAAAACGACAGAGGAAAGGGTACATGAAGTACAAACATTGAACTTATAAAACCTAGAACCCAAAAACAAGGAAGAGAGCTTACCTCTTGTGTGACAAAAACTTTTCTCCTTACAAGAGAAGAACATGGCTGACCTCTTCCGCCACTCCCTAGACGCTGGGGGCAGTGAGGGTGGGGCTGATGGCCTCCTCATACAGCAAGAAACCAACGCGCGGAGATTTTAACCAGAGAAAAAAATATATAAACTTAAGACTGTGGATCTGAATGATCAGAAAGAGCAGAATTAACTCTCCAGAATACATGAGAAATATTATAAAATACACGAGCAGTGTATTTAATAATCTTTGCATGTATTAAATCACCTTAGTGAGCTTCTATAGATTAATCAGAATCTTATTAATTTTAATGTTGGTTTTACTATTTTTAGTATAGCTATCCTAGTGATGAATAACTAGTTTTCTTTTTTATTTGTTTTTATTTTCTTTTATAAACAGATTTTTAAGCTTTTTTTGTGATTTTGTTTATATTATTTAATTTTTTGTTTTAATAGGACCGTCATATCCATAGCACTAAGGTTCCTTTAGGTAGTTAATAGGCATCCTCTAGCCAACTTCCTTACGGCTTTGATTGGTCAGAATCATATTATTAACTGTGTAGAAAATTAAAGCAGATCTGCCAACCTTACTCTATTATTCAGAATAATTTTTCTTAAAGTTCTTTTGATGAAAGAAGAAGGAATTTCGTTCTCTAGAAAACTTTCTAATAGTATATTAATGTGGTAATTGAAGTCCAAATTGTTGCTGCAAATTCTTGAAATTCTTAGGACCTGAGAAATTAGTACATTCTCAATTACTTTGGTTGAAATGTTATTATTCCAGGTATCTTCTTTATAGAATATATATATATATATATATATATATATATACTTAAGAGCAAAACTGAAGACTAAGGAAAAACTTTAGAATTTAAAACGAAGGTTGCAAAATAACCTGAAGATCAAAACGCGCAACGCAGCAGTTTTGAAAATTCAGAATTCACATTCTATAAAGAAGATACCTAAGCAAAAAAATACATATATAATTTTGACTCACACCTAGTACAACATAGAAAAGGTTATGTATCTACCTGTGTGAGTAAAAGGAGAAAAGATAAAAAAATAAAATAAAACTACTGAATGTAGAAGGTGTCGAGAATACTGAGCCTTGGCTTTATCAAGGACCAGCAAAAACTCTGCATTTTCTCACTTCCACAAAGACCTAGTTGGAAATGGGTTTCTGCAAGGCCATAGATGCAAGTAACATTCCCACCTAAAATAGTTTAAAATATATATATATGTCATGTCCTCCGTAGAGTTGCATGACCTAGCACTAGTTAACAATTTCGCTTGCATCCATTAACCTTCCTGGCCCGACCCATGCTCTTCATCTGTTACTATTAAACAGAGAGAAGAAGATTAAAGAGAACTCAAGCTGTGAGAGTGACATAATAATTAGAAATGATTTTCAGCCATAACGAAATGCCAAGTTCGTTTGAGAGAGAATTTAAACCTGAAAATCAATGCAAAAGAAATCCAAATTTTTACATTGCAATTAAAAAAGGAAATATTAATTTTTAACGAACAGATTTTTGAAAGAAAACTTGAGTCTAAAACAACCTACTCTACAACTTATGACAGCACGAAAACGAGAATAAGTTAAAGATAATAATAAACTAAAGAAAACTTTGTGAAAGTTATATACCTTAAACAGTTAGTTGCAATATGTACAAAGTATTTCAGCAGTGCTTTAAGTGCATAATTATTTAGTTATTAAGAACTTAACTATTTTGAAAAAACAGCGCATAGAAAAGGAACAAGCTTAGCCATCTTCTGTTCCTAGGTACCCCAAAAGACGCTCAAAGTTACAAAGAAAAGAAAGAGTTAAAACCCGCAAAAATGTTAACAGACAAACCAATGCCTAAAAGCTGAAAAGCTAAAAAACAACAGAGAAAAAGTACATGAAGTACAAACATTGAACTTATAAAACCTAGAACCCCAAAACAAGGAAGAAAAATTATTCTGAATAATAGAGTAAGGTTGGCAGATCTGCTTTAATTTTCTACACAGTTAATAATATGATTCTGACCAATCAAAGCCGTAAGGAAGTTGGCTAGAGGATGCCTATTAACTACCTAAAGGAACCTTAGTGCTATGGATATGACGGTCCTATTAAAACAAAAAATTAAATAATATAAACAAAATCACAAAAAAGCTTAAAAATCTGTTTATAAAAGAAAATAAAAACAAATAAAAAAGAAAACTAGTTATTCATCACTAGGATAGCTATACTAAAAATAGTAAAACCAACATTAAAATTAATAAGATTCTGATTAATCTATAGAAGCTCACTAAGGTGATTTAATACATGCAAAGATTATTAAATACACTGCTCGTGTATTTTATAATATTTCTCATGTATTCTGGAGAGTTAATTCTGCTCTTTCTGATCATACAGATCCACAGTCTTAAGTTTATATATATTTTTTTCTCTGGTTAAAATATCCGCGCGTTGGTTTCTTGCTGTATGAGGAGGCCATCAGCCCCACCCTCACTGCCCCCCAGCAACTAGGGAGTGGCGGAAGAGGTCAGCCATGTTCTTCTCTTGTGAGGAGAAAAATTTTTGTCACACAAGAGGTAAGCTCTCTTCCTTGTTTTTGGGTTCTAGGTTTTATAAGTTCAATGTTTGTACTTCATGTACTTTTTCTCTGTTGTTTTTTAGCTTTTCAGCTTTTAGGCATTGGTTTGTCTGTTAACATTTTTGCGGGTTTTAACTCTTTCTTTTCTTTGTAACTTTGAGCGTCTTTTGGGGTACCTAGGAACAGAAGATGGCTAAGCTTGTTCCTTTTCTATGCGCTGTTTTTTCAAAATAGTTAAGTTCTTAATAACTAATTAATTATGCACTTAAAGCACTGCTGAAATACTTTGTACATATTGCAACTAACTGTTTAAGGTATATAACTTTCACAAAGTTTTCTTTAGTTTATTATTATCTTTAACTTATTCTCGTTTTCGTGCTGTCATAAGTTGTAGAGTAGGGGTTTTAGACTCAAGTTTTCTTTCAAAAATCTGTTCGTTAAAAATTAATATTTCCTTTTTTAATTGCAATGTAAAATTTGGATTTCTTTTGCATTGATTTTCAGGTTTAAATTCTCTCTCAAACGAACTTGGCATTTCGTTATGGCTGAAAATCATTTCTAATTATTATGTCACTCTCACAGCTTGAGTTCTCTTTAATCTTCTTCTCTCTGTTTAATAGTAACAGATGAAGAGCATGGGTCGGGCCAGGAAGGTTAATGGATGCAAGCGAAATTGTTAACTAGTGCTAGGTCATGCAACTCTACGGAGGACATGACATATATATATATTTTAAACTATTTTAGGTGGGAATGTTACTTGCATCTATGGCCTTGCAGAAACCCATTTCCAACTAGGTCTTTGTGGAAGTGAGAAAATGCAGAGTTTTTGCTGGTCCTTGATAAAGCCAAGGCTCAGTATTCTCGACACCTTCTACATTCAGTAGTTTTATTTTATTTTTTTATCTTTTCTCCTTTTACTCACACAGGTAGATACATAACCTTTTCTATGTTGTACTAGGTGTGAGTCAAAATTATATATGTATTTTTTTGCTTAGGTATCTTCTTTATAGAATGTGAATTCTGAATTTTCAAAACTGCTGCGTTGCGCGTTTTGATCTTCAGGTTATTTTGCAACCTTCGTTTTAAATTCTAAAGTTTTTCCTTAGTCTTCAGTTTTGCTCTTAAGTAACTAATTTCAATTTATTATTTAGCAGCTCATGCGCAAATTCTAGTTGAAATGTTTTATTATTATTGTTTTATTATTATTTTTTTATTACTATTTTTTTATTTGAGGTTTTTTTCATTTTCTAATTTTTATTTTTGTATGTTTTGGATGCGGCTTTTTGGAGTGTAGTTTATACTCGAGTTTGGTCTTTTTCTTGGACTGCTTATTTCTAAAAAGTTTTTCCTAGTTGGTTTGCTCAGAATTTGTATGTTTTGGCCCAAGTGGAGTTCTAAGGACGATGAAAGGATTGGAGGTCAGCTCAGATATTTTAAGTCCTCCCGCTCGGTTAGGCTAGCACCCTTTCCCATAGTGTATGAACTCGCTGGCAAAGGTAATCTAAAGTTATGAAATGACAAACATTGTTTGACATGCAAATCTGCAGATCCTAACCTGTATTCTTCTGTTGAGGATAATTGCTCCAACAAGTTTTGCAAAGCCTACAATACCATCTATAAGCTCACCTGTACTGTCTGCAACCTTAGCTATATTGGCCAAAGTAAAAATCCTCTTCATCTTAGGATTAATGGTCACAGGTCTCTAGTTAACAAGTTCTCTAATTCAGGAGTGAACCCCTCCACAAACGCCAACCAGTACTCTACCTTTGAATTAGAGCATTTCCATACTCATGGTTTTGACAAAGTGAAAATAGAGGTACTACATATTATCCCTGACCTCTATGCTCGGCTAGAAACTGAATCCCTTGAAATTTTGCAGCATCAGTCTCTTTATCCCTATGGCCTTAATTCCACTCTATCTGACAATAAGCATAATCAGCATAAATTTTCAATTCGTGAACTCTTCTTTCTTGTTAATAATAAGAGCTGCTCTAGAGGTAATAGAGGACAGAGGTTATTTCGCACATCAAGCAAAGTTGATTTTGCTAACTTGCTAAAAACTCTGGAAAGCTTTAAAACTGGCACTAATTTTGTTAAAAATACTTACAAAATTCTCAAGTCCTTCAAGCACTCTGTCCTTAAAAGTTTTTTCAAATTCTGGAATGAAACTGCTGACCATGTTGATAAGCATGTTTTTGCTTTGGTTCTGGACATTCTTAAACATATTCTTAAAGATAAAATTTCTCTTAAAGAATTTTCCAGTAATTTTGTTACCATCAGGTTTCTAAATAAAGCCTACGATAATCTCAATGTAAGGAAGCTGTTCTACAATAATGCAATTTTTTTCCCATCCACAGGCACCAGTCTATTGTAAGTTTTAAATATGTTAAGACCTTAGGGTCAATAGTTAAAAACTACAAACTTAACTCTTCGAGCTACATTCCTGTAATTACTACATGTTCTTGTGATGAACATAAAGAAACAGTTCACTATGATAAGAATTACAACCATATTATCACCGGAAACTTGAGTTTTGTTGAAAATGAAAAGCTTAGGAATTTATTAGAGTATGGCTCTAAATTCAGACCTTCCTTCACAATTTCCAAAGAAAGGATTCTTGAGAGCTTCACTCAAGATGTTAATAGGTACATAGTAAAAACCAGTTTAACGTACAATCAGCCTATTGAGGCCTTCGCAGAATGGAAATATAATATAATCAATAGCTTCACCGGTGAGTTGGCAGGTCTGGACTTTTGTTTCGACAGAAATCTCTTTTTCTCTGGAGAAGCTAAAAGGTCACTCTCCAAACTACAAGACCAATTTATTTTTACCACTACGGATAAAGCTAGCAATAATTTTGCAATTATCTGTAAGAAGTTCTATTTTGAATTGTTAACTATGGAACTCAATAATAGAGTAACATACGAGCCCGTAAGTTATTCTACCAAGCAGTTAGAAAATCGGTTTAAGGCATTCTTCAAGAAACTTAAAATTCCACAAACTAGAAGATATGAGCCTGAATTTCCATTTCTTTTTGCAACGGTTAAGTTTCATAAGGATCCTGTGAAGTTCAGGTTCATAGCTAGTGGAGTAAGGAGTCATAAAAAGAAAATAGATCTTGCTTTTGAAGATGTCTTAAAGAAGGTTTTGAAACACATTAGAAACTGTTCTAACTTGATGTACAGAGATTTTTGGATAATTAATAATAATGCAGAAGTAATTTCTACTATACTCAAAGTTTGTCCCCTAGATATTAATAGTTATGATTTTGAAAACCTATATACTAATCTGCCTCTATCAGATATAATCACTACCTTTAAAGAGCTGTATGCAGAATTTAAACTTAACCAATTTGTTAATGTAGGAACTTGGAACTCTTATCTCATTTGCTGCATAGAAAATAACCATATCTTATATAATAATACTCTCTATAAGCAAGTGAACGGTATTCCCATGGGAACATCAACGTCCACGAATATCGCTAATCTATTCCTGTTCTTTAAGGAATATAAATTCATTAAAAATCACCCCACCTGCTCAGATAACTACCTTTACACTTTTAGATATATTGATGATCTGCTGTGTATCAATAATTCAGAAGTTATAGAGAGTGATTTTGATAATATCTATCCTAGCTCTCTTAACTTATGTAAAACCAACCACAGTAATCAGGAACTTGAGTTCCTAGACTTAAGCATTAAGCTCAACAGAGGTAACCCATCTATTAGCCTCTTTGATAAAAGAGTTAATTTTCCTTTCAAAGTAATTAAATATCTACACTGGAATAATAACATTTCAACCAAAGTAATTGAGAATGTACTAATTTCTCAGGTCCTAAGAATTTCAAGAATTTGCAGCAACAATTTGGACTTCAATTACCACATTAATATACTATTAGAAAGTTTTCTAGAGAACGAAATTCCTTCTTCTTTCATCAAAAGAACTTTAAGAAAAATTATTCTGAATAATAGAGTAAGGTTGGCAGATCTGCTTTAATTTTCTACACAGTTAATAATATGATTCTGACCAATCAAAGCCGTAAGGAAGTTGGCTAGAGGATGCCTATTAACTACCTAAAGGAACCTTAGTGCTATGGATATGACGGTCCTATTAAAACAAAAAATTAAATAATATAAACAAAATCACAAAACAAGCTTAAAAATCTGTTTATAAAAGAAAATAAAAACAAATAAAAAAGAAAACTAGTTATTCATCACTAGGATAGCTATACTAAAAATAGTAAAACCAACATTAAAATTAATAAGATTCTGATTAATCTATAGAAGCTCACTAAGGTGATTTAATACATGCAAAGATTATTAAATACGCTGCTCGTGTATTTTATAATATTTCTCATGTATTCTGGAGAGTTAATTCTGCTCTTTCTGATCATACAGATCCACAGTCTTAAGTTTATATATATTTTTTCTCTGGTTAAAATATCCGCGCGTTGGTTTCTTGCTGTATGAGGAGGCCATCAGCCCCACCCTCACTGCCCCCCAGCAACTAGGGAGTGGCGGAAGAGGTCAGCCATGTTCTTCTCTTGTGAGGAGAAAATTTTTTTGTCACACAAGAGGTAAGCTCTCTTCCTTGTTTTTGGGTTCTAGGTTTTATAAGTTCAATGTTTGTACTTCATGTACTTTTTCTCTGTTGTTTTTTAGCTTTTCAGCTTTTAGGCATTGGTTTGTCTGTTAACATTTTTGCGGGTTTTAACTCTTTCTTTTCTTTGTAACTTTGAGCGTCTTTTGGGGTACCTAGGAACAGAAGATGGCTAAGCTTGTTCCTTTTCTATGCACTGTTTTTCAAAATAGTTAAGTTCTTAATAACTAATTAATTATGCACTTAAAGCACTGCTGAAATACTTTGTACATATTGCAACTAACTGTTTAAGGTATATAACTTTCACAAAGTTTTCTTTAGTTTATTATTATCTTTAACTTATTCCCGTTTTCGTGCTGTCATAAGTTGTAGAGTAGGGGGTTTTAGACTCAAGTTTTCTTTCAAAAATCTGTTCGTTAAAAATTAATATTTCCTTTTTTAATTGCAATGTAAAAATTTGGATTTCTTTTGCATTGATTTTCAGGTTTAAATTCTCTCTCAAACGAACTTGGCATTTCGTTATGGCTGAAAATCATTTCTAATTATTATGTCACTCTCACAGCTTGAGTTCTCTTTAATCTTCTTCTCTCTGTTTAATAGTAACAGATGAAGAGCATGGGTCGGGCCAGGAAGGTTAATGGATGCAAGCGAAATTGTTAACTAGTGCTAGGTCATGCAACTCTACGGAGGACATGACATATATATATATTTTAAACTATTTTAGGTGGGAATGTTACTTGCATCTATGGCCTTGCAGAAACCCATTTCCAACTAGGTCTTTGTGGAAGTGAGAAAATGCAGAGTTTTTGCTGGTCCTTGATAAAGCCAAGGCTCAGTATTCTCGACACCTTCTACATTCAGTAGTTTTATTTTATTTTTTTATCTTTTCTCCTTTTACTCACACAGGTAGATACATAACCTTTTCTATGTTGTACTAGGTGTGAGTCAAAATTATATATGTATTTTTTTGCTTAGGTATCTTCTTTATAGAATGTGAATTCTGAATTTTCAAAACTGCTGCGTTGCGCGTTTTGATCTTCAGGTTATTTTGCAACCTTCGTTTTAAATTCTAAAGTTTTTCCTTAGTCTTCAGTTTTGCTCTTAAGTAACTAATTTCAATTTATTATTTAGCAGCTCATGCGCCAAATTCTAGTTGAAATGTTTTATTATTATTGTTTTATTATTATTTTTTTATTACTATTTTTTTATTTGAGGTTTTTTTCATTTTCTAATTTTTATTTTTGTATGTTTTGGATGCGGCTTTTTGGAGTGTAGTTTATACTCGAGTTTGGTCTTTTCTTGGACTGCTTATTTCTAAAAAGTTTTTCCTAGTTGGTTTGCTCAGAATTTGTATGTTTTGGCCCAAGTGGAGTTCTAAGGACGATGAAAGGATTGGAGGTCAGCTCAGATATTTTAAGTCCTCCCGCTCGGTTAGGCTAGCACCCTTTCCCATAGTGTATGAACTCGCTGGCAAAGGTAATCTAAAGTTATGAAATGACAAACGTTGTTTGACATGTAAATCTGCAGATCCTAACCTGTATTCTTCTGTTGAGGATAATTGCTCCAACAAGTTTTGCAAAGCCTACAATACCATCTATAAGCTCACCTGTACTGTCTGCAACCTTAGCTATATTGGCCAAAGTAAAAATCCTCTTCATCTTAGGATTAATGGTCACAGGTCTCTAGTTAACAAGTTCTCTAATTCAGGAGTGAACCCCTCCACAAACGCCAACCAGTACTCTACCTTTGAATTAGAGCATTTCCATACTCATGGTTTTGACAAAGTGAAAATAGAGGTACTACATATTATCCCTGACCTCTATGCTCGGCTAGAAACTGAATCCCTTGAAATTTTGCAGCATCAGTCTCTTTATCCCTATGGCCTTAATTCCACTCTATCTGACAATAAGCATAATCAGCATAAATTTTCAATTCGTGAACTCTTCTTTCTTGTTAATAATAAGAGCTGCTCTAGAGGTAATAGAGGACAGAGGTTATTTCGCACATCAAGCAAAGTTGATTTTGCTAACTTGCTAAAAACTCTGGAAAGCTTTAAAACTGGCACTAATTTTGTTAAAAATACTTACAAAATTCTCAAGTCCTTCAAGCACTCTGTCCTTAAAAGTTTTTTCAAATTCTGGAATGAAACTGCTGACCATGTTGATAAGCATGTTTTTGCTTTGGTTCTGGACATTCTTAAACATATTCTTAAAGATAAAATTTCTCTTAAAGAATTTTTCCAGTAATTTTGTTACCATCAGGTTTCTAAATAAAGCCTACGATAATCTCAATGTAAGGAAGCTGTTCTACAATAATGCAATTTTTTTCCCATCCACAGGCACCAGTCTATTGTAAGTTTTAAATATGTTAAGACCTTAGGGTCAATAGTTAAAAACTACAAACTTAACTCTTCGAGCTACATTCCTGTAATTACTACATGTTCTTGTGATGAACATAAAGAAACAGTTCACTATGATAAGAATTACAACCATATTATCACCGGAAACTTGAGTTTTGTTGAAAATGAAAAGCTTAGGAATTTATTAGAGTATGGCTCTAAATTCAGACCTTCCTTCACAATTTCCAAAGAAAGGATTCTTGAGAGCTTCACTCAAGATGTTAATAGGTACATAGTAAAAACCAGTTTAACGTACAATCAGCCTATTGAGGCCTTCGCAGAATGGAAATATAATATAATCAATAGCTTCACCGGTGAGTTGGCAGGTCTGGACTTTTGTTTCGACAGAAATCTCTTTTTCTCTGGAGAAGCTAAAAGGTCACTCTCCAAACTACAAGACCAATTTATTTTTACCACTACGGATAAAGCTAGCAATAATTTTGCAATTATCTGTAAGAAGTTCTATTTTGAATTGTTAACTATGGAACTCAATAATAGAGTAACATACGAGCCCGTAAGTTATTCTACCAAGCAGTTAGAAAATCGGTTTAAGGCATTCTTCAAGAAACTTAAAATTCCACAAACTAGAAGACATGAGCCTGAATTTCCATTTCTTTTTGCAACGGTTAAGTTTCATAAGGATCCTGTGAAGTTCAGGTTCATAGCTAGTGGAGTAAGGAGTCATAAAAGAAAATAGATCTTGCTTTTGAAGATGTCTTAAAGAAATTTTTGAAACACATTAGAAACTGTTCTAACTTGATGTACAGAGATTTTTGGATAATTAATAATAATGCAGAAGTAATTTCTACTATACTCAAAGTTTGTCCCCTAGATATTAATAGTTATGATTTTGAAAACCTATATACTAATCTGCCTCTATCAGATATAATCACTGCCTTTAAAGAGCTGTATGCAGAATTTAAACTTAACCAATTTGTTAATGTAGGAACTTGGAACTCTTATCTCAATTGCTGCATAGAAAATAACCATATCTTATATAATAATACTCTCTATAAGCAAGTGAACGGTATTCCCATGGGAACATCAACGTCCACGAATATCGCTAATCTATTCCTGTTCTTTAAGGAATATAAATTCATTAAAAATCACCCCACCTGCTCAGATAACTACCTTTACACTTTTAGATATATTGATGATCTGCTGTGTATCAATAATTCAGAAGTTATAGAGAGTGATTTTGATAATATCTATCCTAGCTCTCTTAACTTATGTAAAACCAACCACAGTAATCAGGAACTTGAGTTCCTAGACTTAAGCATTAAGCTCAACAGAGGTAACCCATCTATTAGCCTCTTTGATAAAAGAGTTAATTTTCCTTTCAAAGTAATTAAATATCTACACTGGAATAATAACATTTCAACCAAAGTAATTGAGAATGTACTAATTTCTCAGGTCCTAAGAATTTCAAGAATTTGCAGCAACAATTTGGACTTCAATTACCACATTAATATACTATTAGAAAGTTTTCTAGAGAACGAAATTCCTTCTTCTTTCATCAAAAGAACTTTAAGAAAAATTATTCTGAATAATAGAGTAAGGTTGGCAGATCTGCTTTAATTTTCTACACAGTTAATAATATGATTCTGACCAATCAAAGCCGTAAGGAAGTTGGCTAGAGGATGCCTATTAACTACCTAAAGGAACCTTAGTGCTATGGATATGACGGTCCTATTAAAACAAAAAATTAAATAATATAAACAAAATCACAAAAAAAGCTTAAAAATCTGTTTATAAAAAGAAAATAAAAACAAATAAAAAAGAAAACTAGTTATTCATCACTAGGATAGCTATACTAAAAATAGTAAAACCAACATTAAAATTAATAAGATTCTGATTAATCTATAGAAGCTCACTAAGGTGATTTAATACATGCAAAGATTATTAAATACACTGCTCGTGTATTTTATAATATTTCTCATGCATTCTGGAGAGTTAATTCTGCTCTTTCTGATCATACAGATCCACAGTCTTAAGTTTATATATATTTTTTTTCTCTGGTTAAAATATCCGCGCGTTGGTTTCTTGCTGTATGAGGAGGCCATCAGCCCCACCCTCACTGCCCCCCAGCAACTAGGGAGTGGCGGAAGAGGTCAGCCATGTTCTTCTCTTGTGAGGAGAAAATTTTTTTGTCACACAAGAGGTAAGCTCTCTTCCTTGTTTTTGGGTTCTAGGTTTTATAAGTTCAATGTTTGTACTTCATGTACTTTTTCTCTGTTGTTTTTTAGCTTTTCAGCTTTTAGGCATTGGTTTGTCTGTTAACATTTTTGCGGGTTTTAACTCTTTCTTTTCTTTGTAACTTTGAGCGTCTTTTGGGGTACCTAGGAACAGAAGATGGCTAAGCTTGTTCCTTTTCTATGCGCTGTTTTTTCAAAATAGTTAAGTTCTTAATAACTAATTAATTATGCACTTAAAGCACTGCTGAAATACTTTGTACATATTGCAACTAACTGTTTAAGGTATATAACTTTCACAAAGTTTTCTTTAGTTTATTATTATCTTTAACTTATTCTCGTTTTCGTGCTGTCATAAGTTGTAGAGTAGGGGGTTTTAGACTCAAGTTTTCTTTCAAAAATCTGTTCGTTAAAAATTAATATTTCCTTTTTTAATTGCAATGTAAAAATTTGGATTTCTTTTGCATTGATTTTCAGGTTTAAATTCTCTCTCAAACGAACTTGGCATTTCGTTATGGCTGAAAATCATTTCTAATTATTATGTCACTCTCACAGCTTGAGTTCTCTTTAATCTTCTTCTCTCTGTTTAATAGTAACAGATGAAGAGCATGGGTCGGGCCAGGAAGGTTAATGGATGCAAGCGAAATTGTTAACTAGTGCTAGGTCATGCAACTCTACGGAGGACATGACATATATATATATTTTAAACTATTTTAGGTGGGAATGTTACTTGCATCTATGGCCTTGCAGAAACCCATTTCCAACTAGGTCTTTGTGGAAGTGAGAAAATGCAGAGTTTTTGCTGGTCCTTGATAAAGCCAAGGCTCAGTATTCTCGACACCTTCTACATTCAGTAGTTTTATTTTATTTTTTTATCTTTTCTCCTTTTACTCACACAGGTAGATACATAACCTTTTCTATGTTGTACTAGGTGTGAGTCAAAATTATATATGTATTTTTTTGCTTAGGTATCTTCTTTATAGAATGTGAATTCTGAATTTTCAAAACTGCTGCGTTGCGCGTTTTGATCTTCAGGTTATTTTGCAACCTTCGTTTTAAATTCTAAAGTTTTTCCTTAGTCTTCAGTTTTGCTCTTAAGTAACTAATTTCAATTTATTATTTAGCAGCTCATGCGCAAATTCTAGTTGAAATGTTTTATTATTATTGTTTTATTATTATTTTTTTATTACTATTTTTTTATTTGAGGTTTTTTTCATTTTCTAATTTTTATTTTTGTATGTTTTGGATGCGGCTTTTTGGAGTGTAGTTTATACTCGAGTTTGGTCTTTTCTTGGACTGCTTATTTCTAAAAAGTTTTTCCTAGTTGGTTTGCTCAGAATTTGTATGTTTTGGCCCAAGTGGAGTTCTAAGGACGATGAAAGGATTGGAGGTCAGCTCAGATATTTTAAGTCCTCCCGCTCGGTTAGGCTAGCACCCTTTCCCATAGTGTATGAACTCGCTGGCAAAGGTAATCTAAAGTTATGAAATGACAAACGTTGTTTGACATGCAAATCTGCAGATCCTAACCTGTATTCTTCTGTTGAGGATAATTGCTCCAACAAGTTTTGCAAAGCCTACAATACCATCTATAAGCTCATCTGTACTGTCTGCAACCTTAGCTATATTGGCCAAAGTAAAAATCCTCTTCATCTTAGGATTAATGGTCACAGGTCTCTAGTTAACAAGTTCTCTAATTCAGGAGTGAACCCCTCCACAAACGCCAACCAGTACTCTACCTTTGAATTAGAGCATTTCCATACTCATGGTTTTGACAAAGTGAAAATAGAGGTACTACATATTATCCCTGACCTCTATGCTCGGCTAGAAACTGAATCCCTTGAAATTTTGCAGCATCAGTCTCTTTATCCCTATGGCCTTAATTCCACTCTATCTGACAATAAGCATAATCAGCATAAATTTTCAATTCGTGAACTCTTCTTTCTTGTTAATAATAAGAGCTGCTCTAGAGGTAATAGAGGACAGAGGTTATTTCGCACATCAAGCAAAGTTGATTTTGCTAACTTGCTAAAAACTCTGGAAAGCTTTAAAACTGGCACTAATTTTGTTAAAAATACTTACAAAATTCTCAAGTCCTTCAAGCACTCTGTCCTTAAAAGTTTTTTCAAATTCTGGAATGAAACTGCTGACCATGTTGATAAGCATGTTTTTGCTTTGGTTCTGGACATTCTTAAACATATTCTTAAAGATAAAATTTCTCTTAAAGAATTTTCCAGTAATTTTGTTACCATCAGGTTTCTAAATAAAGCCTACGATAATCTCAATGTAAGGAAGCTGTTCTACAATAATGCAATTTTTTTTCCCATCCACAGGCACCAGTCTATTGTAAGTTTTAAATATGTTAAGACCTTAGGGTCAATAGTTAAAAACTACAAACTTAACTCTTCGAGCTACATTCCTGTAATTACTACATGTTCTTGTGATGAACATAAAGAAACAGTTCACTATGATAAGAATTACAACCATATTATCACCGGAAACTTGAGTTTTGTTGAAAATGAAAAGCTTAGGAATTTATTAGAGTATGGCTCTAAATTCAGACCTTCCTTCACAATTTCCAAAGAAAGGATTCTTGAGAGCTTCACTCAAGATGTTAATAGGTACATAGTAAAAACCAGTTTAACGTACAATCAGCCTATTGAGGCCTTCGCAGAATGGAAATATAATATAATCAATAGCTTCACCGGTGAGTTGGCAGGTCTGGACTTCTGTTTCGACAGAAATCTCTTTTTCTCTGGAGAAGCTAAAAGGTCACTCTCCAAACTACAAGACCAATTTATTTTTACCACTACGGATAAAGCTAGCAATAATTTTGCAATTATCTGTAAGAAGTTCTATTTTGAATTGTTAACTATGGAACTCAATAATAGAGTAACATACGAGCCCGTAAGTTATTCTACCAAGCAGTTAGAAAATCGGTTTAAGGCATTCTTCAAGAAACTTAAAATTCCACAAACTAGAAGATATGAGCCTGAATTTCCATTTCTTTTTGCAACGGTTAAGTTTCATAAGGATCCTGTGAAGTTCAGGTTCATAGCTAGTGGAGTAAGGAGTCATAAAAAGAAAATAGATCTTGCTTTTGAAGATGTCTTAAAGAAGGTTTTGAAACACATTAGAAACTGTTCTAACTTGATGTACAGAGATTTTTGGATAATTAATAATAATGCAGAAGTAATTTCTACTATACTCAAAGTTTGTCCCCTAGATATTAATAGTTATGATTTTGAAAACCTATATACTAATCTGCCTCTATCAGATATAATCACTACCTTTAAAGAGCTGTATGCAGAATTTAAACTTAACCAATTTGTTAATGTAGGAACTTGGAACTCTTATCTCATTTGCTGCATAGAAAATAACCATATCTTATATAATAATACTCTCTATAAGCAAGTGAACGGTATTCCCATGGGAACATCAACGTCCACGAATATCGCTAATCTATTCCTGTTCTTTAAGGAATATAAATTCATTAAAAATCACCCCACCTGCTCAGATAACTACCTTTACACTTTTAGATATATTGATGATCTGCTGTGTATCAATAATTCAGAAGTTATAGGAGTGATTTTGATAATATCTATCCTAGCTCTCTTAACTTATGTAAAACCAACCACAGTAATCAGGAACTTGAGTTCCTAGACTTAAGCATTAAGCTCAACAGAGGTAACCCATCTATTAGCCTCTTTGATAAAAGAGTTAATTTTCCTTTCAAAGTAATTAAATATCTACACTGGAATAATAACATTTCAACCAAAGTAATTGAGAATGTACTAATTTCTCAGGTCCTAAGAATTTCAAGAATTTGCAGCAACAATTTGGACTTCAATTACCACATTAATATACTATTAGAAAGTTTTCTAGAGAACGAAATTCCTTCTTCTTTCATCAAAAGAACTTTAAGAAAAATTATTCTGAATAATAGAGTAAGGTTGGCAGATCTGCTTTAATTTTCTACACAGTTAATAATATGATTCTGACCAATCAAAGCCGTAAGGAAGTTGGCTAGAGGATGCCTATTAACTACCTAAAGGAACCTTAGTGCTATGGATATGACGGTCCTATTAAAACAAAAAATTAAATAATATAAACAAAATCACAAAAAAAAGCTTAAAAATCTGTTTATAAAAGAAAATAAAAACAAATAAAAAAGAAAACTAGTTATTCATCACTAGGATAGCTATACTAAAAATAGTAAAACCAACATTAAAATTAATAAGATTCTGATTAATCTATAGAAGCTCACTAAGGTGATTTAATACATGCAAAGATTATTAAATACACTGCTCGTGTATTTTATAATATTTCTCATGTATTCTGGAGAGTTAATTCTGCTCTTTCTGATCATACAGATCCACAGTCTTAAGTTTATATATATTTTTTCTCTGGTTAAAATATCCGCGCGTTGGTTTCTTGCTGTATGAGGAGGCCATCAGCCCCACCCTCACTGCCCCCCAGCAACTAGGGAGTGGCGGAAGAGGTCAGCCATGTTCTTCTCTTGTGAGGAGAAAAATTTTTTGTCACACAAGAGGTAAGCTCTCTTCCTTGTTTTTGGGTTCTAGGTTTTATAAGTTCAATGTTTGTACTTCATGTACTTTTTCTCTGTTGTTTTTTAGCTTTTCAGCTTTTAGGCATTGGTTTGTCTGTTAACATTTTTGCGGGTTTTAACTCTTTCTTTTCTTTGTAACTTTGAGCGTCTTTTGGGGTACCTAGGAACAGAAGATGGCTAAGCTTGTTCCTTTTCTATGCGCTGTTTTTTCAAAATAGTTAAGTTCTTAATAACTAATTAATTATGCACTTAAAGCACTGCTGAAATACTTTGTACATATTGCAACTAACTGTTTAAGGTATATAACTTTCACAAAGTTTTCTTTAGTTTATTATTATCTTTAACTTATTCCCGTTTTCGTGCTGTCATAAGTTGTAGAGTAGGGGGTTTTAGACTCAAGTTTTCTTTCAAAAATCTGTTCGTTAAAAATTAATATTTCCTTTTTTAATTGCAATGTAAAAATTTGGATTTCTTTTGCATTGATTTTCAGGTTTAAATTTCTCTCTCAAACGAACTTGGCATTTCGTTATGGCTGAAAATCATTTCTAATTATTATGTCACTCTCACAGCTTGAGTTCTCTTTAATCTTCTTCTCTCTGTTTAATAGTAACAGATGAAGAGCATGGGTCGGGCCAGGAAGGTTAATGGATGCAAGCGAAATTGTTAACTAGTGCTAGGTCATGCAACTCTACGGAGGACATGACATATATATATATTTTAAACTATTTTAGGTGGGAATGTTACTTGCATCTATGGCCTTGCAGAAACCCATTTCCAACTAGGTCTTTGTGGAAGTGAGAAAATGCAGAGTTTTTGCTGGTCCTTGATAAAGCCAAGGCTCAGTATTCTCGACACCTTCTACATTCAGTAGTTTTATTTTATTTTTTTATCTTTTCTGCTTTTACTCACACAGGTAGATACATAACCTTTTCTATGTTGTACTAGGTGTGAGTCAAAATTATATATGTATTTTTTTGCTTAGGTATCTTCTTTATAGAATGTGAATTCTGAATTTTCAAAACTGCTGCGTTGCGCGTTTTGATCTTCAGGTTATTTTGCAACCTTCGTTTTAAATTCTAAAGTTTTTCCTTAGTCTTCAGTTTTGCTCTTAAGTAACTAATTTCAATTTATTATTTAGCAGCTCATGCGCAAATTCTAGTTGAAATGTTTTATTATTATTGTTTTATTATTATTTTTTTATTACTATTTTTTTATTTGAGGTTTTTTTCATTTTCTAATTTTTATTTTTGTATGTTTTGGATGCGGCTTTTTGGAGTGTAGTTTATACTCGAGTTTGGTCTTTTCTTGGACTGCTTATTTCTAAAAGTTTTTCCTAGTTGGTTTGCTCAGAATTTGTATGTTTTGGCCCAAGTGGAGTTCTAAGGACGATGAAAGGATTGGAGGTCAGCTCAGATATTTTAAGTCCTCCCGCTCGGTTAGGCTAGCACCCTTTCCCATAGTGTATGAACTCGCTGGCAAAGGTAATCTAAAGTTATGAAATGACAAACGTTGTTTGACATGTAAATCTGCAGATCCTAACCTGTATTCTTCTGTTGAGGATAATTGCTCCAACAAGTTTTGCAAAGCCTACAATACCATCTATAAGCTCACCTGTACTGTCTGCAACCTTAGCTATATTGGCCAAAGTAAAAATCCTCTTCATCTTAGGATTAATGGTCACAGGTCTCTAGTTAACAAGTTCTCTAATTCAGGAGTGAACCCCTCCACAAACGCCAACCAGTACTCTACCTTTGAATTAGAGCATTTCCATACTCATGGTTTTGACAAAGTGAAAATAGAGGTACTACATATTATCCCTGACCTCTATGCTCGGCTAGAAACTGAATCCCTTGAAATTTTGCAGCATCAGTCTCTTTATCCCTATGGCCTTAATTCCACTCTATCTGACAATAAGCATAATCAGCATAAATTTTCAATTCGTGAACTCTTCTTTCTTGTTAATAATAAGAGCTGCTCTAGAGGTAATAGAGGACAGAGGTTATTTCGCACATCAAGCAAAGTTGATTTTGCTAACTTGCTAAAAACTCTGGAAAGCTTTAAAACTGGCACTAATTTTGTTAAAAATACTTACAAAATTCTCAAGTCCTTCAAGCACTCTGTCCTTAAAAGTTTTTTCAAATTCTGGAATGAAACTGCTGACCATGTTGATAAGCATGTTTTTGCTTTGGTTCTGGACATTCTTAAACATATTCTTAAAGATAAAATTTCTCTTAAAGAATTTTCCAGTAATTTTGTTACCATCAGGTTTCTAAATAAAGCCTACGATAATCTCAATGTAAGGAAGCTGTTCTACAATAATGCAATTTTTTTCCCATCCACAGGCACCAGTCTATTGTAAGTTTTAAATATGTTAAGACCTTAGGGTCAATAGTTAAAAACTACAAACTTAACTCTTCGAGCTACATTCCTGTAATTACTACATGTTCTTGTGATGAACATAAAGAAACAGTTCACTATGATAAGAATTACAACCATATTATCACCGGAAACTTGAGTTTTGTTGAAAATGAAAAGCTTAGGAATTTATTAGAGTATGGCTCTAAATTCAGACCTTCCTTCACAATTTCCAAAGAAAGGATTCTTGAGAGCTTCACTCAAGATGTTAATAGGTACATAGTAAAAACCAGTTTAACGTACAATCAGCCTATTGAGGCCTTCGCAGAATGGAAATATAATATAATCAATAGCTTCACCGGTGAGTTGGCAGGTCTGGACTTTTGTTTCGACAGAAATCTCTTTTTCTCTGGAGAAGCTAAAAGGTCACTCTCCAAACTACAAGACCAATTTATTTTTACCACTACGGATAAAGCTAGCAATAATTTTGCAATTATCTGTAAGAAGTTCTATTTTGAATTGTTAACTATGGAACTCAATAATAGAGTAACATACGAGCCCGTAAGTTATTCTACCAAGCAGTTAGAAAATCGGTTTAAGGCATTCTTCAAGAAACTTAAAATTCCACAAACTAGAAGATATGAGCCTGAATTTCCATTTCTTTTTGCAACGGTTAAGTTTCATAAGGATCCTGTGAAGTTCAGGTTCATAGCTAGTGGAGTAAGGAGTCATAAAAAGAAAATAGATCTTGCTTTTGAAGATGTCTTAAAGAAGGTTTTGAAACACATTAGAAACTGTTCTAACTTGATGTACAGAGATTTTTGGATAATTAATAATAATGCAGAAGTAATTTCTACTATACTCAAAGTTTGTCCCCTAGATATTAATAGTTATGATTTTGAAAACCTATATACTAATCTGCCTCTATCAGATATAATCACTACCTTTAAAGAGCTGTATGCAGAATTTAAACTTAACCAATTTGTTAATGTAGGAACTTGGAACTCTTATCTCAATTGCTGCATAGAAAATAACCATATCTTATATAATAATACTCTCTATAAGCAAGTGAACGGTATTCCCATGGGAACATCAACGTCCACGAATATCGCTAATCTATTCCTGTTCTTTAAGGAATATAAATTCATTAAAAATCACCCCACCTGCTCAGATAACTACCTTTACACTTTTAGATATATTGATGATCTGCTGTGTATCAATAATTCAGAAGTTATAGAGAGTGATTTTGATAATATCTATCCTAGCTCTCTTAACTTATGTAAAACCAACCACAGTAATCAGGAACTTGAGTTCCTAGACTTAAGCATTAAGCTCAACAGAGGTAACCCATCTATTAGCCTCTTTGATAAAAGAGTTAATTTTCCTTTCAAAGTAATTAAATATCTACACTGGAATAATAACATTTCAACCAAAGTAATTGAGAATGTACTAATTTCTCAGGTCCTAAGAATTTCAAGAATTTGCAGCAACAATTTGGACTTCAATTACCACATTAATATACTATTAGAAAGTTTTCTAGAGAACGAAATTCCTTCTTCTTTCATCAAAAGAACTTTAAGAAAAATTATTCTGAATAATAGAGTAAGGTTGGCAGATCTGCTTTAATTTTCTACACAGTTAATAATATGATTCTGACCAATCAAAGCCGTAAGGAAGTTGGCTAGAGGATGCCTATTAACTACCTAAAGGAACCTTAGTGCTATGGATATGACGGTCCTATTAAAACAAAAAATTAAATAATATAAACAAAATCACAAAAAAAGCTTAAAAATCTGTTTATAAAAGAAAATAAAAAATAAAAAAGAAAACTAGTTATTCATCACTAGGATAGCTATACTAAAAATAGTAAAACCAACATTAAAATTAATAAGATTCTGATTAATCTATAGAAGCTCACTAAGGTGATTTAATACATGCAAAGATTATTAAATACACTGCTCGTGTATTTTATAATATTTCTCATGTATTCTGGAGAGTTAATTCTGCTCTTTCTGATCATACAGATCCACAGTCTTAAGTTTATATATATTTTTTCTCTGGTTAAAATATCCGCGCGTTGGTTTCTTGCTGTATGAGGAGGCCATCAGCCCCACCCTCACTGCCCCCCAGCAACTAGGGAGTGGCGGAAGAGGTCAGCCATGTTCTTCTCTTGTGAGGAGAAAAAATTTTTGTCACACAAGAGGTAAGCTCTCTTCCTTGTTTTTGGGTTCTAGGTTTTATAAGTTCAATGTTTGTACTTCATGTACTTTTTCTCTGTTGTTTTTTAGCTTTTCAGCTTTTAGGCATTGGTTTGTCTGTTAACATTTTTGCGGGTTTTAACTCTTTCTTTTCTTTGTAACTTTGAGCGTCTTTTGGGGTACCTAGGAACAGAAGATGGCTAAGCTTGTTCCTTTTCTATGCGCTGTTTTTTCAAAATAGTTAAGTTCTTAATAACTAATTAATTATGCACTTAAAGCACTGCTGAAATACTTTGTACATATTGCAACTAACTGTTTAAGGTATATAACTTTCACAAAGTTTTCTTTAGTTTATTATTATCTTTAACTTATTCTCGTTTTCGTGCTGTCATAAGTTGTAGAGTAGGGGGTTTTAGACTCAAGTTTTCTTTCAAAAATCTGTTCGTTAAAAATTAATATTTCCTTTTTTAATTGCAATGTAAAAATTTGGATTTCTTTTGCATTGATTTTCAGGTTTAAATTCTCTCTCAAACGAACTTGGCATTTCGTTATGGCTGAAAATCATTTCTAATTATTATGTCACTCTCACAGCTTGAGTTCTCTTTAATCTTCTTCTCTCTGTTTAATAGTAACAGATGAAGAGCATGGGTCGGGCCAGGAAGGTTAATGGATGCAAGCGAAATTGTTAACTAGTGCTAGGTCATGCAACTCTACGGAGGACATGACATATATATATATTTTAAACTATTTTAGGTGGGAATGTTACTTGCATCTATGGCCTTGCAGAAACCCATTTCCAACTAGGTCTTTGTGGAAGTGAGAAAATGCAGAGTTTTTGCTGGTCCTTGATAAAGCCAAGGCTCAGTATTCTCGACACCTTCTACATTCAGTAGTTTTATTTTATTTTTTTATCTTTTCTCCTTTTACTCACACAGGTAGATACATAACCTTTTCTATGTTGTACTAGGTGTGAGTCAAAATTATATATGTATTTTTTTGCTTAGGTATCTTCTTTATAGAATGTGAATTCTGAATTTTCAAAACTGCTGCGTTGCGCGTTTTGATCTTCAGGTTATTTTGCAACCTTCGTTTTAAATTCTAAAGTTTTTCCTTAGTCTTCAGTTTTGCTCTTAAGTAACTAATTTCAATTTATTATTTAGCAGCTCATGCGCAAATTCTAGTTGAAATGTTTTATTATTATTGTTTTATTATTATTTTTTTATTACTATTTTTTTATTTGAGGTTTTTTTCATTTTCTAATTTTTATTTTTGTATGTTTTGGATGCGGCTTTTTGGAGTGTAGTTTATACTCGAGTTTGGTCTTTTCTTGGACTGCTTATTTCTAAAAAGTTTTTCCTAGTTGGTTTGCTCAGAATTTGTATGTTTTGGCCCAAGTGGAGTTCTAAGGACGATGAAAGGATTGGAGGTCAGCTCAGATATTTTAAGTCCTCCCGCTCGGTTAGGCTAGCACCCTTTCCCATAGTGTATGAACTCGCTGGCAAAGGTAATCTAAAGTTATGAAATGACAAACGTTGTTTGACATGTAAATCTGCAGATCCTAACCTGTATTCTTCTGTTGAGGATAATTGCTCCAACAAGTTTTGCAAAGCCTACAATACCATCTATAAGCTCACCTGTACTGTCTGCAACCTTAGCTATATTGGCCAAAGTAAAAATCCTCTTCATCTTAGGATTAATGGTCACAGGTCTCTAGTTAACAAGTTCTCTAATTCAGGAGTGAACCCCTCCACAAACGCCAACCAGTACTCTACCTTTGAATTAGAGCATTTCCATACTCATGGTTTTGACAAAGTGAAAATAGAGGTACTACATATTATCCCTGACCTCTATGCTCGGCTAGAAACTGAATCCCTTGAAATTTTGCAGCATCAGTCTCTTTATCCCTATGGCCTTAATTCCACTCTATCTGACAATAAGCATAATCAGCATAAATTTTCAATTCGTGAACTCTTCTTTCTTGTTAATAATAAGAGCTGCTCTAGAGGTAATAGAGGACAGAGGTTATTTCTGCACATCAAGCAAAGTTGATTTTGCTAACTTGCTAAAAACTCTGGAAAGCTTTAAAACTGGCACTAATTTTGTTAAAAATACTTACAAAATTCTCAAGTCCTTCAAGCACTCTGTCCTTAAAAGTTTTTTCAAATTCTGGAATGAAACTGCTGACCATGTTGATAAGCATGTTTTTGCTTTGGTTCTGGACATTCTTAAACATATTCTTAAAGATAAAATTTCTCTTAAAGAATTTTCCAGTAATTTTGTTACCATCAGGTTTCTAAATAAAGCCTACGATAATCTCAATGTAAGGAAGCTGTTCTACAATAATGCAATTTTTTTTCCCATCCACAGGCACCAGTCTATTGTAAGTTTTAAATATGTTAAGACCTTAGGGTCAATAGTTAAAAACTACAAACTTAACTCTTCGAGCTACATTCCTGTAATTACTACATGTTCTTGTGATGAACATAAAGAAACAGTTCACTATGATAAGAATTACAACCATATTATCACCGGAAACTTGAGTTTTGTTGAAAATGAAAAGCTTAGGAATTTATTAGAGTATGGCTCTAAATTCAGACCTTCCTTCACAATTTCCAAAGAAAGGATTCTTGAGAGCTTCACTCAAGATGTTAATAGGTACATAGTAAAAACCAGTTTAACGTACAATCAGCCTATTGAGGCCTTCGCAGAATGGAAATATAATATAATCAATAGCTTCACCGGTGAGTTGGCAGGTCTGGACTTTTGTTTCGACAGAAATCTCTTTTTCTCTGGAGAAGCTAAAAGGTCACTCTCCAAACTACAAGACCAATTTATTTTTACCACTACGGATAAAGCTAGCAATAATTTTGCAATTATCTGTAAGAAGTTCTATTTTGAATTGTTAACTATGGAACTCAATAATAGAGTAACATACGAGCCCGTAAGTTATTCTACCAAGCAGTTAGAAAATCGGTTTAAGGCATTCTTCAAGAAACTTAAAATTCCACAAACTAGAAGATATGAGCCTGAATTTCCATTTCTTTTTGCAACGGTTAAGTTTCATAAGGATCCTGTGAAGTTCAGGTTCATAGCTAGTGGAGTAAGGAGTCATAAAAAGAAAATAGATCTTGCTTTTGAAGATGTCTTAAAGAAGGTTTTGAAACACATTAGAAACTGTTCTAACTTGATGTACAGAGATTTTTGGATAATTAATAATAATGCAGAAGTAATTTCTACTATACTCAAAGTTTGTCCCCTAGATATTAATAGTTATGATTTTGAAAACCTATATACTAATCTGCCTCTATCAGATATAATCACTACCTTTAAAGAGCTGTATGCAGAATTTAAACTTAACCAATTTGTTAATGTAGGAACTTGGAACTCTTATCTCAATTGCTGCATAGAAAATAACCATATCTTATATAATAATACTCTCTATAAGCAAGTGAACGGTATTAACATGGGAACATCAACGTCCACGAATATCGCTAATCTATTCCTGTTCTTTAAGGAATATAAATTCATTAAAAATCACCCCACCTGCTCAGATAACTACCTTTACACTTTTAGATATATTGATGATCTGCTGTGTATCAATAATTCAGAAGTTATAGAGAGTGATTTTGATAATATCTATCCTAGCTCTCTTAACTTATGTAAAACCAACCACAGTAATCAGGAACTTGAGTTCCTAGACTTAAGCATTAAGCTCAACAGAGGTAACCCATCTATTAGCCTCTTTGATAAAAGAGTTAATTTTCCTTTCAAAGTAATTAAATATCTACACTGGAATAATAACATTTCAACCAAAGTAATTGAGAATGTACTAATTTCTCAGGTCCTAAGAATTTCAAGAATTTGCAGCAACAATTTGGACTTCAATTACCACATTAATATACTATTAGAAAGTTTTCTAGAGAACGAAATTCCTTCTTCTTTCATCAAAAGAACTTTAAGAAAAATTATTCTGAATAATAGAGTAAGGTTGGCAGATCTGCTTTAATTTTCTACACAGTTAATAATATGATTCTGACCAATCAAAGCCGTAAGGAAGTTGGCTAGAGGATGCCTATTAACTACCTAAAGGAACCTTAGTGCTATGGATATGACGGTCCTATTAAAACAAAAAATTAAATAATATAAACAAAATCACAAAAAAAGCTTAAAAATCAGTTTATAAAAGAAAATAAAAACAAATAAAAAAGAAAACTAGTTATTCATCACTAGGATAGCTATACTAAAAATAGTAAAACCAACATTAAAATTAATAAGATTCTGATTAATCTATAGAAGCTCACTAAGGTGATTTAATACATGCAAAGATTATTAAATACACTGCTCGTGTATTTTATAATATTTCTCATGTATTCTGGAGAGTTAATTCTGCTCTTTCTGATCATACAGATCCACAGTCTTAAGTTTATATATATTTTTTTCTCTGGTTAAAATATCCGCGCGTTGGTTTCTTGCTGTATGAGGAGGCCATCAGCCCCACCCTCACTGCCCCCCAGCAACTAGGGAGTGGCGGAAGAGGTCAGCCATGTTCTTCTCTTGTGAGGAGAAAAATTTTTTGTCACACAAGAGGTAAGCTCTCTTCCTTGTTTTTGGGTTCTAGGTTTTATAAGTTCAATGTTTGTACTTCATGTACTTTTTCTCTGTTGTTTTTTAGCTTTTCAGCTTTTAGGCATTGGTTTGTCTGTTAACATTTTTGCGGGTTTTAACTCTTTCTTTTCTTTGTAACTTTGAGCGTCTTTTGGGGTACCTAGGAACAGAAGATGGCTAAGCTTGTTCCTTTTCTATGCGCTGTTTTTTCAAAATAGTTAAGTTCTTAATAACTAATTAATTATGCACTTAAAGCACTGCTGAAATACTTTGTACATATTGCAACTAACTGTTTAAGGTATATAACTTTCACAAAGTTTTCTTTAGTTTATTATTATCTTTAACTTATTCTCGTTTTCGTGCTGTCATAAGTTGTAGAGTAGGGGGTTTTTAGACTCAAGTTTTCTTTCAAAAATCTGTTCGTTAAAAATTAATATTTCCTTTTTTAATTGCAATGTAAAAATTTGGATTTCTTTTGCATTGATTTTCAGGTTTAAATTCTCTCTCAAACGAACTTGGCATTTCGTTATGGCTGAAAATCATTTCTAATTATTATGTCACTCTCACAGCTTGAGTTCTCTTTAATCTTCTTCTCTCTGTTTAATAGTAACAGATGAAGAGCATGGGTCGGGCCAGGAAGGTTAATGGATGCAAGCGAAATTGTTAACTAGTGCTAGGTCATGCAACTCTACGGAGGACATGACATATATATATATTTTAAACTATTTTAGGTGGGAATGTTACTTGCATCTATGGCCTTGCAGAAACCCATTTCCAACTAGGTCTTTGTGGAAGTGAGAAAATGCAGAGTTTTTGCTGGTCCTTGATAAAGCCAAGGCTCAGTATTCTCGACACCTTCTACATTCAGTAGTTTTATTTTATTTTTTTATCTTTTCTCCTTTTACTCACACAGGTAGATACATAACCTTTTCTATGTTGTACTAGGTGTGAGTCAAAATTATATATGTATTTTTTTGCTTAGGTATCTTCTTTATAGAATGTGAATTCTGAATTTTCAAAACTGCTGCGTTGCGCGTTTTGATCTTCAGGTTATTTTGCAACCTTCGTTTTAAATTCTAAAGTTTTTCCTTAGTCTTCAGTTTTGCTCTTAAGTAACTAATTTCAATTTATTATTTAGCAGCTCATGCGCAAATTCTAGTTGAAATGTTTTATTATTATTGTTTTATTATTATTTTTTTATTACTATTTTTTTATTTGAGGTTTTTTTCATTTTCTAATTTTTATTTTTGTATGTTTTGGATGCGGCTTTTTGGAGTGTAGTTTATACTCGAGTTTGGTCTTTTCTTGGACTGCTTATTTCTAAAAAGTTTTTCCTAGTTGGTTTGCTCAGAATTTGTATGTTTTGGCCCAAGTGGAGTTCTAAGGACGATGAAAGGATTGGAGGTCAGCTCAGATATTTTAAGTCCTCCCGCTCGGTTAGGCTAGCACCCTTTCCCATAGTGTATGAACTCGCTGGCAAAGGTAATCTAAAGTTATGAAATGACAAACGTTGTTTGACACGTAAATCTGCAGATCCTAACCTGTATTCTTCTGTTGAGGATAATTGCTCCAACAAGTTTTGCAAAGCCTACAATACCATCTATAAGCTCACCTGTACTGTCTGCAACCTTAGCTATATTGGCCAAAGTAAAAATCCTCTTCATCTTAGGATTAATGGTCACAGGTCTCTAGTTAACAAGTTCTCTAATTCAGGAGTGAACCCCTCCACAAACGCCAACCAGTACTCTACCTTTGAATTAGAGCATTTCCATACTCATGGTTTTGACAAAGTGAAAATAGAGGTACTACATATTATCCCTGACTTCTATGCTCGGCTAGAAACTGAATCCCTTGAAATTTTGCAGCATCAGTCTCTTTATCCCTATGGCCTTAATTCCACTCTATCTGACAATAAGCATAATCAGCATAAATTTTCAATTCGTGAACTCTTCTTTCTTGTTAATAATAAGAGCTGCTCTAGAGGTAATAGAGGACAGAGGTTATTTCGCACATCAAGCAAAGTTGATTTTGCTAACTTGCTAAAAACTCTGGAAAGCTTTAAAACTGGCACTAATTTTGTTAAAAATACTTACAAAATTCTCAAGTCCTTCAAGCACTCTGTCCTTAAAAGTTTTTTCAAATTCTGGAATGAAACTGCTGACCATGTTGATAAGCATGTTTTTGCTTTGGTTCTGGACATTCTTAAACATATTCTTAAAGATAAAATTTCTCTTAAAGAATTTTCCAGTAATTTTGTTACCATCAGGTTTCTAAATAAAGCCTACGATAATCTCAATGTAAGGAAGCTGTTCTACAATAATGCAATTTTTTTTCCCATCCACAGGCACCAGTCTATTGTAAGTTTTAAATATGTTAAGACCTTAGGGTCAATAGTTAAAAACTACAAACTTAACTCTTCGAGCTACATTCCTGTAATTACTACATGTTCTTGTGATGAACATAAAGAAACAGTTCACTATGATAAGAATTACAACCATATTATCACCGGAAACTTGAGTTTTGTTGAAAATGAAAAGCTTAGGAATTTATTAGAGTATGGCTCTAAATTCAGACCTTCCTTCACAATTTCCAAAGAAAGGATTCTTGAGAGCTTCACTCAAGATGTTAATAGGTACATAGTAAAAACCAGTTTAACGTACAATCAGCCTATTGAGGCCTTCGCAGAATGGAAATATAATATAATCAATAGCTTCACCGGTGAGTTGGCAGGTCTGGACTTTTGTTTCGACAGAAATCTCTTTTTCTCTGGAGAAGCTAAAAGGTCACTCTCCAAACTACAAGACCAATTTATTTTTACCACTACGGATAAAGCTAGCAATAATTTTGCAATTATCTGTAAGAAGTTCTATTTTGAATTGTTAACTATGGAACTCAATAATAGAGTAACATACGAGCCCGTAAGTTATTCTACCAAGCAGTTAGAAAATCGGTTTAAGGCATTCTTCAAGAAACTTAAAATTCCACAAACTAGAAGATATGAGCCTGAATTTCCATTTCTTTTTGCAACGGTTAAGTTTCATAAGGATCCTGTGAAGTTCAGGTTCATAGCTAGTGGAGTAAGGAGTCATAAAAAGAAAATAGATCTTGCTTTTGAAGATGTCTTAAAGAAGGTTTTGAAACACATTAGAAACTGTTCTAACTTGATGTACAGAGATTTTTGGATAATTAATAATAATGCAGAAGTAATTTCTACTATACTCAAAGTTTGTCCCCTAGATATTAATAGTTATGATTTTGAAAACCTATATACTAATCTGCCTCTATCAGATATAATCACTACCTTTAAAGAGCTGTATGCAGAATTTAAACTTAACCAATTTGTTAATGTAGGAACTTGGAACTCTTATCTCAATTGCTGCATAGAAAATAACCATATCTTATATAATAATACTCTCTATAAGCAAGTGAACGGTATTCCCATGGGAACATCAACGTCCACGAATATCGCTAATCTATTCCTGTTCTTTAAGGAATATAAATTCATTAAAAATCACCCCACCTGCTCAGATAACTACCTTTACACTTTTAGATATATTGATGATCTGCTGTGTATCAATAATTCAGAAGTTATAGAGAGTGATTTTGATAATATCTATCCTAGCTCTCTTAACTTATGTAAAACCAACCACAGTAATCAGGAACTTGAGTTCCTAGACTTAAGCATTAAGCTCAACAGAGGTAACCCATCTATTAGCCTCTTTGATAAAAGAGTTAATTTTCCTTTCAAAGTAATTAAATATCTACACTGGAATAATAACATTTCAACCAAAGTAATTGAGAATGTACTAATTTCTCAGGTCCTAAGAATTTCAAGAATTTGCAGCAACAATTTGGACTTCAATTACCACATTAATATACTATTAGAAAGTTTTCTAGAGAATGAAATTCCTTCTTCTTTCATCAAAAGAACTTTAAGAAAAATTATTCTGAATAATAGAGTAAGGTTGGCAGATCTGCTTTAATTTTCTACACAGTTAATAATATGATTCTGACCAATCAAAGCCGTAAGGAAGTTGGCTAGAGGATGCCTATTAACTACCTAAAGGAACCTTAGTGCTATGGATATGACGGTCCTATTAAAACAAAAAATTAAATAATATAAACAAAATCACAAAAAAAGCTTAAAAATCTGTTTATAAAAGAAAATAAAAACAAATAAAAAAGAAAACTAGTTATTCATCACTAGGATAGCTATACTAAAAATAGTAAAACCAACATTAAAATTAATAAGATTCTGATTAATCTATAGAAGCTCACTAAGGTGATTTAATACATGCAAAGATTATTAAATACACTGCTCGTGTATTTTATAATATTTCTCATGTATTCTGGAGAGTTAATTCTGCTCTTTCTGATCATACAGATCCACAGTCTTAAGTTTATATATATTTTTTTCTCTGGTTAAAATATCCGCGCGTTGGTTTCTTGCTGTATGAGGAGGCCATCAGCCCCACCCTCACTGCCCCCCAGCAACTAGGGAGTGGCGGAAGAGGTCAGCCATGTTCTTCTCTTGTGAGGAGAAAAAATTTTTGTCACACAAGAGGTAAGCTCTCTTCCTTGTTTTTGGGTTCTAGGTTTTATAAGTTCAATGTTTGTACTTCATGTACTTTTTCTCTGTTGTTTTTTAGCTTTTCAGCTTTTAGGCATTGGTTTGTCTGTTAACATTTTTGCGGGTTTTAACTCTTTCTTTTCTTTGTAACTTTGAGCGTCTTTTGGGGTACCTAGGAACAGAAGATGGCTAAGCTTGTTCCTTTTCTATGCACTGTTTTTTCAAAATAGTTAAGTTCTTAATAACTAATTAATTATGCACTTAAAGCACTGCTGAAATACTTTGTACATATTGCAACTAACTGTTTAAGGTATATAACTTTCACAAAGTTTTCTTTAGTTTATTATTATCTTTAACTTATTCTCGTTTTCGTGCTGTCATAAGTTGTAGAGTAGGGGGTTTTAGACTCAAGTTTTCTTTCAAAAATCTGTTCGTTAAAAATTAATATTTCCTTTTTTAATTGCAATGTAAAAATTTGGATTTCTTTTGCATTGATTTTCAGGTTTAAATTCTCTCTCAAACGAACTTGGCATTTCGTTATGGCTGAAAATCATTTCTAATTATTATGTCACTCTCACAGCTTGAGTTCTCTTTAATCTTCTTCTCTCTGTTTAATAGTAACAGATGAAGAGCATGGGTCGGGCCAGGAAGGTTAATGGATGCAAGCGAAATTGTTAACTAGTGCTAGGTCATGCAACTCTACGGAGGACATGACATATATATATATTTTAAACTATTTTAGGTGGGAATGTTACTTGCATCTATGGCCTTGCAGAAACCCATTTCCAACTAGGTCTTTGTGGAAGTGAGAAAATGCAGAGTTTTTGCTGGTCCTTGATAAAGCCAAGGCTCAGTATTCTCGACACCTTCTACATTCAGTAGTTTTATTTTATTTTTTTATCTTTTCTCCTTTTACTCACACAGGTAGATACATAACCTTTTCTATGTTGTACTAGGTGTGAGTCAAAATTATATATGTATTTTTTTGCTTAGGTATCTTCTTTATAGAATGTGAATTCTGAATTTTCAAAACTGCTGCGTTGCGCGTTTTGATCTTCAGGTTATTTTGCAACCTTCGTTTTAAATTCTAAAGTTTTTCCTTAGTCTTCAGTTTTGCTCTTAAGTAACTAATTTCAATTTATTATTTAGCAGCTCATGCGCAAATTCTAGTTGAAATGTTTTATTATTATTGTTTTATTATTATTTTTTTATTACTATTTTTTTATTTGAGGTTTTTTTTCATTTTCTAATTTTTATTTTTGTATGTTTTGGATGCGGCTTTTTGGAGTGTAGTTTATACTCGAGTTTGGTCTTTTCTTGGACTGCTTATTTCTAAAAAGTTTTTCCTAGTTGGTTTGCTCAGAATTTGTATGTTTTGGCCCAAGTGGAGTTCTAAGGACGATGAAAGGATTGGAGGTCAGCTCAGATATTTTAAGTCCTCCCGCTCGGTTAGGCTAGCACCCTTTCCCATAGTGTATGAACTCGCTGGCAAAGGTAATCTAAAGTTATGAAATGACAAACGTTGTTTGACATGTAAATCTGCAGATCCTAACCTGTATTCTTCTGTTGAGGATAATTGCTCCAACAAGTTTTGCAAAGCCTACAATACCATCTATAAGCTCACCTGTACTGTCTGCAACCTTAGCTATATTGGCCAAAGTAAAAATCCTCTTCATCTTAGGATTAATGGTCACAGGTCTCTAGTTAACAAGTTCTCTAATTCAGGAGTGAACCCCTCCACAAACGCCAACCAGTACTCTACCTTTGAATTAGAGCATTTCCATACTCATGGTTTTGACAAAGTGAAAATAGAGGTACTACATATTATCCCTGACTTCTATGCTCGGCTAGAAACTGAATCCCTTGAAATTTTGCAGCATCAGTCTCTTTATCCCTATGGCCTTAATTCCACTCTATCTGACAATAAGCATAATCAGCATAAATTTTCAATTCGTGAACTCTTCTTTCTTGTTAATAATAAGAGCTGCTCTAGAGGTAATAGAGGACAGAGGTTATTTCGCACATCAAGCAAAGTTGATTTTGCTAACTTGCTAAAAACTCTGGAAAGCTTTAAAACTGGCACTAATTTTGTTAAAAATACTTACAAAATTCTCAAGTCCTTCAAGCACTCTGTCCTTAAAAGTTTTTTCAAATTCTGGAATGAAACTGCTGACCATGTTGATAAGCATGTTTTTGCTTTGGTTCTGGACATTCTTAAACATATTCTTAAAGATAAAATTTCTCTTAAAGAATTTTCCAGTAATTTTGTTACCATCAGGTTTCTAAATAAAGCCTACGATAATCTCAATGTAAGGAAGCTGTTCTACAATAATGCAATTTTTTTCCCATCCACAGGCACCAGTCTATTGTAAGTTTTAAATATGTTAAGACCTTAGGGTCAATAGTTAAAAACTACAAACTTAACTCTTCGAGCTACATTCCTGTAATTACTACATGTTCTTGTGATGAACATAAAGAAACAGTTCACTATGATAAGAATTACAACCATATTATCACCGGAAACTTGAGTTTTGTTGAAAATGAAAAGCTTAGGAATTTATTAGAGTATGGCTCTAAATTCAGACCTTCCTTCACAATTTCCAAAGAAAGGATTCTTGAGAGCTTCACTCAAGATGTTAATAGGTACATAGTAAAAACCAGTTTAACGTACAATCAGCCTATTGAGGCCTTCGCAGAATGGAAATATAATATAATCAATAGCTTCACCGGTGAGTTGGCAGGTCTGGACTTTTGTTTCGACAGAAATCTCTTTTTCTCTGGAGAAGCTAAAAGGTCACTCTCCAAACTACAAGACCAATTTATTTTTACCACTACGGATAAAGCTAGCAATAATTTTGCAATTATCTGTAAGAAGTTCTATTTTGAATTGTTAACTATGGAACTCAATAATAGAGTAACATACGAGCCCGTAAGTTATTCTACCAAGCAGTTAGAAAATCGGTTTAAGGCATTCTTCAAGAAACTTAAAATTCCACAAACTAGAAGATATGAGCCTGAATTTCCATTTCTTTTTGCAACGGTTAAGTTTCATAAGGATCCTGTGAAGTTCAGGTTCATAGCTAGTGGAGTAAGGAGTCATAAAAAGAAAATAGATCTTGCTTTTGAAGATGTCTTAAAGAAGGTTTTGAAACACATTAGAAACTGTTCTAACTTGATGTACAGAGATTTTTGGATAATTAATAATAATGCAGAAGTAATTTCTACTATACTCAAAGTTTGTCCCCTAGATATTAATAGTTATGATTTTGAAAACCTATATACTAATCTGCCTCTATCAGATATAATCACTACCTTTAAAGAGCTGTATGCAGAATTTAAACTTAACCAATTTGTTAATGTAGGAACTTGGAACTCTTATCTCAATTGCTGCATAGAAAATAACCATATCTTATTAATAATCTAAAGCAACTTATGGGAATTTACTAGGAATTTTTTTCCATTTATAGCAAATTTTCGGAGAAAACTCTTCTCCTTCTTCAGGCTCTCTTGTTGTTGTCACTTTTTGCTTGTCACTATCATGGTTACGGTTTACCTTGACGGTTACGGTTAACCTTGACGGTTTAGGTTATTTTTCAACAAATCCTGCCAGATGTTAGGCAGGGAAAATCCTTTGCAGTCATTGATGATGGAATTTTGATTTTTCTCAATCTCTATTCCTTCTTTCAGTTTTCTTTTTGGAAATTGCTTTGGAAACTGATTACTTTAAGGGAATTCCAATCCATGCTGTGCCCAGTTTCTCTAACATGCCTATCTAATCCAGTCTTGTTGGAGCAATTTTTTATAGCTGCTTTATGCTCAGCTATACGAGTTTCTAGTCTGCGACCTGTTTCACCTATGTAAGATAGTCCACAACTACAATTTACTTCATAAACTACTCCTTGCATTTTTAAAATATCTTCTTCTCTTTGAACTATTTTAGGGAAAAAATTTTTAACTTTGTTCTCTAAACTTGGAGCTAGCCTAATATTGTATTTTTTACTAATTCTCTTTAAAGCCTCAAATAAACCTTTGTGATAAGAAATTTTTCTAGTGAATTTTACTTCTTGCTTTTGTGGGTTCTTCGTACCATTAAAATTCAGAAGCTTCTCAATTTCTTCTTTAGGATAGTTATTTTCTGCAAGTATGACTTTAAGCTCTTCTTTATGGGCTTCTTTTTTATCTGCAGTAGAAACTATTTTATTAATTTTTTCTAAAAACTGACTTGCTACATTTTTCTTAATAGAAACTGGATGATACGAATTGAAATCCAGTAGTCTTTTTGTATTCATTGGTTTTTTATACCAACTAGTGAGGAATTTTTCATCTTCATAATAGATAGTAATATCTAAGAAGTTTATTCTTCTTTCTTTTTGAAGTTCAATAGTGAACTTAAGGGAATCATCTAATTCATTGAATGAGTCTAGAATTCTTTCTGGAACAATTTCTGAGCTATCTATTATAAATAAGATGTCATCCATGTATCTGCTATATAAGCAGAAGTATGTGGGTTGTACTAGTATCTTTTCTTCTAGTTTTCCCACATAATAGTTAGCTAAGAGTGGGGAGAGTGGGGAGCCCATAGCTAGCCCCGATTTTTGAATGAAAAAAAGTTTTCCCAAATTGAAAGTAGTTGTTCTGCAAAGAGAAAGTAAGCATTTCGAAAATTCCTACTAATATGTTTTTTTCCTTGTTTTGAAAAACTATTAGGTCTGCCAAGTCTTCCGCTATAAAGTCTATAAGTTGATCTATATTAATGTGAGTATACATAGACACTATATCTAAACTACCCATAATAGGAGAATCTAATTTAGGAAGAAGTTCTAGTTTTTCTTTTAGCTGCATTGAGTTTTTAATCAAGTTAGGTGGCTCTTTTAAAAGATTCTGAAGGTGTGACTTTAAAAAATAGTTTAGATTTGAAAGAATAGAGTTTTTTGAGTCTATTATTGGTCTAATTGGTTGGTGTTCTTTATGCAGTTTGACTATTCCATATATTTGAGGTAATCTGAACTGTAATTTTGAGAATTGTTTATAGTTTTCTGGAAGCTGGTTTTTCTTTTTTGAAGTGAAATAAGCTTAGAGACTTTTTAATCAAATCTGGTAGTGGGTTTTCTTTTACTTCTTCATACATAGGTTTTTTTTAGTTCTTCTTCCATCTTTTCTAGATAATCTTTCTTATCCATAATAGTAATCAACTTACTTTTGTCTGTTTTCACAGCAACTATACTTTCATTTTTTCTGAAATCTTTAAGAGCTTTTAATTGACTATTATCAAAATTTTTTTGAGGTTTCCTTACTTGCTTCTGGAATTTTGTAAGGCTATTGTAGTAATCTTTTCTGAGGAGGTCTGCTTTAATTTGGTCCTCTTTTTCTAAAGTGCTGCAGATGCTTTCCAATTCAATTACCAATTTTTCTGGATTTATTTTTTCTTTGGATAGATTGAAATTACTTCCTTTATTTATCACTTGTAATAATTCTTGGCTAACTCCAGTAGCAGTGTTGTCCTTCACATGACTAAGAACTGCAGTTTTTTTGTTTTTACTTGAATAGTTTTTCTTCAAAAATTTTTCTTCTTTAAGGTTCAGCTTTTTAACAAATTTCTTATTTTTGTTGCTTACTCCAATTTTTAGCCAGTCATCCAATTCTGCTTTTACTGTATCCCTTAAGATTCCAGAAATTTTCTTTTCATTTTCTACTTTTACTTTTTATAATAAGCAACATTTTTATATTTTGCTTCAATACTTCTTTTTAATGTTTTTTGCTCTATTTTTCTTATGAAGTTGGCTGAAAGTAAATCTTTAAATGGTTTTCTAAGTCTAAATGAATTTGGAATAAAGTTATTTACCTTGCAATTTTTCAGGAACTTGATTTGAGCTATGGATCTTTCCATCTTCAATGTAGCATGTTGAACTTTCTTTATTGTTTGCCAAGTATCTGACCTTGCTTATAGAGAGTATATAATAATACTCTCTATAAGCAAGTGAACGGTATTCCCATGGGAACATCAACGTCCACGAATATCGCTAATCTATTCCTGTTCTTTAAGGAATATAAATTCATTAAAAATCACCCCACCTGCTCAGATAACTACCTTTACACTTTTAGATATATTGATGATCTGCTGTGTATCAATAATTCAGAAGTTATAGAGAGTGATTTTGATAATATCTATCCTAGCTCTCTTAACTTATGTAAAACCAACCACAGTAATCAGGAACTTGAGTTCCTAGACTTAAGCATTAAGCTCAACAGAGGTAACCCATCTATTAGCCTCTTTGATAAAAGAGTTAATTTTCCTTTCAAAGTAATTAAATATCTACACTGGAATAATAACATTTCAACCAAAGTAATTGAGAATGTACTAATTTCTCAGGTCCTAAGAATTTCAAGAATTTGCAGCAACAATTTGGACTTCAATTACCACATTAATATACTATTAGAAAGTTTTCTAGAGAACGAAATTCCTTCTTCTTTCATCAAAAGAACTTTAAGAAAAATTATTCTGAATAATAGAGTAAGGTTGGCAGATCTGCTTTAATTTTCTACACAGTTAATAATATGATTCTGACCAATCAAAGCCGTAAGGAAGTTGGCTAGAGGATGCCTATTAACTACCTAAAGGAACCTTAGTGCTATGGATATGACGGTCCTATTAAAACAAAAAATTAAATAATATAAACAAAATCACAAAACAAGCTTAAAAATCTGTTTATAAAAGAAAATAAAAACAAATAAAAAAGAAAACTAGTTATTCATCACTAGGATAGCTATACTAAAAATAGTAAAACCAACATTAAAATTAATAAGATTCTGATTAATCTATAGAAGCTCACTAAGGTGATTTAATACATGCAAAGATTATTAAATACACTGCTCGTGTATTTTATAATATTTCTCATGTATTCTGGAGAGTTAATTCTGCTCTTTCTGATCATACAGATCCACAGTCTTAAGTTTATATATATTTTTTTCTCTGGTTAAAATATCCGCGCGTTGGTTTCTTGCTGTATGAGGAGGCCATCAGCCCCACCCTCACTGCCCCCAGCAACTAGGGAGTGGCGGAAGAGGTCAGCCATGTTCTTCTCTTGTGAGGAGAAAAATTTTTTGTCACACAAGAGGTAAGCTCTCTTCCTTGTTTTTGGGTTCTAGGTTTTATAAGTTCAATGTTTGTACTTCATGTACTTTTTCTCTGTTGTTTTTTAGCTTTTCAGCTTTTAGGCATTGGTTTGTCTGTTAACATTTTTGCGGGTTTTAACTCTTTTCTTTTCTTTGTAACTTTGAGCGTCTTTTGGGGTACCTAGGAACAGAAGATGGCTAAGCTTGTTCCTTTTCTATGCGCTGTTTTTTCAAAATAGTTAAGTTCTTAATAACTAATTAATTATGCACTTAAAGCACTGCTGAAATACTTTGTACATATTGCAACTAACTGTTTAAGGTATATAACTTTCACAAAGTTTTCTTTAGTTTATTATTATCTTTAACTTATTCTCGTTTTCGTGCTGTCATAAGTTGTAGAGTAGGGGGTTTTAGACTCAAGTTTTCTTTCAAAAATCTGTTCGTTAAAAATTAATATTTCCTTTTTTAATTGCAATGTAAAAATTTGGATTTCTTTTGCATTGATTTTCAGGTTTAAATTCTCTCTCAAACGAACTTGGCATTTCGTTATGGCTGAAAATCATTTCTAATTATTATGTCACTCTCACAGCTTGAGTTCTCTTTAATCTTCTTCTCTCTGTTTAATAGTAACAGATGAAGAGCATGGGTCGGGCCAGGAAGGTTAATGGATGCAAGCGAAATTGTTAACTAGTGCTAGGTCATGCAACTCTACGGAGGACATGACATATATATATATTTTAAACTATTTTAGGTGGGAATGTTACTTGCATCTATGGCCTTGCAGAAACCCATTTCCAACTAGGTCTTTGTGGAAGTGAGAAAATGCAGAGTTTTTGCTGGTCCTTGATAAAGCCAAGGCTCAGTATTCTCGACACCTTCTACATTCAGTAGTTTTATTTTATTTTTTTATCTTTTCTCCTTTTACTCACACAGGTAGATACATAACCTTTTCTATGTTGTACTAGGTGTGAGTCAAAATTATATATGTATTTTTTGCTTAGGTATCTTCTTTATAGAATGTGAATTCTGAATTTTCAAAACTGCTGCGTTGCGCGTTTTGGATCTTCAGGTTATTTTGCAACCTTCGTTTTAAATTCTAAAGTTTTTCCTTAGTCTTCAGTTTTGCTCTTAAGTAACTAATTTCCAATTTATTATTTAGCAGCTCATGCGCAAATTCTAGTTGAAATGTTTTATTATTATTGTTTTATTATTATTTTTTTATTACTATTTTTTTATTTGAGGTTTTTTTCATTTTCTAATTTTTATTTTTGTATGTTTTGGATGCGGCTTTTTGGAGTGTAGTTTATACTCGAGTTTGGTCTTTTCTTGGACTGCTTATTTCTAAAAAGTTTTTCCTAGTTGGTTTGCTCAGAATTTGTATGTTTTGGCCCAAGTGGAGTTCTAAGGACGATGAAAGGATTGGAGGTCAGCTCAGATATTTTAAGTCCTCCCGCTCGGTTAGGCTAGCACCCTTTCCCATAGTGTATGAACTCGCTGGCAAAGGTAATCTAAAGTTATGAAATGACAAACGTTGTTTGACACGTAAATCTGCAGATCCTAACCTGTATTCTTCTGTTGAGGATAATTGCTCCAACAAGTTTTGCAAAGCCTACAATACCATCTATAAGCTCACCTGTACTGTCTGCAACCTTAGCTATATTGGCCAAAGTAAAAATCCTCTTCATCTTAGGATTAATGGTCACAGGTCTCTAGTTAACAAGTTCTCTAATTCAGGAGTGAACCCCTCCACAAACGCCAACCAGTACTCTTACCTTTGAATTAGAGCATTTCCATACTCATGGTTTTGACAAAGTGAAAATAGAGGTACTACATATTATCCCTGACTTCTATGCTCGGCTAGAAACTGAATCCCTTGAAATTTTGCAGCATCAGTCTCTTTATCCCTATGGCCTTAATTCCACTCTATCTGACAATAAGCATAATCAGCATAAATTTTCAATTCGTGAACTCTTCTTTCTTGTTAATAATAAGAGCTGCTCTAGAGGTAATAGAGGACAGAGGTTATTTCGCACATCAAGCAAAGTTGATTTTGCTAACTTGCTAAAAACTCTGGAAAGCTTTAAAACTGGCACTAATTTTGTTAAAAATACTTACAAAATTCTCAAGTCCTTCAAGCACTCTGTCCTTAAAAGTTTTTTCAAATTCTGGAATGAAACTGCTGACCATGTTGATAAGCATGTTTTTGCTTTGGTTCTGGACATTCTTAAACATATTCTTAAAGATAAAAATTTCTCTTAAAGAATTTTCCAGTAATTTTGTTACCATCAGGTTTCTAAATAAAGCCTACGATAATCTCAATGTAAGGAAGCTGTTCTACAATAATGCAATTTTTTTCCCATCCACAGGCACCAGTCTATTGTAAGTTTTAAATATGTTAAGACCTTAGGGTCAATAGTTAAAAACTACAAACTTAACTCTTCGAGCTACATTCCTGTAATTACTACATGTTCTTGTGATGAACATAAAGAAACAGTTCACTATGATAAGAATTACAACCATATTATCACCGGAAACTTGAGTTTTGTTGAAAATGAAAAGCTTAGGAATTTATTAGAGTATGGCTCTAAATTCAGACCTTCCTTCACAATTTCCAAAGAAAGGATTCTTGAGAGCTTCACTCAAGATGTTAATAGGTACATAGTAAAAACCAGTTTAACGTACAATCAGCCTATTGAGGCCTTCGCAGAATGGAAATATAATATAATCAATAGCTTCACCGGTGAGTTGGCAGGTCTGGACTTTTGTTTCGACAGAAATCTCTTTTTCTCTGGAGAAGCTAAAAGGTCACTCTCCAAACTACAAGACCAATTTATTTTTACCACTACGGATAAAGCTAGCAATAATTTTGCAATTATCTGTAAGAAGTTCTATTTTGAATTGTTAACTATGGAACTCAATAATAGAGTAACATACGAGCCCGTAAGTTATTCTACCAAGCAGTTAGAAAATCGGTTTAAGGCATTCTTCAAGAAACTTAAAATTCCACAAACTAGAAGATATGAGCCTGAATTTCCATTTCTTTTTGCAACGGTTAAGTTTCATAAGGATCCTGTGAAGTTCAGGTTCATAGCTAGTGGAGTAAGGAGTCATAAAAAGAAAATAGATCTTGCTTTTGAAGATGTCTTAAAGAAGGTTTTGAAACACATTAGAAACTGTTCTAACTTGATGTACAGAGATTTTTGGATAATTAATAATAATGCAGAAGTAATTTCTACTATACTCAAAGTTTGTCCCCTAGATATTAATAGTTATGATTTTGAAAACCTATATACTAATCTGCCTCTATCAGATATAATCACTACCTTTAAAGAGCTGTATGCAGAATTTAAACTTAACCAATTTGTTAATGTAGGAACTTGGAACTCTTATCTCAATTGCTGCATAGAAAATAACCATATCTTATATAATAATACTCTCTATAAGCAAGTGAACGGTATTCCCATGGGAACATCAACGTCCACGAATATCGCTAATCTATTCCTGTTCTTTAAGGAATATAAATTCATTAAAAATCACCCCACCTGCTCAGATAACTACCTTTACACTTTTAGATATATTGATGATCTGCTGTGTATCAATAATTCAGAAGTTATAGAGAGTGATTTTGATAATATCTATCCTAGCTCTCTTAACTTATGTAAAACCAACCACAGTAATCAGGAACTTGAGTTCCTAGACTTAAGCATTAAGCTCAACAGAGGTAACCCATCTATTAGCCTCTTTGATAAAAGAGTTAATTTTCCTTTCAAAGTAATTAAATATCTACACTGGAATAATAACATTTCAACCAAAGTAATTGAGAATGTACTAATTTCTCAGGTCCTAAGAATTTCAAGAATTTGCAGCAACAATTTGGACTTCAATTACCACATTAATATACTATTAGAAAGTTTTCTAGAGAATGAAATTCCTTCTTCTTTCATCAAAAGAACTTTAAGAAAAATTATTCTGAATAATAGAGTAAGGTTGGCAGATCTGCTTTAATTTTCTACACAGTTAATAATATGATTCTGACCAATCAAAGCCGTAAGGAAGTTGGCTAGAGGATGCCTATTAACTACCTAAAGGAACCTTAGTGCTATGGATATGACGGTCCTATTAAAACAAAAAATTAAATAATATAAACAAAATCACAAAAAAAGCTTAAAAATCTGTTTATAAAAGAAAATAAAAACAAATAAAAAAGAAAACTAGTTATTCATCACTAGGATAGCTATACTAAAAATAGTAAAACCAACATTAAAATTAATAAGATTCTGATTAATCTATAGAAGCTCACTAAGGTGATTTAATACATGCAAAGATTATTAAATACACTGCTCGTGTATTTTATAATATTTCTCATGTATTCTGGAGAGTTAATTCTGCTCTTTCTGATCATACAGATCCACAGTCTTAAGTTTATATATATTTTTTTCTCTGGTTAAAATATCCGCGCGTTGGTTTCTTGCTGTATGAGGAGGCCATCAGCCCCACCCTCACTGCCCCCCAGCAACTAGGGAGTGGCGGAAGAGGTCAGCCATGTTCTTCTCTTGTGAGGAGAAAAATTTTTGTCACACAAGAGGTAAGCTCTCTTCCTTGTTTTTGGGTTCTAGGTTTTATAAGTTCAATGTTTGTACTTCATGTACTTTTTCTCTGTTGTTTTTTAGCTTTTCAGCTTTTAGGCATTGGTTTGTCTGTTAACATTTTTGCGGGTTTTAACTCTTTCTTTTCTTTGTAACTTTGAGCGTCTTTTGGGGTACCTAGGAACAGAAGATGGCTAAGCTTGTTCCTTTTCTATGCACTGTTTTTTCAAAATAGTTAAGTTCTTAATAACTAATTAATTATGCACTTAAAGCACTGCTGAAATACTTTGTACATATTGCAACTAACTGTTTAAGGTATATAACTTTCACAAAGTTTTCTTTAGTTTATTATTATCTTTAACTTATTCTCGTTTTCGTGCTGTCATAAGTTGTAGAGTAGGGGGTTTTAGACTCAAGTTTTCTTTCAAAAATCTGTTCGTTAAAAATTAATATTTCCTTTTTTAATTGCAATGTAAAAATTTGGATTTCTTTTGCATTGATTTTCAGGTTTAAATTCTCTCTCAAACGAACTTGGCATTTCGTTATGGCTGAAAATCATTTCTAATTATTATGTCACTCTCACAGCTTGAGTTCTCTTTAATCTTCTTCTCTCTGTTTAATAGTAACAGATGAAGAGCATGGGTCGGGCCAGGAAGGTTAATGGATGCAAGCGAAATTGTTAACTAGTGCTAGGTCATGCAACTCTACGGAGGACATGACATATATATATATTTTAAACTATTTTAGGTGGGAATGTTACTTGCATCTATGGCCTTGCAGAAACCCATTTCCAACTAGGTCTTTGTGGAAGTGAGAAAATGCAGAGTTTTTGCTGGTCCTTGATAAAGCCAAGGCTCAGTATTCTCGACACCTTCTACATTCAGTAGTTTTATTTTATTTTTTTATCTTTTCTCCTTTTACTCACACAGGTAGATACATAACCTTTTCTATGTTGTACTAGGTGTGAGTCAAAATTATATATGTATTTTTTTGCTTAGGTATCTTCTTTATAGAATGTGAATTCTGAATTTTCAAAACTGCTGCGTTGCGCGTTTTGATCTTCAGGTTATTTTGCAACCTTCGTTTTAAATTCTAAAGTTTTTCCTTAGTCTTCAGTTTTGCTCTTAAGTAACTAATTTCAATTTATTATTTAGCAGCTCATGCGCAAATTCTAGTTGAAATGTTTTATTATTATTGTTTTATTATTATTTTTTTATTACTATTTTTTTATTTGAGGTTTTTTTCATTTTCTAATTTTTATTTTTGTATGTTTTGGATGCGGCTTTTTGGAGTGTAGTTTATACTCGAGTTTGGTCTTTTCTTGGACTGCTTATTTCTAAAAAGTTTTTCCTAGTTGGTTTGCTCAGAATTTGTATGTTTTGGCCCAAGTGGAGTTCTAAGGACGATGAAAGGATTGGAGGTCAGCTCAGATATTTTAAGTCCTCCCGCTCGGTTAGGCTAGCACCCTTTCCCATAGTGTATGAACTCGCTGGCAAAGGTAATCTAAAGTTATGAAATGACAAACGTTGTTTGACATGTAAATCTGCAGATCCTAACCTGTATTCTTCTGTTGAGGATAATTGCTCCAACAAGTTTTGCAAAGCCTACAATACCATCTATAAGCTCACCTGTACTGTCTGCAACCTTAGCTATATTGGCCAAAGTAAAAATCCTCTTCATCTTAGGATTAATGGTCACAGGTCTCTAGTTAACAAGTTCTCTAATTCAGGAGTGAACCCCTCCACAAACGCCAACCAGTACTCTACCTTTGAATTAGAGCATTTCCATACTCATGGTTTTGACAAAGTGAAAATAGAGGTACTACATATTATCCCTGACTTCTATGCTCGGCTAGAAACTGAATCCCTTGAAATTTTGCAGCATCAGTCTCTTTATCCCTATGGCCTTAATTCCACTCTATCTGACAATAAGCATAATCAGCATAAATTTTCAATTCGTGAACTCTTCTTTCTTGTTAATAATAAGAGCTGCTCTAGAGGTAATAGAGGACAGAGGTTATTTCGCACATCAAGCAAAGTTGATTTTGCTAACTTGCTAAAAACTCTGGAAAGCTTTAAAACTGGCACTAATTTTGTTAAAAATACTTACAAAATTCTCAAGTCCTTCAAGCACTCTGTCCTTAAAAGTTTTTTCAAATTCTGGAATGAAACTGCTGACCATGTTGATAAGCATGTTTTTGCTTTGGTTCTGGACATTCTTAAACATATTCTTAAAGATAAAATTTCTCTTAAAGAATTTTCCAGTAATTTTGTTACCATCAGGTTTCTAAATAAAGCCTACGATAATCTCAATGTAAGGAAGCTGTTCTACAATAATGCAATTTTTTTCCCATCCACAGGCACCAGTCTATTGTAAGTTTTAAATATGTTAAGACCTTAGGGTCAATAGTTAAAAACTACAAACTTAACTCTTCGAGCTACATTCCTGTAATTACTACATGTTCTTGTGATGAACATAAAGAAACAGTTCACTATGATAAGAATTACAACCATATTATCACCGGAAACTTGAGTTTTGTTGAAAATGAAAAGCTTAGGAATTTATTAGAGTATGGCTCTAAATTCAGACCTTCCTTCACAATTTCCAAAGAAAGGATTCTTGAGAGCTTCACTCAAGATGTTAATAGGTACATAGTAAAAACCAGTTTAACGTACAATCAGCCTATTGAGGCCTTCGCAGAATGGAAATATAATATAATCAATAGCTTCACCGGTGAGTTGGCAGGTCTGGACTTTTGTTTCGACAGAAATCTCTTTTTCTCTGGAGAAGCTAAAAGGTCACTCTCCAAACTACAAGACCAATTTATTTTTACCACTACGGATAAAGCTAGCAATAATTTTGCAATTATCTGTAAGAAGTTCTATTTTGAATTGTTAACTATGGAACTCAATAATAGAGTAACATACGAGCCCGTAAGTTATTCTACCAAGCAGTTAGAAAATCGGTTTAAGGCATTCTTCAAGAAACTTAAAATTCCACAAACTAGAAGATATGAGCCTGAATTTCCATTTCTTTTTGCAACGGTTAAGTTTCATAAGGATCCTGTGAAGTTCAGGTTCATAGCTAGTGGAGTAAGGAGTCATAAAAAGAAAATAGATCTTGCTTTTGAAGATGTCTTAAAGAAGGTTTTGAAACACATTAGAAACTGTTCTAACTTGATGTACAGAGATTTTTGGATAATTAATAATAATGCAGAAGTAATTTCTACTATACTCAAAGTTTGTCCCCTAGATATTAATAGTTATGATTTTGAAAACCTATATACTAATCTGCCTCTATCAGATATAATCACTACCTTTAAAGAGCTGTATGCAGAATTTAAACTTAACCAATTTGTTAATGTAGGAACTTGGAACTCTTATCTCAATTGCTGCATAGAAAATAACCATATCTTATTAATAATCTAAAGCAACTTATGGGAATTTACTAGGAATTTTTTTCCATTTATAGCAAATTTTCGGAGAAAACTCTTCTCCTTCTTCAGGCTCTCTTGTTGTTGTCACTTTTTGCTTGTCACTATCATGGTTACGGTTTACCTTGACGGTTACGGTTAACCTTGACGGTTTAGGTTATTTTTCAACAAATCCTGCCAGATGTTAGGCAGGGAAAATCCTTTGCAGTCATTGATGATGGAATTTTGATTTTCTCAATCTCTATTCCTTCTTTCAGTTTTCTTTTTGGAAATTGCTTTGGAAACTGATTACTTTAAGGGAATTCCAATCCATGCTGTGCCCAGTTTCTCTAACATGCCTATCTAATCCAGTCTTGTTGGAGCAATTTTTTATAGCTGCTTTATGCTCAGCTATACGAGTTTCTAGTCTGCGACCTGTTTCACCTATGTAAGATAGTCCACAACTACAATTTACTTCATAAACTACTCCTTGCATTTTTAAAATATCTTCTTCTCTTTGAACTATTTTAGGGAAAAAATTTTTAACTTTGTTCTCTAAACTTGGAGCTAGCCTAATATTGTATTTTTTACTAATTCTCTTTAAAGCCTCAAATAAACCTTTGTGATAAGAAATTTTTCTAGTGAATTTTACTTCTTGCTTTTGTGGGTTCTTCGTACCATTAAAATTCAGAAGCTTCTCAATTTCTTCTTTAGGATAGTTATTTTCTGCAAGTATGACTTTAAGCTCTTCTTTATGGGCTTCTTTTTTATCTGCAGTAGAAACTATTTTATTAATTTTTTCTAAAAACTGACTTGCTACATTTTTCTTAATAGAAACTGGATGATACGAATTGAAATCCAGTAGTCTTTTTGTATTCATTGGTTTTTATACCAACTAGTGAGGAATTTTTCATCTTCATAATAGATAGTAATATCTAAGAAGTTTATTCTTCTTTCTTTTTGAAGTTCAATAGTGAACTTAAGGGAATCATCTAATTCATTGAATGAGTCTAGAATTCTTTCTGGAACAATTTCTGAGCTATCTATTATAAATAAGATGTCATCCATGTATCTGCTATATAAGCAGAAGTATGTGGGTTGTACTAGTATCTTTTCTTCTAGTTTTCCCACATAATAGTTAGCTAAGAGTGGGGAGAGTGGGGAGCCCATAGCTAGCCCCGATTTTTGAATGAAAAAAGTTTTCCCAAATTGAAAGTAGTTGTTCTGCAAAGAGAAAGTAAGCATTTCGAAAATTCCTACTAATATGTTTTTTTCCTTGTTTTGAAAAACTATTAGGTCTGCCAAGTCTTCCGCTATAAAGTCTATAAGTTGATCTATATTAATGTGAGTATACATAGACACTATATCTAAACTACCCATAATAGGAGAATCTAATTTAGGAAGAAGTTCTAGTTTTTCTTTTAGCTGCATTGAGTTTTTAATCAAGTTAGGTGGCTCTTTTAAAAGATTCTGAAGGTGTGACTTTAAAAAATAGTTTAGATTTGAAAGAATAGAGTTTTTTGAGTCTATTATTGGTCTAATTGGTTGGTGTTCTTTATGCAGTTTGACTATTCCATATATTTGAGGTAATCTGAACTGTAATTTTGAGAATTGTTTATAGTTTTCTGGAAGCTGGTTTTTCTTTTTTGAAGTGAAATAAGCTTAGAGACTTTTTTAATCAAATCTGGTAGTGGGTTTTCTTTTACTTCTTCATACATAGGTTTTTTTAGTTCTTCTTCCATCTTTTCTAGATAATCTTTCTTATCCATAATAGTAATCAACTTACTTTTGTCTGTTTTCACAGCAACTATACTTTCATTTTTTCTGAAATCTTTAAGAGCTTTTAATTGACTATTATCAAAATTTTTTTGAGGTTTCCTTACTTGCTTCTGGAATTTTGTAAGGCTATTGTAGTAATCTTTTCTGAGGAGGTCTGCTTTAATTTGGTCCTCTTTTTCTAAAGTGCTGCAGATGCTTTCCAATTCAATTACCAATTTTTCTGGATTTATTTTTTCTTTGGATAGATTGAAATTACTTCCTTTATTTATCACTTGTAATAATTCTTGGCTAACTCCAGTAGCAGTGTTGTCCTTCACATGACTAAGAACTGCAGTTTTTTTGTTTTTACTTGAATAGTTTTTCTTCAAAAATTTTTCTTCTTTAAGGTTCAGCTTTTTAACAAATTTCTTATTTTTGTTGCTTACTCCAATTTTTAGCCAGTCATCCAATTCTGCTTTTACTGTATCCCTTAAGATTCCAGAAATTTTCTTTTCATTTTCTACTTTTACTTTTTTATAATAAGCAACATTTTTATATTTTGCTTCAATACTTCTTTTTAATGTTTTTTGCTCTATTTTTCTTATGAAGTTGGCTGAAAGTAAATCTTTAAATGGTTTTCTAAGTCTAAATGAATTTGGAATAAAGTTATTTACCTTGCAATTTTTCAGGAACTTGATTTGAGCTATGGATCTTTCCATCTTCAATGTAGCATGTTGAACTTTCTTTATTGTTTGCCAAGTATCTGACCTTGCTTATAGAGAGTATATAATAATACTCTCTATAAGCAAGTGAACATTGTATTCCCATGGGAACATCAACGTCCACGAATATCGCTAATCTATTCCTGTTCTTTAAGGAATATAAATTCATTAAAAATCACCCCACCTGCTCAGATAACTACCTTTACACTTTTAGATATATTGATGATCTGCTGTGTATCAATAATTCAGAAGTTATAGAGAGTGATTTTGATAATATCTATCCTAGCTCTCTTAACTTATGTAAAACCAACCACAGTAATCAGGAACTTGAGTTCCTAGACTTAAGCATTAAGCTCAACAGAGGTAACCCATCTATTAGCCTCTTTGATAAAAGAGTTAATTTTCCTTTCAAAGTAATTAAATATCTACACTGGAATAATAACATTTCAACCAAAGTAATTGAGAATGTACTAATTTCTCAGGTCCTAAGAATTTCAAGAATTTGCAGCAACAATTTGGACTTCAATTACCACATTAATATACTATTAGAAAGTTTTCTAGAGAACGAAATTCCTTCTTCTTTCATCAAAAGAACTTTAAGAAAAATTATTCTGAATAATAGAGTAAGGTTGGCAGATCTGCTTTAATTTTCTACACAGTTAATAATATGATTCTGACCAATCAAAGCCGTAAGGAAGTTGGCTAGAGGATGCCTATTAACTACCTAAAGGAACCTTAGTGCTATGGATATGACGGTCCTATTAAAACAAAAAATTAAATAATATAAACAAAATCACAAAAAAAGCTTAAAAATCTGTTTATAAAAGAAAATAAAAACAAATAAAAAAGAAAACTAGTTATTCATCACTAGGATAGCTATACTAAAAATAGTAAAACCAACATTAAAATTAATAAGATTCTGATTAATCTATAGAAGCTCACTAAGGTGATTTAATACATGCAAAGATTATTAAATACACTGCTCGTGTATTTTATAATATTTCTCATGTATTCTGGAGAGTTAATTCTGCTCTTTCTGATCATACAGATCCACAGTCTTAAGTTTATATATATTTTTTTCTCTGGTTAAAATATCCGCGCGTTGGTTTCTTGCTGTATGAGGAGGCCATCAGCCCCACCCTCACTGCCCCCCAGCAACTAGGGAGTGGTGGAAGAGGTCAGCCATGTTCTTCTCTTGTGAGGAGAAAAAATTTTTGTCACACAAGAGGTAAGCTCTCTTCCTTGTTTTTGGGTTCTAGGTTTTATAAGTTCAATGTTTGTACTTCATGTACTTTTTCTCTGTTGTTTTTTAGCTTTTCAGCTTTTAGGCATTGGTTTGTCTGTTAACATTTTTGCGGGTTTTAACTCTTTCTTTTCTTTGTAACTTTGAGCGTCTTTTGGGGTACCTAGGAACAGAAGATGGCTAAGCTTGTTCCTTTTCTATGCACTGTTTTTTCAAAATAGTTAAGTTCTTAATAACTAATTAATTATGCACTTAAAGCACTGCTGAAATACTTTGTACATATTGCAACTAACTGTTTAAGGTATATAACTTTCACAAAGTTTTCTTTAGTTTATTATTATCTTTAACTTATTCTCGTTTTCGTGCTGTCATAAGTTGTAGAGTAGGGGGTTTTAGACTCAAGTTTTCTTTCAAAAATCTGTTCGTTAAAAATTAATATTTCCTTTTTTAATTGCAATGTAAAAATTTGGATTTCTTTTGCATTGATTTTCAGGTTTAAATTCTCTCTCAAACGAACTTGGCATTTCGTTATGGCTGAAAATCATTTCTAATTATTATGTCACTCTCACAGCTTGAGTTCTCTTTAATCTTCTTCTCTCTGTTTAATAGTAACAGATGAAGAGCATGGGTCGGGCCAGGAAGGTTAATGGATGCAAGCGAAATTGTTAACTAGTGCTAGGTCATGCAACTCTACGGAGGACATGACATATATATATATTTTAAACTATTTTAGGTGGGAATGTTACTTGCATCTATGGCCTTGCAGAAACCCATTTCCAACTAGGTCTTTGTGGAAGTGAGAAAATGCAGAGTTTTTGCTGGTCCTTGATAAAGCCAAGGCTCAGTATTCTCGACACCTTCTACATTCAGTAGTTTTATTTTATTTTTTTATCTTTTTCTCCTTTTACTCACACAGGTAGATACATAACCTTTTCTATGTTGTACTAGGTGTGAGTCAAAATTATATATGTATTTTTTTGCTTAGGTATCTTCTTTATAGAATGTGAATTCTGAATTTTCAAAACTGCTGCGTTGCGCGTTTTGATCTTCAGGTTATTTTGCAACCTTCGTTTTAAATTCTAAAGTTTTTCCTTAGTCTTCAGTTTTGCTCTTAAGTAACTAATTTCAATTTATTATTTAGCAGCTCATGCGCAAATTCTAGTTGAAATGTTTTATTATTATTGTTTTATTATTATTTTTTTATTACTATTTTTTTATTTGAGGTTTTTTTTTCATTTTCTAATTTTTATTTTTGTATGTTTTGGATGCGGCTTTTTGGAGTGTAGTTTATACTCGAGTTTGGTCTTTTCTTGGACTGCTTATTTCTAAAAAGTTTTTCCTAGTTGGTTTGCTCAGAATTTGTATGTTTTGGCCCAAGTGGAGTTCTAAGGACGATGAAAGGATTGGAGGTCAGCTCAGATATTTTAAGTCCTCCCGCTCGGTTAGGCTAGCACCCTTTCCCATAGTGTATGAACTCGCTGGCAAAGGTAATCTAAAGTTATGAAATGACAAACGTTGTTTGACATGTAAATCTGCAGATCCTAACCTGTATTCTTCTGTTGAGGATAATTGCTCCAACAAGTTTTGCAAAGCCTACAATACCATCTATAAGCTCACCTGTACTGTCTGCAACCTTAGCTATATTGGCCAAAGTAAAAATCCTCTTCATCTTAGGATTAATGGTCACAGGTCTCTAGTTAACAAGTTCTCTAATTCAGGAGTGAACCCCTCCACAAACGCCAACCAGTACTCTACCTTTGAATTAGAGCATTTCCATACTCATGGTTTTGACAAAGTGAAAATAGAGGTACTACATATTATCCCTGACCTCTATGCTCGGCTAGAAACTGAATCCCTTGAAATTTTGCAGCATCAGTCTCTTTATCCCTATGGCCTTAATTCCACTCTATCTGACAATAAGCATAATCAGCATAAATTTTCAATTCGTGAACTCTTCTTTCTTGTTAATAATAAGAGCTGCTCTAGAGGTAATAGAGGACAGAGGTTATTTCGCACATCAAGCAAAGTTGATTTTGCTAACTTGCTAAAAACTCTGGAAAGCTTTAAAACTGGCACTAATTTTGTTAAAAATACTTACAAAATTCTCAAGTCCTTCAAGCACTCTGTCCTTAAAAGTTTTTTCAAATTCTGGAATGAAACTGCTGACCATGTTGATAAGCATGTTTTTGCTTTGGTTCTGGACATTCTTAAACATATTCTTAAAGATAAAATTTCTCTTAAAGAATTTTCCAGTAATTTTGTTACCATCAGGTTTCTAAATAAAGCCTACGATAATCTCAATGTAAGGAAGCTGTTCTACAATAATGCAATTTTTTTTCCCATCCACAGGCACCAGTCTATTGTAAGTTTTAAATATGTTAAGACCTTAGGGTCAATAGTTAAAAACTACAAACTTAACTCTTCGAGCTACATTCCTGTAATTACTACATGTTCTTGTGATGAACATAAAGAAACAGTTCACTATGATAAGAATTACAACCATATTATCACCGGAAACTTGAGTTTTGTTGAAAATGAAAAGCTTAGGAATTTATTAGAGTATGGCTCTAAATTCAGACCTTCCTTCACAATTTCCAAAGAAAGGATTCTTGAGAGCTTCACTCAAGATGTTAATAGGTACATAGTAAAAACCAGTTTAACGTACAATCAGCCTATTGAGGCCTTCGCAGAATGGAAATATAATATAATCAATAGCTTCACCGGTGAGTTGGCAGGTCTGGACTTTTGTTTCGACAGAAATCTCTTTTTCTCTGGAGAAGCTAAAAGGTCACTCTCCAAACTACAAGACCAATTTATTTTTACCACTACGGATAAAGCTAGCAATAATTTTGCAATTATCTGTAAGAAGTTCTATTTTGAATTGTTAACTATGGAACTCAATAATAGAGTAACATACGAGCCCGTAAGTTATTCTACCAAGCAGTTAGAAAATCGGTTTAAGGCATTCTTCAAGAAACTTAAAATTCCACAAACTAGAAGATATGAGCCTGAATTTCCATTTCTTTTTGCAACGGTTAAGTTTCATAAGGATCCTGTGAAGTTCAGGTTCATAGCTAGTGGAGTAAGGAGTCATAAAAAGAAAATAGATCTTGCTTTTGAAGATGTCTTAAAGAAGGTTTTGAAACACATTAGAAACTGTTCTAACTTGATGTACAGAGATTTTTGGATAATTAATAATAATGCAGAAGTAATTTCTACTATACTCAAAGTTTGTCCCCTAGATATTAATAGTTATGATTTTGAAAACCTATATACTAATCTGCCTCTATCAGATATAATCACTACCTTTAAAGAGCTGTATGCAGAATTTAAACTTAACCAATTTGTTAATGTAGGAACTTGGAACTCTTATCTCAATTGCTGCATAGAAAATAACCATATCTTATATAATAATACTCTCTATAAGCAAGTGAACGGTATTCCCATGGGAACATCAACGTCCACGAATATCGCTAATCTATTCCTGTTCTTTAAGGAATATAAATTCATTAAAAATCACCCCACCTGCTCAGATAACTACCTTTACACTTTTAGATATATTGATGATCTGCTGTGTATCAATAATTCAGAAGTTATAGAGAGTGATTTTGATAATATCTATCCTAGCTCTCTTAACTTATGTAAAACCAACCACAGTAATCAGGAACTTGAGTTCCTAGACTTAAGCATTAAGCTCAACAGAGGTAACCCATCTATTAGCCTCTTTGATAAAAGAGTTAATTTTCCTTTCAAAGTAATTAAATATCTACACTGGAATAATAACATTTCAACCAAAGTAATTGAGAATGTACTAATTTCTCAGGTCCTAAGAATTTCAAGAATTTGCAGCAACAATTTGGACTTCAATTACCACATTAATATACTATTAGAAAGTTTTCTAGAGAACGAAATTCCTTCTTCTTTCATCAAAAGAACTTTAAGAAAAATTATTCTGAATAATAGAGTAAGGTTGGCAGATCTGCTTTAATTTTCTACACAGTTAATAATATGATTCTGACCAATCAAAGCCGTAAGGAAGTTGGCTAGAGGATGCCTATTAACTACCTAAAGGAACCTTAGTGCTATGGATATGACGGTCCTATTAAAACAAAAAAAATAAATAATATAAACAAAATCACAAAAAAAGCTTAAAAATCTGTTTATAAAAGAAAATAAAAACAAATAAAAAAGAAAACTAGTTATTCATCACTAGGATAGCTATACTAAAAATAGTAAAACCAACATTAAAATTAATAAGATTCTGATTAATCTATAGAAGCTCACTAAGGTGATTTAATACATGCAAAGATTATTAAATACACTGCTCGTGTATTTTATAATATTTCTCATGTATTCTGGAGAGTTAATTCTGCTCTTTCTGATCATACAGATCCACAGTCTTAAGTTTATATATATTTTTTTCTCTGGTTAAAATATCCGCGCGTTGGTTTCTTGCTGTATGAGGAGGCCATCAGCCCCACCCTCACTGCCCCCAGCAACTAGGGAGTGGCGGAAGAGGTCAGCCATGTTCTTCTCTTGTGAGGAGAAAATTTTTTTGTCACACAAGAGGTAAGCTCTCTTCCTTGTTTTTGGGTTCTAGGTTTTATAAGTTCAATGTTTGTACTTCATGTACTTTTTTCTCTGTTGTTTTTTAGCTTTTCAGCTTTTAGGCATTGGTTTGTCTGTTAACATTTTTGCGGGTTTTAACTCTTTCTTTTCTTTGTAACTTTGAGCGTCTTTTGGGGTACCTAGGAACAGAAGATGGCTAAGCTTGTTCCTTTTCTATGCGCTGTTTTTTCAAAATAGTTAAGTTCTTAATAACTAATTAATTATGCACTTAAAGCACTGCTGAAATACTTTGTACATATTGCAACTAACTGTTTAAGGTATATAACTTTCACAAAGTTTTCTTTAGTTTATTATTATCTTTAACTTATTCCCGTTTTCGTGCTGTCATAAGTTGTAGAGTAGGGGGTTTTAGACTCAAGTTTTCTTTCAAAAATCTGTTCGTTAAAAATTAATATTTCCTTTTTTAATTGCAATGTAAAAATTTGGATTTCTTTTGCATTGATTTTCAGGTTTAAATTCTCTCTCAAACGAACTTGGCATTTCGTTATGGCTGAAAATCATTTCTAATTATTATGTCACTCTCACAGCTTGAGTTCTCTTTAATCTTCTTCTCTCTGTTTAATAGTAACAGATGAAGAGCATGGGTCGGGCCAGGAAGGTTAATGGATGCAAGCGAAATTGTTAACTAGTGCTAGGTCATGCAACTCTACGGAGGACATGACATATATATATATTTTAAACTATTTTAGGTGGGAATGTTACTTGCATCTATGGCCTTGCAGAAACCCATTTCCAACTAGGTCTTTGTGGAAGTGAGAAAATGCAGAGTTTTTGCTGGTCCTTGATAAAGCCAAGGCTCAGTATTCTCGACACCTTCTACATTCAGTAGTTTTATTTTATTTTTTTATCTTTTCTTCTTTTACTCACACAGGTAGATACATAACCTTTTCTATGTTGTACTAGGTGTGAGTCAAAATTATATATGTATTTTTTTGCTTAGGTATCTTCTTTATAGAATGTGAATTCTGAATTTTCAAAACTGCTGCGTTGCGCGTTTTGATCTTCAGGTTATTTTGCAACCTTCGTTTTAAATTCTAAAGTTTTTCCTTAGTCTTCAGTTTTGCTCTTAAGTAACTAATTTCAATTTATTATTTAGCAGCTCATGCGCAAATTCTAGTTGAAATGTTTTATTATTATTGTTTTATTATTATTTTTTATTACTATTTTTTTATTTGAGGTTTTTTTCATTTTCTAATTTTTATTTTTGTATGTTTTGGATGCGGCTTTTTGGAGTGTAGTTTATACTCGAGTTTGGTCTTTTCTTGGACTGCTTATTTCTAAAAAGTTTTTCCTAGTTGGTTTGCTCAGAATTTGTATGTTTTGGCCCAAGTGGAGTTCTAAGGACGATGAAAGGATTGGAGGTCAGCTCAGATATTTTAAGTCCTCCCGCTCGGTTAGGCTAGCACCCTTTCCCATAGTGTATGAACTCGCTGGCAAAGGTAATCTAAAGTTATGAAATGACAAACGTTGTTTGACATGTAAATCTGCAGATCCTAACCTGTATTCTTCTGTTGAGGATAATTGCTCCAACAAGTTTTGCAAAGCCTACAATACCATCTATAAGCTCACCTGTACTGTCTGCAACCTTAGCTATATTGGCCAAAGTAAAAATCCTCTTCATCTTAGGATTAATGGTCACAGGTCTCTAGTTAACAAGTTCTCTAATTCAGGAGTGAACCCCTCCACAAACGCCAACCAGTACTCTACCTTTGAATTAGAGCATTTCCATACTCATGGTTTTGACAAAGTGAAAATAGAGGTACTACATATTATCCCTGACCTCTATGCTCGGCTAGAAACTGAATCCCTTGAAATTTTGCAGCATCAGTCTCTTTATCCCTATGGCCTTAATTCCACTCTATCTGACAATAAGCATAATCAGCATAAATTTTCAATTCGTGAACTCTTCTTTCTTGTTAATAATAAGAGCTGCTCTAGAGGTAATAGAGGACAGAGGTTATTTCGCACATCAAGCAAAGTTGATTTTGCTAACTTGCTAAAAACTCTGGAAAGCTTTAAAACTGGCACTAATTTTGTTAAAAATACTTACAAAATTCTCAAGTCCTTCAAGCACTCTGTCCTTAAAAGTTTTTTCAAATTCTGGAATGAAACTGCTGACCATGTTGATAAGCATGTTTTTGCTTTGGTTCTGGACATTCTTAAACATATTCTTAAAGATAAAATTTCTCTTAAAGAATTTTCCAGTAATTTTGTTACCATCAGGTTTCTAAATAAAGCCTACGATAATCTCAATGTAAGGAAGCTGTTCTACAATAATGCAATTTTTTTCCCATCCACAGGCACCAGTCTATTGTAAGTTTTAAATATGTTAAGACCTTAGGGTCAATAGTTAAAAACTACAAACTTAACTCTTCGAGCTACATTCCTGTAATTACTACATGTTCTTGTGATGAACATAAAGAAACAGTTCACTATGATAAGAATTACAACCATATTATCACCGGAAACTTGAGTTTTGTTGAAAATGAAAAGCTTAGGAATTTATTAGAGTATGGCTCTAAATTCAGACCTTCCTTCACAATTTCCAAAGAAAGGATTCTTGAGAGCTTCACTCAAGATGTTAATAGGTACATAGTAAAAACCAGTTTAACGTACAATCAGCCTATTGAGGCCTTCGCAGAATGGAAATATAATATAATCAATAGCTTCACCGGTGAGTTGGCAGGTCTGGACTTTTGTTTCGACAGAAATCTCTTTTTCTCTGGAGAAGCTAAAAGGTCACTCTCCAAACTACAAGACCAATTTATTTTTACCACTACGGATAAAGCTAGCAATAATTTTGCAATTATCTGTAAGAAGTTCTATTTTGAATTGTTAACTATGGAACTCAATAATAGAGTAACATACGAGCCCGTAAGTTATTCTACCAAGCAGTTAGAAAATCGGTTTAAGGCATTCTTCAAGAAACTTAAAATTCCACAAACTAGAAGATATGAGCCTGAATTTCCATTTCTTTTTGCAACGGTTAAGTTTCATAAGGATCCTGTGAAGTTCAGGTTCATAGCTAGTGGAGTAAGGAGTCATAAAAAGAAAATAGATCTTGCTTTTGAAGATGTCTTAAAGAAGGTTTTGAAACACATTAGAAACTGTTCTAACTTGATGTACAGAGATTTTTGGATAATTAATAATAATGCAGAAGTAATTTCTACTATACTCAAAGTTTGTCCCCTAGATATTAATAGTTATGATTTTGAAAACCTATATACTAATCTGCCTCTATCAGATATAATCACTACCTTTAAAGAGCTGTATGCAGAATTTAAACTTAACCAATTTGTTAATGTAGGAACTTGGAACTCTTATCTCAATTGCTGCATAGAAAATAACCATATCTTATATAATAATACTCTCTATAAGCAAGTGAACGGTATTCCCATGGGAACATCAACGTCCACGAATATCGCTAATCTATTCCTGTTCTTTAAGGAATATAAATTCATTAAAAATCACCCCACCTGCTCAGATAACTACCTTTACACTTTTAGATATATTGATGATCTGCTGTGTATCAATAATTCAGAAGTTATAGAGAGTGATTTTGATAATATCTATCCTAGCTCTCTTAACTTATGTAAAACCAACCACAGTAATCAGGAACTTGAGTTCCTAGACTTAAGCATTAAGCTCAACAGAGGTAACCCATCTATTAGCCTCTTTGATAAAAGAGTTAATTTTCCTTTCAAAGTAATTAAATATCTACACTGGAATAATAACATTTCAACCAAAGTAATTGAGAATGTACTAATTTCTCAGGTCCTAAGAATTTCAAGAATTTGCAGCAACAATTTGGACTTCAATTACCACATTAATATACTATTAGAAAGTTTTCTAGAGAACGAAATTCCTTCTTCTTTCATCAAAAGAACTTTAAGAAAAATTATTCTGAATAATAGAGTAAGGTTGGCAGATCTGCTTTAATTTTCTACACAGTTAATAATATGATTCTGACCAATCAAAGCCGTAAGGAAGTTGGCTAGAGGATGCCTATTAACTACCTAAAGGAACCTTAGTGCTATGGATATGACGGTCCTATTAAAACAAAAAATTAAATAATATAAACAAAATCACAAAAAAAGCTTAAAAATCTGTTTATAAAAGAAAATAAAAACAAATAAAAAAGAAAACTAGTTATTCATCACTAGGATAGCTATACTAAAAATAGTAAAACCAACATTAAAATTAATAAGATTCTGATTAATCTATAGAAGCTCACTAAGGTGATTTAATACATGCAAAGATTATTAAATACACTGCTCGTGTATTTTATAATATTTCTCATGTATTCTGGAGAGTTAATTCTGCTCTTTCTGATCATACAGATCCACAGTCTTAAGTTTATATATATTTTTTTCTCTGGTTAAAATATCCGCGCGTTGGTTTCTTGCTGTATGAGGAGGCCATCAGCCCCACCCTCACTGCCCCCCAGCAACTAGGGAGTGGCGGAAGAGGTCAGCCATGTTCTTCTCTTGTGAGGAGAAAAAAATTTTTGTCACACAAGAGGTAAGCTCTCTTCCTTGTTTTTGGGTTCTAGGTTTTATAAGTTCAATGTTTGTACTTCATGTACTTTTTCTCTGTTGTTTTTTAGCTTTTCAGCTTTTAGGCATTGGTTTGTCTGTTAACATTTTTGCGGGTTTTAACTCTTTCTTTTCTTTGTAACTTTGAGCGTCTTTTGGGGTACCTAGCTTGTTCCTTTTCTATGCGCTGTTTTTTCAAAATAGTTAAGTTCTTAATAACTAATTAATTATGCACTTAAAGCACTGCTGAAATACTTTGTACATATTGCAACTAACTGTTTAAGGTATATAACTTTCACAAAGTTTTCTTTAGTTTATTATTATCTTTAACTTATTCTCGTTTTCGTGCTGTCATAAGTTGTAGAGTAGGGGTTTTAGACTCAAGTTTTCTTTCAAAAATCTGTTCGTTAAAAATTAATATTTCCTTTTTTAATTGCAATGTAAAAATTTGGATTTCTTTTGCATTGATTTTCAGGTTTAAATTCTCTCTCAAACGAACTTGGCATTTCGTTATGGCTGAAAATCATTTCTAATTATTATGTCACTCTCACAGCTTGAGTTCTCTTTAATCTTCTTCTCTCTGTTTAATAGTAACAGATGAAGAGCATGGGTCGGGCCAGGAAGGTTAATGGATGCAAGCGAAATTGTTAACTAGTGCTAGGTCATGCAACTCTACGGAGGACATGACATATATATATATTTTAAACTATTTTAGGTGGGAATGTTACTTGCATCTATGGCCTTGCAGAAACCCATTTCCAACTAGGTCTTTGTGGAAGTGAGAAAATGCAGAGTTTTTGCTGGTCCTTGATAAAGCCAAGGCTCAGTATTCTCGACACCTTCTACATTCAGTAGTTTTATTTTATTTTTTTATCTTTTCTCCTTTTACTCACACAGGTAGATACATAACCTTTTCTATGTTGTACTAGGTGTGAGTCAAAATTATATATGTATTTTTTTGCTTAGGTATCTTCTTTATAGAATGTGAATTCTGAATTTTCAAAACTGCTGCGTTGCGCGTTTTGATCTTCAGGTTATTTTGCAACCCTCGTTTTAAAAAGTTTTTCCTTAGTCTTCAGTTTTGCTCTTAAGTAACTAATTTCAATTTATTATTTAGCAGCTCATGCGCAAATTCTAGTTGAAATGTTTTATTATTATTGTTTTATTATTTTTTTTTTATTACTATTTTTTTATTTGAGGTTTTTTTCATTTTCTAATTTTTATTTTTGTATGTTTTGGATGCGGCTTTTTGGAGTGTAGTTTATACTCGAGTTTGGTCTTTTCTTGGACTGCTTATTTCTAAAAAGTTTTTCCTAGTTGGTTTGCTCAGAATTTGTATGTTTTGGACCAAGTGGAGTTCTAAGGACGATGAAAGGATTGGAGGTCAGCTCAGATATTTTAAGTCCTCCCGCTCGGTTAGGCTAGCACCCTTTCCCATAGTGTATGAACTCGCTGGCAAAGGTAATCTAAAGTTATGAAATGACAAACGTTGTTTGACATGTAAATCTGCAGATCCTAACCTGTATTCTTCTGTTGAGGATAATTGCTCCAACAAGTTTTGCAAAGCCTACAATACCATCTATAAGCTCACCTGTACTGTCTGCAACCTTAGCTATATTGGCCAAAGTAAAAATCCTCTTCATCTTAGGATTAATGGTCACAGGTCTCTAGTTAACAAGTTCTCTAATTCAGGAGTGAACCCCTCCACAAACGCCAACCAGTACTCTACCTTTGAATTAGAGCATTTCCATACTCATGATTTTGACAAAGTGAAAATAGAGGTACTACATATTATCCCTGACCTCTATGCTCGGCTAGAAACTGAATCCCTTGAAATTTTGCAGCATCAGTCTCTTTATCCCTATGGCCTTAATTCCACTCTATCTGACAATAAGCATAATCAGCATAAATTTTCAATTCGTGAACTCTTCTTTCTTGTTAATAATAAGAGCTGCTCTAGAGGTAATAGAGGACAGAGGTTATTTCGCACATCAAGCAAAGTTGATTTTGCTAACTTGCTAAAAACTCTGGAAAGCTTTAAAACTGGCACTAATTTTGTTAAAAATACTTACAAAATTCTCAAGTCCTTCAAGCACTCTGTCCTTAAAAGTTTTTCAAATTCTGGAATGAAACTGCTGACCATGTTGATAAGCATGTTTTTGCTTTGGTTCTGGACATTCTTAAACATATTCTTAAAGATAAAATTTCTCTTAAAGAATTTTCCAGTAATTTTGTTACCATCAGGTTTCTAAATAAAGCCTACGATAATCTCAATGTAAGGAAGCTGTTCTACAATAATGCAATTTTTTTCCCATCCACAGGCACCAGTCTATTGTAAGTTTTAAATATGTTAAGACCTTAGGGTCAATAGTTAAAAACTACAAACTTAACTCTTCGAGCTACATTCCTGTAATTACTACATGTTCTTGTGATGAACATAAAGAAACAGTTCACTATGATAAGAATTACAACCATATTATCACCGGAAACTTGAGTTTTGTTGAAAATGAAAAGCTTAGGAATTTATTAGAGTATGGCTCTAAATTCAGACCTTCCTTCACAATTTCCAAAGAAAGGATTCTTGAGAGCTTCACTCAAGATGTTAATAGGTACATAGTAAAAACCAGTTTAACGTACAATCAGCCTATTGAGGCCTTCGCAGAATGGAAATATAATATAATCAATAGCTTCACCGGTGAGTTGGCAGGTCTGGACTTTTGTTTCGACAGAAATCTCTTTTTCTCTGGAGAAGCTAAAAGGTCACTCTCCAAACTACAAGACCAATTTATTTTTACCACTACGGATAAAGCTAGCAATAATTTTGCAATTATCTGTAAGAAGTTCTATTTTGAATTGTTAACTATGGAACTCAATAATAGAGTAACATACGAGCCCGTAAGTTATTCTACCAAGCAGTTAGAAAATCGGTTTAAGGCATTCTTCAAGAAACTTAAAATTCCACAAACTAGAAGATATGAGCCTGAATTTCCATTTCTTTTTGCAACGGTTAAGTTTCATAAGGATCCTGTGAAGTTCAGGTTCATAGCTAGTGGAGTAAGGAGTCATAAAAAGAAAATAGATCTTGCTTTTGAAGATGTCTTAAAGAAGGTTTTGAAACACATTAGAAACTGTTCTAACTTGATGTACAGAGATTTTTGGATAATTAATAATAATGCAGAAGTAATTTCTACTATACTCAAAGTTTGTCCCCTAGATATTAATAGTTATGATTTTGAAAACCTATATACTAATCTGCCTCTATCAGATATAATCACTACCTTTAAAGAGCTGTATGCAGAATTTAAACTTAACCAATTTGTTAATGTAGGAACTTGGAACTCTTATCTCAATTGCTGCATAGAAAATAACCATATCTTATATAATAATACTCTCTATAAGCAAGTGAACGGTATTCCCATGGGAACATCAACGTCCACGAATATCGCTAATCTATTCCTGTTCTTTAAGGAATATAAATTCATTAAAAATCACCCCACCTGCTCAGATAACTACCTTTACACTTTTAGATATATTGATGATCTGCTGTGTATCAATAATTCAGAAGTTATAGAGAGTGATTTTGATAATATCTATCCTAGCTCTCTTAACTTATGTAAAACCAACCACAGTAATCAGGAACTTGAGTTCCTAGACTTAAGCATTAAGCTCAACAGAGGTAACCCATCTATTAGCCTCTTTGATAAAAGAGTTAATTTTCCTTTCAAAGTAATTAAATATCTACACTGGAATAATAACATTTCAACCAAAGTAATTGAGAATGTACTAATTTCTCAGGTCCTAAGAATTTCAAGAATTTGCAGCAACAATTTGGACTTCAATTACCACATTAATATACTATTAGAAAGTTTTCTAGAGAACGAAATTCCTTCTTCTTTCATCAAAAGAACTTTAAGAAAAATTATTCTGAATAATAGAGTAAGGTTGGCAGATCTGCTTTAATTTTCTACACAGTTAATAATATGATTCTGACCAATCAAAGCCGTAAGGAAGTTGGCTAGAGGATGCCTATTAACTACCTAAAGGAACCTTAGTGCTATGGATATGACGGTCCTATTAAAACAAAAAAATTAAATAATATAAACAAAATCACAAAAAAAGCTTAAAAATCTGTTTATAAAAGAAAATAAAAACAAATAAAAAAGAAAACTAGTTATTCATCACTAGGATAGCTATACTAAAAATAGTAAAACCAACATTAAAATTAATAAGATTCTGATTAATCTATAGAAGCTCACTAAGGTGATTTAATACATGCAAAGATTATTAAATACACTGCTCGTGTATTTTATAATATTTCTCATGTATTCTGGAGAGTTAATTCTGCTCTTTCTGATCATACAGATCCACAGTCTTAAGTTTATATATATTTTTTTCTCTGGTTAAAATATCCGCGCGTTGGTTTCTTGCTGTATGAGGAGGCCATCAGCCCTTCCCTCACTGCCCCCCAGCAACTAGGGAGTGGCGGAAGAGGTCAGCCATGTTCTTCTCTTGTGAGGAGAAAATTTTTTTGTCACACAAGAGGTAAGCTCTCTTCCTTGTTTTTGGGTTCTAGGTTTTATAAGTTCAATGTTTGTACTTCATGTACTTTTTCTCTGTTGTTTTTTAGCTTTTCAGCTTTTAGGCATTGGTTTGTCTGTTAACATTTTTGCGGGTTTTAACTCTTTCTTTTCTTTGTAACTTTGAGCGTCTTTTGGGGTACCTAGGAACAGAAGATGGCTAAGCTTGTTCCTTTTCTATGCGCTGTTTTTTCAAAATAGTTAAGTTCTTAATAACTAATTAATTATGCACTTAAAGCACTGCTGAAATACTTTGTACATATTGCAACTAACTGTTTAAGGTATATAACTTTCACAAAGTTTTCTTTAGTTTATTATTATCTTTAACTTATTCTCGTTTTCGTGCTGTCATAAGTTGTAGAGTAGGGGGTTTTAGACTCAAGGTTTCTTTCAAAAATCTGTTCGTTAAAAATTAATATTTCCTTTTTTAATTGCAATGTAAAAATTTGGATTTCTTTTGCATTGATTTTCAGGTTTAAATTCTCTCTCAAACGAACTTGGCATTTCGTTATGGCTGAAAATCATTTCTAATTATTATGTCACTCTCACAGCTTGAGTTCTCTTTAATCTTCTTCTCTCTGTTTAATAGTAACAGATGAAGAGCATGGGTCGGGCCAGGAAGGTTAATGGATGCAAGCGAAATTGTTAACTAGTGCTAGGTCATGCAACTCTACGGAGGACATGACATATATATATATTTTAAACTATTTTAGGTGGGAATGTTACTTGCATCTATGGCCTTGCAGAAACCCATTTCCAACTAGGTCTTTGTGGAAGTGAGAAAATGCAGAGTTTTTGCTGGTCCTTGATAAAGCCAAGGCTCAGTATTCTCGACACCTTCTACATTCAGTAGTTTTATTTTATTTTTTTATCTTTTCTCCTTTTACTCACACAGGTAGATACATAACCTTTTCTATGTTGTACTAGGTGTGAGTCAAAATTATATATGTATTTTTTTGCTTAGGTATCTTCTTTATAGAATGTGAATTCTGAATTTTCAAAACTGCTGCGTTGCGCGTTTTGATCTTCAGGTTATTTTGCAACCTTCGTTTTAAATTCTAAAGTTTTTCCTTAGTCTTCAGTTTTGCTCTTAAGTAACTAATTTCAATTTATTATTTAGCAGCTCATGCGCAAATTCTAGTTGAAATGTTTTATTATTATTGTTTTATTATTATTTTTTTATTACTATTTTTTTATTTGAGGTTTTTTTCATTTTCTAATTTTTATTTTTGTATGTTTTGGATGCGGCTTTTTGGAGTGTAGTTTATACTCGAGTTTGGTCTTTTCTTGGACTGCTTATTTCTAAAAAGTTTTTCCTAGTTGGTTTGCTCAGAATTTGTATGTTTTGGCCCAAGTGGAGTTCTAAGGACGATGAAAGGATTGGAGGTCAGCTCAGATATTTTAAGTCCTCCCGCTCGGTTAGGCTAGCACCCTTTCCCATAGTGTATGAACTCGCTGGCAAAGGTAATCTAAAGTTATGAAATGACAAACGTTGTTTGACATGTAAATCTGCAGATCCTAACCTGTATTCTTCTGTTGAGGATAATTGCTCCAACAAGTTTTGCAAAGCCTACAATACCATCTATAAGCTCACCTGTACTGTCTGCAACCTTAGCTATATTGGCCAAAGTAAAAATCCTCTTCATCTTAGGATTAATGGTCACAGGTCTCTAGTTAACAAGTTCTCTAATTCAGGAGTGAACCCCTCCACAAACGCCAACCAGTACTCTACCTTTGAATTAGAGCATTTCCATACTCATGGTTTTGACAAAGTGAAAATAGAGGTACTACATATTATCCCTGACCTCTATGCTCGGCTAGAAACTGAATCCCTTGAAATTTTGCAGCATCAGTCTCTTTATCCCTATGGCCTTAATTCCACTCTATCTGACAATAAGCATAATCAGCATAAATTTTCAATTCGTGAACTCTTCTTTCTTGTTAATAATAAGAGCTGCTCTAGAGGTAATAGAGGACAGAGGTTATTTCGCACATCAAGCAAAGTTGATTTTGCTAACTTGCTAAAAACTCTGGAAAGCTTTAAAACTGGCACTAATTTTGTTAAAAATACTTACAAAATTCTCAAGTCCTTCAAGCACTCTGTCCTTAAAAGTTTTTTCAAATTCTGGAATGAAACTGCTGACCATGTTGATAAGCATGTTTTTGCTTTGGTTCTGGACATTCTTAAACATATTCTTAAAGATAAAATTTCTCTTAAAGAATTTTCCAGTAATTTTGTTACCATCAGGTTTCTAAATAAAGCCTACGATAATCTCAATGTAAGGAAGCTGTTCTACAATAATGCAATTTTTTTTCCCATCCACAGGCACCAGTCTATTGTAAGTTTTAAATATGTTAAGACCTTAGGGTCAATAGTTAAAAACTACAAACTTAACTCTTCGAGCTACATTCCTGTAATTACTACATGTTCTTGTGATGAACATAAAGAAACAGTTCACTATGATAAGAATTACAACCATATTATCACCGGAAACTTGAGTTTTGTTGAAAATGAAAAGCTTAGGAATTTATTAGAGTATGGCTCTAAATTCAGACCTTCCTTCACAATTTCCAAAGAAAGGATTCTTGAGAGCTTCACTCAAGATGTTAATAGGTACATAGTAAAAACCAGTTTAACGTACAATCAGCCTATTGAGGCCTTCGCAGAATGGAAATATAATATAATCAATAGCTTCACCGGTGAGTTGGCAGGTCTGGACTTTTGTTTCGACAGAAATCTCTTTTTCTCTGGAGAAGCTAAAAGGTCACTCTCCAAACTACAAGACCAATTTATTTTTACCACTACGGATAAAGCTAGCAATAATTTTGCAATTATCTGTAAGAAGTTCTATTTTGAATTGTTAACTATGGAACTCAATAATAGAGTAACATACGAGCCCGTAAGTTATTCTACCAAGCAGTTAGAAAATCGGTTTAAGGCATTCTTCAAGAAACTTAAAATTCCACAAACTAGAAGATATGAGCCTGAATTTCCATTTCTTTTTGCAACGGTTAAGTTTCATAAGGATCCTGTGAAGTTCAGGTTCATAGCTAGTGGAGTAAGGAGTCATAAAAGAAAATAGATCTTGCTTTTGAAGATGTCTTAAAGAAGGTTTTGAAACACATTAGAAACTGTTCTAACTTGATGTACAGAGATTTTTGGATAATTAATAATAATGCAGAAGTAATTTCTACTATACTCAAAGTTTGTCCCCTAGATATTAATAGTTATGATTTTGAAAACCTATATACTAATCTGCCTCTATCAGATATAATCACTACCTTTAAAGAGCTGTATGCAGAATTTAAACTTAACCAATTTGTTAATGTAGGAACTTGGAACTCTTATCTCAATTGCTGCATAGAAAATAACCATATCTTATATAATAATACTCTCTATAAGCAAGTGAACGGTATTCCCATGGGAACATCAACGTCCACGAATATCGCTAATCTATTCCTGTTCTTTAAGGAATATAAATTCATTAAAAATCACCCCACCTGCTCAGATAACTACCTTTACACTTTTAGATATATTGATGATCTGCTGTGTATCAATAATTCAGAAGTTATAGAGAGTGATTTTGATAATATCTATCCTAGCTCTCTTAACTTATGTAAAACCAACCACAGTAATCAGGAACTTGAGTTCCTAGACTTAAGCATTAAGCTCAACAGAGGTAACCCATCTATTAGCCTCTTTGATAAAAGAGTTAATTTTCCTTTCAAAGTAATTAAATATCTACACTGGAATAATAACATTTCAACCAAAGTAATTGAGAATGTACTAATTTCTCAGGTCCTAAGAATTTCAAGAATTTGCAGCAACAATTTGGACTTCAATTACCACATTAATATACTATTAGAAAGTTTTCTAGAGAACGAAATTCCTTCTTCTTTCATCAAAAGAACTTTAAGAAAAATTATTCTGAATAATAGAGTAAGGTTGGCAGATCTGCTTTAATTTTCTACACAGTTAATAATATGATTCTGACCAATCAAAGCCGTAAGGAAGTTGGCTAGAGGATGCCTATTAACTACCTAAAGGAACCTTAGTGCTATGGATATGACGGTCCTATTAAAACAAAAAATTAAATAATATAAACAAAATCACAAAAAAAGCTTAAAAATCTGTTTATAAAAGAAAATAAAAACAAATAAAAAAGAAAACTAGTTATTCATCACTAGGATAGCTATACTAAAAATAGTAAAACCAACATTAAAATTAATAAGATTCTGATTAATCTATAGAAGCTCACTAAGGTGATTTAATACATGCAAAGATTATTAAATACACTGCTCGTGTATTTTATAATATTTCTCATGTATTCTGGAGAGTTAATTCTGCTCTTTCTGATCATACAGATCCACAGTCTTAAGTTTATATATATTTTTTTCTCTGGTTAAAATATCCGCGCGTTGGTTTCTTGCTGTATGAGGAGGCCATCAGCCCCACCCTCACTGCCCCCCAGCAACTAGGGAGTGGCGGAAGAGGTCAGCCATGTTCTTCTCTTGTGAGGAGAAAAATTTTTTGTCACACAAGAGGTAAGCTCTCTTCCTTGTTTTTGGGTTCTAGGTTTTATAAGTTCAATGTTTGTACTTCATGTACTTTTTCTCTGTTGTTTTTTAGCTTTTCAGCTTTTAGGCATTGGTTTGTCTGTTAACATTTTTGCGGGTTTTAACTCTTTCTTTTCTTTGTAACTTTGAGCGTCTTTTGGGGTACCTAGGAACAGAAGATGGCTAAGCTTGTTCCTTTTCTATGCGCTGTTTTTTCAAAATAGTTAAGTTCTTAATAACTAATTAATTATGCACTTAAAGCACTGCTGAAATACTTTGTACATATTGCAACTAACTGTTTAAGGTATATAACTTTCACAAAGTTTTCTTTAGTTTATTATTATCTTTAACTTATTCTCGTTTTCGTGCTGTCATAAGTTGTAGAGTAGGGGGTTTTAGACTCAAGTTTTCTTTCAAAAATCTGTTCGTTAAAAATTAATATTTCCTTTTTAATTGCAATGTAAAAATTTGGATTTCTTTTGCATTGATTTTCAGGTTTAAATTCTCTCTCAAACGAACTTGGCATTTCGTTATGGCTGAAAATCATTTCTAATTATTATGTCACTCTCACAGCTTGAGTTCTCTTTAATCTTCTTCTCTCTGTTTAATAGTAACAGATGAAGAGCATGGGTCGGGCCAGGAAGGTTAATGGATGCAAGCGAAATTGTTAACTAGTGCTAGGTCATGCAACTCTACGGAGGACATGACATATATATATATTTTAAACTATTTTAGGTGGGAATGTTACTTGCATCTATGGCCTTGCAGAAACCCATTTCCAACTAGGTCTTTGTGGAAGTGAGAAAATGCAGAGTTTTTGCTGGTCCTTGATAAAGCCAAGGCTCAGTATTCTCGACACCTTCTACATTCAGTAGTTTTATTTTATTTTTTTATCTTTTCTCCTTTTACTCACACAGGTAGATACATAACCTTTTCTATGTTGTACTAGGTGTGAGTCAAAATTATATATGTATTTTTTTGCTTAGGTATCTTCTTTATAGAATGTGAATTCTGAATTTTCAAAACTGCTGCGTTGCGCGTTTTGATCTTCAGGTTATTTTGCAACCTTCGTTTTAAATTCTAAAGTTTTTCCTTAGTCTTCAGTTTTGCTCTTAAGTAACTAATTTCAATTTATTATTTAGCAGCTCATGCGCAAATTCTAGTTGAAATGTTTTATTATTATTGTTTTATTATTATTTTTTTATTACTATTTTTTTATTTGAGGTTTTTTTCATTTTCTAATTTTTATTTTTTGTATGTTTTGGATGCGGCTTTTTGGAGTGTAGTTTATACTCGAGTTTGGTCTTTTCTTGGACTGCTTATTTCTAAAAAGTTTTCCTAGTTGGTTTGCTCAGAATTTGTATGTTTTGGCCCAAGTGGAGTTCTAAGGACGATGAAAGGATTGGAGGTCAGCTCAGATATTTTAAGTCCTCCCGCTCGGTTAGGCTAGCACCCTTTCCCATAGTGTATGAACTCGCTGGCAAAGGTAATCTAAAGTTATGAAATGACAAACGTTGTTTGACATGTAAATCTGCAGATCCTAACCTGTATTCTTCTGTTGAGGATAATTGCTCCAACAAGTTTTGCAAAGCCTACAATACCATCTATAAGCTCACCTGTACTGTCTGCAACCTTAGCTATATTGGCCAAAGTAAAAATCCTCTTCATCTTAGGATTAATGGTCACAGGTCTCTAGTTAACAAGTTCTCTAATTCAGGAGTGAACCCCTCCACAAACGCCAACCAGTACTCTACCTTTGAATTAGAGCATTTCCATACTCATGGTTTTGACAAAGTGAAAATAGAGGTACTACATATTATCCCTGACCTCTATGCTCGGCTAGAAACTGAATCCCTTGAAATTTTGCAGCATCAGTCTCTTTATCCCTATGGCCTTAATTCCACTCTATCTGACAATAAGCATAATCAGCATAAATTTTCAATTCGTGAACTCTTCTTTCTTGTTAATAATAAGAGCTGCTCTAGAGGTAATAGAGGACAGAGGTTATTTCGCACATCAAGCAAAGTTGATTTTGCTAACTTGCTAAAAACTCTGGAAAGCTTTAAAACTGGCACTAATTTTGTTAAAAATACTTACAAAATTCTCAAGTCCTTCAAGCACTCTGTCCTTAAAAGTTTTTTCAAATTCTGGAATGAAACTGCTGACCATGTTGATAAGCATGTTTTTGCTTTGGTTCTGGACATTCTTAAACATATTCTTAAAGATAAAATTTCTCTTAAAGAATTTTCCAGTAATTTTGTTACCATCAGGTTTCTAAATAAAGCCTACGATAATCTCAATGTAAGGAAGCTGTTCTACAATAATGCAATTTTTTTTCCCATCCACAGGCACCAGTCTATTGTAAGTTTTAAATATGTTAAGACCTTAGGGTCAATAGTTAAAAACTACAAACTTAACTCTTCGAGCTACATTCCTGTAATTACTACATGTTCTTGTGATGAACATAAAGAAACAGTTCACTATGATAAGAATTACAACCATATTATCACCGGAAACTTGAGTTTTGTTGAAAATGAAAAGCTTAGGAATTTATTAGAGTATGGCTCTAAATTCAGACCTTCCTTCACAATTTCCAAAGAAAGGATTCTTGAGAGCTTCACTCAAGATGTTAATAGGTACATAGTAAAAACCAGTTTAACGTACAATCAGCCTATTGAGGCCTTCGCAGAATGGAAATATAATATAATCAATAGCTTCACCGGTGAGTTGGCAGGTCTGGACTTTTGTTTCGACAGAAATCTCTTTTTCTCTGGAGAAGCTAAAAGGTCACTCTCCAAACTACAAGACCAATTTATTTTTACCACTACGGATAAAGCTAGCAATAATTTTGCAATTATCTGTAAGAAGTTCTATTTTGAATTGTTAACTATGGAACTCAATAATAGAGTAACATACGAGCCCGTAAGTTATTCTACCAAGCAGTTAGAAAATCGGTTTAAGGCATTCTTCAAGAAACTTAAAATTCCACAAACTAGAAGATATGAGCCTGAATTTCCATTTCTTTTTGCAACGGTTAAGTTTCATAAGGATCCTGTGAAGTTCAGGTTCATAGCTAGTGGAGTAAGGAGTCATAAAAAAGAAAATAGATCTTGCTTTTGAAGATGTCTTAAAGAAGGTTTTGAAACACATTAGAAACTGTTCTAACTTGATGTACAGAGATTTTTGGATAATTAATAATAATGCAGAAGTAATTTCTACTATACTCAAAGTTTGTCCCCTAGATATTAATAGTTATGATTTTGAAAACCTATATACTAATCTGCCTCTATCAGATATAATCACTACCTTTAAAGAGCTGTATGCAGAATTTAAACTTAACCAATTTGTTAATGTAGGAACTTGGAACTCTTATCTCAATTGCTGCATAGAAAATAACCATATCTTATATAATAATACTCTCTATAAGCAAGTGAACGGTATTCCCATGGGAACATCAACGTCCACGAATATCGCTAATCTATTCCTGTTCTTTAAGGAATATAAATTCATTAAAAATCACCCCACCTGCTCAGATAACTACCTTTACACTTTTAGATATATTGATGATCTGCTGTGTATCAATAATTCAGAAGTTATAGAGAGTGATTTTGATAATATCTATCCTAGCTCTCTTAACTTATGTAAAACCAACCACAGTAATCAGGAACTTGAGTTCCTAGACTTAAGCATTAAGCTCAACAGAGGTAACCCATCTATTAGCCTCTTTGATAAAAGAGTTAATTTTCCTTTCAAAGTAATTAAATATCTACACTGGAATAATAACATTTCAACCAAAGTAATTGAGAATGTACTAATTTCTCAGGTCCTAAGAATTTCAAGAATTTGCAGCAACAATTTGGACTTCAATTACCACATTAATATACTATTAGAAAGTTTTCTAGAGAACGAAATTCCTTCTTCTTTCATCAAAAGAACTTTAAGAAAAATTATTCTGAATAATAGAGTAAGGTTGGCAGATCTGCTTTAATTTTCTACACAGTTAATAATATGATTCTGACCAATCAAAGCCGTAAGGAAGTTGGCTAGAGGATGCCTATTAACTACCTAAAGGAACCTTAGTGCTATGGATATGACGGTCCTATTAAAAACAAAAAAATTAAATAATATAAACAAAATCACAAAAAAAGCTTAAAAATCTGTTTATAAAAGAAAATAAAAACAAATAAAAAAGAAAACTAGTTATTCATCACTAGGATAGCTATACTAAAAATAGTAAAACCAACATTAAAATTAATAAGATTCTGATTAATCTATAGAAGCTCACTAAGGTGATTTAATACATGCAAAGATTATTAAATACACTGCTCGTGTATTTTATAATATTTCTCATGTATTCTGGAGAGTTAATTCTGCTCTTTCTGATCATACAGATCCACAGTCTTAAGTTTATATATATTTTTTTCTCTGGTTAAAATATCCGCGCGTTGGTTTCTTGCTGTATGAGGAGGCCATCAGCCCTTCCCTCACTGCCCCCCAGCAACTAGGGAGTGGCGGAAGAGGTCAGCCATGTTCTTCTCTTGTGAGGAGAAAATTTTTTGTCACACAAGAGGTAAGCTCTCTTCCTTGTTTTTGGGTTCTAGGTTTTATAAGTTCAATGTTTGTACTTCATGTACTTTTTCTCTGTTGTTTTTTAGCTTTTCAGCTTTTAGGCATTGGTTTGTCTGTTAACATTTTTGCGGGTTTTAACTCTTTCTTTTCTTTGTAACTTTGAGCGTCTTTTGGGGTACCTAGGAACAGAAGATGGCTAAGCTTGTTCCTTTTCTATGCGCTGTTTTTTCAAAATAGTTAAGTTCTTAATAACTAATTAATTATGCACTTAAAGCACTGCTGAAATACTTTGTACATATTGCAACTAACTGTTTAAGGTATATAACTTTCACAAAGTTTTCTTTAGTTTATTATTATCTTTAACTTATTCTCGTTTTCGTGCTGTCATAAGTTGTAGAGTAGGGGGTTTTAGACTCAAGGTTTCTTTCAAAAATCTGTTCGTTAAAAATTAATATTTCCTTTTTTAATTGCAATGTAAAAATTTGGATTTCTTTTGCATTGATTTTCAGGTTTAAATTCTCTCTCAAACGAACTTGGCATTTCGTTATGGCTGAAAATCATTTCTAATTATTATGTCACTCTCACAGCTTGAGTTCTCTTTAATCTTCTTCTCTCTGTTTAATAGTAACAGATGAAGAGCATGGGTCGGGCCAGGAAGGTTAATGGATGCAAGCGAAATTGTTAACTAGTGCTAGGTCATGCAACTCTACGGAGGACATGACATATATATATATTTTAAACTATTTTAGGTGGGAATGTTACTTGCATCTATGGCCTTGCAGAAACCCATTTCCAACTAGGTCTTTGTGGAAGTGAGAAAATGCAGAGTTTTTGCTGGTCCTTGATAAAGCCAAGGCTCAGTATTCTCGACACCTTCTACATTCAGTAGTTTTATTTTATTTTTTTATCTTTTCTCCTTTTACTCACACAGGTAGATACATAACCTTTTCTATGTTGTACTAGGTGTGAGTCAAAATTATATATGTATTTTTTTGCTTAGGTATCTTCTTTATAGAATGTGAATTCTGAATTTTCAAAACTGCTGCGTTGCGCGTTTTGATCTTCAGGTTATTTTGCAACCTTCGTTTTAAATTCTAAAGTTTTTCCTTAGTCTTCAGTTTTGCTCTTAAGTAACTAATTTCAATTTATTATTTAGCAGCTCATGCGCAAATTCTAGTTGAAATGTTTTATTATTATTGTTTTATTATTATTGTTTTATTATTATTTTTTTATTACTATTTTTTTATTTGAGGTTTTTTTCATTTTCTAATTTTTATTTTTGTATGTTTTGGATGCGGCTTTTTGGAGTGTAGTTTATACTCGAGTTTGGTCTTTTCTTGGACTGCTTATTTCTAAAAAGTTTTTCCTAGTTGGTTTGCTCAGAATTTGTATGTTTTGGCCCAAGTGGAGTTCTAAGGACGATGAAAGGATTGGAGGTCAGCTCAGATATTTTAAGTCCTCCCGCTCGGTTAGGCTAGCACCCTTTCCCATAGTGTATGAACTCGCTGGCAAAGGTAATCTAAAGTTATGAAATGACAAACGTTGTTTGACATGTAAATCTGCAGATCCTAACCTGTATTCTTCTGTTGAGGATAATTGCTCCAACAAGTTTTGCAAAGCCTACAATACCATCTATAAGCTCACCTGTACTGTCTGCAACCTTAGCTATATTGGCCAAAGTAAAAATCCTCTTCATCTTAGGATTAATGGTCACAGGTCTCTAGTTAACAAGTTCTCTAATTCAGGAGTGAACCCCTCCACAAACGCCAACCAGTACTCTACCTTTGAATTAGAGCATTTCCATACTCATGGTTTTGACAAAGTGAAAATAGAGGTACTACATATTATCCCTGACCTCTATGCTCGGCTAGAAACTGAATCCCTTGAAATTTTGCAGCATCAGTCTCTTTATCCCTATGGCCTTAATTCCACTCTATCTGACAATAAGCATAATCAGCATAAATTTTCAATTCGTGAACTCTTCTTTCTTGTTAATAATAAGAGCTGCTCTAGAGGTAATAGAGGACAGAGGTTATTTCGCACATCAAGCAAAGTTGATTTTGCTAACTTGCTAAAAACTCTGGAAAGCTTTAAAACTGGCACTAATTTTGTTAAAAATACTTACAAAATTCTCAAGTCCTTCAAGCACTCTGTCCTTAAAAGTTTTTTCAAATTCTGGAATGAAACTGCTGACCATGTTGATAAGCATGTTTTTGCTTTGGTTCTGGACATTCTTAAACATATTCTTAAAGATAAAATTTCTCTTAAAGAATTTTCCAGTAATTTTGTTACCATCAGGTTTCTAAATAAAGCCTACGATAATCTCAATGTAAGGAAGCTGTTCTACAATAATGCAATTTTTTTTCCCATCCACAGGCACCAGTCTATTGTAAGTTTTAAATATGTTAAGACCTTAGGGTCAATAGTTAAAAACTACAAACTTAACTCTTCGAGCTACATTCCTGTAATTACTACATGTTCTTGTGATGAACATAAAGAAACAGTTCACTATGATAAGAATTACAACCATATTATCACCGGAAACTTGAGTTTTGTTGAAAATGAAAAGCTTAGGAATTTATTAGAGTATGGCTCTAAATTCAGACCTTCCTTCACAATTTCCAAAGAAAGGATTCTTGAGAGCTTCACTCAAGATGTTAATAGGTACATAGTAAAAACCAGTTTAACGTACAATCAGCCTATTGAGGCCTTCGCAGAATGGAAATATAATATAATCAATAGCTTCACCGGTGAGTTGGCAGGTCTGGACTTTTGTTTCGACAGAAATCTCTTTTCTCTGGAGAAGCTAAAAGGTCACTCTCCAAACTACAAGACCAATTTATTTTTACCACTACGGATAAAGCTAGCAATAATTTTGCAATTATCTGTAAGAAGTTCTATTTTGAATTGTTAACTATGGAACTCAATAATAGAGTAACATACGAGCCCGTAAGTTATTCTACCAAGCAGTTAGAAAATCGGTTTAAGGCATTCTTCAAGAAACTTAAAATTCCACAAACTAGAAGATATGAGCCTGAATTTCCATTTCTTTTTGCAACGGTTAAGTTTCATAAGGATCCTGTGAAGTTCAGGTTCATAGCTAGTGGAGTAAGGAGTCATAAAAAGAAAATAGATCTTGCTTTTGAAGATGTCTTAAAGAAGGTTTTGAAACACATTAGAAACTGTTCTAACTTGATGTACAGAGATTTTTGGATAATTAATAATAATGCAGAAGTAATTTCTACTATACTCAAAGTTTGTCCCCTAGATATTAATAGTTATGATTTTGAAAACCTATATACTAATCTGCCTCTATCAGATATAATCACTACCTTTAAAGAGCTGTATGCAGAATTTAAACTTAACCAATTTGTTAATGTAGGAACTTGGAACTCTTATCTCAATTGCTGCATAGAAAATAACCATATCTTATATAATAATACTCTCTATAAGCAAGTGAACGGTATTCCCATGGGAACATCAACGTCCACGAATATCGCTAATCTATTCCTGTTCTTTAAGGAATATAAATTCATTAAAAATCACCCCACCTGCTCAGATAACTACCTTTACACTTTTAGATATATTGATGATCTGCTGTGTATCAATAATTCAGAAGTTATAGAGAGTGATTTTGATAATATCTATCCTAGCTCTCTTAACTTATGTAAAACCAACCACAGTAATCAGGAACTTGAGTTCCTAGACTTAAGCATTAAGCTCAACAGAGGTAACCCATCTATTAGCCTCTTTGATAAAAGAGTTAATTTTCCTTTCAAAGTAATTAAATATCTACACTGGAATAATAACATTTCAACCAAAGTAATTGAGAATGTACTAATTTCTCAGGTCCTAAGAATTTCAAGAATTTGCAGCAACAATTTGGACTTCAATTACCACATTAATATACTATTAGAAAGTTTTCTAGAGAACGAAATTCCTTCTTCTTTCATCAAAAGAACTTTAAGAAAAATTATTCTGAATAATAGAGTAAGGTTGGCAGATCTGCTTTAATTTTCTACACAGTTAATAATATGATTCTGACCAATCAAAGCCGTAAGGAAGTTGGCTAGAGGATGCCTATTAACTACCTAAAGGAACCTTAGTGCTATGGATATGACGGTCCTATTAAAACAAAAAATTAAATAATATAAACAAAATCACAAAAAAAGCTTAAAAATCTGTTTATAAAAGAAAATAAAAACAAATAAAAAAGAAAACTAGTTATTCATCACTAGGATAGCTATACTAAAAATAGTAAAACCAACATTAAAATTAATAAGATTCTGATTAATCTATAGAAGCTCACTAAGGTGATTTAATACATGCAAAGATTATTAAATACACTGCTCGTGTATTTTATAATATTTCTCATGTATTCTGGAGAGTTAATTCTGCTCTTTCTGATCATACAGATCCACAGTCTTAAGTTTATATATATTTTTTTCTCTGGTTAAAATATCCGCGCGTTGGTTTCTTGCTGTATGAGGAGGCCATCAGCCCCACCCTCACTGCCCCCCAGCAACTAGGGAGTGGCGGAAGAGGTCAGCCATGTTCTTCTCTTGTGAGGAGAAAAATTTTTTGTCACACAAGAGGTAAGCTCTCTTCCTTGTTTTTGGGTTCTAGGTTTTATAAGTTCAATGTTTGTACTTCATGTACTTTTTCTCTGTTGTTTTTTAGCTTTTCAGCTTTTAGGCATTGGTTTGTCTGTTAACATTTTTGCGGGTTTTAACTCTTTCTTTTCTTTGTAACTTTGAGCGTCTTTTGGGGTACCTAGGAACAGAAGATGGCTAAGCTTGTTCCTTTTCTATGCGCTGTTTTTTCAAAATAGTTAAGTTCTTAATAACTAATTAATTATGCACTTAAAGCACTGCTGAAATACTTTGTACATATTGCAACTAACTGTTTAAGGTATATAACTTTCACAAAGTTTTCTTTAGTTTATTATTATCTTTAACTTATTCTCGTTTTCGTGCTGTCATAAGTTGTAGAGTAGGGGGTTTTAGACTCAAGTTTTCTTTCAAAAATCTGTTCGTTAAAAATTAATATTTCCTTTTTTAATTGCAATGTAAAAATTTGGATTTCTTTTGCATTGATTTTCAGGTTTAAATTCTCTCTCAAACGAACTTGGCATTTCGTTATGGCTGAAAATCATTTCTAATTATTATGTCACTCTCACAGCTTGAGTTCTCTTTAATCTTCTTCTCTCTGTTTAATAGTAACAGATGAAGAGCATGGGTCGGGCCAGGAAGGTTAATGGATGCAAGCGAAATTGTTAACTAGTGCTAGGTCATGCAACTCTACGGAGGACATGACATATATATATATTTTAAACTATTTTAGGTGGGAATGTTACTTGCATCTATGGCCTTGCAGAAACCCATTTCCAACTAGGTCTTTGTGGAAGTGAGAAAATGCAGAGTTTTTGCTGGTCCTTGATAAAGCCAAGGCTCAGTATTCTCGACACCTTCTACATTCAGTAGTTTTATTTTATTTTTTTATCTTTTCTCCTTTTACTCACACAGGTAGATACATAACCTTTTCTATGTTGTACTAGGTGTGAGTCAAAATTATATATGTATTTTTTTGCTTAGGTATCTTCTTTATAGAATGTGAATTCTGAATTTTCAAAACTGCTGCGTTGCGCGTTTTGATCTTCAGGTTATTTTGCAACCTTCGTTTTAAATTCTAAAGTTTTTCCTTAGTCTTCAGTTTTGCTCTTAAGTAACTAATTTCAATTTATTATTTAGCAGCTCATGCGCAAATTCTAGTTGAAATGTTTTATTATTATTGTTTTATTATTATTTTTTTATTACTATTTTTTTATTTGAGGTTTTTTTCATTTTCTAATTTTTATTTTTGTATGTTTTGGATGCGGCTTTTTGGAGTGTAGTTTATACTCGAGTTTGGTCTTTTCTTGGACTGCTTATTTCTAAAAAGTTTTTCCTAGTTGGTTTGCTCAGAATTTGTATGTTTTGGCCCAAGTGGAGTTCTAAGGACGATGAAAGGATTGGAGGTCAGCTCAGATATTTTAAGTCCTCCCGCTCGGTTAGGCTAGCACCCTTTCCCATAGTGTATGAACTCGCTGGCAAAGGTAATCTAAAGTTATGAAATGACAAACGTTGTTTGACATGTAAATCTGCAGATCCTAACCTGTATTCTTCTGTTGAGGATAATTGCTCCAACAAGTTTTGCAAAGCCTACAATACCATCTATAAGCTCACCTGTACTGTCTGCAACCTTAGCTATATTGGCCAAAGTAAAAATCCTCTTCATCTTAGGATTAATGGTCACAGGTCTCTAGTTAACAAGTTCTCTAATTCAGGAGTGAACCCCTCCACAAACGCCAACCAGTACTCTACCTTTGAATTAGAGCATTTCCATACTCATGGTTTTGACAAAGTGAAAATAGAGGTACTACATATTATCCCTGACCTCTATGCTCGGCTAGAAACTGAATCCCTTGAAATTTTGCAGCATCAGTCTCTTTATCCCTATGGCCTTAATTCCACTCTATCTGACAATAAGCATAATCAGCATAAATTTTCAATTCGTGAACTCTTCTTTCTTGTTAATAATAAGAGCTGCTCTAGAGGTAATAGAGGACAGAGGTTATTTCGCACATCAAGCAAAGTTGATTTTGCTAACTTGCTAAAAACTCTGGAAAGCTTTAAAACTGGCACTAATTTTGTTAAAAATACTTACAAAATTCTCAAGTCCTTCAAGCACTCTGTCCTTAAAAGTTTTTTCAAATTCTGGAATGAAACTGCTGACCATGTTGATAAGCATGTTTTTGCTTTGGTTCTGGACATTCTTAAACATATTCTTAAAGATAAAATTTCTCTTAAAGAATTTTCCAGTAATTTTGTTACCATCAGGTTTCTAAATAAAGCCTACGATAATCTCAATGTAAGGAAGCTGTTCTACAATAATGCAATTTTTTTTCCCATCCACAGGCACCAGTCTATTGTAAGTTTTAAATATGTTAAGACCTTAGGGTCAATAGTTAAAAACTACAAACTTAACTCTTCGAGCTACATTCCTGTAATTACTACATGTTCTTGTGATGAACATAAAGAAACAGTTCACTATGATAAGAATTACAACCATATTATCACCGGAAACTTGAGTTTTGTTGAAAATGAAAAGCTTAGGAATTTATTAGAGTATGGCTCTAAATTCAGACCTTCCTTCACAATTTCCAAAGAAAGGATTCTTGAGAGCTTCACTCAAGATGTTAATAGGTACATAGTAAAAACCAGTTTAACGTACAATCAGCCTATTGAGGCCTTCGCAGAATGGAAATATAATATAATCAATAGCTTCACCGGTGAGTTGGCAGGTCTGGACTTTTGTTTCGACAGAAATCTCTTTTTCTCTGGAGAAGCTAAAAGGTCACTCTCCAAACTACAAGACCAATTTATTTTTACCACTACGGATAAAGCTAGCAATAATTTTGCAATTATCTGTAAGAAGTTCTATTTTGAATTGTTAACTATGGAACTCAATAATAGAGTAACATACGAGCCCGTAAGTTATTCTACCAAGCAGTTAGAAAATCGGTTTAAGGCATTCTTCAAGAAACTTAAAATTCCACAAACTAGAAGATATGAGCCTGAATTTCCATTTCTTTTTGCAACGGTTAAGTTTCATAAGGATCCTGTGAAGTTCAGGTTCATAGCTAGTGGAGTAAGGAGTCATAAAAAGAAAATAGATCTTGCTTTTGAAGATGTCTTAAAGAAGGTTTTGAAACACATTAGAAACTGTTCTAACTTGATGTACAGAGATTTTTGGATAATTAATAATAATGCAGAAGTAATTTCTACTATACTCAAAGTTTGTCCCCTAGATATTAATAGTTATGATTTTGAAAACCTATATACTAATCTGCCTCTATCAGATATAATCACTACCTTTAAAGAGCTGTATGCAGAATTTAAACTTAACCAATTTGTTAATGTAGGAACTTGGAACTCTTATCTCATTTGCTGCATAGAAAATAACCATATCTTATATAATAATACTCTCTATAAGCAAGTGAACGGTATTCCCATGGGAACATCAACGTCCACGAATATCGCTAATCTATTCCTGTTCTTTAAGGAATATAAATTCATTAAAAATCACCCCACCTGCTCAGATAACTACCTTTACACTTTTAGATATATTGATGATCTGCTGTGTATCAATAATTCAGAAGTTATAGAGAGTGATTTTGATAATATCTATCCTAGCTCTCTTAACTTATGTAAAACCAACCACAGTAATCAGGAACTTGAGTTCCTAGACTTAAGCATTAAGCTCAACAGAGGTAACCCATCTATTAGCCTCTTTGATAAAAGAGTTAATTTTCCTTTCAAAGTAATTAAATATCTACACTGGAATAATAACATTTCAACCAAAGTAATTGAGAATGTACTAATTTCTCAGGTCCTAAGAATTTCAAGAATTTGCAGCAACAATTTGGACTTCAATTACCACATTAATATACTATTAGAAAGTTTTCTAGAGAACGAAATTCCTTCTTCTTTCATCAAAAGAACTTTAAGAAAAATTATTCTGAATAATAGAGTAAGGTTGGCAGATCTGCTTTAATTTTCTACACAGTTAATAATATGATTCTGACCAATCAAAGCCGTAAGGAAGTTGGCTAGAGGATGCCTATTAACTACCTAAAGGAACCTTAGTGCTATGGATATGACGGTCCTATTAAAACAAAAAATTAAATAATATAAACAAAATCACAAAAAAAGCTTAAAAATCTGTTTATAAAAGAAAATAAAAACAAATAAAAAAGAAAACTAGTTATTCATCACTAGGATAGCTATACTAAAAATAGTAAAACCAACATTAAAATTAATAAGATTCTGATTAATCTATAGAAGCTCACTAAGGTGATTTAATACATGCAAAGATTATTAAATACACTGCTCGTGTATTTTATAATATTTCTCATGTATTCTGGAGAGTTAATTCTGCTCTTTCTGATCATACAGATCCACAGTCTTAAGTTTATATATATTTTTTTCTCTGGTTAAAATATCCGCGCGTTGGTTTCTTGCTGTATGAGGAGGCCATCAGCCCCACCCTCACTGCCCCCCAGCAACTAGGGAGTGGCGGAAGAGGTCAGCCATGTTCTTCTCTTGTGAGGAGAAAAATTTTTTGTCACACAAGAGGTAAGCTCTCTTCCTTGTTTTTGGGTTCTAGGTTTTATAAGTTCAATGTTTGTACTTCATGTACTTTTTCTCTGTTGTTTTTTAGCTTTTCAGCTTTTAGGCATTGGTTTGTCTGTTAACATTTTTGCGGGTTTTAACTCTTTCTTTTCTTTGTAACTTTGAGCGTCTTTTGGGGTACCTAGGAACAGAAGATGGCTAAGCTTGTTCCTTTTCTATGCGCTGTTTTTTCAAAATAGTTAAGTTCTTAATAACTAATTAATTATGCACTTAAAGCACTGCTGAAATACTTTGTACATATTGCAACTAACTGTTTAAGGTATATAACTTTCACAAAGTTTTCTTTAGTTTATTATTATCTTTAACTTATTCTCGTTTTCGTGCTGTCATAAGTTGTAGAGTAGGGGGTTTTAGACTCAAGTTTTCTTTCAAAAATCTGTTCGTTAAAAATTAATATTTCCTTTTTTAATTGCAATGTAAAAATTTGGATTTCTTTTGCATTGATTTTCAGGTTTAAATTCTCTCTCAAACGAACTTGGCATTTCGTTATGGCTGAAAATCATTTCTAATTATTATGTCACTCTCACAGCTTGAGTTCTCTTTAATCTTCTTCTCTCTGTTTAATAGTAACAGATGAAGAGCATGGGTCGGGCCAGGAAGGTTAATGGATGCAAGCGAAATTGTTAACTAGTGCTAGGTCATGCAACTCTACGGAGGACATGACATATATATATATTTTAAACTATTTTAGGTGGGAATGTTACTTGCATCTATGGCCTTGCAGAAACCCATTTCCAACTAGGTCTTTGTGGAAGTGAGAAAATGCAGAGTTTTTGCTGGTCCTTGATAAAGCCAAGGCTCAGTATTCTCGACACCTTCTACATTCAGTAGTTTTATTTTATTTTTTTATCTTTTCTCCTTTTACTCACACAGGTAGATACATAACCTTTTCTATGTTGTACTAGGTGTGAGTCAAAATTATATATGTATTTTTTTGCTTAGGTATCTTCTTTATAGAATGTGAATTCTGAATTTTCAAAACTGCTGCGTTGCGCGTTTTGATCTTCAGGTTATTTTGCAACCTTCGTTTTAAATTCTAAAGTTTTTCCTTAGTCTTCAGTTTTGCTCTTAAGTAACTAATTTCAATTTATTATTTAGCAGCTCATGCGCAAATTCTAGTTGAAATGTTTTATTATTATTGTTTTATTATTATTTTTTTATTACTATTTTTTTATTTGAGGTTTTTTTCATTTTCTAATTTTTATTTTTGTATGTTTTGGATGCGGCTTTTTGGAGTGTAGTTTATACTCGAGTTTGGTCTTTTCTTGGACTGCTTATTTCTAAAAAGTTTTTCCTAGTTGGTTTGCTCAGAATTTGTATGTTTTGGCCCAAGTGGAGTTCTAAGGACGATGAAAGGATTGGAGGTCAGCTCAGATATTTTAAGTCCTCCCGCTCGGTTAGGCTAGCACCCTTTCCCATAGTGTATGAACTCGCTGGCAAAGGTAATCTAAAGTTATGAAATGACAAACGTTGTTTGACATGTAAATCTGCAGATCCTAACCTGTATTCTTCTGTTGAGGATAATTGCTCCAACAAGTTTTGCAAAGCCTACAATACCATCTATAAGCTCACCTGTACTGTCTGCAACCTTAGCTATATTGGCCAAAGTAAAAATCCTCTTCATCTTAGGATTAATGGTCACAGGTCTCTAGTTAACAAGTTCTCTAATTCAGGAGTGAACCCCTCCACAAACGCCAACCAGTACTCTACCTTTGAATTAGAGCATTTCCATACTCATGGTTTTGACAAAGTGAAAATAGAGGTACTACATATTATCCCTGACCTCTATGCTCGGCTAGAAACTGAATCCCTTGAAATTTTGCAGCATCAGTCTCTTTATCCCTATGGCCTTAATTCCACTCTATCTGACAATAAGCATAATCAGCATAAATTTTCAATTCGTGAACTCTTCTTTCTTGTTAATAATAAGAGCTGCTCTAGAGGTAATAGAGGACAGAGGTTATTTCGCACATCAAGCAAAGTTGATTTTGCTAACTTGCTAAAAACTCTGGAAAGCTTTAAAACTGGCACTAATTTTGTTAAAAATACTTACAAAATTCTCAAGTCCTTCAAGCACTCTGTCCTTAAAAGTTTTTTCAAATTCTGGAATGAAACTGCTGACCATGTTGATAAGCATGTTTTTGCTTTGGTTCTGGACATTCTTAAACATATTCTTAAAGATAAAATTTCTCTTAAAGAATTTTCCAGTAATTTTGTTACCATCAGGTTTCTAAATAAAGCCTACGATAATCTCAATGTAAGGAAGCTGTTCTACAATAATGCAATTTTTTTTCCCATCCACAGGCACCAGTCTATTGTAAGTTTTAAATATGTTAAGACCTTAGGGTCAATAGTTAAAAACTACAAACTTAACTCTTCGAGCTACATTCCTGTAATTACTACATGTTCTTGTGATGAACATAAAGAAACAGTTCACTATGATAAGAATTACAACCATATTATCACCGGAAACTTGAGTTTTGTTGAAAATGAAAAGCTTAGGAATTTATTAGAGTATGGCTCTAAATTCAGACCTTCCTTCACAATTTCCAAAGAAAGGATTCTTGAGAGCTTCACTCAAGATGTTAATAGGTACATAGTAAAAACCAGTTTAACGTACAATCAGCCTATTGAGGCCTTCGCAGAATGGAAATATAATATAATCAATAGCTTCACCGGTGAGTTGGCAGGTCTGGACTTTTGTTTCGACAGAAATCTCTTTTTCTCTGGAGAAGCTAAAAGGTCACTCTCCAAACTACAAGACCAATTTATTTTTACCACTACGGATAAAGCTAGCAATAATTTTGCAATTATCTGTAAGAAGTTCTATTTTGAATTGTTAACTATGGAACTCAATAATAGAGTAACATACGAGCCCGTAAGTTATTCTACCAAGCAGTTAGAAAATCGGTTTAAGGCATTCTTCAAGAAACTTAAAATTCCACAAACTAGAAGATATGAGCCTGAATTTCCATTTCTTTTTGCAACGGTTAAGTTTCATAAGGATCCTGTGAAGTTCAGGTTCATAGCTAGTGGAGTAAGGAGTCATAAAAAGAAAATAGATCTTGCTTTTGAAGATGTCTTAAAGAAGGTTTTGAAACACATTAGAAACTGTTCTAACTTGATGTACAGAGATTTTTGGATAATTAATAATAATGCAGAAGTAATTTCTACTATACTCAAAGTTTGTCCCCTAGATATTAATAGTTATGATTTTGAAAACCTATATACTAATCTGCCTCTATCAGATATAATCACTACCTTTAAAGAGCTGTATGCAGAATTTAAACTTAACCAATTTGTTAATGTAGGAACTTGGAACTCTTATCTCATTTGCTGCATAGAAAATAACCATATCTTATATAATAATACTCTCTATAAGCAAGTGAACGGTATTCCCATGGGAACATCAACGTCCACGAATATCGCTAATCTATTCCTGTTCTTTAAGGAATATAAATTCATTAAAAATCACCCCACCTGCTCAGATAACTACCTTTACACTTTTAGATATATTGATGATCTGCTGTGTATCAATAATTCAGAAGTTATAGAGAGTGATTTTGATAATATCTATCCTAGCTCTCTTAACTTATGTAAAACCAACCACAGTAATCAGGAACTTGAGTTCCTAGACTTAAGCATTAAGCTCAACAGAGGTAACCCATCTATTAGCCTCTTTGATAAAAGAGTTAATTTTCCTTTCAAAGTAATTAAATATCTACACTGGAATAATAACATTTCAACCAAAGTAATTGAGAATGTACTAATTTCTCAGGTCCTAAGAATTTCAAGAATTTGCAGCAACAATTTGGACTTCAATTACCACATTAATATACTATTAGAAAGTTTTCTAGAGAACGAAATTCCTTCTTCTTTCATCAAAAGAACTTTAAGAAAAATTATTCTGAATAATAGAGTAAGGTTGGCAGATCTGCTTTAATTTTCTACACAGTTAATAATATGATTCTGACCAATCAAAGCCGTAAGGAAGTTGGCTAGAGGATGCCTATTAACTACCTAAAGGAACCTTAGTGCTATGGATATGACGGTCCTATTAAAACAAAAAATTAAATAATATAAACAAAATCACAAAAAAAGCTTAAAAATCTGTTTATAAAAGAAAATAAAAACAAATAAAAAAGAAAACTAGTTATTCATCACTAGGATAGCTATACTAAAAATAGTAAAACCAACATTAAAATTAATAAGATTCTGATTAATCTATAGAAGCTCACTAAGGTGATTTAATACATGCAAAGATTATTAAATACACTGCTCGTGTATTTTATAATATTTCTCATGTATTCTGGAGAGTTAATTCTGCTCTTTCTGATCATACAGATCCACAGTCTTAAGTTTATATATATTTTTTTCTCTGGTTAAAATATCCGCGCGTTGGTTTCTTGCTGTATGAGGAGGCCATCAGCCCCACCCTCACTGCCCCCCAGCAACTAGGGAGTGGCGGAAGAGGTCAGCCATGTTCTTCTCTTGTGAGGAGAAAAATTTTTTGTCACACAAGAGGTAAGCTCTCTTCCTTGTTTTTGGGTTCTAGGTTTTATAAGTTCAATGTTTGTACTTCATGTACTTTTTCTCTGTTGTTTTTTAGCTTTTTAGCTTTTAGGCATTGGTTTGTCTGTTAACATTTTTGCGGGTTTTAACTCTTTCTTTTCTTTGTAACTTTGAGCGTCTTTTGGGGTACCTAGGAACAGAAGATGGCTAAGCTTGTTCCTTTTCTATGCGCTGTTTTTTCAAAATAGTTAAGTTCTTAATAACTAATTAATTATGCACTTAAAGCACTGCTGAAATACTTTGTACATATTGCAACTAACTGTTTAAGGTATATAACTTTCACAAAGTTTTCTTTAGTTTATTATTATCTTTAACTTATTCTCGTTTTTGTGCTGTCATAAGTTGTAGAGTAGGGGGTTTTAGACTCAAGTTTTCTTTCAAAAATCTGTTCGTTAAAAATTAATATTTCCTTTTTTAATTGCAATGTAAAAATTTGGATTTCTTTTGCATTGATTTTCAGGTTTAAATTCTCTCTCAAACGAACTTGGCATTTCGTTATGGCTGAAAATCATTTCTAATTATTATGTCACTCTCACAGCTTGAGTTCTCTTTAATCTTCTTCTCTCTGTTTAATAGTAACAGATGAAGAGCATGGGTCGGGCCAGGAAGGTTAATGGATGCAAGCGAAATTGTTAACTAGTGCTAGGTCATGCAACTCTACGGAGGACATGACATATATATATATTTTAAACTATTTTAGGTGGGAATGTTACTTGCATCTATGGCCTTGCAGAAACCCATTTCCAACTAGGTCTTTGTGGAAGTGAGAAAATGCAGAGTTTTTGCTGGTCCTTGATAAAGCCAAGGCTCAGTATTCTCGACACCTTCTACATTCAGTAGTTTTATTTTATTTTTTTATCTTTTCTCCTTTTACTCACACAGGTAGATACATAACCTTTTCTATGTTGTACTAGGTGTGAGTCAAAATTATATATGTATTTTTTTGCTTAGGTATCTTCTTTATAGAATGTGAATTCTGAATTTTCAAAACTGCTGCGTTGCGCGTTTTGATCTTCAGGTTATTTTGCAACCTTCGTTTTAAATTCTAAAGTTTTTCCTTAGTCTTCAGTTTTGCTCTTAAGTAACTAATTTCAATTTATTATTTAGCAGCTCATGCACAAATTCTAGTTGAAATGTTTTATTATTATTGTTTTATTATTATTTTTTTATTACTATTTTTTTATTTGAGGTTTTTTTCATTTTCTAATTTTTATTTTTGTATGTTTTGGATGCGGCTTTTTGGAGTGTAGTTTATACTCGAGTTTGGTCTTTTCTTGGACTGCTTATTTCTAAAAAGTTTTTCCTAGTTGGTTTGCTCAGAATTTGTATGTTTTGGCCCAAGTGGAGTTCTAAGGACGATGAAAGGATTGGAGGTCAGCTCAGATATTTTAAGTCCTCCCGCTCGGTTAGGCTAGCACCCTTTCCCATAGTGTATGAACTCGCTGGCAAAGGTAATCTAAAGTTATGAAATGACAAACGTTGTTTGACATGTAAATCTGCAGATCCTAACCTGTATTCTTCTGTTGAGGATAATTGCTCCAACAAGTTTTGCAAAGCCTACAATACCATCTATAAGCTCACCTGTACTGTCTGCAACCTTAGCTATATTGGCCAAAGTAAAAATCCTCTTCATCTTAGGATTAATGGTCACAGGTCTCTAGTTAACAAGTTCTCTAATTCAGGAGTGAACCCCTCCACAAACGCCAACCAGTACTCTACCTTTGAATTAGAGCATTTCCATACTCATGGTTTTGACAAAGTGAAAATAGAGGTACTACATATTATCCCTGACCTCTATGCTCGGCTAGAAACTGAATCCCTTGAAATTTTGCAGCATCAGTCTCTTTATCCCTATGGCCTTAATTCCACTCTATCTGACAATAAGCATAATCAGCATAAATTTTCAATTCGTGAACTCTTCTTTCTTGTTAATAATAAGAGCTGCTCTAGAGGTAATAGAGGACAGAGGTTATTTCGCACATCAAGCAAAGTTGATTTTGCTAACTTGCTAAAAACTCTGGAAAGCTTTAAAACTGGCACTAATTTTGTTAAAAATACTTACAAAATTCTCAAGTCCTTCAAGCACTCTGTCCTTAAAAGTTTTTTCAAATTCTGGAATGAAACTGCTGACCATGTTGATAAGCATGTTTTTGCTTTGGTTCTGGACATTCTTAAACATATTCTTAAAGATAAAATTTCTCTTAAAGAATTTTCCAGTAATTTTGTTACCATCAGGTTTCTAAATAAAGCCTACGATAATCTCAATGTAAGGAAGCTGTTCTACAATAATGCAATTTTTTTTCCCATCCACAGGCACCAGTCTATTGTAAGTTTTAAATATGTTAAGACCTTAGGGTCAATAGTTAAAAACTACAAACTTAACTCTTCGAGCTACATTCCTGTAATTACTACATGTTCTTGTGATGAACATAAAGAAACAGTTCACTATGATAAGAATTACAACCATATTATCACCGGAAACTTGAGTTTTGTTGAAAATGAAAAGCTTAGGAATTTATTAGAGTATGGCTCTAAATTCAGACCTTCCTTCACAATTTCCAAAGAAAGGATTCTTGAGAGCTTCACTCAAGATGTTAATAGGTACATAGTAAAAACCAGTTTAACGTACAATCAGCCTATTGAGGCCTTCGCAGAATGGAAATATAATATAATCAATAGCTTCACCGGTGAGTTGGCAGGTCTGGACTTTTGTTTCGACAGAAATGTCTTTTTCTCTGGAGAAGCTAAAAGGTCACTCTCCAAACTACAAGACCAATTTATTTTTACCACTACGGATAAAGCTAGCAATAATTTTGCAATTATCTGTAAGAAGTTCTATTTTGAATTGTTAACTATGGAACTCAATAATAGAGTAACATACGAGCCCGTAAGTTATTCTACCAAGCAGTTAGAAAATCGGTTTAAGGCATTCTTCAAGAAACTTAAAATTCCACAAACTAGAAGATATGAGCCTGAATTTCCATTTCTTTTTGCAACGGTTAAGTTTCATAAGGATCCTGTGAAGTTCAGGTTCATAGCTAGTGGAGTAAGGAGTCATAAAAAGAAAATAGATCTTGCTTTTGAAGATGTCTTAAAGAAGGTTTTGAAACACATTAGAAACTGTTCTAACTTGATGTACAGAGATTTTTGGATAATTAATAATAATGCAGAAGTAATTTCTACTATACTCAAAGTTTGTCCCCTAGATATTAATAGTTATGATTTTGAAAACCTATATACTAATCTGCCTCTATCAGATATAATCACTACCTTTAAAGAGCTGTATGCAGAATTTAAACTTAACCAATTTGTTAATGTAGGAACTTGGAACTCTTATCTCATTTGCTGCATAGAAAATAACCATATCTTATATAATAATACTCTCTATAAGCAAGTGAACGGTATTCCCATGGGAACATCAACGTCCACGAATATCGCTAATCTATTCCTGTTCTTTAAGGAATATAAATTCATTAAAAATCACCCCACCTGCTCAGATAACTACCTTTACACTTTTAGATATATTGATGATCTGCTGTGTATCAATAATTCAGAAGTTATAGAGAGTGATTTTGATAATATCTATCCTAGCTCTCTTAACTTATGTAAAACCAACCACAGTAATCAGGAACTTGAGTTCCTAGACTTAAGCATTAAGCTCAACAGAGGTAACCCATCTATTAGCCTCTTTGATAAAAGAGTTAATTTTCCTTTCAAAGTAATTAAATATCTACACTGGAATAATAACATTTCAACCAAAGTAATTGAGAATGTACTAATTTCTCAGGTCCTAAGAATTTCAAGAATTTGCAGCAACAATTTGGACTTCAATTACCACATTAATATACTATTAGAAAGTTTTCTAGAGAACGAAATTCCTTCTTCTTTCATCAAAAGAACTTTAAGAAAAATTATTCTGAATAATAGAGTAAGGTTGGCAGATCTGCTTTAATTTTCTACACAGTTAATAATATGATTCTGACCAATCAAAGCCGTAAGGAAGTTGGCTAGAGGATGCCTATTAACTACCTAAAGGAACCTTAGTGCTATGGATATGACGGTCCTATTAAAACAAAAAATTAAATAATATAAACAAAATCACAAAAAGCTTAAAAATCTGTTTATAAAAGAAAATAAAAACAAATAAAAAAGAAAACTAGTTATTCATCACTAGGATAGCTATACTAAAAATAGTAAAACCAACATTAAAATTAATAAGATTCTGATTAATCTATAGAAGCTCACTAAGGTGATTTAATACATGCAAAGATTATTAAATACACTGCTCGTGTATTTTATAATATTTCTCATGTGTTCTGGAGAGTTAATTCTGCTCTTTCTGATCATACAGATCCACAGTCTTAAGTTTATATATATTTTTTTCTCTGGTTAAAATATCAGCGCGTTGGTTTCTTGCTGTATGAGGAGGCCATCAGCCCCACCCTCACTGCCCCCCAGCAACTAGGGAGTGGCGGAAGAGGTCAGCCATGTTCTTCTCTTGTGAGGAGAAAAATTTTTTGTCACACAAGAGGTAAGCTCTCTTCCTTGTTTTTGGGTTCTAGGTTTTATAAGTTCAATGTTTGTACTTCATGTACTTTTTCTCTGTTGTTTTTTAGCTTTTCAGCTTTTAGGCATTGGTTTGTCTGTTAACATTTTTGCGGGTTTTAACTCTTTCTTTTCTTTGTAACTTTGAGCGTCTTTTGGGGTACCTAGGAACAGAAGATGGCTAAGCTTGTTCCTTTTCTATGCGCTGTTTTTTCAAAATAGTTAAGTTCTTAATAACTAATTAATTATGCACTTAAAGCACTGCTGAAATACTTTGTACATATTGCAACTAACTGTTTAAGGTATATAACTTTCACAAAGTTTTCTTTAGTTTATTATTATCTTTAACTTATTCTCGTTTTCATGCTGTCATAAGTTGTAGAGTAGGGGGTTTTAGACTCAAGTTTTCTTTCAAAAATCTGTTCGTTAAAAATTAATATTTCCTTTTTTAATTGCAATGTAAAAATTTGGATTTCTTTTGCATTGATTTTCAGGTTTAAATTCTCTCTCAAACGAACTTGGCATTTCGTTATGGCTGAAAATCATTTCTAATTATTATGTCACTCTCACAGCTTGAGTTCTCTTTAATCTTCTTCTCTCTGTTTAATAGTAACAGATGAAGAGCATGGGTCGGGCCAGGAAGGTTAATGGATGCAAGCGAAATTGTTAACTAGTGCTAGGTCATGCAACTCTACGGAGGACATGACATATATATATATTTTAAACTATTTTAGGTGGGAATGTTACTTGCATCTATGGCCTTGCAGAAACCCATTTCCAACTAGGTCTTTGTGGAAGTGAGAAAATGCAGAGTTTTTGCTGGTCCTTGATAAAGCCAAGGCTCAGTATTCTCGACACCTTCTACATTCAGTAGTTTTATTTTATTTTTTTATCTTTTCTCCTTTTACTCACACAGGTAGATACATAACCTTTTCTATGTTGTACTAGGTGTGAGTCAAAATTATATATGTATTTTTTTGCTTAGGTATCTTCTTTATAGAATATATATATATATATATATATATCAGCCTCTCCTTGACAAATGTCAACCCCGCCTTCTCGTGGTGCATCCTGTTCCCACTAAAGGGGCTCTGACGACCGCCAATAGCGGTATAACTATACCATCGGGATAAGAGGAAATGCTATCACACACTCACCAACCCGCTTGGCCAGCGTGGTGAGTTATGGCCAAACCCCTCCAAAATGACTCCACAATTTAAATTTTGGCCCTCAGTCTCAGGCAGCTGGAATGTACCTGGCCGAGGCAGCGGCCAGTGCGACATGAAGGCAGAGGGTGCTAAGAATCCCCGGAGGACCGGACTTGGCTGCCATCTGATGCTGACCTTGGCTACGTATAATGGACGCTCCCTATCTTCTGATTCAAGGCTTCTTGAATTGGAAGAAGAACTACAAAGGATCAAGTGGAACATCGTGGGGCTAAGTGAGGTAAGGAGAAAAGGAGAAGATCTCATTGAACTGAAAAGTGGACATCTCTTCTACTATCGTGGGACAGATACTGGCAGAACTAGTGGTATTGGATTTATAATAAACAAGAAACTGAAGGATAAAGTTGTAGAAGTTGAAAGTTCCTCTGACAGAGCTGCACGACTCGTTATCCAACTCTCGAGAAGATACCAGGCTCAGATTATTCAAACTTATGCACCCACCACAAGTCATCCTGAAGAAGAAATTGAAGAACTTTATGAGGAAATTCGTCATCTAAATAATAAAGGTAAGCAGCACTTGAAGATAATTATGGGAGATTTCAATGCAAAAATAGGGCAACGGCAACAGAATAAAACTTCAGTAGGTAAATTCGGTCACGGCAGCAGAAACCAGCGTGGAAATACTCTCGTAGAATTTGCAGAGGCAGAAGGGTTTTTCACCTTGAACTCCTTTTTCAAGAAAAAGCCACACAGGAAATGGACATGGAGACATCCAAATGGGACGACAAGTGAAAGTGATTTTATTATGTGTAACAAAAAATTCGTCATTAAAGACTGCAGCGTGCTAAACAAGTTCAACACAGGTAGTGACCATAGATTGGTGAGATGTAAGATGCACCTCAACACTAAACTCGAACGTGGCAAGCTCATAAGACAAACAAAATGTATTGACATAACCAACCTTAAAAAAACACCATAATACCTTCAAGTTGGAACTGTGGAACAGATTCTCTGCTTTAGAAGGCCTAACATTGGAAGAAGTGGATATTTCTGAAGTTAACAGAAAAGTAACCAAAGCTCTTATGGAAACAGTAACAAAATTAGCTGGGTCTAAGAACAAGTTGCATGTGGACAAATTATCAGGAAAAACCAAAATGTTGATGCAAAAAAGAAGAGAGATGAGGACAACTGAAGAAGATGTGACTTCCAAAGTGGAATATATAGAGCTATGCAATACAGTACGAAAAGGGATACCTGAAGACGTAAGGAAATTCAACTGTGAACTAGTGAGGAAAGCAATTGAAAACAACCAAAGCCTAAAGATAGCAAAGGGACATCTCAATAAGGGAAGAAAACAGATTATGGCACTGAGAAAAGAAGATGGTTCTGTAAAAAGAAATGGAGGTGAAATTTTGACAAGAGTAAAAGGTTTCTACTCCAAATTACACGAAAGGAATGATACACGTACTCCAGACATCATGAAAGGTACCAGTACCAAAGTTCTTCCAGTCCTCCCAGTAGAAGTTGCACATGCAATCAAGAACATGAAGCGGGGAAAAGCTCCAGGAGAAGATGGAATTACTGTAGACATAATACAAGAAGCAAGTGGAGAAATCGAAACAGTACTCGCCCAAATTTTCACTCGATACCTTAATGAAGGGAAGATTCCTGAGGAATGGAACAACTCTACAATGATCCTGCTACATAAAAAAGGTGACATTGAGGATCTCAGGAACTACAGACCTATCAGCCTCCCATCAGTGGTTTATAAAATCTTCACGAAAGTTCTTTCACACCGCTTGAAGGTAACACTGGACATGGCTCAACCGAGAGAACAAGCTGGATTTAGGAGTGGCGACAGCACTATAGATCATATCCACGTACTGAGAGAACTAATTGAAAGAGCAAGGGAATACGAACTTCCATTATGCATGGGTTTTATCAATTATGAAAAAGCCTATGACTCAGTGAAACCATCAGCAATTACAATGGCTCTGAAATCCTGTGGTATTGAAGATGCATACATTAATATTATTAATAACATCTATGAAAATGCAAGTGCAAAGATTCGGCTGTTTGAAAATGCAACACACATAAAAATTGGAAAGGGAGTGAGACAAGGTGACACTATATCTCCGAAGCTCTTTAATGCCACATTGGAAAATGTCTTTCAATCACTGAACTGGGAAAACGAAGGGATAAAGATTAATGGAGATTATCTAACCCACCTTCGTTTTGCTGATGAAGTGGTCATTTTTGCAACTACCCCATGAGAGCTGCAGAGTATGATCCAGTAACTTGCTGACAAGAGTAAAGAAGTGGGATTAAAAATGAACTTTCAGAAGACAAAAGTGATGTTCAATGCTTTTACAAGAAATGAAGATTTATCGATTGATGGAGAAAAGCTGGAGATAACAGACACGTGCGTTTATCTTGGACAGCAGATATCAAGTGAGGGTCACATTGGTGAAGAAATTAATCATCGTACAAAACTTGTCTGGAGAGCTTTTGGAAGAAACAACATAATTTTCAAGAGTCATAATGTCTTAAAAGAAAAGTGTTTGATCAATGCATCCTTCCAGCGCTTACGTATGGTGCAGAAACGTGGACCTTAACTAAAAGAGACATACAAAGGCTGCAGACAACTCAAGAATCATGGAGAGGTTCATGCTTGGTGTAGCCAGGAGAGATAAGAAGAGGAATTCGTGGATCAGAAAAAATGAATAGAGTGGAAGAAATCATGATCAGAGTAAAATCCCTGAAATGGCAATGGGTTGGACATACTGCCAGAAGGACAGACCATCGATGGACAGCCGAAATTTTAGATTGGATTCCTAGGGACAGGAAAAGACCCAGAAGAAGACCACATGGGAGATGGGTAGATGAAATTCGAAAGTATGCAGGAGTAACATGGAGGAGACTGGCACAAGACAGACCCTTGTGGAAGAAACTTGGGGAGACCTTCGTCCAGTGAATTGATAATGGTTGACAATGATGATGATGATGATATATATATATATCAGCAAACTTTTTCTCACAATCAACAAAGAACTCCCTAAGAAAACACCCGAACCTCTCATTAACTAACAAACATAAACCAAAACACGAACTGTCACAAATATATATACACAAATGGTAGTAATAATAAAAATAATAATGATAGTAAACATGTAAGGTCGGTAACCGAGAGTCACTCGTCAGGGAAAGACACCCCGTCCCCTGACCCTGGTCCAGGTTTCATGCAGGTGTCGAAATTAACTGAAAATCTCCAAATAGTGGGTTAGAAATTTTACATAATTTAGGGCTAGACACCTGGTGTTTCCTACCTGAACCAAAAGTACCAAGAATAAAAAGAAAAAAACCTACCTTAAATAAAGTAACCATAAAATATTTCGTTCAAAGAACAGCAAAGCAACATGAACTGAAATCTGGATCAGTGTCGGAGGCCGGTCATTTCCGACCTTACATGTTTACTATCATTTTTATTGTTGCTTCTGTTTGTGACAGTTTTGGTTTATGTTTGTTAGTTTATGGGGAGTTCTTCGTTGATTGTGAGTAAAATGTTTCTTATATACTCTACCCGTGGTTTCCTGGTGAGCTATTGAACTTCATAAAACACGTTTTTAAAGTTTTGATTATATATAAATAATGTGAATAGCTTTATTTCTCACTTGTTAATGTTTAAAGATTTTGGGCTTATTCCCACTTGGGGTAATTTTTTCTGGGAGGCTTTTACTGATGAATCAAATCCACGGACCTCCTCCCCTCCTCAAGGAATTTTTGGCTAACATTCATTACCTGCAGAGGAAGAACTGTATGATGATATGAATCAAAATCTGTAAACAGTGTTCTGAGAAAGGACAATTCCATCGGAATAAATATTCCAGAATGTCCTCTGCCATTTTTGATTCTCTCTGCTAGCGTAAATTACATCAATTCCTTTCCACTTCATGGAAATATCAAGAAGTATCGGATGATTATGAAACCACGTCACAAATGTGAGAGAACACAGATCACCCTATTTCGGCAACGTGCTTCTTCCGACATTAAATTGCCAAAACAATGAGACAAATCCACTCTCGGTGAGCCGTTGGATGTCCCTCAAAACATCTTTAACTCGGAAATAATTCCTCTCCTTCATATTACGAAATGCACGTATACTAGTGCCTTCCAAATTCATTAAAAACATCTTTCAGTTCCACATGCTGCAGCCAAAGTACATTTGCAACACGTATATTCGAGGCTAGCTGCGAAGCCCAGAGAATGCACAAATAAAACTAAATTAAATATACACAAATAAAAGTCAATTATCAACTGTATTAAACATTGTCTATGCTTTCGGTGCGAAAAAAATGCGTGTGGATTGGCTTCTTTGACTCAGTCTGGTGAGCGAAACCAAAGGCATAAAGCAAGCAGCTCTTCCGGAGTCTTCGCAGTTCTGATGACTAAAACCTTTCGTACAATCGCCTGCTAGCGTTTCCATGATAACATGAATCACCCCCTGAAAGCTATTAGGGGGTGATGGTCCAGCCTGAGGGCCGTCACTTAGCGTGCTCGTCCGATGCACAGCGGATATTCAGCGATTGTTAGTAATTCACATCATCTATGAATTACAGACCTGCATTTTAATAGAAACGGTTGCAAACTGGTGCAACCATCGTAATATATACCGGGTAAAACCCGGTTCGTGAGGAGCAATCCCGGTGTGAAAAGTTGAGTTTACAAATAATATATGAATTTACTTTTTTCAAATTATATACTGTCTTAATTTGAAAAAGAAGTATTGTTTGATCTTTGACGAAGAGCAGATAATTATCTTTTATGGTGTATGAGTGGTGTCAATGATTCTAATTCATGATGACCGTCTACACTCTCCCTTTCTACCTCGCGGATGGGTTTTTTCTCTCAATCCAACGCTTTTACATCTCGATTCTGATTTTTTTCCTATCCAATGCACCAGCTCGAAGTTATTGTCTTCCCAAGAACAATTTTCGACTTGTGTCAAGCATGCCCTTCCTAAAAAATCCACCAATTGCATGTATCCAGAATCTCAAGAAATGACAGCCCCTGTATTTCTAGGGGTCAAACCAACAGTTAGGTCCCAGATAGAAGTCATCATCATCATCATTGTCAACCATTATCGATCCACTGCTGGACGACGGTCTCCCCAAGTTTCCTCCACAACTGTCTGTCTTGTGCCAGTCTCCTCCATGTCACTCCCGCATACTTTCGAATTTCTTAGCACCCTCTGCCTTCATGTTGCACTGGCCGCTGCCTTGGCCAGGTACATTCCAGCTGCCGGAGACTGAGGGCCAAGATTTAAGTTGTAGAGTTATTTTGGAGGGGTTTGGCCATAACTCACCACGCTGGCCAAGCGGGTTGGTGAGTGTGGGATAGCATTTCCTCTAATCCCGATGGTATAGTTATACCGCTATTGGCGGTTGCCCCTTTAGTGGGAACAGGATGCACCACGAGAAGGCGGGGTTGACATTTGTGAAGGAGAAGCTGTGATATTACGCATCACCTGACTTTACATCCCCAGATAGAAGTATTCCCGGTAAAGTAGCCTTTACATTGAGAATTAATCTTCACAACGCCATTTCTGCCGCAAGTAAGTTTCAATTATTTGTCTACTGCAGCTTCCAAGTATCTTCCTAAAATGGCCGCCTAACAACTTCTGGAACCTTTTTTGAGGTGCAGGTGGTTCAGTTAGACAACCTTTATCTCAAAGTGATTCATGTGTCTTAAAAAGTAAGATCAAGAATGTTGAGTACACTTAGATAAAAGAAATAAAAAAGGAGAAAGAAACCAACAGCATTGAAACTTAGCATGAAATAAAAGAGACCGTTTAAGAATTGCAGGAGCACCAAGCCTGCCATCTACCGAATTTGACCAATGTGTTGACAAAGTGAGGCACAAATAATAGCTAGTTGGATAAATGCGAACTGAATGTTTATTCCTTTAAAATCATTTGATATCACAAATCAGTTCTCCATTAACCCGTTTTCTGATTCTTTCTTAGCAATTGTAAGACCAGAACACGAGTATATCATGGTTGCCGAATTTCCAAAGTTCCTGAAAATCAAATCATCCGTGTAAGGGCGAAATACGTTATTATTGTAATGTCGGACATTGGTTATCATTTTCATATTTTATGTGTTACAATACAATTACTGGAATTAGAAGCCAAGCGACAAAGGAAAGAAGCAGCTCGTGTTTTCCCGTTTTTAGGAAAAGAACTCTTTTTGTTAAGTTTGAAAAGTTGATGGATTCTTTTCAAGGTCTGTCTCTTCGTTATTTATTCACCTCCCCTCCCTTGATTAGCAGATCTTTTTAGTAAGGCTGAGGGAGCAGAGCGTCTGTTTGACTAATTATTGGTTGTCTAAGTAGTATGAACTTTGACCTATTGTCTGTGGGGTGCGTGCTCCGGTGAACGAACTTTGATTATAGAGCCTTGAAGGACTTTAGATTATACACTGCCGGACAATTGCTAAGGACGGATGACAATAGTAACGATAGCAACCATAAAATGGAAGGCAGGAAAATGTGGAAATTAGCATAAGTGCGGGATACAGTAAGACGTGTTGTGCGTATGCAAATTTTGGATTGCCGAACTTATTCGTGACGTCATAGCGCTGATAAGAGGTATAAAGGATTTGACGCGTATTGACCGTTGTTGTTCAAACGCAAAGTTGAAAGGGAAAGAATCAATTGACGAACTTGCAAGTTTCAGTATGTCTTCCCGACATCACCTAGATGATTTTACGCGTGGCCGTATTATTGGCAAGATTGAAGAAGGGTGAAAAATAACAGATGTTGCCAGGGAGTTCGACGTCAGCCACAGTGTTGTTTCAAGGCTTTGGAAACCATTTCAAACAAATGGAGAGTGTAGCAAACGTCACGGGGGAGGTCGTGTTCGCAGTACGACACCTGCAGAAGATCGGTACATAGTGCTATCAACAAAAAGACACCGGCGCAGCACAGCTAGTGAGGTAGCAAATCAGTTTATGGCTGCTACTGGCAAGCGGATCTCCCGAAAAACTGTCGCCAGATGTTTGCATGAAGGAGGACTATACGCCCGCTGTCCTGTTGTGTGCATCCCATTGTCTAGACGTCACCGTACCGCCCGTTTGCAATGGTGCCATCAACATCGCAATTGGACTGATAACGACTGGTCTGCTGTCCTCTTCTCAGATGAGAGTAGATAAGTAGAGGAAAATGGAGACTTCTGGCACAGGGACAGCCCTCCATAGACTTAACATTAGCTGCCCACGAGGCTATCCACGAGGCTGTCCACGAGGCTGCCCACGAGGCTGCCCCTGGCTGCCCACGAGACTGTCCCAGCTGCCCCCCAGTCAGAATTTTTGTCACGTGGTCGTCCCCATGATGTACTGCCCCCTAGCGGTGCTTCTTGGAACTTTCAATGGAACTTTTGAGGGATGGCAACGACCGAGAGGGAATGGGGGTGGATATTGGGGGATGTCAACTCGATGTGCTGCCCCCGAGTCAGAATTTTTGTCACGCGATAGTCCCCATGATGTGCTGCCCCCTAGCGGTGCTTCTTGGAACTTTCAATGGATCTTTTGAGGGATGGCAACGATCGAGTGGGAAAGGGGGTGGATATAGGGGGGTGTCAACTTGATGTGCTGCCCCCCAGCGGTGCTTCTTGGAACTTTCGATGGATCTTTGATTTTGAGGGATGGCAACAACCGAGTGGGTCCGTTGGGATTTTTTGTATTTATTCCAGTGGTTTTCAAGCGAGATTTTTCCTCCTCTTCGATGTTATTTTTCCCCGGAGGAAATTTTTACGTAACGATGCTGGGGAATTTTCTTTCCAATGGAGCAAAAAATGCTCTAATGGTCTTAGCAAGGTCCTAACTCACAATGATTTGGTTTCAAAAAATTGGTCAGGTGGTCTCATGTACTACGTATTCACTCTATTTTTTTTTAATTACTTTTACATTATTTCTTCATGGTTTTTTTTTTTTTATATATATTTTGTATGTTTTGAGGGAGTTTTTTCGTGTAGATGTAATGAATTTTCTTGGGAACTTTTCTTTTTCATACATTTCATTTTATTTCAGACCATGAGACGGGAAAATGCTTCTTTAGAAACGATTTCGTTCCTGTTAGCAGTAACTATTGGACTTTGACAAAATTTTTGGGAAATCAAGCGGAAATGTAGACATGTTAATTCTGAGTCTTTCGCCCTTCCAATATTTTTTTTTTCTAGTCGTAATGTTTTCATGTACCATGTTTTCCTGCTCTTTTCTTTTTTATAACTTTTACGTTATTTCATCATGAATTTTTTATATTTTTTGTATGTTTTGAGGGAGTTTTTTCGTGTAGATGTAATGAATTTTCTGGGGAACTTTTCTTTTTCCTTTATTCAATTTTATTACAGATCATGAGACGAGGAAATGCTTCTTTAGAAACGATTTCGTTCCTGTTCGCAGTAATTATTGGACTTTGTCTTTTTTTTTTTTTTGTTAAATGACTTCATGCTAATTCTGAGTCTTTCGCCTTTGCAATATTATTTTCTCGTAATTTTTTCGTGTGTTCAAGAACTCTACAGGTCTTTCACAGTTAAAATTCTGATGAAACAATATTTTCTTACTTTATTTCGCATATCATTATAGCTTCCCAATTTCGCTATTTTACTTCATCTTTTTTTTTTTTTTTTTTTTAAATTTCGTAAAACTTTTCAGTATGTCAGTAATTGTTTTCTTACTTGGTCAAACTTGTGACTCCATTTATTTGGACTCTTTTTTTTTTTCCATTTCATTTCAACAAAACGATTATTTTAGATGTAGCAAGTCATCAGATTTTTGTTTCCTTATATAGCATATTTTCAAACTTGCTTAAAAATATTCCTCAAAGCTATGCATGTAATCAAATATGCATTTTTTTTATTCTTTCCTAGTTTGCTATACTTTTCGTGGACTGTCCCAAGAAAGCATTCATTGTCAAGACATACAATCTAAAACCTTTTTTCTTACGATAAAATTTGTATTCTTTGGGCTGTATATTTTTTCTGTCTCGTCCGAAAAATCATTCATTCTAGAGGCAAAGCTAGTGATTCCGTTCATCCCATAAACATTATTTTTTTTAACGTTTTATTAACTCATCAGAAAAGCAGTTATTCCCCACCCCCATAGCGAAAATAAAGAAATTCTTACTTCTTTTCCATACATATCGACTCAATCTATTTCTTTTCTAAATGCTGGTCACGACATTTCAACTAAAATTTCCTACTTTCACCAAAAACCATATTCTTAAACGAGCTATTTTTTTTTACTTTATTTCATGTATAACTAAATTTTTATTGTTTCCTCACTTCATCAAAATTAATAAGAACTTCCCCAATCTCATTCCTTTTCCTCATTTAGTTCGCTTTAAATTGAGATGTTTCAAAACTTCGCGTATATTTCTTCCACTAAATGTCCAGTTCTCCCGTATCGATCCCATCATTTTTAACTTCTGTGCCTGCCGCATTTTTTCTTTATACGTTTAGTTTCATTGACCTTTTCTTTCGTTTCAATTAGGTTTTCATTATCGTATTTTTTATTCATTGTCTCAGCAGAAAAAGCTTTCATTCTTAAGACATTGCGACTAAGTCCATACTTCCTCTAAACATTTTTATTTCACGTTTTACTAATTCGTAAGAAAAGCAGATGTTTCCAAACTCTCATAGTGAAAATATCGTATTTCCCTTATTTTACTTATTATGTTTTTCCTTCTATTCAGTGTTGTATGATTCTTAAAACTTTGGTTTATTTTTATGAAACTTCTTTTTTTCTTAGTTTTTTTTTTTTTTTTCTCTGATTCAACCTATCAATCTTTTCCTATCGATTTAATTGCTCTTATTTTTCCATTCGACTTTACTTTTGAACAGAAATGTGTCTAAAATCTTCAGATGTATTTTAGTCACTAAGGCCGATTCTTCACTATTTCAAATAAAGTCATTGTAGGATTTTAGTGTAAATGCCCCTAAATCTTTAGAACTTCCTTTTCATAGTTAGATACTAATTCCTCGAGGTTTAAATTAAAACATGAAAGAAGAGTGTTCTTAAGCTCTATCCAGTGAAAGAAGAGTGTTTTTACGCTCTCTCCAGTGAACGAAGAGTGTTTTTACGCTTTCCCCCAAGAAATTAACTTTGGAATCTCCCTTCTACCTGAAAATGACTATCTTGTGCGACTGTTTTCACACGTCTACTGCTTTGCTGGAAAACCTCATGACATGAAATCCCTTTGCTTGGTAGATTAAACTAAATTCTGGTTTTGAACTTTGAACGCAAACTCAAGCTTGCAAAAGCATAGTTTTCTGAGCGAACTTAAACTGTTTAAGATGACAAAAATTTAAAACTGGTGACTCAATGGGACAGAGCGTTTGAACTTTGCCATTCATTCAAGATTTAAGAGATCAGTCGTGAACCACTACAAGGGAAATAAGCAGACCCTGATTTAGTCCACTGTTTCCAAGGAAGGTAGGAAGCTAGTGTTGTAATTCAAAAGCTCATAACTCAAGCCTCCCCAGGATTTAATTTCGGACGGGCGATTAGTCAGATGTCAATGCTTAGACATTGAAAAATTACTTCAGACAAATATTTTCTTACTTAAAAGTGCTTCAAGTCAGAATTTGTATTACTTAAGATTTCCCTTAGTCAATATTTTTTCTATCTTAAAAACTTCTAAAGGGTTGATTTTGAAAAAAAAAAAACGAGTTCTCCCAAAAACGTAAAATTTCCGCAGAATTGTATGAGGAACCAAATAAATTGACGAAGTTTGAATGTTAAGTCTTTCAACCAATTTCTTTCTCTTCATGTTTCATTCCATAAACTTTCTTCAAATTCCTATATACCCAAGAATTTTGTTAAATGTCCAAGTTCGACTCCACCAGAAATTTTCTGAAAATGATAGTTTCTCTTTTAAAAAAAATTCCAAAATAAGAATCCCTTCAATGAAACAAGAAATTCCTATTCAAAGCATTAAATCACTCTTTCTACTTCAAATACTCTCTTTGTAAATCTAAGGAGCTGTTTTTGTTTAGGTTTTTTTTTTTTAATATTCATATATTTTTCCCTCTAATTTTAGAAGATATTTTCCCAAAATGTATGTACATATACGATAGTAAAACATCATACAACTGCTTGATGTTCAATTCACTTCACGCCGTCTCAAGGATATTCTTTCATTTTCTCATTACACATAGACATGTTATTTTTTCTTCCCATTCACTTCAAAGACTTGAGATCAACTTTATCGAGTCCTTTGAGAAAAACTTTCATAGAAAAGCATAAAGGTACTGAAAATGTCAGTTTTCTTAAAGAAATCATAAGAATAAGAATTTTTTTTACTGAAACAAGTTTCCCATGTTCAAAACATTAAGTGGCTCTTTTCGCATCAAATTCAGTATTTCATCATGTAAACTTTATTCTTTTCTACTTCATATCGTCGTTCGTTTCTTGTTTTTCCCTATGTAACTTAAAACTTCTTTTCTTAATCTATTTTTCATAAAGTATCATTCTTTTGAGTTGATTCTCTCTCTCTCTCTCTCTCTTAAATGCATTCCTAAGTTCATATTGAGAAGGGTTTAAATTTTGATTGAAAGATCGTTTTAGGAAAAGCTGAAAACTGATAAGGTGCGTTTCACAAAAGTTGAAAACAGATAATGTTCGTTTCGGAAAAGTACATTCCCTTATAGGGCTAAAAATGGAACACTTCATATTTTCTTAGGGGCGGTTTTGATGAAATACGTTTCAGTAAAAACAGTGAAATTCCCATTGAATAACATGGGGAACTATGAAATTTAAGAAGCACGTTTTCGTTCAAGAAAAATATTTTAAAAGGTCTATTTTCGATTCAGTTGAAAACGATTCAGGTAGAAAACAGAATGCAGTGAAAACAGTCACAGCAAGTTCCTGAAAGTTGGAAATAGATGAGGGTGAAATTTGGAAAAATGTCTAAGGAAAGAATTTGTTATAAAACACAGACTGTTTAGTTTTTCCAGGATAGCGGGGTCTTCAGTGAGAGCGCTTCTTCTTTTTCAACCCAAAAAATGAAGCGAGTCAGTTTGAAACATTTCAAACTCCCCGAAAATAAGCCGTGTACTCTGGTTTCGACTCAATACTGTAAAGCATTGCTCTCAGACCAGTCGGAATTCCGCCTCAATTGGTTGCCTAATGGAAAACCTTAGACCCCTTTTGAATAACAATTCCCAAATATCCTTAAGAAAAGTCTAGCAAAAAAAGCACTAGTCTCCCATTAAATCAATGGCATTCATTCTGTTACTGTTTTAAACATTTCAAAAAGAAGTTTACATTCTCCCTTTTACTTTAAAAAGCTTGAAAGCTTAAATTTTGACCCATTTCAAAAAAAAAAAAAAATCACTTAAAATTTAATTAAAAAAAATAATAATTACTCTCTAAATTTATGTCTTAAAACTAAAAAATATTTACGCTTAATATTTCAATAAATAATAAATATTCACAAACCCACCTTCTACCTTGCCCATTTAAAAAAAATTCTGAATTTATATAATCGAAATCATTACTTCTCCAAGTAGTTGTTTTCCCCTGATTGTAGAGAGGAACTCTTCTGAAATCTTCACTTTTCCACATATGTTCATAAAAGCTTGAGCTACTTCCTTAGGATTCAACAAGGCCACAGCGTTCACGAAACTTGAAATCGCTTTCCTGTTCCACTCAGTAGTTAGGCATGGAGGATGCATCTGAATAGGTGGAAGTACTTCAGAAATGCATTCGCGCCGTCTACATATGTGTCTAAGTTCACACTCCTCAATCGATGTATTTTGAAACTTTCGGGATTCTCCGAGCACGATTTTCTGGAATTCTGAACCCATTAACAATTCCAGGATGCTATCCCACACGCCATCCAAAATAATTTGAAGTTTCTTACACTGCTTTTTGGTTAATGCAACTCCTGTTGTTAAGTGAAAAATCCTGAAACAGAATTTGAAAGACTTGAAGACTTCTTACTTTATTTAAACTTAGAACAGAACTAACATTCACTAAGCGTTTCCTTTGCATACTGTGACTAATGCATGACCCTTATCACAACACGTGTTGGTGTGTCACCATGCGTCAGCGCTTCACGGTGACTGTTTCCTTATCTGTTCATCTCTCAACGAACATTCTATCGACTCTAATCAGACAAAGCTTATTTTCAGGTAAATTCTTAGAGAAAAACGAAAGGACTTCATTATAATTAATTTTCATATCCAGAGAGAATAAAACTAAAATGTATTCGGTAAGAAATTCTTCATGGTTGAATTTTCCACAAAAGGAATACGGAAAGCGAAAGAATTTAATCAGACACCCTGAAAGAATTCATCTCGGAATTAAAACCGCTTTTGAAAAAAAAAAAAAAAAAAAACCCAGTAAACTATAGAATACTTTGTTCTTCACATAAAGAAAACACAGTGTACGATTTCAATATTCCCTTTTTTCTTAAAATTTCTCACACGTAATAACTAAGATCAACTGAGTCCAGAAATGCCTCGTCTACTTTAGTATTTCAATTCCGAGGAAGTTCTTCCCGATACTGTTAAGATATTTTCTCAAAATCCAGTTGTAAAATAACTTTGGCCATGTTTATTTGATTGTCGTTGTCGGAGATTTCCAATCCGTTCATATCCACCATGTCATACACTGTGTCCCCAAGAGTTTCTTCAAGCAGAAAAGAGCCTTCATTCCACAGAAATTCTTCTTTTGGTGTTTGTAATGTTTCCAAAGTCAAATTATTTTTTCCAATGCTTTCCTAATTAAAGCTGAAAACGAAATGGATCGAAAAAACGTCTGTTGTATGACTCTTAACATAGTAGATTTCTTATCATCCACTTTAGTCCAATGTTCACCACACAGAGAAATTTCAGATTTCAAAATTTCACCATCCTGACCCACTTTTTCTGAGTGAAATCCAATACAGGGTGAAAATCTCGACTTATGCATTCCTTTGAGTGGGGAATCGCTCTCATGAAAGGGGGCAACGGTTAAAATCGACATTGATTAAAATTGGAGAGAGGAAAAATATGAGAATTGAATAAATAATGCATAGACAGGATTCCCGAAAACATAAAAATATAAGTTTTATATATAAAAAAAAATTCCATGAAAAATATTGGAGGGCGAATGATATCTCACATCGTCATCCATAACACCCAAAATTAAACAAATACGTGTACTGACAACAGAGATTTAATGGACTTCGTTAAATTTTGGGAGGAGTGGAAGACCGATGTGAGATATCATTCGCCCTCCAATATTTTTCATGGAATTTTTTTTTTTTATATATAAAACTTATATTTTTTATGTTTTCGGGAATCCTGTCTATGCATTATTTATTCAATTCTCATATTTTTCCTCTCTCCAATTTTAATCAATGTCGATTTTAACCGTTGCCCCCTTTCATGAGAGCGATTCCCCACTCAAAGGAATGCATAAGTCGAGATTTTCACCCTGTATTGGATTTCACTCAGAAAAAGTGGGTCAGGATGGTGAAATTTTGAAATCTGAAATTTCTCTGTGCGGTGAACATTGGACTAAAGTGGATGATAAGAAATCTACTATGTTAAGAGTCATACAACAGACGTTTTTTCGATCCATTTCGTTTTCAGCTTTAATTAGGAAAGCATTGGAAAAAAATAATTTGACTTTGGAAACATTACAAACACCAAAAGAAGAATTTCTGTGGAATGAAGGCTCTTTTCTGCTTGAAGAAACTCTTGGGGACACAGTGTATGACATGGTGGATATGAACGGATTGGAAATCTCCGACAACGACAATCAAATAAACATGGCCAAAGTTATTTTACAACTGGATTTTGAGAAAATATCTTAACAGTATCGGGAAGAACTTCCTCGGAATTGAAATACTAAAGTAGACGAGGCATTTCTGGACTCAGTTGATCTTAGTTATTACGTGTGAGAAATTTTAAGAAAAAAGGGAATATTGAAATCGTACACTGTGTTTTCTTTATGTGAAGAACAAAGTATTCTATAGTTTACTGGGTTTTTTTTTTTTTTTTTTCAAAAGCGGTTTTAATTCCGAGATGAATTCTTTCAGGGTGTCTGATTAAATTCTTTCGCTTTCCGTATTCCTTTTGTGGAAAATTCAACCATGAAGAATTTCTTACCGAATACATTTTAGTTTTATTCTCTCTGGATATGAAAATTAATTATAATGAAGTCCTTTCGTTTTTCTCTAAGAATTTACCTGAAAATAAGCTTTGTCTGATTAGAGTCGATAGAATGTTCGTTGAGAGATGAACAGATAAGGAAACAGTCACCGTGAAGCGCTGACGCATGGTGACACACCAACACGTGTGATAAGGGTCATGCATTAGTCACAGTATGCAAAGGAAACGCTTAGTGAATGTTAGTTCTGTTCTAAGTTTAAATAAAGTAAGAAGTCTTCAAGTCTTTCAAATTCTGTTTCAGGATTTTTCACTTAACAACAGGAGTTGCATTAACCAAAAAGCAGTGTAAGAAACTTCAAATTATTTTGGATGGCGTGTGGGATAGCATCCTGGAATTGTTAATGGGTTCAGAATTCCAGAAAATCGTGCTCGGAGAATCCCGAAAGTTTCAAAATACATCGATTGAGGAGTGTGAACTTAGACACATATGTAGACGGCGCGAATGCATTTCTGAAGTACTTCCACCTATTCAGATGCATCCTCCATGCCTAACTACTGAGTGGAACAGGAAAGCGATTTCAAGTTTCGTGAACGCTGTGGCCTTGTTGAATCCTAAGGAAGTAGCTCAAGCTTTTATGAACATATGTGGAAAAGTGAAGATTTCAGAAGAGTTCCTCTCTACAATCAGGGGAAAACAACTACTTGGAGAAGTAATGATTTCGATTATATAAATTCAGAATTTTTTTAAATGGGCAAGGTAGAAGGTGGGTTTGTGAATATTTATTATTTATTGAAATATTAAGCGTAAATATTTTTTTAGTTTTAAGACATAAATTTAGAGAGTAATTATTATTTTTTTAAATTAAATTTTAAGTGATTTTTTTTTTTTTGAAATGGGTCAAAATTTAAGCTTTCAAGCTTTTTAAAGTAAAAGGGAGAATGTAAACTTCTTTTTGAAATGTTTAAAACAGTAACAGAATGAATGCCATTGATTTAATGGGAGACTAGTGCTTTTTTTGCTAGACTTTTCTTAAGGATATTTGGGAATTGTTATTCAAAAGGGGTCTAAGGTTTTCCATTAGGCAACCAATTGAGGCGGAATTCCGACTGGTCTGAGAGCAATGTTTTACAGTATTGAGTCGAAACCAGAGTACACGGCTTATTTTCGGGGAGTTTGAAATGTTTCAAACTGACTCGCTTCATTTTTTGGGTTGAAAAAGAAGAAGCGCTCTCACTGAAGACCCCGCTAGCCTGGAAAAACTAAACAGTCTGTGTTTTATAACAAATTCTTTCCTTAGACATTTTTCCAAATTTCACCCTCATCTATTTCCAACTTTCAGGAACTTGCTGTGACTGTTTTCACTGCATTCTGTTTTCTACCTGAATCGAAAATAGACCTTTTAAAATATTTTTCTTGAACGAAAACGTGCTTCTTAAATTTCATAGTTCCCCATGTTATTCAATGGGAATGTCACTGTTTTTACTGAAACGTATTTCATCAAAACCGCCCCTAAGAAAATATGAAGTGTTCCATTTTTAGCCCTATAAGGGAATGTACTTTTCCGAAACGAACATTATCTGTTTTCAACTTTTGTGAAACGCACCTTATCAGTTTTCAGCTTTTCCTAAAACGATCTTTCAATCAAAATTTAAACCCTTCTCAATATGAACTTAGGAATGCATTTAAGAGAGAGAGAGAGAGAGAGAGAATCAACTCAAAAGAATGATACTTTATGAAAAATAGATTAAGAAAAGAAGTTTTAAGTTACATAGGGAAAACAAGAAACGAACGACGATATGAAGTAGAAAAGAATAAAGTTTACATGATGAAATACTGAATTTGATGCGAAAAGAGCCACTTAATGTTTTGAACATGGGAAACTTGTTTCAGTAAAAAAAATTCTTATTCTTATGATTTCTTTAAGAAAACTGACATTTTCAGTACCTTTATGCTTTTCTATGAAAGTTTTTCTCAAAGGACTCGATAAAGTTGATCTCAAGTCTTTGAAGTGAATGGGAAGAAAAATAACATGTCTATGTGTAATGAGAAAATGAAAGAATATCCTTGAGACGGCGTGAAGTGAATTGAACATCAAGCAGTTGTATGATGTTTTACTATCGTATATGTACATACATTTTGGGAAAATATCTTCTAAAATTAGAGGGAAAAATATATGAATATTAAAAAAAAAAAAAAACCTAAACAAAAACAGCTCCTTAGATTTACAAAGAGAGTATTTGAAGTAAAAAGAGTGATTTAATGCTTTGAATAGGAATTTCTTGTTTCATTGAAGGGATTCTTATTTTGGAATTTTTTTTAAAAAGAGAAACTATCATTTTCAGAAAATTTCTGGTGGAGTCGAACTTGGACATTTAACAAAATTCTTGGGTATATAGGAATTTGAAGAAAGTTTATGGAATGAAACATGAAGAGAAAGAAATTGGTTGAAAGACTTAACATTCAAACTTCGTCAATTTATTTGGTTCCTCATACAATTCTGCGGAAATTTTACGTTTTTGGGAGAACTCGTTTTTTTTTTTTTTCAAAATCAACCCTTTAGAAGTTTTTAAGATAGAAAAAATATTGACTAAGGGAAATCTTAAGTAATACAAATTCTGACTTGAAGCACTTTTAAGTAAGAAAATATTTGTCTGAAGTAATTTTTCAATGTCTAAGCATTGACATCTGACTAATCGCCCGTCCGAAATTAAATCCTGGGGAGGCTTGAGTTATGAGCTTTTGAATTACAACACTAGCTTCCTACCTTCCTTGGAAACAGTGGACTAAATCAGGGTCTGCTTATTTCCCTTGTAGTGGTTCACGACTGATCTCTTAAATCTTGAATGAATGGCAAAGTTCAAACGCTCTGTCCCATTGAGTCACCAGTTTTAAATTTTTGTCATCTTAAACAGTTTAAGTTCGCTCAGAAAACTATGCTTTTGCAAGCTTGAGTTTGCGTTCAAAGTTCAAAACCAGAATTTAGTTTAATCTACCAAGCAAAGGGATTTCATGTCATGAGGTTTTCCAGCAAAGCAGTAGACGTGTGAAAACAGTCGCACAAGATAGTCATTTTCAGGTAGAAGGGAGATTCCAAAGTTAATTTCTTGGGGGAAAGCGTAAAAACACTCTTCGTTCACTGGAGAGAGCGTAAAAACACTCTTCTTTCACTGGATAGAGCTTAAGAACACTCTTCTTTCATGTTTTAATTTAAACCTCGAGGAATTAGTATCTAACTATGAAAAGGAAGTTCTAAAGATTTAGGGGCATTTACACTAAAATCCTACAATGACTTTATTTGAAATAGTGAAGAATCGGCCTTAGTGACTAAAATACATCTGAAGATTTTAGACACATTTCTGTTCAAAAGTAAAGTCGAATGGAAAAATAAGAGCAATTAAATCGATAGGAAAAGATTGATAGGTTGAATCAGAGAAAAAAAAAAAAAAAACTAAGAAAAAAAGAAGTTTCATAAAAATAAACCGAAGTTTTAAGAATCATACAACACTGAATAGAAGGAAAAACATAATAAGTAAAATAAGGGAAATACGATATTTTCACTATGAGAGTTTGGAAACATCTGCTTTTCTTACGAATTAGTAAAACGTGAAATAAAAATGTTTAGAGGAAGTATGGACTTAGTCGCAATGTCTTCAGAATGAAAGCTTTTTCTGCTGAGACAATGAATAAAAAATACGATAATGAAAACCTAATTGAAACGAAAGAAAAGGTCAATGAAACTAAACGTCTAAAGAAAAAATGCGGCAGGCACAGAAGTTAAAAATGATGGGATCGATACGGGAGAACTGGACATTTAGTGGAAGAAATATACGCGAAGTTTTGAAACATCTCAATTTAAAGCGAACTAAATGAGGGAAAGGAATGAGATTGGGGAAGTTCTTATTAATTTTGATGAAGTGAGGAAACAATAAAAATTTAGTTATACATGAAATAAAGTAAAAAAAAAATAGCTCGTTTAAGAATATGGTTTTTGGTGAAAGTAGGAAATTTTAGTTGAAATGTCATGACCAGCATTTAGAAAAGAAATAGATTGAGTCGATATGTATGGAAAAGAAGTAAGAATTTCTTTATTTTCGCTATGGGGGTGGGGAATAACTGCTTTTCTGATGAGTTAATAAAACGTTAAAAAAATAATGTTTATGGGATGAACGGAATCACTAGCTTTGCCTCTAGAATGAATGATTTTTCGGACGAGACAGAAAAAATATACAGCCCAAAGAATACAAATTTTATCGTAAGAAAAAAGGTTTTAGATTGTATGTCTTGACAATGAATGCTTTCTTGGGACAGTCCACGAAAAGTATAGCAAACTAGGAAAGAATAAAAAAAATGCATATTTGATTACATGCATAGCTTTGAGGAATATTTTTAAGCAAGTTTGAAAATATGCTATATAAGGAAACAAAAATCTGATGACTTGCTACATCTAAAATAATCGTTTTGTTGAAATGAAATGGAAAAAAAAAAAGAGTCCAAATAAATGGAGTCACAAGTTTGACCAAGTAAGAAAACAATTACTGACATACTGAAAAGTTTTACGAAATTTCAAAAAAAAAAAAAAAAGATGAAGTAAAATAGCGAAATTGGGAAGCTATAATGATATGCGAAATAAAGTAAGAAAATATTGTTTCATCAGAATTTTAACTGTGAAAGACCTGTAGAGTTCTTGAACACACGAAAAAATTACGAGAAAATAATATTGCAAAGGCGAAAGACTCAGAATTAGCATGAAGTCATTTAACAAAAAAAAAAAAAAGAAAAAAGACAAAGTCCAATAATTACTGCGAACAGGAACGAAATCGTTTCTAAAGAAGCATTTCCTCGTCTCATGATCTGTAATAAAATTGAATAAAGGAAAAAGAAAAGTTCCCCAGAAAATTCATTACATCTACACGAAAAAACTCCCTCAAAACATACAAAAAATATAAAAAATTCATGATGAAATAACGTAAAAGTTATAAAAAAGAAAAGAGCAGGAAAACATGGTACATGAAAACATTACGACTAGAAAAAAAAATATTGGAAGGGCGAAAGACTCAGAATTAACATGTCTACATTTCCGCTTGATTTCCCAAAAATTTTGTCAAAGTCCAATAGTTACTGCGAACAGGAACGAAATCGTTTCTGAAGAAGCATTTCCTCGTCTCATGGTCTGAAATAAAATTAAATGTATGAAAAAGAAAAGTTCCTAAGAAAATTCATTACATCTACACGAAAAAACTCCTCAAAACATACAAAATATATAAAAATTCATGAAGAAATAACGTAAAAGTTATAAAAAAGAAAAGAGTGGGAATACATAGTACATGAAAACATTACGACTAGAAAAAAAAATATTGGAAGGGCGAAAGACTCAGAATTAACATGTCTACATTTCCGCTTGATTTCCCAAAAATTTTGTCAAAGTCCAATAGTTACTGCGAACAGGAACGAAATCGTTTCTAAAGAAGCATTTTCCCGTCTCATGGTCTGAAATAAAATGAAATGTATGAAAAAGAAAAGTTCCCAAGAAAATTCATTACATCTACACGAAAAAACTCCCTCAAAACATACAAAAAATATATAAAAAAAAAACCATGAAGAAATAATGTAAAAGTAATTAAAAAAAAAAAATAGAGTGAATACGTAGTACATGAGACCACCTGACCAATTTTTTGAAACCAAATCATTGTGAGTTAGGACCTTGCTAAGACCATTAGAGCATTTTTGCTCCATTGGAAAGAAAATTCCCCAGCATCGTTACGTAAAAATTTCCTCCGGGGAAAAATAACATCGAAGAGGAGGAAAAATCTCGCTTGAAAACCACTGGAATAAATACAAAAAATCCCAACGGACCCACTCGGTTGTTGCCATCCCTCAAAATCAAAGATCCATCGAAAGTTCCAAGAAGCACCGCTGGGGGCAGCACATCAAGTTGACACCCCCTATATCCACCCCCTTTCCCATTCGATCGTTGCCATCCCTCAAAAGATCCATTGAAAGTTCCAAGAAGCACCGCTAGGGGGCAGCACATCATGGGGACTATCGCGTGACAAAAATTCTGACTCGGGGGCAGCACATCGAGTTGACATCCCCCAATATCCACCCCCATTCCCTCTCGGTCGTTGCCATCCCTCAAAAGTTCCATTGAAAGTTCCAAGAAGCACCGCTAGGGGGCAGTTCATCATGGGGACGACCACGTGACAAAAATTCTGACTCGGAGGCAGCTGGGACAGTCTCGTGGGCAGCCAGGGGCAGCCTCGTGGGCAGCCTCGTGGACAGCCTCGTGGATAGCCTCGTGGGCAGCCTCGTGGGCAGCTAATGTTAAGTCTATGGAGGGCTGTCCCTGTGCCAGAAGTCTCCATTTTCCTCTACTTAGATACAGTCTATCGTCTTATTGTCGACGACAACTGATCTGGCGTGATAGTGGTACTGCATATTGTCCAGCAAACATACAGGAAAGGGACCGATATCCGACATGTAGTGTCATGGTATGGGCTGGCATCATGATCAATGGCCGTACGTCCCTCTATGTGCTTCCAACTGGGACTATGAATGGCCAACGATACATTAATGATGTTCTGCTACCTCATGTTCGCATGTTCCGTGGTGCTGTCGGTTATAGATTCATTTTCATGGACGACAACGCAACATGTCATCGAACAGTCGCTGTCCAGGAGTGTTTTGAGAGCGAGGATATTCAACGCCTCGTAGGGCCAGCACGTTCTCCAGATCTGAATCCCATTGAAAATGTGTGGGATGCTTTGGGGAGGAGTCTTGCTGGTCGCCAATGCCCTCCAATAAACAAGGACACCCTCATCCGTGCACTGACAGAGGAATGGGATAAATTACCCCAACAGCTGATTGATAATGTTGTGCAAAGCATGACACGACGTGTGGAATCTTGCATCGCCCTCCATGGTAGCCATATCCCGTATTGACATCTTACGCCGGAACGCCTGCGGACGGTAATTGCATTTTTTTCACGTTTACGTATTCTGCACAAAATGGCCTGTTTATCCCTTGAACACGTTCCAAAGCCTTCTGGATTTCAGAGCACAATAAATTGTCTTTCTTGTAATGTCCTGGCATTCTGACATTATTTTATTTCACTTGGCATCCAACCACACTTACTTTTTTATGCGCTATATAGCCGTTTATGATCCGTCCTTAGCAATTGTCCAGCAGTGTATAAGGCAGGTGGAGCATTTGCCTTCGCTCCTACAATTCGTTTGACGATTGAAGGTGTAAAAAGAAAGAATGTCCGTAGCCGTCTTTAGATTACCTTTGAAATCTTTTACACTTCGTTAATCTGCTTGTCTGGTTTCCGAGAGTTACTGGTGTTTGCACTTTATAATTAACGTACGAAGATGCCGAAGCTTCATCTTTTCTGCTGTATTTGAATGGCCTTTAGTTCAGCCCAGTTTTTCCAAAATGATACCGTGTCTAGATAACTACACAGTCGGGTTTAAAAAGTGTTTTTTATTTTGCCAGTTTGGTTTTAACATTATTATTTGTTTGGTATCAGTATACAATCTATACTAATACATAAAGAGAGAAACTTTGTGTTTTTGAGGTAATCTCGAAAACTACTGAACCGATTTGGATAATCCTTTCACCGTTGGGAAACTCATTTCTTTCCGGTGGACATAAGCTATTTCGTTAATTTTTATTACTTATTTATTATTTTTGGCTGTACTACCGAACCAGATCGCTTTCAAGTAGTTCCCGTGTACATCTTTGTTTACATACAACCGGATCATTCCCAACCTGAAAGAAAGTAGTTCACGATAATATACGGAATTCTTTTTACTAATCGCGAAAACTACTGAACCGATTCGGATAATTACAATTACGTAGCTGATAGTGAAGGCCTTATTTCCAAGTCAGACCACCTCAGAAAGGGAGATGGCGATGCAAGAACAAACGCCGGAATAATGAACTGCGGATTGTACAAAGACATTGCCATGGTAACATAAAAAAAATTACTTATTACAATAAAAATAAGCGATGACAAATTTGTAGGTAAGTAGCTTTCATTAAAAAAAATCATGAAAACCGCTCCAGTTTGTGGCGCTGGCGGATTGTAGAAAGAGAAGGCCTTGTGTTTTAAATATATAGATTTCCACTACTATTATTTCTAATCGTATATCATTTATATATATATATATAAAACCAATGGTCTAACGTTTCAAAATAATTATTTTCCTACTGTTTTTAAAATTTATTGCTGAATAGAATTTTGAAAAAAAATTACATATTTCTCATGATGAAATATGCGCCAATTGTGTGCTTGTTACTGGATTTCCTTCTGTACTTTTTTTTTTTTTTAGGTTTTCAATTTCATCAAGATTTTCTATTTTCAAAATTTTCAAATAGGTAATTACAAAATTTTCACATTTCAGAAACTTTACGCTGCCCAGCGAAACACGTTTTGCCATCAACATTTTGGGAAACACTGGGCTAGTCAAGGCTCTGGAGCGAGCAGGCAGGATCCCAAACTTTGGGCAAATATGATTATTATTTTTATTTATTTTTTTTTGCTTTGAAATAATAATTTTTTTTATAAAACTAATTCCAATATCAACTTCATTATGTTAAAACTGCAACGAGAATCGCTCGTTGGATTGACAAAACGTGAGGTTTAATTTTTTTTTAAATGTTACATAACATTCGGGAACAAAGTAATTTCGTGTGAAAATCTTCCAAATACGGTCAGTAAATAAATAAATACATCGCTCTTTCCACGTTCCAGAAACACATAGCAACCGAAAAATAGTTTTCAGCCGCCGCCGGGGAATTGAAACCACGGATCTCTCGATATTTACCCGAGCGGGTTAGCTTTACACCACGGTGGCCAACAATCCACGGTGCTATGTGTATTTTTAAGTCAGCTTCTGACATCATAAATCCGTATATTGTTTCTGGAACATCATAAATCAACATATGTGTTTCTGGAACGTGGAAAGGGCGATGTAATTATTTATTTAAAGTAATTTCGTGCTGAAAGTAATCCAAGTTAAAAGAGGCAGTGCCGTCTTACGGACGATTTAAAAAAAAGGTTTTATGTTAAAAGTATATGTTCAGATTAAAAAAATATATACACACACATAAGACCTTTCGAGCTTACTATTAGCTCGTCCTCAGATGTAACACAATACTAAATACAAGCGAATAGGTGGTGGTTATACTGTATATATCGTGGGAGCGCATTCACAAATGACGCAGTTCGAAGCAGGTCAACGCATGCGGCGAAATAATTGAGCAAACTCGTCTTCTGGATCATTTGGATATTTTTCCCGATCCATTCATTGTTTCAAGGGGAGGGGGATGGTACATGAGTATTCTTCATTACAGCAAAAGTGGCCGTATTTGTAAATCAACATACTCTTTGCGAAAAGAAGAGTTGACTGAACTTCGGAGAGTTCAAAATAATTATATCTTCCCATATAGGGGTATGTTTACCCCCTAAGTAGAGTCTGGAGAGGGCTGTTGATGTGGAGGATATTCGAATATTATATTTATGTTACGAGGTTCTACAGCTCAAAGGACGAGCGGTCGAACCCACGACATCGTATTTTGAACCCCTTCCTGCACTGTTTTGAATGGTATGGCGTAAGTGCCATGGCGTTTATCTAGTTCGACTACATCTCTATCACTTTTAATAGTTGTCAGGATATTATTTGTCTTAATTCGAAAACTGATATATATTTTTTTACAGATAACTGTTAATTGGTTGGCAACACCAGATTTGATATATAACCACCACCAACTCGCTTCTAAGTTAGCATTATGATACATCTGAGAATGAGCATATAGCAAGCTTGGAAGGTCTTATGTGAGTAGTATAAAAGGACGGGTCCGGCCGGAGGATGCATCCTTCTAGGAAAAGGATGGGGGCGTGGCTTGCTGCAGAAGGGTGGGGGCGTGGCGTGTGACCGAAGGATGTGGGGGCGTGGCAGATGACGCTAGTGTGTTGGATCGATGTGCTGCCCCCTAGCGGTGCTTCTTGGAACTTTCGATGGACCTTTGAGAGATGGCAACGACCGAGTCGGGGAAAGGATATGTGCTGCCCTAGCGGTGCTTCTTGGAACATTTAATGGGCCTTTGAGAGATGGCAACGACCGAGTGGGAGAAAGGGGGTGGATATAGGGGGATGTCAACTCGATCTGCTGCCCCTAGCGGTGCTTTTTGGAACTTTTAATGGACCTTTGAGAGATGGCAACGACCGAGTGGGGGAAAGGGGATGTGTACGTGGCCCCCACCCCCTAGCGGTGCTTTTTGGAACTTTTCTCGGGAGATTTATTGGACGTTGACAAATTTTTAAGAAGTCTTTCCAATATTTATTTTTTTAATTTTCTCGGGAGATTTACTGGACTTTGTCAAATTTTTGAAGGAAGTTTTTTTGTCGTTTCCAATTTTTTTTTACTCGTATTTTTTTTGTCCTATTTTTTCTCTCTAATTTATTTTATTAAATTTATATTTTCAGGAATTCCCTGAGGTATTATAATTTTTATAGACGTTGCATTATTTTTTTAATTTTCTCGGGAGATTTATTGGACGCTGACAAATTTTTGAAGGAAGTCTTTCCAATATGTTTTTTTTTATTAAATTTATATTTTCAGGACTTCCGTGAGGTGTTATAATTTTTATAGACGTTGCATTATTTTTTTAATTCTTATATTTGTCCTCCCTCCAATTTTAATTTAGGCGACGAAAGGCTTTGTTTGAAAAGATTTCGTTCCCGTTGATTCATGTTCCGCCATTTTAGTTTCACCACGTTGTCATTTTGTGAGCCATGTGTTTTGGGATGAGTCACAATTTTCTCTTTGACTCAGAAAATTTTGTATGATACGTGTTTTGGGATGAGTCATTATGATGAGTGACGCATTCGTGATGGCAGACATGACATCAGCCAACGTCGTTTTCTCCTCAGCGGGGTCGGCTTTATTTATTTTTTTTTATTTTCTCGGGAGATTTACTGGACTTTTGTCAAATTTTTGAAGGAAGTTTTTTCAATCGAAGCATTTCCTCAAATTTGTTTTATTAAATTTATATTTTTAGAACTCCGTGAGGTGTTATAATTTTTATAGACGTTGCATTATTTTTTTAATTCTTATATTTTTCTTCCCTACAATTTTAATTTAGACGAGGAAAGGCTTTGTTTGAAAAGATTTCGTTCCTGTTGATTCATGTTCCGCTATCTTTTGTGAGCCATGTGTTTTGGGATGAGTCATCATTTTCTTTTTGACTCAGAAAATTTTGTATGACACGTGTTTTGGGATGAGTGACTATGCCGTGTGACGCATGTCGTGATAGCAGACATGACATCAGCCAACGTCGTTTTCTCCTCAGCGGGGTCGGCTTTATTTATTTTTTTATTTTCTCGGGAGATTTACTGGACTTTGTCAAATTTTTAAAGGAAGTTTTTTCAATCGAAGCATTTCCTCAAATTTGTTTTATTAAATTTATATTTTTAGAACTCCGTGAGGTGTTATAATTTTTATAGACGTTGCATTATTTTTTTAATTCTTATATTTTTCTTCCCTACAATTTTAATTTAGACGAGGAAAGGCTTTGTTTGAAAAGATTTCGTTCCTGTTGATTCATGTTCCGCTATCTTTTGTGAGCCATGTGTTTTGGGATGAGTCATCATTTTCTTTTTGACTCAGAAAATTTTGTATGACACGTGTTTTGGGATGAGTGACTATGCCGTGTGACGCATGTCTTGATAGCAGACATGACATCAGCCAACGCCATTTCCTTCGCGGGGTCGGCGGTTGACGTCATTTGAGATTCTGTAGCCACATTAAGTTCCAAGACTGATTTTTTTTCAATAACTTGTTCATTTTGCAACGAATTTATTCCTTATTTCCCCCCCTAATCCCATTTTATATTCATAATTTTTCAACGTAACGATTTTTTTTATTTTCTTTGAGGAGACTTCACGCATTTTCAACGGACGTTCCAAAATAAAAACGTTTTCCAAAGTTTTGTGCTGCAGACATAATCCTAAAACACGATTGTTTATTAACGTATTTACGTGTTTATGACATTTTTTTAACGTTGTACCGTTTTCCACCGTACAAAGCCACAATTTTTTATGCATAGTTAAAATGTTTTTTTTATTTCTTCATGATTATTCAGTGAAATGTACCCTTTAATGCATTATCTTAATCTTTTTTTACTAAATGCTTGCATACTCGTTAAACTTCTCGATGTACCAACATTATTTTATTTTCAAACTAACAACTACTTTTATCGAGGCTTTATTTTTTCTGTCTATGAAGAATTTTTTAGTTTATTCTCTCAAGATATGAAAATTAATTATAACGAAATCCTTTCACTTTTCTATCGCTAAGAATTTACCTTAAAATAAGTCCTGAGCTATAGTTCGCTTTGTCTGGTTAGAGGTGATTCATCAGTAGCATGTTTGTGACCAGATAAGGTTCCGTGCAGTTACTGCCTGAAGCGATGACGCATGGGTGACGGGTACGTCGTGATGTCATCCTTGTGAACTTGGAATGTCATCATACTGCTGAAGCGATGACGCACGGTGACGGGGTTTTCGTGATGTCATCTTTGTGAACAGATGCCAGAAGAATTTCAGAAACTGTTTCAACTTCGAAACAATGACGTTTCTTCCAATGTCGGGGGTCAAAAAGGCATCCTGTTTGCTATAATAAAATTTCATACTTTCACCAAAAATCATATTTTTAAACGCGCTTTTTTTTCATGTATAACTAAATTTTATTGTTTACTCACCTCATCAAAGTCAATCTCATTCCTTTTCTTCATTTAGTTCGCTTTAAATTGAGATGTTTCAAAACTTCGCGTATATTTCATTCACTCAATGTCCGGTTCTCAAGTGTCTGTCCCTTCATTTTCAACTTCTGTGCATGCTGCATTTTTTCTTTAGACGTTTAGTTTCATTGACCTTTTTTCGTTTTAATTAGGTTTTCATTATCATATTTTTTTATTCATTGTCTCAGCAGAAAAAGCTTTCATTCTGGAGACATAGCGACTAAGTCCGTACTTCCTCTAAACATTTTTATTTCACGTTTTACTAATTCGTCAGAAAAGCAGGTGTTTCCAAACTCCCATAGTGAAAATATTGTATTCTCCTTATTTTACTTATTATATTTTTCCTTCTATTCAGTGTTATATGATTCTTCAAACTTTGGTTTATTTTTATGAAACTTCTTTTTTCTGATCCAGACTATCAATCTTTTCCTATCGATTTAATTACTCTTATTTTCCCATTCGACTTTACTTTTGAACAGAAATGTATCTAAAATGTTCAAGAGTATTTTAGTCTATAAGGCCGATTCTTCCCTGTTTCAAATAAAGTCATGTAGGATTTTAGTGTAAATGCCCCAAATCTTTAGAACTTACTTTTCATAGTTAGATACTAATTACTCGAGGTTTAAATTAAAACATGAAAGAAGAGTGTTTTTACGCTCTCTCCAGTGTGTGACCTTTCCCCAAGAAATTAACTTTGAATTTCCCCCTGTTTCTGTCGGAAACTGAAAATCTCCTACGACTGTTTTCACGCGTCTCTTGCTTACAGGAAAACCTCATATGGCATGAAATCACTTTGCTTGGGAGATTAAACTAAATTCTGGTTTTGAACTTTGAATGCAAACTCAAGCTCGCAAAAGCATAGTTTTCTGAGTGAACTTAAACTGTCTAAGATGACAAAAATCTAAAACTGCTGACTCAATGGGACAGAGCGTTCGAACTTTGCCCTTCATTCTCCATTTAAGAGATCCGTCGTGAACCTCTAGAAGGGAAGTAAGCAGACCCTGATTTAGTCCACTGTTTCCAAGGAAGGTAGAAAGCTAGTGTCGTAATTCAAAAGCTCTTAACTCAAGCCTCCCCAGGATTCAATTTCGGACGAACAAATACTCAGATGTCAATGCTTAGACATTGAAAAATTACTTCAGACAAATATTTTCTTACTTAAAGTGCTTCAATTCAGAATTTGTACTACTTAAGATTTCCCTTGGTCAATATTTTTTCTATCTTAAAAACTTCTAAAGGGTTGATTTTGAAAAAAAAATTGATGAAGCTTGAATGTTAACCATTTCTTTCTCTTCATGTTTCATTCCATAAACTTTCTTCAAATTCCTATATATCCAAGAATTTTGTTAAATGTCCAAGTTCGACTCCCCCAGAAATTTCCTGAAAATGATAGTTTCTCTTTTAAAAAAAAATTCCAGAATAAGAATCCCTTCACTGAAACAAGAAATTCCTATTCAAAGCATTCCATCCCTCTTTCTACTTCAAATACTCTATTTGTAAATCTAAGAAAGTTTTTTTTTAATATTCATATACTTTTCCCTCTAACTTTAGAAGATATTGTCTTAAAATGTATGTACATATTACAATAGTAAAATATCTTACTACTGCTTGATGTTCAATTTACTTCACATTGTCTTAAGGAAATTCGTTCATTTTCTCATAACACATAGACATGTTATTTTTCTTCCCATTCACTTCAAAGACTTGAGATCAACTTAATGGAGCCCTTTGAGAAAAACTTTCATAGGAAAGCATAAATTTGCCCAAAAAGTACGTTAAAAATAAACAAAGGTTGAAAGTTCCTGTACAAGAAGGAAATTCTGTTGTAACTTCTAAACGAAAAAAGACAAATTCTAAGAAAATATGTAAAAATGTTCATTGGATTCCATATTAAAAAAATTTAGTTGAACAAAAGTGTCATTCTTTTTTTTTCTTTTTTAAATGTATGCACTTTCGAAACAGTCTTTTTATGTATACTAGTTTTCCCATGTTATTCTATGAGAATTTCCCTGCTTTTAATGAAATGTGTTTTCTCAAAGCTGTCCACTAAGAAAAAATGAAGTGTTCCATTTTTAACCCTAAGAAAGAATGAACTGTTCCGAAAGTGCATACATTTAAAAAAGAAAAAAAAAGAATGACACTTTTGTTCAACTAAATTTTTTAATATGGAATCCAATGAACATTTTTACATATTTTCTTAGAATTTGTCTTTTTTCGTTTAGAAGTTACAACAGAATTTCCTTCTTGTACAGGAACTTTCAACATTTGTTTATTTTTAATGTACTTTTTGGGCAAATTTATGCTTTCCTATGAAAGTTTTTCTCAAAGGGCTCCATTAAGTTGATCTCAAGTCTTTGAAGTGAATGGGAAGAAAAATAACATGTCTATGTGTTATGAGAAAATGAACGAATTTCCTTAAGACAATGTATAGTGAATTGCACATCAAGCAGTAGTAAGATATTTTACTATTGTAATATGTACATACATTTTAAGACAATATCTTCTAAAGTTAGAGGGAAAAGTATATGAATATTAAAAAAAAAACTTCCTTAGATTTACAAATACAGTATTTGAAGTAGAAAGAGGGATGGAATGCTTTGAATAGGAATTTCTTGTTTCAGTGAAGGGATTCTTATTCTGGAATTTTTTTAAAAGAGAAACTATCATTTTCAGGAAATTTCTGGGGGAGTCGAACTTGGACATTTAACAATATTCTTGGATATATAGGAATTTGAAGAAAGTTTATGGAATGAAACACGAAGAGAAAGAAATGGTTAACATTCAAGCTTCATCAATTTTTATTTTTTTTCAAAATCAAACCTTTAGAAGTTTTTAAGATAGAAAAAATATTGACTAAGGGAAATCTTAAGTAGTACAAATTCTGAATTGAAGCACTTTAAGTAAGAAAATATTTGTCTGAAGTAATTTTTCAATGTCTAAGCATTGACATCTGAGTATTCGTTCGTCCGAAATTGAATCCTGGGGAGGCTTGAGTTAAGAGCTTTTGAATTACGACACTAGCTTTCTACCTTCCTTGGAAACAGTGGACTAAATCAGGGTCTGCTTACTTCCCTTCTAGTGGTTCACGACGGATCTCTTAAATGGAGAATGAAGGGCAAAGTTCAAACGCTCTGTCCCATTGAGTCAGCAGTTTTAGATTTTTGTCATCTTAGACAGTTTAAGTTCACTCAGAAAACTATGCTTTTGCGAGCTTGAGTTTGCATTCAAAGTTCAAAACCAGAATTTAGTTTAATCTCCCAAGCAAAGTGATTTCATGCCATATGAGGTTTTCCTGTAAGCAAGAGACGCGTGAAAACAGTCGTAGGAGATTTTCAGTTTCCGACAGAAACAGGGGGAAATTCAAAGTTAATTTCTTGGGGAAAGGTCACACACTGGAGAGAGCGTAAAAACACTCTTCTTTCATGTTTTAATTTAAACCTCGAGGAATTAGTACCTAACTATGAAAAGTAAGTTCTAAAGATTTGGGGGCATTTACACTAAAATCCTTCATGACTTTATTTGAAACAGGGAAGAATCGGCCTTATAGACTAAAAATACTCCTGAACATTTTAGATACATTTCTGTTCAAAAGTAAAGTCGAATGGGAAAATAAGAGTAATTAAATCGATAGGAAAAGATTGATAGTCTGGATCAGAAAAAGAAGTTTCATAAAAATAAACCAAAGTTTGAAGAATCATATAACACTGAATAGAAGGAAAAATATAATAAGTAAAATAAGGAGAATACAATATTTTCACTATGGGAGTTTGGAAACACCTGCTTTTCTGACGAATTAGTAAAACGTGAAATAAAAATGTTTAGAGGAAGTACGGACTTAGTCGCTATGTCTCCAGAATGAAAGCTTTTTCTGCTGAGACAATGAATAAAAAAATATGATAATGAAAACCTAATTAAAACGAAAAAAAGGTCAATGAAACTAAACGTCTCAAGAAAAAATGCAGCACGCACAGAAGTTGAAAATGAAGAGACAGACACTTGAGAACCGGACATTGAGTGAATGAAATATACGCGAAGTTTTGAGACATCTCAATTTAAAGCGAACTAAATGAAGAAAAGGAATGAGATTGACTTTGATGAGGTGAGTAAACAATAAAAATTTAGTTATACATGAAAAAAAAAGCGCGTTTAAAAATATGATTTTTGGTGAAAGTATGAAATTTTATTATAGCAAACAGGATGCCTTTTTGACCCCCGACATTGGAAGAAACGTCATTGGTTCGAAGTTGAAACAGTTTCTGAAATTCTTCTGGCATCTGTTCACAAAGATGACATCACGAAAAACCCGTCAACGTGCGTCATCGCTTCAAGCAGTATGATGACATTCCAAGTTCACAAGGATGACATCACGACGTACCCGTCACCCATGCGTCATCGCTTCAGGCAGTAACTGCACGAAACCTTATCTGGTCACAAACATGCTACTGATGAATCACCTCTAACCAGACAAAGCGAACTATAGCTCAGGACTTATTTTAAGGTAAATTCTTAGCGATAGAAAAGTGAAAGGATTTCGTTATAATTAATTTTCATATCTTGAGAGAATAAACTAAAAAATTCTTCATAGACAGAAAAAATAAAGCCTCGATAAAAGTAGTTGTCAGTTTGAAAATAAAATAATGTTGGTACATCGAGAAGTTTAACGAGTATGCAAGCATTTAGTAAAAAAAATTAAGATAATGCATTAAAGGGTACATTGCACTGAATAATCATGAAGTAATAAAAAACATTTTAACTATGCATAAAAAATTGTGGCTTTGTACGGTGGAAAACGGTACAACGTTAAAAAATGTCATAAACACGTAAATACGTTACTAAACAATCGTGTTTTAAGATTATGTCTGCAACACAAAACTTTGGAAAACGTTTTTATGTTGGAACGTCCGTTGAAAATGCGTGAAGTCTCCTCAAAGAAAATAAAAAAATCGTTACCTTGAAAAATTATGAATATAAAATGGGATTAGCGGAAAAAATAAGGAATAAATTCGTTGCAAAATGAACAAGTTATTGAAAAAAATCAGTCTTGGAACTTAATGTGGCTACAGAATCTCAAATGACGTCAACCGCCGACCCCGCGAAGGAAATGGCGTTGGCTGATGTCATGTCTGCTATCACGACATGCGTCACCCGGCATAGTCACTCATCCCAAAACACGTGTCATACAAAATTTTCTGAGTCAAAAAGAAAATGATGACTCATCCCAAAACACATGGCTCACAAAAGATAGCGGAACATGAATCAACAGGAACGAAATCTTTTCAAACAAAGCCTTTCCTCGTCTAAATTAAAATTGTAGGGAAGAAAAATATAAGAATTAAAAAATAATGCAACGTCTATAAAAATTATTACACCTCACGGAGTTCTAAAAATATAAATTTAATAAAACAAATTTGAGGAAATGCTTCGATTCGAAAAACTTCCTTCAAAAATTTGACAAAGTCCAGTAAATCTCCCGAGAAAATAAAAAAAAAATAAATAAAGCCGACCCCGCTGAGGAGAAAACGACGTTGGCTGATGTCATGTCTGCTATCACGAATGCGTCACTCATCACAATGACTCATCCCAAAACACGTATCATACAAAATTTTCTGAGTCAAAGAGAAAATGATGACTCATCCCAAAACACATGGCTCACAAAATGACAACGTGGTGAAACTAAAATGGCGGAACATGAATCAACGGGAACGAAATCTTTTCAAACAAAGCCTTTCGTCGCCTAAATTAAAATTGGAGGGAGGACAAATATAAGAATTAAAAAAATAATGCAACGTCTATAAAAATTATAACAACTCACGGAAGTCCTGAAAATATAAATTTAATAAAAAAAAACATATTGGAAAGACTTCCTTCAAAAATTTGTCAGCGTCCAATAAATCTCCCGAGAAAATTTAAAAAATAATGCAACGTCTATAAAAATTATAATACCTCAGGGAATTCCTGAAAATATAAATTTAATAAAATAAATTAGAGAGAAAAAATAGGACAAAAAAAATACGAGTAAAAAAAAATTGGAAACGACAAAAAAACTTCCTTCAAAAATTTGACGAAGTCCAGTAAATCTCCCGAGAAAATTAAAAAATAAATATTGGAAAGACTTCTTAAAAATTTGTCAACGTCCAATAAATCTCCCGAGAAAAGTTCCAAAAAGCACCGCTAGGGGGGCAACGTACACATCCCCTTTCCCCCACTCGGTCGTTGCCATCTCTCAAAGGTCCATTAAAAGTTCCAAAAAGCACCGCTAGGGGGCAGCACATCGAGTTGACATCCCCCTATATCCACCCCCTTTCTCCCACTCGGTCGTTGCCATCTCTCAAAGGTCCATTAAAAGTTCCAAGAAGCACCGCTAGGGGGCAGCACATATCCTTTCCCCGACTCGGTCGTTGCCATCTCTCAATGGTCCATCGAAAGTTCCAAGAAGCACCGCTAGGGGGCAGCACATCGATCCAACACACTAGCGTCATCTGCCACGCCCCCACCCTTCTGCAGCAAGCCACGCCCCCGTCCTTCTCCTAGAAGGATGCATCCTCCGGCCGGACCCGTCCTTTTATACTACTTATGTGGATGAATATATTTTTTTAATCTGTACATATGCTTTTAACATAAAACGTTTTATAAAATCGTGTATAAAACGGCATTGCTTCTTTTAACTTGGATGTATCGATTCGGCAGTCCACACCCACGAAAAATACCTCAAGTAACGTTTACGCCCAGGTACGAACAAGAGTTACAAAGTACAGCAAATACTCGATTCATCAAATTCCAAGAAAGAAATTCTAATTGACAAGCTATTCCGCCTCTTGGAGCCGCGGATGGCTTAGTGGTTAACGTTCGTGACTGGCACGGAGCAGACCTAAGGTTCAATCCCAGCCAGGTACGAACGCTCGAACCACTAAATATCCGCCGTGCGTCGGATGGGCACGTTAAGCCGTCGGGCCCCGGGCACAGCCCCCCACCGGTAATAAATAAGGGCGTCTTCCTCCCCTTTTCTACCTCGCTTCCGTGTCACTTTCCTATCGGGCACTCTAGTCCAAATATCCTAGCTTCCTATTTCTAAAGGTTGTTTAAGACCTGGGGTCAGACACTCCCTTCCTAAAATCCTCTACATATGATCTGATCTATTCCGCTTCTTTGCGAAGAAATATTGCAGATAAGTTGTTATGTTTTGTAAGTATCTATATTAGCAGACACAAACTGATTTAAATAAACATGTTTCTACGGCAAGGGTCAACTGGTTTTCAAGATGTCGAGCGGCTGGCGTCACAACTGCAATGGTGTGTCCATCATGGGATGGTCCTCACCCCCTCCACACATCTAATATTTTTATAAAAAAATGATTGAAATTTATTTCGCTAAAATGTGCAAATAACATATTTTATTTTTCTAATAAAATGCAACTGAAACATGACCTTATGGATCTATAAAATATCATCATCATCATCGTCAACAACTATTATCAATCTACTGCTGGCTGAAGGTCTCCTCAAGTTTCTTCCACAACGGTCTATCTTACGCCAGTCTCCTCCATATCACTCCCGCATGCTTTTGAATTTCACCCACCCATCCTTCATGTACTGTTCTTCTGGGTATTTCCATGTCCCTTGGAATCCAGTGTAGAATTTTGGATGTCCATCTGTGGTCTATTCTTCTGGCAACATGTCCAGCCCATTGCCGTTTCAAGGATTTTGCTCTTATCATGATGTCTTCCACTCTTGTCATTTTCCTTATCCATGAGTTTCTCTTCTTATCTCTCCTGGTTACATCAAGCATGAATCTCTGCTGGCTTGTTCGGTTGTCTGCAGTCTTTGTATGTCTTTTGTAGTAAAAACTGCTAAAAAGGCTTAGTTCCATGGTCTTATAATTAATGTTTTCTGCCTGAGTAAAAGCGCGACATAATAAACTTCACAGACTATTTAAACGTTATGAATATGAACATGGTCTGTTCAAACTTGCTAAAAAGGCCCCGGCCTTGGGTCTTATAATTAGTAACTTCAGTAAAAGTGTGTCATTTGAAGCAGAAGATATTTTGGGAAGGTTTCTCGGAGTGAGAACGATATGTGATTACATAAGAATGTTTTTTTTTTTTTTTTCAGTCTGGTTTTCAGAAACGCAGAATTGTTGCAAATGCATCAGCAACAGAGATACATGTGTATACACTTATGCTTTCAAGTGGCGAAACCTTTCTTTACCAAAAATTAGAAATTGTATGCATAACATCTCCCATCAACAGTTCTATCTGGTACAAAAATAATTTTTTAAATCGACCGTTTAGAAACAGAGAATTCGCAGAAATTGCAATTTACTTTTACGCCCTTTACCGGAAAGACTATGCGCTACTTGAAAAACAAACTGCACCCAAAACAGTCTTCGTTACAAATAGTATCTGAAGTGTTTTTTCAGTCAGATGTTTAGAAGTAATGATATTGGACAATCCCGGGCCCACGTACAGTGCTGCGCTACAACCCGACTTGAGGCAAAATTAGGTGCCATGATCATTTCATTTGTACTTCAAAGTATCTTCAAAATTTTCATTTGTGCTTATCTGAAGTGAGAAAATTATATTTTATATCGCGAATGAATAATTAATACAGACAAGTGACGTGGATTAGGAACAACAAACAGAAGACATCGCTCTTTCCACGTTTATAAGGGAGTCTCGGAAAAATTATCATCGGCCGCCACAGGGAATCGTACCCAGGGTCTTCCAGTTACGCGCCGGACATGCTACCACTGCACCACAGCGGCCTCGAATTCCTCCAGACTCACATACGACTAACTGCCAAGCCAGAAGCAATCTGCGAAGTGGCTTCGCAGTTAGTCATATGTGAGTCTGGAGGAATTCGAGGCCCACATACGACTAACTGCCAAACCAGAAGCAACCTCCCAAGAAATTTGGCAGGTTACTTCCCAAGCAACTTAGGAAGTAACCTGCCAAGCCACAGCAAAGAGCACGTAAAATCGCAAGCTGATTAAGACAATCTCCATCAGCATCCGTCTTGAGCTTGGAAACTTTTGCACACATGGGTTTACTGCAAACATAGTCAAATGCTGCAACAAGACCATTACGAAACATTTTTTTCGAATACAAACCGGCCCCCGTAATTACATTCGTATGAGTGCTTTTCCAAATCTCTCGCCTGTTTAATAACCAGTTCAAGTTGACATACAAATCTCCCTGAAGGAAAATTGTTTCCAGCATAGTTCTCTGAATATTCATGAAATAATGGGGAAACTGAACGTTCTTCTTGGATATCTGGTCCAGGCGTAATAGCATTTTTTCACCCAATGCTGAACATTCAATTCTTGGGCTGTCAAGTCCTTCATCTATTGGGAGTAGCTTTGGATCCACTGCCATTGGTGTTTCACTGTCAGTCACTGAACAAGTATCTCGAACAGACCTGGAAATGGAGGTAATGATGCATAAATATTTTAAGAAATGTCTTTCACATTAAATATCTTATTTCAATTTGAAAATTAAAAAAAAATTAAAAATTGAAACTTTTTTGTATTGATGTACAGGTATTCTTGAGAATTTCACATAATCATGTCATGCAGAACAGTTTTATTTATTTAGCAGTGGAGCTACTAAATACATAAAAATAAATAAACTAAATAAATAAACAGTTTAATTTAATTGTCGTTGCCAACTAGGAAGAATGTTTTAAATCTGACTTGTTGGAAAATATTCCGTACATGCCAGAATTTGAAGGTGTCAGAAGAGGAAACCTGGCCCGTGCGCAATTAAAATCAAATAACCAAAAACCTACGGATTTCGGGGGGAGTTAAGCACCCCCGAAAAGATACCTGAATACAACAATGTTAGTAAGACCCGTTCTTTGAATCGGAAGGTCAAACTCGTTCCACTTCCGTACATAAGTTATCTTTCTTTATATATATTTTGGGCACTGAAAAGTGTCGTTTTTCTTGGGGGGGGGGGGGGGTCATGTACATAAGATATACTTACACATTTAGATACGTTATTTTTATTACATACTTTTGAAACAGATAACGGTAAATGGGCATAATATGTAGTGCATTTTTGTTGAAATATATTTTGCCTTTTCTTATTCACCAGTCTGAATCAAGCAATAATTTCTTGCTAAGTTAGTACTCTCCTCCAGACGTACTGAGTGAAAAATAATTCAAAATATCACAGACAAACGAAGTACGTATCAACAAAGCAAGTATTCTGCTGAGTGATGTCAGAAAGCTGAATGACATTGCCCTGGGACATATCAGCCCCGGCTTCACTTCTTTGTTTATCGGCAATGACCACGACTGATGGCAGCCCTGCGTAATTGGAATCTGTTCATCTGTGTCTTCGACTAAGTCCCCAAAGGGGCCGGAAGAGAGGGACGCCGTAGTGTGCTCTCGCACAATCCCCCCCCCATCCCAGTACCGTGACCCCGAAAGGACTTTGTTGCCCAGCAACATCGTCACATTTGCTTCTCCTTATACGACGTGTTACACTGATGTTTATTTCACACACGGTTCCTCAGACACAAACACTCAAACCCCTAAAACAGCCCGGTCACGCAGAAGAACTCGTAACGGACCCACTCGCGAAACGGTGGGCGGGGTCGCCTTGGACAGATGGCGATTGGTACATACAATTCGCAGGAGGCACTCCCCAGGAGGTGACGACCCAGTGGTAGCCTCGGTGAGCGGAAGGCTCGGTGTATACACTTGCTATCATCATCATCATCATTGTCAACCATTATCAATCCACTGCTGGACGAAGGTCTCCCCAAGTTTCCTCCACAACGGTCTGTCTTGTGCCAGTCTCCTCCATGTCCCCCCTGCATACTTTCGAATTTCATCCACCCATCTTCCATGTGGTCTTCTGGGTCTTTTCCTGTCCCTTGGAATCCAACCTAAAATTTCGGCTTTCCATCGATGGTCTGTCCTTCTGGCAGTATGTCCAGCACATTGCCATTTCAGGGAATTAACTCTGATCATGATGTCTTCCACTCTTGTCATCTTCCGGATCCACGAGTTCCTCTTCTTATCTCTCCTGGTTACACCAAGCATGCACCTCTCCATGTCACTTTGAGTTGTCTGCAGCCTTTGTATGTCTCTTTTAGTTAAGGTCCACGTCTCTGCACCATACGTAAGCTCCGGAAGGATGCATTGATCAAACACTTTTCTTTTAAGACATAATGGCATATTGCTCTTGAAAATTAAGCTGTTTCTTCCAAAAGCTATCCAGGCAAGTTTTGTACGCCGATTAATTTCTTCATCAATGTGACCCTCACTTGATGTCTGCTGTCCAAGATAAACGTAAGTGTCTGTTATCTCCAGCTTTTCCCCATCAATCGATAAATCTTCATTTCTTGTAAAAGCATTGAACATCACTTTTGTCTTCTGAAAGTTTATTTTTAATCCCACTTCTTTACTCTTGTCAGCAAGTTCCTGGATCATACTCTGCAGCTCTGATGGGGTAGTTGCAAAAATGACTATGTCATCAGCGAAACGAAGGTGCGTTAGATAATCCCCATTAATCTTTATCCCTTTTTTTCCCAGTTCGGTGATTGAAAGACATTTTCCAATGACGCATTAAAGAGCTTCGGAGATATGGTGTCACCTTGTCTCACTCATTTTCCAATTTTTATGTGTGTTGTATTTTCAAACAGCCGAATCTTTGCACTTGCATTTTCATAGATGTTATTAAAAATATTAAGGTACGCATCTTCAATACCACAGGATTTCAGGGCCATTGCAACTGCTGATGGTTTCACCGAATCAAAGGCTTTTTCATAATCGATAAAAGCCATGAACAATGGAAGTTCATATTCAATCGCTCTTTCAATTAGTTCTCTCAGTACGTGGATATGATCTATTGTACTGTAGCCACTCCTGAATCCAGCTTGTTCTCTCGGTTGAGCCATGTCCAGTGTCCCTTTTAAGCGGTGTGAAAGAACTTTAGTGAAGATTTTGTAAACCACTGATGGGTGGCTGATAGGTCTGTAGTTCCTGAGATCCTCAATGTCCCCTTTTTTATGCAGCAAGATCATTGTAGCGTTGTTCCAATCCTCGGGAATCTTCCCTTCATTAAGGCATCGAGTGAAAATTTGGGCGAGTACTGTTTCGATTTCTCCACTTGCTTCTTGTATTATGTCTACAGTAATTCCATCTTCTCCTGGAGCTTTTCCCCGCTTCATGTTCTTGATTGCATGTGCAACTTCTGCTGGGAGGACTGGAAGAACTCTGCTACGGGTACCTTTCATGATGTCAGGAGTACATGTATCATCCCTTTCATATAATTTGGAGTAGAAATCTTTTACTCTTGTCAAAATTTCGCCTCTATTTCTTCTTACAGAACCATCTTCTTTTCTCAGTGCCATAATCTGTTTTCTTCCCTTACTGAGATGTCCCTTTGCTATCTTTAGGCTTTGATTGTTTTCAATTGCTTTCCTTACTAGTTCACAGTTGAATTTCCTCACGTCTTCAGTGATACTTTTTCGTACAGTCTTGCATAGCTGTATATATTCCACTTTGGATGTCACATCTTCTTTAGTTGTCCTCATCTCTCTTCTTTTTTGCATCAACATTTTGGTTTTTCCTGATATTTTGTTCACGTGCAACTTGTTCTTAGACCCAGCTAATTTTGTTGCTGTTTCCATAAGAGCTTTGGTTACTTTTCTGTTAACTTCAGAAATATCCACTTCTTCCGATGTTAGGCCTTCTAAAGCAGAGAATCTGTTCTTCAGTTCCAATTTGAAGGTATTATGGTGTTTTTTAAGGTTGGTTATGTCAATACATTTTGTTTGTCTTATGAGCTTGCTACGTTCGAGTTTAGTGTTGAGGTGCATCTTACATCTCACCAATCTATGGTCACTACCTGTGTTGAACTTGTTTAGCACACTGCAGTCTTCTATGACGAATTTTTTGTTACACATAATAAAATCAATTTCACTTGTCGTCCCATTTGGATGTCCACATGTCCATTTCCTGTGTGGCTTTTTCTTGAAAAAGGAGTTCAAGATAAAAAACCCTTCTGCCTCTGCAAACTCAACGAGAGTATTTCCACGCTGGTTTCTGTTGCCGTGACCGAATTTACCTACTGAAGTTTCATTCTGTTGCCGTTGCCCTATTTTTGCATTGAAATCTCCCATAATTATCTTCAAGTGCTGCTTACCTTTATTATTTAGATGACGAATTTCCTCATAAAATTCTTCAATTTCTTTTTCAGGATGACTTGTGGTGGGTGCATAAGTTTGAATAATCTGAGCCTGGTATCTTCTCGAGAGTTGGATAACGAGTCGTGCAGCTCTGTCAGAGGACCTTTCAACTTCTAGAACTTTATCCTTCAGTTTCTTGTTTATTATAAATCCAACACCACTAGTTCTGCCAGTATCAGTCCCACGATATTAGAAGAGATGTCCACTTTTCAGTTCAATGAGATCTTCTTCTTTTCTCCTTACCTCACTTAGCCCGACGATGTCCCACTTGATCCTATGTAGTTCTTCTTCCAATTCAAGAAGCCTTGAATCAGAAGATAGGGAGCGTCCATTATACGTAGCCAAGGTCAGCATCAGATGGCAGCCTAGTCCAGTCCTCCGGGGATTCTTAGCACCCTCTTCCTTCATGTCGCACTGGCCGCTGCCTTGGCCAGGTACATTCCAGCTGCCGGAGTCTGAGGGCCAACATTTAAGTCGTGGAGTCATTTTGGAGGGGTTTGGCCATAACTCACCACGCTGGCGAAGCGGGTTGGTGAGTGTGGGATAGCATTTCCTCTAATCCCGATAGTATAGTTATACCGCTATTGGCGGTCGTCAGAGCCCCTTTAGTGGGAACAGGATGTACCACGAGAAGGCGGGGTTGACATTTGTCCAGGAGAGGCTGTGATGTTACGCATCACCTAACCCTACATCCCGCACGTGCTATATAACTCCATAAGCATTCTTAATTTAATGCATGGCATTATCTTACAAAAACGACGTTCGTAGCACTAACTTCGGTAAAGCATTCGTCACTTTCTGACCAACGGCCCCTGTTCTTCATCTTCCGCCCGACGGCCCTTCATCGGAACAAGGCTCTGAAAGTTCCTAATAATGAATATTTCACCGTACTTAGCGTATGCACGTCTTGTAGAACTCCATAAATATTATTTACAATTTAATGCATCGAATATTCTTACCAAAACGACGTTTGTAACTCCAACTTCGGTAAATCATTCGTCACTTTCCGCCCAACTACCCTTCATTAGAAGAACGCTGTAAAAGCTCCTAAAAGTGAGAATTTCACAGTATTTCGTGCATGCACGTGTTACAAAATGCCACAAATATTATTCCGAATTTAATGCACGGCATTATCTTGCCAAAGAGGACGTTCGTAGCCATGGGTGCCGACAGTGACCTCCCTCCCCCTCTGTAGAATTATTCTTCCCTTTATTTTATTTTATTTATTACTTTTTTTTTTTTACACTCGCAGAACTGGACCACAAAGAAAGATGAAGTTTGGGGCGTTTAATTTAATATCCCAAGTAGAGGAAAAGGGCAGGTTCTGTTGCAGGGGCAGCCCTCCATGGACTTAACATTGGCTGTCCACGAGGCTGTCCCCGGCTGCCCACGAGGCTGCCCCTGGCTGCCCACGAGACTGTCCCAGCTGCCCCCGAGTCAGAATTTTTGTCACGTGATCGTCCCCATGATGTGCTGCCCCCTACCGGCGCTTCTTGGAAATTTCAATGGAACTTTGTTTTTGAGGGATGGCAACGACCGAGAGGGAAAGTGGGTGGATATAGGGGGATGTCAACTCGATGTGCTGCCGCCTAGCGGTGCTTCTTGGAACTTTCAATGGAACTTTGTTTTTGAGGGATGGCAACGACCGAGAGGGAAAGTGGGTGGATATAGGGGGATGTCAACTCGATGTGCTGCCCCCGAGTCAGAATTTTTGTCACGCGATCGCCCCCATGATGTGCTGCCCCCTAGCGGTGCTTCTTGGAACTTTCAATGAATCTTTGTTTTTGAGGGATGGCAACTACCGAGTGGGTCCGTTGGGATTTTTTGTATTTATTCCAGTGGTTTTCATGCGGGATTTTTCCTCCTCTTCGATATTATTTTTCACCGGAGGAAATTTTTACGTAACGATGCTGGGGAATTTTCTTTCCAATGGAGTAAAAATGCTCTAATGGTCTTAGCAAGGTCCTAACTCACGATGATTTGGTTTAAAAAAATTGGTCAGGTGGTCTCGTGTACTACATATTCACTCTATTTTTTTTAATTACTTTTACATTATTTCTTCATGTTTTTTTTATATATTTTTTGTATATTTTGAGGGAGTTTTTTCGTGTAGATGTAATGAATTTTCTTGGGAACTTTTCTTTTTCATACATTTCATTTTATTTCAGACTATGAGACGGGAAATGCTTCTTTAGAAACGATTTCGTTCCTGTTCGCAGTAACTATTGGACTTTGACAAAATTTTTGGGAAACCAAGCGGAAATGTAGACATGTTAATTCTGAGTCTTTCGCCCTTCCAATATTTTTTTCTTCTAGTCGTAATGTTTTCATGTACCATGTTTTCCTGCTCTTTTCTTTTTTATAACTTTTACGTTATTTCATCATGAATTTTTTATATTTTTTGTATGTTTTGAGGGAGTTTTTTCGTGTAGATGTAATGAATTTTCTGGGGAACTTTTCTTTTTCCTTTATTCAATTTTATTACAGATCATGAGACGAGGAAATGCTTCTTTAGAAACGATTTCGTTCCTGTTCTCAGTAATTATTGGACTTTGTCATTTTTTTTTTTTTTTTTTTGTTAAATGACTTCATGCTAATTCTGAGTATTTCGCCTTTGCAATATTATTTTCTCGTAATTTTTTCGTGTGTTCAAGAACTCTACAGGTCTTTCACACTTAAAATTCTGATGCAACAATATTTTCTTACTTTATTTGGCATATCATTATAGCTTCCCAATTCCGCTATTTTACTTCATCTTTTTTTTTTTGAAATTTCATAAAACTTTTCAGTATGTCAGTAATTGTTTTCTTACTTGGTCAAACTTGTGACTCCATTTATTTGGACTCTTTTTTTTTTTCCATTTCATTTCAACAAAACGATTATTTTAGATGTAGCAAGTCATCAGATTTTTGTTTCCTTATATAGCATATTTTCAAACTTGCTTTAAAATATTCCTCAAAGCGTTGCATGTAATCAAATATGCATCATTTTTTTTATTCTTTCCTAGTTTGCTATACTTTTCGTGGACTGTCCCAATAAGAAAGCATTCATTGTCAAGACATACAATCTAAAACCGTTTTTCTTACGATAAAATTTGTATTCTTTGGGCTGTATATTTTTCTGTCTCGTCCGAAAAAACATTCATTCTAGAGGCAAAGCTAGTGATTCCGTTCATCCCATAAACATTATTTTTTTAACGTTTTACTAACTCATCAGAAAAGCAGTTATTCCCCACCCCCATAGCGAAAATAAAGAAATTCTTACTTCTTTTCCATACATATCGACTCAATCTATTTCTTTTCGAAATGCTGGTCATGACATTTCAACTAAAACTTCCTACTTTCACCAAAAACCATATTCTTAAACGAGCTATTTTTTTTTTTTTACTTTATTTCATGTATATCTAAATTTTTATTGTTTCCTCACCTCATCAAAGTTAATAAGAACTTTCCCAATCTCATTCCTTTCCCTCATTTAGTTCGCTTTAAATTGAGATGTTTCAAAACTTCGCGTATATTTCTTCCACTAAATGTCCAGTTTTCCCGTATCGGTCCCATCATTTTTAACTTCTGTGCCTGCCGCATTTTTTTCTTTAGACGTTTAGTTTCATTGACCTTTTCTTTCATTTCAATTAGGTTTTCATTATCGTATTTTTTATTCATTGTCTCAGCAGAAAAAGCTTTCATTCTGGAGACATTGCGACTAAGTCCATACTTCCTCTAAACATTTTTATTTCACGTTCTACTAACTCGTAAGAAAAGCAGATGTTTCCAAACTCTCATAGTGAAAATATCGTATTCCCCTTATTTTACTTATTATGTTTTTCCTTCTATTCAGTGTTGTATGATTCTTAAAACTTCGGTTTATTTTTATGAAACTTCTTTTTTTTTTCTTAGTTTTTTTTTTTTTTTCTGATTCAACCTATCAATCTTTTCCTATCGATTTAATTGCTCTTATTTTTCCATTCGACTTTACTTTTGAACAGAAATGTGTCTAAAATCTTCAGATGTATTTTAGTCTCTAAGGCCGATTCTTCACTATTTCAAATAAAGTCATTGTAGGATTTTAGTGTAAATGCCCCTAAATCTTTAGAACTTTCTTTTCATAGTTAGATACTAATTCCTCGAGGTTTAAATTAAAACATGAAAGAAGAGTGTTTTTACGCTCTATCCAGTGAAAGAAGAGTGTTTTTACGCTCTATCCAGTGAAAGAAGAGTGTTTTTACGCTCTCTCCAGTGAACGAAGAGTGTTTTTACGCTTTCCCCAAGAAATTAACTTTGGAATCTCCCTTCTTTCTACCGGAAAACGACTATCTTGTGCGACTGTTTTCACGCGTCTACTGCTTTGCTGGAAAACCTCATATGACATGAAATTCCTTTGCTTGGTAGATTAAACTAAATTCTGGTTTTGAACTTTGAACGCAAACTCAAGCTTGCAAAAGCATAGTTTTCTGAGCGAACTTAAACTGTCTAAGATGACAAAAATCTAAAACTGATGACTCAATGGGACAGAGCGTTTGAACTTTGCCGTTCATTCAAGATTTAAGAGATCAGTCGTGAACCACTACAAGGGAAATAAGCAGACCCTGATTTAGTCCACTGTTTCCAAGAAAGGTAGAAAACTAGTGTCGTAATTCAAAAGCTCATAACTCAAGCCTCCCCAGGATTTAATTTCGGACAGGCGATTAGTCAGATGTCAATGCTTTGACATTGAAAAATTATTTCAGACAAATATTTTCTTACTTAAAAGTGCTTCAAGTCAGAATTTGTATTACTTAAGATTTCCTTTAGTCAATATTTTTCCATCTTAAAAATTTCTAATGGGTTGATTTTGAAAAAAGAAAAAAAAAAAACGAGTTGTCCCAAAAACGTAAAATTTCCCCAGAATTGTATGAGGAACCAAATAAATTGACGAAGCTTGAATGTTAAGTCTTTCAACCCATTTCTTTCTCTTCATGTTTCATTCCATAAACTTTCTTCAAATTTCCATATACCCAAGAATTTTGTTAAATGCCCAAGTTCGACTCCCCAGAAATTTTCTGAAAATGATAGTTTCTCTTTTTTAAAAAAAATTCCAAAATAAGAATCCCTTCAATGAAACAAGAAATTCCTATTCAAAGCATTCCATCACTCTTTCTACTTCAAATGCTCTCTTTGTAAATCTAAGGAGCTGTTTTTGTTTTAGGTTGGGTTTTTTTAATATTCATATATTTTTCCCTCTAACTTTAGAAGATATTTTCCCGAAATGTATGTACATATACGATAGTAAAACATCATACAACTGCTTGATTTTCAATTCACTTCACGCTGTCTTAAGAATATTCTTTCATTTTCTCATAACACATAGACATGTTATTTTTCTTCCCATTCACTTCAAAGACTTGAGATCAACTTAATCGAGTCCTTTGAGAAAAACTTTCATAGAAAAGCATAAATGTACTGAAAATGTCAGTTTTCTTAAAGAAATCATAAGAATAAGAATTTTTTTTTTTACTGAAACAAGTTTCCCCTGTTCAAAGCATTAAGTGGCTCTTTTCGCATCAAATTCTGTATTTCCTCATGTAAACTTTATTCTTTTTCTACTTCTTTTTCACAAAAAAACTCCCTCAAAACATACAAAAAATATAAAAAATTCATGAAGAAATAACGTAAAAGTTATAAAAAAGAAAAGAGCTGGAATACATAGTACATGAAAACATTACGACAAGAAAAAAAAATATTGGAAGGGCGAAAGACTCAGAATTAACATGTCTACATTTCCGCTTGATTTCCCAAAAATTTTGTCAAAGTCCAATAGTTACTGCGAATAGGAACGAAATCGTTTCTAAAGAAGCATTTCCCCGTCTCATAGTCTGAAATAAAATGAAATGTATGAAAAAGAAAAGTTCCCAAGAAAATTCATTACATCTACACGAAAAAACTCCCTCAAAATATACAAAAAATATATAAAAAAAAACCATGAAGAAATAATGTAAAAGTAATGAAAAAAAAATAGAGTGAATACGTAGTACACGAGATCACCTGACCAATTTTTTGAAACCAAATCATCGTGAGTTAGGAACTTGTTAAGACCATTAGAGCATTTTTACTCCATTGGAAAGAAAATTCCCCAGCATCGTTACGTAAAAATTTCCTCCGGTGAAAAATAACATCGAAGAGGAGGAAAGATCCCGCTTGAAAACCACTGGTATAAATACAAAAAATCCCAACGGACCCACTCGGTTGTTGCCATCCCTCAAAAACAAAGATTCATTGAAAGTTCCAAGAAGCACCGCTAGGGGGCAGCACATCATGGGGGGGGGTGATCGCGTGACAAAAATTCTGATTCGGGGCAGCACATCGAGTTGACATCCCCCTATATCCACCCCCTTTCCCTCTCGGTCGTTGCCATCCCTCAAAAACAAAGTTATATTGAAAGTTCCAAGAAGCACCGCTAGGGCGCAGCACATCAAGTTGACATCCCCCTATATCCACCCCTTTCCCTCTCGGTCGTTGCCATCCCTCAAAAACAAAGTTCCATTGAAAGTTCCAAGAAGCACCGCTAGGGGGCAGCACATCATGGGGACGATCACGTGACAAAAATTCTGACTCGGGGGCAGCTGGGACAGTCTCGTGGGCAGCCAGGAGCAGCCTCGTGGGCAGCCGGGGACAGCGTCGTGGACAGCCAATGTTAAGTCTATGGAGGGCTGCCCCTGCAACAGAACCTGCCCTTTTCCTCTACTATCCCAATTTTACTGGAAATTTGGAATTGGAAAACGATAACGTAAAAGCGGAAATCCTAGCAAACCGTAAGGTAGTACGCCCTAACAAGTTCCGCTCAGGGTGGTTTGTGCTGAACTTAAAAGGCTTGGCGTGGCCCTGCTCGACACTGTTTTATTTTGAAAACAGTTGCACATGATAATACATGACTATCACTAACATACACTTTTTTCAAGAGCAGCATCAATTAATAATAATAATAGCAGTATTAGTAGTAATAGTCATAGTGATAATCTTCCGTTTTCACGAATTACTGTTTTCTACACATTAGCTAAACCTTAATTAATTACACTTGACCCCCCTTGAAAAATTTCCTGCAGGTGCCCATGTTCGTAGCAGCTACTTAAGCATGGCATTAGTCACCTTCAGCCCAACGGCCTTTAATTGGAAGAAGGTTCTAAATGTTCCTAATAATGAAAATTTCACAGTATCTAGCGCACGCACATGTTATAGACCTCCATAAATATTATTTGCAATTTAGTGCATAGCATTATTTTCCCAAAACGACGTTCGTGGCAGCCATTTATGTATAATATACTCTGTAAACTTGGTGTATCTGAGGTAAACTAACTGTTGCGAATTGATACACGTAGCAGGTCTGACTCGTAAGGTTAACACAAATTTGCTGCTATTGTTACGGATGATAGTTCTTCCGGCAGATGTAGTTCAGTTGTGACTTCGTATTTCATGAAGTGAAACCGAGGTGTAACTATGGCGGGGCACGCGGGGCTGCTGCTCCGGGTGCAGCTCAAGAGAGGGCGCAAAATCACTGCTTACAATTTGACTAAAATTAAAACCTTTACGCCAGTTTCTGAAAGCAAGGTAGAAAGTCAGTAGAACAAATGACCGTATTTGTAAAGGAAAGGGGGAAGGGGGGGGTCGTCCAATGCCTCGGGACACTACCATTAGCGTGCTCTCCGAGGCGCGGCGAATATTTAGTGGTTGGAAGCCGGCTACAATTTCAGAAATGCAGGCGATGTCATACAGTATGTACGTTGCAAGATAAGGATGTCGTTCACACTGTTAAAGATTCTCTGGGGGCTATTCTGTCATTACTGAGACTGCGACCACGAATACTAGTTGTATTCAGTCCTTTTGATGTACACAGTACCAAATGAACGAACTCCGAAGCAACTGGGAAAAGCTGCACAAAGGGTCACGGTTTTATTTTTTCTTGATGGTTTAACGACTACTGGAGCAACTCAGTGGGCTGTAAGTAGTCAACGGGATTAGAACCCAGACCCTTCTCTGATGAATGATCATAGATTTAGACTACACAGAGCGCAAGAGAGATGGCGGCGCAAGAATTTGCGGTTTGCCCCGGTCGCAGAAATGTCTTTTTACGCTTCTGAGTGAAGACAGCTTTACCGTGAAAATCATCTAAATACATGGCGTCAGCTGAATAAATAACTCCATCGCCCTTTCCACGTTAAGCAACGCCCAGCTACCGAAAAATTGTTATTCAGCCGTCGGGGAATGATTTTCACGTTGGATCTCGCCATTTGGATTATATAATTATATATAGCCAGTGCCGTTAATGCCCTCCAGATGGAGACGTCTCAGTAGCTGAGCCCATCTTACGGATTCATGATGTCAGATGCTGACTGAAAAAGAAAAACACACATAACACCGTGAATTGGTGGCCGCTGTAGTGTAAGGCTAACGCGCTTGGCTGGATATCGAGAGATTCGGAATTCGGTTCCCCTACGGAGGCTGAATAACAATTTTTCGGTAGCTGTGCGTTGGTTAACGTGGAAAGATTGATGGATTTATTTTTTCGACAGCTTTACCGTAGGAGTAGCTTGGCGTAGGACACGGTGTGATCACAGTGAACAGTTATATGATAAGGCTGGGTCAAAGACTGACTATTTGTATTTTCTGCAAACGTAGTCCATCTGATTTTTTTTTTTTCTTTATATCCTGCCTTTCAATTACATTACAACTCACTGTTCGACGTTAGCTACCAGAACATATTTGTAATAATGAAAAATAATAAAATATTTCCCGCCAATGTTTGCACAGTTTAATACACCGACAACATTTTCGAAATCACCGCACTTTCTGCTGCAGGTAGAAGTGTGCGTACCGAAAAATGTAATCTGTTGATTGGCTCGCACGCATTTACTCAGTCAGCATGTTTGTTGTTTAGTATCCTGGTCCAAGGCGGGAAGTGATGTCTGGTGTCTCGTCATTACGGAGACGACGTACAAAAGAGAGTCGAACATCACTTAGAAAGTTGCGTGACAGAGTTGAACTGCACGCCCGCATCCTTTCTTACCGTTCCTTCAGGTATGGTATACTAGAATGATTGGTGCCGAAAGCGTCCCATTAAGAACACCGTTTGGTGGCGCTGTTCTACAATCGTTCCGTACTTTTCTTGTTGTTGTGCATTGCTGTGCTGTTGTTTATATGTGTTAGACTTCGTTAATTTTTATATATATATATAAACGTTTAAAAGATAAATTTCCAGGACAGTAGAAGGCTTATTACTCAGTTAAAGGTACTTCCGATTAAGGACCGTCGGGAACGGCCCTTAATCGGAAGAAGTACCCAGTTAAAAATACGATCGACACTTTCCAGAAAAGGCTTTGCGTCAAAGTGGTTACAAAAATGCCGCCAAAGCATCGTTATTTAAGGCACCTGTTGATGTGCTTTTACTGTCTCAATGAGAGAAAACTATTTCGCGTTCTGATCGTAAACTTGATAGCCATGTTGTGTGAGTTGCACCTTGAAAAACAGTTTATAGAAATAAACAGTTACTATGAAATTATTATAAAATAATAGTTATTATAAATTTCTGCACTATTTTTGTCACATATCAATGATTCCTATCCTGCTGCGAGGGAGCAAAGACTGCAGCAGAGTCTACCCTCAATTTTTTTAAAGCAACCCTAAGTATTTAATTCCAGCTATGTCTCTGATGGGGCTTGTGATATATTTCTAATGAAATATAATTCAAAAACATCTTATCTGACAAATTTTGAACCTTGGTGCTATCTAACGAGAAGGTGATCTCCTGTACTTAGAATGCTTACGAAACTATAAGAGTTCAAACTATGTTCTTTCTAAATATTTGGCCAGATATTTGCGATGTTAAAAAGGTATTTACACTGAGTAATTAGAACAAGATCTGTAACAACTCAATGTTATAAGTTTTTTTATTATTAATTTTTCAGGAGGGGGGGTTAAGGGCAAGCGATCTCCCTGTGGATTGAAGTCTTACATGAAAACGATAAATACCCTGTACGCCAATATTTAAAATTTACTTTTCTAATATAATACCAGTAAAAAAATCGAATGATGACAATATATTTGACATATATATTTTTCTGTTTTATTTATGTTTCACATTCACAAATACTCCTTACTAACTCTAATATTTAACCTTGCTGCAAAGTTGCAAAACACACTATGTAGGGCATTCAAGTTAAATAAAAAAAATTCTTAAGAAATTTTTTTGTACCGTCAGTTTAATGGTTCGAAGTGTTCTCATTTTTGACCCGACAGTGTGACATAAGTACAGTGCCTAGAAGAATTAGTGTGACGTGCTCGCTAAGATGTCCTCACGGTTTTGTAACCAATCGTCATGAAATGACAGAGGGCGCTGTCATCGGAAGTTAGGCTAGGATGCTTCATCGGCTTCATGTTATTCAATGGTGGGAAGTTTGTTTGCCAAGGACTTGCTGCCTTACGAAACTTCAAATTTTCACAAAACAAAGGTTAGTGGAGGGAAATCTTTTTGGCAGTACCTTTGCTACTTCGTTGTAGCTCAATCATAACAGTAATACACTAGGCAATTCAACTGTTGATCACTAAAACGCAATAGGCTTATTCGGGTGTTAGTTTGCTAGTTTTATTCAACTGTAGATTGTTTATAATGAAATTTATTTCCGAAATTAGTAACTTTTTATTCATGAAGATGTGGAAGTTGATCAAGTATTGGTTGTCACGCGTTAAACCTACTCTGTGGTTAAACTTAAGTGCAGTACTGAAATCGACTGCAACAGTTATAAGACAATAGGGAAATAATGTCAGCTATGAAAGGACTGGGAAATAATGTCAGCAATGAAAGGACTGGGAAATTCTGCATTAGCAAATAATAAAAAACATAGAAAACGGAAAAGGCAAAGCAGCTGTTTTGTGCCAGGATGTGATACTGGCTATAAATCTTGCAAAAATAAAATATCCCTCTTTGCTGTCCCCAAAATTCCTGATATGTTGAGCAAATGGGATAAGGCAATTCCCAGACCTGATAAGAAACTTGAGGAAAGTTGTGTTGTATGTGCCTCGCACTTTGAATCTAAATTCATGGAGATGCATTATCGTTCCACTATTCAAGGTAAGGAAGTTCTAACATGCCGAGACAAACCATTACTCAAGCCTGACGCCGTACCTACTATTTTCTCAAATTTAAAAGACTTTTAAAAGGCGAACGACTAATTAGTTTTTACAATTTTTAGGGGGGGCGCACATGCCCTACTCTGCCTTCCACACGTTACGCCTGTGTGTATGCTACATTAATACTTTCCTTTTTTTAAGGGTAAAAATAGTTTACAGGAACTGCATAGAATTATCCCGTTTAGACAGACTCCATGAACACACACTTCTTAATTTCTACCTTATTAAACTTTTTACTTAAGGTGCGAAAGAATTTTCCTCTCTTCACTGCAAACCCATTTGAATAGCAAATTTAGTCACATAATTATTTTAAGGTAAAGAAAAGTAAAGAAAAGTGTTATAATTTTTTTCTTCAAAAGAATGTCATCATATGATCCTGATCCCATGTTCTTACCAAGAAATTTAGTCACTCATTGCTGAAAACAGAAGTACATTATTAAATAATTTATAAAGTTTTTAGGTTACTGAATTTCAAGACCTAATTGGATTATTGGAATGCAAATTTTAAAGCCGATGTCTCATTGAGATAACATTTTCCCCTTTTTTTCCGGTTAGGTTTTAAGGGCACAACATTTTCTTTTTTTTTTTTTATTTTTACTTTATACTGTATGTTGATGTTTCAGTGATTATAAACTGCATATTGTTCTCCAGTGTTTTTGCATAATGTAACCCATGTATGACTAAAACTTCCGAAATATCTAACATTAATGTTGACGTTAGCACAATTCAAAGCTTAACTTAAACTACCATACCCTTATTAATGAATCTTGAGCACCCCGTTCGTTCTTTTGGGTGGGGGGTGTGTGTGAAAGAGGTGTGTCGACTATTTCGTATATTCTTCAGTTATCTGCTTATAAAATATCGTTCCAGGAGTACACAAAATACTGACGAGCTGGGTGTGTGTCATAGAAAGATGTGCGTTTCGTTGTCCTTCCTCCCTGAAAAGCGACGTGAAATCCGATGGCAGCGCCATCTACCGCTTTCATGATTGCGAGCAGCAAGTTTTTCTGCAAGCACGACACACTAATTCTTCTAGGCACTGTACCGTAAGGTAGTACGCCCAAACAAGTTCCTCTCAAGGTGGTGTGTGCTGAACTTAAAAGGCTTGGCGTGGCCCTGCTCGACACTGTTCATTATTTCGAAAACAGTTACCAAGATATACATGATAATACATGACTATTACTAACATACACTTTCTTCAAGAGCAGCATCAATTAATAATAATAATAGTAGTAGTAGTAGTGTTCTAGTGTAGTAAGTAAGTAATAGTAATAGTATTAATATTTATTTTCACGAATTACTGTTTCTAAATATTAGCCAAATCTTAATTAATTACACGTGACCCCCATTGAAAAATTTCCTGCAGGTGCCCATGTTCGTAGCAGCTACTTAAGTATGGCATTAGTCACCTTCAGCCCAACGGCCCTTAGTTGGAAGAAGGTTCTAAATGTTCCTAATAATGAAAATTTCGCAATATCTAGCGCACGCACATGTTATAGACCTCCATAAATATTATTTACAATTTAGTGCATGGCATTATTTTCCCAAAACGACGTTCGTGGCAGCCATTTATGTATAATATACTCTGTAAACTTGGTGTATCTGAGGTAAACTAACTGTTGCGAATTGATACACGTAACAGGTCGGGCTCGTAAGTTTAACACAAATTTGTTGCTAGTGTTACGGATGATAGTTCTTCCGGCAGATGTATAGTTCAGTTGTGACTTCGTATTTCATGAAGTGAAACCATGGCGGGGCACGCGGGGATGCTGCTCCGGGTGCAGCTCAAGAGAGAGCGCAAAATCACTGCTTACAATTTGATTCTGGAAGCGAGGTAGAAAGTCAGTAGAACAAATGACCGTATTTGTAACAGAAAGGGGGGGGAGGTCCATCCAATGCCCCCGGACACTACCATTACCGTGCTCTCCGAGTCACGGCGAATATTTAGTGGTTAAGCAGTCGGTGCTGGGATTGAACCCCCAGCCATACGATTGGAAGCTGGATACACTTTCAGAAATGCAGTCGATGTTATTCAGTATGTACGTTGCAAGATAAGAATGTCATTCACACTGTTAAAGATTCTCTGGGAGGATATTCTGTCATTACTGAGACTGCGACCATGAATACTAGCTGCATTCAGTCCTTTTGATGTACACAGTACCGAATGAACAAACTCCGAAGTAGCTGGGAAAAGCTGTACAAATGGTCACAGTTGTATTTTTATTTTTTATTGATGGTTTAACGACTACTGTGAGCAACTCAGTGAGCTGTAAGTAGTCACCGGGATTCGAATCCAGGCCCTTCTCTGACGAATGCTCATAGATTTAGACCACACACACACAAACACACAAACAGAGCGCGAGAGTGATGGGGGCGCAATATTTTGCGGTTTGCCCCGTGTGCAGAAATGTCTTGTTACGTTTCTGAGTGAAGACAGCTTTACCTTACGAGTCGCTTGGTGTAGGATAAGGTGTGGTCATAGTCAACAGTTATATGATATGGCTGGGTCAACGACTGACTGTATTTTCAGCAAAGGTAGTCCATCTGATTTTTGTTTTCCTTCTATCCTACCTTTCAATCACATTACAACTCATTGTTCGACGTTAGCTACCAGAACATATTTGTAATAATGAGTAATAATAAATATTTCCCAACTCTTGTGTTAACTCTCCACGTTTTGTAAACGCTCTTTTGTAATCGAAGCATTTTCTGCCGCAGGTAGAAGAATGCGTACCGAAAAATATGATCTATACTCGGGGCAAACTTAACCTGTCATTGGAAGGAAGGCTACAGAGTGTATACTTCCACTGCATAAAATAGTTCCGGTCTAAAAGCTCGTACTCCAGCTTCAACTGGCACTTAAAAAGGACACAGATGTTCAATACGTTCTGTGTGTGTGCATTTAAAATATTCAGATCTCAGTTTCAGCGGCATTTCTAAAAAATACAGATATTCGTGTTTTGGTGACGTCACTGATAGTTCTCTGTCACAGCATTCTTGTTTGGGTCAGAGTTAAGCTGTCAACCCAGGGGATATTTATTGCTGTGGGGGGTGGGGGGTCATTAGCGACAGGATGAGGGCGAAAAAAGTGTTTCCGAGGGCATTTCGCGTTTCTCCTTCTTGATTGTTGTTTTAAAACACTCTTCTGTCTTTTCGGTTTTTTCGAATGGCATCTGCCTGTCACTCGAGTGTATTTCAGCCGCATAAAATTGGGAAACCATTACGAAGCTCTGCTAAGGGGATCGTTATGAATGTTTTCACTAAATTGATGGAAAATCTCTCGCCGAATAAATCGGAAAATTAAATAACAGTTCTTACGGCAGATCTCACTGGCGTTTCAAGTCGCACCATTGCGAGAATGAAGGTTGAATTTAGTATTGAAGTACCTCAGATCCATCGGCAATTTATTTCTTCAAATTAAAATACAATTCTCGCTTGGCTTACATAGAACGTTTTCTCGAAATCAGTTTGGAGTTCCCAATTCAGTTCTCAATATAGGCCAAGAAAACTTGGAAAACTGCCACACATTCAAAGTGTTCCTCGGAGGAACAGCAATTTGTGCTCGGCCCATCAATGAAAAACATGTGGCAATTTTCCAATGCGTGGCAATTTTCCAATGTGTGGCAATTTTCCAAGTTGCTGAAAGATGTGTGGCAGTTTACAGTGAACCCTAAAATATCATTTACCACAGAGACGGGCTCTTGTCCAGTACTTATGGCAACACAGGGTAGTTAAAAATGCATACACATTTAACGGTTGTGTTATATAAAAAAAAAAAAATCTAATCAAGGCAAAATTTTGGAAAGAACGAAATTTTACGCATAACTGATGACATGGTAAAAATACCTTTAATTAAATCCCACAGTTGGTAATCTTCAAGCAGTAAGTATAAATAAATGAAATATTTAAAATTAAAAAAAAAATGTGAAAACAAAATTAGGCCACTTAAGACTTCTTCCCGTGTTTAGCAAAGATAATTTCATTTTAAAAGAAAGAAACGTTACACGCTCTGTAACACATCAAAAAAAAAAAAAAAGAGATAGAGAGAGAGAAATAAACTGCTTGTCTACCGGTCTGCAAAGCGCGCGGGGGTGGGGAGGGGGTTAAAATAGAGGGGTTTGGTAAGGGATCACGGTGACAGACAGCCAGCCCTGAGGGCTTGTGGGAGAAGTTTTCTGAGTGAAGGTTAATTACACAATATTAGTGCGGAGTAATACTGGGAGTGAAAAGGTCACCGTAGCTTCGGCCTCATTGCCAGGATAGCTTTGCCCCGAGTATAGTGTTTGGAACACCGGCCTCAGCATGTTCTCTGCTGGTTTATCTCATGGGGTCACAATTTCATTGTGCAGTTGCAATCTTCGTTTTCTTGGATTTGCGCATGACGTAACTCTGGGAGCAAACACGACGCCGCACAGAATCTATGGCTTGGGAATGCAAACTCAAACTCGCTCACGTTCTTAGAAAAAACCAAGATTATTAGATGAAAAAGCATTTCACTTTGGTGAATAGACCTGTGTTGATGTTTTGATATTACTGTGTCTTCGTAATTTGCAAATATACTTTATAATTACTAAGTAATCTTGACGGGTTTAAACTCGTTCACATGCTTAGAAAAGCATTTCGCTTCGTTGAATAGGCCTGTTGATATTTTGCAATTCATTACTTTTCGTCATAATTGGTAAATAAACTTCATAACTAGCTATTTTTCAACATCAGTTGTGCATATTATTGTCTGTGTAGCACAATTTGCCTGGATGTGCAATAGCAGGATGTTTATCCTACAGTAGGAAGACTCAAGGTTCGGATATTATTTACATTCTTTTTCTGCAAATCCTGATTTGGAAAAACTCTGGTTACTAAAATGTAAACGAAAGGATAATTTTAAAGTTAAAAATGCAAGAATTTTCTCGAAACGTTTTACTGTTGACAGTTATGTTCGTGACTTAAAATTAGAATTACTTGGATTACCTGGCAGAAAGAAATTGATAGCAAATGCTGTACCTATACTCAATCTTCCAGGTTAAATTGGCCATGAGCGTATTACAACTGCTAATCCTCATGAATCGTCATCCTCCGTTCCTAGCGATCTGAATGTTAGTTCTGCAGCAAATAGATTACATGAACTTGAAGAAAGAAAACGAGCATTGAAAACACTTCACAATGTGTCTCCAAAGAAAACAAAATTGATAAATCCGTGTCAACTGATATTACGTCATCATCTTCAGCTGATGTTCAACTTCTGATGACGAAGATAAGGCCACTGGAATTAAGAAATGAAACATTAAGTGTTGAGTGCACCAAATTCAGAGTGCAAAATAAGTGCCTTAATTACAAACTTGAATCTACTTGGAGGGATTTGCGTGAATGTCTGAATAACTCAGCTTCACAAGTGACAGCTGACGTGAGTAAAGTCTTACGTAAAATATTTACAGAAAACCAGATTCGGTGTTTGCTTTATGACAAAAAAATGTTCACGGGGTAAAGGATGACATATGTAAAGCAATTACATTGTGGGCTATATCTGTTAAATCCTACAACTTTTTCCTCTGTATTAAATTTAAGATACCAAATCTAAGTTAAATAATTGAGTTCAAAAAATTATGTTGTTAATTTTTTGTGTGCTGTCAGTAGCTTAATATCATGCCAACTTAACTTAAAGCAGTCCCTTTCCGTGGATTTGAGCTAGCCTATGTTGGGAGGAAGGTTTAGGCAGGGACGGACCATGGCACACTATCATAAGCTTTATTTTTGTTTTCATTTAAATTCTGCCTGCCATTGCAATAGCATTATATAATTTTTGATAGCTTTTTATGCTTTAGTGCCACGTGTTAAAATAAATTGAAAAGCGAACATTTCGGGCGAATTTGTGTTTGTATTTGAAGGCTACTAAGTGGAATTCTGTAAACAACAATAAGATTTATTTTGCAAAAATTAAATGCTGAATAACATATTGTTTCTTTAGCCCGTTAACGGGACTACTTGATGCGGAGATAATCGAAAGGCTAGACTTTAAATAGTTTGGATTTTTAAGAATTTATTTTCGCACTTACAATAACTTTTTGTAAATATAACTTCCCGCGAACTACGGAACTACGAAGTTCAGCAATATGTTTGTTTACAGCATTGCCCGTACATTTCTTTATACAAAAGCTGTTAATATATTTTGTTTTCAAAATTAATTAATTCACGAAAGAGGAAATAAAAAATCACTGATAAATATGTTAATCTTTGAAGTTTGAAATTACTAGTATTTGAAAACATTTTCCTTCGCGTTTATTTCCATTCCTTGCTAACGTGTAAGCCGTAGCAGCCAGCTGCGATGGCTCTCCCCTCTCGCTGCTTTGCCCCCAGTGCGACGTCATTTCGCCAGCCAATGATAGCTCGTATCCGAAGTGGCTCAACCTAAAGAGATATCTAATAACCTTGGTATATCCGGTCTGGAGGCTCATTATTACGGAGACGACGTACAAAAGAGAGAAACAGAATTCTTCATTGTAATAACCGTAATGTTAGGATTCATCCCTTTGAAACTTGCGTGGCAGGTAAACTGCGAGTTCCGGGACAGAGTTGAACTAAACGCCCACTCCTTTTCTTACCGTGCCTTCAGGTATCGGCGGGTCTTCTGGCCTCGGATTGTTACCGGTTCAAGGGAAGATTATTACTTCCACTGGGGAACTTCATTCTCCCCTTGTTTCGGCTTGCTATCCTGCATTACCGGATCCTTTTGAATGGTTAGTGAATGTATTATTTCATTGATTTGTGTTTCCTGAGTTCTGCTAACTTCTCGGATCGAACGTGAGGCGCTTCGAGGACGCCGTTCTCCGATCGGTCGATTCAGTGTTCATCTGCTTTGCGGTTAAGATCCAGTTTCGGTTAACGGATTCGACGTTCGGAGTGCTGTGCTTCGGGGTGTTGCTTGCCTGTGTTACCTTAGAAGAAATAGTGTGACGTGCTCCCTAAGATGTGTATCACGGTGTTGTGACGAATCATCATGAAATGACAGAGGACGCAGGCATCGGAAGTTGCGTTAGAATGCTTCATCGCTTATGCTATTCAGTGGTGGGAAGTTTTTGCCGCCTTACGAAACTTTAAATTTTCAAAAAATACAGGTTAGTGGAGGGAAATCTTTTCGTCAGTATCTTTCATAGAGGTAGGAATAAGGGAAGAAAGCACTCTCCGTTGGCGCAATGCAATCCAATTGAAGCCAGCGAAATGTCAAGCCTGTGACATGAGCAGACTATGCAATAGCTGTTAGTGCTGTGCGAGGCACGAAGTTGGGAATTTGCTTTTAATATAAATAAAATTGCTCTTGTTTATTATATTAATCGGTGATATACTGTTCTCAACGATATTATTAGTGAACATCAAACAAAGATCTTCGCTCTTTCCACGTTTTTTTTAATTATTAGTGAGTTGATTTATCAATGTTTAGGACGTTACGGCTACTTCCACATTTTTAGAATTTTGGAAATTTTCGGCTGACTTCTGGGGGATGAGCTAAGTACCAGTGTTTTTCTCATTTTGTAGGTAAAACCACCGTGTAATTTCATACTTTTTAAAGTTGTGTGTATGGTAATCTAAGTTTAGTGACGGGTTTTAACCTAATTTTAGTGACGTTTTATAGAGATCTGCTCTTAAATTGAAGAGAATATGATAATGTACACAAATTAATGTTAAGCTGTAATACCCCAATATTACTTTATCATAGAGATATTATGATTTTGCCTTTTCACCTGTGAACATGCACATACCTAGAAAGATTGCTTTAAAGAAAGAAATTGCTTGGAATATTCACCATATTGGTAAGGCTTTCCATCCGAATGAACAAGCAAGTGCCTTGAAAGAGGATTTTTCTGAACAAATTGCTTAGAGCACACATCACAATAATGAGGCTTTTCACCTGTGTGAAGGAGGATGGGTTGGTAATTGTTTGGAGCATAGATCACATTGGTGAGGCTTTTTCTTGATGTGAATGAGTAAATGCTTCGTGCATCTACCGTGGTTCAGAAAAGAACTCTAGAACATTTATTCGTTCATTGTAACTTTTCAAAACATATCTAGAATTGGTTGCATCAATATTTAAATTATAAAGATAAATTTTCGACTCACCCAATCTTATGTCATCTTCCTCTTTCTTGTTCTGAATCTAAAAATTTACTAATACATCATGTAAATAATTGCAATTGCAAAATATATCATTTGGAAAAACACAACGCCTTATCTTTTGAACAACAATCTAAAAATACAGAGCAGATCAAAATTGCTAAAATGTGATCTTAGAAGATATTTGAAATTTTGAAACCAGATATAACGGTGCTAAAAAGATTTTTAATAAATGGAAGCGTTTGACTCCATTTATTTATAAGAAATGATCGAAAGTTCTTCATGAAATTATATTGTAACTAGTTTTTATTTTAAATATTTGTAGGTAAGATGTTGTGTTAGCATTTTATTTTAATCGTTAAAATATAGTCAATAATTTAATTTTGGCTATATTCCTATCTTTCCAACAATTTACTGACCACTAGTAAAATATACAAAATAAGTCATTTGACATATGGGATTATTATAGATAAAGAAAAAAATAACTGTCACTAATAATAGTAATGTAAAGGATGTATTGAAGTTTTTTTCAATCTCATCTTTTATATTTCTGGTTCTATTTTTTTACATCACTTTCCTGTCTTTTCTTGCTTTAAACAATTATTTTGCTTATTCTACTTTTCGTCAGTTTTTTTTCCTGAAATGCCTTTGACAGGAACCTCATATGTTTTGTAGAGTGTCCTTCAAAGGGATTCCTAGATAAATTGTATAATTCCTGTTGCAAGCGGTCACTCTTGCGCAGGCTCCCACCTCCTCAGTTGGTTGTCTGCTCTGGATGGCATTATGAGGAAATGTTACTTATTACAGGTTCCACTCTTATGAATATTTCATATTTCAAAATTTAGAAAAAAAAAATTAAACACAATATTTTATTCTTTACTAAAATTAAGCAAGAATGTGCGAATAAATGCTAAAACCAGGTAAAAGAATAATAGTTTCCTAAAACAGTTCTTTAACAGTCGCTCATGCGCCGGAGTTTGGTAAGTTTCGGACATGAGGTATAAATCAAAGAAACAACACATTTTGAGCAAATTGCTTGGAACATACATTAGCCGCCCCGGTAGCGCAGTGGTCTAAGCGATGGCCTCTGATCATTCGTCCGAACGGGGTCCTGGTTCGAATACCGGTGAGGTACGGATGTTGTGTTTGTCTTTCGGCACTGGCTCTCTCCCTTCCCTGGAACCAGTGACCCTAAATTAGGGACGGGCGACTGCTTATAGCCCATTGAGTTGCTCACGGTGGTCGTTAAACCTCCATTTAAAAAAAAAAAAACGTACATCACATGTGTGAGGCTTTCTCCGTGTTAATGAGTAAATACTTCGAAAGAACACTTTTGTGGAGCAAATCGTTTGGAGCATACAGAACATTGGTGAGGTTTTCCCCTCGTCTGAATGAGTAAATGCTTCTAAAGATCACTTTTTCGAGCAAATAATTCTTTTTTTTTTTTTTTTAATTGAAGATTTAACAACCCCCCGTGAACAACTCAATGGGCAATAAGCAGTCTCCCGTCCCTAATTTAGGGTCACTAGTTCCAGGGAAGGGGAGAGAGACAGTGCCGTAAGACAAACACAACATCTTTGCCTCAACGGGATTCGAACCCGGACCCCATTCGGACGAATTATCAGCGGCTATCGCTTAGACCACTGCGCCACCGGGCCGGCGCAAATTATTTGGAGAATACATACGAGTAAATTGCTTGGAACAAACATGTTGGCAAGGCTTTTTACCTGTGTGGATAAGCACATGCTCCAACAGATGACTTTTCTGAGTTTCTATTAGAATGTTTTCCTCTCTTAGCACAACAAAATGTCATACTGTTCCACGCCATTCTGTCAATCAAAATGGGAAATTAATTTGGTCACATCTAAATTGACTTCATATACGCGCTTTACTACTAAATGGTCTTCGGAAATTAAAAGATTTCATATTAAATGTTTCTCCTTTGCTTACCTGTGAAAAGTAACTGCAATTCAACAGTTGATCGCTAAAACACAATAGGCTTATTCGGGTATTAGTGTGCTTGTGTTATTCAACTGTGGATTGTTTATAACGAAATTTATTTCCGAAATTAGTAACTTTTTATTCGTGAAGATGTAGAAATTGATCACGTGTTAAACCTACTGTGTGGTTAAACTTAAGTGCAGTACTGAAATCGACTGCAACAGTTATAAGATCATAGGGAAATAATGTCAGCTATGAAAGGACTGGGAAATTCTGCATTAGCAAATAATAAAAAAAAACATAGAAAACGGAAAAGGCTAAGTAGCTGTTTTGTGCCAGGATGTAATACTGGCTATAAATCCTGCAAACATAAAATATCACTCTTTGCTGTCCCCAAAATTCCTGATATGTTGAGCAAATGGGATAAGGCAATTCCCAAAGCTGATAAGAAACTTGACGAAAGTTGTGTTGTACTCTATTTTCAATTCATTAAAAGGCTTATTTTCAAAGCCACACTATGCAACTAAATGGAAAGCATTAAGTTTCAATATTTACTTTGATCCCATGTTCTCACCAAGAAATTTAGTCACTCATTGCTATAAAATGAAGTACATTATTAAATAATTCATAAGGTTTTTAGGTTACTGAATTTCAAGACCTAATTGAATTATTGGAATGCAAATTATAAAGCCGATGTCTCATTGTAAAAATATTCCCCCTTTTTTTTCCGTTAAGGTTTTGAGGGACAAAACGTTTTCTTTTCTTTTTTTCATATTTATTTTATACTGTAAGTTGATGTTTCAGTGATTGTAAACTGCATATTGGTCTCCAGTGTTTTATCATAATGTAACCCATGTATGACTAAAACTTCGGAAATATCTAACATTAATGTTGACGTTAGCACAGTGCAAAGCTTAACTTAAAGTACGATACGCTTATCAATGTATCTTGAACACCCCGTTCGTTCGTTCATTTTTTTTTCTGGGGGGGGGGGGTAGCGTGGTTAAGGAGGTGTGTCGATTATTTCGTATATACTTAAGTTATCTGCTTATAAAATATCGGTCAAGAAGTACACATAATTCTGACGAGCTAGGTGTGTAATAGAAAGATGTACGTTTTCGTCGTCCTTCCTCCCTGAAAAGCGACGTGACATGCGATGGCAGCGCTATCTACCGCTTTCATGATTCCGAGCAGCAAGTTTTTCTGCGAGCACGACACACTATCTCTTCTAGGCGCTGTACCTGTGTGTGTGTTTTGTTGGTGTGGGAAACAGTTAGATATTCTTTGGTGTGGGTGCCTTGGGGAGGATTTTTGTTGTTGTGTGGTGTGTGTCTGGCGTGTGCCGGTTCTGTGTGTGTGCTTGAAGGAAGGAGGCTTCCTCGTTTTTGGAGAAGCCTGTTGCTTTCCGCCGGTACCTCCTCTGATGTTGCCATCTGTGGGGTGACATGGCACTGGGTCTATTCCGAAGGAGGAAATTCCTCCTGCATGCACATTTTGGAGAGCCGTCGTGCTAGGAGACTCCGCCGTCCGAATATATGGTGTTGCGTCGGGATTAAAAGTGTCCTTGTTTGTGGAACCGTGGCGTGTGTATCGGGGCGTGTTGCTTTTCGCACACAGTTGTTGTATGGGCTAGTGACAGCCCCGCAAATTATTTTATGGCAGCACGATATCCGTCGGAGCCTTTTTGGGAACTTCCTGTTATGAGGAATAAAGTCATTCTTACTTGTAACTTCCGCTATTTCTTAAGCAACCGAGCATTACGAAACCCAAAAAATTCCCATTGTAGCTGTGAATAGTTTTTGAGTTATGGCAGCTACAAATCACAGACACACACCAGAGGTAGACTAAATCAGGTTCGGGGGAACCAATTTAAAATGTGCGTTTCTGCTGAAATACCGAAGTCGATCCGCGCCGCCGCCGCAATTACAGTACTTTTTCATATGTATGAGAAGAAAAAACTGGAGGTAAGGGGTTTGTGTCAACAAAAAATGTTATTTTTCAAGAATGGTTGGAAAAGTGAGGGGGGTGGGCAAAATATATGCTGTGGGCAGGGCCCCGATAACTTTAAATGTGCCACTGTATAAGGGTACCATTTACTTCGCGGACCGCGGATGGCCTAGTGGTCAACGTTCGTGACTGCCACGGAAAAATCTCAGGTTCGATCGCACGCCGTGCGTCGGATGGGCACGTTAAGCCGTCGGGCTACGGGAACTGGATCTCCCGGTTATAAATAAAGGCGTCATCCTCCCCTTTCTACCTCGCTTCCGTGTCACTTTCCTATCGGACATTCTAGCCCAAATATCCTTGCTTCCTATTTCTAAGGGTTGTTTTTGACCTGGGATCAGCCACTCTCTTCCTAAATTCCTCTACATATGATCTGATCTGGCACGGTGTACTTCGCACTCCATAGTACACTAGTACTGTTGCATAAAGGTTAATAACCTGTGAATCATAGTATTGTGTGACATCACTAAGTATGTGCTCAGAGCAGTGGCGACTCCTCTATTGGTGCACATGAGCACGTGAACCCCCAAAACAGAAAACGAAAGTAAGAAATTAAAATATGAAAAGTTAAATAAAATAAAACAGCAAAGACATTTCCAGGTTCTGCCAATTTTGAGACGCCCCCCCTTCTCCCTCTCTCTAAATATCCTAACAAGACGCGAATGTAATGGTATAAAATTCGAAAGTTAGCAGCATAGATCGGCCGGCCTTACGTCAATCGCACGTGCGATAGAAGAAATTACTTGAAAGCCAGTGTGTGTCGAATAAGCGCCGCTCATAAGCTTCCAATTCGCACAGTCTTCAGTGTGCGGGAGCTCACGTAGATTGATTGGCAGTTTGTTATTCGTCCGGATTCTCCTTTAGTTTGCGGCAACAAGTGGTTAATGTAGTTGTTTATCAGTTTTTAATCTGCTTATTAGTTTTTATAGAACGTTTTATTGTGTGTAAGATGATATGTAAACAGTTAAGACGGCACTTAGGTAAATCAGTATTTCTGATCTAAAGCAATTACATTTTTCAACGTTGCCGCTGGTAAGAAAAATTGAATTTAAAATGCTCAGGTCAACACTTAGGCTTAAGCTGATCCAGGTGACAAAATGTAAAACTAGAGATTTCCAATGGGAATTCAAACCCGACTTATATGAGAAATATTAATGGATCTGTGTATGTAAATTAACTAACAGGCTCTTTTGTTTTCACTGTCTCCTGTTTGCAAAACAAAGTGGTGATTCAAGTTGGGTGGGTTACGGTGTTGCTGATTTATCACATCTAACTCAAAAAATAAACATCACTGCTCCCAATCACATTTAAACTCCACATTAGAGTTTAGTTTGCTGGGAAAGGTTGATATTCGCCAGCAGCTTGACAGTGCATTCCGTTCGAATGTTAAAATACACAATGAGCAAGTAACCAAAAATCGTTATGTTATGTCCAAAATTATTGACTGCATTCTGTTTTGCGGCGCATTTGAGTTCTCACTTCGAGGACATGATGAACGCGATGATTCATTAAATCCAGGCGTTTTTAGAGGTCTTATAAACTTCTCAGCAGAACTTGATGGCTGTTGCAAAAGACCATCTCACTACTGCCATTGTTTTTAAAGGAACATCAAAAGAAATTCAAAACGATTTATTAGACTGTATGTATGCTTACTGTTTGCCAGAACCACATAAAAAATGAAATCTCAAAAACAAATTTTGTAGCAGTGATAGATGAAACTACTAATGTTTCATCTGCTTCCCAATCGGTTGTCGTTTTTCGATACATTTTAGGTAACTGACAACCAATTGAGAGATTCTGGGAATTCACTAATCCCCCTGGACATGATGCAAAATCTACCGCTGGATGTATTCAAGCTAGTTTGGAAAAACTTGTAGACAAAGCCGAGAAATTGATATCCCAGAGCTACGACGGTACAAATGTGATGAGTGGTCACCACGCAGGTGTTCAGGCTATTATTAAACGTACCTATAAGAATGCACATTTTGGGTATTGCTACGCACATCAGCTAAATTTGATTTTCGATCAAGCAACCAGTCAGAATCAACAAGTTCGAGAATTTTTTTCCAACCTAAGTGACAGTACTAAATTTTTCAGTAACTCTCCACAGAGGATTGCTATTCTAGTTGAAACTGTTAGAAAAGGATACCTCATGGTTCAGCCACCAGGTGGAATTTCAAGAGTCGAACCATCAATACAGTGTATGAATACAGGGAACAGTTAACTGAATGCATGAAAAAGTAGTCCTCATCAAAACAAGTTGTAGCAATACATCAAGCAGGGGTTATTCGGGGTATGTTGGAAGACCTCGGTATTTGTGTTTTGGCTTAGTTTTTCACAATATTATGCCACGTGTGGATGTTTTATACAACCAGCTTCAAAAAACACTAACTGATGCAGCACTCATTCGAAAGCATGTAAACACTTTCCAGCAATCAATGGAAAAAGAAAGGAAAAGAATGGACACAGTGACCATGAAGATATCAGAAACAGAGGAAACATCAAAGAAAAGGAAGAAAGAAATTATTAACATAAATAAAACTGTGAGAGCTAAAGAGATATGTGATGTTATCACGAATCAAGTAAAAGATAGATATTCTTTTATAATTCACTACTCTGCTGTTTCTCTCTTCCAAGCTGAAAAATTTCAGGAGTACGAGAAAGTTTCCAAATCAGCTTGTTGAGCAAACAAGATGTTTATCCCATGTTACAGAAGGATCGCCTGAAAACTGAACCAAGAGTAATTTACAGAAGACAAGATTTCAGAAATATGAATGGTGCCATTAGTCTTCTACACTTCGTTACAGAAAATAACTTGCGCACTACGTTCTCGGAGACCTACAAATTGTTGCTAATTATTTCTACAATTCCAGTGACAACCGCTAAGGCCGAGAGATGTTTCTCAACTTTAAAACGAGTTAAGACATTTTTAAGAAGCTTCAAGAGTGAGGACAGACTGACCGCTCTAGCCGTGCTCTCAATTGAAAAAAACATGATAAATGACATACCTAAACTCAACGAAAAAAAATTTTTTGCCTCAAAAAGAGATAGGCGGATTGACTTAATTTACAAAAATTGCACTTGAGTAATCAACATTCCCTTTGAATGTTTACCTTTGAAGTAAATTGTAAGCACTATTGTAATAGAATCTAGTTAAGCTATTAGGGGATGATGGACTGACCCGGTAGGAAATAAGCAAGTTATTCCTTAGATGACGATACAGCGGGGGCGTCAGGTTGGTGAGCATACTTATCAGATGGATGCAGGACATTGCGAAAGCTGAGACACTAAATCTAAGATAACAGTATTATGACAACCAGCTGCCAGTATGGTAAGTCAACTGATTCGTCTCTGATACAACCGTTGGAATTTCGAGTACGTGTCTGGCAGCCCGCCCGGGTGTGTGTGCCGGCGTGGAGCACGGTGTTGGCGGTCTTTGTGAAGTGCTCGTGCCAGCCGTACGTGGGCGCCTAGACTTACCAGTGCAGGAAAAGTACAAGTCGTCATGGCCACGCTACTTTGCTCCGCCGATACTGCGGTATTTTTGGACGTAGCCTTTACCGCTATTGTTTAGCGAGCGCGTGGTCTTGGTCTTCACTGTTAGTGTTAGCGAGCACGTGGTCTCCACTGTTAGGGTTAGCGAGCACGTGGCCTTCATTGTTAGTGTTGTGTTTTGTGTGCCTTTTACTTTGGATTACTTAAGAAAGAACTGTAAGTACTTTTTACCTTATTTTCATTAAGTAGAACTTGTTTTCGTGCTTTTTATACATATTTATTTGTTAAAGGACAGAATTTGGTCCTAAACAATGGCTTTGAGCAAGGCCTCCGCTAAGAAGGAAAACTATCTCCTTGTTTCCCATACGGGTCTTACTGCTTCCCAAGTCGGTAAAGCGATCTGGGAACACTTGGGTTCACCTGCTGAACAGCTTTTTCATTTTGTGCGGGTCGTGAATCCGCAAAAATTTGAGATCGTTTTGAAGCGTACTGACTATTATTTGCAGCTCGTGGGCAAAACTCTCTACCACGAGTCTTCCGAGATTCACTGTTCTAAAGGGGACACAAACATTAAAGTTGTCTTCTGTAAGTACCTCCCATGCCAGGTAACTAATGAAACGGTTAAAGCCGTTTTCAATGTTTTTGGAAGGGTGCTTAATGTTAGGTATGAGGTTAGAAAGGGGACCGAAATATACATGAAAGGAGCCTTCTCGGGAACGAGAATTGTCACTCTTGACATGGACAAAGCCGTTCCTAATTTCATGTATGTTTCCCATTTTAGATGTATGAATGTGTACAATGGGCAGGTCCGTGTGTGCCGGCGATGTGGACACGGGGGGCACATCGCTGTTGACTGTGCTAAATACTCTTGCGAGAATTGCAGAGCTCTCGGTCATAATTTCAAGGACTGTAAAGATCCTTGCGGGAAGTGCAAGTCTCCACAACATAAGAGACCAGAATGTGTTGTCCGTACTTTTGCCCAGATGGCCGGAGCCGGACAATCCCAGGTAAACCAAGATGATTTTAGATGCGCTTGACGCCACGGAGAAGGTGGGGGAAGCTCGTGAAGCTGGGGGAAATTCCTCGAGTGGCGAGGTAGTAGAAACCCACCAACTTCGTGGCTCGGGGAGCGCCCAGGAGGAAGCCAAGAAATGGTGAGGCGGAGAAAGTTTCTCCAAAAAATGATAAAGATAATTCTTTTTCTACAGGTCAACTCACGGTGGACAAGAGGTTTCGTTCACCAGAGGCTGGAGACGGTTACACTACGGTTATCAAAAAGTCAAGAAAATTCTCTAGTGAGGATATTAAGCAAATGGCAAATCATGGAGTCAGTATTATTGACGAGGATGTGAAAATGGTGGGCAAAGATAGTGAGAAAATGGAGGTTTGGTCAGGTGAAAAGGAAGGAGAAATTTGTGTGACTGGTGTGGATGTGAATGTGGAATTTTTCGACGGTAATGATTTCCAACTTGAAGTTGATAATGGGTTTGAAAAGGTAAAAATTGATGTCACTAGTGTATGTAAAGTTAGTGATGATTATGTTTGTTTTGTCGAGGAGATCTGCACTCCCATCTCCTCAAAAAACAACGAAGTTGAGAGGTTTGGTGCAGTCGACACGACTGAAATTGATGAAATCCCGAGTTTTGATAAAGTCGAGCCAGCGACGGATCCAGTGCAGGATATGTTCCCGGGGCAATCCGACGACGCCGGTGGTTGGATTGAGTGCACGGGCTCTCCTGCAAGTGGGCAGGAAGCTTGCATCCCATAGCGGAGCTGTGGAGGTTCAGCAGCGGCCCTGGACTCCCGAGGGGGAATCTGGGACGGCTTCTCCACCCCTCCTGCGGACGCCAACGGAGTCCGAGGAGGGTCCCCGCAGTGAAGCGGTGCTTTTGACCGAGTCTTCTGCGAACGGCGGCCACCGTGGTAACGAGGCGAAAGTGCCGTGGGAGGCCGCCGGGGCAGGCTGGCACTCTGTCGAAGAGAGCGCGCCTGCCGGCGACGGGAGTTCGGAGGCCAAGCAGCACTCCGATACTAGGGGCAATAGATTTTTTTGCAGGGAATCCGATCTTTCTGCGGATTCTGAGGAAGAACGGTTGGCTGAGCAGATGGCCGAAGATATGAGGGCTAAGTTCAAGCGTCAGGGAAGACGGCTGACCCAGGCCACCTTGATGCGGCGAAGGATCTTGCCAAATTGGCGAAGTCGGGATTCGCTAGAAAGGAGCACGTCGTTCCGACGGTTACCGGTCATAAAAGCCGACGACGGAGAAACTGTGCGGATACGAAGGAGACAGAGGGACGCAATAGATCGAGATCTTGAAGGTGTGTTGCTTTTTTGGTTGGGTTCCTATCCTTCAGTTTTTGAACATGGGTGTTTGTTTTATGTGGTGTTTTTTGCTAATATACTACTTCTTTTTTCAGATTGTGGTAAGCATGGCGCATAATTACCAAGGCACCGATCTGCGTATTGGCACGTTGAACGTTTACGGTCTCCGTACCGTCAAAAAGCAGAAGTGGCTCGCGGGCTACTTCAGGGAGTCGGGTGTTGATTTTTTGCTGGTGCAGGAAACACACCATAAGAAGCCCGAGCAGGTTTTTGCGTTCCGTAGAAACACCGGGCTGAATTGTAGGTATTCTCTTGGAGCGAATGGCTTCACTGGGGTGGCCATTGTCTACAGGCCGCAGTACGAGGGTAGCATCACGCAGATGCAGACTGATGGGGACAGTCGCGTGTTGGCTATTTCGGTTAATAGCGGATTGATGTTCATTAAGATGGCAAGTGTTTATGTTCCGGTGGAGGGTCCTCTCCGGAGCGGCTTTTATGACCAGCTTCCGTTCTTCCTTAGGGGAAGCGGAGATTTTCTGGTCGTCGGTGGGGATTTCAACTCGGTTGTGGATAAACATATCGATCGGTTGAGTACTCACAGGTGCAGGTGTTCAGAGCCGTAGAGAAGGGGTCTTACGGATCTGACTAAGAACCAAGAACTTAAGGACGTGTGGAGGCAGCTGTTCCGGCAGGAGCCGGGGTTGACGTGGCACAGGAATCATTTGGCTTCTAGGGTCGACATGCTGTTGGTCTCAAAGATGGACTGGGTTATGGGAGCCGAGATTTTAAACCCTAACTCACAGCCGTTGTTTGTTTCTGATCACAGCGTTGTCGTGATGGACGTCTGTGTGCCGGCGCCGAGGGAGAGGAAAGCGACAACGTGGCGCCTAAACGTGTCAATGTTAGACGACGTTGAAGCGCTGTCGCGTGTCCGTTCGATCTTGGAGGCCGGTGCAGAAGCGGCCACCGATGACGAGATTGGCGGTTGGGAGAGGGCGAATGACGAGGTCCGGAGCACCTTGGTTGCTCGGGGTAAGGAGTTGGCGAGAGCTAAGCGGGGGGACTCATGTTTTTCTGATGAACTTCTTGAACGCGGCTCTGAAGGGTAATGAAGACGGGTGTATCCTTCGGATCATTACCCAGATAAGGCAAGAGATTTCCGATTTTTATAGAGGCATCGGCTCTGAAGTTCAACTTCAAGGTGCTATTAGGAGTTTTGAGCAGGAGCGGGATATTAATCACATTTACCGGAAGCTCGAGGCGGAGCGGAAGAGGGAGAACCTTTAAGTTTTTGATATTGATGGTACCAAGGTGAGGGATATAAAGCAGATCCTGCAGGAAGCTGCTAGGTATTACGGCGATCTCTTCTCCAGCGAGGAAACTGATCCTGCCGTCATGGATATGTGGTTGGAGGGTACGCCGAGGATCCCAGACGAGGACTTGGATAGCCTCGAAGAGGAGTTCTCGGTGTCCGAGGTAAGGGTGGCGATTCAGGCCCTTTCGCCAGGTAAGTCTCCGGGTTGTGATGGTATCCCGTCGGAGTTTTACAAGAAGTTTGTTAATGTGTTAGCGCCCTGGCTTACCAGGGTGTACAACGAGATTGTGCAGGTGGGCGTATGCCGGGGGCCATACGGAGGAGCATGGTCACTTTGCTGTGCAAGACCGCCGACGCCCCGTCGAGGGAGTTAAAGTGGTTGGAGACCGGTGTCTCTCTCCACAGTGGACTATAAGATCCTTGCGAGGGTCATCAATAGCAGGCTTGCTAAGGTGGCCGTTCATGTCATTGGCGCTAACCAGACGTGTGGTATCGGGGGGCGCCGGATGCAATGGAATACTAGGTGCATTCGAGACGCTATCACTTACCTGGGCGAGAAGGGCATTAAGATGGGGCTCTTCTTGGCAGACCAGAGCAAGGCTTTCGATAGGGTATCGCACGAGTTTGTCGGAAGATTGTTAGAAGCCCACGGCTTCGGAGTATTTGTCCGAAGTGCGATTGGGACGTTGTACAGAGATCTCTCCGGGAGAGTCATTATTGCCTGTCGACACTCCCCCTCTTTGAGGTTCAAAGAGGAGTGAGGCAGTGATGTCCTCTCTCTCCCCTTCTGTTTGTTTTGGTCTTGGAGACCCTTTTGAGAAGGGTTGCTGGGAAGGATAGTGTTAGCGGTTTTCCGGTCCCGGGGAGGAGGGAGTCGTTGAAGTACCTTCATACGCAGATGTCTCCTTCTTCGTCGACTCGGAAAGGAGCTTGAACCGGATGCGTGATGCTTTCGCTGAGTACTGAATTGCGACCGGTGTCCATCTCAATGAAGAGAAGTCGAGTATTATGCTCTGGGGCAAATGGGAGACGTCAGCGGTTACAGGTTTAGCTGTGACCGATGGACCCGTTCGGATATTCGGTATCCAGTTTCCTAAGGAAGGGGTCCACCTGAGCACCTTTGGTAAAGTTCTGGCGGAGATGAAGAAGGAGAAAGAACGGTGGTAGGAGGTGGGCATTTCGAGAGTGAATCGGGCCAAGTTAGCTAATTCGCTACTAGTTTCGAAATGCGCTGTTCCCGGGGAAATTGAGTCCCCACCCGTAAGTACCATGAAGCAGATGGAGAAAACGGTCTTTGGCTTCATTTGGGCCGGGAAGAAGACAGAAGAGGTGGCCCGGGCGGTCCCATACTGCCCTATGTCGGAGGGGGTTTGGAAGTCAAGCACCTTCCGACATGGCTCAGTGCACTCCAGTTTAAGAGTGTGAAGGGATCCCTGGTCGCCGAACACTCGTGTGGACTTTTGGCCTCCTATTTCACGGGGTGGGACTCGTCCAAATACGTTCCTGGCCACAGATTTGTTGGCCCCCGGCGCGAGAGGATGCATAGGTCTTACCAGCTTGGAGGTCGCCTGCAGGACTTTGCGAAAGCTGACCGCGCCGGCAAGAACACGCAGCAGATGTACATTGACCTGCTCCCTAATCCTAGGGAACACGTCGTCAAAGATTTCCACGTTCCTAGGAACTTCTGTATGAGAGAGGCTTGGATGAGCATTCACTCGACGGGTGTGGACTGCAAGAAGAGGGACTTTAGGTGGCGGTTGGCCCACAATGTCCTTCCAACCAGGAGTAGGCAGTTTCGGTGGGGTGGCATCTCTTCCGATAGATGCCTTTCGTGTGCGGGCATTGAGGACAGGTTCCATCTCTTTTGGGCCTGCCCATGGCGCACAAGGTTTGGCAGGGAATCTGGACTTGGGCATGGCACAAAAGGCTTGACACCCTCCAGTTTCACCCGGCTAATGTGTTTTATCTACATCCTGCCCCGGCGGCGGGCAGGGAGGTCTGGAGGAGGATTATCACCGAGGTCTGTTATAAGATGTGGAGGGAGAGGAACAGGGTTCTGCATTCCCGGACGGCTAACTCGGGCTTCTCTCCGACAACGGTTATCCTTCAAGTCAAGTGTGAGCTCCGAGACAGGGCGAGAGTGGACGCCCGCACTTTGACCGACCGAGCCTTTAGGTATCGGTGGGGGACTTGGCCTCGGATTGTTACCGGGACCAAGAACAACTACACCTTTCATTGGGGTAACTTACCTCCTTAGTTTCGGCCCTTGAAGCCCGAGGGATCTCTCGGGGAGTGTTGGGTTTTTTCTAGTGTTATGTTTTTTGTGACTTGTGTTTGATGAAGGGTGTGGAGGTTAGCCTCCGACCCTTTCATCGGCGGTTTTATGTGTTTTCTCTCCGGTCGAGGTCGGCTGTGCTGGCCGCTGACCGAGACGGCAGGAGCCTGTGTGAGTCGGGGGAGTGGGTGTTTTGGTTCTGTCTCTGATCTTTCTCTTATGATGTGGTATGAATGGGTGGTATCTGAAGGGAGGGTGTTGTGTATTTGCTGTTTGTGGTGTGCCGGTTCCCTGTGGAAGTAGGCCAGGGAGGCACCTGCCATGGGTCGTGTGAGTGCCTTGGTGCACATGTCGGCCCGGTGTCCTCTCTGACAGTCTCCCGTCCGGGTCGCTGTCACTTGGTCACCTGTGAAGGGGACATTTGTCCGCCTACATGGACGTTCCGGGTGTACCTTCGGGCTGCACCCGCCGTTCTAGGTGACCTCGCCGGCTCTTTGTGTGCGGGTCCTTACAAGTTCTTCGGAGGATCTGTATGACTCGGGGGGTTTGTCTGGTGTTGCTTGTTGGGCCGTGGTGGGAATGTGTGTAAACATCAGTGAACCATGTCTAGGTGTTTATTTTGGGCGTGGTGAACAGTGTGAAGATGTGTTGCAACAAAGTTCGTGTATCGGGTGGGGGACGTCGTGCGAGAGCACATTAGGGCACTTCCTTCTCCCATCCCCCATGATTTGGGGGTCTTATACGAAGACAGAAACCTCTGAAGGACACCCCTACCCTGCACACATCATCACCGAATCGGCACATCATAGACATCAGTTACGCAACGCCTACTCCTACCACAAGCACACACCATCAATACAATAAATATCGAAAAAGCATACCTGCACGAAACAACCCTCCCACCCAGATTCACAACTCGGGCGAACTCTCCGAAGAGCAGAGAATCCCGCTACGAAAAGTCAACAACAAACAACCTACGAGTATAACAAAATAAACAAACAAAAATAAAAAATTACCCGAGAGTGAGAGATTGTAGGGCATCTACCTCTCTCCCCAGTTCTTACTCAAGAAAACACTAAAACAAGTTCACAACGATAATCACAAAGAAAATGCGGATTGGGGAGAGATGTAGATGGGTTTTTTATTACAAATAATAAGCTGAAAATTCAGATTAAGTTGCTCACATGACCGTTCGTTACAGAGCTTCTTATTTACAGTGGGCTATGAGGAAGACCGTAAATAGTTATTTGGCAGTGGCCAAATAAGAATTTTTCGGTTGCTGCGTGATGCTAAAACGTGGAAAGAGCGATGTCTTTGTTTATTTAAAGCAATTGGATTGATCCTTTTTTTTTATTATTAATTATAAGATTTAGTTGTAACACCCACCAACAATGTGTTAAAACTAAGTTTTATTACTTTTAAACTTTAATTCCTTAAGGTAACGCTACTACTTATGGCACACTGCTGGGCCAAAAATGAGAACACTTCGAATTATTAAACTGACGGTGAAGATAAACCACTTTTCGCATCTAACATATTCAGAAAAAAAGTTTGTTTAACTTGAATGCCCTAGGTAGTGTGTGTTGCAACTTTGCAGCGACGGTAATTATCAGAGATAGTAAGAAAAAAGTATGTGTGAATGTGAAACATAAATAATACTGAAAATTATAAATGTGTGAAATTAAAACTAAAACAATAACATGTTCGACTTTTTTTAGTATTATATTAAAAAAATAAAAATATAATTATAAATTCGATTTGGTCCATAGAAAAAAGATTCTAACAATTTACTAACCGATATTATAATGTAGTCAGTTAATTATTTAATCAATATGGAACATTATAAATTAAAAATAAACCATTTGGCAGTAATAAAATAAAAGATTTGAATCCATTTATGTTTTTTCATCTTTTTGTATTACCTGTACTATCGTGTTACACCACTTTCTTATTTTTTCAAAATTTGAAAAGTTATTTTGAAATACCTTTATCATGAACCTGTTTCTCTAAGTATGTGTAAAATGTTCTATAAGATGATTTTTAAATAAATTGTATACTTCCTCTTGCAAGCGGAAACACTTGTGCAGGCTCCCGCCCGGTCAGTTGGTTTTATGATCTGCGTGGAAGGAAGTGAAAATGGCATTTTTAAAGGATCCTTACTTTAGGTACACAAAATTCAAAAAGTTAAAAGAAAGTATCTGTTAAAAATCTTAGTTTATTAAACGAATGAATAAATGAGTTTCTGAATGGAAAAATAAGGTAAAATATTAATACATTCCTTAACAGTCCCTCATGCGTCGGCCTTTTGTTAGAGTCGGACGTGAGGTATAAATTAAAGAAACAGAGGAAAAAGTATTTGTGTTAAATAAATAGAACAAAATCTGTAATCTCAATGGACCGAGGTGGCCTTATTTATTAACTATTTTTGAGGGGGGATGGGTGTATTTACCGTGCAAGTGACAAAATTATAATGGAATTTCCGTTTTTCTTTTAGCCATCAAAATACCTTAAAATCGAGTTCCTAAACAACCCCCCCCCCCAAGTTTCATTGCATTTGTCTTTTACTAATAGAATCAACGTATTGTATCACTTGCCCTCGAACCCCCCCCCTTCTAAAAAATTAATAAATAAAAAAAACTTATAACATTGAGTTTACCGATCTTGTTCTATTTACTCAGTACAAATACCTTTTTTTTACCATCGCAAATATCTGTTTCAAATAGTTGGAAAGAACATAGTTTCTAGTGTTATTGTTTCGTAAGCATTAAGTATGGGAGATCACCGTCACGTTAGATAGAATCAGTCCACTAGGTAGGGCCTCTTATTTTCTAATACCCTGACCTAAAGCCCGAAAAATTTGCTCTAGGATGAAATCTCCGATTGATGAATTCGTGTTTGATTATGGGAGACCTCTTCCATTCGGAATACAGTGATTCGTTGACGCCAACTCCTAAGGCCGTCACTCAAAGTGTATAAGAAACGCCCAACGTGTGATTTTTGCGCCATCTCTCGCAGAAGATGAAGCTTAACACTCACTCAAAGACAACCTTACTGGATATGCTTGTTCATTCAGGTGAAAAGCCTTACCAATGTGATGTATGTTCCAATCAATTTCCTCGTTTGTAAAGCATCGTTCAAGGCATGTCCGCGTTCACTGGTGAAAAGGCATTATAATAATTACATCTACGATGAAGAATTGTAGTACGAATTCTTTCTTTTTTTCTACACGGACGCCGGCGATTACCTATAGGCACCGCTAACGAACGGGATACAAGTTTTTATTTTGTTTTGAATCAGTAATTTTATAAATAACTAAGAAAACATATTAATATATTTTTCAATTTTCAAGTTAAATACTGAAAGACAATTGAAATTCATAGAAAATGCAGACGTACTTCTGAATTTACTGGAGAATTTCACAAAACGGTAAGAAACATAAGGCAAGGACTAAACACTGTTTCTGGTGGATTTTACAGCTGACTGATTCATTTAAGCTGAATTTCGTGTTTCTCCCAAAAATTGTTGTGAAGTATCCTACATACACTAAATATAACGCTAAGTGGGTTTAGAGAAGTAGTTTCTGACCCAGATCTAAACCAGCTCTTAGTAAAATTAGAGGATTAGAGATCTAAGAAAGTGAACTCGATAAGAAAGAAAAACAGAATGGTGTGGAAAAGGAAGAGAAACAAAGATTATGAAGCAACCGCCGCGCACGTCTGGAGGAAAAGAAGCAAAGCCCGTATCCTAGGGAGAAACCACTAGAGGTCTGCACGAGCCTTATTTGGTGAGCTCCGGCCCGACACAAGCTTGTATTTAAGTGCCGACGCAGCCCGTAAATTGCAGCCATTATTTAGGTCCAGCCAGTGATGTGACATTTTGTATAATTTTATCTTTCTATTGTATTTTATTAAATTGTGAAATTTAAATAATGAAATGAAATATTTTTGAAAATAGTTAGTTGACAATTTGAAAAGAATATAACCTTTAAGGACGGGGGGGGGTGGACTTAGGGCTTTCAAACTCTCCTTTTCTCTGATCTAGCAAGCTGTAACAGTACAAATATTAAAACCCTGTACTGATTAGGGATACCAGTAACAACCAATGTCATCCCACTCTCTCATACAGACACTCCTTTGGGTTCGATTTCCTTTGTTGTGAACAAACCCCTAAGGCAAAAAAAAAAAAACGCAAACCACTGTGAGTGTCGTAGGCACTGACTATAGGACCCAATCTAAATTTTGTCTCTCCAATAATTTTACAGGGGGAAAGTGCCCACCCAAATTTTTTTGTTCCTGTTTAATTAAATAATCGCTTTAGCCTCATAAGGTGGACCAAACTCCATCATATTAGGTCAAAGCGATTTATTTCTAAAAAAATTAATAAATAACAAAATAAAAAAACATTTTTTTCCCATTTTCAGTATTGCTCATTTGATAAGAAATTGGATTGCCATCCCCGTGTTGTGTTTGACATGTTCTCGTGATATGTGGTAAATGCTTAATCAAAAATAAAGTAAATAAAATACAGAAACCTATAATCTCTAGCGCATTTACTTATTTTTTGTACTTCTTGTTCTTTGTTTGAGTCACCCAGCTAGTTTCTTACATATTTTACTAAACTTTGGAAATAAAATCACAGGTTGAATTTGATTTTTAAAACTGTCAATATTCAGCAAAACAATATATCTGTTTCCTTGTTCATTTGCAGACGAGCAGTTACAATTGCGTTTTAAAATATACGTCGAATATCATAGTTTATCTTTTTGCCCCCCCCCACCTCCTTTTTTTATTTTTTTTATTTTCCTCCTGACAATGGAAGAGACTTGCCCCGCGTCTGATCTCTGCCTCTCGAATAATTTGGAGCAGTCGGTTCCTGGTGAGGGCCATCACCTCACCTCTGTGATTACGGCTTGGGTTATGCAATGGGAGTAAATAAAGCCAGAAAAACAGTTAAACAGACCAGTAAATTGGGAAACACGATTTTTTTCTGTTTTTACCATTGTGATAAAAGAAATGGGTCGACTTGACCCAGCCCGGCCGTAAGTGTCTGGGTAAAAACCCGACCCTGCCCGTTGTTTTGTTCTCTAAACTGAACATAGCGTCACCCGGCTCGAGCTGTCCTCTAGAAACTGCTACACCCAGAGCCCATCAAGGCCAATCCACCAACACGTCGGGCTTTTGAAACTCCAGCAAACCCCATCCGCAGTGGGAGCAGCCTCCAATACTTACCATCACCACCGACGTGAAAGAAACGTGTTACCCTAGTCAAAAACATTTCTGGGGGTCTAATCTAACAGCCACCTGGCAACTTCATATAGACTTACCACTCTACCCTATAAATTTCTCCATCTGATCCAACGACTCCAGCACAAGAACCAGTTCTCAACAGTGTTGCAAACCCTTTGTTCTTTCGGGGAGCATGTGCGATGGAAACTGACCGCCGCCTTAATTCTTGGACGCCTAAGGGCAACGCTGGGGTCACATTCAATCGCACCCTAACAAGTTCATTGCAATGTGTTTCCGCTTTCCTGTAGAAATTCCGGGAGAGTTCGATGGTAAATTCAAGTACCTTAACACCAGGGCTGTTCCTCAGATTCCACGGCGTAACCCCGGTGTCATTCGGAGTGTATGGCTCTGAACCCTCTGGAACTTACTTGCACCTACCGAGATGGGGGCTATGTAGGTGAGCACTGCCCTGACGATCGTCTTACACAGCGGACTTTGTACTGTGTTGTCAAGAAGCTTCTCCTGTGGAGTAATGGAGACAATGACCAACGTATTGTGTAGCTTTTTTCGGGAGTTAGTTGGTGCTGGTTACCCACGAAAGGCGACAATCTGTTTGCAATCCCAGATACATAACAGAAGTAACCAAGGGGATTCCCTCCCAGCACACAAGTTAATGTTCCGTAATTTTTTAGAACGTCAAAGTCTCGTGGTAAAGCATCAGATGCCGTTCCGGTGGCCGAGGTGTTAGGAGGCGTAGGCTTCTCATAATTCGTCCGAAACTATTCCGGGTTCGAAACCCGAGAAGGGAATGGATGGTGCCTTTGTATAACATACGCACAGACGTTTTCAATGTACGTGGTAGAACGTTCAAAACATCTTTATACATTTTAAGTCTCGATTAAAACTCGAACACCAGCTTTCGACTGGAATTGTAATTTGCAGAGAAGGTGCACACTCCGTGCCATCCACACTGTAGTCAGGTTATCCTTGCCGCAAGTATACATGACATCGACAAGAAAATCGGTAGACTGAGAGAAAGCTCAATGTCTACCTACCAGTGCGCGTCGTTAATGCAGCAGACGTCAAATTATGCACAGTCTGACAGTGAAAAACAGTCGGAGGAGAAAATAGTTCAGAGAGTGGAGCAGTGCCCTGAGTCCGACATCTTTATACGTGCCTATCCGACGACGCAAGGCGGATATCTTGTGGTTTAACTTAAAACAGCCGATCTGAGATCGAGCCCAAAACCCTTGGGTTGGTATATGGATGTTTTAACCACAAGGCCATCCGGGTCCAGAATAAAATTATGTAAACAAATGGAATATTTCTATCATGAAAGAAATACGGGATTACGCCATATAATACACATTTTAGAGATGACAATCCGATTTATACAAGTAATTTATATGGCGTAATCCCGTATTTCTTTCATGATTTTTCTGCTTCTCCGGGCAAACACGGGATAAGATTCTTTACCTCCAGATTCGCTAAACATGAATGCCGTTCGACTAGCGAATCCTGTGATGGTTATGTTCAAATTGATCGGAAACTTGAAACTTGGTCGTTCTGGGTGGTGTAGTGGTTAGCATACCCGGACGCTTTCTGGGAGACGCGGGTTCGTGTCCCGCTCTAGGACGATGAAAATTTTCAAGTTTTCGGATATTATCTGACCTACCATCCCTGTCACATTTACGCCAAAAATCGGATTGTCATCTTCAATATTTCTATACTCACCAAATAAAGAACGGGAACTCGTCAATCTGCCACAAAATTTCAATCTTGCCTCGAAGGGATGAAAAGGAAAGTTCCTTTACACGAGTTTGCCGTTAAACCACAGCCAAACCCTCCAGCTGTACTTCAGGAAATAATGAACAAAAGATACACTGTTATTTTTTTCTTTTTAGTTGGTTGCACGAAAACGTGGTGCTACATTAAGGTGACTTGACGTCCTCATTTTCTGGGGACAATCCTCAATTTCAATGCTTTGTCCTCAGTAAAAACTTATTGAGGACGCCAAATGTCCTCAATTTCTTCGTTTTTGTCCACAATTTTTGAAATCCCCCCCCCCTCCAATTGAAATAGGTAAGAATGTGTTAAACAAAAGGTGAAGAATTCAATTGAATTTACCAAATGCAACCAAACTAGCATCAACTTCTTTTTTACTTACTAGGAAATTGTTTCTTAAAGGAAAAGTATGGAACTATTTTCCGAAGCGGATGAATTTTTCTTTGAATAAAGTTAGAAATCATGCAGTATTAATCGGAGACATGCCGCAGAATCGAACAAAGTCATCTCGATAAATGTGATGTTATGATTTCGTTTCTGTTTTAATTACTGTTTTTCTATTTTAACTGGAGTTAACTAAAATATTTTTATGATGGGAAATGAATGCCATCTTTCTCCGCATCCACTTTCTTGCAATTAAATAAGTAATTGATGTAAAATTTGGTTACATTTGATAGATTCCATTGAGAGTTCCATAACTTTTGTTCGGTATATCTTTCATTAAACTGTTTCTTCAAATGAGGTTATTGGACTTGGAATATTCCTTCTCATAAAAAAAAAAAACAAAAAAAAACCGCAGCTATTCCATGATTTCTGCTCGGTCAGTAGCTTGGTTTGCAAGTGCTGTCCCGTACCAGTAAGATTTAAAATGTATCGGACGCAATATTCTGCATGATAGTATTTTATTGCTATTTTATACTTATTTCTCATGAAAATTTGCTGCCCTGTTGTGTTATACACGGAAAATTCTTTGCTGCTGTGTTTGCATCATCATGTAGTGTACATATGCCAGTTTTCTGAATTTAAATGTGCTTTGTTGGCCCGCGATTCGACCTGTGGTTGTTAAAGTTGTTTTTTTTCTTCCGGAGGAAATAAGTTTTAGTCATGAACGACGGGTTGGGAGGGGTGCGACAAATTGTATTTCATGCAGTTTTGTTTTTCTCTTTTACCGTCCCCTCAGCCTTTTTTCTTTCTTTTTTTTTAATGAGTAGTAGTTGTTTAGACATGGGTCCTTGGTAACTTTGCAGTTGTTTTTTTCTTTTTTATTTGTCTAAGCACACCCAATCTAATTCCAGTGATGTCTCTATCCTTGAAATCAGTCCCCTTCGAGAATTACATTAGATCATATGAAGAGGATTTCAGTAAAAATTTTTAAGCATGCAAAATAATGGTGAAAGGTGCAAAAATATAGTACTTTTACATAAAAGGAAATAATTTTTACGAAGTACTTACCTGCGAGTAGGATGGTTTGCAACAATTCGTGCGGTTGGGTGAACCGATGCTAATGGCCACGACGGGAAGGTAGTAAGACTTGAAGTGAATGTGCGGAAGAATACAACAATGGGGCGTATTTCTCAGAGGACTGTGATGTGTCGTGTAATCGTGTGCAAATAGAAGCAGTTAAGAAATTTGTTATTAATTTTTTGAGAAACAAATGTGCGGAATTTCTCCGAATGGAAAGAAATGAAGGAATGTAAATGTTTTCATGTACGACTGAAGTTTTGAGGAAGAAGTTTTGGTTATGGTTTCGAACATGTGATGTGAAAGGTAATTTCTTCAAGCACCTCATTTGTACTTCTGCTGTTATTCCGTACATCGTAGCTTCCTTTTTTCCCTCTTCAATTGGTTATTGTTCAAAATAAAGGATTTTCTTAAAAGCATAAATCGTACTATGCCAGGGAGGATTACGACGGCAGTTCAGAACCCGAAGAGGACTTTTCGACTCCTACATGCGTGAATTCATGTTTAGGAAACTCCTATGAAACATAACAATTTTTTAGCAATTTTCTACTTACGCTTTCTCAAAAATACCCCTGAAAAAAAAATTACAATGCTGTGTAAAACCGACCTCTTTCCTTCAATGTATTGCTACAAGATGCTTCGATGAATACGTACTGCTGAACCGCTTGCTTCTGTATTCTTCCGCCCATTACTTGCACTTCTCAACGAAGCTTCGACCCCGTCGTCCTAGGCCTACCGCACGTACTCTACCGAACCATCGTCCTCCCAGGTAAATACTTCGGAAAATTTATTTCCTTTTATGTAAAAATACTATATTTTTGCACTTTTCCCCATTATTTTGCATACTAAAAATATTGAACGTCGCACTTTTCCAAACATTTAAAATTTTCCGACGAAATAATTTAGGACGCTAAAGTACATATTTACCAGCAAAACTTTGACAATTAGGACATGCTCCAACAGAGGACGAAGATTAAAGTTTAAAACTTATTGCAACATTTAGAAGTGGAACAAATCTAGTCCAACAAAGCTACCGAACACGAAAGACGTTTTTCAGGGAGTGATGATAGTCCGCAGTGATAAGTTCGCGCAATCTGATCTTCACCAATAACACTTTATGATGCCACGTTTGCCGTCAATTCCTGTCAACATGCATTTAAAAGTTCGTTTAATCGCAAACAGCTGTTATTATACAGTGCACTAATCTTTGCTGGATTACTATTTATTTTGAATTAAAAGTTATTAGAACGAAAACATCAAGTTAATTTTATCTTTCTAATCTTTATTTTTCGAAACAGATGATAGTGAAAGTGGATTAAAACATTTGTTGTATTTGCTATTTATTTTGAAAAATAAATTTAAATTAATACTATCGGGTAGACTGTCATACTGCAGTAAGGCTTAATCCCCTGCTTAACGTTGAAGATGAGGAGGGCTCGAGCAAAACAGAAGGGGCCCATCAAATTCTCAGCTCCGTGCAAGCCCAAGAGGCTCTGGAGAAACAACAAGTAAGTGCTGTGCCTAAGAAAGGCAACAATGCAGGTAAGGATACTAAAGAGAGTGTTTCTTTTACAGCGAAGGAAAGAGAAACCGTTCCTATCGGTGAAGATGGGAAGCGGGGTCTGTCTTCTTCGAGTTCGGATGAGGATGGTTTTACGAAGGTTATTAAAAAGTCAAGGAATTTGACTCCTGAAGAGGTTCGGGTTCTTCAGTCTATCCCCGGAAGTGTGAGTATTGTGGAGGGTAGTGAGATGGCTGAAAATTGTGACGATACAGAGGATAAGAATATGGAGGTTGATATTCCTAGTGAAACCATTCCTACGGGCCTTCAGACTCCCAGTAGTGCTCGAACCGAGTCTGGAGGTAGTGAGATGTCCAGCGAAGAAGGGGAGACCTGCAGTGCTGATGGTACGGAGGACAGTAAGTATGATTCTGATCTTAGTGAGATTATTGAGGAGAGAATTGCTATTAGTGAAAGATCTAAAGATGATATAGAATGTAATGATGACAGTGATATTGATAGTTCTAATTATTTAACTGATAATTGTAGTAATGCTGTAGATAATGATTGTGATAATAGTGTTATTGAGTGTTTTGGTGCTGCCACGAACCGTGAAAAATCTGAAGTCCAAGGTTTGTAAGCGAAGGAGGAGAATTTGCTTTCCACTGACCCAGTGCATGATTTATTTCCGGATCTTCCCAACGACACCGGTCAATGGAAAGGGACGGATATGACGGCACCTGCCCTCCTGGCCAACGCAAGGGGGCATCGGTCTTCCTCCGCGGCTGTGGATGGCCAGGGCGTGCGTCTTTCCGAAAGGGAAGCTGCATACCTTATTCCACCCTCCGATGGGCTATCACAGCACGTCGGGGTTCCCGGAGGCACACTTGCGCTAGGACGCGCTACGACCACGAGCGGCAGCCACGTCGTCGCTGACTCGGAAGCGTTGCCGGAGACTGCCGGGACAATCTGGGCTCCTGTCGGTGTTAGTGGTGCGCAGGTTCGTCAGCACTCTGGTACTGAGGCAATAAGTGGCAAGTTCTGGGCTTCTACGGAGCCTGTGACGGGTGATGATGAAGATGTGGACCCTGTTCGGGCTAACTTACAGCACCAGTACCGGAGTAAGTTTAAAAACTCTGGCAAAGAATTCACGGCAGCTAATTTTAAGGCTGTCAACGAGCTTGCCGCGGCGTCCGTTGTGATGTTGCACGGCACAGGTCACGTCGTTCCGACGGAAAACGGCCAGAGTTTTACTGCTGAGAAAATGGATCGCGGTGCAGCAAAGAAGGTGAAATTTGACAAGTAATGTGGTTTCTTTTCCTCTCTCTCCGTTTCCAAGTTTTCATGACTCTTGTTTATTTTTATCTTTGTTTAATCTCCACTTTCCCTTTCCAGCCCAAGGTAAGTATGCATGCTAGTAGGGTCAATTTTCTCGGCACTAACATTAGGATTGGTACGTTGAATGTTCAAGGCCTTAACTCTGCGGAGAAACATTGTTGGCTTGAAGGGTTCTTCCGCCAGAGTAATCTGGACTTCCTTATGATTCAGAAGAATAATCATACGGAAATGGGCAAGTTGTTTGCCTTTCGCAGAAATTCCGGGCTCAGGTTTAAGTACTCTTTAGGCAATACCGGCTACACGGGTGTTGCCATTATTTTTAAACAGAAGTTTGAGAGATATATTTCGCAATTTCAAACGGACGGGGAGGGTCGGCTGATTGCTCTGACCGTTCACATTGCTAGTATGTCCATGAAACCTGTGTGTGTTTACGCCCCGAACCAGGGTAACAAGCAACGGCCGTTCTACAACCAGCTCCCATTTTTCTTTAGGAGTTTGGAGGACCTCTTGATTGTCGGCGGAGACTTTAATGCCGTCATCGATAGTCACCTTGATAGGGCGGGCAATGGTAGGTGGTCTGAAGCCTATGAGAACGTGATGAAAGCTATCCTAGACACTCAGGGTCTTTGCGATGTCTGGAGAACTCTTAACCCTAGAGAGCCAGGCTACACTTGGCACAGAGGGACCAGTGCGTTCCGCACTGATATGCTTCTTGTCTCCAAGATTGATTGGATTGACAAAGTTCAAATTTTCAGCCCTAACTCACCTCTGAGGTACATTTCTGACCACTCGGCCGTCATGATGAATGTCTGTGTCCCGGTTCCGAGAGAGAGGAGTGCAACCCTGGCGAATGAACGTCTCCATGTTAGAAGACGAAGAAACGATGGTGAACCTTCGTTCTATTTTGAACGCTGGGATAGCCACGATTACGGACGATGAGTGCGGCGTGTGGGATAGGGTTAAAAAAGAGATTGGGATTACCTTATGAAGAAAGGTAGGCTGGTAGCCATTGAAAGGAGGAATCGCCACATGATTTTGATGAATATCCTGAATGCGGCGATTCGTGCAGAGGAAGGAGGTTGTAATTCCTCTCTGATTAATAACGTTAGAAGTAGGATCAGTCATTTTTTTAAGGAAGAGGGTTCGGCAGTCAAATTGACCGGCTCCCTCGAAGTGCTCCGGCAGGAGAGTGGCATAAACTACATTTTCAGAAAGATGGTGGCTGAGAGAGTTAGAGAGAACCTCCAATGTCTTGATATCGACAACAGGGAAGTCAGGGTTCTCCTCGACATTCTAAAGGCTGCCGCGGATTATTACGGTGAGTTGTACAGCAAGGAAGCGGTGGCCTCTGAGGTTATGGATGCCTGGTTGGAAGGCACGCCGGTTCTTGCGCAGGAGGATAGGAATCTCGTTTAAAGGGAGTTCACTGATAATGAGGTCAGGACAGCGATTCTGGTTCTCAAGCTCAACAAGTCTCCTTTTATTGATGGCTTGCCGGCCGAGTTCTATAAGAAATTTGCCAATATTCTGGTTCCGTGGCTCTGCAAAATTTACAACCACATTGTGAAAAGAGGAATCATGACTGAAACTATGAGAACCAGTATTGTTACTCTGCTTTGTAAGACCCCGGAGAATCCTGACAGGGATCTTGGTGGGTGGATACCAGTGTCTCTGTCTACCATTGATTACAAGATCATGGCAAAAATCATCAATGCTAGGCTATTGCGGGATGCGGAGAAGCTGGTTGGTGTTGGTCAGACCTGCAGTATACGTGGGAGACAAATGTTTCACAACATCAGGCGCGTAAGAGACTTGGTCACTTACGTTACCGAAAGAGATCTTAAGCTGGGAATGTTTTCTGCGGATCAAAGCAAAGCCTTTGATCGGGTCTCCCACGATTTCATCAGGAAGTTGCTGGAAGCTCACGGCTTTGGTGATATCTTCCGAAGGGCTGTTGACTCGTTGTATAGGGACCTCAATGGGAGAGTTATTGTTTCTGGCCGTCTTTCTCCCTCTTTGAGGTTGGAAGAGGAGTGAGACAAGGCTGGCCGTCTTTCTCCCCTCTTTGAGGTTGGAAGAGGAGTGAGACAAGGCTGCCCTCTCTCTCCATTGTTGTTTGTTTTAGTCATCGAGACCATGTTGAGAAAGGTTCTGGCGCACCCGAACATTAAAGGGGTTCCTGTGCCTGGTTGTGCGTTATCCATGAAGTACTTGGCATATGCTGATGATGTCACCTTCTTTGTGGACTCGGAAAGAAGTCCGACTAAGGTCCGGGACGTCTTCGCGGGGTACTGTGTGGCCACCGGTGCTAAGCTGAATGAGGATAAGTCCAGTCTACTGCTTTGGGGAAGATGGGATTTCACAGCCGTTCGTAGGCTGGAGGTGACCGATGGACCCGTCAGGATACTGGGTATCCTTTTCGATAGAGACGGTGTTCATAAGAAAACCTGGAGGGACATCCGCTCTAACATGCGGAAAGAGAGGGAAAGGTGGCAGAAACTTGATATTTCAATGACCAATCGTGCTAAGTTGGCCAATGCCCTCTTGGTGTCGAAATGTGCTTTTGCCGGAGGGCTTGAGTCACCTCCTCGGAGTCTTTTGAGGTTATTGGAAAGGGAGATTTTGGCCTTCATCTGGGCTGGTAAGGCCGTTAAGGCGATTGCCAGAGCCGCCCTTTGTTGTCCCAGGGAGGAAGGCGGTTTATAGGTTAAGCACCTTTCCTCTTGGTTCAGCACACTCCAGTTTCGTAGTACAAAAGGGGCTCTTAACTCCTCTCATCCGTGTACGAACTTAGTGTCTTTTTTTTTGTCTTCGTATAAGACCCCCAAATCATGGGGGCTGGGAGAAGGGAGCGCCCTAATGTGCTCTCGCACGACGTCCCCTCCCCCATACACGAACTTTGTTGCAACACACCTTCACACTGTTCACCACGCCCAAAATAAACACCAGGACATGGTTCACTGATGTTTACACACACTCCCACAACGGCCCAACAAGCAACACCAGACAAACCCCGAGTCATACAGATCCTCCGAAGAACTCGAAATTACCCGCACACAAAGAGCCGGCGAGGTCACCTAGAACGGCGGGTGCAGCCCGAAGGTACACCCGGAACGTCCATGTAGTCGGACAAATGTCCCCTTCAGAGGTGACCAAGTGACAGCGACCCGGATGGGAGACTGTCAGAGAGGACACCGGGCCGACGGGAGCAACAAGGCACTCACACGACCCATGGCAGGTGCCTCCCCGGCCTACTTCCACACGGAACCGGCACACCACAAACGGCAAATACACAACACCCTCCCTTCAGATACCATCCATTCATACGCGGACAAGTTCTGGCCCGGGAAACTACCCATAAGTGTTACAAGCTTGGTGGCCAACCGCAACGGGAATAACTCGAAGTTGATGTACTTTGAAAGTAAAATGTGTCAATCATCCTACAGATCGCTTACTAAATTTCCTAAAATAAATAACATTTAGAATAACATACTGGGAACGGTTTAAGAAGTTGTCATTTTCTTGTAGGACTTCCGTCCACAGTGAGTAGAGTTTAGGTCCCAGCCACCTACAGCGAGATCGCCTTTTGGGCAGGACACAGAAATAGAAGGAATGAGAGCAAGTCTAGCGACTTTGACAGAACAGTTTGTAGTGAGATTAGAGTACAGTAGATGGCGCCACCGTACAAGTACGCTGTTGCACATAAAGGGGTTAGAAAATTTCAGGGGGGGCGTAGGAAAGGATACCCATTTAGCCGGTGGGTCCAACCAGGGGGCCATCATTTAACGTACTCGTCCGATGCACGGCGGATATTTAGCGATTGTTAGTAAATCACACCATCTCTGAAAATCAGCCCAAGATCGAACCTGAGGACCTTGCATTGACAGTCTGACCACTAAGCCATCCGCGGCTTACTGAGAACGGTTTGTCATACCTTACGTTTTATATAGCAAATGATTTTTTTAGACATGCGTTTAAAATCAATATTACCTTATTTCTAAAACACGTTTCAGTTTACTATATATATATATATATATATATATATCGATGCCATTATGTCTTAAAAGAAAAGTGTTTGATCAATGCATCCTTCCAGTGCTTACGTATGGTGCGGAGACGTGGACCTTAACTAAAAGAGACATACAAAGGCTGCAGACAACTCAAAAAAGCATGGAGAGGTGCATGCTTGGTGTGACCAGGAGAGATAAGAAGAGGAACTCGTGGATCCGAAAAATGACAAGAGTGGAAGACATCATGATCAGAGTTAAATCCCTGAAATGGCAATGGGCTGGACATACTGCCAGAAGGACAGATCATCGATGGACAGCCGAAATTTTAGATTGGATTCCAAGGGACAGGAAAAGACCCAGAAGAAGACCACATGGGAGATGGGTGGATGAAATTCGAAAGTATGCAGGGGTGACATGGAGGAGACTGGCACAAGACAGACCGTTGTGGTGGAAACTTGGGGAGACCTTCGTCCAGCAGTGGATTGATAATGGTTGACGATGATGATGATGATGATATATATATCGTACAACTCGTAAATACCCTGAAGTGAGTCAGACTATCAATGCAAGGTCTTCAGGTTCGAACCTGGGCTGATCTTTCAGAGAAGGCGTGATTTACCAACAATCGCTGAATATCCGCCTTGCATCGGACTAGCACGTTAAGTGACGGCCCCCAGGCTGAACCCACTGGTTAAATGGGTATCCATCCCTATGCCACCCCCTGAAATTACCTCACCCTTCTATGTGTGCAACATCGTACTTGTACGGTGGCGCCATCTACTGTACTCTACAAACTGATCTCACTACAAACTGTTCTGTCAAAGTCGCTAGACTTGCTCTCATTCCTTCCGTTTCTGTGTCCTGCCCAAAAGGCGATCTCGCTGTAGGTGGCTGGGACCAAAACTCTACTCACTGTGGACGGAAGTCCTACAAGAAAATGAGAAATACTGTGGTTATCGTTTCAAAAACTGCGGTAAATACCCTGAATTTTAAAATTGAATTTTCTTGTTTAATATATGCATCGTCTTAACCTAGGTGTGTTTTATTTTTGAAAGTAGGGTAGGGAAGTCAGAAGTTCTCCGGTGGAACAAAATAAGAGAAACAATCCACGTTGATCTGCTGCAGTGTCCCCACTCCTCCATATTTACTTCTTCATGACATATTCAAAGCTTATTGGATATTCTTTCTTTTCTCCTCTTTCCCTCCAATGGCTTCTCAAATACACACACCTCAAATAAATTTCACTTCCCTGTGTTAGGAGAAGTCTTCAATGTCATCATTTTCCCGATTGCAACTTCATTGTCCCTTTGTATCGAAAGTTGAGAGAAAACTTGTATCTGGTGTCTTCCCAGTTTCTTAAATTAAGTACATTTCCCAGATGGACAATCATCGGACTTGACTGAATAACTTCTCATATTAGTCTTTTGCTGAAATGATATCTGCCTTTCTCAAATTTGTTCTAAATAGCAGTTTTGATGGGTAAACTTCTCAGCGAAGAAAAATGATTTGTGAACAATAATTCTGTTAATTTTCGTTCTAAACGTTAAGGACACCATTCCGAGAGGTGGTAACTGAAACGTACCTTCGACAGTATAGTGGATTGCTTGGAGTGTGTTAATTACAATCACATTTTTGGTTTGAATGGAAATTTGAATTTTTTTTCTTTAATCATTTATTAAATGAAATTTCAATCAAAGTAAAACATAGCAAAATTAAGTTCGTCATTTGTTCGAAGAAGGAAATTTTTTCAGCCCGTGAGAAAGATATTTAATTGTTTCACACGAAACACATGACAAGTCTGTTCTAACATACATGCTGAATTTCTGTACAACAGAAATCCCAAATTGTTTATACATATTTTACTAAGTTATTAGGAATTATCCCTTCTTTAATTAAATTGTTTTTTGCTTTTCACGAGAACAAATCCAGTTTTACTTTCTAAATGATGATTAAAAATTTTTCGTGTAATGTTACACAATGCATTTGCCAGTTTATGTACATGCAAAAGAACGTCCCACACCGAATATTGCGTAAGTGTCACAGCAGTGCCACGAAATAACCTCAACAAAGGCTTTCCCACTTGTAACTTCCGCTACTTCCTGCCTATTACAGTATTACAAAATCCCTATATATTAAATTTGGTCATGGGAGCAGTAATAATTTCTGAGTTATGGTGGCAACAAGACACACATACAGGCAGACTGACACCACCGCAAAAAGAGTCAAATCAAGTGCGGAGAACCCAAAATCCATATTTCTTTTCAAATCTCGAAGTGGAATTTTAACCGAGGACTGCGTAAAAAAGCTGGCGCTAAAATATTTCTACCCTGGAAGAATCCTTTTGAAAGAGGAAAACCTTTGGGGACGTAGGTGGCTTAGTGGACAAAGTTCGTGACTGCTACGGAAGAGTCTCAGAATCGATCCCACGCAGATATGTACGCTCGAACCAATGAAAATCCGCCATGCGTCAGGTAGGCACGTTAAGCCGTCACACTTTGGGTACTGGTCGATTGGTTATTAATAAGAGCGTCTTACTCCCCCACCCACACTTTGAAAGCTGTTGGTCTGGACGAATAACATTTAACATTTTTTTTCAATAGCTAACTCAATTAATTTGCGTTTGCTGAATGTTAAAAATTTAGATTTAACGTGGAATTGAATTAAAGTCCCCTTTCCAGAGTTCACTAAGATTCTATAATAAGATTTTTGTAGTAGGAAACTTTAGAATGAGGAAGAAACACAGCAATCTGCCTATTCAAAGAAGGGTGTGGGGATACCGCAGATGTGCGCATTCTTCAAGTGTATTTTCGCTGGTAACAAAAACCTGACAACTGAAGTGAAGATGTGTGATGCGGAGGAGAGGGGGGGGTTACCACCAAGAGTCAGGAAAGAATGTATGGGAAACGGTCAGCGTGGGACCCGAACCCACCCATTAATTTGTTTCAAAATCGATTTATCCTTTTTGAGTTCAAATATAGTTATTTATATATAATTACAACACTTAGGCGATTCGAAGCAACATGAACTATTGCCGGTTCTCCTCGTTCGAAGCCATACCTCTTTCTCCGAGTTCTCAAACGAAGTCTAAAAACAAATTATCTTAGTTTCAGACGTGGTGCTTCTTTTTTGTGTATTCTCTTGCAGCGTTGTGAGAAAAATGATCAAATGATCATATGTAGAGGATTTTAGGAAGGGAGTGTCCGACCCCAGGTCTTAAACAACCCTTAGAAATAGGAAGCTAGGAGATTTGGGCTAGAGTGCCAGATAGGAAAGTGACACGGAAACGAAGTAGAAAAGGGGAGGAAGACGCCCTTATTTATTACCGGGGCCAGTACCCGGGGTCCCACGGCTTAACGTGCCCATCCGACGCACGGCGGATATTTAGGGGATCGAGCGTTCGTACCTGCCTGGGATCGAACCTGAGGCACTTTCCGTGGCATTCACGAACGTTGCCCACTAGGCCACCCGCGACCCAACGCGTTGTGAGAAATCCTTGCAATACCCCTTTTAATCGCTTCCCTGGGTAAGATAGCAGCCAGGCAGGCTGATGTCTTGTCTATAGCAGTGGATGAGGAGGGGCCTGGGAGAAGAAAATTCCAGTCCTAATGCCAGGATTCATACGTGGGAATTGAACAGAACGAAGAGTCATTTGGAAATACTGAGTTCTGGTAAGTGCAGGTGCAGACAGCGCGCGGCTTGAAATGATTTGTGTTTTCCAGGTACATAATTTCCGTATATTCACACAGAAAGAATCTCTTGAAGTTAATTTGTGTTTGTGCTAATATTGCATTAGTGTAGTATGGTTTTCTTAATGTGACTCTCAAGCATATTAAGATTATAAGATATAAGATTGATCATGGATAAATTTGTAATCAAGCGGCCCCGCCTGAACAATACAGTCCAGAGTTCCGATACTATGGATTTAATTTCGGTTCGGAAACCGGCTATTACTGATTTATGAAGTTCGTGTTCAAATAATTCCGGAGTTTGTGATTCTATAATATGAAGTGAATGCAAGAGTGCTGGTAGAACGTTTTAAAATTCATGGCAGGGCAAACATCCGTGGATTTTTTACTATGAAAGAAAAATTGGTATCATGTAAAGTATGCAAGGAAGCTCATGATAAAAATCTGTTAAGTTTTTCCACCAAAACGGATCCTTGCTTCATTTCTTCTGTCTTTTCCAATTGGAAACATGCTTTAAGAAAATTCTGTTTACATGGAACCTCCCAGTCACAAAGAATCGTGTTCCAAAATTATGGCAGTGTGGAGTGGAGTTAATGTTGCATCTAGTTTGAATTTTTCAAAGTTGTGAGACCTTCAGATTTCTGTATCGTGTTATATAAATTATTTTCATCATTACTACGGCAGAAAGTAGCCGACACAATCGAAAATGAAAGTCACCTTAAAATCAACAATCCTTGGTTTAAATCGGAAAACCAAGCATCTCTAACGTATACAAACAGTTCCGGAAGCACCGCAGATTGATACATTTGGAACTTCAGAAGTAAGTTGTTTCGTGTCGACGACACTTCATAACCGAAGCGAACGGTCTTCGGTATTGGAGTTTTTGCCATACCCATGCATGGTGGAAAAACTTTGCAAATAAATAGAAGTATAAATAGTAGAATCCGGTTAAACTTCCGTATTTGGCCACCAAGTAGTCCAAGCACTTACGAAGTGCGACATGTATCCCTCCGCAGTGATTTCCAACCTGTTTGAGGTACTGGCTTTTGCGATCAGGGGCGCACACAGAATTTCCTCTCAAGGAGGGGGTCTGACAAAAAAAGAAAATGCACAAGACAAATGCAACTAGAAATTGGGCACACACACACACACACACACACATATATATATATATATATATGTGTGTGTGTAGATTATTTTTGTTAGCATAAATCAGCACTGATGTGTTCACAGGTTAAAAATCCTTACTCTTTTGAATAAGTCTGTTAAATTAAATGTGCATTAATATATCCATTAATATTTATGTAAGACCTTAAGACGTACAGAAAAAAGTTTAAATCGCTTCTCTTACTGTAATGCAGGAACATTTTCATCTAATCTCATTTTAAATAATATATATAAATTATATGCTTGCCCTAACATCACTGTTCATTACACTGTTAAAGAGCAGACACATTTTCAATGGAAAACGAAAAGTTAAGTAAACAAAAATATTTAACTTACCTAAGTATTCCTCATCGAACTTTGAAAACTATTACAGTTGTCGAACTACCTTTTCAGAGAGGGAATTGAATATTAAATCTAAAACTGAGTAATCCATGAGTTTACAATGAAGCATACTTCTGAGTAAAAACAGTCTTTCACAGTTCGGTTAGAAAAATTCATTCATAAACAAGCTGCTGCTCCCCCTCGAAATATGACAAATTCAGGAAGTTAGTCTCTCATGTCCTAAACGGATGGAAATCAACAGATACAAATATCAAGCACAGACGCAGACCTTCTTAACAGAAAATAGTGTGTTTACACCCAGGCCTTTATCTTGTGTATCTCCCCTCCCCTCAGAGGAGGAATGCCCATTAGCACCCCATATATGACTGAGGCCTGAGCCACTGAGAAATTTCCTGGAAAAGGTTATGGGAACACAAGAGACTGGGAGAGTGATGGATTCCTGGTTCCTCAAACACTCTGGGGTTTCACTAATTCCCTGCTTCAATGCTTGCCATCGTCAGCCATCCAAAATAGATGTAGCATTCCTAAGGCAAAAGAGCACTCTGATTTCTGTGATTGATACAATCACACCACAGTCAGCTCGTTTCTATAAACATGTGCAGAAAGATATATTTTTTTTAATTTCGCCGTAGTCGGAATAAGGTATTTTAAAATTCTAGGGGGGGGGGTCCGGTCCCGACGGACCCATCCCGTGTGTACGACCCTGATTGAGATGAGTTATATCCTCAGCAGTGTCGCCTCCTGCTATGCTGGTGGTAGTGGTGGGGACAGCCAGGGCTCTGAGATTATAATAAGGGAGCTGACAATATACAATTTTCTCCATAACATCATCCAATTGAAGCCTACAAAAATTACGTCTGCAATAAAACCACCCAATCCGATAGAATGAAATGCCAACCAGTCCAAAGAAAAACGCTATTTGTTAATGCTATCTCTACTTCTGAACCCCAAAGGTTACCGGGAAAACGAATACAAAAAGCACCCTGAAAGAACTTCCGTGTTTCCGCTACAAAAAAAAAAAAAAAAAAGCACAAATTTTAAAGCTAAAGCATATTGGACTAGACGAGAGGAAGAGAAATTTCGAAATCAGAAGAGAGATGTTAGCGCTGATGTGCTGTCGCCAATCGTCCATTTTAGAACTACGTCGGGGCTGCATCAATAGCCACGACCGAAAAGAGAAAGAGACCCAAAGCACATTTGCTGTCTTCCTATTTGCTTTTACAGTATCTTCCACTAAGGCCGTTTAATACATAGAAGTAGGCCGACCTTATTCGTCGTTCACGGTACGAGACTTGGCTTCAGCTGTCGGTGCTTGTTCTATGGCATTGCCTCCTTTTCTTACAAAAGTTCACTGCAGTGTTTCGTTTTATTGGCACAAATTAAAGCGACAAAGCAACTCAATTACAGGTAAATCTCGGTATCTGTGATAGATACGTTCGCGAAATCACCGTGTATACCGAATTCGCGTAACACGGGAAGCATTTTATACGAACAGTATAGGGTTAAGTTCTCACTTATTCACAAATTCAGTTTAAAATAATCGGGTTATACAGCATTTAGATTACAAACAAACAACATTATCTTTCTGAAACTTAATTTTAATGTAGAAAATCAAATATAATAAGCTTAGCTCCTTCTCCATAATTTCCATCGCCTCCGAGCGAGATTTGGTAACTCTAGTTACAGTTACGTTGGTTAAAGACAGAACTTTTTCGAATTGATTCCGCATTGTCGCGAATAGTTCTCACAGTGGATTCACTAGGTCCCAAAGCACGCTGAATGTCACCAATGCGCTTACCTTTCCCACAGCGATCCAGAACTTCTCAGTTTATATCTAACGATTACGATCTTCGTACATGCTTCTTCCCTTCGAAAGACACACTCTTTCAATTTGCCTGACATCTTAGATCCTCTCACACGAAGCTTTACAGCACTATTGATCTGATCTAAGCGAACACTCACGTCTTGACAAAAGCATCGAAAGATGCGCGTCCAGATGGGCAAACACATTATTGTAATTATTGTTTGGTCGTGGTGTTAACAGATGGCACCACGGAAGAGCGTAAATCCGAAAACGAGGAAAACGAAACCCCGTATACCGAGATCTACCTGTAAATAGATCTCAGTTCTGAGTTCAACGTGATTAATATGGTTAACTGTACTTTCGGAATGTTGTGTTACAAGCATCCTTCAGCTACAATGCCTAGAAGTGATAGCGTGTCGTGCTCGCAGAAAAACTTGCTGCCCGGAATCATGAAAGTGGTAGACGGCGCTGCCATCGGAAGTCACGTCGCTTTTCAGGGATTAAGGACGACGAAAACGCACTTCTTTCTATGACACACACCTAGCTCGTCAGTACTATGTGTACTTCTTGAACTATATTTTATAAGCAGATAACTTAAGTATATACGAAATAATCAACACACATATTTCACCCCCCACCCCCACCCCCCAAAAAGAACAAACGAACGGGGTGCTCAAGATACATTAATAAGCGTATCGTAGTTTAAGTTAAGCTTTGCACTGTGTTAACGTCAACATTAATGATAGATATTTCGGAAGTTTTAGTCATACATGAGTTACATTATGAAAAAACACTGGAGACTAACTTACAGAGTAAAATAAATATTAAAAAGAAAGAAAATGTGGTGTCCCTCAAAACCTTAACGGAAAAAAAGGGGGGGGGGGGATATTTTCTCAATGAGACATCGGCTTTATAATTTGCATTCCAATAATCCAATTAGGTCTTGAAATTAAGTAACCTAAAAACTTTATAAATTATTTAATAACGTACTTCATTTTTCAGCAATGAGTGACTAAATTTTTTGGTGAGAACATGGGATCAAGATAAAAATTGCAACTTAATGCTTTCCATTTAGTTGCAGAGTGAGGCTTTGAAAATAAATTTTTTCATGAATTGAAAATAGAGTACAACACAACTTTCATCAAGTTTCTTATCCCATTTGCTCAACATATCAGGAATTTCGGGGACAGCAAAGGGTGATATTTTATTTTTGCAGGATTTATAGCCAGTATTACATCCTGGAACAAAACAGCTGCTTTGCCTTTTCTGTTTTCATTGTTTTTTATTATTTGCTAATGCAGTATTTCCCAGTCCTTTCATAGCTGACATTATTTCCCTATGATCTTATAACTGTTGCAGTCGATTTCAGTACTGCACTTAAGTTTAACCACACAGTAGGTTTAACGCGTGGCAGCCAATACTTGATCAACTTCTACATCTTCACGAAAAAAAAGTTACTAATTTCGGAAATAAATTTCGTTATAAACAATCCACAGTTTAATAAAACCAACACACTAACACCCGAGTAAGCCTATTGCGTTTTAGCAATCAACTGTTGAATTGCAGTTACTTTTCACAGGTAAGCAAAGGAGAAACATTTAATATGAAATCTTTTAACTTCCGAAGACCATTTAGTAGTAAAGCGCGTATATGAAGTCAATTTAGATATGACCAAATTAATTTCCCATTTTGATTGACAGAATGGCACTGAACAGTATGACATTTTGTTGTGCTAACAGAGGAAAAAATTCTAATAGAAACTCGGAAGAGTCATCCTTCGGAGCATATGCTTATGCATATTGGTAAAAAGCCTTACCAACGGGTTGTATGTTCCGAGCAATTTACTCGAAAAAGTTATATTTCAATGTAATTACCAATGTGATATACCAATGTGATTTATGGTTCAAACGACTTGCTCGAAAAAAATGATCTTTCGAAGCATTAACTCATTTAGTCGGGTGAAAAGTTTTATTAATGCGATGTATACTCAAAACGATTTATTCGTAAAAGTGAACATTGGAAGCATTTGATCATTCACACAGGGGGAAAACCTTGCCAATGTCATGTATGCTCCAAATAATTTGCGCCGCCCTAGTGGCGCGGTAGTCTAAGCGACGGCCGCTGATCATTCGTCCGAAAGGGGTCCGGGTTCGAATCCACCCGGTGAAGCACGGATGTTGTGTTTGCCTTACGGCAATGCCTCTCTACCTTCCCTGGAACCAGTGACCCTAAATTAGGGACGGGAGACTGCTTATAGCCCAATGAGTTGCTCACGAGGGTCGTTAAACCTTCAATAAAAAAAAATAATAATAATTTGCTCGAAAAAGTTATTTTTAGAGGCATTTACTCATTCAGACGGGGGGAAAACCTCTCCAATGAGCTGTATGCTATAAAGGATTTGCTCGAAAGAGTGTTCTTTCGAAGTATTTACTCATTCACACGGGGAAAGCCTCACACATGTGATATATGTTCTAAGCAATTTGCTTGAAAAAGTGTTCTGTTTCTTTGATTTATAGCTCATGTCCGAAACTTACAAAAGTTCGGCACATTAAACAACTGTTTTAGGATACTATTAATCTTTTACCTTATTTTAGCATTTATTCGCACATTCATGCATAATTTCAGTAAAGAATAAAATATTGAGTTTAAATATTTTTTTCTAAATTTTGAAATATGAAATATTCATAAGAGTGGAACCCGTAATAACTAACATTTTCTCATACTTCCATCCAGAGCAGACAACCAACAGAGGAGGTGAGAGCCTGCGCAAGTGTGACCGCTTGCAACAGGAAGTATACAATTTATCTAGGAATTCCCTTGAAGAATACTATACAAAACATATGTGGTTCCTATCAAAGGCATTTCAGGAAAAAAACTGACAAAAAGTAGAATAAGGAAAATAATTGTTTGAAACAAGAAAGGACAGGAAAGTTATGTAAAACAATAGCACAAGAAATACGAAAGATGATATTGAAAAAACATCAATAGATCCTTTACATTACTATTATTAGTGACAGTTATTTTTATTCTTTGTCTTCTAAAACCAACACTTGGAGAACCAAGACTTGGCATCCGAGAGAGGGGGACGCCATTGTGCGTGAGCACGGCGACCCCTCTCCCGGCACGAAATTTTGTTGCCCAGCAACACCAACACACTCGCTTCGCCTAACCACATATACAATGTGAGTTCGGTTCCACCGGTGTTTCACTCACACCCCGATGCACCAACCACGGTTCCACAGTCAGCGCATCCAGACCCCCGAATCACACTGGCCTGCCGAAGAACTCGAACAGGCCCCAATTCACTATGCAGACAGGGACACCAAGAATGACGAGGCAGGCCCTAGGCCACCCCGAAACACTCCAGTAGGAGAAGACTCTCCTTCACGTGTGCCCTGTGATGACGTCCCAACCGAGACAACACCAGAAGGGTCGCCGAGCCGTCCGCTTGGCACAAAGACCAGCTTTCGACCCACCAATGGCTCCCAACCCTGCACACAACCACGCAGAACTGACACATCACAAACAGCAATCACACACCACCCACCCAAAAAGCAAACACACACAGGCAAACCACACACGGAAGAGCAAAGTGAGGAAAGATCACAGCGAAACACAAAGACCCCCGATTCACACACAAAGACGACCAGTCGCCCCCAAAGCCAGCGCCGCTGGAGGAGACTGGTATGGTACGCAAACAGGCGCCCGGCAGGGAGGAAGAAGGGTAATCTCCTAGCTCCATCCCGGAATCTAGAAAAGAAACATCCCAAAGATTAAAACACAAGACAAAGTTCATCAAAAACTCAAGAAACCAAGGGTCCGGAAATGCAGGATTACAAGCCGAAAAGCTGGGAACACTAAGTTCCCCAATGGAAAAAATATTTTTCCTTTGTTCCAGTAACAATTTTGGGCCAGAAGACCCACCGGAACTTAAAGGCACGGTCCGAAAGAGTGCGGGCATCCAACTCAACTCTATACCTAAGCTGGCACTTGACGTGCCAGGCCACTTTCAAAGGGTTGAATCCTGCATTTCCGTAATTACTATGCACAACTCTGTTCCTCTCTCTCCAGATTTTGTACGTGGTCTCAGTGATGATCAACCTCCAGACATCCCGCCCAGTCTTGGGGCCGGGGTACTGGTAAAAGACCTCCTGAGCCTTGAGCCGCTGCGGGAAACCTGCCCAGGTCCAAACAAGCTTCCACACCTGCACGGCCATGGGACAACTCCAGAACAAGTGGTACCGGTCTTCAATGAGATTGCAAGAGGCGCACTTGTCGGTGATGGCAGTAACCCACCTGTACTGCCTCTTCCTATTTCGAAGGACATCGTGAGCCAGACGGAATTTAAAATCCCGCTTCTTACAGTCAACTCCAGCCGCCAACACGCCCATCCACACCTCCTTCCTGTTGTAGTTGACGGCACTAAACTCAGTAACCTGCTCCCCAGGCCTAGGGAGAATGTACAGATACATTTGTTTCAAATTCAGCCCATTCCGGTTAGCCTCCGCGAGACCCTGAATGTGCCCCCCAAGCTTATAGTGCTTGTGAGTGGTCTCTCTACGCGGCCCCATAAATCGGAAGCCAGGTAAGAACTTCTCCTCAGACAATCCTGTCAAATACGCAACAAAGTTCCTACACGGGTGTGAGGAGTTCAGAGCTTCCTTCACACTCCTAAACTGCAGTGCACTGAACCAGGAGGAGAGGTGTTTAACATCCAAAATACCCTCCTCCTTCGGGCAGCACAGGACCGCTCTGGCAACCGCCTCAACTTGCTTACCGGCCCAAATAAATTGAAAAACTTGCCTTTCCAGAAGCCTCATGAGACTTCGAGGGGAGAACTAAGTTCTCCGACAAAGGCACATTTCGAGACCAGGAGAGCGTTAGCTAACTTATCCCGGTTAATCATCGAAATGTCAACACTCTGCCACCTTTCCTTCTTCTCTTTAATAGCGAAGAGGATGTCCCTCCATGTCTTCAAATGGACACCGTCTCTATCAAAAAGGATACCGAGTATCCTGACGGGTCCATCCGTCATCGCCAGCCCACGGACCGCAACGCGATCCCACCTGCCCCAAAGAAGTAGGTTCGACTTATCCTCATTAAGCATGGACCCGGTGGCACCGCAGTATTCCGCGAAGACTTCCCGGACCTGCTTAAGACTAACTTCCGAGTCAACAAAGAAAGTGACGTCGTCAGCATATTCAAGATACTTTAGAGACCCCGCGCAGCCAGGGATGGGGGCTCCCTGAATGCTAGGATGAGCCTGAACCTTCCTAAAAATGGTCTCAATGACCAAGACAAAAAACAACGGGGAGAGTGGGCAGCCTTGTCTCACACCTCTTCCAACCTCAAAAAGGTCAAAAAGACGGCCAGAAATAATAACTCTTCCGTTGAGGTCCCTGTATAAAGAGTCCACCGTTCTTCGGAAAAACTCTCCGAAGCCGTGGGCTTCCAGCATCTTTCTAATAAACTCGTGAGAAACACGGTCAAAGGCCTTACTCTGATCAGCGGAAAACATTCCCAACTTAACATCCCTGTCACCGATATAAGTAATCATGTCCCTCACACACCGAATATTATGTTACATCCGACTACCACGGAGGCTACACGTCTTCCCAACGCCCACTAACTTCTCCGGCCACCCGCGAAAGCCTCGCGTTGACGATCGCCGCCACGATCTTATAATCAATGGTAGACAGAGACACCGGCCTCCATCCAGCAAGATCACGAGCAGGATCGTCGGGGGTTTTGGAAAGAAGAGTCACAACACTACTCCTCATAGACTTATTCATAATACCTTTGTCAGCAATGTTGTTATAAATCCTGCATAACCAGGGGACTAAAATATTAAGAAATTTCTTGTAAAATTCGACCGGAAGCCCGTCAATACCCGGCGACTTTCTGGGCTTGAGGTTCAGGATCGTCCACCTGACTTCAGTTTCGGTGAATTTCCCTTCCAACAACTCCCTATCCTCATCTGAAATTCTCGGAGTACCTTCCAGCCAAGTTTCCATGACCTCAGGCTGCACTTCCTCTTTGTCAAATAACCTGCCATAAAATTCCGCCGCCGCCTGCAGGATATCGAGAAGATCCCGGACCTCCCTACCGTCAATGTCGAGGCATTGAAGGTTCTCCCTAACCCTCTCCGTCTCGGTTTCCTGGTAGATGAAGTTAATATCACTCTCCTGCCGGAGCACTTCCAAGGCCCTAGTCAACTTAACCGCCGATCCTTCCTCCCGATAGAAGAGACTAATTTTGCACCAGATATTAGTAATCAGAGAGGAATTACACCCATCTTTATCACCTCGAATCGCCGCATTAAGAATGTTCATCAAAATCATGTGGCGCTTCCTCTTCGACGTGGCCAACTGCTTACCCTTCTGAGAAAGGAAACCCTTCACCTCCTCCTTGGTCCGTTCCCACACACCGCACTCATCGTCAGTGATCGTGCCTGCGCCCGCGTTCAGGATCGAGCGAAGGTGCACTAGCGTATCTTCATCTTCTAACATGGAGATGTTCAAACGCCACGGGGTAGCCCCTCTCTCTCTCTCTCTCGGAACCGGCACACACACGTCCATCAGGACGGCAGAGTGGTCCGAAACATACAACAGTGGAGAGTTCGGACCAAAGATCTCAATCCTCTCAATCCAGTCAATCTTCGACACAAGAAACATATCCAGGCGGGAGGCGCTGCCCCTCTAAACCAGGTATAACCCGGAATACTGGGGTTAAGTCTGCTCCAGGCATCGCACAGCCCCTGGCTATCCAGGAGGACCTTAACCACGTTCCCATAATCTTTCGACCACCTGCTGGTTCCGGCCCTGTCGAGGTCGCAGTCGGCGACCGCATTAAAATCCCCGCCAACAATCAACACATCTTCCGAACTTCTGATGAAATGCGGAAGTTCATTATAGAACGACATCTACATATTACCCTTATTAGGAGCGTAAATACACACAAGTTTCATAGAGATTTTCCTACTGTGGACGGTAAGAGAGATCACCCAACCTTCCCCGTCCGATTCAAAGTGAGTGATATCTCTTTCAAACTTCTCTTTGAAAATGATAGCAACTCCTGTGTAACCAGTACTCCCAAGCGAGTACTTAAATCTGAGACCGGACCTTCTGCGAAAAGCAAAAATCTGTTCCCTGACCTTATGGTGGGTTTCCTGAATCATGAGGAAGTCCAGATTATTCTGGCGAAAGAACCCTTCGAGCCAACACTGCTTCGCCTCCGAATTGAGGCCCTGAACTTTCAAGGAACCAACCCTAATGTTTGTGCCGGCAAAATTAATTCTACCAGAGTTCATACTTACCTGGTCCTGTAAAAAGAAAGAGTTACAACAACAAACACAGAGGAAAAATGCAAAACCCATACTCCAACCTAGGAGAGAGAGGAACCGCAACCAAGTTACTTTCCGGTACTATCCTTCTTACCCACACTTCTTGTCGACCTTTCTTCTCGAAGAACTTGGCCATTCGCTGTTGGAATCACATGTCCCGTGCCATGCAACATTACAGAGGCAGCGGCAGCAAGATCGTTAACCGCTTTAAAATTGGCCGCAGTAAACTCTTTCCCAGTTCTTTTTTTCTTCTTCTGTTACTGACGTTGCAGGTCAGCACAAAGGAAATCAGTATTCTCGTCATCCACTTCGATATCAGTACAAGCCCAAAACTAACCGTTCACAACAGCAGTATCCGAGCATTGATTCTCCTCCTCACTCCCGACGCCGACGTTCAGCGGTCCTGCTGGAGGACACCAGAACGTCCCGGGGCCTCCGGCGTCGCCTCAGAGCCGGCGACAACGTGGCCGCCGCCCGCAGTAGTGGGAACACTAAGCGTAGGTGAGCCTCCGGGAACCAGAATGGGCTGCTTCTGCCCGTCTGAGGGTGGAATAGGGCACGCGGCTTCGCTTTCGGGAGGCCGCCCGTCCTGGCTATCCACGGCCGCGAGGTGTACCGCTGCTCCTTGGTTTTGGCCAAAAGGGCGGATGCAGTCATTTCCGTTTCTTCCCAATGACTAGGGTTATTGGGGAGACCCGGAAACATGCTATACACAGGGTCCTCACTGGAAACCAAAGTTCCGCCGATTTCACTAAAACACTGGGCTTCACTTTCTCCTTCACTTTGACACTTTTCAACACACTCATTCTGCACTTCACCCTCAATAAGAACATCATTATGACCAAATTCGGGGAATATGTCACCATCGGAACTATCACTACTTCCACTTTCACTGAGAACACCCTCCAGCGTAGAACTGGTGTCAGAGAATTCAGACTCACCTTCCTTGTTCTCTGAGACATCAGCGCTTTCCACACTAGAATTATCTTCTCCATCGCTGGAAAAGTCCCTACTTACTCCAGGCTCTTTTCGTGCACAACTGGGAGCCTGTTCGTCCTCTTCGCTACAAATAACCCCCGCTCTAGATTCCACCGGAATAGTAGCACCGGGGCCATTAACATCAACCTCCATATTTTCTTCATATCGCCCCTCCACGACGCTTATGCTTCCAGGCCTGGATTTGAGACCTTCAAGGTCTTTGACAGACAACTTCCGTGATTTCTTCGTAACTATAGTGTACCCATCGTCATCAGAATTTGAAGGGGAGAAACCCCTCTTCCCATCTTCACCGATAGGAAAGGTTTCTCTCTCCTTCGCTGGAACAGAAACATGCTCTTTATTCTCATTGTTTATCACACTTTTCTTACCTGAACTATTACCCTTACCTTCCTCGGGGATCCTGTGAGGTTTTGAGGCGTGCTCCGAGCTGGTAATTTGGTGGGCCCCATCTGTTTTACTCGAGGCCGCAAACTCGGCAACACTTTGTGAGCCCTCCGCCTCACCAGCGTGGCACTCCTCCATCTCTTCATCTCTTCTGGTATTGTCAGGACCTCTGGTCATTTGTGCAAAGGACCTCTGTGTACAAACCTTCCTTTGGTGGTGTGGTGATCTGCAGTTTCCACACGGCTCTTTGCACTCCTCCTCAGTGTGACCCAAAATGTAGCAATTGCTGCAGGTAAACTTCCCGCAGTCCACAGCTATGTGACCTGCATGGTTGCAGCGCCTGCACACCCGGATTTGCCCCCTGTACACATTCATGCAACGCTGTCCTTTGACCTCCATGAAATTGGGGACAGCTTGTTTCATGTCAATTGTAACAACACGAGTCCCGGAAAAGGGCTCCCCTCATGTGCGCAGCCATTTCTTTTCTAATCTCGAACTTCACAGTTAATACTTTACCATATGGTCCAAATGCGGTTGCGACTTCTGCATTTGAAATTCCACAATGCAAAAATTTGCAAAAAATTATTTTGACATTTGTCTGAGCATTTGTGCATTTTAACACAGTGTTATTGCACTCAATATTGCTATCAAGCAACTTGAAGTAGTGATCTCTACTGTTTAGTACTACTTCAAGCTTGTTCTTATTCACCTCTTGAATTAAGGCAAATACTGGGGTGGGGGTGAACCCACGTGTTTGTACAAGGCAAGACAAATGTCCGAAGCAGAAATACCCTTATGTGTAACAACAACGGCATTAGCCCTATTGGGCGCAGTCCTAACAGACATCCTAACTCTTCAAAGAATGTCTAAACTGCGTCAGAATGTCTAAATCACAACTAGGAGTAATCATAAAAACCTACAAAAAAGTTAGAATTAAATTAGCCAAAGAAATAGAACATCTGCTTTTCTTGACAGCCTGTAAAAAGAATGATGTGATACCAAATTTTTTGAGGATTCGCACTAACCCTTTAAATCAGGGAGATGGTAGAATAATGAAAATCTGTGAATTAAAAAGGCTAAATGCTTTTATTAGATCAAAAAGGAAAATGATTAATTACTTTAGTAAACAAGCATATCAAAAATATAACGACAGCGTTGGACTTCGCAACAATGAAAAGGAGTTTGATTTTGAACTTCAAAAAGTCTATATGATTGTCGAAAGATTACAGCAGACTTACAAATTACAACATGAACAGAAACTTAAGTGGTTGATGGACTCGCAGCACAAATATAGACATGCGAGTTTACCACCTTCTAGAGATCTATATCTAAACAAATCACAAGTTGTATTGAACGAACTACAGATTAGGGGACTTAATAGATGTATTAAATATGCGTATCAACAAAATATCCCAAAAGCTGAAGTCTTACTGCCACACCTTGAAGAGATTATTTTAAACTTGCCCAAGAAACGTCAAAACCCAGTGAGGTTTAAATTAGCAAGGGCTATTAGCACTTTAAAAGATCATCCTCAACAACGAAACAGTACCAAATACGAACGCCAAGAGCTGCTTAAATTAAACAAACGTGATGACATTCAGATGGTTATGGCTGATAAACCCAAACAACTTGTGATAGTTGATAAGGAGGAATTTCATGAGAAAATGCAGCAAGCTATTGAAAAACTAAACACCGAAGTAATAAAAAAGGACTCCACAGATAAAATAATTAGAAAATTAGCAATGTTAAAAAACCATAGTAAACTTCCATTGCAAGTCAAGAATAAGTCCTATCCTCCAGTAGGATCTTCCATACCTAGTACATTTGGAAAGTTTAAAACACATAAAGCTGATTGCCCTATTCGGATTATTGTTAATAAAACTATTGCACCTACCATAAACCTTGAAAAAGCTTTGTTCAGATATCTTAACCCCTTCTTAAAAAATCACGCATATACAGTAAATAACTCTACAGAAGTCATTGAGAGAATTGAAAATATAGACATTGGTGATTGTATAATGGTGAGCCTGTTGTTGCATTATACCCGAATACTCCCACACGAGAAGCTATTAATCTTGTGAACGAAAAATTGATTGCAGATGGGGTACCAGAGATAGAGGTTAACAGTATTATATCTGCACTCAACCTAATTACAGAAAACAATTATTTCGGATATAATCAAGTAATATACAGACAGAAATTTGGATCCCCCATGGGCTCCCCAATTTCGGGTCTGTTGTCAGAAGTCGTACTACAGCACATGGAAAACAAACTACTTCAACAAGAACAAGAACATTTACCGATGATATGAAGAAGATAGCTTAATGAAGTTTATTCAAAAATATAATGAATACTATCCAACAATACAGGTTACTGTTGAGAAAGAAAATAATGGACAATTGCCTTTCCTTGACATTCTGCTTTGTAAACATCAAGGACGCATTAACTACTCAGTATACAGGAAAGACTCTTATGTGCCAGTAATTATACCAAATGATTCAATCCACCCTAAACATTATAAAGAAGCTGCATTTCATTCATTTATTAGAAGAGCTGTTTCCCACACATCAAATAGAAGTTTGGAAGAGGCAGAAATGAAATGGATCATAGAAACAGCCACAGTATTTGGATATGATGAAAGATACATTTGTAAGATGTATAGAAATTATAAAACCAGTATTAACAGACCTAAGTGTGAAAATAACGTTGAGAACATCATAAAAATTTGTGGACGTCTACCTTACATACCACAGTTAAGCAGCATTTTGAAAATGGAATGTAATAAAGTGAATATAAGATTCGCCGATATTGTAATAGATAATAACAAATTCCTTACAGCTGATTACAGTAATAATGCAATTATGCACAGAGCAGGAGTATACGGCATACCCACGAAGAATAACGACACCAGTAATATTAATAATATCTACATAGGTAGTACTAAAAGACGACTAAAAACAAGAATTTAAGAACACAAGAGAAATTGGAAAAAGGGTGAGCAACGAACATCTCTTATTACATATTGCATCAATAATAATTCTATCCCCTTGTGGGAAAATGCAAAAATATATACTACGCACAACACACATAGAAAGATATTGTATTCTGAGTCCGTTGTGATAGAAAAACCAGAAGATTTAACTGCAATGAACAAGCACCAATTGAATTGCCGTTTGCCTGGCGATACATAATAACAAAAGAAAAAGAAACTGAAGAAAAGTATATAAAACCTAAATTTATTGAAAATATCTCATCCAACAACGATTAACAATGAAAATTACAGGAAAGAACACCAGATGGTGCAACAATAGCAAAAAGTTGTAAATCAACATGATTAACCTACGCACGGATACAGGACCAATGAGCGATGAGTCGACTGGTGACAAGGAGGTAATCAGCACAATAAAAGCATACGGATGTCTCATAGAACCGACCGCTGAAGATGGGCACAGTATTGCCAGAAACATGTTCGAACGATCGAGGAAGGACTAGTTGACTTCTTTTAACATTTTTTTAAAGTTTTAGATATTTTAATCTGGATACTTCATAGCAGCTTGGCATAGAACAGCGAAATGTTTCAACTGCTAAAATTCTGGCTGCGTCAACGTAATCTTGTCTTGACAGTGATCTCAAAATTATTTTAACTCATCATCCCCCTTCTTGTAGAATTATGCAGATGTTCGTATTTGTGTCGAAGTTTGAACGCGGAATATCTTCAATGACGTGGTACAGCACCAGACAAGAAGCATGATCGATTGCAAGCCAGAAGGATTGAAACCGGAGTAAGGTGAGCGCAATACGTGTTGCTCCATTTGCTTCATTGCCGTTTTTATGTCTCACTAAATATAACCTATGTTAGGATTCAACATTTAAATACTGTACAAAAATAAATATTCTTAATTTCAACTATAAATATCTCATTATCATTGAAGTCAACTTGTCTATTCGAAACTCATATACTACGTGTGTAACAGTATTATAAAGGACCTTGTCCTAATATACATTGCCTATCTCCCACGTAATTTGGTGTTCAGGTGTATACATGTATAGATTGAACTTCTACTATCCCGATGTAGTGTTAGTATTTTGTTCAAAATATTTATATAATTCTTAATTCAAGTTTCCCAGGGTTTTGAAGCTTTTCACAATTTACTGAATAATAGTATACCGGAAGCTCGAAGAAGCCCGACACTTTCATCTGTATTTTGATCTGTCTTCTCTCCGGTCGAGGTTGGCGGCGCTGACCGAGAGAGCAGGAGACGGTATGAGTCGGGGGGGAGTGTTTTGGTTGTGTCTCTGCTTTTTCTCTTTTGATGTGGTATGAATGGATGGTATCTGAAGGGAGGGTGTTGTGTATTTGCTGCTTGTGGTGTGCCGGTTCCGTGTGGAAGTGGGCCGGGGAGGCACCTGCCATGGGCCATGTGAATGCCTTGGTGCACCCGTCGGCCCTGTGTCCTCTCTGACAGTCTCCCGTCCGGGTCGCTGTCACTTGGTCACCTCTGAAGGGGACTTTTGTCTGCCTACATGGACGTTCCGGGTGTACCTTCGGGCTGCACCCGCCGTTCTAGGTGACCTCGCCGGCTCTTTGTGTGCGGGTCCTTTCGAGTTCTTCGGAGGATCTGTATGACTCGGGGGTTTGTCTGGTGTTGCTTGTTGAGCCGTGGTGGGAGTGTGTGTAAACATCAGTGAACCATGTCCAGGTGTTTATTTTGGGCGTGGTGAACAGTGTGAAGATGTGTTGCAACAAAGTTCGTGTATGGGGGAGGGGACGTCGTGCGAGAGCACATTGGGGCGCTCCCCTCTGCCAGCCCCCATGATTTGGGGGTCTTATACGAAGACCAAATTAGTCACATACGGGATTATTATACATAAAGAATAAAAATAACTGTCACTAGTAATAGTAAAGTAAAGGATCTTTTGATGTTTTTTCAATCTCATCTTTTATATTTCTTGTGCTATTGTTTTACATCACTTTCCTGTCCTTTCTTGTTTTAAACAATTATTTTGCTCATTCTACTTTTTGTTAGCTTTCTTTTTCTCCTGAAATGTCTTTGACAGGAACCTCATATGTTTTGAAGAGTGTTCTTCAAGGGGATTCCTAGATAAATTGTATGATTCCTGTTGCAAGCGGTCAGTCTTGCGCAGGCTCCCACCTCCTCAGTTGGTTGTCTGCTCTGGATGGAAGTATGAGGAAATGTTAGTTATCACAGGTTCCACTCTTATGAATATTTCACATTTCAAGATTTAGAAAAAAATAATTAAACATAATATTTTATCCTTTACTAAAATTATGCATGAATGTGCGAATAAATGCTAAAATAAGGTAAAAGATTAATAGCTTCCTAAAACAGTTCTTTAACAGTCCCTCATGCGCCGGACTTTTGTAAGTTTCGGACATGAGGTATAAATCAAAGAAACAGAGCAATTTTTCGACCAAATTTCTTGGAACATACATCACATTTGTGAGGCTTTCCCCGTGTGAATGAGTAAATACTTCGAAAGAACACTTTTTCGAACAAATCGTTTGGAGCATACAGCACAATGGTGAGGTTTTCCCCACGTCTAAATGAATAAATGCTTCTAAAGATACCTTTTTCGAGCAAATTAATATATTATGTTTTTGATTGAAGGTTTAACGAACCCCGTGAGCAACTAAATGGGCAATAAGCAGTCTCCCGACCCTTATTTAGGGTCACTGGTTCCAGAAAGGGATAGAGCCAGTGCCGTAAGGCAAACACAAAATCCATGCCTCAACGGGATTCGAACCGGGACCCCTTTCGAACGAATGATCTGCGGCCGTCGCTTAGACCACTGCGCCACCGAGGCAGAGCAAATTATTTGGAGCATACATCACATTGGCGAGGTTTCCTACCCCTCCCTGTGAATAATCAAATGCTTCCAAAATCCACTTTTTGGAATAAATCGTTCAGAGCATACATCGCATTAATGAAACTTTTCACCCGTCTAAATGAGTAAATGCTCTGAAAGATCACTTTTTCGAGTAAATTGCTCGGAACATACAACACATTGGTAAGGCTTTTTACCTGTGTGCATAAGCATATGCTCCGAACGATGACTTTTCCGAGTTTCTATTAGAATATTTTCCTCTGTTAGCACAACAAAATGTCATACTGTTCAGTGCCATTCTGTCAATCAAAATGGGAAATTAAGTTGGTCCTATCTAAATTGGCTTCATATACGCGCTTTACTACTAAATGGTCTTCGGAAATTAAAAAGATTTCATATTAAATGTTTCTCCTTTGCTTACCTGTGAAAAGTAACTGCAATTCAACAGTTGATCGCTAAAACGCAATAGGCTTATTTGGGTGTTAGTGTGCTAGTTTTATTCAACTGTGGATTGTTTATAACGAAATTTATTTCCGAAATTAGTAACTTTTTATTCGTGAAGATGTAGAAATTGATCACGTGTTAAACCTACTGTGTGGTTAAACTTAAGTGCAGTACTGAAATCGACTGCAACAGTTATAAGATCATAGGGAAATAATATCATCTATGAAAGGACTGGGAAATTCTGCATTAGCAAATAATAAAAAACATAGAAAACGGAAAAGGAAAAGCAGCTGTTTTGTGCCAGGATGTAATACTGGCTATAAATAATGCAAAAATAAAATATCACTTTTTGCTGTCCACAAAATTCCTGATATGTTGAGCAAATGGGATAAGGCGATTCCCAAAGCTGATAAGAAACTTGACGAAAGTTGTGTCGTACTCTATTTTCAATTCATTAAAAGGCTTATTTTCAAAGCCACACTCTGCAACTAAAGGAAAACATTAAGTTTCAATATATATCTTGATCCCATGTTCTCACCAAGAAATTTAGTCAACCATTGCTGAAAAATGAAGTACATTATTAAATAATTTACAAGTTTTTAGGTTACTGAATTTCGTGACCTAACTGGATTATTGGAATGCAAATTATAAAGCCGATGTCTCATTGAGAAAATATTCCCCCTTTTTATTCCGTAACGGTTTTGAGGGCAAAACATTTTCTTTTTTTTTAATATTTACTTTATATTGTAAGTTGATGTTTCAGTGATTGTAAACTGCATATCGGTCTCCAGTGTTTTATCATAATGTAACCCATGTATGACTAAAACTTCCGAAATATTTAACATTAATGTTGACGTTAGCACAGTGCAAAGCTTAACTTAAACTACGATACGCTTATTAAAGTATCTTGAGCACCTCGTTCGTTCGTTCTTTTTCTTGGGGGTGGGGGGGGTGTTTGAAAAAGTTGTGTTGATTATTTCGTATATCCTTCAAGAAGTACACATAGTGACGAGCTAGGTGTGTCCTTTGTGCCTTAAATGCAACGTGCCACCAACACACTGGCTCTTTTAGGGAAGCGAGTACCTACACTGAGGATGGTATCCCTATAGCTCCCTACTAAGAAAAAAGCAGTCTGCTGTGAAGCAAGTGCTTTAAATCCTTGACATTGTAATGTGTAAATAATCCTAACATTCAAGCACAAAATTTATGTAAAAGTAAATAACTTTTAGAATAATGTACTGAAAACGGTTTGACTTGCCTTAAAAGTAATATTTACTTATTTCTGAAGCACGTTTCATTTTACTAAATATATATCATCATCATTGTCAACCATTATCAATCCACTGCTGGACGAAGGTCTCCCCAAGTTTCCTCCACAACGGTCTGTCTTGTGCCAGTCTCCTCCATGTCACTCCCGCATACTTTCGAATTTCATCCACCCATCTTCCATGTGGTCTTCTTCTGGGTCTTTTCCTGTCTCTTGGAATCCAATCTAAAATTTCGGCTGTCCATCGATGATCTGTCCTTCTGGCAGTATGTCCAGCCCATTGCCATTTCAGGTATTTAACTCTGATCATGATGTCTTCCACTCTTGTCATTTTTCGGATCCACGAGTTCCTCTTCTTGTCTCTCCTGGTTACACCAAGCATGCACCTCTCCATGGCGCTTTGAGTTGTCTGCAGCCTTTGTATGTCTCTTTTAGTTAAGGTCCACGTCTCAGCACCATACGTAAGCACTGGAAGGATGCATTGATCAAACACTTTTCTTTTAAGACATAATGGCATATTGCTCTTGAAAATTACGCTGTTTCTTCCAAAAGCTCTCCAGGCAAGTTTTGTACGCCGATTAATTTCTTCATCAATGTGACCCTCACTTGATATCTGCTGTCCAAGATAAACGTACGTGCCTGTTATCTCCAGCTTTTCTCCATCAATCGATAAGTCTTCATTTCTTGTAAAAGCATTGAACATCACTTTTGTCTTCTGAAAGTTCATTTTTAATCCCATTTCTTTACTCTTGTCAGCAAGTTCCTGGATCATACTCTGCAGCTCCGATGGGGCAGTTGCAAAAATGACTACGTCATCAGCAAAACGAAGGTGGGTTAGATAATCTCCATTAATCTTTATCTCCTTGTTTTCCCAGCTCAGCGACTGAAAGACACCCTCCAATGTGGCATTAAAGAGCTTTGGAGATATGATGTCACTTTGTCTCACTCCCTTTCCAATTTTTATGTGTGTTGTATTTTCAAACAGCCGAATTTTTGCACTAGCATTTTCATAGATGTTATTAATAATATTAATGTATACATCTTCAATACCGCAGGATTTCAGAGCCATTGTAACTGCGGATGGTTTCACCGAATCAAAGGCTTCTTCATAATCAATAAAAGCCATGCACAATGGAAGTTTATATTCCCTCGCTCTTTCAATTAGTTCTCTCCGTATGTGGATATGATCTATTGTGCTGTAGCCACTCCTGAATCCAGCTTGTTCTCTCGGTTGAGCCATGTCCAGTGTTACCTTCAAGCGGTTTGAAAGAACTTTAGTGAGGATTTTATAAACCACTGATAGGAGGCTGATAGGTCTGTAGTTCCCAAGATCCTCAATGTCACCTTTTTTATGTAGCAGGATCATTGTAACGGTGCTCCAATCCTCAGGAATCTTCCCTTCATTAAGGCATCGAGTGAAAATTTGGGCGAGTACTGTTTCGATTTCTCCCCTTGCTTCTTGTATGATGTCTATAGTAATTTCATCTTCTCCTGGAGCTTTTCCCAGCTTCATGTTCTTGATTGCATGTGCAACTTCTGCTGGGAGGACTGGAGGAACTCTGGTACTGGTATCTTTCATGATGTCTGGAGTACATGTATCATCCCTTTCATATAATTTGGAGAATTTGGAAATTTTGACAAGAGTGAAATCTTTCACTCTTGTCAAAATTTTGCCTCTATTTCTTGTTACAGAACCATCTTGTCTTCTCAGTGCCATAATCTGTTTTCTTCCCTTACTGAGATGTCCGTTTGCTATCTTTAGGCTTTGGTTGTTTTCAATTGCTTTCCTCATTAGTTCGCAGTTGAATTTCCTTACGTCTTCAGTGATACTTTTTCGTACTGCCTTGCATAGCTCTATATATTCCACTTTGGAAGTCGCATCTTCTTTAGTTGTCCTCATCTCTCTTCTTTTTTGCATCAACATTTTGGTTTTTCCTGATAATTTGTTCACATGCAACTTGTTCTTAGACCCAGCTAATTTTGTTGCTGTTTCCATAAGAACTTTGATTACTTTTCTGTTAACTTCAGAAATATCCACTTCTTCCGATGTTAGGCCTTCTAAAGCAGAGAATCTGTTCTTCAGTTCCAACTTGAAGGTATTATGATGTTTTTTAAGGTTGGTTATGTCAATAGATTTTGTTTGTCTTATGAGCTTGCCACGTTCGAGTTTAGTGTTGAGGTGCATCTTACATCTCACCAATCTATGGTCACTACCTGCGTTGAACTTGTTTAGCACACTGCAGTCTTCTATGACGAATTTTTTGTTACACATAATAAAAGCAATTTCATTTGTCGTCCCATTTGGATGTCTCCATGTCCATTTCATGTTTGGCTTTTTCTTGAAAAAGGAGTTCAAGATTAAAAACCCTTCTGCCTCTGCAAACTCAACGAGAGTATTTCCACGCTGGTTTCTGTTGCCGTGACCGAATTTACCTACTGAAGTTTCATTCTGTTGCCGTTGCCCTATTTTTGCATTGAAATCTCCCATAATTATCTTCAAGTGCTGCTTACCTTTATTATTTAGATGACGAATTTCCTCATAAAATTCTTCAATTTCTTCTTCAGGATGGCTTGTGGGGGCGCATAAGTTTGAATAATCTGAGCCTGGTATCTTCTCGAGAGTTGGATAACGAGTCGTGCAGTTCTGTCAGAGGAACTTTCAACTTCTACAACTTTATCCCTCAGTTTCTTGTTTATTATAAATCCAACACCACTAGTTCTGCCAGTATCTGTCCCACGATAGTAGAAGAGATGTCCACTTTTCAGTTCAATGAGATCTTCTCCTTTTCTCCTTACCTCACTTAGCCCGACGATGTCCCACGTGATCCTTTGTAGTTCCTCTTCCAATTCAAGAAGCCTTGAATCAGAAGATAGGGAGCGTCCGTTGTACGTAGCCAAGTTCAGCATCAGATGGCAGCCTAGTCCGGTCCTCCGGGGATTCTTAGCACCCTCTGCCTTCATGTCGCACTGGCCGCTGCCTTGGCCAGGTACATACCAGCTGCCGGAGACTGAGATCCAAGATTTAAGTTGTGGAGTCATTTTGGAGGGGTTTGGCCATGACTCACCACGCTAGCCAATCGGGTTGGTGAGTGTGGGATAGCATTTCCTCTAATCTCGATGGTATAGTTATACCGCTATTGGCGGTCGTCAGAGCCCCTTTAGTGGGAACAAGATGCACCACGAGAAGGCGGGGTTGACATTTGTCAAGGAGAGGCTGTGATGTTACGCATCACCTGACCTTACATCCCATATATATATATATATATATATAGACCACATGGGAGATGGGTATATGAAATTCGAAAGTATGCAGGGGTGACATGGACGAGACTGGCACAAGACAGACCGTTGTGGAGGAAACTTGGGGAGACCTTCGTCCAGCAGTGGATTGATAATGGTTGACAATAATGATGATGATGATATATATCGTACAACTCGTAAATACCATGAATTTTAAAATTGGATTTTCGTGTTTAATATACCATCTTAACCTAGGTATGTTTTATTTTTGAAAGTAGGGTAGGGAAGTCTCAGAAGTTCTCCGGTGGAACAAATTAAGTGAATCAATCCTCGTTAACTTCTGCAGTGTCCCCCTCCTCCATATTTACCTGTTCATGATCCATTGAAAGCTTATTGGATATTCTTTCTTTTCTCCTCTTTCACTCCAATGACCGCTCAAGTACACACACCTCACATTATCCGATGGTAAATTTAACTTCCCTGTGTTAGGAGAAGTCTTCAATGCCATCATTTTACCGATTGCCACTTTTTTGTCTCTCTGTATCGAAAGTTGAGAGAAATCTTATATCTGGTGTCTTCCCTCCTTCTTAAATTAAGTACATTTCCCAAATGGACAATCATCGGACTTGACTGAATAACTTCTCATATTAGTCTTTTGCTGAAATGATATCGGCGTTTCTCAAATTTGTTCTAAATAGCAGTTTTGAGAGGTAAACTGATGAGTCTATCGTCCTGTACCGTCCAATAGCGGAAATCACAGAGTTAAACGGAACTCGCTTTGTACATTTACTTAGCCGTAAACGCTACGGTAAAAATCCCATTCAATGAGCCAGAGATTCGGCAGGTGGTGCGAACTGGGGAAATCGTACACGATGAATCGTGTATTCTACTCAGACCTCCCTGAGAGATTGGTTCGCCCTACGGATCTTTTTATGGGCCCGAAGGCCTTTATTCAATAAAAACAAGATAAAAAAGCAATTATTCACACACACATTTGAGTAAATGATACTTACGTGTAAGAGGTACAGGCCTAGACAGACGCACAATCCGCGTCACCCATTTGAATTGGGAATGCAGTCCCTGTCTTGTTTGTGTCCGTAGCATTATAATCAACCGCAATCAATACGGGATTTTAATCTTTCGAACTCAAAGCTGAGACTCGGCCAACCCGGGCTCAGCTTGGAAATGCGCAGTGCAGAGTTTCAGGCGGTCTCTCCCGTTTGCACTGCGGCAGTTGGGGCAATTCTATAAGATGGGCAATTCGCATCGTTTTGGCAGGCCCGGTACCTGTGACCCGCCTGGCTGCATCGGGCACAGAACTCGGACTCTGCCTTGCATTTCTCTCTATGGCGACCAAACCCATTGCAGCGAAAGCATTGGATCGCCCGCAAGAATTCTTTGCCGGAGTTGATATGCCGACACATGTTTGCCTTCCATTTTTCCATGAGGGCACGGAAATCCGTTGGGTCACTTCGTTCACCCAGTGAGATTTCCCCCACTTCTCCTTGGTGGGGAAGAGAACCCTGCATTTCTCAGGGTTCTTTAGTTCATTCTGGCTAGTAAAGCAAGCAGAGACCCGTTGTGTGTCGTCAGTATCGACCGCGTATGCTATCACTCTGGGTGGTCTTTTTACTGGCTTTTTCGAGATGAAATAATCATATAGCCCCAGAGTTTCATCGAAACTTTCCATTATTTATCCGCCTTAGTGCATTCGATGAGAACACCGCCTCTCGACACTTTTTTCACACCTTTTATGCCCGAGCCAATGGCATGTGGGTTGAACGTCTCCAGCACGATTTCCTTCACCTCGTCTGAAGTCCTGGCAGGATTCTTTGGGTAGTGGATAATCGCGTGCCTTGGCTGGGACTTTTTCACGGCGGGAGCTGCCCTTCTCCAGATTGCTACAGCATAGGTCTTCTTTTCTCCTGACTGCGCCTTCCTTTCACGTTCCTCTAGTTGTCCCCTCAGGTGTTCTGTTTGCAGCGACTGTAGCATTCTCCAGCATTTTAGCCAGGATTGGGCGTATGAAGCCCCCTCACGTGTCTGAGATCCTGGTGGTGGAACTTTCCATGAGCTCGTTCAACTCTCAGAACAGTCCCAGAAACTCAACTGAGCCTGAGCTTGCAGTGTTTTCTGTGCCCCCGTTCCCCATGACTGGGTTCTTGAAGCTCGAGCAGGATGATGTCTGCTCATCTGTCCCCTCACTTGGCCCACTCATTTTGAGTGGGGGACCGGACCGACGACGAGGGGTGGGAACTGGATTGGTGGGAGCTTGGAGCCCTTAAAAAGACTGTTGAAATCAATAAACAAATCAACGCAGGCGCGCCTCGCGTGAGAACCCGACCGCACCTGTAGGCGCTCTTACTGGTATCAGACAACAGAATTTTTGCCTGCTCGCTCCGTGGGGATTAACTAATCCGCCGGTCTTTTAAGGATTAACTTCTCAGCAAAGGAAAATTATTTGTGAGCAATATTCCTGTTAATTTTCGTTCTAAACATTAGGGATTGCTTTCGTGGAGGTAGCAACTGCCCCGTACCTTCAACAGTAGAGTGGGTTGCTTGGAGTGTGTTAATTACAACCACGTTTTTGGTTTGAATGGAAATTTGAATCAATTTTTCTTTAATCATTTATTAAATGAAATTTCAATCAAAGTAAAACATGGGGAAATTCAGTTCGTCATTTGTTCGAAGCAGGAAATTATTTCAGCGCGCAAGAGAGATATTCAATTACTTCACACAAAACGCATGACAAGCTGTTCGAACATACATGCTAAGTTTCTGTGCATTCGAAATCCCAAATTGTTTATACATATTGGTACGTTCTCAGCCGCTATACCAATTGTTTCGGTCTCGTGGGTTGTTATCTGATCGTTAACTACCAATTGATAGGAACGTCATTTGAGACTTGGATTCGTTTAAATTCGGGAGCTGGCATATATGAGCGAGAACGTTAGCTGAAACACAGGAATTATTAACACCAGGGTTTATAGAATAAATAGAATAAGATTAAAGCACTTAGACATCTTTATTTTTAGAAGAGAACTCTATCCAGGGGCATTGCCCACGGCGTACAAATATGAGCCATTATCCTACTTTGGAAATAAATCAAGCCTATGCTAGATTTGAAGCGATAGTTTATCGCCACTAGGCGTATCAGAGTTCCAAAAGTCCTGATATACTTAGTCCGCTAGATCAATCGAAAGGAAAACAAATAAACAAAAAGTACGCACTTATTCTTGTAGTAGCACGGTAATCCGGGTTATAAGAATAGTTTAAATTCTGAACTAGAGGTTTTCACTACACGCACAAATACACACTGACGGCAAGAAACTTCGTCGGCAGCAGGGAGCGGACGATCGGTAATGGCTTTGGGCAGGTCAGCGACTTTCCCTCTTTGGATGAAGACGGCGTTTACGTGAGATGCTTCTTTACTGGTCAGGCGGAGGTCATCTGGAATTGTATCTCTAGCAGGAGAAGCTCTCTCGACGTTCCGATCGTTCTGTCATCGGCGTATGGTCCTTATGAATGAATATAGCAGCTCCTTTCGGCGGTGGTCGAATCGTCCTCTTAGGTTCTCAAATTTTGACATATCTGGCGGGCTTACCTCCAGCCACCAAGTAATTGTCTTAGGCCTCGCTTTTCTTATACTCGGACGTCTGGCATCTGCGTGCAGAGCCTTATTGCGTATTTTCCTTTTGTGGCTGGTTCTCGCGTACGACTTACTACAGCGGACGCAGATAACTAAGTCCTCTTCCTTTCTGCTCTGCCACTTCGCGGAGGCGAACCAAAATTTCCTCTTCTGTCTGAAGTGGCTTCACCTGCATCTTTTCTGTCAACGCTTGAGATTTCTCTCATCCGTATACAGACGCTTGTCGCTGGCCCTCGACCCCCAATGGCCATAACTTTCAGCGTTCCCTACGGATTTGTGGCACTAATGGCTCACTTGAAGGCGTATTTATGAGGGCTTGGGAGCCGCCGCGTCGTCTGGCTGAGTAGCCTCCTTGTTGTTGAGTAGGTCTTCAAAGGCGATCTCTCAATTCCTTTGTTTTCACCTATCCAAAGCGAATTACCAGACTTCCCCAATTAAAGCGTGCTAATTTTTTCCAATTAATTTGTAATAGGCCAAATATTTAATTTAATCATCATCATAATTTAACCACGCCTATCGAATCCGTCCCCCATTTTAATAGTTTATTAATTTAGACCCAACTTTCGTATCAATATTTTACTCAATTTTAGGGAATTATCCCTTCGTGAATCAAATGTGGTAAATTGTTTTTCTGCTTTTCACGAGAACAAATCCAAAGTTTTACCTTTTAAAGCATGATTATATATTTTTCGTTTTATGTTACATAGTGTATTTGCCAGTTTATGTACATCCCACACCGAATGTAGCACAGATGTCAAAGTAGTGCTACAAAATAACCTCAACAGAGGCTTTCGCACTTGTAACTTCCGCTACTTCATCACTATTATGGCATTACAAAACCCCTATATATTAAATTTTGCCATGATAGCAGCATTAATTTCTGAGTTATGGTGGCAACGAACCACACAGACAGGCAGACTGACAACACCGTAAAAAGAGTCAAATCATGTGCAGGGTGAACCCAAAATGTATATTTCTTTTCAAATCTCGAAGTGGAGTTTTAACCGAGGATTCGTAAAAAAGCTGGCACTAAAATATTTCGATCTTGGAGGAATCCTTTTGGAAGAGGAAAACGTTCGGGGCCACGGATGGCTTGTGAACAACGTTCGTGACTGCCACGGAAGAGTCTCAGGATCGATCCCAGGCAGACATGAACGCTCCAACCAATAGAAAACAGCCATGCGTCGGGTAGGCACGTTAAGCCATGAGTTTTTAGGTACTGGCACCGCGGTTAAAAATGAGAGCCTCTTTCTCACATACTTTGTAACGCCACTGTTCAAAGCGAATAAGAATACGTTCTTTTTTCCTTTTTTTCCAATAGCTAATTCAATAAATTTTCGTTTGCTGATTGTTAAAAATTTAGATTTAACGTGGGCTTCAATCACAGTCACCTTTCCAGAGTTCACTAAGATATTACAACGGGATTTTGGGGCAGGAAGCTTTTCAGTGAGAAAGAGGCAACAACAATCTGAGAATTCAAAAAATGCGGTGGGGATGTTTCAAGCATCCTTTCTTAAGGTATTTTAGCTCTTCTGTGTGAACACAAGCTAGTAACAGAAACCTGACACCTGAAGGATGTGTGGTGCGGGGGGAGGGGGGGGGTTAATCCAAAAATCGTCAGGAATTAATGTATGGGAAGTGGACAGGTTCCTGACAGCGTTCCCTCCACAGCTGGGGACAGATTAATTGGTTCCTGGAAAAAATAAACTTTAAGGTGGACGTCAAGTAATTTTGCTTCCTATACTTCCAATGGAAAAACTTCCGTAGATATTTTCTTCAAAATTAATGCGTTCCCAGGGATGAAAATTTGAACAACGATTAAAATAGTTTCATTTTATAAGTTGGAATACTTAATATTTTCTAAAACATAACCATAATTATATTGAAAATCAATAACTTTTCCTTTGGTCGTGTTGAAACCAGAAAAAGATGGCACGGCCTGTACTTTGATGACGTCAGTAGACAAACAAATGCTGGATTGCATAATTATGGTTATGTTTTAGAAAATGTTAAGTATTCCAAGTTATAAAACGAAGCTATTTTAATCGATATTCAAATTTTCATCTTTGGGAACGCATTAATTGTGAAGAAAATGTGTACAGAAGTTTTTCCATTGGAAGTATAGAAGCAAAATTACTTGACGTCCATCTTAAGGAATTATTCCTGAGAATAGGTAATAAAGATCAAAAGCGGTAGAACATAAACTAATGACCTTCCAATTGCCTCTGTATATACTTAACTGCCTGTGCACACAATAACTGAGGTGACTTTTTTCATGCTTAATACACAAAGTTCTATTTCAAGGAACTTGTCCAACGTACCCTGTAAACAGTGTCTAACTTCCAAGATTGAGAGGTGTCCAAGTTAGAGAGTATTACACACATGTTGAAGCATAGGAATTTGTTCAGTTCCACCAAATTGTGTAAAACTTAGGGAGGTGTCCAACATGACAGGTTTTAATGTATTATGAAACATCACGGGAGACCAATATGCTATTTTGCCTTCAGTAAAACATCGACTTATACTACACAGTAAAGTTAAAAAAATTGTTTCGCTTCTCGGCACCCCAGCCCAAAAATGGAGGATTATGCTTCCATACCTGGGCTGTTCTGTCCTTTAGAATATTGAGAACTCACGTGTTGTCATCTGTTGATCAACGTGAAAGATTGCAGCACGGCACTGCTGTATTGATAACGTTCCAGTGCTGCAATCTTTCAAATTCGCCGATAGATAACAGTACGTCAGTTCTCAATCCATTAATTGTTTCCCTACCTCGAAATATATATTCTGAGACAAAAGTTTTGTTTCTTCATGAATCAGAATATATGAATCTAGCAGAATGAATCAAGTACATTCAGAGGCGTAGCCGAGGGGTGGTTCTCGGGTCCAGGCCCCTTTCAGGGGATTCAGTTACGAGTTTAAAGCCATATATATATATCATTTTTGCAACTACCCCTCCAGAGCTGCAGAGTATGATCTTGAAACTTTCTGACAATAGTAAAGAAGTGGAATTCAAAATGAACTTTCAGAACACAAAAAAAGATATTGCGATTGATGGAGAATAGCTGGAGGCAACTGATACCTACATTTACTTTGGACAACAGATATCGAGCAAGGGTCACACTGATGAGGAAATTAAACGGTGTATAAACTTTGTTGAAGGGCTTTTGAAAGAAACAGTACAATTTTCAAGAGCAGTATGCCATTATGTCTGAAAAAAAAGTGTTTCATTAATGCATCCTCCTAGTTCTCACATATGGAACAGCGACATGAACCTTAGCTAAAAAAGACGTACAAAGGTTGCAGACAACTGAAAAAAGCATGCAGATATTCATGCTTGGTGTAACCAGGGAAGATGAGGAATTCGTGGATAAGGAAAATGACAAGAGTGGAAGACATCATGATCAGAGTAAAATCCCTAAAATGGCAATGCACTCGACATGTTGCCAGAGCAAATGCACAACCGAAATTTTGGACTGGATTCCAAGGGAGAGAAGAAGACCACGTGAGAGATGGATGGATGAAATTCGAAAGCACGTCGGAGTAAACTGGAGGAGAGAGGCTCAAGGCAGACAGTTGTTTAAGGAACTTGGGGAGACATTCATCCAGCAGTGGATTGATATAATTGTTGAAAATGATGACGATTAAAAATAGCTTTTTAATCAGCATTGGGAAACCAATACATGCAATGGATATAATTAAACATAGTTATGGCGTGAAGGGAGTAGAATCTACATGTCTCAAAAGTTTAGACCCAACAGACACGTGATGCAAAACAGATCATTATTAGACATGTTCTGTATTCCTGACACCTGTATGAAATCAAAAACACGTTTTTCTTGAATAAATTAAATTATGTAGTTTCCGGTTAATACAATTTAAATTTAATAGTTAATTAACTATTCTTCGTATGAAAATTAATCAGTGTGTTATCTTTGGTCTTCCTTGAATGATTTTTCTTTTGGAGTTATCTAAAAAAACATTTCGCCCACTTAATTCTACAATTGCGTACGTTTACTCTGTGTGAATAAACATCGCTCGGAATCGACAGCCATTTGTTGTGAGACATCCGATAACCCTGACTAATGTCAGATTCTCAGTAATTATCGCATTTTACAGGAGATCTTCATTGCAATCAAGCTGGCCACTGCCGCGGTTCTTGGTTTGAGAGGTCATAAGTGAGTTTTCTGCCCACATCATAGCGTGTCGAATTGAAATCGGGAGATGAGGGTGCGATTCCTGCTCTAGGGCAATACAATTTTCAAGATTTCTGATGTGATAATGGCACATTTTGAACAGCATAACTGACGATTCAGTTATATCTGATTGTTAATATCCATTTTATCCCACTCTTTTTTAAAAAATCGCCTATCACACAGGAAGCAAATAATTCCGTCGTATTAAATAAAGGATACTTTTGTGGAATTTCAACCAAATGGGCTGTTTTTTGTTTTTTAACCAAAACTTGGAAATAAATTTCGGAACTTTGTCTTCATCGGTTAACCAGTTTTACAGTTTTGAGTCATTTCATTCTTTAAAAAAAATGCTTCTCGAGGGTATCTCTTTATTTGGTACCACAAGAGCACAAATAGAGGAGGTCCTATCGCGATCAGTGGCAAACTTAAGGGAGGGAGTTTGGGGTGTTAACCCGCGTCCCCCAAATTTGGAAACTTTCAATATTTCAAAAACGCGATTTTAAAAGGCAAAATTTTGTTAGAACTTGAAATTGTTTTTATGTTTCATGGCAACAATTGAACGTGATTTTTTTTTCATGAAGACGAAGAAGCGACATGGACCATACTGTCCCATTGCAATGAGAAGTCTATACCTGGACACATAGAAAGTTTCTGTTGCGGCGTGGCAATGTCAAATTTGAGTTCTATGTCTTATTTCAGATTACTCTAAAGCAGCTGAAAAGCAAGGAGTTTTGATTCAAATACCAAGAATCACATCAAAACAAAACCAACGATGTGACATAAACACAGAAAACCCAGAAGACTACACTGGTGTGCAAAAATTAAAGACGAAGAGTAGAAATTAGCATAACAGCGGAACGAGCAGGCAGAACGGACCGAAAGACCACTCAGGAGATAGACTAGGGTCCGGTACGGTAAGGCATGCGCATATATGCAGCATGACGTGGGGGGGGGGGAGTGTCGGAATGGTATAAAGCACACAGGCGGTGTACGCTCAGCAATTCAGGCCGCGGGTGGCCGAGTGGGCAACGTTCGTGGCTGCAACGGAAAGGACCTCAGGTTCGATCCCAAACAGATTCGAACGCTTGATCCACTAAATACCCGCCGTGCGTCGGATGGGCACGTTAAGCCGTCGGACCCCGGGCACTGGCCCCACGGTAATAAATAAGGGCGTGTTCCTCCCCCTTTCTACTTCGCTTCCGTGTCACTTTCCTATCGGGCACTCTAGCCACAATCTCCTAGCTTCCTATTTCTAAGGGTTGTTTAAGACCTGGGGCCAGACACTCCCTTCCTAAAAACCTCTACATATGATGATGATGCTCAGCAATTCGGTGAAAGCTATTGCACGGTGTACATCGGGTTGAACGACATCGAGTTGCTCCCCCGTGTGATATGGCCAACAGGCAATCCAGTAGACGACATCTGGATGACTTTTCCCGAGGTCGCGTCATTGGGAAGTTGGAAGAAGGTCGAAGTGTGACTAGTGTGGCCGAGGAGTTCGGGATCGCTCACAGCATCGTTTCACGAGCTTAGAGAGCATTTCAAACCATAGGAACAGCTGTCCGTGAGTTTAGCAGTGGTCGTCCACGAGCAACCACGGCGGCGGACGACCGGTATATTGTCCTACAGGCGAAAAGAGATAGACGGCAGACAGCGGGAGAAATCGCAAGGAACATGCAACAGACAACTGGACGTCCGTTATCGCGTTTTACCGTGGCCAGGAGGCTGCACAAAGGTGGTCTATTTGCACGACGACTAGTCTATTTGCGCGATGCCTCAACAGCTCCTTGATAACCTCGTCCTCAGCATGGACAGACGTTGTAAATCCTGCAACGCAGTCAGGGGTGATCTTATCCCCTACTAAAGACTGGATTTTTCTTGGCAGCCGCCTGTCACATGGACGTTTCTGTCTTCTATCCAGTTGTGCTCGAAGCTACCTTTTCAATAAAGTGCCTTTGTATCCTTTGGCTTTCTTGTTTGGACGGTTTTGCTCACTTGTCTCATATTCTTACATCTTGGGGATCTTATGGTATCATTTGAGTCGATATGGAGCACTTCTGCACGACATTACATTGGAAAAACCGTCTCGTCCTTAATTTTTGCACGCCAGTGTATAACAAGATTACAAGTTATGTACCATATTTAGCCATGTTTATTAGAGCTTTGAAAAATAGTTTTCTCGCGCACAAATAGGTTTTATCAAGATTCCAGTCACTTTTCCCAGCAAATCCCAATATTCCACCATTTTCTCAAGATACTGATAGTTTTAAAATTTTAACTGATGATTTTTATACAGTTGACTTGAATGGCTCTAAAGAAGAGCCAATCACAGAACTGAAACTGTGGTATTGTAGGATAGGCCGCAAAGAAAAGGAGCACTTGCGAAAAAATTTATTAAGTGTTTCTAAATTGTGTCACAATACGAAAACATTGTTTCACATACTAGATACTACACCAGTGACAACTTCAAGAAACAGAACACTACAGAAGGCTCTTATGGAAACGGCAACAACAAGAAAGATGACACTAAATTTTCGGGTGTAATAAGCACGTCTTTTGAATCCGTTCTGACACAAATTAAATTTATCAAAGCTATTCAAAATCAATGGAACTGGTTTGGGAAACAATAGTATCTGACGGAAGAAAGAAGTTTTTCAATAGGGTTTTTAATATTTCAGATATTGCTGTAAACGGAATCGTGATGTTACGCCCTCTGGTTGCAGACCTGTGCGTTAAGAAAAAACATGAATTTATATGAGAAACATTTCGCACCGGAAACGCTCTCCAACACAGAATTTTTTTTTCAAATTGGTCTCTTACAAACAGAGATATCATCGACAAAAATTAATATGTGAGTTTGCGTTCCCTGGTGGGAAAACCATGCATTATTTTAGAAAGAAAGTATTCTCAAAAGGTTTTTTCATATGAGCGGTATCGGTCCAAGAAAAAAACATTTAGTCGAATTTTCAGGAGCCCATATTTTGCTACAAATACATCAGAAGCAGAAATTAACGCTTATTTCCCCTGGTGGCCAAACCATTCTTTACACTTGAAATTATGTGAAAAAGTTTTAAACACTTGAAATTATATGAAAAATATTTTCCATCAGGTCTTGTATGCGATACAGGAAGAATTTTTCAAATCGGAGATTTAGAAGCAGAAATAACGCAGAAAACGCAATTTACCTTTGTGCCTCCTGGCGGAAAGTCTAGGATTTACTTGAAAATTTTGAATTTACAGGGAAAATATTCCGCATCGGAAACACTATCCAACAAAGAAGGAATTTTTCAAATTGGACACCTAGAAGTAGAGATATTGACAAAAATAAGATATACATCTACGCCCACTGACGTAGAAACCATGCATTATTTTAAGAAGAAAATGTTCCTAAAAAGTTTGTCGCCATGAGTAGTATCGGTCAACAAACGACTTTTTTCCTCAATCGAGATTTTAGAAGCTCATATTTTGCTGCAAATATATCCCAAGCAGAAATTAAGGCTTACGCCACCTGGTGCCCAAACCATTTATTACAAAAATTAGAAATTATGTGCAAAGCATTTTCCATCAGGAACTGTATCCGGTGCAGAAAGAATTTTCCAAATGGGAGTTTTAGAAGCAGAAATATAGGGGAGAAAGAAATTTACCTTTATGCCCCCTAGCGGAAAGTCTATGAATTACTTGAAAATTTTGAAATTATATGAAAAACATGTCACACTGGAAACATTATCCAACAAAGAAGGAATTTTTTAAATCGGAATGCTGGAAGTAGAGATATTGACAAAAATAAGATATACGTCTACGCCCTCTGACATAGAAACCATGCATTATTTTAAAAAGAAAATGTTGCTAAAAGGTTTGTCGACATGAGTAGTATCGGTCTACAAACGACTTTTTTTTTCAATCAAGAATTTAGAAGCTCATATTTTGCTGCAAATACATCAGTAGCGGAAATTAAGACTTACGTCCCCTAGTGGCCAAAAATTTTTTCACAAAATTAGAAATTATGTGCAAACGATTTCTCATCAGGAGCTGTATCCGGTGCGGAAAGAATTTTTCAAATCGGAGATTTAGAAGCAGAGATATAGAGGGAAACGCAATTTACCTCAACGCCCCCTAACGGAAAGTCTATGAATTACTTGAAAATTTTGAAATTATATGAAAACATGTCACACTGAAAACACTATCCTACAAAGAAGGAATTTTTCAAATCAGACTTCTAGAAGTAGAGATATTGACAAAACTAAGATATATGTCTACGCACCCCAGCGGAGAAACTGGAATATTTTAAGAAGAAAATATTCCAAAAAGGTTTACCGTTGTAAGTGGCATGAATCCAAAAAAGAATTTTTTCAATCGATAATTTAGAAGCTCAGATTTTATGGCAAATACATCAGCTGCAAAAATTAACTCTTACGCCCGCTGGTGAACAAAATATTCTTTACAAAAATTTTGAAATTATATGCAAAAGATTTTCCATCAGGAGGTGTATCCGCTGAAGAATTTTTTTAAAATCGGAGTTTTAAAAGAAGAGTTATCGGGGAAAATGTAATTTACTTTTACTCCCCCTAGCGGAAAATCTATGCGTAATTTGAAAATTAACTATATCTGAAATACTCTTCGACATAAATGGAATCGAAAGATAAAAGAAATTTTTCAATCGGATGTTTAGATGTAGTACTAAGAACAAGTGGAATAAAACGTATTTTTGAATTGGACATCATCTGCCCTTACGCCCTCTAGCGGCGAAATTGTACATCGTGAAAAAAAAACGAAATGAAGGATCATCATTCGCATATTTCAAGCTTCCCAATGCAAAAAGAATTTTTCAAATGGGACTAATATTTGCAGTCATATCGTGGGTACAGACAGACAGACAGACAAACAGGTATCATGAGCACGAACTTTTTTACAAAAGACGTGCTAAAAATAGGTAGTACTAAGAACAAGTTGCATATGAAGAAAATAAAAAAATAAAAAATGCTGGTGGAAAGGAGAAGGAAGATGACAAGAAAAAATGTCACTTCCAAAGTGAAATATATAGAGCTATGCAAGCCATTATAAAAAAGTATCACTGAAGACGTAAGGAAATTCAACTGTGAACTGGTGAGAAAAGCAATTGAAAACAACCAAAGCTTAAAGAGAGCAAAGCAGCATCTCACTAAGGGAAGAAAGCAGATTACCGCACTGAGAAAAGATGATACTGCAACGAGAAATGGAGCCTAAATTTGACAAGAATGAAAGATTTTTACTCAAACTTATATGAAAAAGATGATGCATCTATTCTAAACATTACGAAAGGTAATGGAACCAAATTCCCTCCAGTCCTCCCGGCAGAAGTTACACATGCAATTAAGAATATGAAACGGGGACAAGCTCCAGGAGAAGATGGAAATACCGTGCACATTGTACAAGTAGCAAGTGGAGAAATTAAAACTAGACTAGCCCAAGTTTTCACTAGATGACTCAATGAAGGGAAGATTCCTGAAGATTGGAACAATGCTGCAATGATTATGCTACATAAAAAAAAAAAAACAAAAAAGTAACGTTGAGGATCTCAGGAACTACAGGGCCATCAGACTCCTCTCAGTGATTTATAAAATCTTCACTAAAAGGTTCTTTCACATCCCTTGAAGGTAACACTGCACATCTCTTGAAGGCAACACTGGACATCGCTTGAAGGTAATCCTGGAGAGCTTGTTCTCTCAACCGAAAGAACAAGCTTGATTCATGAGTGGCTACAGCACTATATAGATCATGTGCGCAGAGAACTAACTGAAAGAACGAGGGAATATGAACTCCCAGTATGTACGGCTTTTATCGATTATGAAAAGGCGTTTGATTCAGTGAAACCATCAGTAGTTACAATGGCTTTGAGATCCTGCGCTATTGAAAATGCATACATTAATACGTATTATTAGTAACATCTATGAATGCAAAGGTTCCATTATTTGAGGATACAGCACCAATCGAAATTGAAAGGGAATGCGCCAAGTTGACACCATATCTCCCGAACAATTTAATGCCTCATTGCAAAATCCCTTGAAGGTGGAGAGCTTTTGGAAGAAACAATATAATTTTCAAGAGCAATTGAATGAGTGTAAGAGAAATTCTATCCTATATCTGTAATGCAAATTCTTTTGTACACATTTTCTCAAAAACTATTACTTTGTAGAGCTTAAAAGCAGAAATAAAAACGACCCATAGCTAATACGTGATGCAGTTATTATTCCAAAAAAATTGTTAGGATTTTATTTAAAATTCAATTTATCTGACTCAGCGTATTCCAATTCAACGCTAGATGGCGCGATAAGTCAGCTTACACTGTTTCTGTCTGGAAGAAACGACATCTCTCATTTCTGTCTGATTTTGCTAATTATCTGAGCCAAATAGAAATTAATGAATAGCCACAAAAGTGAAATTGGAATCTTTTCTTCCATAAATTATCTTAAATCCTATTGTATGTTCATTTTTTGAAGAGAAAATGTCTACATTTTTAGAGGACCCCTGAATTTGACCTACAGAAACCCCACCTCCTTACAAAGCTCCACCCCCAAACAACGTCATTGGTTAAAACGTAACAGGGCGTATTTTATCTTTTCTTTCTTGCTGTGTTTGTGTTTCGACTTCATTAAGTAAGTTATTTTTAACGGAGAAGTTCTTATCAGAACTCACTCCTTGTCAAACTATTAATACTTTTCCAATATGCCACAAAATAATAGAAGAAGAGCAAGACATCCTGGACACAACAAGGCATCTAGGGCCCAGAGATTACGGCGTTCTAGAGCGCAACAAAATGCCCTGGACATCAATCAGCAGGACTCTGTAAGGTAAGTTATTTTATAAATCCTTATGTGTTTTTTCGAAGTAGTATTATTACCAGCCCAAGAACGTAAACGCAAGCTAATATCCCCCTTTCCCGAAGGCTGCGAACTGTTAATACTAGTGTTTCTTTCATTACTTTTTGACCGGCGTGGCAAATGGAACCTTAGAGGGGGCAAGTTTTCCATTATATATATATATATATAATTTTAACTACAATATTACCATATATAGATATAATTACTATATATATAGTACAGGGGCGTATTTAGAGGGGGAGCCTTGGCCCCACGAAAGTGTTCCATAATTTATTTATTTTTATTTTATTTTTTGGTAAAAATGCGACTTACATTAGAAAAAAATGCCTCAATTTAATAAAAATGCTTCAACTTACATTAGAAAAAAAATGCGTTAATTTTTCTTCTACTTTTTCATTAACTTTAATTTTGTTCTGGTGGATTTCAAAAACTTCATTTTTCGTTGCCCCTCCCAGCACCCACCGAAATTTTTTTTTATATAAATCCCTTATAGAGTAATTACTTCTTCAAACATTTCAAGAACAAACTTTCTGCAGCTAAACGAGGGGGCTCCTGATCCTGAACTGCGATATGATTAGTCTACTTATTAAATTTTGAAGCATAGCATGCGTCTTGCTACACTTTTCAGCGAAATAAACTACGTATAACACTTGAGCATATTAAAACAAATTATAATTGGAGAAATATTTGTAGTTTATCAAAAGATGTAAAAACACAAGTTTGTCCTGCAGGAGATCGAATCCGTGACCCTCACTCCGAAGTAAGTTGCTCTCCCAACTAAGTTCCATGGACGGAATGATTCGCTGCAGATTTGTCATCTTGACCAATTGTCTTGACACGTGCTTTTCCTCTGTAATACGTCACAAAGAAACGAAACCTTCTTTTTCATTATAGCCTGAATTTATTAACATTTGGCTCGGTAACATAAAATGCCTCCGGGGGGCGAATGGTTGTTTCCGGGAGCCCCCCTCCCTAATGTATTTCGGAAAGTAGCATTGACTTATATTGTATGATACACTACTGTAAAGGTTGAAGGGGGCCAGAAATGTGAGATCGACATTTACTACCCTCTCCTTTTTTTTTTTTTTTTTTTTTTTTGTCACACGTCTATTGGTTGTTTTAGGCAGTGCTGGGGAAACTGCTTTTGAAAAGTAGTTAGCTACAACTACAGTTACAATTTAAAAAAAGTAGTTCGCTACAAATGAAACTACTTTTCCTGAAAACTAGTTTCGCTACAACTACATCTTACAAAAGTAGTTTCACTACAACTGCATTTATTTTAAAAGTAGTTTAAAAAAACTTTGTGAATAAAAACACACTTGAATGTATTTACGAATCGGAGTTTTCCGATGCTGGTCGTAGTAAATAAGTAGAGCTGTCTGCGTGTGACTAAACGTATTTGGATAAAATACGTAAAATTTTATTAAAATATATGAAACTAAAAATTTGCATTTTCATTTAATAAAGACAAATAATTATAACCTAACTTCAGTGTGTTCTGATGCATACCTGTTCCAGTCCCATTTAATATAATAAAAATTCCGATGCTCATATTCAGCAGTTTTAGTAATTGCGGTTCAGTTTATCATTGCCAAGATATGCTAGTAAAAATTTATACGACGTGTAGTACTTACATTTATACAGTGACGTGATGTATACACAGCATCTGTGTGCACCGTGCCACTGCTGTCAGTAATTTTACAGAGCAATCGTTGTCCACACAACTTTTGTTTCTCTTAAAAGTGATGGCACATAGAATTCCATGTTATTTATAAAGAGCCTTTTCAACCATTGATGTCCACGCGTTTCTTTTAAGTACCCTGAGTCTTTTCTTGAAGTTGCTTCGTAGTTCACATAAGTATGCTCCATTTCCAAATACTTTTCAAATGGTATAGAAACCTGCCATAAAAGCGTTGGCTCAGCGGCATCTGATGATAAAAAGGCATTGAATTCCGAACAGTCTGATGAATCATCGTCTTTCGCACTTGGATCGCTTTCTTCAATTGTGTTCGACAAAAGTGGTGCAAGGGAAGATTCCTGGCTCAAGAATGTCATGTCCGTTTTCATACAGGTAATCATGGATTTTCTTTGGTTTAAATGCATTCTTTGTTCAGTATCTCCATGCTTGCAACTAATCAGGGAATGATGAGACCATACTTCTTTCCAAACTGAATCAGACGAAGGCTTTAATTCACCAGTACGGATAAAAATACTTGGAAAATATTTTAATGTTTCTCGTGCCACTTGGTGATCAACAGCTGGCTTTCGATGCACAATAGAGCAATGGGTTTCTCTATAAATCACTACAAAACACTACTTTTGTCATCTTTCAGTTGCTTAAACTGTTATTAAACTTGCTGTACGCAATTCATCGCGAACATGTATAACGAAGTAAATTTCTCCGTCATTTTTGGTCTACGCCGGGATTCGAACCCGAGGCCGCTTATTCCGGAACAAGTCGCTCTACCAACTGAGCTACGCAGACGATTATTCTGATTCCTATCTGCCTTTATGTCGTGTGCGTCCTGCTGGCAGGTACGTCACACATGTTGTAACGCTGTAATAGATTTCAAACAATGGTAAATAACTTGCTGAACTAAACGTCCCAGTTCAGATTTGTTCCATGATTCAGTAGAACTCGCAAAAACGGTCTGATCGGAGCATCGGGTTCAGCCATTGTGTGGCGACATCTAAAAGTGGGAAGAGTCATTTTGTGGGGGAGATATCGACGACTCGAAAACGAATGATGTGGACGGTTTGGTTAAATAAGTATGTTTTAGGTTTTACTACATACTCTGACCGGTTTAAAAACGCCCAGAACGTTTAAGGTTCCCCCGTTATCTAAAACGGCTTGAATCTGCTTGAACACGGGTGCCTCTTTCTGTCCCCACTGCTTCGTAAGCGGCTTGATCTCATCAGGCACGACTCGCCTGAAGACACATGCACTTGGAGTGCCACATTTCCAAAATCAGAAATGAACGTTGCCAAAGTTTTGTACACCCAAAAGAAAATTTTGTACACCACCGGAAGTGGTACTTTTCGCCTCTGTAATAGTGGCACTCCAAGTACATGTTGGAATGCCACCTTTTCAAAATCGAAAACACTGCCGGAGTGTTGCACTAGTTTTGTACACGCAAAAGGAAATTTTGCACACCACCTGAAGTGCTTCATTTCGGCTTTCTTTGGTGGCTCTACAGCAACGTGCTTGGAGTAACACTTTCCCAAAATCGGAAATAAACACTGCAAGAGTGTTGTACTAGTTTTGTACAGCTTTGCACACCGAAAAGAATGTTTTGTACACAACCGAAAGTGGTCTTTTCGGCTCTCCTTAGAAACTCTTCAGCATGTACTTTCGAGTGCCATTTTTCTAAAATCGAAACTGAACACCGCCAGTGTTGTACACACACACACACACACACACACACACACACACACACACACAAAGTTTTGTACGCCACGAAGAAGAATTTTTCCGGTCACTTACTAGACCTCTAAGCAAGCTAGTTTGATTTCCTGGGAAGCCATTGCAAATTATTTTTTTCTGAAAATGAAAATAGCCTTTATCAATATTTTGCACTATTTTCTACCTTAAATAATAAAATCCTTTTCCTCACCAGAAGAGTGCTTTTTCACTTATTTGGTGGGGATTTTTTTTTTTTTTTTTTTTTGCTGCTGCCATTAAATACTCGATGGTGCAAATAAAAACTTACTAAATAACGTTCACAGTTATCCTTTTTCTCTGAATTTGAGATATTTTAAGCAAGTACAAATTAGTGAATATGTGTTTTACTCGACGCAAATGCAAAATCAACTAGTGAACAAACTGCTTTTGATGAATAAACGTTAATGTAAATGCCACAGTTTATTTTTCAAAAAGTAGAGGAGGAGGGGGTAAATATGACACCAATCTTTCCCTACAAGTTATGAAAAAAGTGCCTCTTACAACCAATATAACGAAAACACAGCAGGTTATTAAATCAGGGGCGTAACCAGAACCTGGGGGGGCAAGCCCCTCAGTATCTTAATAAGCCCCCAATACAATTTACGGGAAATAAATCATTACAAATGAGATTTTAAAAAAATCGTAATGTGAAAGAAATAAAAAACTTGTAATATTAGAAAGGATTTGCACAAATTGTATATTGTTATTTACGCTGTTGTATGATGTTAGAGAACTGTTCTTTTTATTTCCCTATTTACTAGAGAACTGCAGTGCAACAACTAATATTAAAATCTTTGTTTTCCCCTTTTCCGTAATTCGTGCACCACGCCATTTCGTTGGCAGAGTGTGTGTGGAAGGGGAACTATGTAGTACTACAGCAACTACGAGTACTTGTGCTGCGTTGTCTGCTTCCGTTCCTTCCGGGGTGGTCTTCTTGGGGTTGTTTACTATATCTTTTTCCATTTATCCAACACCACCACCCCACGCCTCAGCTCATCTACTAGGAGATCGTGTCAGACTTCCCCTAGTCTCAAGGATTCTTACTGTTTGCCTTGCCACGTGACTGGACTGGAGTGGAGAAGGAGCGGCGCTTGGCGGCCTAGGACAGGAAAGAAAGAACCGGATATTCGCGGTATTACTCGAATGTCCTTTGATGACATAAATATGAGAGCATTATTTTTTTAGAATGAGTTGGAACGTTTCCATCGAGAACTGAGCCACAATTTAGCGTAGGAGTAAAAAACCCTCGGTCAGTAGTTTTTGTAGCAGTACATATCCCTCGAATATGAGTGTTTATTTTTCTCTGTGGTGGTTTTTCTTTTCGTAAAGTTACACATCCGAAATGGATATACGATAGCATTTTAATTTCAATACAAAAAAGAAAGACAATACTCTGGAAGAAGAACAATACTCTCAAGTTAAAGTAGGTTTATACCTAGTACTAGCGCTTTTTCAGTGTCTGTGCAAAACGTGCAAAAACAGGCAAGTGATCTTAGTTCGAAAGAAGAGGGATCACATCAGTCACGAATTCTTTTTCCATTGACACAATTTAGTGCACAGAAAAGGCAATTCAATGCTTATTGGTACAAAAAATTTCCATGGCTTGAGCACAGTGTTTCATTAAACAGTGATTTTTGTTTTCCGTGCCGTGAACAGCGTCTAAGGTGAAAACTGCTTTTACGAAAATTGGAGTTTGCAAATGGAAAAAATGTTTAGAAAAGCTAAAATTACATGAAAAAACTCATTGCCATTTTAAAGCCATGGAACTCTGAATGAAATATAGCACTGTTATAAGTTCAGGTATAAGAAATGTGGAACAACAACTTAAAGGTGCTTCAGTAAAAGAAATAAAAAATAGGCGGAATTTCTTGAAGATAGTTCTGTGATTGACAGTAAAGCAAGGGTTGGCCAACAGAGGACATGATGAAAGTAAGAACAAAGGAAATTTTCTGGAATTTCAGCTTTGACTCTGAACAAATTGTGAATGGAATTCACTGTCTGTCACCTGGTGCAATAGGAAGTGAGCATTTTCTCAACCTCAGTAATATGGAATAGTTTTGCAAATTTCATAATATGGACCTTCCTAAAGCATAAGTTACAGTAGCCAAAAAAAAAAAAAAAAAAAAAAAATTCTAACAAAGAAAAAATACCAGATACATTGCTAGAGATGCTAGGATTACTGCCTTGTGATCTGTTTCCAACTTTACACAAATTAGTGAAAATAGCAGTTACAATTCCTCTTATTTCAACATGTTGCGAGGCAAAAGTCATGCCTTCGTTCAACTATGGGATAAGAACAGCTTTCAGGGTTGGCACTTCTCTCAATTCAACGCGACGAATGTAGGAAAAACTGCCTAGACTGTGTTTTGGATGCATTTGCTTCAAAAACAGAGAAGAGGTTACAGTTTTTACAATGTACTTTCAAGCACAAACATGTATAAGGAATATTTAAAAGCACTTCATTTTGACTCTTTAGGGTGCTTAATAATGCTAGAATTTTGCTTTTGATTATTAAAAGTGCTTCATTATTCTTTTGCGCATGTAGTATTTCCTTCAGTTAGTGTTTTGATATATTTTGTTTATTTTCTTGAAGTTACTCAGTGTGTAATAATGATATACTTTATTACAGTAAAAGATAAGGTGCTTCATTTTTATTTATTTCTTGAAAATAAGAATACTAACCGTGAGCAACTATTGATGAGATATTTTTTGCTTTAAACCGCCACTTTATTAAATATTCTCTAAAGAAGATCAAACGAACTACATTTTTTTCCTTTGAAATTTCTAGCGGGTGTAGGCCAAAACGTCCATATTCGATGGTGAGAGAGATGAGCTAGTGCGAAACTGCTTCATATCTCAGGAACTAAGTACGATCTAACGAAGCTGTTTGGTGATCATACCTGATCTAACGAAAGTCTAATGAATGGCATAGTTTATTTTTGAAACTGCGAGGAGGGGGCTAACCCGACGCTATCCTCCCCTAAAATTTATGCTGAATAAAGTGCGTTTTATGGTAGATCTAACGAAAATTACAGGAGGTTAACATTGTTCTAACGAAGATCAAACGAACTGAACGATTTTTGTGTGAAATTTCGAATGTGGTGTGCAAAATACGCCCACATGAACGTTTGGAGGGGGGATTTCTAGTGTGAAAATGCTTCATATCTCAGGAACTTGGTGCGATCAAACGAAACTGTTTGGTGATCATATCTGATCTAACGAAAGTCTAATGAATAGCATAGTTTATTTTTTGAAACTGCGAGGAGGGGTGCTAGCCCGACGCTATCCCCCCTAAAATTTATGCTGAATGAAGCGCATTTTATGGTAGATCTAGCGAAAATTGCAGGAGGTTAACTTTGTTTTAAAGAAGATCAAACGAACTGAACGATTTTTGTGTGAAATTTCGAATGCGGTGTGCAAAATACGTCCACATTAACGTTTGGAGGGGGGGGATGAACTAGTGTGAAAATGCTTCATATCTCAGGAACTAAGTGCGATCTAACGAAGCTGTTTGGTGATCATATCTGATCCAACGAAAGTCTAATAAATGGCATAGTTTATTTTTTGAAACTGCAAGGAGGGGGTTAGCGCCGGGCTAGACACCCCTCCCCCTTAAAGTTTTGATAAATAACGTTTGTTCTATGCTAGATCTAACGAAAATAACAGTTGATCAAATCTGATCTAACGAAGATCAAACGAACAGAACATTTTTTTTTTAATTTCAATGATGGGCGCCTAACCCGGCGGCGGTAAATAATTCACCCTGGCGCTTGAACAAACTGCAAGGAGAGGGGAAGGTTTGTTAACCCCTCGCAACAATAGTCCGCCAACTCTCCCTGATGTGCAAACAACAAGCGCCGGCGGGAGTCACACGATAGCATGAGTAGGATTCTCTACCCCTACATTCTTTGAATTTGCATGATGTCTGAGGGCAGACTGAGGGATTAGTAGAAGTACAGAAGTAACCCTCAGTCGTGGTCATTGCCGGTAAACAAAGAAGTGAAGCAGGGGTTGATTTGTCCCAGGGCAATGTCACTCAGCTTTCTGACATCACTCAGCAGAATACTTGCTTTGTTGGTACGTGCTTCGTTTGTCTTTGATATTTGAATTATTTTTCACTCAGTACGTCTGGAGGGAGAATACAAACTTGGGAAGAAATTATTGCTTGATTCAGACTGGCGAATAAGAAAAAGCAAAATATATTTCACCAATATATTTGCTTTTTCTTATTCGCCAGTTTTTGGTTAGTTGATTTTAATGTCCATTTACCGTTATCTGTTTCAAAAGTATGCAATAAAAATAACGTATCTATATTTGTACGTATATCTTATGCACATCACCCAACCCTAAAAAAAAAAACACTTTTCAGTGCCCAAAATATATATAAAGAAAGATAACTTATGTACGGAAGAGGAACGAGGTTGACCTTCCGATTCAAAGAACGGGTCTTACTAACAGTGATGTATTCAGGCATCTTTTCGGGGTGCTTAACTCCCCCGAAAATCCGTAGGTTTTTGGTTAGTTGATTTTAATTGCGCAAGGGCCAGGTTTCCTCTTCTGACACCTTTAAATTCTGGCATGTACGGAATATTTTCCAACAAGTCAGATTTAAAACATTCTTCCTAATTGGCAACGACAATTAAATTAAACTGTTTATTTATTTAGTTTATTTATTTTTTATATATTTAGTAGCTCCGCTGATAAATAAATAAAACTGTTCTGCATGACATGATTATGTGATGAAATTCTCAAGAATACCTGTACATCAATACAAAAAGTTTCAATTTTTAATTTTTTTTAATTTTCAAATTGAAATAAGATATTTAATGTGAAAGACATTTCTTAAAATATTTATGCATCATTACCTCCATTTCCAGGTCTGTTCGAGATACTTGTTCAGTGACTGACAGTGAAACACCAATGGCAGTGGATCCAAAGCTACTCCCAAAAGATGAAGGACTTGACAGCCCAAGAATTGAATGTTCAGCATTGGGTGAAAATAATGCTATTACGCCTGGACCAGATATCCCAGAAGAACGTTAAGTTTCCGCATTACGTCATGAATATTCAGAAAACTATGCTGGAAACAATAAACAATTTTCCTTCAGAGAGATTTGTATGTCAACTTGAACTGGTTATTAAACAGGCGAGAGATTTGGAAAAGCACTCATACAAATGTAATTACGGGGGCCGGTTTGTATTCGAAAAAAATGTCTCGTAATGGTCTTGTTGCAGCATTTGACTATGTTTGCAGTAAACCCATGTGTGCAAAAGTTACCAAGCTCAAGGCGGATGCTGATGGAGATTGTCTTAATCAGCTTGCGGTTTTAGGTGCTCTTTGCTGTGGCTTGGCAGGTTACTTCCTAAGTGCCTTGGGAGGTTGCTTCTGGTTTGGCAGTTAGTCGTATGTGGGCCTCGAATTCCTCCAGACTCACATACGACTAACTGCCAAGCCACTTGGCAGATTGCTTCTGGCTTGGCAATTAGTCGTATGTGAGTCTGGAGGAATTCGAAGCCGCTGTGGTGCAGTGTTAGCATTTCCAGCGCGTAACTGGAAGACCCTGGGTTCGATTACCTGTGGCGGCCGATGAGAAATTTTCCGTGACTCCCTTATAAACGTGGAAAGAGCTATGTCTTCTGTTTGTTGTTCCTAATCCACGTCACTTGTCTGTATTAATTATTCATTCGCGAAATAAAATATAATTTTCTCACTTCAGATAAGCACAAATTAAAAATTTGAAGATACTTTGAAGTACAAATGAAATGATCATGGCACCTAAGTTTGCTTCAAGTCGGGTTGTATCATTACTTCTAAACATCTGACTGAAAAAACACTTCCGATACTATTTGTAACGAAGGCTGTTTTGGGTGCAGTTTGTTTTTCAAGTAGCGCATAGTCTTTCCGCTAAAGGTCGTAAAAGTAAATTGCAATTTCTGCGAAATCTGTGTTTCTAAACGGTCGATTAAAAAAAATATATTTTTGTACCAGTAGAGCTGTTGATGGGAGATGTTATGCATACAATTTCTAATTTTTGGTAAAGAAAGGTTTTGCCACTTGAAACTATAAGTGTATACACATGTATGTCTGTTTCTGATGCATTTGCAACAATTCTGCGTTTCTGAAAACCCGACTGAAAAAAAAAAACATTCTTATGTAATCACATATCGTTCTCACTACGAGAAACCTTCCCAAAATATCTTCTGCTCCAAATGACACACTTTTACTGAAGTTACTAATTATAAGACCCAAGGCCGGGGCCTTTTTAGCAAGTTTGAACAGACCATGTTCATATTCATAACGTTTAAATAGTCTGTGAAGTTTATTATGTCGCGCTTTTACTCAGGCAGAAAACATTAATTATAAGACCATGGAACTAAGCCTTTTTAGCAGTTTTTTCTACAAAAGACGTACAAAGATTGCAGACAACCGAACAAGCCAGCAGAGATTCATGCTTGATGTAACCAGGAGAGATAAGAAGAGAAACTCATGGATAAAGAAAATGACAATAACGGAAGATATCATGATAAGAGCAAAATCCTTGAAACGGCAATGGGCAGAACATGTTGCCAGAAGAATAGACCACAGATGGACATCCAAAATTCTAGACTGGATTCCAAGGGACAGGAAAGGAACCAGAAGAACACTACATGGAGGATGGGTGGGTGAAATTCAAAAGCATGCGGGAGTGACATGAAGGAGACTGGCGTAAGATAGACCGTTGTGGAAGAAACTTGAGGAGACCTTCAGCCAGCAGTAGATTGATAATGGTTGTTGACGATGATGATATTTTATCGATCCATAAGGTCATGTTTCAGTTGCATTTTATTAGAAAAATAAAATATGTTATTTGCACATTTTAGTGAAATAAATTTCAGTCATTTTTTTATAAAAAAAATTAGGTGTGTGTGTGTGTGTGGAGAGGGGGGGGGGAAGAACCTTCCCATGATGGACACACCATTGCAGTTGGGACGCCAGCCGCTCGTCATCTTGAAAACCAGTTGATCCTTGCCGTAGAAGTATGTTTACTTAAATCAGTTTGTGTCTGCTAATATAGATACTTACAAAACTAACATCTTATCTGCAATATTTCTTCGCAAAGAAGCGGAATAGATCAGATCATATGTAGAGGATTTTAGGAAGGGAGTGTCTGAACCCAGGTCTTAAACAACCTTTAGAAATAGGAAGCTAGGAGATTTGGGCTAGAGTGCCCGATAGGAAAGTGGCACGGAAGCGAGGTAGAAATGGGAAGGAAGACGCCCTAATTCATTACCGGTGGGGGGGGGGGGGGGGTTACCCAGGTCCCGACGGCTTAACGTGTACATCCGACGCACTGCGGATATTTAGTGGTTCGAGCGTTCGTACCTGCCTAGGATTCAATCTGAGGTCTGCTCCGTGCCAGTCACGAACGTTAACTACTAAGCCACCCGTGGCCCCAAGAAGCGGAATAGCTTATCAATTAGAATTTCTTTCTTGGAATTTGATGAATCGAGTAATTTCTGTACTTTGTAACTCTTGTTCATACCTGGGCGTAAACGTAACTTGAGGTATTTTTCGAGTATGTGGACTGCCGAATCTTATCATCCAAGTTAAAAGAAGCAATGACGTTTTACACACCATTTTATAAAACGTTTTATGTTAAAAGCATATGTACAGATTTAAAAAATACATGCATCCACATAAGACCTTCCAAGCTTGCTATATGCTCATTCTCAGATGTAACACAATACTAAATTACAAGCGAGTAGGTGATGGTTATATACCAAATCTGGTGTTGCCCACCACTTAACAGTTATCTGTAAAAACGTTTTGGAATTAAGACAAATAATATCCTATCAACTATAAAAAGTGATAGAGATGTAGTCGAAATAGATAAACGCCATGGCATTTACGCCATACCACTCAAAACAGCCAAGGAAGGGGTTCAAAACACAATGTACGTGGGTTCGACCATCGTCCTTTGAGCTGTAGAACCTAGTAATATAAATATAATATTCGAACATCCTCCACTTCAACAGTCCTCTCCAGCCTCTACTTAGGGGGTAAACATACCCCTATATGGGAAGATATAATTATTTTGAACTCTCCGAAGTTCAGTTCAACTCTTCTTTTCACAAAGAGTATGTTGATTTACAAATACGGCCACTTTTGCTGTAATGAAGAATACTCATGTACCATCCCCCTCCATTTGAAACAATTAATGAATCGTGAAAAATATCCAAATGATCCAGAAGACGAGTTTGCTCAATTATTTCGCACCATGCGTTGACCTGCTTCGAACTGCGACATTTGTGAATGCGCTCCCATGATTATGACCACCACCTACTCGCTTGTATTTAGTATTATGTTACATCTGAGGTCGAGCTAATAGTAAGCTTGAAAGGTCTTATGTGTGCGTATATATTTTTTTAATCTGAACATATATTTTTAACATAAAACTTTTTATAAAATCGTGCGTAAGACGGCACTGCCTCTTTTAACTTGGATTACTTTCAGCACGAAATTACTTTAAATAAATAAATACATCGCTCTTTCCACGTTCCAGAAACACATATGTTGATTTATGATGTTCCAGAAACAATATACGGATTTATGATGTCAGAAGCTGACTTAAAAATACACATAGCACCGTGGATTGTTGGCCACCGTGGTGTAAAGCTAACGCTCTCGGCTAAATATCGAGAGATCCGTGGTTTCAATTCCCCGGCGGCGGCTGAAAACTAGTTTTCGGTTGCTATGTGTTTCTGGAACGTGGAAAGAGCGATGTATTTATTTATTTACTGACCGTATTTGGAAGATTTTCACACGAAATTACTTTGTTCCCAAATCTTATGTAACACTTAAAAAAAAATTAAACCTTATGTTTTGTCAATCAAACGATCGATTCTCGCTGCAATTTTAACATAATGAAGTTGATATTGGAATTAGTTTTACTTAAAAAATTATTATTTCAAAGCAAAAAAAAAATAAATAAAAATAATAATCATATTTGCCCAAAGTTTGGGATCCTGCCTGCTCGCTCAAGAGCCTTGACTAGCCCAGTGTTTCCCAAAATGTTGATGGCAAAACGTGTTTCGCTGGGCAGCGTAAAGTTTCTGAAATGTGAAAATTTTGTAATTACCTATTTGAAAATTTTGAAAATAGAAAATCTTGATGAAATCAAAAACCTAAAAAAAAAAAAAAAAGTACAGAAGGAAATCCAGTAACAAGCACACAATTGGCGCATATTTCATCATGAGAAATATGTAATTTTTTTCAAAATTCTATTCAATAATAAATTTTTAAAAACAGTACGAAAATAATTATTTTGAAGAGTTAGACTAGTTTTTTTTTTTTTTTTTTTTTTGTAAAATGATATACGATTAGAAATAATAGTAGTGGAAATCTATATAATTAAAACACAAGGCTTTCTCTTTCTACAATCCGCCAGCGCCACAAACTGGAGCGGTTTTCACGATTTTTTTTAATGAAAGCCACTTACCTACAGATTTGTCATCGCTTATTTTTATTGTAATAAGTAATTTCTTTTTTTTTTAATGTTAGCATGGCAATTTCCTTGTACAATCCGCAGTTCATTATTCCGGCGTTTGTTCTCGCTTCAGTACTTGCAGCGCCATCTGCCTTTCTGCGGTGGTCTGACTTGGAAATAAGCCCTTAGCTATCAGCTACGTACTTTGCAATTACCCAAATCGGTTCAGTAGTTTTCGAGATTAGTAAAAAGAATCCCGTATATTAGCGTGAACTACTTTCTTTCAGGTTCGGAATGATCGGGTTTATGTAAACAAAGATGTACACGAGAACTACTTGAAAGCGACCTGGTTCGGTAGTACAGCCAAAAATAATAAATAAGTAATAAAAATTAACGAAATAGCTTATGTCCACCGGAAAGAAATGAGCTTCCCAACGGTGAAAGGATTATCCAAATCGGTTCAGTAGTTTTCGAGATTGCCTCAAAAACACAAAGTTTCTCTCTTTATATATTAGTATAGATTGTATACTGATACCAAACAAATAATAATGTTAAAACCAAAGTGGCAAAATAAAAACACATTTTAAATCCCACTGTGTAGTTATCTAGACACGGTATCATTTCGGAAAAACTGGGCTGAACTAAAGGCCATTCAAATACAGCAGAAAAGATGAAGCTTCGGCATCTTCGGGCGTTAATTATAAAGTGCAAACACCAGTAACTCTCGGAAACCAGACAAGCAGATTAACGAAGTGTAAAAGATTTCAAAGGTAATCTAAAGACGGCTATGAACATTCTTTCTTTTTACACCTTCAATCGTCAAACGGATTGTAGGAGCGAACGTAAATGCTCCACCTGCCTTATATAATCTAAAGTCCTGCAAGGCTCTATAATCAAAGTTCGTTCACCGGAGCACGCACATCACAGACAATAGGTCAAAGTTCATACTACTTAGACAACCAATAATTGGTCAAACAGACGCTCAGCTCCCTCAGCTTCGCTCTGCTCCCTCACCTTTACTAAAAAGATCTGCTAATCAAGGGAGGGGAGGTGAATAAATAACGAAGAGACAGACCTTGAAAAGAATCCATCAACGTTTTCAAACTTAACAAAATTTAAACATCATTCAAAAAAGGATGTCCGAGCCTAGGCTAAGTATCGGGGACTTGGTTTGTGGCGAGAAATCACTCACGCATTATTTCACACCTGCTTTTTCGTCGTCGTGCAGCTCTCCGTGCTAACACTTTATTGTTCTTCTTAATAATACCTATCGGAGGCTGTCCGCACTTCAGTACAGAATCTCCACGCCCTTGTGAGAGCCTAAAAACGGCCTGTATCACAAAGACGCTAAATTCCCGTCCTTCCACGAGGACATACCAAGTTCTTAGCCTCCTACCGAGCAACGTACACGTGCTCCTTTCGCCACCAAACTCCAACGCTCAACTTACTAATTTAAAGCCTCGCAGGTCACTCTTCTCTCCAACTCTGGTAACGTGCTAACCTCTGCCCTATCGCCTGAGGTACGATGAACTATCTAGAGAGAGGCAGACAATGAGCCTCCGCTGTTGGTCCCCCCTTCTTCTCCGACCCGCTTGCTCCCACACTCCCAACCTTCGCTGCGGAGTAGGATGGTCACCTAACGGCTCCTATCGTACCCATGACCTTTTCCATGAACTAATCTCCAACGGAGAGCATAGCTCGGCAGCATTGTATACACTATTGTGTTCCTACATTCCGAACAACCTTGGTTACAATAAACATGTACATTTTCTCAGACGGTCGTGCGCCATGTTGGAGTCTTACAATATATCCGAAAACCATTAGCCTCAAGGACCTTTAGTTATCCGACTAATTTAACTTGCAGATGTACGGCTAGCAGGGGAGGATTTCCGACTAGACGCACTAGGCGCGCGCCTAGGCCCCAACAGCTTGAGGGGCCCCGAAAACGTATAATTGGATTTCCAGTTTTGTTTTGGTTTTCACAGACCGAAGGTTCTAAGACAGATGTGAAAAAAAGTAGTGAAATTTTAAATGGGAGAAATTTTAGATGGGCAAAAATTGAAAGAATGTTAATGTCCTACCATTCGCAAAAATAATGTTTCAAAAATCTGTGAAAACCAAATTCTTTGGACTTGCGTCTCTAGCAGGAAATTAAGGAACTAATTCGAAAATTTAAATATTTGAGTAGGAATATCTAAGCTTAACCTGAGAGACACAGAAATATTTTATTCCTCTGAGTTGAACAGTTTCTTCACAATAGAAGTTTAATTTTTTGAATTTTTGACTTTGACAGCCTTTAGCGGTAAATTCGTGAAGTATATGGATATTTAAAGTTCCAAACTTAATGTCCTTTAAATTCCTATTAGCCACAAAATTAATTTTTGAAATATCTCTAAAAAAAATTACATGTGCACGGACAGACAAAATGATTACACTAGCATTGTTTCTTACAGAGCGTTCTAATAATGGGAAAATAAAATAGCATTTTAAAAAGCTTAAAAACCTTTTTCTTGACCCCCCCCCCCCCCCCATCTTTTTTTTTCTATTTTTGTTAATCTGATGGATGAAAATTTCTGCGGCGATAAGAAGGGAAGGGGGCCCGTGAACATTTTAGCGCCTAGGGCGCAAAATGTATAAAGTCGTCTCTGACTGCTAAAAATGTTCCTTTTCTGGAAATGAAAGAAAAAATAGAAGAGTTCTTTTCCTGGAAACGGGAAAACACGTGCTGCTTCTTTCCTTTGTCGCTTGGCTTCTAATTCCAGTCCTTGTATCGTAACACATAAAATATGAAACTGATGTCCAATGTCCGACATTACATTAATAACGTATTTCGCCCTTACAGGGATGATTTGATTTTCAGGACCTTTAGAAATTCCGCAACCATGATATACTCGTTTTCTGGTCTTACAATTGCTAAAAAAGAACCAGAAAACGGGTTAATGGTGAACTGATTTGTGGTATCAAATGATTTTAAAGGAATAAACATTCAATTCGCATTTATCCAACTAGCTAGTATTTGTGCCTCATTTTGTCAACACATTGGTCAAATTCGGTGGATGGCAGGTTTGGTGCTCCTGCAATTCTTAACCGGTTCTCCTTTATTTCATGCTAAGTTTCAATGCTGTTGGTTTCTTTCTTCTTTTTGTTTTTCTTTTATCTAAGTGTACTTAACATTCTTGATCTTACTTTTTAAGACACATGAATCACTTTGAGATAAAGGTTGTCTAACTGAACCACCTTCACCTCAAAAATAGGTTTCAGAAGTTGTTAGGTGGCCATTTAAAGAAGATACTTGGAAACTGCAGTAGACAAATAATTGAAACTTACTTGCGGCAGAAAACGCGTTGTGAAGATTAATTCTCAATGTAAAGGCTACTTTACCGGGAATACTTCTATCTAGGTCCAAACTGTTGGTTTGACCCCTAAAAATACAGGTGCTGTCATTTCTTGAGATTCTGAATACATGCAATTGGTTGATTTTTTAGAAAGGGCGTGTTTGACACAATTCGAAAATTGTTCTTTGGAAGACAATAACTTCGAGCTGGTTCATTGGATGGGGAAAAAATACAGAATCAAGATGTCATCATCATCATCATTGTCAACCATTATCAATCCACTGCTGGACGAAGGTCTCCCCAAGTTTCCTCCACAACGGTCTGTCTTGTGCCAGTCTCCTCCATGTCACTCCCGCATATTTACGAATTTCATCCACCCATCTCCCATGTGGTCTTTTTCTGGGTCTTTTCCTGTCCCTTGGAATCCAATCTAAAATTTCGGCTGTCCATCTATGGTCTGTCCTTCTGGCAGTATGTCCAGCCCATTGCCATTTCAGGGATTTAACTCTGATCATGATGTCTTCCACTCCCGTCATTTTTCGGATCCACGAGTTCCTCTTCTTATCTCTCCTGGTTATACCAAGCATGCACCTCTCCATGCTTCTTTGAGTTGTCTGCAGCCTTTGTATGTCTCTTTTAGTTAAGGTCCACGTCTCTGCACCATACGTAAGCACTGGAAGGATGCATTGATCAAACACTTTTCTTTTAAGACATAATGGCATATTGCTCTTGAAAATTATGCTGTTTCTTCCAAAAGCTCTCCAGGCAAGTTTTGTACGCCGATTAATTTCTTCATCAATGTGACCCTCACTTGATATCTGCTGTCCAAGATAAACATACGTATCTGTTATCTCCAGTTTTTCTCCATCAATCGATAAATCTTCATTTCTTGTAAAAGGATTGAACATCACTTTTGTCTTCTGAAAGTTCATTTTTAATCCCACTTCTTTACTCTTGTCAGCAAGTTCCTGGATCATACTCTGCAGCTCTGATGGGGTAGTTGCAAAAATGACTACGTCATCAGCAAAACGAAGGTGGGTTAGATAATCTCCATTAATCTTTATCCCCTTGTTTTCCCAGTTCAGTGATTGAAAGACATTTTCCAATGTGGCATTAAAGAGCTTCGGAGATATGGTGTCACCTTGTCTCACTCCCTTTCCAATTTTTATGTGTGTTGTATTTTCAAACAGCCGAATCTTTGCACTTGCATTTTCATAGATGTTATTAATAATATTAATGTATGCATCTTCAATACCGCAGGATTTCAGAGCCGTGGTAACTGCTGATGGTTTCACCGAATCAAAGGCTTTTTCATAATCGATAAAAGCCATGCACAATGGAAGTTCATATTCCCTCGCTCTTTCAATTAGTTCTCTCAGTACGTGGATATGATCTATTGTGCTGTAGCCACTCCTGAATCCAGCTTGTTCTCTCGGTTGAGCCATGTCCAGTGTTAACTTCAAGCGGTGTGAAAGAACTTTAGTGAAGATTTTATAAACCACTGATAGGAGGCTGATAGGTCTGTAGTTCCTGAGATCCTCAATGTCACCTTTTTTATGTAGCAGGATCATTGTAGCATTGTTCCAATCCTCAGGAATCTTCCCTTCATTAAGGCATCGAGTGAAAATTTGGGCGAGTACTGTTTCAATTTCTCCACTTGCTTCTTGTATGATGTCTATAGTAATTCCATCTTCTCCTGGAGCTTTCCCCGCTTCATGTTCTTGATTGCATGAGCAACTTCTGCTGGGAGGACTGGAAGAACTCTGGTACCTTTCATGGTGTCTGGAGTACATGTATCATCCCTTTCATATAATTTGGAGTAGAAATCTTTCACTCTTGTCAAAATTTCTGCCTCTATTTCTTGTTATAGAACCATCTTCTTTTCTCAGAGCCATAATCTGTTTTCTTCCCTTACTGAGATGCCCCTTTGCTATCTTAAGGCTTTGGTTGTTTTCAATTGCTTTCCTCACTAGCTCACAGTTGAATTTCCTTACATCTTCAGTGATACTTTTTCGTGTTGTCTTGCATAGCTCTATATATTCCACTTTGGAAGTCACATCTTCTTTAGTTGTCCTCATCTCTCTTCTTTGCATCAACATTTTGGTTTTTCCTGATAATTTGTTCACATGCAACTTGTTCTTAGACCCAGCTAATTTTGTTGCTGTTTCCATTAGAGCTTTGGTTACTTTTCTGTTAACTTCCGAAATATCCACTTCTTCCGATGTTAGGCCTTCTAAAGCAGAGAATCTGTTCTTCAGTTCCAACTTGAAAGTATTATGGTGTTTTTTAAGGTTGGTTATGTCAATACATTTTGTTTGTCTTATGAGCTTGCCACGTTCCAGTTTAGTGTTGAGGTGCATCTTACATCTCACCAATCTATGGTCACTACCTGTGTTGAACTTGTTCAGCACACTGCAGTCTTCGATGACGAATTTTTTGTTACACATAATAAAATCAATTTCACTTGTCGTCCCAATTGGATGTCTCCATGTCCATTTCCTGTGTGGCTTTTTCTTGAAAAAGGAGTTCAAGATGAAAAATCCTTCTGCCTCTGCAAACTCAACGAGAGTATTTCCACGCTGGTTTCTGTTGCCGTGACCGAATTTACCTACTGAAGTTTCATTCTGTTGCCGTTGCCCTATTTTTGCATTGAAATCTCCCATAATTATCTTCAAGTGCTGCTTACCTTTATTATTTAGATGACGAATTTCCTCATAAAATTCTTCAATTTCTTCTTCAGGATGACTTGTGGTGGGTGCATAAGTTTGAATAATCTGAGCCTGGTATCTTCTCGATAGTTGGATAACGAGTCGTGCAGCTCTGTCAGAGGAACTTTCAACTTCTACCACTTTATCCTTCAGTTTCTTGTTTATTATAAATCCAACACCACTAGTTCTGCCAGTATCTGTCCCACGATAATAGAAGAGATGTCCACTTTTCAGTTCAATGAGATCTTCTCCTTTTCTCCTTACCTCACTTAGCCCGACGATGTCCCACTTGATCCTTTGTAGTTCCTCTTCCAATTCAAGAAGCCTTGAATCAGAAGATAGGGAGCGTCCGTTATAGGTAGCCAAGGTCAGCATCAAATGGCAGCCTAGTCCGGTCCTCCGGGGATTCTTAGCACCCTCTGCCTTCATGTCGCACTGGCCGCTGCCTTGGCCAGGTACATTCCAGCTGCCGGAGACTGAGGGCCAAGATTTAAGTTGTAGAGTCATTTTGGAGGTGTTTGGCCATAACTCACCACGCTGGCCAAGCGGGTTGGTGAGTGTGGGATAGCATTTCCTCTGATCCCGATGGTATAGTTATACCGCTATTGGCGGTCGTCAGAGCCCCTTTGTGGGAACAGGATGCACCACGAGAAGGCGGGGTTGACATTTGTCAAGGAGAGGCTGTGATGTTACGCATCACCTGACCTTACATCCTTACATCCTTTTTATCAAGATGTAAAAGCTAATATGTCCAGACTATTGCCCACCGTTGGATTGAGAGAAAAAACTATCCGCAAGGTAGAAAGGGAGAGTCGTAGACGGGCATCATGAATTAGAATCATTGACACCACTCACACTCCATAAAAGAGAATTATCTGCTCTTCGTCAAAGATCAAACAATACTTCTTTTTAAAATTAAGACAGTATATAATTTGAAAAACTAAATTCATATATTATTGGTAAACAAATATTGCCACCGGGATCGCTCTTCACAAACTAAGTTTCACCAGACTAGCGTCTGCCGACAGAGATATGATCAGCTCACGAACACGCATTCCGTTATCTCATTGGTTTAGGTGGATGCCATCACGGCACCGATATGGCATCCACCAATTGGAGACCGCGGTGCGCGGTCATTGTGTTGTGATGATGTTTTGATATGGGAACAATCATGGCTACTTCGAAGAGGTGAGATTTTATCTCGTGCTTTTTTGAAAATCTGCAGAATACATATTACGCAATCGCATTTCTTTTTTGCTTTCACATCGGAACAGTGGAGGACTAAGCCTTTTGAAGGAATAAACGTGTATTTGTGGAGCACATTGATGCATTCGGTTTGTATCGTGATTGTCATTTCGTGCTGTCTCGATTTTTTCCCGCCCTTCCCATCGAAACAGTGGATGATTAAGCCTTTTGAAAGAATACAAAAATAAACCTATGTATTTCTGGGCCGTATTGCATGGGGTCCACAGCCGAAATTTTTATATGATGTTTGTATATGCCATTCCTAGTTACAATTTCTGTTTGCGCTTTCGTGAAAACTAAACAATCGCCACCCTGTTTGTGGTCAAAGGTATCGGAAGGTAAAAATAATGTTTTGAATTGGGTGTTTTCAACCAGAAATTAAAAAAAAAAAAAATTACAGCACTGGCAGTCCTTTATGAACTGGAGATTGGCTAATGTTATACAAAATCGTTAGTAACAGGTATTGGTAGAACTAGCCGAAACAGCCCCTCGAAATCGATGGGTTAGTTTTTTTGTTTTTGAAAAGAATGAACTTATATGAAACAACAAATGTGAAATTTATCTGATTTACAAATTCATTCAACCAATTCAGTACAGACAACCCTGGTTCGTGATTTTTTCTTTTTGAAAATAATAAACTAATGTGAAACAACAAATGTAAACTTTATTTGATTGACAAATTCATTCAACCAATTTAGTTGAGACAATAGCCTAGGCTCGTGATTTTTTTTTTGTGACTGAAGATTTAAGGACCACCACCATGAGCAACTCGATGGGCTGTAAGCAGTAGACTGTCCTTAATTTAGCGTCACTGGTTCCAGGGAAGGGAGAGAGCCAGTGTCGTAAGACAAACACAGCGTCCATGCCTCACCGGGATTCGAACCCGGTAGACTAAATCCGTTAAATTCCAGGATTTTTTTTTTTTTTTTTTTGTAAAGAATAAACTCAAATGATATGTTTATTTACATAATGGGAAACATCTTACCTACGTGAATAAACTGGATCAAATGAAAGTTAAATTGTATGTATACATCACACGGCACAATGCAATCAGGTATTCGCTGTTCCGTTAAGAACTTTCATACAAATTCCTGCTAGCATTGTTTTGCATAATGGTTCGCTTAGAATAGAGACTTTGGACTGTCTCAGTCCTTCCATGCCTCTGCCTTCAGCAGCGTGCGAGTCAACCGCAGGTGATCAGATATGAACTGCAGGCTTCTCCCATAGATTTTACGGGGGAAATTTACCACCCTACAAGACCCGGACCGTTGCCCCAATCTCATTTTTCTCTTCGACTGGCACATCTACATGGTAAGACCTTTATTTTGATACCTCAACCATATTTTTACGTTCAGCCGTTCCATTACAACTGGTTTTACAGTAAAAAACCTTATAGAATTAATATATAGATGATTCAACAACACCCATCCCCCTTCTAGAATTCAGAGTTTTGTTGGTGTCCTGTAGGAGCTGGTGTGACATTGTGCCTCACAGGTCAATGTTACCGGGATATCCTGGATGACCATTTGCTCCCGTTTATGCGTCTTCAACATCCCACAGAGGACCTCATCCTGCAACAAGACAATGCACCGTGTCATCGCTCCCGAATTGTATCCGAATGGTTGGGTGAACAGTCCACCAAGGTGACCTCGCTTCCTTGGCCAGCAAGGTCACCTGACCTTAATCCCATCGAGCACATCTGGGATGCCATCGAGAGTGATATTCGAGGCTCTGATCCCCCTCCACGAAGAAATCTTCGTGAACTGTGGGAACTTGTTCAGGGGTCGTGGATCCGTTTGGCTTCCCAACGCTTACGGTATCTTGTCGAGTCCGTGCCGAAACGAATCGCTGCCATCATCAGGGTGAAAGGTGGTGCTACACGTTACTAGACAGGTATCTCTAATTCAATTGCTCTTCAGTGTATATACAGAGAGAGAGAGCTTTTAAAAGTAGTCATGAAATTGCATTTCCCAAATTTGGTAAGACACCTTGTAAATCGTAAACAAGCCTCTGGTAATGTATACATAGGATAATGATGCGTGCAAAGCCATAATAATCTCAGACATGAACAATATTGATTAATAAGTCTCATTTAAAATAAAAGCGCTATATAGCTGCTAAAGATATCCGAGAGAATAATCTGCAGTGTACCAGGAGTCCCATTTCAGTCAACGTAAACAGTCCCCAGACGAGAATGCCACCCCCACCAGCTTGAAGAGTACCCTGCTGGCAAGAAGGATCCATCGCTTCATGTGGTTTGCGCCGTACTCGTATCCTGCCATCCGCAAGTACCAACGTGAATCTCGACTCATCAGTCCAGGCAACATTTTCCCACATGTCTAGGGTCTACTGGCAATATTCCCGCGCCTATGCTAATCTTTTAATACATTTTTCAACAGCTTACAATGTCATGAGCTTATATTATTTTACACTTCAATATAATCTCTTGTACCTACCTAACACTTTGGTATTTTTTTACAGCTTTTTTTTTTGTTTTAATTTCTGAAACCTTTGGGTATTCTGGTTTTTGTATATCCATGCACCCCATCCTCTCTTTTTTTTTTTTTTTTTTCCATTAGAACAGTTAAGAGGACTAAACTTTTTGAGAGGACAAACACATGTACTTATTGTGGAACACAGTGCATGTTTGAAAGCATTTTCCTGCAGCTAATGAGAGATGTCACCTGGAGATGACATTGACTATTTGAGATAAGTGTTTCATAGTGGATTTATATAAAAAAATGTCCACTAAAACACTTCTTTCTGATGGTTTCAGTTACAGCAGATCTGAAGTTCAGGCTAGAGATACTGTGGGTAAGTTTCTTTTCTGGTAATATTTTAAATTACATTTGTGTAGGCATCAACTTGTCTGAATTTTTTCTTCACATTGTAATTAGCTCATTTATTCTCTTTTGTCTTGTGCAACTGAACCCCCATCGCGACATGGTAGCTTTGATATATTTTTACACAGATTACGATAGTATGAAACGCAGCTCACTTTCAGGCTTTTCAATGACAGAAATGGGAAAAAAATTGGACTCAGCTGAGAAAAATATAACAGCATAAAATTTATTTATGAATGAATTATAATGTTAAATGCTGAAACTTACTCATTATCAAACTGTTGCTACTCACTGGCAAAAAAATTAAGTTTTAAAATGAGTGCGCCTAAAGACCAAATGGTGGAGCAGGTGATGTTCACAGAGCAGTATATAAACAACCAGACCAGCTTTCGGTTAGTAGAGTGTTAAGAGTCAGAATGGGAAAAGCTGCCGATTTATAGGAGTTTGATAAAGGACAAATTGTGATGGCACAGTGTGGCTTACGGATTGTTCACGTGCCACTGTAGTGAGTAGGTATCGATGGTGCACAGATGGCCAAATGATGAATCGTCGTCTGCACTTCACCGATGCCAGAGGGGAGCGGAGACTGTCGCACATTGTTCACAGCAACCACAGTGCAACAAATTGCACACATATATACAACAGTGGTGATCAGGGCAATGTGTCACAGCACACCGTTCACTGCAGACTTCAAGATTTCTGGTGCATCATGCAGACAGCCGAGCATGGATACGCCAATTACCAAATGAGGCTATAGCACCTGGATGCACTGTTAGACAGAAACAGGCTGGCAGCTGCACTATGCTGTGGCCGATGTTTTTTGGGACACTTCTCACTTGCAGAATCTTTTTCACAAGTCTGCAACACAGAAACACTTAACTGTCTGCAAGGTAAAGGGATACCTAAATGTTAATTTTGCCATAAAATTTATTGTTCTGTACTGAGTCAATTTGAGATATTGATAATACTTAAATAGTGCACATTCATATTTAGTTGCAATAGTCAAACTTGCTTTTTCCTGATAAAAATGCAGAAGAAACAAAGTATTTTAATACATTCAGAACTTAAATATCATTCTTTAAATGCTTTTGGAATTTTAAAAATGGTCAAAAAGTATAAGGAATTATTTGAAATCCATATTTTTAATTTGCATTTAGTTAAATGATCAAACTTTAACTTCCTCTCTTTGAAGGATGTTTTTCCTGATATACGTTGTTCTTACTATTCCTGCAGCAATTACAGTATGTTGTACTAGGGACCTCACCAGGTGATTGTGTGAGAAGGTAAGGATCATGTCAACTTCGGAAATACCAGTAATTTTGCCACATTTAACTTAATTTGTAAAACAGGGGTCCATATAAGATTTTTTCTTTGAAATCCAGTTTGTGCATTGACCACAGTTTTAAGAAAAATTTGGTGAAAATGTGATGGGAGAATTTTCATTGATATAATTGTTGAAATCCCATAAAACTGAAGTGAGCAAAACAGCAATGGTTCTTGTAAAGCAAAAAACTTTTCACCTCGTCAATCTGAAATTAAACAATCTTGAAGATCATTGAAAGACAGTTGCGACAGTCAGCTTCCGGAATACCACATAATATGGCCTTGGACACAAAGCAGGGGACTTAAAAACTTGTGATCATATGGTTTTAGTAAAAAAAATATCTGAGTAAAGCTATCTGGAAGTAAATAAATAGATAAAATGAAATGCGACCGTTAACTTCCAAAATGCTGCATGGCTGCGGAAACTGAAGGGAATGTTGCAAACACTTAACAAATATGGATTTTGTAAACAAAAAAAAAAAAAACCCCAGCATTAATCTAACTGGAACAAAGCTATCATGGACCCCATGATACCTATTGCCACCTCATCGAATTGTGATGCCTTGCCGAGTGGCTGCTGTTTTGCGGGCTAAAGGGGGTCCCGGTCCTACAGCTTATTAGGTACATGGCCATAATATAATGGCTCATCGGAGCATTTAGTTTGTATACCAACATACACACTGCAGTGTATAATTATGATTGCAACGTCTGAGACATGTAAGCAGCATCTTTATTTCTCTGCATAAACTTGCACATGCAGAATTAAAGGAATTAGTTATGTCTCACTGACATAATAAAAACTTTTTAAATGAACTTTGCATGCTGAATACGTTTGTTTGTTTTTTTCCCCATCCTGGAACATGTATCTTTAAAATGTCACTAATAACAATGATTCTACTTAATGTGAAGTGCTAACCAAGATAACAATAGAATAAGATAATTTAAAGAAAAATGAATAAGACAATAGATAATTTTTAGAACATTCCAGATTCCAATGAGAACAAAAGTACATTAGGATTGAATGTGCATCAATGTGTGTGAAATGGCTAGATTCGATTTTTACCTTCAACCAGAAATGAGGTGGTTAGAATTCACGATTTCAACTTCCATCACATTTATGTTATTGGGTGCAGGTACCACATTTCCATGGGCTTTTTTATTAGTTTTACATATTTATTTACTGTGTAATATCTTGAAGTGGTGGCCAAAAATGGGTAAACAGAAAATTTAAAGTAAAAAGGAAATTTTGTCTAAAACAAAAAGAAAATTGAGAGTAACTTTTTTTTTTTTTAAATCTACAAGCAAAAGCTGTGAAATCTGTAAACTATCTGCAAACTATCTGCGTACAGCATACGTTTGTATTCTGCAATTCTGTTAATGACATGGAAATGCTTCAAAACTGAATGTTAAATCCGTGATAAAGGAATGCACCGCAAATTGCATTTTTAAAATTATTTATTCATTCTTAGGGCAGAGATACAGTACATATGCAATAAAAATAAAGGGAAGAATAAAATAAAAACTGACATGCTGATATTGGTTTGCAATACATATATGGTTATTACATTAGGCACTTCTCAAAACTAATAATACACAGTACACAACAAAAAGACTGCTGGTGCTCAACAGACAGGAAATGCAATGGCAGCAATTGTTAGCACTGTACGATGATTGTTGCGAATGTCTGAAATGGAAATTCATCCTACATTTTTTTTATCCCCACAGTTTGGGACTATTTCAGGAACTTTTGAACCTAACTTATGATCTTTTACAAACAGCTGGGCTACTGATAGACAAATTAAATGTAGGTAATTAAACAAGAATTCGTGGTTTCGCTTTAGTTTCACCTGTGCATATGCTACTATACACAAACACACACATATGAAATTCATACAAGTTGTAGAAAATCAACAAACATCTTTGAAACAAAGGAATACATGAAAAGTGGCAGAAATTGCCAGTAGCATGTTATAAGTTTACAAACTAGAGGTGGAAAACATCTCTGCCTTCTATACTGTTTTACTTAGCCTACATCTACAAATATTTCCATACATCAGAGATTTATTTACCATGCTAGTGTTATAAGAGCATTAAGTATTGTAAATACAAAGTTTTCTGTGCAAAAAAAAAAAAAAAGTATCTCATCAGTCTTACAAGTTGATGACAATATACATGAAGAACTTTGATACATCATGTGTATAAATATGCACCAATTTCTCTACATAACAGGAATGAAGTGCTTTTCCTATACAGAATTTATTTGTACATTGAAGTGAAGTACATGATCTTAAGATTTGCTTTAGAAGAAAATGAGTTTCACAAGAGTTATGCCAGTGAAAAAAAAATACATGTAACATGGTTAACTGCAATATTGGTAGGATTTCATAAATATACAGTTCACAAAATAGAATGTTTTTTTTTTTTTAATACTGCAAAACTAATTGTGTTAAAAATGCAGCGACTACTTCTTAGAAAGACAGTAAATGCAGTTAAAATACAAAATGCCCATTTAGTTCCGGTTACTAAATACGGAGCAGTTATACCGGCCAACTGCACTGAAAGACACAAACACCTTCTAAAACTTTTCATAATAGAGTAATTAACATAATCTTCCAAAGCAAAGGACCACATTATTTGAAATTATTAAAAACATATCAAAACAATCACATTATTTGCATCTTTTTTGGCAATAATTATCAATATCAAAACAACCAATGAAGTTATATTGAATCTTGACATAAATTATGAAAAACTAAAAATACACAGTAATGAATCAATAACATAAAGCAGTAAATTATTCTGCTGTCATACAACAGAAATATACAAACCCATTATAAAAATTCTTAAAGATAAAGTCAATAAAAGAAATAGGCTACAAAATAAGCAAAAACAACAGTATACAGAACAACAAAGCACTGCTAAACCAACCAATTGCACAAAATCTTGGTTCTGATTGGTCAGATAATGGGAACCAAGACCAGCATAAAAAGCTGAAAGCACAAGCAAAACCAGTATTCTCATCCCTTAGGACCTGTGCTAGTAGTTGTCATGTACAAATATATATGTACATAATTGAATGTCTGTTGAATGTCTGTATGTCTGCTATGCAATTCTAAGTTTTCAATTTAGAACCACCAAATTTGGTATGCCATCATATGGTACTCTTAGTTAGACCGTAGATGGTTTTTGGGAGGGGTCGGAGTCAAGGGGCCCCCATACAAAATTTTCATAAAAATTTCCATTTTTTATTTTTAAAAACTGCAACACAATTCAGCACTCCAACACCAAATCTACAGTCTAAGTTAGAGACCGTAGATAACAAAGTGCAAAAATATTCATTTAATGGAGTATTTAAAAAACACAAATGAATAAATGTTAGCTTTCACCATTAACAGGCAGCTTCATCAGGAAGAAATACAATCTAAGGTAAATAGAGAATTCCAGATATTTGAAATTCAAAACGGTAAACAAAAGATTTAAAAAAATTCTTGAAATCGTCATCACATGCGTAAGTTACGTTGAAAATTAATAAGCAGGATGTTTCGGTAGCGACTTCTACCTTCATCAGTATAATCACAGAATTCTTTTAATGTTTTGTGTGTTACGTGTATTTCTGACAATTCTTCTCACTATGGTAAACAAAAGGATGATCAGTGCCAATGTCAAGTCACATGCATGCAGCATGACATAAGTATATTGCATTCCAGTGTTGCAGGATTCTCAGAAGCACACGGTAGATGTTCGGCAGTTCTATGGATGTCTCCTCAAAGGGTAAGTATTTCCATTCCTCTTCCTTTCCTTTTTGTTGTGTAAAAATCAATTAACTAAATAAATAAATTAAAAAAATATATCTATGAAATATTACTGCATCAGCCAGTCATTAGCAGTGGCTGGCATTAATTCGGAAGAACTGCTTTTCACACGAACAATTCTACATCGCCTGCTCAAGGGTTGACAAACCTAAAAATCTTTATATTGTTGCTCCCAATGGAAAACCCAAAAATATTGTTCATCAAAAAGTAATAACCTAAATGAAATAAAATAAGTTTACTGGAAAATTACAGGAATATCTTTTTCATCCATTAACTTTCACCTGCTGAACTTGGCGATTCCATGAATAGTAATATTTACCCAGGAAATACCAGGTATCCCTGCTACTAGAATAATAATATACATAATCAAGTAAAAATAAATATACACAAAATGTTAAATCATATATGCTAAATTAAATTCATCAAATTTAACTTCTACTGAAACACCAAATAAAATTAACCCACCAAATATTTAAAGACATTTTCCGAGTAAACTACAGTAGTTCACTTAATAAAGGTCTTAGCCATTTAATTTAATACAAAATAAGCAATGTCATTTAACTATGGACAAAATATAAGATAACCTGTGATCAACTGAATGAACTTAATAACACATGCCACCCTCCACACATCAATAAAATTTTAATTTTAAAAACAGAATAAACACATAACCTGACATGAATATGAGACCATTTTAGTTTGCTTCTTTTCTTAGCATAAACCAAAGGCAGTGCATATATTCTGCAATATATTTTCCCGCCTTTTTTTCCTTTATTGCTTTCCTATCATTATTTTTGACAGGACTCAGAAAATTTGCATTCAGACAATGAAACCTTTTAGCGATATGATTGATTGTGTCATTTGTTTTGAAAATTTAAATGCAAAATTTGTAGGCATTGTTTGCAAACATAAAAAGTGATGGTAAAATGCAACTTTCAAAATTGTGCAAATTAAATTTGCAAAAAAAAACAATATTTAAAATTTTTCATTTGAATATCCAGTTTTAAAAAAAATATGTAGGCCTACTAAAAATTACTAATTGCTTTTTTGTTTTAACAATTAGATTTCTTATTCTGACAAAAAACAGAAATACAGTACAGTTTACAGATGAAATTCAAACTGGGAGTGATTTTTTACAATAAAATATATTTACTTGGGGGCATCTTATTTCTCTTGACCCAGGGCATTGAATTGTTTACCCATGCTTCTGTGCATTTACCCACTTGATTTCCATAATTTTTTGACTCAATTTTGCAAGTAAAGCCAGCCAGTATGTGCGATCTTCATGTACAAATTGGAATATTACATTAGCCAACCCCAAATTATTAATGCAACAAGAGTAAATGAGTTAGCAAAGCAATCTGTGCTTGTTCTTGATTTAGGATGTAACATTGTTGTAGCATAATCTTTGATTCCAATCTTGATATGGAAGGAATAAATGGATTTGAAAAGGTGAAGGTTATGATTGTGTACAGGGTTTGTACATATTTACAGAACAAAAATTTCCAGGTAAACTGTGCAGAATAAATATTCATCATATAATTTCACATATTATGTGAAGGATATTTCTTCCACACAATTTACCTTGGAGTGACTTGAAATTTACTTAACAATGCCACGAGAAAGCAGAATTTGCTTCAACTTACAAGTGGTCGGAGAATATTCCGATACTTAACAATCAGATACTTGGAACTTGATCGTCCAGGTTGTTGTAATGGATAACATGCAGAAACAGAAATTGGGGAGATGTGGGTTCAATTTCTGCTCCAAGGCGATTTAATCTTAAAGTTTTCTGATGTGATTAACGTTACGTGTGTAACAGTAAATACAGACAATAAATTCCAGGGATTTTCTAGGAGTTCAACAAGAAATTACAGGAGCATATATTTTTGGTAAAGAACAGTTTTGTTTTATAATTTGTAAAATGGGATGACATTTACTACGCATTCGGAATTCTTATGAAATCCCATGGGTTCTGCTGTTACATATTGCTCTTCTGTGTGTGTTACAGCTTTAATGAAGTGGCAAAATTTCTTTGAATAAAAATTGCTCTGTAGGAAACTTATGTGAAGCAATCTGGCACATAGTATATAATGACAATAATGCAAAACAATTTTGATATGGCACTAAAGATTTCCTTATCTATAGTCACCTATTCCTATACACAGTGCAGCAGGGAAACCAGATATCAGTCTCCTTAAGTGAGGAAAGAATGTGCTAGAAGGAACGGTCATCTTGGGCTAGCAGGAAAGTTTCCACATGCTGTTGTTACTACATCAACACAAAACTGGTATAACACAAAAAAAAAGTTTCCAGAAATTAGCACTGAAACACCTGGCACTACAGCATCATGAGATGACATGTCTCAATAGTCCGTGGAAGCACAGCGTCCAACTTTTCAAAATCGATAACAGGGACATCAACGCGTTCAGCGGTGCGTGTATTTACAATTTATAAAATTAAATAATATAGGTTTAAGACCCCCCCCCCCAAAAAAAAAAAAAAAACTTATCTTCAGTTTTGCATAAATCTTGAGAATGACCCGAATGATGAAAGTAAAAAAAAAAAATTGTGGAATTCTGGGAATCCATGGAAGAATCTCGTGCACATATAAAGAAGTGACTAAGAAATTGAAAAAAAAATTTTTATGGGAAATTTAAATGTGAAAAAATAGATACTGCATTGCTCACTCTGCCGTGAAACAATTTTACAATGCTCAGAAGTGGTGCAGATTCCACCACGGACAGATTAAATACTGATCAAGAAATTTAATTTCATTTAATAAAAGGGAAAGGGGTGAAAACGATTGCTCTCTATTGATTAGGTTTGAGGAAGTATGTATTAGAAATACGGAAACATGCATTTTGTTAGAAAGAATTCTTAAATAGTACGAAGTCTCTCCTTTTCACTATTACTGAAGACATTAAAAACGATGAACATGATTACACACACACACCAAAAAATATATATATATAATCAGGCAGAGAAAAAAAAAGTCGAAAAAAATTCTATATGCGGAAACAGAAAACGACATGACGTTCTCATTGCTGTCATATTTTGTGTGATTACGAACATTTGCAAGATTCACAGACTTTTTCCCGTTTTTTTTTTCAATCAAAACATCTTGAAAATACGAAAATAATCTTTACACAGATCAGGGCTTGAAAAATATCAGAAAAGTTACACGCCCAGCTGGTCATGTGCATAAAATATTTACTTGCCCAGAAGTAAAATCTACATGCCCAGAAAAATTGATCTTTTAAGATAACAAAACAGAAGCCTCATTTTTTTAAAGCTAAAAATTATGATAAACTTTTTATACATCTTTTGCATTGCCATTTTAAAGTGCACAAATTTTAAGAAAGGTAATTGATGGCATTTGAGAAATTTAGGGACGATGCCATGTTCAAGAATTTTTAATATACATCCTGTGTTTTGCAAAAAAATTAAATAATCATAGTTAACTGTACAGCAGTTTAAGTAGTTTTCAACAACAATTTTGAATGTAAAAAATATTTACCTTTTTCTCTTGCGCAAACAGAAGTGATTTTCATCATAAAATATCCCAATTGTTGTTGTTTAGAAACAAAGGCAATCTTTATGTTTTCGACTACTGTTGTGTGCACTTATAAGTTATTAAACTATATTATCACCTGACCCCCACATTCTTTGAAAAAATTGCTGGTGGTATTGGCAATTTCAGGAAAGTTTTGGCAAGCAGTGCAACACATAATAGTCTTGTCATCATTTGTCTTGTCATCATTCTCATCTGAGACCAGAGCAAGTTTATCCGGATGAAAGTTTCTCAAATGTCTGTACAAACGTTTTTTTACTCCAAATGTTACTTCACAGTGGTTGCATGTCAATCTCTTTGCTATACAAGGTTCATGTATCACAGAAATATCCACAGCAGTAGGTCTTTCTAAAGATGGCACCCTTGTGATGCAGCTGTCTAAGAGAGGACTTATGACTGTTTGTTCAAGTGAGACCGGGTTCGAATCCCGGCAAGGAATAGATGTTAAACATGGGCTCCCTCCCTTCCCTGGAACCAGTTGCTCTGCATGGGAGTTCTCATCTGAGACCGGAGCAACTTTATCAGGATGAAAGTTTCTCAAATGTCTGTACAAACTTTTTTTTACTCCAAATGTTACTTCACAGTGGTTGCATGTCAATCTCTTTGCTATACAAGGTTCATGTATCACAGAAACATCCACAGCAGCAGGTCTTTCTAAAGATGACAACCCTTGACTTTACCTCTGCGCAATACTGCGCAATAGCCAAGCCACTGTTCCCGCCAAATACTCGAGCGAAGCGTTTATATTCTTTGACTCGAGCTCACCACAATTGAGGTCTCCAATTGGTGGGTGCTATCTCGGTGCCGTGACGGCACCCGCCAATGAGATAATGGAATGAGTGTTCGTGAGCTGATCATATCTCTGTCGGCAGACGCTAGTGTTTCACCAGGGCCGGCTGGAGTCTACTGCCGAAAGGAGTCCGATCGCCGCTTAGTTAAAAAATTTTCCGATTCTTACGATTTCTGTTCCAATTAACGGGATACAGTCGACTTATTTCTTTATCTATTGCAATTTGAATGTGTCAGCATAAACAACGGGAGTAATTTTTACATCGTTTATATAGGTACGATGTTATCCTAATTTGTGTACCCACACACAAAGAAAACAAATCTGGAAAATATAACTAAACAGATGAAATGATGTACAGAATCATGCATTGCTTTACTCTTTTTTAATCAAAAACATAACAGCTGCCTGAGCAATTGATTTTCAGTACGCAATTTTAATATCAGGAATGAAGATAACAAAGTTATCGCACTCGACTTTTCATTCCGTTATTTCCGACTATTTCAGTTCCGAAATAAAAGATGGGCTAATGAACACAAATTTCAGAAACAGGGAAAAAAAAAAAATCAGTATTACACTGATCGTTAGGAATACTTCATTTAGCATACCAGGACAATAAGAATGCAGGAAAATTTTCTATATAACTTTGTGACCACACACACAATTCCTTGCCATGACACAAACTGATTTACTATTTTACTTTACCTGCAAAGGTCTATATATTTTGAAGCACTTACTAAATGTTTGGACCAGAGTTTCTTTCTAGTAGTCTCAAAACAAAGCCACGCAAAAGATATTTGAATGACTGTTTTTGACGAAGAAAATCCAGGTGATAATGTGTATAAAAATTCAGGTATGACTGTGTATTGACGAGGAAAATCACTTGGATTTTCCTCGTCACCTTTACACAGGGCATGCGGGGAAAACTGCCCCATTCTTATATTCACCCACTTAATAAAATTCATATGCAGTGGATACGACAAATATATATATATGGAATTAAGTTTAAAACTGGGTGTTATGTTATATGTATACATATCCCTTTAAGCCCAGCTTCACAGGCTTCACACAAGATTTGGGTTTCCCGCCACCTTTTCAGATGACATCTGGGAAAATTATTTCATTCTTATGATCCCCCACTTAACAAAAACCATGTGGAGTGCCACTGATACATAAAACATACACACGTCCATATGAAGGTCTGTTAAGCGGATACAACAATACATACACACACACACATCCATATAAAAGTCTGTCACATGGATATGACAAATACATATGGAATTAAGTTTGAAACTGGGTGTTATGTTATATGTATACATATCCCTTTGTACAACTTCACAGCCTTCACACAAGATTTGGGATTTCAGTCAAAAATTATTTCATTCTTATGATCCCCCACTTAACAAAAATCATGTGGAGCATCACTGATACATAAAACATACACATGTCCATATGAAGGTCTGTTAAGCGGCTACAGTACATACACACACATCCATATAAAAGTCTGTCACATGGATATGAAAAAAACAGGATGGAATTAAGTTAGTAACTAGATGTCATGATTGTAAAATTTTGCCAGCACTTTATGTAAAATATTAAAGAAAAAAAAAAAGCTGTGTTCCATTTGACTTTTTGAAAGCCACTCATTACAATTATTTAAATGTTTCAGTGGGACCGTTCTTGTGGTGGTGGGGGTGGGGGGTTGCTTTGATAGGATATTTCGGAAAGCTCACCATGCACGCTTTACCATGATCACTCTCTAAAAAATTATTTGCAACAGTATCAAGTAGTAAAGTGCAGTGAATTATGTAGTATTCAGCTACACAAGCAAACTGTAAGAGCAGACATTTGAATTTTTAATTTGTTAAATAAGATGTTACAGGAAGATGGGTGCCAATTTAATCAAAACACATCCACAGTAGCTTGGGAGCTCCTTGTTCAGGGTGGGTAATAGTAACATATATTCATACATAAATGTGGAGATGCGGGTTAACTTCTTAATCCAGGACAACATAATTTTCAAGTTTTTGGAGGCATATCTACTTCCATTCTTAATCTGTTGTTTTATTTCTCTTTTTTGAATTTCTTTTGTTATTTTCTGTGATTAGCCACATTCTTATCATAGGCTGCTTTACGTGTTACTTGTTTTTTTGCTCTTTGTTTGCAGTTATATTCCTCCTCTTAGGGACTTTCTCTTGCACTTGACCACTTGTGTTATGTGCAGTGGCAGGTTTAAGAGTAGACAATTTTCTCTTCGATTTTGATTTGTTCAGTTGATCGTTTCGTGCTTTGCAATAATTATTTAGCAAAATATTGACCATATGGTTTATGCACATTTGGCCAACTTTAGTGAACTATTGCTACAACTGCAGTTTCAAGCTTTTCTACAGTAAGTTGACAAACAAGTTGTTTCTGCTAACCACATTCAATGAAGGCCTGCTCATGCTCTTCCTGAAGAATAGCTTGAAACACCTGAAACGTTTTTAATACAACCTTCACTGTGAACTCCTCTGGCCATGTGAGACCCCCCCCCCCATCTATAAGCTGTAAATATTTGGCAACTTCTTCATCAGAGCATTCGTAATCCAATTTCCTATCACAGGCCAAAGTTTTTTTACAATCTGGTCACTGTTTTTTTTTTTTGAACTTTATTTGCTATGTAACCAGCTGTATACTAAAACAGACATAACTGATTCAGATATATCTACACTATCACACAAGTGCAAAATATTGTCAAATGTGTGAGAGAAGCAATGCTGCTCATCATTTACTTCTTCTTGGGGAAAAGAGAACTGTTTCAGTTTAATTTCACCACATTTGTATGATTGCATTTGAACCAAACTCATGACTTTTAATTTTCTTTCTGACTCAAGAACTTGTATCACAGATATAGTATAATTCCCCCCACTCAACTGCCTGTATTGTCCAAAACGAGCTTCTAAGCAATCTGTTTGAAATTTCCCAAACAAAATGTATGATGGTTTTAAAGTTTCCAACATATAATTTGTTAAATGAACAAGACAATCTGTAGTATGTTGAAGTGCAAACTGTGTTTCTTTGGATAAACAACCACCTTTTTCAGGCACAGCAAAACCTGATAAAGTGGATGTATCTTTACATCTATATATATTGATCCAAGCTTGTAGCCATGAACTGAACTTCTTTAGAAATGTAATATTGTTGTCAAGTATGTTGTGTACTGGATCACAGCTGCTGTCACGTAGATGTTTTCCCTTAGTTGGATATTTACAATTTTCCACCATGTGCTCATTATTGTAATAAATTCTTTGGTCTGTAATAAATCACTACCAAACTCTTTTGCAGTACATTCTAAAGCAGCTATATTTGTTTCATGAAAAATGTCAACAGCATGTTTAACATTTTGCCGTTCAACAGATGTTGGGTACAAAACACTCCGGGAGAGTTTTGATGCTTGTTTAATGTTAAGATTTTGTTCTTTATTGTATATTTTTTTAAGATGTGCGAGACTAGCAACACAAACTTTGTTAAAGTCATTCATACATGAATAAAAGAAAGTCTGATTTGTATTTGACTGATTGAGCTAATTATTACGAACTGCTTTCAACAAATGAACAGTGTCGAACAACAAAAACAAGCACAAATTCTCATTAATGGGATTAATGATACTGGATACAAGGTTACCACCACATAGAAGTGTGAACATATTGCTGCGATTAATCCTATTGTTATCAGATATTAATGCAAGTACATGGTATCCAGAATCATTAAGAATTTTCAAAACCTTAAGTGTGAATGTCTGTAATTGTTCAGCAGTTAAATTTTTTACAGGAATAAGTGCAACAATGTCTTTATTTTTGGAAAACACAGATGTTATCATGAATGCTTGTATTGTTGTGGCTTCGGAAGAGATGTTTTGAGAAATGCCTTCTATTTTCCCTCCTTTAAAACCCACACCAGGGGAAACATAAATTTCATCCAGTAGAACATTTACTATCAGTTCTCTTTCCTCAAGAAGTTTTGATTTCTCTTGCAGATAAAGCACATGCCTATTAATAATACCACTGTCACAGGTATCTAACGTGGAAGCAATTTTTTTCAAATAGACTGGATGGGGCAAGCTTAGAGACTCGCTGTTTCGTAACATAACATATGCAGATGGATGACAAAAATAAATTTTTTGCAGCAAACAGTAACAACTGAGGGCTATAGCGGTACTGTTTAGCAGTTAAAAGTTTTAATTGCTCTATGATAAACAGTATTTTCGAAATAATTGAATTAGAAGATTCTTCATTTTGTTGTATGTCATCTGCATATGCTTTTAACAATGAAAGTGCAGTATTCAGTTTAGCCACAGGTGCGACTGCCTGTGAAGAAAAGGAACTGAGGTGTGATAACAGACATTCAAATTTTGTCCATCGATCACACTTTTTTTCATGACCCAGAACCCATACCAAATTTTTAACATTATATGGTATGCCATCATACCAAACATCCAATTGCAAATCAGAAAATATTTTAAAACAAATGGGCATCTTAGGGCAGTCAGAAGAATCAATCTTATAAAAAAGAATGAAATCATCATTTTTCAAACTGAAGAAACCATTTAAATTTTTATTTCCATAATGAGTAACAAAATCATTAAATGAATTTATTACATCATTTTCATTCCAGTTTTTAAAATTGTGTTCATCACGTTGTTGCATTTGAAGCATGCCTGTTTCTGGTGTTTTTCTTTTGGGGGGTGGCTCATATGATAAATATGAGGGTTGGTTAGGGAAGATTGTTGGATGAGCATCTTTGGCTAATGCCAGGTGTGTACGAGGCACAACCAATAAACTCCCATCACCCCTGGTAATACGATCTTCCCTAATCACAAACTGCTCACTGAAGTGCTCAACGCACACAACAGAATTGTCATTGGGTTGAAAATCCTTCCGGTTGATTTGGCGGATCCACTGAGCTCGAAGTTCTGGGTCTTTTGGAAAATGGAAAGATGAAACATAAGCGCTTGCTTTCCCCATGTTGGTGTAGTTGGATTTGCATCCAGGAACACAAAATCTCCTAGGCATCTACACATTAAATAAACAAATATCAAGAAATAAATTTATTAATGCATAAAACTGATGGACATTAGTGTTCTCCCTAGATTTTTTTTACAGCTAGGTGGCAAGTAATTTTAGCTGGGTGGTACTTTTAACGACCCCTTCTCCAATAAAAAATAAAAAAGTTTTCCTTGACATTATTATACTTATTAAACATCTTAAGTGGTGTGGTAGGCATTAATGCAACATAACATGATAAACAGTTAAAAATTGTGCAAAAATGGTTTCAAAAATGAGTATTTACTAACAAATTACATTTGACACAGATTTCTTTTTTTTTTTTATTGGAGGTTTAACGACCACCATGAGCAACTCAATGGGCTATAAGCAGTCGCCCGTCCCAAATTTAGGACACTGGTTCCAGGGAAGGGAGAGGGCCAGTGCCACAAGACAAACACAACATCCATGCCTCACCAGGATTCGAACCCGGACCCATTTCGGACAAATGATCAGAGGACATCACAGACCACTGCACCACCGGGGCGGCTTTATATATATATTAAAGGTTTAATTACCACAGTAAGCAACTCGATAGGCTATAAGCAGCCACTTGTCCCTAATTTAGGGCCACTGGTTCCAGGGAAAGGAGAGAACAAGTGCCGTAAGACAAACACAACATCCATGCCTCACCGGGATTTGAACTTGGACCCTTCTCTGAAGAATTGTCATAAGCCAGCGCTTAGACCACTGTGCCACCAGGGCGGTAACACAGATTTTAGCCAGTTTTCATCAACACTGATGGTGTATGTGGAAATAAGTTTTTCATTCTTACTATTATGTGCTATGTGAAAACACTCGTTAAAGGAAATATAGCTGGGCGGCAGAAAAAATTAAGTGACAGGGCCGCCCAGTAAAAAGGCTCTAGGGAGAACACTAAACATAAAATTATTGCAATTTCATGGGTTTTCATTTTAAATTATATGATACGATATCAAGTTACATCTTAAAAATATTTTTGAAATTGAGGCAGAATTTTTTTTCACATGTCTCTGCTTTATCCTGTTTGTTTGAGGCCTTAATAACCACCATGAGCAACTTGATGGGCAATAAATAAGCAGTCACTCATCTCAAATTTAGGGCCACTTGTTCCAGGGAAGGGGACAGGCCAATGCCATAACACATCAACTGCTTCATCAGGATTTGAGCACAATATGTTATGATGCATGAATTAATGTGTGCATCATAACATATTAAAATATCCCAAACCCATCTTGGATGAATGGATCAGAAAGCAGTGCTTAGACCAGTGCATCACTGGGGCAGCTACAGAATGTATTTCATATAGATTAACTTGAAGTCTTCCCTTTGTATTAGAAAATTCATTTAGTAAACAGTTACATTCAATTTTGTCGTTAATATTGCTAAGCATATTTAAAGAAGAGTAATACCATAGCTTCCTAGCAAAATTCCCATTCTTGTGTGCTATTTTGGGGAAGAAAACCCTATTAATGCTCATAAAAACAGACATGCAAAACCATTTTAAGGCAGCAGTTTATCAAGGCGTTACTTTAAAATCGATTGGGTTTTGATGAAACATTTTGCTGTTTCATGTTGCTAAGAAAGCTATTTTACAATGGTCATTCGTATGTTAGTCTCACGATAATTCAATTTCAGGTTATTCATGATAGTGTCATAAAAACGTTCGAGAGCTTTGAGCCAAGAGAAAGAAATATTCATTGCTGATTTTCTATTACCACAGGGACATTCACTAGTGAGTAGCGTTTCCCCACGGTCAAAGCGAGTACACGCTTTGCCCTACGGTAAGCCTAACCATGTGCTTCAACATAAATAAACGATAAGCAATCAGATTCGTCTGTTTATCGTTAGCAACACAATAATACGACTCGATTAACCTCAATTAACTTACCTTTAATGTCGAAGTTTTTGTTTATCCAATAAAAAGTGCTGTGAGAAATCGCAAAACACAGTCACAATCACTACTCAAATGTGCAATCAAAGCGACCGCTGTACACTCGTCAGGCAGGCGTTGGGGCTCTCTCGTACGTACTCCTCTGCTGACGTCATAACGCAAACATTACTCCAATGCTCTGGCCCATCAGAATTTAGTTTGGCCCTAGTTTTACCCGGTATATATTACGTTGGTTGCACCAGTTTGCATCCGTTTTTATTTTAAAGCAGGTCTGTAATCGGTCTCTTCATCGGTGAGGCACCTCTGTATAGGGAATAGGGGTGGGCTTATCATTGTACATTTCAATCTGCAGCAGTAAATGTGCAATATAACAATAATTACTCACCAATAACATCCGGTAACTAATAATACTTATATAATTGCTCAACGTATTGGTGGAAACCTGGATGTTTCTTCCATGCGTCGTTGTGAACCTCAATGTTTTGCCAAAAAACTGAAGGAAGCGCACTTTTTCATCCGCTGCAGTGCAACGGCCGAATCCTGCTGAAATGTTGTTTTTCGGTTTTGACCTAAATGTCCGCAAGATGGCGTTACATTAGTTGACTTCTTTCGCATTTGTTTACACGCCTAGTTTAACATCAGTAATTTTATTTTAACTGTTCAGATAATTTAAATTATAACAACTAGGTTTTCTAATACCCAGAAAGTTCATTTAAAGGTTGGAAACTCATTTTCCTGTGGTTTCTTCACAAAATATTCTGTTTCGTTTTTAGAACGATCTGTTTTGTCCATCCCAGCATTAGAAACTGATTTTAATATGTATAGAAATTTTCTGAGGGATAGAAGACTACATGGAGGATGGGGGAGGCGGGTGAAATTCAAAAGCATGCGGGAGTGATATGGAGAAGACTGGCGTAAGATAGACCGTTGCGGAAGAAACTTGAGGAGACCTTCAGCCAGCAGTAGATTGATAATAGTTGTTGACGATGATGATGATATTTTATCGATCCATTAAGTCTTGTTTCAGTTGTATTTTATTCGAAAAATTAAGTATTTTATCTACACATTTTAGCAAAGTAGATTTCAGTCATTGTTTTATAAAAAAATAGGTGTGTGTTGGGGGGTGGGTCCCATGATGGACACACCATTGCAATTGTGACGCCAGCCGTTAGTCATCTTGAAAACCTGTTGACCCTTGCCGTAGAAGTATGTTTATTTAAATCAGTTTGTGTCTGCTAATATAGATACTTACAAAACATAACATCTTATCTGCAATATTTCTTCGCAAAGAAGCAGAATAGAGCAGTTCATATGTAGAGGATTTTAGGAAGGGAGTGCCTGACGCCAGGTCTTAAACAACCGTTAGAAATAGGAAGCTAGGAGATTTGGGCTAGAGTGACCGATAGGAAAGTAACAAGGAAATGAGGTAGAAAGGGGGAAGAAGACGCCTTTATTTATTACCGGGGGGCAGTACCCGGGGCCCGACGGCTTAACGTGTACATCCGACGCACGGCGGATATTTAGTGGTTCGAGCGTTCGTACCTGCCTAGGATTGAACCTGAGGTATGCTCCGTGGCAGTCACGAACGTTAACCACTAAACCAACCGCGGCCCCATGAAGCGGAATAGCTCATCAATTAGAATTTCTTTCTTGGAATTTGATGAATCGAGTAATTTCTGCACTTAGTAACTCTTGTTCATACCTGGGCGTAAACGTTACTTGAGGTATTTTTCGTGGGTGTGGACTGCCGAATCTTATCATCCAAGTTAAAAGAAGCAATGCCGTCTTACACACGATTTTATAAAAAGTTTTATGCTAAAAGCATAGTACAGATTAAAAAAATATATGCATCCACATAAGACCTTCCGAGCTTGCTATATGCTCATTTTGATGATGTCAGAAACTGACTTAAAAATACACATAGCACCGTGTATTGTTATCCACCGTGGTGCTAACGCACTCGGCTAGATATCGGGAGATCTATGGATTCAATTCCCCGGCGCCTGCCGAAAACAATTTTTTGGTTGCTATGTGTTTCTGGAATGTGGACAGAGCGATGTATTTATCTATTTTTTGACGCCACGTATTTGGTGGATTTTCACCTTGGATCTTACTCTTTGGATTTAACTGCTATAATATATACCCAGGGACGTTAATGCCCACGAGATGGAGACATCGCTGTAGCTGAGCCCATCTAACGGATTTATCATGTCTGAAGCTTACTTAAAAATATACATAGCACCGTGGATTGTTGGCCACCGTGGTGTAAAGCTAACGCGCTCGGCTAAATATCGAGAGATCCGTGGTTTCAATTCCCCGGCGGCGGCTGAACACAATTTTTCGGTTGCTATGTGTTTCTGGAACGTGGAAAGAGCGACGTATTTATATATTTACTGACGCCACGTATTTGGAGGATTTTCACATGAAATTACTTTGTTCCCAAATCTTATGTAACATTTAAAAAGAAATTAAACGTCACGTTTTGTCAATCCAACGATCGATTCTCGCTGCAATTTTAACATAATGAAGTTCATATTGGAATTAGTTTTATAAAAAAAATGTATTATTTCAAAGCAAAAAAAAGAAAAAACTTATTTGCCCAAAATTTGGGATCCTGCCAGCTCGCTCCAGAGCCTTGACTAGCCCAGTGTTTCCGAAAAAGGTTGATGGCTAAACGTGTTTCTCTGGGCAGCGTAAAGTTTCTGAAATGTGAAAATTTTGTAATTACTACACTGCTGGACACACAAAATGCAACACCAAGAAGGAAGCATCCCATTGGCCTGAAATTCGCAGCATGCGTCGCCCGCGAGAGGACATGCAAACGATTAGCATTGAAAGGAATATGCAAATCATGAGCACCCGGCACGCCAATGAGAAGCACTATAAGAAGGGTGCACAGAAGGCGGGGTGTAAGTAGTGGAAGTGTGTTGTGCTGCCGGACCTGTGCGTGGAAGCTTCCTGATGCCTCGTCGCAGAATACGGCAGTCATTCGAGCACGGGTATGAATAGTGGCTTATCGCGACAGCGGTTTATCGTACCGAGACATCGGCGCCCGCGTGGGACGACATCCAGCCACAGTGAGGCGAGTATGGATTCGGTGGGGGAGGGAAGGACGGACGGACCGACGTGAGCGATTGCCGCAGCCGCGGCACACCACCAATCGAGAGTACCACCATGTTGTGCGGCGAGCATTGACGGCGAGCACCGCCACATCACGAACGTTAGCGCGGGAATTAGGGTGTGTTACGCAACAACCTGTGTCAGCACGTACCGTTTGACGACGTCTGCAGGAGCGGGGACTTGTCGCACGGCGCCCATTTCTCCGATTACCATTGACGTTACACCACCGGCTAGTGCGACGGCCGTGGGCCGTTGAACGCCGCACCTGGACTCACGCACACACGCAGACATCAATGACCACACGAACTATTGATGTCTGCGTGTTCCGCAAGTCGCACGGGCCTGTAAGCTCAATCGTTTCTTCTTTGTATCTGTTGTTGTGTGTCTAGTAAATCTGGCTTTGCTATCAGGTGTCCTTCTTGGTGTTGCACTTTGGGTGACCAGCAGTGTATTTGAAAATTTTCAAAGTAGAAAATCTTGATGAAATCGAAAACCTAAAAAAAAAAAAAAAAAAGTACCGAAGGAAATCCAGTAACAAGCACACCATTGGCGCATATTGGCATCATGAGAAATATGTCATTTTTTTCAAAAACTCTATTCAATAATAAATTTTAAAAACACTAGGAAAATAATTATTTTGAATAGTTAGAATCGTTTTTTTTTTTTGTATAATGATATACGATTAGAAATAATAGTAGTGGAAATCTATATATTTAAAACACAAGGCCTTTTCTTTCTACAATCCGCCAGCGCCACCCACTGGAGCGATTTTCATGACTTTTTTAATGAAAGCTACCTACCTACAGATTTGTCACAGCTCATTTTTATTGTAATGAGTAATTTTTTTTTATGTTACCATGGCAATTTCTTTGTACAATCCGCAGTTCATTATTCCGGCGTTTGTTCTCGCTTCAGTACTTACAGTGCCATCTGGCTTTCTGCGGTGGTCTGACTTGGAAATGATCCCTTCGCTATCAGCTACGTAACGGTAATTATCAAAATCGGTTCAGTAGTTTTCGAGATTAGTAAAAAGAATTCCGTATATTATCGTGAACTACTTTCTTTCAGGTTGGGAATGATCGGGTTGTATGTTAACATATATGTACACGGGAACTACCTGAAAGCGATCAGTACAGCCAAAAATAATAAAGAAATAATAAAAATTAACGAAATAGCTTATGTCCACCGGAAACAAATGAGCTTCCCAACGGTGAAAGGATTATCCAAATCGGTTCAGTCGTTTTCGAGATTACCTCAAAAACACAAAGTTTCTCTCTTTATATATTAGTATAGATTATATAATGATACAACAAAATAATAATGGTAAAACCAAACTGGCAAAATGAAAAACACTTTTTAAACCCCACTGTGTAGTTATCTAGACACGATATCATTTCGGAAAAAGTGGGCTGAATTAAAGGTCATTCAAATACAGCAGAAAAGATGAAGTTTCGGCATCTTCGGGCGTTAATTATAAAGTGCAAACACCAGTAGCTCTCGGAAACCTGACAAGTAGATTAACGAAGTGTAACAGATTTTAAAGGTTATCTACGGACGGCTAAGAACATTCTTTCTTTTTACACCTTCAATCGTCAAACGGATTGTAGGAGCGAACGTAAATGCTCCACCTGCCTTGCAAAATCTAAAGTCCTGCAAGGCTCTATAATCAAAGTTCGTTCACCGGAGCACGCACCCCACAGACAATAGGTCAGAATTCATACTACGTAGACAACCAACAACTGGTCAAACAGACGCTCTGCTCCCTCAGCTTTACTAAAAAGATCTGCTAATCAAGGTAGGGGAGGTGAATAAATAACAAAGAGACAGACCTTGAAAGGAATCCATCAACGTTTCCAAACTTAACAAAATTTAAACATCATTCAAAAAAATGCTGTCTGAGCCTAGGCTGAGTATCGGGGACTTGGTTTGGGGCGAGAAATCACGCACGCATTATTTCACACCCGCGTTTTCGTTGTCGTGCAGCTCTGCTTGCTAACACTATATTGTTCTTCCTAATAATACCTGCCGGTGGCTGTCCGCACTTCGGTACGGAACCTCCACGCGCTTGTGAGAGCCTAAAAACGGCCTGTATCACAAAGACGCTAAATTCTTGTCCATCCACGAGGACATACCAAGTTCTTAGCCTCATACCGAGCAACGTACACGTGCTCCTTTCGCCACCAAACTCCAACGCTCAACTCACTAATCTAAAGCTTCGCGGGTAACTCTTCTCCCTACCTCTGGTCACGTGCTACCTCTGCCCTATCGCCTGATGCGCGATGAACTATCTAGAGAGACGTAGACAACGAGCCGCCGCTGTTGTTCCCCTCCCCCTTCTTCTCCGAACTTCCCACAACTAGCCTTCGCTGCAGAGTAGGAAGGTCACCTGACGGCTCCTATCGGGACCATGAACCTTCCCATTAACTAATCTCCAACGGACAGCATGGCTCGGCAGCATTGTATACACTATTGTGTTCTTACGTTCCGAACTGCCTTGGTTACAATAAACATGTACATTTTCTGAGTCGGTCGGGCGCAATGTTGGAGTCTTACAATACATCCGAAAACCATTAGCCTCAAGGGCCTTTAGTTATCCCACTAAATTAACTTGCAGACGTACTGCTAGAAATGTTCCTTTTCTGGAAATGAAAGAAAAAACAGAAATGTTCTTTTCCTGGAAACGGGAAAACACGTGCTGCTTCTTTCTTTTGTCGCTTGGCTTCTAATTCCAGTCCTTGTATCGTAACACATAAAATATGAAAATGATGTCCAATGTCCGACATTACATTAATAACGTATTTCGCCCTTACACGGATGATTTGATTTTCAGGAACTTTGGAAATTCCGCAACCATGATGTACTCGTGTTCTGGTCTTACAAATGCTAAGAAAGTATCAGAAAACGGGTTAATGGAGAACTGATTTGTGGCATCAAGTGATTATAAAGGAATTAACAATCAGTTCGCATTTATCCAACTAGCTAGTATTTGTGCCTCACTTTGTCAACACATTGTTCAAATTCGGTTGATGGCAGGTTTGGTGCTCCTGCAATTCCTAACCGATTCTTCTTTATTTCATGCTAAGTTTCAATGCTGTTGGTTTCTTTCTTCTTTTTTTTTCTTTTATCTTAGTGTACTCAAAATTCTTGATTTTACTTTTTAAGACACATGAATCACTTTGAGATAAAGGTTGTCTAACTGAACCACCTTCACCTCAAAAATAGGTTTCAGAAGTTGTTAGGCGGCCATTTTAGGAAGATACTTGGAAACTGCAGGAGACAAATAATTGAAACTTACTTGCTGCAGAAAACGCGTTGTGAAGATTAATTCTCAATGTAAAGGCTACTTTACCGGGAATACTTCTATCTAGGACCTAACTATTGGTTTGACCACTAGAAATACAGGGGCTGTCATTTCTTGAGATTCTGGATACAATTGGTGGATTTTTTAGGAAGGGCATGTTTGACACAAGTCGAAAATTGTTCTTGGGAAGACAATAACTTCCAGCTGGTGCATTGGACAGGAAAGAAACACAGAATCAAGATGCTGAAGTTGTTATGTCCAGACTGCCGCTCACCGTTGGATTGAGAGAAACAAACCATCCGCGGGGTTGAAAGGGAGAGTCGTAGACGGGCATCATGAATTAGAATCATTGATACCACTCACACACCATAAAAGAGAATTATCTGCTCTTCGTCAAAGATCAAACAATACTTGTTTTTCAAATTAAGACAGTATATAATTTGAAAAACTAAATACATGTATTATTGGTAACGTTTGCGTATCACACCGGGATAGCTCCGCAAATACCGGGTTTTTACCCGGTTTATATTACGATGGATGCACTTGTTTGCATCTGTTTTAATTTAAAAGCAGTTCTGTGATCAGTTTCTTCATAGTGCCGCGGATGGCTTTGTGGTCAGCGAGTCAGACTGTCATTGCAAGAGATATTACGTAAATTCATCCCGAAGATAAACTTAAAAGGCTAAATACTGCTTATTATACCAGTAATGCCACCAACTTAGAAATTAAAATGGGGGAAAATAAGTCCTAGGATAACATGAGTGTCATGAAACTTCAGCCCAAGGTTAGAAATTAAAATGGGGAAAAATAAGTCCTAAGATGCCTAGGATAACATGAGTGTCATGAAACTTCAGCCCAAGGTTAAAAATCATAATTTTAAGATTGCCCATAACATAGTCCCCAATATGGAATGGTGCAAAATATTTCTTTCTGCTCCTAGTGATAAATGTACTCATTGTGATCAGGTTGAAACTATCACTCATCTGTTTGCGCAATGCAAGGAAAACAAGGAAATTTCGGAGTGATTAAGCAAGTATTGGAGCCTAACCACTGTTCTTGACACAGAAAACATTCAAGAAAAAAATACATATTGATTACACTGTCTCTTTCCTCGATCCACATCTTCCAGTGCATATAGCGGAAACTGTTCGATGCAGTGAAAGCGAGGTTAGGCTTAGAGCAACTTGCAAAATAAGGACGCGTGTCCCTAGTTTCTATTAAAAAAAAAAAAAAAATCTTTCATAACATTTTTTTCTCTTTTGTGTTACACGTCCTTATGTCTTTGCACTCAAAATTTTATGTATTTCATCCTCCGGACCCGAGCACATTTCACCTGAAAAAACCCTTTTTAGGGATAGGCCTTTCCGATAGGTGGTGCTCGGTGAAGGGAGATTGAGACAGCATCACAAGGAGATGCACTTTGCATCACACCGTGATTAGTTCTTAATACAAGTTGAACAACGCAAGGTCCCCAGGTTCGAACCTGGGCTGATCTTTCAGAGATGGTGTGATTTACTAACAATCGCTGAATATCCGCCGTGCATCGGACGAGCACGTTAAGTGACGGCCCCCAGTCTAGACCCACTGGTTAAATGGGTATCCTTTCCTATGCCCCCCCCCCTCCCCTGAAATTCTCTTACCCTTCTATGTGCAACATCGTTCTTGTACGTTGGCGCCCTTTACTGTCCTCTAATCTCACTACAAACTGCTGTTATTCCTTCCGTTTCTGTGTCCTGCCAAAAGGCGATCTCGGTGTAGGTGGCTGGGACCTAAACTCTACTTGTCTTCAAATACCATTCACTGGAAACAGAAAGAAAGGGACGTCATATTGTGCAGAAGCACGACGACCTCTCTCCCATTACGAACTTTTGTTGCCCAGCAACACCAACACGCTTGTTTTCCCGCTCCCATGTATGAAACATGGGATCGGTTCCACCGGTGTTTCACACACGCCCCGATACACACACCACGGTTCCACAAGCAAGGACACTCACACCCCCGACGCAACACCATACAAACCGACGGCGGAGTCTCCTAGAACGACGGAGAGACAAGGCCCTTCGAAACGTTCATGTAGGAGGAAATTCCTCCTTCGGAGGAGACCCCGTGACATAGTCACCCAACGGATGACAACATCAGAGGAGGCAACGGCGGAGAGCAACACGCATCTCCAAAAACGAGGAAGCCTCCCCCTATAGCCCCGACGCAACACCATACATACCGACGGCGGAGTCTCCTAGAACGACGAAGGGACAAGGCCCTTCGAAACGTTCATGTAGTAGGAAGTCCCTCCTTCGGAGGAGACCCAGTGACATAGCCACCCAATGGATGACAACATCAGAGGAGGCAACGGCGGAGAGCAACAGGCATCTCCAAAAACAAGGAAGCCTCCCCCTAAAGACACACACACAGAACCGACACACGCCAGACACACACCAGACAACAACAAAAAACTCCCCAAGGCATCCGCTCCACAAAAAAAAAAAAAAAAAAAAAACACGCATACACATACAAATAAATAAAACACTCTCGCAAGCAACACCCCTCCCTGTAGACGGAAGTCCTACTAGAAAAGGACAAATATTGCGACTGAGACCGCAATAGTTATATTTTCACTTTCCCAATACATTACCAAAAAAAATTAAAACATGCTATTTATGTTTCACATTCACAAATAGTTTTTTCTTACTATCTCTAATATTTACCCTTCCTGAAAAGTTGCAACACACACTCTCTAAAGCATTCAAGGTAAACACATTTTTTTTTCTGAATATATAAGGTGCAAAAGGTGGTTTATCTTCAGTTAAGAAATCTTTTAGTACCATAAGTTTAATAGTTCGAAGTGTTCTCATTTTTGCCCAACCGTTTGTCATAAGTAATAGCATTTACCTTAGGGAATTGAAGTTTAAACGTAATAAAACTTATTTTATACTTTTAAACAAAAAAAGTATCAATTCAATTGCTGTAAATAAACAAAGACATCGCTCTCTCCACGTTTTAGCAACACACAGCAACCGAAAAATTGGTTTTCGGCCACTGCCAAATAAGAATTTACGGTTGTTCATCAAAATCAACAGGCTTTCCTGTAGTAAACGTCAGACGTCGGAGAGCAGGAGGTGTTTGGGCCTTGTTTCAGGGGGCGTTGCTCGAGCTCAGCGTGGGCCTAGACCCATGCCGTTATGAACTGGAGCCATGGGCTTATTTTCTAATATTAATGCATAAAGAATGGAACAAAGGTGGTAAATTTCCAAGAAAATACATCTGTTCTCCGAGTAAAATCCCTAGACATTTCGGCATAATATTCAAATTTTCTTACATTTCATTTGAGTAATAAAAAAAAATTATACTTAAATAAAAAAATCTTAGAAAAAAGAGGTAGAAATTATAAATTAAATAACTTAACAAATGACTTGTTCTATATCAGAAAAAAATTCTAAAATTTTTTATGACGTTTGGTTTTCAACTCCAATGACTGTTTGTTTGATCACATGGCTTGCATTCATAAGAATATTTTCAAAACGTTTGTATTTTGTTATGTGTTTGTTTCAATAGGGTTTTTTAAGAGTAAATAATATGAACATGCTTTTGGAGAAAAATTCGTTGATTAAAGTTCCTAGCCCCCACCCCCACCCCGGTGGTCTAAGCGATGGCTTCTGATCATTGATCCGGTGGTCCGGGTTCGAATCCCGGTGAGGTATGGATGTTGTGTTTCTCTTACGGCACTGGCTCTCTCCTTTCCCTGGAACTAGTGGCCCTAAATTAGGGACGGGCGACTGCTTATTGCTCATTGGGTTTCGTAGATTCGAGTTCTTGCAAAATTACAAAAGAGCTATTAATAATGGTAAAAGTGTGAAAAATAATGCTTTACGTAAGCAAAAGATTTTATTCTGAAAACGGGATTTTTGGCAAACGTCTTTAATTAAAAAATTAATAAATCATGAAGACTGAAACCACCAGTGCTCCGTACATTTATCTATCAGAAGTAGGGAACTTTTGCTTTAGGGCGCCATCTGGTGGCAGAATCATGAGATCGAGGCACAGAAATCCGTTGCTTTCGGCACCAGTCATTCTAGTCCACCATAATCATACTGATACACCAATTCACCAGATTGCATGCAAAAGATGCACACCTAACCAAAGATCTGCAATCTGTTCCTACTGGTTTAGAACTGTCATGTGATCATGTTGCTTTGCCCCTTACCGCCAGATGGCACTGAGGTTTCGGGGATCCACTCTTTCCATTGGAGTTCCAAAACTTACCATGTACACGCTTTGGTATACACAAAAGGGCAAAAATACACTTGAAAAATCGACATTTGTAACATCCACCCCCCCCCCCCCCCACCGATTCTTTGAATTGCCAGATTGCTGTTGCCTCTTCCTCACTGAAAAGCTTCCTTCCCGAAAAATCCCATTGTACAATATTATCTTAGTGAACTCTGTAAAGATGATATTGATTGAAGTTCAAGTTAAATCTAAATTTTTAATAAATAGCAAAAGGAAATTAATTGAGTTAGCTTTTGAAAAGAAAAAAAATCTTGTTCGCCTAGAAAAGCGGATTTCAAAGTGTGAGAAGAGATCATATCATGTCATATGTAGAGGATTTTAGGAAGGAAGTGTCTGACATCAGGTCTTAAACAATCCTTAGAAATAGTAAGCTAGAAGATTTGGGGTAGAGTGTTCGATAGGAAAGTGACGCGGAATCGAGGTAGAAAGGGGAAGGAAGACGCCCTTATTTATTGGGGGGGGGGGGGCGAGAACCCCTGATCCGACGACTTAACGTGCTCATCCGACATATGGCTTATATTTAGTCGTTCGAGCGTTCGCACCTCCCTGGGATCGAACCTGAGGTTTCTCTGTGGCAGTCACGAACGGTGACCACTAGTACATCCGTTGCCCACAGTGTGCGAAGAGGAGTAAGAGACTGTTATTAATAACCACTCGGCCAGAACCAAAAGTCTGACGGCTTAACGTGCCTAACTGACGCATGACGGATTTTTAATGTTTCGAGCGTACATATATGGGCCTGTAATCGATCTTGAGACTCTTCTGTGGCAGTCGCGAACGTTGTTCACTAAGCCATCCGTGGTCCCGAATATTTTCCTCTTCTAAAACCATTTTTTACGAAGTCTTCAGTTAAAATTCCACTTCGAGATTTGAAAAGAAATTGGCATTTTGGGTTCCCCCGCACATAATTTATTTATTTCACGTGGTCATGATTTTTTTCTGCCTGTTTATGTGGCTTGTTGCCACCATAACTCAGAAAATATTATTGTTACCATGACAAAATTTAATATTTAGGTGTTTCGTAACTCTCTTATAGGGAAGAAATAACGGAAGTTACACATGGGAAAGGCTTTGTTCAGGAAGAAAAGTCGGAACATTTATATGAACGGTTACTTCGTGGCGCTGCTTTGACATTTATGCTTCATTCGGTGTGGGATGTGTTTTTGCATGTATTATCATCATTGTCAACCATTATCAATCAGGTGTTGGACGAAGGTCTCTTCCACAACGGTCTGTATTGTGCCAGTCTCCTCCATGTTAATAAACTGGCAAATGCATTATATAACAAAACGAAAAAATATGATGAGCCTTTAGTAGGTAAAACTTTGGATATGTTCCCTTGAAAAGCAAAAAACAATTTACCATATTTAATCCACGGAGGAATAACTCCCTAAATCTGAATAAAATACTTATTAACAATTTGGGATTTCTGATGTAGAGAAACTTAGCATGTATGTTCAAACAGATTTGTCATGCGTTTTGTGTGAAGCAATTGAATATCTCTCTCACGCATTGAAATAATTTCCTTCTTCGAACATATGACGAACTGAATTTTGCTATGTTTTACTTTGATTGAAATTTCATTTAATAAATGATTAAAGAAAAATTGATTCAAATTTCCATTTAAAGCAAAAATGGGGTTTTAATTAACGCAGTGCAAGCAACTCAGTGCACTGACGAAGTACGGTGAAGTTACCACCTCTGAGAATGCAGTCCCTAATGTTTAGAACAAAAATTAACAGAATTATTGCTCAAAACTCATTTTTCTTCGCAAGAAGTTTTCCACTCAAAATTGCTATTTAGAACAAATTTGAGAAAGGCAGATATCATATCAGCAATAGATTGATGTGTGAAGTTATTCACTCAAGTCCGCTGATTGTCTATCTGGGAAATGTTCTTAATTTAGAAAAGTGGGAAGACACGAGATAAAAGATTTCTCTTAACTTTCGATTGAGGGAGACAAGAAATTCGCAATCGGGGAAATGATAGCATTGAAGAATTCTCCCAACACAGGGAAATAATTTACCATTGGGAAATGTGAGCAGTCTGTACTTGAGCAGCCATTGGAGTGAAAGAGGAGAAAAGAAAGATATGCAATGACCTTTGAATAGGTGATGAAGCTGTAAATATGGAGGCCACGTTATTCTGCAGCAAATCAACGTGGATTCATTTTTTCTCTTATTCTGTTCCATCGGAGAACTTCTGACTTCCCTGTCCTACTTTCAAAAATAAAACACACTTAGGTCAAGACGGTGCATATATTAAACTCGAAAATACAATTTTAAATTTTATGGTGTTTGCGAGTTGTACCACATACATGTTTTCTTTTTCTTTGTCTTTATTTTAGTAAACTGAAACATTTTTTAGAAATTAGGAAATCTTGATTTTAAACGCATGTCCTGTGTAAGGTATGCTACAAACCAATTTCGGTATATTATTCTGAAATGTCTTTATTTGAATATATTTATGTACTAGTACTAAACAATTGTGATGATTGTTTACGCAGCAAAATCTCAAGCAAATTAAGCACCTCTTTCACAGCAGGCTGCTTTTGATTCCAATTAGTGTTGGGTGAATTAAGATCAGATTAGATGGATTTACTATGTTCATAAAGTTAGCTGTTCTGTAGTTAGTAAATTACACGTTTTAGAGTTATGTGTGACAATTTTTGTAATTAATTTGCTCATTCTGTAGCAGTACAAATCTACTCTTCATATTTACTAATACATTCCCAAGAAAATTTATTAACGAATACCAGCTGCATGTTACAGACGGCAAATGCGGTCAGTGTTCTTAGTTTTTTTATAGTGGGGTGAGAGTTCTTAGCTACACTGATTTACAGTATGTGCGCTCGAAAATCATTAAGATGTTTGCAAAATTAACGGGCAGATATATTGATGCTTGAAGTTATGTAAAACAGGTTGGGTGAACTTTCGGCCCGAAAATAGTTTTTCAAAGGGAAGATAGATGGCGACACGTTATGGCTTCATAATTAAATGTTTTGTTACGTTGTGCAAGGAAGTGCATAACATGGATTCAAGGGTGGCCCCTTGAAAGGGGCTAAACTTCCACGTTCGGTACGCTCGCCCGACAGCTAGTTCCGAAAGCAATAATAGATGGCGCCATGGTCGCACTTCAGCTTTTCCTTGCGGTTCTCGCACTTTCACCTGAAATGCGTTATAGCTACTTACGTAAGTTAGTTCTCGGTCTCTGTTCCTGTGTTACGTAACTCATTTTTCGTTCTGTGCTCCTGTGATATGTGGAATTGGAGAAAGTTCTTTAATGAAGTTGGGAAGGATGAGGAAACGTCTATTTCCTTGTGTGAAGGACAAGGTTTGTTTATCACCTCTAAAAGATGTTCTGAGGGACATCTTATGACTCTACGTGTCGATGTGTCTCATCGTTTACGACTGACTGTCTGATCGCACGAACCAAGACTTCAAAGCAGTGTTCAGAGGAAAGACGACAATTCCGTCGGAATAAATTTTCCAGAATATTGTCTTCCAAGTGCATTTTGTGGTTGCCCTGTGTTAATTTATGCTTTGGGGGACGCTAATTGTTCTCCATTCCTTGAGTATGCGGCCCTGTCATGGGATTAACAAAGTTGAGGGAGTGGTTAACGGTGAAATGGTCGTAGCCACAGCTTGGCAGTTTCCAATATACAGCCCATTGAACGGTCATAATCGTGGTTCCTTGCTCCACGTGTTTCAGGATGAGGGGCAGTAATGTATCTGCAGATTGGTTGTTGTGAGGGCAATTCTCCATCCTGAATCGCTTGAAAAATACCAAGAATCCAGGAGCCCTCGACGAGACGACCGCAGTTGTACTTCCGATTGATCACTTTCGCTTCGTCTACTGCCACGATGATTCCATCACCGCCAAGCCTTTGTTCCTCACATTGCGAGGCGGCTACCATAAGCTCTGAGACTAGTTGTCTGCAATACGAATACCAGTCGCAAGCTGTCTCAGTGGATGTGGTACCATTACCATGTGAGGTTTCTTCAATCACCTCATCGTAAGACAATCCTTTGGGGGCTGTCCGTAAAGTACGTCTGTGATTTTTTTACTATTTTTAGAACCCCTCCCGATGTCACATTTTGTCCGATATTTGACCCCCCCCCCCCCCTAAAACGTACGTCCTGACCCTCTTTTTTTTTGACGACTGCTTTTAGAAGTCCGTTGAGAAACAGAAGGAAAACGTAATTATTTAAATGAATCTTCCATATATTTACACTTTTTCCTTTTTCTTCAGAAATATATTCATTATTTAAGCATTAATTTATTCCCAAATCCTACCCGAACTTTATCATTATGAAATAAAGGTCTACAAATGAACACATGCATTCAAGGTTGCAACACTCCCTATCATACCATCTACAAAACACGATAGATTTGGTAGTACAAATACGAGAAATTAATATTGTGATTCAGCTAAATATCATCAGAAATCTATTTGAAATATTTCTTACCTTTTTTTAACCGTCAAAGGAAGAAACAAGAAAGATGAGCCCGAATTTTCAGGTGTAATGAGAACGTCTTTTGAATCCGTTCTGTTGCAAATTAAATTTACCAAAGCTATTCAAAATGAGTGGAACTGGTATTGAAAACAGTAGTATCTGATAGAAGAAAGAAGTTTTTCAGTCGGGTTTTTAATCCTGCGATATTTCTGTAAACGGAAACTTCAGCTGACCCCTTCTGGTGGCAGACTTATGCATTAAGAAATAAATTAAATTATATGCGGAACATTTCGCAGCGGAAACGCTTTCCAACAAAAAAAATAATTTTTCAAATCGGGCTCTTAGAAGCAGTGATATCGACAAATATAAGATATGCATCTGCGCCCCTGGTGGGAAAACCATTCATTATTTTAAGAAGAAAGTATTTTCAAAAGGTTTTTCGATGTGAGCGGTATCTCTACACGAAAGAATTTTTTCAATTGAGTTTTCAGGAGCTCAGATTTTATTGCAAATATATCAGACGCAGAAATTAACCCTTACGCCCCCTAGTGGCAAAACGGTTTTTTGTCAGATATTACAAATGAAATGGAAAACATTTCCTATCAGGAGCTGTATCCGGTGCAGGAAGAATTTTTCAAATCGGAGTTTTAGAAGCAGAGATGATCATATGTAGAGGATTTTAGGAAGGGAGTGTCTGATCCCAGGTCTTAAACAACCCTTAAGAAATAGGAAGCTAGGAGATTTGGGCTAGAGTGCCCGATACGAAAGTGAAACGGAAGCGAAGTAGAAAGGGGAGGAAGACGCCCTTTTTTTTACCGAGGGGCCAGTACCCGGGGTCCGACGCACGGCAGATATTTAGTGGATCGAGCGTTCGTACCAGCCTGGGATCGAACCTGAGGTCCTCTCGTGGCAGTCACAAACGTTGCCCACTAGGCTACCCGCAGCCCTAGAAGCAGAGATATTGTGGAAAACGCACTTTATCTTTACGCCCCCTAGCGGAAAGTCTATGCATTATTTGAAAATTTCAAAAAATTTAAATGAGAAACATTTTACACCGGAAATGCTGTCTAACAACAAAAGAATTTTTCAAACCAGACTTTTAGAGCCAGGGGTATTGCCAGAAATAAGATTGACATCTACGCCCTCTAGTGGAGAACGAAAAAATTTTTCGGCCACGAAAGAATTATTTTAATAGGGGTTTTAGAATCTGAGATTTTGCTGTAAATACCTAAGAATCAGAAATTAAACCCTTACGCCCGTGGTGGCCAAACCATATTTTTTAAAAAATTATAAATTACAACAAATTTTTTTTTCCTTCAGCAGTTGAATCCGGTGTTTTCAAATCGGAGTTTTAGAAGCACAGATTTCGGAGAAAGCGCAATTTACCTTTACTCCAACTAGCGAAAAATAAATGAAGTGCTTAAAATTTTGAAATTGTATTAGAAACTTGTCGCACCGAAAACCCTGTCCAACAAAGAAGAATTTTTCAAATCGGACCATTAGAAGCAGAGATATTGAGAAAAACGGGATGTATTTCTATGCCCCTGGCGGAAAGACCATACATTATTTTAAGAAGAAAACATTCCGAAAAGGTTTTTCTAAGTGAGCAGAATCGGTCCACGAAAGGATTTCTTCAATTAAGATTTTAGAAGCTAAAATTTTGCTGCAAGTACGTCAGACGCAGAAATCAACCCTTACGCCCCCTAGTGGTCAAATCATTTCACCCCTTAGCGAAACAATACGTCAGAATCATCACCCTATCAGTAAGAGTCTAAGCATAAAAAAAAACACGTAACAAGTGTACGGGAATAGTACTAATCATTCTCTGAAGCGTGCTTCTTCCGACACCTGAATTGTCCTAAACGATGAGACGCATCCACACTATGGGCGCCTGAAGGAAATTTTTCAAGGGGGCTCAAGTGTAATTAATTAACGTTTGGCTAATATGTAGAAAACAATAATTCGTGAAAATGAAAGATTAATACTATTACTTACTTACTACACTAGAACACTACTACTACTACTATTATTAATTGATGCTGCTCTTGAAGAAAGTGAATAATATAAATAAGTACATGCCTTTTTCTACGTTAAGCAACGCACAGCAACCAAAAATTGTTATTCGGCAGCCGTCGGGGCAGATGCTGACTGAAAAAGAAAAACCCGCATAGCGCCGTGAATTGTTGGCCGCTGTGGTGTAAGGTTAACGCGCTCGGCTAGATATCGAGAGATTCGGGATTCGTTTCCCCGAAGGCTGCCGAATAACAATTTTTCGGTTGATGTGCGTTGATTAACGTGGAAGGAGCGATGGATTTATTGATGGACACGTATTTAGAGGATTTTCAAGAAAGTGTATGTTAGTAATAGTCATGTATTATCAGTACATTGGTAACTGTTTTCAAATTAATGAACAGTGTCGAGCAGGGCCACACCACCTTGAGCGGAACTTGTTCGGGCGCACTATCTTACGGTTTGCTAGGTTTTCCGCTTTCACGTAAACGTTTTCCCATTCCAAATTTCCAATAAAATTAGGGTATTAAATTAAACTCCGCAAACTCCATCTTTCCTTGTGGTCCAGTTCTGTAAGTGTAAAAAAAAAAAAAAAAATTAGTAATAAAAATAAATAAAGGGAAAATTAATTCTACCGGGGGTGGGTGTGTGGGTGTGTATGCAAATGACCTTTGTGACCCCCTGTCGACGCCCATGATCCACACGTAGTCATAAGTTGGCGCTCAGAACATCTTTTAGAGGTGTGAAACAAACCCTGTCGTTCACACCAGGAAATAGACGTTTCCTCCTCCAAATATCATCCAATTCCACGTATTAACACAAAAAGCTGAAACAACAGGCAGAAAAAATTTACGAGATCACAGGAGAGCACAGATCGAAAAATAACTTGCTTAACTAACTATAACGTATTGCACGTGAAAATGCGAGAAGAGCGGAGAGCTGAAGTGGTACCGTGGCGCCATCTATCATTGCTTTTGAAAACTAGATCCGGGCTGGCCGGTCCGAACCAGTGCGACATCTTTCGGATATGAAACCACATTCGATAAAACGTGTCACTGCCGAACTATTCAGTCATGCACTAGATGGCGCCAAATTCGTCGGACCGAACAGCCGGTAATCGAAAGAAGTCAGAAATGATTTTACAAATCCTTTGCCGATTTACGGGTGCAAAGGGGGAAATGCGATTTTAGTTTCTTAGCAAAACATCCAGTATCATCACGAGCAAGGCTTGGGGTCCATCGAACCCCTCATCTCATTGGGCCGCGCTGAAATGACGCGAACAGACTGGATAACTAATTGGCTTGTTCGTTTGTAATAAACGTGGAACGTATAATGATGGAACAATAATAACAGTTCCAAAATGTGAAATTCACGTGGTGTTTAAACATTCAATTTCGTACCATCTCTTATACATAGCGGAAAGGCTATATGCTTGTGATACAAAAATCTCAAGTTTAATGCGAGAGACTAAGAGTTTAATACATTTTCATTCACATAAATTAAGTCTTAGCAACATCCAGAGCTAAAGGCTGGGTCTACTATTAAAGACCATGATTATCATATACCCTATTAATATACAATAAAATAAATGCCATTGCGGTTCCTACGAACCTTCGTAAGATCAGTTGAAAAAGCCTTGCTCAGTAAAACAGCGAAGAAAAAGTTCAAAAGTAATAGACCTCTCGTGATTCTTCTGGATTTTTTTTCTTCTGCAATGTAAAAACAGCTATTTAAGTCTAGATTGAGTACAAATCACAAAACTTGAAATGTGCTTAAATCCATGAGAACCTGATCAGTATACGTTACTCGCCTGTTAAAGTTTATGATGGGATAATAGAACTGCCAAAACTCTGAACTTTTTTTTTGATGGTTGAGGGATGAATTCTTGACTTTTATTATCATGATGATCAAATGTAGTGGATATTAGGAAGAGAGTATCTGACCCCAGGTCTTAAACAACCCTTAGAAATAGGAAGCCAGGAGATTTGGGCTAGAGTGCCCGATACGAAAGTGACACGGAAGCGAAATAGGAAGGAGGAGGAAGAAGCAAATCAGGGACGAAAAATTAAAAAAAAAACTGGGACGTACATCCATTTTAAAATCAAAAATGATGTAAAAAAAAATCCTTGGTAGAGTCTTTTTGAAAACGTTTTACGTAAAATTTACCTGTCTATCTGGCAAGCGGAATTCCAGTCAGCGACGGCGATGACGCTCTGACTACCGCTACAGAGCATCTGCGACGTCTGCCCGTGGTCTCAGAAAAAGAATCCCCGCAAAACAGGTTAGGCTTAACCGTCCCCCACGTGCAGGCCAACGACTAGCTTGACTAACTGTGGTGAGCGCGGAAGGATACTACATACAAGCAGAAGTGCAGGATGGGTCCGCTTACACAAGCAAGGAAAGGGCCTCCTTTTTTTAATTTATAATGTTTCCCATTCTTCAGTGGTTTATTTTAGGAATTTGTAAATCGCAGAAAACATCGATGTTTGTACATTTTCTGTCTTCGGCAGTGGTGTGTAAAAGGATGGGCCACCAGGGCCCCAAAATGATAGCAAAGTTTATTTATTTATTTCTAAGCTTGGAGGTAAAAAATAAAGGAGTACATAACCAAAACAGTCAGGAAGAGAAATTCCAGTTCTTCGAATAAAAATCTGTAAATTAAGAATACAATAATATGCTCAAAATATGAATATACCAAGGGCGTATTTACTGAGGGGCCAATATGAAACAATTTCGAAAGATTGTACCCCCCTCCCGGAAGTCATTTTTAAAGGTTTTGGTTGATAATCAAAAATTATCATATGTAGAGGATTTTAGGTAGGGAGTGGCTGACCCCAAGTCTTAAACTACCTTTAGGAATAGGAAGCTGGGAGATTCCGACCCCTCCAGTGGTTACGCCTATGAGAGAGTCGGAGGTTCTTTCGCCTTTTTTTTTTTTTTTTTTCGAACCGGGCTCGTAGTTTCGGTTTCCCGGGAGGGAAGGTGACGGAGGCGCCGCATATTGGCATTTTTGACCGGGGCATCATAGTGTGTGGAAACGTCATAAAAAGACCCAGAAGAAAATTACATGGCAGCCGGGTGGATTATTATGAGCACGAGGGAATAAAAAGCCGACCTCAGATATTTTTCTCACCTTGTCAGCCTGCCAGTTGTAAGATCGCTTGTTAGTACAAAAAAGTCGAAATACTTATGAAACATCTGAAAGTTGGGGGTGGATGAAATGGCGACTTAGGAAATTTTCGATTAAAGGCCGGTCCCTCTTCCGAATGGGTCGCCATCTTTTATTCGTGAATTCACAGTTCACCGGTGGCAAGTTTTATGGAATGTTCGTATCGTATCTGATGGATGTCGCAGTGTGCCCGTAGGATTTCGCTCACTAACAGATGAATTCCAATTTTTACATAACGTTGGGCCGTTAATTTTGTAAACATCACAGCGATTTTACTTTTTCTCCCAATCCTTTCTAACTATTTCATGATTATTTCTCACACAGTTAGCGCACACACATACTAAACAGAACAAAACTCCATAAATAGTATACACATACTGAACGTGTAACAAAACTCCATAAATAGTATTTATAGAGTAAAACATCTAATATATTTCTCCCAAAAGGAAAATTCGTACCACGAACTTCGGTATGCCTTTCGTTACTTCTCGCTGGACGGCCCCTAATAAGAAGAAATATCAAAAAGTTTCCATAATAGAGCATTTCCCATTTTTTCAACTGTGCACGTACTCTTTTGGTGAATATTATTTTTTAAAAATATAATAATATTCACCAAAAGAATATTTCCGTTTATCTTGTTCATTTGCTGATGAGCAATTACAATTGCGTTTTAATATATATGTCAGCGAGACACTTCCTTGTGTATTCTTCCGTGCGTAACTTGCCGTTCTGAACGACGCTTCCATTCACCGGACTCCACCTTCACGCGTCGCCGCTCCGTCATCTTAGGCCTACCGCACGTACTCTTCCGAACCTTCTTACTCCAAGGTAAGTTCTTAGGGGGAAAAAATTCTTTTCATGTAAAAATACTATATTTTTGCCACATTTCCCTATTATTTTGTATGCTTAAAAAATTCCACGTAGCACTTTTCCCACACAATTAAATTTTTCCGACAAAATAATTTAGGACGCTAAACTCTACATTTACCGTGATTTTTTTTTTTTTCAAATCGTTCTCCTCCGTAGTTACTTCACTGCATCCCGTTAAGTAAATACATGGGCTACTCAAATAGAATATAGTGATGATGCTGATCTTAATTCTTACTTACGGATGTTAAATTTTTATATTGTTGTTTCAAAAAGTCGTGTAAATCAACTGTCTCTGCACTACAGTTTTTCAACAAGTATGTGAATAAACAGCTTTTGCAGGTTTGCATATCACACCACTAGAAGTAACTGAAGCAGTGCTCGTACTTCCTACACTGTCCTCTTCTCAGAGACTTACAAGTCAGCGCTGAAGTGCTGCCATCTAACAGGCAGCTGTGAAAGAGGATGCTGCTGGCACTGAGAATCTTGTTTCCTGACTATTTTGTCCGGCCAATTAAAAGCACCCTTGGGAAGTTTATTTTGACCTTACTGCAAAGCATTTGTTAGGCCAGAAAAGTTTTGTTTTCTAATGAATAGGAAGGTGTCTATCTGGCATAATAAATCAATTGATAATGTGACTATAAGATCAATTTATTACGTGGAAAAACGTGGGAAGCCAGAACTGGCTGATGGCATCTTCGTTTTGGGTAGCCATTCCAAGAAGTGATACAACCCTCTAAAAACGCCAAAAGTTCCCGCCAAATACTGTACCTGCATACAGAAGAGTACGATTTCTCAAAGGGGTCCCCTCGATATCCTCGCACACATGAATCTTCAAATATCTCTGCTACAACCGTTTCGTTTCACCACACATTCCATACCGTATCAAAGGTACAGTGCCTAGAAGAGATAGTGTGTTGTGCTCACAGAAAAACGTGCAGCCCGGAATCATGAAACCAGTAGATGGTGCTGCCATCGGAAGTCACGTCGCTTTTCAGGGAGGAAGCTCCACGAAACGTACATATTTCTATGACACACACCTAGCTCGTCAGTATTATGCGTAGTTCTTAATCGATATTTTATAAGCAGATATCTTAAGTATATACGAAATAATCTACACACATCTTTAACCCCCTCACCCCAAAAAAAGAACGAACGAACGGGGTGCTCATGATGCATTAATAAGCGTATCGTAGTTTAAGTTAAGCTTTGCACTGTGCTAACGTCAACATTAATGTTAAATATTTCGGAAGTTTTAGTCATACAAGGGTTACATTATGAAAAAACACTGAAGACCAATATGCAGTTTACAATCACTGAAACATCAACTTACAGTATAAAATAAATATTAAACAAAAAAAAAATGTTTTGCCCCTCGAAACCTTAACAGAAAAAAAGGGAGAATATTTTCTCAATGAGATATCGGCTTTATAATTTGCATTCCAATAATCCAATTAGGTCTTGAAATTCAGTAACCTAAAAACTTTATAAATTTTTTAATAATGTACTTCATTTTTCGGTAATGAGTGACTAAATTTCTTGGTCAGAACATGGGATCAAGATAAATATTGAAACTTAATGCTTTCCATTTAGTTGCAGAGTGTGGCTTTGAAAATAAGCCTTTTAATGAATTGAAAATAGAGTACAACACAACTTCCGTCAAGTTTCTTATCAGCTCTGGGAATCGCCTTATCCCATTTGCTCAACATATCAGGAATTTTGGGGACAGCAAAGAGTAATATTTTATTTTTGCTGCATTTATAGCCAGCATTATACCTGGCACAAAACAGCTGCTTCGCCTTTTCCGTTTTCTATGTTTTTTATTATTTGCTAATGCAGAATTTCCCAGTACTTTCATAGCTGATATTATTTCTCTATGATCTTATAACTGTTGCAGTTGATTTCAGTACTGCACTTAAGTTTAACCACACAGTAGGTTTAGCGCGTGACAGCCGATACTTGATCTACTTCTTCATCTTCACGAATAAAAAGTTACTAATTTCGGAAATAAATTTCGTTATAAACAATCCCCAGTTGAATAAAACTAGGACAAAGCCGCGGATGGCTTAGTGGTCAGTGTTTCAGACTATCGATGCTGGGTCCCCAGCTTCAAGCCTGGGCTGATCTTTCAGAGATGGTGTGATTTACTAACATCCGCTGAATATCCGCCGTGCATCGGACGAGCACGTAAAGTGACGGCCCACTGGTTAAATGGGTATCCTTTCCTATGTCCTCCCTAAAATTCTCTCACCCATCTATGTGCAATATCGTACTTGTACCGTGGCGCCATCTACTGTACTCTAATCTCACTACAAAGTGTTCTGTCAACAGTCGCTAGACTTGCTCTCATTCTTTCCGTTTGTGTCCTGCCCAAAAGGCGATCTCGCTGTAGGTGGCTGGGACCTAAACTCTACTACCTGTGGACGGAAGTCCTACATGAAAATGACAAATTCTCCTCCGGCGTTATAAAACTAGGACACTAACACCTGAATAAGCCTATTGTGTTTTAGCGATCAACTGTTGAATTGCAGTTACTTTTCACAGGTAAGCAAAGGAGAAACATTTAATATGAAATCTTTTAGTTTCCGAAGACCATTTAGTAGTAAAGCGCGTATATGAAGTCAATTTAGATTTGACCAAATTGATTTCCCATTTTGATTGAGAGAATGGCCCGGAACAGTATGGCATTTTGTTGTGCTAACAGAGGAAAAAATTCTAATAGAAACTCGGAAAAGTCATCTTTCGAAACAAGCCTTACCAACGTGTTGTATGTTCAGAGGAATTTACTCGTATGTATGCTCCAAATATTTTGCGCCGCAGTGGTCTAAGCGACGGCCGCAGATCATTCGTCCGAAAGGGGTCCGGGTTCGAATCCCGTTGAGGCATTAATGTTGTGTTTGTCTTACGGCACTGGATCTCTCCCTTCCCTGGAACCAGTTATCCTAAATTAGGGACGGGAGACTGCTTATTGCCCATTGAGTTGCTCCCGGGGGTCGTTACAATTTCAATAAAAAAAAATAATAATTTGCTCGAAAAATAGATCTTTAGAAGCATTTACTCATTCAGACGGTGGGAAAACCTCTCCAATGTGCTGTATGTTCCAAAAAGTGTTCTTTTGAAGTATTTACTCATTCACACGGGGAAAGCCTCACACATGTGATGTATGTTCCAAGCAATTTGCTCGAAAAATTGTTCTGGTTATTTGATTAATACCTCATGTCCGAAAGTTACAAAAGTCCGGCGCATGATGGACTGTTAAAGATCTGTTTAGGAAACTATTATTCTTTTACCTTATTTTAGTATTTATTCGCACAATTATACATAATTTTAGTAAAGAATAAAATATTGTGTTTAATGATTTTTTTCTAAATTTTGAAGTATTAAATATTCATAAGAGTGGAACCTGTAATAACTAACATTTCCTCATACTTCCATCCAGAGCAGACAACCAACTGAGGAGGTGGGAGCCTGCGCAAGATTAACCGCTTGCAACAGGAAGTATACAATTTATCTAGCAATCCCCTTGAGAACACTCAACAAAACATATGAGGTTCCTGTCAAAGGCATTTCAGGAAAAAAAACTGACAAAAAGTAGAATAAGCAAAATATTTGTTTAAAACCCGAAAAGGCAGGAAAGTGATGTAAAACAATAGCACAAGAGATATGAAAGATGAGATTGGAAAAACATTAGTAGTGTTACTTATTTTTATTCTATATTTATAATAATCCTGTATGTAGAATGAAATACTTTGTATATTTTACTATTAGTTTGTAATTTCTTGGAAAATTAATATTATAGTTAAAATTGAATTAATATTACTTCATTGTTTCAAACAAATTACTAACACTATATCGGGAGCCCAATAATATGTTTTTAAGAAAATGGCAAATCTTTAAGTTTTATATCGTTTAACATTTTAGCTACAAATATTTAAATTAAAAATTAGCTATTCTATAAATTATTAAGAACTTCCGATAATTTCTTATAAATAAATGGAATCAAAGGCTTCCATTTATTAAAAGTCTTTTCAGCACCGTTATTTCTGGTTTCAAAATTCCAAATATCTTCTAAGGTCACATTTTATGGCAATTTTGATCTGCTCTGTATTTTTAGATTTTTGTTCAAAAGATAAAGCGTTGTGTTTTTCCAAATGATATATTTTGCAATTGCAATTATTTACGTGATGTATTATTAAATTTTTAGATTCGGAGCAGGAAAGAGGAAGATGATATAACGTTTGGTAAATCGAAAGTTTATCTTTATAATTTAAATATTGATGTAACCAATTCCAGATATGTTTTGAAAACTTACAATCAACGAATAAATGTTCTAGAGTTTCCTTTGAACCACAGTAGGTGCACGAAGAATTTACTCATTCATATCAATAGAAAGCCTCACCAATGTGATCTATGCTCCAAACAATTACCAACCCATCCTCCTTCACACAGGTGAAAAGCCTCATTAATGTGATGTGTGCTCTAAGCAATTTGTTCAGAAAATAATCTTTCAAGACACTTGTTTGTTCATTCATGTGGAAAGCCTTACCAATGGGATGTATATTCCGAAGCAATTTCCTTCTTAGAAGTAATCTTTCTAGGCATGTGCATGTTCACAGGTGAAAAGGCAAAATCATAATTCTTTTCATATTAACAAAGCAGATCTCTGTAAAACGTCACTAAAACCAGGTTAAAACCCGTCACTGAACTTAGATTATCATACACACAACTTTAAAAACTATGAAATTACACGGCGGTTTTAACTACAAAATGAGAAAAACACTGGTATTTAGCTCATCCCCCACAATTCAGCCATAATGTTTCCTAAATTCTAAAAATGTGGAAGTAGCCGTGACGCCCGAAACATTGATAAATCCACTCACTAATGATATCGTTGAGAACAGTATATCAACGATTAATATAATAAAGAAAGAAAATTTATTAATATTAAAAGCAAATTCCCAACATCTTGCCTCGCACAGTTATTGCATAGTCTGCCCATGTCACAGGCGTGACATTTCGCTGGCTTCAATTGGATTGCATTGTGCCAACGGAGAGTGCTTTCTCCTCTTATTCCTACCTCCATGAAAGATACTGACAAAAAGATTTCCCTCCACTAACTTTTATTTTTTGAAAATTTGAAGTTTCATAAGGCGGCAAAAACTTGGCAAACAAACTTCCCACCACTGAATAGCATGAAGCCGATGACGCATTTTAACGTAACTTCCGATGCCAGCGCCCTCTGTCATTTCATGATGATTGGTCACAAACCGTGAGGGACATCTTAGGAAGCAGTCACACTATTTCTTCTAGGCACTGTATCAAAGGTACACCCAATTGTTTATCTTTTATCGAATTGGCCACCGCCACTTCGGTGCGGTCCAATGAGATAACGCATAGGGGGACCCAGGCTTGGCTGGAGACACTAGTTCAAACATCGAGGTTCCCACCGATAAAATATTATTTCTACCTCCATGGTGTAGACTTAATGTGGTAGCTTTATTTGTGAAGATGAGATTGCACGAACGTATCACTACTCATTACTCGCTGGGACTCTTCTAAATGTTGCCATAAGTTTTAGCCTCTAATCTGTGTCCTCTGTTCGAGTTTTAAGCTCATCTTAATTTGCAAAGTTTTGCAATTGTGTTAGCACCCTGATATAATAATTTTAACTTTCCGATGCCGGTTAACGTGAAGATTATGGTGCAAATGAAGATTATGACTATTTTCTGCCTACAGAAAATAGTCATTAGTATTAAGAGCAAAAAGCAACAGAAGGACTGTTCAGAATCGATTTTTCTTTGGTCAGCAGTTTTCTGGACGAAATTCCTATGTAAAACAAGTTTTTAAAACGTCAGAGCATTTTCAGAAATAAATTTAATATCAGAAGTTACTGAGACAAGTGCCTGCACTTTCGGATGATGCTGTCCATATTAGAGAATAAGTGGTAGAAAACGTCCATCCCAGTTACAAAAAATTGGCAATCGGGCGAACTCGAAAGGGCTGTGTTACTTAAGCAGGCAGTATAAGATAGAGTTCGGACTCCACCACACTGCCATCCACAATCTCCACTGCTTCTCTTAAAATGGATCTCTGTCTTTACTTTGTTACAGGAAAGCTGACTTCTGTTTTGTAAATGTGTACTTTAGCGTCCTAAATTATTTCATTGGAAAAAATTTAACTGTGTGAGAAAAGTGCGACGTACAACTTTTTAAGCATGCAAAATAATGGGGAAAGGTGAAAAAATATAGTATTTTTAGATAAAAGGAAAGAGTTTTTCAGAAGTATTTACCTGGGAGTGCGGTGGTTTGGAAGAGTACGTACGGTAGGCCTAATACGGCGGAGCGGCACGGCGTCGAGTACGGTGAATGGAAGCTTCATTGAGAAGGGCAAGTAACCGTCGGGGGAATACAGAATGAAGCGGTTGAGCAGTACGTAGTCATCGAAGCATCTTGTAGGAATACGCGGAAGGAAAGAGGTCGGCTTTACGCAGCATTGTTGTAAGCAGGTGCGGATTGACCCACCGGGATACCGGAACATTTCCCGGTGGACCGTTCGAGAAATGGCCCACTTTCCCGTATTATTTTTGAGTAGATTTTTTGTAAAGGACGAATAATTATTTTACTATTTATGAGTAATATAATGGCTAACTTCATTTGGAGCTTTATTTCTATGTGGAAGGTTATTTACATAAAAAAAAACATTTTTCTTCCATTTATGTTGTGCTTTGGCATGGAAATAAATAGGAAATATATATTAAATAATATATTCTCTGCACTTCTGAGGGAAAAGTGCTTCCTGATAAAGCAAGCTGTTATAAATTAAGCAAAGGCTAACTGCAGTTAGACATAGGAGGCTGGACTTGCTCCAGGATCATTGGTATGCCCTACCTACATTTTGTAATTTAGCAGGCACTAGTACCCATTGTGATAGTAGATCGCGCCACACACACAATTATCCACTAACACAGTGCTCATAGTGCTTCCCTGGTAAAGTTATTCCGAAATCTGTGTCCCACTCACACACACTTGTTTCTTAAAGGAAATAACGGCTCACCAGTATAGCTCATGGGTTAAAATAGTGGGTACACTAAGAAAAGGCCTCTATTCAAGGAGGAAATACCAATACTATTGCAAAGTATGCGATCGGTAACCAAATAAATATAAAAAAAAATATTTTGTAGGAAAATTTCTATATTGCATATGCACAGTTCAACTTTCCGAATGATCTTCATAATGATTTAGTTAAAAAGGGGATATTCAAGAGACTCGCGATTTTTTTTTTTTTGGAAAAACCAAATTTTTTAAAGGAAAATCTGGTATAATACCCAGTTTTGAGCGTACTTTGATGTTACATTCAATCACAAAAGGATTTTTAAAATTCTTTCACCGTTAAATCATTCTTAAAATTTGTTCAGGATTTAGTTCGTTTTACGATACATATTTCAACAGTTCTTCATCCAGGATCTAACCGGTTTTTTTCCATGAAGGGATTTGTGACGTAATCCCCTGTATACATGCATGTTTTTACAGTGGAAGGCAAAACTAAAATTCTCGGCCTGGTTTGGTCATCCCAATCCGCCCCTGATAGTTAGTTTTTTTTTTTTTTTTTGAAAGGTAATTTTTGAGAAATCGGTAGTACAAAATCGTCCGTCTCCACACTTCATCTCGTACTTCGTCAGGGCTTAAAATTTCATTATCCGCCACAATGCAAGGACCTGTAGGCCTCCCTGCCATAGTACGATATCTGAATTGAAGGAAATCGTGTATTTTGGAAAACATCCGTTTCACGAGATGGAAATATGAGCTCGATGTACGGAACAACAGCAGAACTACAAATGAAGTGCTTGAAGAAATCACCTAGCCCTGCACATCTTCCAAACCATAACCAAAACTTTGAGTTCAACTGGAACCAAAATTTCTTCCTCAAAACTTCTGCCATACATAAATTCATTAACATTTGTAAGAATTAAAAGTATTTCGTGCTGATTGTAGACAAGAAGATTTGAAAGCTGTATAAGCACGGTAACTTTTCTGGAGCAGCCAAAGCACACACACCACACTTTAGATTTCCATTTAAAAAAAATGTAGGATCTGAAAAACGTCTTTATTTACATTTTAAAAATAATGTAGGTAAAAGCTCTGGCGTGCGCTTTCGCGGCCACTATGGCCGCATCATCAGGAAGCTGAGTGAAACCATATTAGAACGGCACAAGGTTAAATAGTGACAGATACGAGCACAAGTAAACAGATTATGTAAATGAACACATAAGTCATTGCCAATCAGTACGAATTGTTAAACGTTTCTTATAATCATTCAGATTCTTCATCCCGTGAGTCCTGCAAAATCAGGTTTCTCCCAGGAGGGTCCTGCTGCGCAGTATCAGACGCATGACGACTTTCGACTTCTTGCATCCCTGTTTGTTTACATTTGGTGTGCTGGAGTTTTCTCTATTAACGCAGTTGATTTTCAACCGCTTGAAGTTTGTATCGTATAGTTCTATGTTTATGTTTTGTTTATTTTGATATTTACACGTATTTATCACTGAAATTCATTGCTTCTGTGTTTCGTAAGAAACGCAATAATGCCGGGTTGTGTAGTGGCCTGTTGTACTACGTACAATAGGAAAACCAAGAACACTGACATTATGTACCATGTATTTCCGAAGGATTTATTACTACAAAAATTGTGGATTCAGAAATGTAAGCGTCAGGATTCCTTCAAAGTGTCCAATGCAAGAGTGTGTTCTCAACATTTCACACAGGATGACTACCAGCGTGACTTAAAGGCAGAGTTACTTGGGTTAACTCGCGGGGAAAGTGTTGAAGCCTGATGCAGTACCTACACTAAACCTTCCCATAAGCAATAATACTGGTATTAATAAGGTAAGTTCGAGAGCCAGTGCTGACATTTCAGGGCCTGAGACTACAACGCCTACTGCACTTAGATGTCATGACCGTGGAGTTCGGAAACGTGCATTGGAAACCCTTGATAATCTATCACCAAAGAAGAGGAATGTAGAGAAACCGATGGGAACTGATCAAGAAACACAGTGCATGCTGAGTGATATAAAAACAATGGAGAAAAGAATAAAGAAATTGGAGGAAGAAAACCAAAGGCTAAACACAGCGTGCATTCAGATGAGAGTAAGAAACAAGTACCTTCACAGTCAGCTTGTAACAACTCGACGACGTTCTCAGGAATACTTGAAAAAATTGACACGGAGTTAGAAACCGAAGTAAGGAAAGTTTTAGCAAAACTCTTCACTGCAAATCAGGTCCGTTGTTTAGTAAAAGGTAAGAAATGCGTAAAATGGAAAAGAGAAGACATCTGTAAAGCCATTACTCTTCGTGCAATGTCAAGAAAGTGCTATATTTTCTTGAGAGATAAAATGGGGTTTCCATTGCCAGGAATTTCAACACTGAGACGGTGGACTGCTCGCTCATTTCATTGTCGCCCTGGCATTCTACATGATGTCCTTCAGCTAATGAAGGCACAGGCACAAAGACTTAGTACTTTAGAGTGTACATGTGTCATTTCTTTTGATGAAATGAACATAGATAGCAGAATTTCCTATGACCAAGAAGAAGATAGGATTGTTGGTCCCCACAGTAATGTGCAAGTAGTCATGGTACGGGGACTGTTTGCAAGCTGGAAGCAGGTAATATATTTTGATTTTGACATACAGATGACAGCCTCATTGTTGAACAAAATAATATCATGTCTGGAAGATATTCAGTATAATGTTGTTGCTGCTGTAGCTGACCTCGGTGGCAAAAATCGTGCTGTATGAAAGGAATTACAAGTAACACGCACAAACACATGATTCCCCAATCCTCAAATACCAAATAAACGAGTTTGGGTGTTTGCAGATGTTCCACACCTTTACAAGCTGCTAAGAAATCATTTTCTCGATGATGGACTAACACTTCCAGATAATAAGAAAATTACAAAAGCTACTATTAAACAGCTCCTTACTCTGGATTGCAGTGAGATGAAGATATGCCCCAAGTTGTCACTTCATCACATTGGTGTGAAGGGCCGTGACCGCCAACGTGTATATTTGGCAACTCAGCTCTTTTCGAACCACACTGCACAAGGAATACGCTTTCTTATGCCACATGAAGAACACGTCGCGAAATTTGTTCAGCTTCTGAACGACTCGTTTGATGTGCTAAATTCAAGAAGGCCTACAGATGAGAAGTCTCTGGCATGTGGATTTGGAACTCATCGTGAAACCCAAGAGAGAATTCTACGACAGCTGCATGCATGCATCCGAGGAATGAAGGTAGGTAATGCAACATATCTGTTACCCTTTCAGAAAGGATTCATCACAACCATTCGCTCATTACTAGGACTCTTCACTGATCTGAAGCCTCTGAACATAAAATACATCCTAAATCCTCGACTCAATCAAGACTGCCTTGAAAAATGTTTTTCACAAATACGTGGGCCTGGCCACTTCTATGATCATCCATTGCCTACAGAAGTGAAATCCCGTTTGCGTCTCTTGCTTCTAGGTGCCAATGTAAGTGACATTCCATTTTCAAGTGCTTCTCCTGTTGCACAAGGTGGGGGTGATGATGATTACTTTTTGACATCTCAATTGCTTAGTGCCGTTTTACCTGATATGTCAGAACCCCTGGCAATGATTGAAGGTGAAACTGAGATTCGGGATATTACACTGCATGACTCTACGGGTATTCAGGTACCACCTGCTACTCCTGGCTCTGATTGCTCTGTAGAAGGCTTTCGTTACCTTGCAGGTTACATAGCTTACCGAGGAAGAAAATATGACCGTTCGCTGGGTACGCCAACTGGCCAGCTACTTAATCCACCATCAACTACAGAATCAGTACCTGTTGGCTGGATTGATACCCTTTCACGAGGTGGCCTGCTTGTTCCATCAGATCCATGGTTGGAGAAAGTTAGCCAGTTTGAGTTGATGTTTGCAGAAGTGCATGGACACGACTCTTTATCCCAGGAACACAAGATTGTACACAAACTATGTGTGAAAATTGGTCAGAAGTTTCTAGATGTTCCTACAGAGGTGATAAAGTTGTATGTTAGAACCCGAACCTTTATACGGCTAAGACATTTAAATGCAAAAGAAAAAGTTAGGAAGGCAGAAGAAGCACAACGCAGAAAAGCACGTAAGCGGCAGGCTTCATCGAAGTGAAAATTTCCTCGATGCACATGGCCAAACCAGATTTTTCATGCCATGGAGAAAATGTAAGCAACCTGCAGGAATAATGCCACGGAATTCTGCCATCAGAAAGCTAAGTTTTTTTTTATTTCAATTTTTCATTGTTTGTATGCAAGTATTTGCAATTTTTCTGATAGCTATTATACAGTATATACTCATCTGAGAAAGAAAAGTTTTATTTCAATACATCTGTCATGGGCACATTGTGTTAAGGATCAAATCTGGTAAAGGAAAAGTAGAATTTAATTAGCACAGCATCAGTGGTAATGAGTATACCAACTTATTTGCTAGTCATTAACATAAAAAAAAATGTACCACACACATATATAGGAGAGACAGAGTTTTTAAAGATGAAAAATTTTCACCATTCCTTCATGGTGTGTGTGTGTATGTATGTATATATGGCATGTGTGTGTGTATTTTTCAAGACATCATTTTTTAAGTAGATATTCGATATAGCTTCTATATCTTCACTTCCAGAAAAATTTCAACCTTCTTAAATGATGTGTGTGGCTGTGTACAAACAATTTTAAAAATAAAAACCTAGAAAAAGAAGAATATGAAAACCCAATCACCGAGCTATATTCTCCCCTTGATGAGGGCTAAAACTAAAAAACTGTAAACTCTAAAAGTGAGATTATAAAAGGAGACATGTAATGTAGAACATGTTGAGAATAATCACTTAGTCCTTCTTCCGGGTCATACAGAAATGATCCCTCTCTCATTTCTACAAAGACCTGAAAGTGGGTTTCTGCTATATTACATCAGCTTAAGTGCACCAAATATAATTTTTGTAAGTTAATAAAATATCTGAACTTTAAATTCTACTAAACCTGTCAACTACTAAAACAACCAGCTAGCACACATGCTGGTAAAAAAGGTTTAAAGTGAAAGCACATTCTTAAGCTTAGAGCAAAAAAATAATAAGCTTATTTAACTTTACAGGAAAAAGCAATTTTGAAAAAAAAAAAAAAAAAAAAAGGACGTATAACACTTAACTCTTGGCTCTTGGTTTTCTTGTGCATATATTTGTTTTTGTTTTTTTTTGCTTCTTTTAGCTTGCTTATGTGTTATGTACATTCACACCATGAAGGAATGTTGAAAAATGTTTCAAGAGTGAATATATAGAGAGACAATATTTTTCGTGTTGTTTCACAGTACGAAACTGATTGATTTGGCAGCGAAATACGTATCGTATCGCCGCCTTTGTTGGCATTTTTTGATGAAGTAAATTTCAGATTGGCATCTTCAAAATTAAGTATCAGTGTTTAACCTTAATTCTTGTAGTTGTTTATTTTGTATAGTGGCTTGGCGATAAGTATTAAAATATGAGTTCACATATATGCAAATAAATTAGGAAATGTTGCGCTTCACGGAAGGTAAATGGTTTGATTTCATGAATTTGATTTCAGTAGGAGCAGTTTTTTGCACTTTTATTTCGTTATTATCATAATAAGTGTGATTATTACGATCGTTTCGTATGCCTTAAAACAACGCCACAAGACGCTCAAAGCTGCCATGTTGTCTGCCGAGCCCCGAGCGTCCACGCCGACGTCATTTCAGCAGCCAATGAGAGGCGGACATCGTAGCGAGCCCAGCCTTATACCATGAGATATATCTAAAGACCTTGGGTTTCTCCAAATAGAGGGAATGTATACAGATACGTCCTCATTACAGCATTTTGGTCCAAATTTTATAATATATAGACTCTCGGTAAAAAGCATAGAGAGTTTATTAGAAGCAGTCGATAGTAAGTTTGCATTGTCCCAATCAGGTGTTTAGTCTTTTTCAATAACAGTTTTTGACAATGTGGAAGCAGCAGATTCCTTACGGATGGCATATCTGATGTAGGCCCAGCGAGTACATAGGCTTCGAAAGGTCGAGTTTGTTTGTTAATAAAGAGACCACAGATTTCTGGTAGTCCATGCTCCCCACATACTTAATAGTGGACACATTTCTAGTCACGTCAGTGTTGTGAAAGTAACATTCCTTAACTTCTTTCTATTCACTGTCATTAACATTCCTTAATTTTTTCCCATTCGAGACATTGTGAAACTAATAATAACGACATTCCGCACATATCTTTCTCAAAAATTAATAAAACAGGTTTGAACTACTTCTACTTGCGCACGATTACACGACGCATCACACTCTTCCGAAAAATACACCCCACTCCAGTTGTATTCTTCCGCACATTTACTACCAACTCGTACCCCGTTCCGACGCACGGAACAACAACCGCACTCCCAGGTAAATACTTCGGAAAAAATCTTTCCTTTTATCTAAAATTACTACATTTCTTCACCTTTCCCCATTATTTTGCATGCTTAAAAAATTGTACGTCGCACTTCTCTCACACAGTTAAATTTTTCCGACGAAATAATTTAGGACGCTAAATTTTTCCGACGAAATAATTTAGGACGCTATTTACCCATTTTTTGAGGGGAAATAAAATAAACTACGAGATTCGAAGTCTATTTTAAAACGTAATTGTAATTGATCATCAGGAAATGAACAAGGAAACGGAAATATTCTTTTGGTGAATATTAATATTTTTAAAAATAAGATTCAACCTGGATTTGTATAAATGTATCCAGCGATTTTATTTCGAAACGTTTATAAAAAAACGAAAAATTAAGTGGATTACTTAAACAAAGAACAAGAAACACAAAAAAAAATAAACAGATACATAAAGGTGCCAGGATCATACGCTTCTGTCTTTTTATTTGTATTTGTTTTATTTTTGATAAGTGTTTTAAACATTTACCACATATCAGGATGACATGTCAAACACATACGGGGCTGCCAATCCACATATTGTTTCGTACCAAATGCGCAATGTTCAATATGTGAAAAAAATTCTTATTCTGTTATTTATTAAAGTTTTTGGAAATAAATCGCTTCGGTATGTAAAGCGATTATTTATTTAAACAGGAGGAAATATATTGGATGGGCCTGCCCCCAGAAAAACTATTGGAGGGGCAAGATTTACTCCCGCGCCCTATGAAGTGCCGTCTTAACACCTTTGGAGGACCTGAGTCCTTGTGTGTGTATTTATATATCAACATGTTATGCCTTTGAAAAGAAACATTCAATGTCCGGAACTTTTTTAAATAGTTCTTGAATGAAAATGGTACATTTCAAAAACTGTACGATGCACGGAAAAGTTCTTTACAGCTATATGAGAAAATATATTCAATGCCCAGTAATGTTTTAAATACCACTTGAATGAAAAAATAAATATTAAATCAAGACATTTGAATAAAAGTCGCATTTTAACTAAAATCGTAAACACTTAAAGGGGAGGGCAATGCTCGAAAGTGTTTCATATGGGCCCCTCTCTAAATACGTCGTTGGTAAGTTCGTATTATGAACATATTGTTGTAATCTTAATTTACAGATTTTTATCGGAAAAACTGAAGTTTCGCGACCTGACTGTTCTGGTTATGTATTGCTTTATTCTTAACTTTCAAACTTCGAAATAAAAAAAAATCGGACATAAATGAACAAACTTTGCCACCCATCTGGGGTCCAAACCAAAGTTTAAAATAACATGTCCGCAAAACGATCAATTCATGAATTTTTTGTAAACAAGTGTTAATTAGAAGAAAAGTAAATTATGCGGTAGTGCCTACAAAGCGGATAATGATTATCAGACGGCTTCAACTTCATCAGTAGCGTGTGGTGAATTGTTGGGAATCAACGAGGATTCTTTAAGTGCTTGTAGTGATTCAATGAAATTTTTTTATGAACGCAATGCTTGTGAAAATAAAACACTTTGGAAAGACCACATGGTCGCAATACAAAAAATGTTGAACTCGGAGAGCTTGATAGAGCAACTTCACTTTCGGATCAACCCAAACAGCCTATACTAAAACAGTTCCCACAAAAAAAAAAAAAAAAAAAATACAGTAAAGAACAAAGAATCTTCCAGACATATTAGTATAACATGTTTCCATGGCTTACATATAGTCTAAAGAGAGATTCCGCCTTTTGTTTTACGATCAATCCATGATTTTTTCGAACAAGTGTTAATCAGAAGAAGAAAAGTAAATTATGCGATAGTGCCTACAAAGCGGATAATGATTATCAGACGGCTTCAACTTCATCAATAGCGTGTGGTGAATCATTAGGAATCAACGAGGATTCTTTAAGTGCCTGTAATGATTCAATGGAAATTTTTTATGAACGCAATGTTTGTGCAAATAAAACACTGGAAGGACCACGTGGTCGTAAGACAAAAAATGTTGAACTCGGAGAGCTTGATAGAGCAACTTCACTTTCGGATCAACCCAAACAGCCTATATTAAAACAGTTCCCACAAAAAAATACGGTAAAGAATAAAGAAGCTTCCAGACATATTAGTATAACAAGTTTCCATGGCTTGCATATAGTATAAAGAGAGATTCCGCCTTTTGTTTTCCGTGTGGAATGTTTTCATCGGACGACGAAAAACATGAGGTCACCTTCACTCAGCGAGGTTACAACAATTGGAAAAAAGCACTTGAAAAGGATTCGAGTTTTAAAAAACACCAAAACAGCTTAACCCACAAAACTTACTTGGTGTCGTGTACCTCTTATAAGAAAATGAAATCAAGAAGGGCAGATTGATCAGTTGGCACACTTAAAAGTGCTGCATGTGCAGCGGAAGTCAAGAAAAAGCTTTGTTTAGGGCAAGCGACGGCGTTTTTTATTTTAATTCTTGACTTTAATAATATATATATATATATATTTATCATCATCATCAACCATTATCGATCCACTGCTGGATGAAGGTCTGCCCAAATTTCTTCCACAATTGTCTGTCTTGGGCCTGTCTCCTCCATGTCACTCCAGCATACTTTCGAATTTCATTATTCCATCTCCCATGGGGTCTTCTTCTGGGTCTTTTCATGTCCCTCGGAATCCAATCTAAAATTTCGGTTGTCCATCGGTGGTCCGTTCTACTGGCTACATGTCCAGCCCATTGCCATTTCATTGATTTCACTCTGGTCATGATGTTGTCCACTCCTGTCATTTTCCTTATCCACAAGTTCCTCTTCTTATCTTTCCTGGTTACACCAAGCATGCATCTCTCCATGCCTCTTTGAGTTGCCTGCAGTTTTGTATATCTTTTTTAGTTAAGGCCATGTCTCGGCTCCGTACGATAGCACTGGCAGAATGCATTAATTAAACATTTGTCTTTTGAGACATACTGGCATACTGCTCTTAAAAATTGTACTGTTTCTTCCAAAAGCTCTCCATCGAAGTTTAATACGACGATTAATTTCTTCATCAGTGTGAACCTCACTCGATATCTGCTGGCCAAGATAAATGTAGGAATCGGTTGTCTCAAGCTTTTCTCCATCAATCGCTAAATCTTCGTTTCTTGTAAAAGCATTGTACATCACTTTTGTCTTCTGAAAGTTCATTTTTAATCCCACTTCTTTACTCTTGTCAGCAAGTTCTTGGATCATACTCTGCAGCTCTGAAGGGGTAGATGACTACGTCATCAGCAAAACGAAGGTGAGTTAAGTAATATCCATTAATCTTTATTCCCTTTGTTTTCCCAGTTCAATGATTGAAAAACATTTTGCAATGTGGCATTAAAGAGCTTGGAAGATATGGTTTCACCTTGTCTCACTCCCTTTCCAATTCTTATTTGTGCTGTATCCTCAAATATCCGAACCTTTGCACTTACATTTTCATAGATGTTATTAATAATGGTAATGTATGCATCTTCAGTACCGCAGGATTTCAAAGCCATTCTTACTGCTGATGGTTTCACGGAATCGAAAGCCTTTTCATAGTCAATAAAAGCTATGCATAATGGGAGTTCATATTATCTTGTTCTTTCAGTTAGTTCTCTCAGTACATGGATGTGATCTATAGTGCTGTAGCCCCTCCTGAATCCAGCTTGTTCTCTTGGTTGGGCCATGTCTAGTGTTAACTTCAAGCGATGTGAAAGAACCTTAGTGAAGATTTTATAAACCACTGAAAGGTGGCTGATGGGCCTGTAGTTACTGAGATATTCACTGTCACCCTTTTTTATGGCGCAAGATCATTGTAGCATTGTTTCAATCTCCAGGAATCTTACCTTCATTTAAACATCTGGTGAAAACTTGGGCGAGTGTAGTTTCAATTTCTCCACTAGCTTCTTGAGTAATGTCCACGGTAATTCCATCTTCTCCTGGAGCTCTTCCCCGTTTCATGTTCTTAATTGCATATGTAACTTCTGCAGGGAAGATTGGAGGGACTTTGGCACTAGTACCTGTCGTAATGTCTGGAATTAGTGTATCATCCCTTTCATATAGTTTTGAATAGAAATCTTTCACTTTTGTCAAAATTTCGCTTCTATTTCTTGTTACAGTACCACCTGCTTTTCTCATAGCCATAACCTATTTTCTTCCCTTACTGATATGTCCTTTTGCTTTCTTCAGGCTCTGGATGTTTTCAATTGCTTTCCTCACTAGTTCACAATTGAATTTCCTTATGTCTTCAGTGATACCTTTTCGCACTGTCTTGCATAGCTCTATATATTCCATGTTGGAAGTTACGTCTTTATTTGTCCTCATCTCTCTTCTCTTTTGCATCAACATTTTTGGTTTTCTTGAAATTTTCTTCACATGTAACTTGTTCTCATACCACCTGTTTTTGTTGCTGTTTCCATAAGAGCCTTGGTGAGTTCTCTGTTAACTTTAGAAATATCCACTTCTTCCGATGTTAGGGTTTCTAAAGCAAAAAATCTGTTCCTCAGTTCCAACTTGAAGGTATTATGGTGTTTTTTAAGGTTGGTTATGTCAATAAATTTTGTTTGCCTTATGAGCTTGCCACGTTCGAGTTTAGTGTTGAGGTGCATCTTACATCTCAATCTATGGTCACTACCTGTGTTGAACTTGTTTAGCACACTGCAGTCTTCGATGACGAATTTTTTGTTACACATAATAAAATCAATTTCGCTTGTCGTCCCATTCGGATGTCTCCATGTCCATTTCCTGTGTGGCTTTTTCTTGAAAAAGTAGTTCATGATGAAAAACCTTTCTGCTTCTGCAAATTCTACGAGAGTATTTCCACGTTGATTTCTGTTCCCGTAACCGAATTTACCAACCGAAGTTTCATTCTGTTGCCCTACTTTTGCATTGAAATCGCCCATAATGATCTTCAAGTGCTGTTTGCCTTTGTTATTTAGATTCCAAATTTCCTCGTAAAATTCTTCAATTTTTTCTTCAGGGTGACTTGTAGTGGGTGCTTAAGCTTGAATAATCTGGGCCTGGTATCTTCTCGAGAGTTGAATATATATGTATAAACAAAATCAGTGTGTTGCCATATGTGGTTCCCTGCTTGCCCGTTATCGCGAATGTTCTCAGCAATACAAACCCTTTCTATAACGTATTGTTACTGGAGATGAAAAGTGGTGCTTGTACGTAAATTTCAGGCATCGGAGGGAATGGTTAAGCCCAAGCAAGACGCACACACCACGTTCAAAACATGACCTTTATCTTGCGAAGATCATGTTGTGTGTCTGGTGGGACATGGAAGGCATTATTCACTGGGAAATGCTGCCGTGGACTCGGAACATCAACTTTGCATTCTATTGTGAGCAACTCCGCCGTGTGGAGGGAGAAATTCAACAGAAACGGCCACATTGGCGTCATGGTGTCCTTCTCCAACATTATAAAGCACGCCCTCACAGTGCAAACATGACCAAAATGACCATTCAGGACATAAAATGGGAGATCCTTCCACATCCGGCCTATTCTCCAGATGTCGCCCCTTCAGACTATCACCTGTTCCGATCTCTGTCGAATGCGCTCCGTGGTAGAACGTTCAACAATGATTTTGATCTCCAGAATTTTCTTGATGATTTCATCGCAGCAAAACCTGCACGTTTTTTTTTTTTAAAGAATGGCATTGCAGACTTATCCAGACATTGAGACACCATCGTAAACAATGGGGGAGGGGGGAGATACATAGTTGATTGATTCCGTTTTTCCTTTTGATGTAATACATTCCTGTAGTACGGTGAAATAAACGACATGAAACTATGCATCAACTCAATAATATGAAATGGCACATCACAGGCCGGGCCTAAATAATAGCTGCAATTTACGGGCCGGGCCGAGTATTTAATATCTGAAACGGGCTGGGCCGGGACTTAAATGCACGACGGGCTTGAGCCGGGCCGGGTTCACCAAATAAGGCTCGTGCAGACCTCTAGTGGTTTTCCCATAGAATGACTGCTTTGCTTCATTTCCTCCAGACGTGGCGCGGTGGATGCTTCATAACAATTGTTCCTCTACCTTTACCTCACTTTTCTGTTTTTCTTTTACTATTGATATGATGACTAGAAGAGATAGTGTGTCATAAGCTTTTGCAGACGGGTTTTTGAAATCATAAAATCAGAGAGGGCGCTGATGTCAGCTTCGATGCTATTGCTGCAAATTATGCTCATAGATATACGTGCTCCTCGTTCCGTGCTGTATAGTAATTTCACTAAAATTTTACCGAAGAATCACCTTTGTTTTTATTCTGCAGTTAAACTAAAAGTGATTAACGTTATGTATGGATAAGTGAATATTCTTACAAATGGTGTGTTTTGGGGAAGCTTCGTCAACTTTATTCGGGAAATGTGTTATCTCGCATTGAATCTACGTGTCACAAGGGTGGTTTTTACAAATACATTACTAGACGCAAATTTTCTCCGTAATTATTGGAATTTTTGCTCAATCATCGTATTGAATTCTGTTTTGTGTCACATGATACTGTACTTAGGCCTAGTCTTCCTATGATAAAGTTTACGGAACATTGGGTAAAAAAAAAAAAATCAATAATTTTAGACAAAATGCGATGACATATAAAAGCCTAAGAAAAAAGTCGGATACTTAACGAAATAATTACTGAGTGACCTCCAACTTGAATTAGGTCAAGTAAAAAAAAAAAACATTCATTCCATCCGTCTTGCCTCATCTTTCGGCACGGAAAATAGTTACCTTTCCTTTACAGGACCTGTAACCACTGTTGCATCCATGTACGGAACACGTTCTCAACGTTACACTTATTACTACTACTTTTCATGACCGATCTAACAAATAAATCGCGTTTTCAAATGCTATCCACCGAACACGGGATAGAAAAGTATGCTAATGTTCAGAAATCATAGCATCAAAACTCACAGGAGCGCCATCTCGCTGTTTCATGAGAAGTGGGAACTAAAATTTAAACAATGAGGTATTAACGCACGGTACACTATCTCTTCTAGCCACTATACTATCGAGTTCACTTACTTAGATTTAAAATCCTCTAATTTTACTAAGGGTAGATTTAGATCTGGGTCAGACACTTCTTCTCTAAACCTGCTTAGCTTATAAATAGAATACGTAGGATATTTCGCAACAATTTTTTTAGGAGAAACAGGAAATTCTACTTTAATGAATTAATTAGCTATGATATCCACGAAAAGTACTGTTTAGTCTTTGTTTTATGTTTTTTATGGTTTTGTGAAATTCGTTGTAAATTCAGAAATTCATATGTTACATGAATTTCAAACATTTTCAGTATTTAACTTGAAAATTGAAAAATATATAAAAATATTTTGAAGTGTTCTTTATAAAATTACTGATTCAAAACAAAATAAAAATTGTATCCTGTACGTTGGTGGACCTTATAGGTATTCGCCAGTGTCAGAATTAGAAGAAGTTAGTATTTACTCTGTAAGTCGACAAAGCTCGAGTAGCTAATTTTTTCGAGGATGTTCGAAGGTTAACGTAGTCAGGGCTGGCACAGTTTTGTTCTCCGACCGGAAGGCGCTGCAACTGAGAGGACAACTTAGCCAAAGAATATCTAACGGGCTCAGCGAGACGTAACTATAGCAGCCATATCTTCAGGGGAAACATGCACTGCACTGAAGCCAACATACAGGCTGATGCCGGGGCAGACTGCGCATGCGTATTTCTGTTGACTTCAATTCTTCGGGTAAAGAATAAGCCGTTAGTCGAGCTACTCAGATCACGGCACGTGATTGTAACCTCCTCGGTAACATAATCACTTCGCAAATCGGATATGTTAGTTTTGTTACGCTAACCTGGCTAGCTAAGCCTTTTGTTTGTTTTTTCGAAACATTTTCAGTAATTCCAAATACTAGGGAATGTCTGCATTTGGTGCGGATCCTTAGGCCTAACTGTAATATGACTAAAAGGGTCTCAACTCCTCGGCTGTCATATGATTAAAAGGGTCTCAGCTTTTAAAAATTTCTCCAAGTTTTACCGGAAGTGAATACGGTTATAATTCTTGTGATTAAAGTATCTTAAAAACCCTTATTGCATTATGTTTTCCAGTCAAAACTGCTTTATTCTATGCCAATTTTGTTAAAAAATTGTAAGTGGGTGTAATAATAAATTTTGTGTAGGGTTTAGATTACTATATCTGTGGCACTAATAAATATAATTTGTTTGCATTAGTAAAAAATAATAAATAATTACAAATAATAAGCTGAAAATGGTGCTAAGGTGGTCACATGACCTTTCGTTTCAGGGCCTCTTCTTTCCAGTCGTTCTGTGCAGTCTATTTCTGTTACTCTCCATTTACTGGTAGTGGTTTATGTAGTTGTTTTATTAACGTCTGTTCTTTTACTGATGTAAGATTTATTGTAAATAAAATTCAGCGTCTGTTTTTTTTTGTTCAAAGTAATACGTAATATGCCTTCATCTTGTGCTGTCGCTAATCGTACAAATACGCATAAGAAAACAAAAGAACGCGGCGTTATTTACCATGTTTTCCCTTCAAATGTTAATGTGATAAAGGAATGGATTGTTAAGTGTAAGCGTGCTGAGAATTTTAAAGTTGGAAGTGCAAGAATATGTAGTGATCATTTCCAAAATTCAGACTACAAAGATGACACGCGAAATCGCCTGCCCGGGCTTCCCGAAAAAAAAAAAAAAAAATTCTGAAACCCACAGCTGTTCCCAGTTTGAATTTACCGAATGAAAAATCAGCACTAGATACCAGCCGAGAACATAGAAAATTTAAGAGAGGTATCCGTATAATGGTATTGAATCGAACTCCGGAGCCAAGTCCTGAAGAGTTACACAACGATGAAGTTGCTTGCAATTCTAACAATGGTTATTCAGAAGAAAAGTGTGCATCATATTTTATTTTACACATTTACAACAAAAGGTTAGAAGTCAGTGCATGTCTTGCTCAGAGGTTCGAAATCAGAATGGAATTCTCACCGAGAAGCTTGACATACTGGAACGTGAAATACGTAACTTGAAAAGCAAACACAAAAATACTGTTCGAGTTTTGCGTCAAAAAAATATCAGCAAACGAAATAAGAGAGTAGAAAATTGTGCTAATACGAAAAGCCCTGTCAAAAGCTAATGTGAAAAATAAAATATTTGAGCAGATAAAAATGAATTTCAAGAAAACCTTTACACCAACACAGATAAAGTTCTTCGCAACACAAAAAATTATTAACAAATTGACAGAAGAAGATATATCTATACTCCAATTCACCCTAAAAGTGTACTACTGGGAAAGGCGGGAGAACCTTATCACATCTCGTCGTGGAACGCAAGAACGGTATCCATCCGCGTCAATCTGTTTTTCTACTGTTTCCTTTCTGATCCCCCCATCCACCCACACCTCTCACAAGCAGTGGGGGTCTGGTGGAGGCGAACTGCTTCCCCTACTGCCTGTTTAAGTAACACACCCTTCAAGTTTCCCCAATCGTCAATTTATTGCCCCTGTGTTGTTAATGTTAGGAGACGTCTTTCACCCCTCCTCCTGTCCGAGTTGTATCCCAAGTGGGCAGCTCTTGATTCAGCAACTTCTCAGAACAAATTTATTTCTAAAAACGTTCTAACTTCCAGAATTTTTTTATAGATAGCAATTTTGTCTGATAAACTGTTGAGCAAACAAAGATGGATTCTAAGCAATATTTCTAATGCCTTTCGCTCTAAACAATAGGGACTATTTTTCGTAGCGGATGTAGCTGTTTCGTACCCTTCACAGTGGTTCACTCTTAGGTTGATTCGGAGGGTAGAGTAATAGTAACTAGAGCTGTTTCAAGAAAAGCTTACGAATTTTAGAAGTGTAAAATTGGCATTCCTTTGCCAAGTACTAGCACGTTAAAGCGATGGTGTTCTAAATTTAGTTGTCATCCTGGAATTCTGCATAATGTTTTGCTCCTTATGCGGAAAAATTGCGAAACCGTTGATAGTAAAGTGTGTTACGATGCAGGATTGGACCAGATTTTAGGTCCGTACTCAAAGGTGCTAGTTGTTTTGGCCAGAGGAATATTGTCTTCCTGGAAACAACCCGTGTATTTTGACTTTCAACGTACAATGAATAAAATGCTTCTGTTTGAAATAATTGTAAACCTTGAAAAAACAAGAATTATAGGAAAAGCGATTGTTTCACATTTAGGTAGTTTGTATGACCTTGTGGAAAGAACTATTAATTTCTCCCGAAAAATCATTTTTCAACCATCCGCTGGACGATAGTTCTAAGATTTGGGTTTTTGCAGACCCTCATCACTATTTTAAAATTTTACGCAATCATTTTCATTGACCATGGACTTGTCTTGCAGGACGGATCTGTGCTCCAAACTGGCATCATCAAAGAAGTTTTCGAGAAGGATTCTGGGGAGACAAAGTTGTGGCGTCATTTTCTTGTAGGACTTCCGTCCACAGTGGGTAGATTTTAGAATCCAGCACCTACAGCGAGTTCGCCTTTTAGGCAGGACACAGAAAGACGGAATGAGAGCAACTCTAGCGACTTCTGACAGAACAGTTTGTAGTGAAATTAGAGTACAGTAGATGGCACCACTGTACAGGTATGATGTTGTACATAGAGAGAATTTCAGGGGGCGTAGGAAAGGATACCCATTTTACCAGTGGGTCCAGCCTGGGGACCGTCACTTAACGTGCTCGTCCGATGCACGGTGGATATTCAGCGATTGTTAGTAAATCACACCATCTCTGAAAGATCAGCCCAGGTTTGAACCCGAGGACCTTGCATTGATAGTCAATTTGTATTAAGAACAAATCACGGCGTGGTGCAAAGTGCATCTCCTTGTGATGCTGTCTCAATCTCTCTTCACCGAGCACCACCTATCGGAAAGGCCTCTTCCTAAAACGGGTTTTTCCAGGTGAAATGTGCTCCGGTCCGGCGGATGAAATACATAAAATGTTGAGTGCAAAGACAATAAGGACGTGTAACACAAAAAGAAAAAAAAAGTTATGAAAGATTTTTTTTTTTAAATAGAAACTAGGCACATGCGTCCTTATTTTGCAAGTTGCTCTAAGCCTAACCTCGCTTTGACTGCATCGAGCAGTTTCCGCTCAGTTTGGGCTATATGCACTGGAAGATGTGGATCGAGGAAAGAGACATAGCTAGCAATCTCAATAAGACCACTGTGTAGTGCCATGCCTAATCCCGTGACATCTTGAAGACAACCAAAACAAGAGGATAGTTAATATTGGAAAGCCTGCCATTTATTGAAAAGTAGAAAAGACAAACAAAATTTCACTTACCTGTTAGGCTTGGAGGAGTGCAATCCCCTCCATCATATCATTAATGGAGTGGGAGAACACTCCCCATCACTGTATTATTTTAAGGTCCTTTAACAAGTTTTTTTTTTTTTTTTTTTTAAATATTATTTTGTTTATTTTTTTTTTCAAGAAAATTAAATTATAGACTTTCCCTATTTTAGAATCTCATATGAACATTCGGTTCATTAGTGTTTTTGTTGATATAACACAAATTCTTGTGTACCAATCATTTCTTCCCAAAGGATTTTTGGTATCAGTGGACTCTAACTTAGTAAACGTCTCTATTACTTTGCTCCTTTATTTCGTGACAGAATCTTCCAAAAATGGAATGGATACAAACTTCAGATTTTCGTCATTTCTTATAATATCTCTAATTTCACATAGTACGGCAAGTTTGATGCCATTTATTGTTTTGATTTTTTGACCGTATATCTTCGCGTTTCGTTTTTTCCAAATTTGAAATTTAGTCATAGCAATACTGACGTTAACAGCATTATCGATATATTTGTTTTTTCTTGACTGAGGTATGGTACAAGATGTTTTCTGAGTCAAGAACAGTGGTTAGGCTCCAATACTTGCTTAAAAACTCCCAAATTTCCTTGTACATAAAGTTAGGAATAGGCTGCTTCATGTCAAAAGTAATTCAACGGGTATCGCACAAGGCCCCTTTCATGGGGGAGCATTCTCCTTCCTCACTCCAAACTTGACCGACATCACCGTATCATATTTCTCAAAGGCAGTAACAACCTCGGCATTAGTGGTGCCGCAATGAAGATATTTGCAAAAAAAAAAAAAATCTTCACATTGGTCTGGGCGTTGGTGCACTTCATCAAAGCGCTGTTACACTAAACCTCACAATCAAGGAACTTGTAAAAATGCTCCTTCTTATTAAGCACTACTTCGAGTTTTTTTTTGTTTTTTTTTTGCCTCTTGGATCAGGGGGAAAACTAGAGTCGGAGGAGACCCTATATGTTCATACAACGCTAAACAAATGTCTGTAGCAGAATATCCTTATAGGTGGCAACAATCGCATTAACCCTATCGGGCTCAGTCTTGATAGACATCTTGGTAGAGGACAAAAGTCCGACCCCTCCAGAAACTCATACAACAGACAGTTAAAAAAAAAAAGAAAAAAACTCTCGCCAAAGAAAAACTATGCGGAAAAGTACATACATATTCTCCTAAGGCTGGTAATTTAAATCAATAATAAAAAAGGACCGGCACAAGCACACACACGACACTTAACACTGGAACACGTGGTCGCTTATTAAAAGCGGCATAGAGTTACTCAAAAAGTACCGACACCGGAACCTCCGGACTGGTTGCGGAACATAATTCTTCACCAAAATTAGGAAGTTTGAAAAAAAAATCCACTAGGGAGTTCTCAAGATAGCGAACAACCAATGTCAGAAAATCCCCATCTTAGAATCGATAAGATAATCGATTTACGATCCGAAGATGACTTGCAGAAAACTAGCAGCGGTGATCTTCTGCAGTCCCCCTAAGGCCGGCACGACTGGGCCGCCAGGCATCGCCCTATGCGCCGACACGCACACCCGGTTGGGCGGTCACTCACGCTTCTCTTCTCCCGAACGGGTGTTCGGAGATGAACCGGCAAGACAAAGAACAACTATACTCCAAGTCACCAGAAAAGTGTACTGTTGGTAAAGGTGGGAGAGCCTTATGACGACTCGTCGTGGAACGCAAGGACGATATTCAACTGCGTTAATGTGCTCTTCTACTGTTTTCTTTCTGATTCTCCCACCCACCCACCCACACATCTCACAAGCATTGGGATTGTGAGCGGGGGTCTCGTGGAGGCCAAACTGCTTCCCCTACCGCCTTTTTAAGTAACCAACCCTTCGAGTTTCCCCGATTGTCAGTTTATTGCCACTGTATTGTTAATATTGGGAGAGGTCTTCCACCCCTTCCCGAGTTGTATCCTAACTGGACAGAAACAGCCGAAAGTGCGAAGCTCATGATTCAGAAACAGCCGAAAGTGCGAAGCTCATGATTCAGAAACTTCTCATAATAAATTTATTTCCAAAAGCGCACTAACTTCTGGAACTTTTTTTTAGATGGCAATTTTGCCTGATAAACTGCTGAGCAAACAAAAATGGATTCTGAGCAATATTTTTACTGGTTTTCGCTCTAAACTCTAGAGACTACCTTTCGTAGCGGAAGTAGTTATTTCGCACCCTACATAGTGGTACACTCTTACGTTGACTCAAGGTCCGATCAAAAAGTTCCGAGACTAGGCCGAAATGCAACAAAGTACTTACGTTACTTAAGTCTGGCTATGATCTCCTCAAAGTAGTCTCCTTGGGCAGTGATACAACGCTGTCAGCGTTTTTGCCACTGTTGGAAGCTGCATTGTCGTGATGGAGCAGGAAATAGCCTCTGCGCCACACTTCACGTCGTTTGCTGCGAATGTCCTCTCTAAGACGCCGCAGAACATCGCTATAAAAACGGGCGGTGACGGTCTGACCCTGGGTGGACGAATTCACGATGCTTTTAAAACCACACGAATGTCGAAGAACACGATGAGCATGCTTTTGGTTGCGCTCCGGACCTGTCGGGCCTTCTTCGGTCGTGGAGATGCCGAACTCTTCCACTGCGACGACTGTTGTTTGGTCTCCGGGTCGTAACCGTATACCCAAGTCTCGTCCCGACAGGAACGTTGGTTCATTCACCACCTGCTGACGAAGATCTTGACAGTGTTCGACACGGAGCGTCTTCTGTTCAGGGTTCAGAATCTTTGGCACAAACTTTGCAGCAATGCGGTGCAAGTTCAAAACCGACGTCAGAATTTCTTGCACTGTTCCGTATGACACATTGACGATGGTAGCAATGTCTTGAATGGCTCTCTGACGATCTTCATGCACCAGTTCCCTAATTGTGTCCACATTTTCGGTGGTTTTGCTTGTGGACGGTTGCCCTGACCTCTCGTCGTCTTCCAGTGCCGTTCTGCTGCTCTTGAAACGCGAGTGTCACTCAAAACACCTCGCACGACTCATTGCTTCATTGCCATAAGCCTGCCGCAACATTTCATGCGGCTCCGTTCCCGATTTGCCGAGTTTGACGTTCGCTCGCTAGTTTGCAGTCCATACCGAAATCGCAGCTGTGTTCTGCACGTGGTCACTAAATATCGTGTAGCACAGCTCTCGATGTTCACAGAACGACGCCACTCGGCACAATGATTCATGAAGGTCACTGCCCTCGACCGCTGTTCGCACATCCGCGTACTGCCATCTGTTGGTACACTAGGTATATAGTATCGGAACTTTTTGATCGCACTGCGTATCAGGGCTAGAGAATAAAGAAGAGCTGACCCACCAGGCAGTCAAAAGCAAGTCGCTTTGCTGGGGAGGATGTGACGTCACTGCGAGTACACTGACGATTTGAGATGCTGCTTCCGCAGAAGTCATAGCTGGCGGAATTAGCTGAACACCTCTGCACGTATTATATTTTCTTTACACAACTCTGAGCGTTATACATATCGTAGCAAGTAGCGTTTTTGTTTGTTTTATCGGAAGGCGTAAAAAACAAGAAAGAGAAAAATTTATTAACGTACCTGTACAGCTAAGAAGGAGAAAGATATTCATCAGGTTTAGATATTGACAGCGTCGTGCTACGTTTTTTAATGGCAGAATTTATCCATTTAGTTTTCTTTTGATTTGATTTTTTTTCCGACACTAAAACTTTGTTGTGATTAATATACCAAATTCTGATAAATGTTCGTATGTGGCAATAAATTTTCACAGCTTCTTTGCAGGTGTCTGGAAATCTCTCTTCTATTACAGTTTTTAATTTTCGAATTATGCCTTTCTCTTGGGAAATCTCTGTCCCGTGAATTGACTTAAAAATTATTCCAAATTGATCTACCTTTTTCATCCACTTTGGAGAAGGCACCGTTAGTCCTCCGAGTGATAAAGTTTTAATCCATTGAGCAGATGGAAAATCTTCTACATTTCTAGAAATTGTTCCGAGGGAGGGATCTTTATCGGGTAAGCGATAAGAAATATAACCATGGGACATAACTCAGAGCTTGTTTCTCAGCATTCCATTGCTCATCTTGAACTGTTTTAAGTATGTCGTCGTCGCAATCTTGCGGCCATGGCTCATTGCAGTTTTTTTCTAAAGCTTCTAAGTCATCTGCATTTATTTCTCCAGATACTTCATCATGGATTTCTTGATTATCAGCTGTAGTGAAAGCTTCTTTTAGTAGCTCTGTTGTCAAATACGTTTGGAGCATTTGACTTTCTTGAAACTCTGTATTATCTTTTTTGGACAAATTAGGCAAATTTTTTGCCAGCAATATGTGTTTTAAAGGACTAATAAATTCCGTAGGTGCGGGATGGTCAAAAAAAGCACTTATGCTTCTTATTTGACTGAACAAACTCTCCAGGGCATCTTGAGTCAAACGAGTAGTTAAATCCTCGTAGAGACCGAGGAGAAAAGGAATTAATACAAGAATGCCTTTTCGGAAAGCCAGCATATGTTTTCTCCCCATTACTCTGAGATTCAGTATTTCTGACTTCATTTTGTTCAGAATTTCCTTTTGTTGTATCAGGTTTATGGTTGATACCAAAACCTGCTTTTTTAGGTTTGCTTTTGTCAGGGTGTGGGTAACTGCTATTCATAATGTCAAAAAATGAATCTACTAAACTGCAGCTCTTTTAATGCTCTGTTAGATATTTAATACCCTTTGCAATTGTAGCTGAAAACAAAGTTTTTGCTGGGCTTACTTTTTGCCTCTCGTTTCCTTTGATTGCTATATAGCACGGCAGCAATTCCGGACACAACTTTCCCCGCGAATGGCTGAGTGGTTAGCAATTCAGACTGCCAATGCAAGGTCCTCAGGTTCGATCCTGGGCTGATCTTGCGGAGGTGTTGTGATTTGCTAACAATCGGACGAGCACGCGCTAAGTGACGGCCCCCAGGCTGGACCCACTGTTTAAATCGGTATCCTTTCCTATTCCCCCTTGAAATTCTCTTACCCCTCTATGTGCAACATCGTACTTGTACGGTGGCGCCATCTACTGTACTCTAATCTTACCACAAACTGTTCTGTCAAAGTCACTAGACTTGCTCTCATTCCTTCCGTTTCTGTGTCCTGCCCAAAAGGCGAACTCGCTGTAGGTGGCTGGGACCTAAAATCTACTCACTGTGGACGGAAGTACTACAAGAAAATGACTCATACTTGCTTGCTCCGGCTCTCGATAATCCGGCCTCTCCATAAGCCGGCCTCCTTCTCTTTGCGTGGTTTTTGGTTGTAAAAATCATGTAAATATCAGAGGTGAATGAATTATACTTCATACACAAGTGAAGTTTTCAATTTTAACGTTATGTTTTGTTTTGAATGTAGGAAGGATCCTCAAAATAATTAAGAATATTACAAAAAGCATCTTCATTAAAGCAGACAAAAATCTGTGACATGTTTCGAAGTGACCACACTGAGTACAAAATGCAAGATTTCATCTGTGCTGCATTGCAATTGTAAGTTTGTTTTACTGTGTATAAGTGCGTACACATACATATTGTGCTTTACTGTACTGATAATATGAAAAGATCATTTCATTGTTGTAAATGAGACAGCATAATACGTACTGATCGTGTTCTTTTACCATTATCACATGCTTTTCTCTTATTTATGTTTTTTTAAATACATATGTATTACACATAGTACACTTGTAATTGTAACATTAAATTTAATGAAGAATTAAACTGAATGTGCATGCATTCTCAGTAATCCGCTATCGCTAATCCGGCACCCCTTTGTGCAAGGAATGGCCGGATTAGCAAGAGTCTATGCTGTAGTTACAACAATATGTGGGACATCCGGTGTTTTAAATTGAAAATTGACATTTATGTAAGCAAAGATAAATATGTCTTAAAGGAAAATATGAATCTTTGGGTTAATTATTTGTTTGTCTTTGTGCGTTTTTGAATTATTTCATAAAACTATAACTGTCACCTGTGGTATGCCCCTTCGTTACCCGCGAGGTGCGTTACCTGCATGTGGTATGCCCCTTCGTTACCTCCACTCACAACCCACACCTCTGTTGGAAAGGGACTAGCGCTAAATGAAAACTGGTCCATACAGTGGCCGATGGTTTTGATCATCACACGAATATAAACAAAGCAGATGGTAGCTTTCCTGCACAGCATGTTCGACATATTTTTAACAAAGTTAAATAAATTAAAAAAAAAACAGGTGAAATGTTATGACCGTTTTGGGAAATGTTTCGTTAAGTTGTGAAACGAAGTAGAAAGACGAAACGAACGCAATGGGATGTTTAGAATTCGTAAAAATGAGGGCGTTTGTCTTTGAAAAAGGTACACTCATTTTTATTTTTTTCTGTACGTGAATTCTGGGAAATAATAAAATGGTTTATTTTCCATTTCATTTGATTTCTAAATTTTGCTGTTAATAACGCAAAGTCACCCCTGATATTTTTATATCACTGGATGTTGGCACAATTCCAGAAAATCCGAAGTTTGTACAAAATATTTTTTTTAACAGCTCAACTTGAGATCCTCATCCTATTACAGAATTTGAGGGCCACATAGAAATCTCTAAACCCGGGGGAATTTACACATGTGCTTCTTTTAAGAAGGCTCATTTTTGTATGAATTGGATAATTTTAAATAAAATGGGAGAGGAGCAAAAGGGAAGTCAATGTTGCTTATGAGGTGGAAATCAAGCTTAGTCATCGACGAGCTTGGTCTAAATCAATATCTTAAACAAGTGGGTATCCCATAAGCTCCGGACCTCCCAGAAGAAAAGCATCTTCATGTTCTTTATATAGACCTCCAACTTTTTTCCACATATCTTGTGGTTGCTATGTTCAATTTTGATACATTTAAATCTTATAAACAACGTAAATAGATATTGCAATCCGATTTTAAAAGATGTAAAATAATAATTTCCGGATAAATTTAAAATTCAAAGAAATACTCCATGGGTGATTTTTTACTTACCATTATTTTCATTTCAAAGCGTTTTTGTATGTAGTATTTATGTCGAACTAAGTGGAAACTTTAGCCGCGGATGGGTTAGAGGTTAGCATTTGCAGGTCCGCAAACTTACCAAATTATTTGAGAGGGGGTGGGGCAGGTGGCGTAAAGACATCAGACGTGGGAGGGGCAAGCCTGTTCCATTTCTCAGGAGAAAAATAAAAAAAATCTGACAAAAAAAACAACAACTACGAGTTTCGACGTATATTTTCAAACGTAATTGCAATTTCTTATCAGTAAATGACCAAGGTAACAGAAATATTCTTTTGCTGAATATTAATATTTTAAAAAATAAAATTCAGCCTGTGATTTTATAACACTATCCAGAGAGATTTTATTTCCACACGTTTATAAAAAAAAAATAGGAGAAATTAGCAGGGTTACTCAAACAAACCGCAAAAATACATATAAATAAAGGCGCTAGAGACTATACCTTAGCTAGACCCTCTTATGATTAGAGAAAGACCTAGCCAAATGGCAAACTGTAGCGTCTCATTATTTCAAAAATTTACGCACAAGCGTCTCACCAGGGGAACCATTCCCTATTTCATTCTCATGGGTTAAGTACTCCTGTTATTCTACTAGTGACATATTTCATGCCTTCATATCTTCCACTAAGATCTACAATATATACACTGCTGTAGCGCAAAAGTCTTTTCTACTTCTACGCTGTTTTAACACATCAACATACTAAGAAATAGTTCCTAAATGAAAGAAACCTTAACGGCCAGACGAAACATGTAAATAACAGAAGTCAACTTACGGAATTCATAGCTTTATTCAGGCTGTATGTAGTAGCACTTTCATAATTGAACGATAACATCACAATGTACTCCACACACCACACATTATCACAACACTCCTATTGATAATAATCAGTTTACAACCCAACGCTCGTAATAATCGCTCTCTTACAACGCTCTCGACGGTACAACGCTCTCAAGCAACAAATCAATCGTCGTTTTTTACGCTTTCCAACCGTAGGTTGAAGAAGCGTATATGCTCCAGCTTTTTCCGTCCGTCTGTCCCAAGGTACTTAGAAAGAGGAGAGGTAGGTCCATTGTAACCGCGCCGTCTTCCCGCTTCTCTTCGCTGCGCTGTGACGTCACCGTGGCCATAAGCAAAGCTGTAACGCGCACGGAGCCATACCGAGAAAGTGTCGTGTGCTCTGCGAATTTTCAATCGAAATAACAGAGCTAGTTTCGAGTAAATAATTTTTAAGTAAAAATTGTACAAACATCCAACTATTTTTCAAATATATATATACTGGGAAATAACGTGAATACCGTTCAATGCTTTCTTGCTGAATATGTATATACTGGGAAATAACGTGAATATGACGTGAATACCGTTCAATGCTTTCTTGCTGAATATATATATATATATATTTTGTCTTTTCCAAAAGCACACTGCAATGGCTCCTTGGAGCTGGGAAATCTACATGTCATTACGTCGAATCAGTCATTTACCAATTTTATAAAATTAGCAATTTGTTTTCTTTCAGGAAAAAAATACTCTACAGCTTTGCTTACGTTGTTAGATTGCATCTGGGGCGCTAAAACTAATTCTCTGTCTCATGGGGCCTCTTACATTTGTGTGGATCCATTTTATTTTATGAAACATCTTTAATTCTGAGTTATTACGTTCCAGCAAAAAGTCAAATATCTGGCGAGTGATGGTTCCACACTACAGCGTGTTCCGCGATCAAATATATGATTTCGGAGAAGTTTAATATAGATGGGGCACATCGGCAAACATCCATATTTTTTGATTTTCATTTACTGGATTTGGAAAAGAAGAAAATATTGGGGTTATTCCAAGCTGCCTCCAAACCTTGATATCCCCCACCCCGCAAGATCAGTTACCACGCCATGCACTAAATAACCCGATTGCTCAACGGCTCGAATTATGTCAGTTAACAGCTTTTGATCCATCTGCTTATCAAAGGAATAATACAGTATATGGTTGTTTCTAAGCTTTCCAGAAGCCTCTCATCATAACTACTAAAACGTTAATATGCGGTCCTAAAATTTTATCTGCAGAAGAAGCATCATAACATTATCGGCAATCAACGCTCATTTCACCAAAAGATAAAACTGAAACTTTGTCGAATTCCGTTAGGTGTACATCATTCATTTTCATCACCTTTAAAACGGGCTCAATCAAACCATCGGTAACACAAATTTACCACACCACCGTTTCAGAGAGGAAATGCTTGGAAGCAGTATGTGCATTTTATTTGTGATGAAAAGATATGCTTTTCGAGAAATAGCATGCAAAACAAGTGCTTGACTTATATCTTCTTCATTCCATTTTACTGGTCTCTTTTTTGACACAAGAGTTTGAATTTTTACTTCGGTGAAACAATGACCAACCAAATTTATGATAGCTGGCCACCTTTCACTGTTGCTCAGAAAATTTCTATTCTTACTTTTGCGTTTCATAATATTAATATTTTCAGGTTTCTTTTCTCGAGGCAAAAGCATTGTTTTACCATTACCAACTGTTTTCTTACGTTTGATAATTCTTCCCGTAGTGAATTATTTTCACTCTTCAGTTGCATTATATTTTTGTTCAGACATTCGCACTTCTCACATAACGTTGACGGTATGATAAATGTTGTTCAGGAATGATGTCACTTTCATTGTGACTTGTGATTTGACGTTTAATTGGAGATATACTTTCAATTCGATTTAATGCATTTTATTCTGACCTCTCCGATCTTAAACCGTTCACTTCGAACAGAAGTTTGCTCCTCCATCTGCTAAGGCATATTTTTTGTAGGCACGACATCTTTTCTTAGTTTTTTTCTGGGAGGCAAGTTCAACAATTCATTTCTAAGATCCCGCTCTTACTTCGAGACATCAAAGTGTTCTGAACACATTCGATCTTTCTTTGCATCGATTACATCCTTTCGACAGCATTTCGCTACCCATTGCTTTAAGAAATCACTATCCGATGGGAAAACATGGTATAAACATCTAACTTCCTTTCCTTTGAACTGTTATTACGACAAAGTGCAACAGCGTATCCAGGTATTTTCGAGATAGTTATACACAGAAAACAAATGAAGAAAAAAATGAATGAAACGACAAAGCAGGTCTAAAATTGACAAAGAAATACAGCGAGTAATCGACACTACAGCACAAGCTCAGAATGCTCAAGTGATCGTTTATGTCCACTGTGACGTCACACTCCAGCTTGTAGGGTGACAGCTCGCCGGCGGCACGAAAACAAAGGCGATTGGACCTACCTCTCCTCCTTCTAAGTACCTTGGTCTGTCCGTCTGTCTGTCGGCACGATAACTCACGTAAAAATGGTTCGATTTCGATAAAATTTTAGTATGTGGTAGGGGACCACCAGGGGACGAACCCTATTGAAAATGGGTGAAGTGGAGTGAAAGGTCACGCCAAAAGAGCGGGATCCATACAATTGCCCTTATGCGTCATAACTTGCGTAAATGTGGTTCGATTTCAATGAAATTTTAGTAGGTGGTAGGGGACCACCTGGGAACGAACTCTATTGAAAATAAATCAAATGGGGTCAAAGGTCAGGACATAGGAGCGGGATCCATTCCATTGCCTTTATGCATCATAACTTGCGTAAAAATGGTTCGATTTCAATGAAATTTAAGTATGTGGTAAGGAACCCCTGGGAACGAACCCTGTTGAAAATGGGCGGAATGGGGTCAAAGGTCAGGACATAAAAGCGGGATCCATTTCATTGCCTTTATGCGTCATAACATGCGTAAATATGGTTCGATTTCGATGAAATTTTAGTATGTGGTAGGGAAATACCTGGGCACGAACCCTATTGAGAATTGGCGAATTGGGGTCAAAGGTCAGGCAGGGCATAAGAGCGGGATTTATTCCATTGCCCTTATGCGTCATAACTTGCGTAAAAATGGTTCGATTTCGCTGAAATTTTGGTATGTGGTAAGGAACCACCTGGGAACAAAACCTATTGAAAATGGGCGGAATGGGGTCAAAGGTCATGAGAATAAACTCAAGATTTACATAGGGAAAGAAACCTAAAAAGGAAAGTTAATCTAGAATATACGTCACACTGCATTTATGTTCGTACAGCATACCGTGCTATTACGACCTCTGTTCGATTCTTCAAACTGGCTGATAGTCAGTTTAGCTATTTATTTTAAATTCTACGCAATTTTTTTTACTAAATACTTCGATATTGATATTCGACAACCTGTAAATACGGAAAGTTGATAGAATGAACTTCTGGGCATTCCCAACAAGAATAAAAATTTCCCACGTCATTCATACAATAAATAGCGGTTAAAACGAGGAATTTCAATGAAAATATTACTTATGCATCACTTGGTGCAAGATTTTGTACTTCAGAAAGGTAAGTTTCAACGGCAAATTCTAAACAAACCTCAATATAGCGATGGCGTGTAATGTGATGTTTGTGTGTGTAACTATAGCCACCATATGGTCATTTCTGACGTAAATCAAAAAAAAAAAAAAAAATATGACGCTTTTTTGGCGTCATTTCGCGTTTTGAGCAGGTCGTACCTCTAATCATATGTGGCTTTAGACCAGTGGTTCCCAACATAGGGCGCACGCCCCACAAGGGGGCAATTCGAGAATGAGCACACTAAATACTTTTTTACTTTCTTCTAAGATCGCCAGAAGAAAGTAAAAAAAAATTCACAAGCAAACCTGTGATTTGGTTTTCTGAAAATCAGAGCAAGAATCCCCCGAAACCTCTAAAATTTCTCCCCGCTTGCAATCCCCTAGCGATGCTCACTTCCGCTCCACTAGGAGAAAAACCCTCCTTCAAAGTCCACTCGCGAGGCTTCCACTGACCTTTGAACCCCAGCGATATTCCAATGAATCCCACGCCAACGCAATCCTATTCTCTTCGCCTCCACGCAACAAAATAACAGAATGCTGATGCCAAGTACTTCCGTTCGATTCGAAACCAAAAACACTTGTCTTATCTGCTCTTTCCGAAACAAAAAAAGTAACTAACCCACTCCCTCTGCTTTCACATTGTTACAACCATCAGTGCATTTCATTTCATAAGTTTTTCTCACATTTATTTATTTCAGTCACAAATCCTATGCACAAAATGAGTAGTGCAAACAAGAAAAAAGTTGGTCAGTATTCAGAGGAATATTTAAAATTTGGTTTAATACCCGCTATCCACGATGAACGGTCACCTTTCTGCCTCTCTGCCTCTAAAGCCAACAATGCTTGACCAACGAATCAATGAAACGAGGTCGTCTTGAGGCGCATTTGAAGGCGAAACATAGGGCGTATGTAAATTCAGATTTAAATTACTTCAAGACTTTAAAGGAGAAGTTTGAAAACAGATCAACAGTAAAGTCTGTTCACTGCACAAACTGTTACTGTCAGTCGTACTCTTGAGGCTAGTTACGAAATTTCTTTACTCATTGCTAAATCTGGAAAAAATCATACTACAGGGGAGGATTTAATTAAACCATCAATATCAGCATTTCTTAAAACAGTTCCGGAAAAAGATGTGAAAGCCATGCCACTCAGTAACAATACTGTTAACAGAAGAATAGATGAAATGAGTGAAGATATTGAAACACAACTTGTTGAAAAGCTGAAATCAAGAAAATGGTCAGTACAAATAGATGAATCAACTCTGAGAGGCAGTGAGACCGTATTGCTAACCTATGTTGATAAAGGTGAATTTCCTGAAGAAATGTTATTCTGCAAATCATTAGAGAGCACCACTACCGCCACTGATATATATAATAAGCTAGCTAAAAATTACTTAGATGTCAATAATATACCAATGGAAAACATAACATCTTGTGCTGCAGATGGTGCTTCTGTTATGATGGACAAGAAAAATGGCTGCTTAAAATTGATGAAAGGTGAGATTTCATTGATAGAACCATTTTTGAAAAAGTTTTGCGTAAAATGTATCTGTCAATACGGCACGCGGAAATACAGTCAGCGGCAACGATGACCCTGTGACTACCGCTAGAGCATCACCGCAAAACAGGTTAGCCCCAACCGTCTCACACGAGCAGCCGATCGCCAGCTTGACTGCCTGTGGTGTGCTACCTGTGGTGGGCGCGGAAGGATACTGAGCCGTGACACACGTGCAGAAGTACAGGATGGCTCCGCTTTCACAAGCAATGGAAGGACCTTCTTTTTGTTTACTATATAATATTCAGTGGTTTATTTTAGGAATTTCTAAACCGGTGAGAAACGTCGGTGATTGGATATTTTCTGTCTTCCGTAGTGGCGACTGAAAAAGTGGGGCACCAGGACCGCGACCCAAACAGGGGCCCCAAAATGGTGGCAAAGTTTGTTTATTTATGTCCGATTTTTTTTTATTTCGAAGTTTGCAGGTAAACAATTAAGCAGTACATAGCCAAAACAGACAGGACGAGAAATTCCAGTCCTTCCAATAAAAATCTGCAAATTAAGAACACAGTAATATGAACATACCAGGGGCGTATTTAGAGAGGGGCCAATACGAAACAATTTCAGGCGATTCTCCCCTGTTCCCGGAAGTGTTTAATTTTTTAAAGGTTTTGGTTAAAATGTGACTTTCATTAAAAAATGCTGTAAGTTAATAAAATTGCGTCAACTTTCATTAGAAAAAAATGCTTTAAAACAAATGCTTGAAAGTCTGGAAGTGTTCTGATAACCGACTCCACCAGTCGTTATGCCTGTAAAAGAGTCTGAAGTTCAGCATTTTTTTTTTCTGAACCGTGATCGTGGTTTCGCAATCCCGAGGAGGCGGGAGGGAAGATGACGGAGGTGCCGCATATTGGCAATTTTGATCGATGCATCGTACTGTCTGGAAACGTCATGAAAAGACCCAGAAGAAAATCACGTGGCAGAGGGGTGTAGTAACAAGAGCACAATGGAATAAAAAATGCCGACCCGAGAGATTTTCCTCACCCTGTCAGCCTGCCACTTGTAAGACCACCTATTTTTTTTCTTAAAGTAGAAATACTTATGAAACATCTGAAGTTGGGGTAAAAAAATGGAAATGCTGACCTCGGAAATTTTTACTACCTATTTGGGTACTTCTGCCGATTAGAGGCAGTTCCCTCCCGCGAATGTGGCGCCATCTTACGGAAATATAAACACTTCACCGGTGACATGTTTTATCGAATGTTCGTTTCGTATAGGATATACATGTATGTCGTAGTGGTCCCGAAAGGATTCTGGTCACTGACAGATTAAGTGCAGCTCTTATATAACGTCTGCCCGTTAATTTTGTAAACATCACAGCGATTTAACTTTTTTCTGCCAATCGTTTAGTAACGATTCTCCCAATCTTTCTAACTATTTGACGATTATTTCTCACACAATTTGCGCACACACATACTGAACAGAACTCCATAAACAGTATACTGTTAAATAGTTGCAGTATGTGTATACTATTTATACTCGTAATAGTATAAATACATACTGAACGTGTAACAGAAATCAATAAATAGTATTTATAAAGTAAAACATCTAATTTATTTCTCCCAAAAGGAAAATGCGTACCACGAACTTCGGAATGCCTTTAGTTATTTCTTGCTGGACGGCCTCTAATAGGAAGAAATATCAAAAAGTTTCCATAATATAGCATTTCACAGTTTTTTTTCAACTGCGCACGTATTCTTTTGGTGAAAATTATTTTTTTTAAATATCGATATTTATCAAAATAATATTTCCGTTTCTCTTGTTCATTTACTGATGAGCAATTGCAATTGTGTTTTAAATTAGACGTCGAAATCTCGTAGTTTATCTTTTCGCCCCCCACTTTAAATTTTCCATCTGGCAATGGAAGAGACGTGTTCCTCCCACGTATGATTACTTCACGCACTCCCCCCCTCCAAATAAATTGGTAAAGTCGGTTTCCCTGCAACTAACTAAAGATAGGGATCCATTTCAAGAGAAGAAGTGGGGATTGTGAATGGGACTGTGGTGGAGTCCGAACTTTATTCCCTACTGCCTGCTTAAGTAACACATCCCATTCGAGTTCGCCCGATTGCCAATTTTTTATCGTAGTGTTGGGAAACATTTTCTACCACTTCCTTCTTCTCCAAGCTGGACAGCATCAGCTAAAAATGCCAGGCTCTTGAGTGAGTAATTTCTCATATCAAATTTATTTCAGAAAATGCTGTGTCGTTTTGAAAACCGGTACCACTTGTTCTGGAGTTGTCCCATGGCCGTGCAGGTGTGGAAGCTTGTTTGGACTTGGGCAGGTTGCTCTCAGCGACTCAAGGCTCAGGAGCTCTTTTACCAGTACCCCGGCCCCAAGACTGGGAGGGATATCTGGAGGTTGATCATCACTGAGACCACTTACAAAATCTGGAGAGAGAGGAACAGAGTTGTTCATAGTAATTACGGAAATGTGGGATTCAACCCTTTGAAAGTGGCCTGGCACGTCAAGTGCGAGCTTAGGAATAGGGTTGAGTTGGATGCCCGCACTCTTTCGGGGCGTGCCTTTAAGTTCTGGTGGGTCTTCTGGGCTAAAATTGCTACTGGAACAAAGGAAAAATAATTTTTCCATTGGGGAACTTATTCTCCCCATCTTTTCGGCTTGTAATCCTGCATTTCCGGACCCTTGGTTTCTTGTGTTTTTGTTGAACTTTGTGTTTTTTTTAGTATTAATCTTTGGAATGTTTCTTTTTAAGATTCCGGGATGGAGTGAGGAGCTTACCCTTCTTCCTCCCTGCCGAGTGCCTGTTTGCGTACCATACCAGTCTCCTCCAGCGGCGCTGGCTTTGGGGGCAGCTGGCCAACTTTGTGTGTGAATTGGGGGGGGGGGGGGTTAGCTGTGATCTTTCCTCACTTTGCCTGTGTGTGTTTGCTCTTTGGGTGGGTGGTTTGTGATTGCTGTGTGTGGTGTGTCGGTTCTGTGTGGTTGTGTGCAGGGTTGGGAGCCGTTGTTGGGTCGAAAGCTAATATTTGCGCCACGCGGGCGGCTCGGCGACCCTTCTGGTGTTGTCTCGGTTAGGACGTCATGACAGGGGCACCCGTGAAGGAGAGCCTTCACCTACTTGAGTGTTTCGGGTGGCCTAGGGCCTGCCTCGTCATTCTTGGTGTCCCTGTCTTCAAGCGTGAACTGTGGCCTGTTCGAGTTCTTCGGCAGGCCAGCTTGATTCGGGGGTCTGGATGTGCTGACTGTGGAGCCGTGGTTGGTGCATTCGGGTGTGAGTGAAACACCTGTGGAACCGAACTCACATTTTATATGTTGTTCGGCGTTGCTGAGCAACAAAATTTCGTGCCGGGAGAGGGGTCGCCGTGCTCACGCACAATGGCGTCCCCCTCTCTCGAATGCCAAGTCTTGGTTCCCCAAGTGTTGGTTTTCGAAGACAAGGAAAAATGGATTCTAAACAGTCCTTGTGTTGCTTTTTGCTCTTAACACTAGGGATTATTTCCTGCATCGGAGACAGCTGTTTCCGTCAGCAGCAACAGCAAGCAGCAATGGCGTCTTGTTCAGGCGAGGCCGTGGCTGCAGCAAAGAACATTAATCTATGACGTCATGAAAACTTGTGTTACAAAGCAATTTTGTCCAAAAAACTGCTGATGGTTTCCGAACAGTCCTCAAAATGGATTCCGAACAGTCCTTGAGTTGCCTTATGATTTTAACACTAGAGACTATTTTTCGTACCGAAGATAGATGTCACCGCCAGCGGCAACAACGAGGAGCAATGTGGTTTGCCTCAGGCGAGACCGTGCCTGCACCATTGAGTGGATTTCCACCTACCGCATAGACATGTAAATTTTACGTAAAACTGTTTCAAAAATGACTTTCTCAATGAAATGTTTTCTTTATTTTACATCATTTTTGATTTCAAAAAGGATGTACGTCGCAGTTTTTTGAAATTTTTCTTCCTTGAATTTTGCACCATAATCTTCACGTTAACTATAACTTTCTGTAGTTCTACGGTTTATTAATTTTCCATTATTACAAATACTTTTCCCGCGGAAGGATACCAGCAGTATTTTGAAAGTCCTTTCAAATTTTCACTCGGTGTTCTGTAACAGACGATGCTGTCACGAATATGGGCATAATTTAATAATTTAACGACGAATGTCGGGCACCTAGAATGCTAGTTTTTTTTCTCGTGAAAACACATAGAAATTTTAAACTATGTAGGAATCAGAATGCTTGGACAAAAAAGCATTTCTTTTGGAGCAACTTGTCATCGTAACTGATTATAAGAAGTAGGACGTCAATTTTGTAATCTAGGTTAGCTCTGTAAATTTCGGGAATACGTCTGGTGTGAATTAACTGTCGCGAAAGGATACACGTAACAATTCGGAAGTTTAACCCAAAATTGATGCTGGTGTTACAGGTGGTAGTTCTTTGCTGGATGTAGTTCAGTTGTGACCTGCTCGTATTTCACGAAGAGAAGCTTAGCCATAGGAGGCGCTCGATGCAGGATATGGTATGGTCATAATCAACAGTTATATGACATGACTGGGTCAAAAATGGACTGTTTGTATTTTCTGCAAACGCAGTCTATCAGATTTTTTTTTTCTTTGCAGTGTGCCTTTCAATTACACTACAACTCATTGTCTGATATTAGCGACCAGATGATATTTGAAATAATGAAATATAATATAATATAAAACAACTTCTACCAAAGTCAAACTAAAACGTTAATACTAAATAATTAAGGCACTTTCTGCTTCAAGTAGAAGTGTGTCTTTCAAGCGTACTGTTCCATCACCCCCTAATAGCTTAGCAAGCCCGCGCACCGATTTGTGACGTCACTAGAGTAGTCCGTAGTCGCGGAGAGGAGCATTACGGCGATGTGCGAACGAACACGTCTTTACGTACACCAACTAACCAGGTCGTGCGTTCTTTTAGAGTTTCACTGCATTTAAATAAGAACTTGTGTGTTAGGTTTCAAATAACTGCAGAGTTAACAAATTTGTTTAATAATCTTTTAAAATACAGAAGAAAAAGAAATTACAGCGTAAAATTTAGCGTAGCAATAATTTCGACTTGAAAGGGTAAGCAACACTGTCATTTCACTGGAAGTGATAAACCATTCCTATAATCGAAATTTTAAACTGTTGTCGTAGTTTCACTTGAAGTTATAGTGTCTTTATAGTTAGCCGAACGATTCCTGTACTTGTGAACAAATCGTTCTTGTACTTGAAAGATTAGTTTGAGGGTCCATTACGAAGTATCGCCGTCGTTTCAAAAGATGTCGATTGACATATTTAAGGAATCTGATTTTTCATTCATTGCAAACTTATGACTATGAAAATTTTAGTAATGAAATAATTCCTTTAGTGAAAATGTATTTTATATGCAATCCGTGATCACTAATATATAAAAAAAGGTCAAGAAAAACTGAATTTTTTTCTGTGTTTTTTAATTATTACCAAAGGCTCAATAAAACACGTTTTAACATACATACAGTGAATTTCTGCTTGATCCACTGATTGCATCAAATAAATTAAGGTTTCAAGAAAATTATGCCATTGCTACATTATTAAACGTACAATAATGACATAACAAGTTTTCCTAATTTTAGTACCATCTAGTTACGTGTTTGGACAACTTCATTTTGATAAGCAAATATAAAGTTTATAATTTTTGTCTTCCAGAGCACTATTTCAAAAAAGTTACCTTGTCAAAGTTCAACACATCTGTATTAAGTATATTAGTAGCATTAAGCAAAACTATTTGGATCCACAATATAAGCATTTCTTTTTATCTGGAAAAATACAAGTAACTTATTGGCAGAAACTTCCTCAAATTTGATTTTCAAGAAGTATTCAGCAAAACTGCCAATGTACATATAATTATGGTTGTGTAGTTCTTTGTGTATCACAAGCACAATTTGATTATGTGTCCGTTAGCTGTTCCTTGAAGAATTTCAAAGACACGTTTCTAAGAAAATCTGAAATTTGTTCCAATAATTTCTTAAAGTATTTTTTCAGATAATTATTATATTTTTTGAGAACCTGACAAATGCACATGCAGTTATTGTAGTGAATAAATTTAAGCGATTGTTTTGGTACTATAGGATGTATTTTAAAAGATGTACATGTTTCATTATAAATTGACTAACTTGATGTACCATTTTCTCAGAAACTATAAAAAGCAATGGTATAAAATTTTGCACAAATGTTTTGTCATTGCTAAAGCTATTGAAAAAGATTGGTTTTTTTTTTTCCTTTTTTTATGGTTTTGGTTTCAAAATAAATTCTATGAAGGATTGAAGAAGTTTTTCCCCATACAAAAATTGACACCCACCCCCACGTTTGGAAGCACACTTTCCAGTAGTTATCGGATAATATGAGATATATTAGTTCCAGTTATTATTGCTGTAGCTTGTGAAGACACAGTGCAGGAAGTCTGGAAACAGATAAGTCTAGATAAATGAATAAAAAGTTGATCTCTCATTTTAAGCAAATGTTTTCAAAAAAAAAAAAAAAAAGCGAGTATATATTTCTACTTGTATTTTAAAAATCTTGTTTGTTTAGAACATAGTTTCCACAATATGTGGATTCATGTCGATCCACGTACTTTTCTTTCTCTTAAAAATAACAATATCCAAGGCTTAAAAATACCATGCCCGAGATGCTTCATGTAAATCATTCGTCTGGGCAGGTAAATAAAGCATCTAATTGTGCATGGTAACTAAATTTTAAAATAAAAAAGTTTGTAATAAAATTTCCTTCTACACAAGAAAAAAAAGACAGTCATCACATGTCGTGTTTCATGTCATTGTTAATTAATGGAAGTTGTAATATTGTTACGAAGTACCAAGGAAAGAGTAATATCACATCTTAAATTATGTTATGCTCTACGCCCAGAAATCGGAAACCTAGTTTTGCTCCAAATTTTGTTTATAATCAACAACAGTATGCATGCCTCTGATGTAACTGACCTCTCATGTTTAGTGACAAAGGGAGAAAACTTTAACAAAAGGAACATGGCAGAATCACTAAATTTCCGAAACACCAGTTTCATCATCGTACCATTTCATACCAATTTTAGCATCAGCATCTTAAAAATTGATATACACACGTTTTTGCATTGAACATTTGTAATACAGACCCTTAAAATGGAAGTGCAAACATGTTAAAACAGTTCATATTTTTTACTTAAAAAAATAGGGTTCTGGTTTGTTATCTTAAAAGATACATTTTCCTGCGCATCCAGCTTTTACTACCTGGGCAAGTAAATAATTTCTTGCCCAGGTAGTACTGATATATTTCACCTAATTTTTAAGAAATTGAATGGTTCTGATAAATTCCCATCCTACCACAGATAGAGCATACACACTGCTCACACGAGAGTTCTTCAATGTGTTGGTTTGTAGAAAAATGCTTCAAAATCTTTAAACGGACATTTTAAAGGCAAACTTACTCCTGAACTATGTGTGAACTTCTGTTTTTGTGCATTCATATCTAATTTTTGCTGTCTATACTTGATTCAGTGTTTGTGTTCCTTTAGTAATAAATATTAAAAATGATAATTCAATGCAATTCTCTATGTCTGCAAACACAAAAGATGTATTTCACATGGCAACAAGGCCTTAGCATTTATATAAAGGACATAGGCATGTTAGATGTGTACATGATATACATATATTTCGTATAGGATATAAGTATTTTACAAGCATTTGTGCCCAGAAATAGGGACCCCAAAAAGTTAATCTGGCGCTGCCTAAACACTTAAATAACTAAGTACGAATGTATCAACATACTCTTGGGATCAAAAACATGCAACCCTTATTATTCTGTGTCCATAATAAAGTTTAAAATCCCTTCCTAAATATACATATTTTACTTTGAACTTATTTGATACATTGGCAAAAACATGTTATGGGTTACTATAACAACACAAGTAATCTATTCTTTCCATTACAAACATAAATTTCATTTTTCAAAAATCTTTTCAGTGCTTTGACTTCCCGCTGTGAGATGCATTAGATTATAAAATTAGCCAAATTTAAATTTTCTAGTTCAAAATTTTTATTTTACGAGTAGTTTAAAATAAGGTTAACAAAAGGTTTCCACGTACCTTAGAGTTGAAAATTTTCACGCTTTATTGCTGTATGCCATTTTCTGAGAACCTCCCCATTAGTAGGGAATTTGAATACTTTTAATATTCCTCTATGAAAATAAATTTAGTTGACAATTTGACAACAACAACCACGCACATCCGCAGTCACGCTTACACAGAGTGAGCAAGCTCATGCATGCTCAACCACCCACCACGGACATCAGCCTACTCTCCCCTACGTCACGCAGCTTCCGGCGTTCGGTGCGCGGGCCTTCTAAGCTATTAGGGGGTGATGACTGTTCTGCACTTGGACGCCTACATGAACGCACCGGGTGTGCTTTCGGTACACTGAAGGTCAACAATTTAGAAAGGCTGTGATTGGTTAATACGCGATATGCCCTTCCAGTCGACGAAGCATAATTTTGTTTAACTTTTTAAGAAAATACGAAACAGTATTTCTGTAACTTTTTGCAACATGAATATTTCGGTCTCTTTTTTTCCTGTCTGTACATGGCGCACAAGTGCCTCTAAAACATGGAGATACCTCCATGCTCTAAATCCTCTTCAAATCTTCCCCATAGAAAAGTATAGAAGCAGAGCAAGTTGGGTATACACAGCTGATACGAAGCCTATGGAAAACGCAGGGCGTGCGGCTGATGCCATGTCTTCTCCCTTCTAACCTCCTATTTTAACTCAGAAATCATTTGAAGAAAAATTGTTAAAACAACCTTAAAATAAATTTTACATGTTTTTGTTACTTTTATAAGACAATTGAGTTGGAAATTCACACAGTATCTGTGTATTTATATAATAATGTCGCGCCTACAAAAGTAAAATAAATGAAATAAATAATTATCTAGGGAAAAAAAATTCTGTAATTAACTATATATTTTTCTTCATTTTAGCATTTCAGGCGTCTTATTGTGCCAGATAATCTGACTGAATGAAATTAAAAGTAGACTTAAATACTTTGAAAAATGCATGGGTAATTCAATTAAAAATTTTCGGAACCCCCAATAATTTTTCAAGTCGGCGCCATCATGTAGAGTGTCCAGAAAACAGAAATATATGTAGAGTGGATGCTTTAAGATCATGTAGAGTGTCTAGAAGACAGAAAATAACGAATGAAAGGATTAAAGAATTGATGGAAGTTAAAGAAACAGTTTTACAAGACACACAAAAAAAATAATTACGCTGGTTTGGACATGTTAAAAGAATGACCATTGAAAGACTGCCCAAAATTGGCATGGAATTTAAATCAAACAAACAGAAAAAAAAACAAAAAAACTCTTGGAGATCGCAAGGCGACGTCAGGCGCAATAAAACGATTATAGATATATTTTTCACATTTATCAGAAAAAAATTTAGCGGCGTAATCAATGTTTCGGTTATATATATATATATATCATCAGCAGCAGCAGCAGCCATTATCAATCCACTGCTGGATGAAGGTCTTCCCAAGTTTCTTCCTCAACTGTCTGTCTTGAGCATGTAAATATGCAGGGTGCTTATAAATGAAGTATGCAACTTCAGTATGCTATTAAAATAAAAATACGATAGAAAAAAACTTGCTTTAAACGTCAAGAAATGTGGCAAGTGTTAAAAGTTTGTTAAGTCAGATGATAGATGGCGTCAGGTGTCTCGTGTGATGAAAAACTCGATCTTTAGACCATCAGGGCGTTGGATTGGTCGTGGGAGTCAGACGGCATGGCCACCAAATAATATCTTTATATTCTTTGTCGCCACCCCATGCGATCTTTTTCCTCAGGGGCTTTATTAAGGATATTGTGTACAAGAAAAAGGTTTCATCTATCATTGAGCTCAAAGAACGCAATAATGCAGCCTTCCTCCTTGTTACACCCAACATTCTGCAGCTTACGTGGGTGGAGTTGAGACACCCAAATATAACACCGGAACAACCGTCATGTTAAATAGTACGCGTCCCCTGAAGGCCAAGAACGGCGATTATTGGAGAAACAAGCGAACGTACATGCGAAAAACAGATCTTGATTCTCGTATTGTGCGATACTGAAACACCGTGGCGTTTCAGTTTTTTTTTTTTTTCGTCTTCGTATAACATTCACTGGATACTGAAAGAAAGGGACGTCATAAGGTGCACAAGCACAATGACCTTTCTCTATTACGTGGCACAAGCACGATGACCTCTCTCTCAACTCTTGTTGCCCAGCAACACCAACACACTTGTTTTCCCGCTCCCATGTGTCAGAGATGCCAACCCTAAAGATCAAGAGTGTTAATGTAAATTTCAGGAGTTTTTGAGCATAATTTCAGGAATACTAACGTATCTGATATTTTACGCATCATTTACAAACGTATGAAATAATTTTAAAAAATAATTACAACTGAATAAAAATACAGCAATGTATTTTTAATTTAATGTATAAATTATTTGAAATTAGTAAATATAAAATTTCAACATTTTAACATACCTCATAAACAGGTCAGCATTTTGTTCAGTTAAATATTCCTGCTCATAAATTTTAATCTTGAAAATACAGTTCACATAAACATATTCCTGGCACATAACTGAAAAATATTAAGTTTTTATATTGTATTGTAATTAACTCACTTTGCTGAAAATCAAGCAGCTAGTGAGAAAAGAAATGAAAGTGTGTTGTTAATAAATTTGAGGCCTTCGCAAGGGAAGCAGAAGTAGCTGATCGTAGCCCCTGATCATATCTTTTGAAAAATCTTGCTTATAAGATAATTCTTCTGCAGAAAACTTTCTGGTTTTTTCCACCAGCAAATCTGATAGAACCTTGTATGAAAGATTTGGACGAAAGTCAGTCTTGTTCTTTCTCACAATGCTGAATATGCGTTTACTTTTTGCATTACTGTGAGGAATTACTAGTACTAAAACATTATCTTTGCAATCAAGTCTTATTTAACATTTCCACTGCCATCTTTCATCTGGCTTATCAAGTGACACACTGTGTCCATTCGGTCACATTTAAAAATGTCGTCAAATCTGTCAACTTGGTATCGCAGAAATTGAAGCTCAATTTTATTAACAATTTGCAGATATAATTGTGGGAAACTTTTGTATAAAATACTCAACATATTCAAATGTTACTTCAGGTCTCAAAGATACATCAGCCACCTCAACATATTTCAAAACAGGTTCTTCGAGGGGAAATGTTTTCACCATGTAATCAATGGCACTTACAAAAAACTTGACAACATAAGAATATAATTGGTTTACACCATCTTCATTTATTTTCTCCTCATTTAGTAATTTCCTGAGGCATTGTTTTGTCTCAATACCTATTACTATGGTATCATTCTTGTGATGATTTCTCACATTAGTGATAGTTGCCATTTCTTTTGAAGCATCTACTGATTCAGGGGGGACAAATCTAACGTATAATTCAGTAAGTAAAGTTTGTAATTCTCTTCGTAATCAGTGTATTAGTGGTTTTTCAGATTGCAGAATTTTGTTCACATTGTCAAATAAAGTCGATAAGTTCTTCAGAAACAAACAATACAGTTGAGTAGCAGATTCTTCAAACATAGTACAAGTTCAACTTAAATTACTCAGGAACGCGTCAAGCGGGGTTCAACTGGTGCGAAGCACCCTGGCGCCAGATTCCGGGGACGGCAGGACGCCACAATCAAATTTTACGGTTGATAAATTAATATCAGTGACGTGAGAGAAGTTGAGAAAACGTTTTACTGTGAGAAATCGTAATGCTACGTGGCACGTTTATTTTTTTAGTAAAAATAATTCATTGTATAATTCAACAGAAACGTCTTGAAATCAGAGAATATTTTTTATTGCTTTTTTTTCAGTAACGGATCCCGCGGGCAAAGGATTAAAATTATTTTTCCAATTGTTTTTTATACCTTGAAAATTTCAGTATTCATGATATGCGTGGTCAACGCTATGACAATAGGGCCAATATGAAAAGAAAACACAATGGGCTTCAAAACACATAATTTTTGGTTGGTTGGTTGGTTAGTGGATTTTAGTGGCGCAAGGGCCAGGTTTGGCCAAAGAGCGCCAGGCAAAGAACGATCAGTCACAGATTTTGAAAAGCGTGGAAAATGAGTAAGAGCAGACAGGCTTGGGAAAAGTTGATAAAGAGTATGATGAAAGCAGGGAAGACAAGGTAGTTAATCAGATTTATAAAAAAAATTACTAACGGAGAAGGACGAACAGTCACTCTCCTCCCCCCACACTCCTCTGCAATGCTGGCAGAGGGCGGGGACGAACTGTCACTTTCCTCCCCCCATGTTCCTCTGCAATGCTGGTTGAGGCTGGGGACGAAGTGTCACTCTCCTCCCCCCATGGTCCTCTATAATGTCGGTTGAGGGTGGGGACCTCGCAGAGGCCGAGACAGTTTGATGGACACTGCACACCTTTGCGGATTGAGGGCCGGGTCTTCCGCACGTGCAGGCTGTCTGCTGGGAACCGGAAGAGGCGGGCGTCTTCAAAAGAGAAGGCGCAGACTCAGCTGGTCGAATAAGCTGGAGCTCGGTGAAATCCACCTGTGTCGCTTGTTCAACTGTAGATCGCTTGGCAAGTGCGGCGAGAGCTACAGGGCGCGGAACAAAGGGCTGCACGGGTTGTGGCAGAGACTTAACAACTGCGGCAAAACTACGCTGTCGGGTGTTGGGAATACCCAACTTGGCTTTGGCAGCAGGGTACGAGAGGCCTTCCAGGGTCTTGAGGCGCTGGATCGCCATCTCGTCCTTCCATTTCATACAGTTGCGGGAGTAAGCTGCATGGGCCTCACCGCAGTTAACACAGCAGGCCGCAGAAGTGCAACCTTCCCCGTCATGTTCACCGGAGCCACAATTAGCGCAACGAGCGGAACTCTTACAGAATCGTTGTGAATGCCCGTACCTCTGGCACCTGAAACAGCGCAGAGGACTGGGAATGTACGGGCGAACTGCACAGACCAAGTAGCCTGCTTTGATTTCTGTCGGAACTTTCGGGGAGTCAAAAGTCAAGATTACATTTTTAGATTTAAGCAAAGAGCCATCACGCCGGAACATCATACGACGTGCAGCAAGAACACCCTGATCCGCAAGTTCAGTCACCAATTCATCCTCACTGCATGGCAAGAGATCAAACTCCGAAATAACACCCCGAGAGGTGTTAAGAAACGGGTGAGGTGTCACTTTGACAGGAATGCCTTGAAGACTAGAAAGGCGCAGAAAAGTGTTACTCTGAGAAACACTGCAAGTTTGGACAAGCAGGTCCCCAGAGCGAAGCTTCCTCACAGACTTCAAGGGGCCAACTGCAGCGTTCAAAGCTTTAGAAATGAAAAATGGAGATCTGGTGGACAGTCTCTCATTCGGATCGATGGATTCTACAAGTAAGTGTGTAGCATGCGTAGTCACAGCAATCGAGGGGAGACGACGCTTCGGAGCGACTGGTACAGCAGCCGAAGAAGAGGTTCCACATTCTTGGTCAAGGTCTAAAGGCCGTTTAAGGGTATGAGACTTGGTAGGTTGAGAAGACGAAGGAGAGTCGTTGTCAACAAACATTTCCGCAGGTGACTTAAATTTGGAGTCTTTCTTTTTGTTTTTGCCCATGGAAAAAAGGAGGAAGATTCGTCTGCAAACTACTCCACCCACCACCGAGTCCTACAAGGGAGAACTGGAGGTCCGCAAGCCGAGAAAATGACGCTGGACACAGTTCTGGAGCTTATACGTTGCAGATATAGTCCGTTGGCTGTGATCACACGCACTCGGCGGACACTTCGGCCTCCTGGTACCGTCATGCCAACGCCTTTGGCATGATCCCACAGCCCCCGGGCTCACCCTGCCGTGCCATACGACAAAAAAGCCGCTAAAGCCCTGTACACAACTTGGTACATGACTTCTGACTAGAGGTGGGTTAGTCTCTAGCCTCCCGTTTACAGCGAAGCCGGGGTCGAAGAGGAGGAGTGTTGGTACACAGGAGGCACTTATCCGGTCTCCTGCGACCTCAGCCCCCAGACATCCCATTTCCGCCTCACGGGTCTCCGCACGCGGCAAACATGCAGGTAGGTCTAGTACCCAAACCAGCTAAAAGGAAAAAAGAAATCCAAAGAAGACAAATCCTGGAAGGGAACCTAAACGGAATCTCAGCAACCTACGAACTGAGCGGTTAATATAAATCAGTTAGTGGTGGAGGGTAACAAAACCACAAGACCGGGGTGTTAGTACATAACGTGGTAGCGATTAGGTAGAGAATACAACACGGGCAACTAGCCAGTGGAGAAAATAAATAAAACGAAAAAGCGAGACACAAGACCAGCTCGGGAACGTGGGGCCGCGACTCCCCAACAGCTGAATGAACAGCCGTCCCTGCAAACACCAACAGCACCGAAACAAAAAACAAGCGGTGGCATGACATCAGATGATGACCAGTCACAAGGACAGCTCGGGCCGTGGGGGCGCCGCTCCCCAAATAACTGGAAAACCAGTTATCCCCGTGCGGGGCATAATTTTTGGACCTAAACCCGTATGCATTTTATGTACTTTGAGCGGCTCATACTTTAAATCTGGTCATAAATAACGACGAAAATATTTCTCTACAGATTGTGAACATTTTCAGCGTTGTTCAAGAAACATATGCTTTCTTTTCTGAATTACTTTACCGTTGGCAAATTTTAAAGAAAGAGCTTCCAGCATTGAACGTAAAACCGCGTTCTGAAACAAGGTGGGAAAATAGGATCGAAGCAATAAGGGTACCGAAGACTGGGGTACAATTTCGATGTAATGCACAATATATTATATTAGATTTTTTGGTTAGAATAATTAGAGACTCCCGTCAGCGTATTTCACAAGTGAATGTACGGAATTGCCATTAGGCCATTTCCGCCACGCGATTGGTTCAGAGCTACTTTGGAGATTGCGAGTAGGCGGGGCTTATGAAGAGAGTCATGTGACTGAGACATGTAAGCTTTGCTCACGTGGCTTTGCTGCACACGCAATAAAATGTTCGGGTGTTTTCATTGCGACAGTGGCTACCTTCATTTGTTTTAGCCGTATAGTCGGAATGCGACAGGAGATAAATAGAGAGCAAGGAGGTTAGAAGTAACCTCCTTGACAGAGAGTGTACTTTATTGGTATGGGAACTTTTGGGTTTTTATATCAACATGACAGCATGGACTTGTGACTTATCTACCGAAGTACCTTCAATCTATATAGTTCTGAGAGAGCCGACAGATGTCAGCACGTCAGCGCTCACTGCTCTAGCACAGGATTAGTACTGATGTGTTTCGTATGGAGAACCCATGAGCTGTTCAACGTTTTTTTTTTTTTCGGGGAGAAGGGGTTTGAAATCTGGAATTGAAGGCATTTTTGATGAAGTTTAGAGGGACAACAATATGTGAAGAATTTCCTAAATATTAGAAATATCATCATCATCATCATTGTCAACCATTATCAATCCACTGCTGGACGAAGGTCTCCCCAAGTTTCCTCCACAACGGTCTGTCTTGTGCCAGTCTCCTCCTTGTCACCCCTGCATACTTTCGAATTTCATCCACCCATCTCCCATGTGGTCTTCTTCTGGGTCTTTTCCTGTCCCTTGGAATCAAATCTAAAATTTCGGCTGTCCATCGATGATCTGTCCTTCTGGCAGTATGTCCAGCCCATTGCCATTTCAGGGATTTGACTCTGATCATGATGTCTTCCACTCTTGTCATTTTCCGGATCCACGAGTTCCTCTTCTTATCTCTCCTGGTTACACCAAGTATGCACCTCTCCATGCCCTCTTTGAGTTGTCTGCAGCCTTTGTATGTCTCTTTTAGTTAAGGTCCACATCTCTGCACCATACGTAAGCACTGGAAAGATGCATTGATCAAACACTTTTCTTTTAAGACATAATGGCATATTGCTCTTGAAAATTATGCTGTTTCTTCCAAAAGCTCTCCAGGCAAGTTTTGTGCGCCGATTAATTTCTTCATCAATGTGACCCTCACTTGATATCTGCTGTCCAAGATAAATGTACGTGTCTGTTATCTCCAGCTTTTCTCCATCAATCGATAAATCTTCATTTCTTGTAAAAGCATTGAACATCACTTTTGTCTTCTGAAAGTTCATTTTTAATCCCACTTCTTTACTCTTGTCAGCAAGTTCCTGGATCATACTCTGCAGCTCTGATGGGCTAGTTGCAAAAATGACTACGTCATCAGCAAAACGAAGGTGGGTTAGATAATCTCCATTAATCTTTATCCCCTTGTTTTCCCAGCTCAGTGACTGAAAAACACCCTCCAATGTGGCATTAAAGAGCTTCGGAGATATGGTGTCACCTTGTCTCACTCCCTTTCCAATTTTTATGTGTGTTGTATTTTCAAACAGCCTAATCTTTTGCACTTGCATTTTCATAGATGTTATTAATAATATTAATGTATGCATCTTCAATACCGCAGGTTTTCAGAGCCATTGTAACTGCTGATGGTTTCACCGAATCAAAGGCTTTTTCATAATCGATAAAAGCCATGCACAATGGAAGTTCATATTCCCTCGCTCTTTCAATTAGTTCTCTCAGCACATGGATATGATCTATTGTGCTGTAGCCACTCCTGAATCCAGCTTGTTCTCTCGGTTGAGCCATGTCCAGTGTTACCTTCAAGCGGTGTGAAAGAACTTTAGTGAAGATTTTATAAACTACTGATAGGAGGCTGATAGGTCTGTAGTTTCCGAGATCCTCAATGTCACCTTTCTTATGTAGCAGGATCATTGTAGCGGTGTTCCAATCCTCAGGAATCTTTCCTTCATTAAGGCATCGAGTGAAAATTTGGGCGAGTACTGTTTCGATTTCTCCACTTGCTTCTTGTATGATGTCTACAGTAATTCATCAGTAAATCAACATTTTCGTTTTTCCTGATAATTTATTTACATGCAACTGATATATCACTTACTATTTTCTCAGGCATAAAGTATGGCAAACAACATTCTGGAGTATTCATCTTCTCCTGGAGCTTTTCCCCGCTTCATGTTCTTGATTGCATGTGCAACTTCTGCTGGAAGGACTGGAGGAACTCTGGTACTGGTATCTTTCATGATGTCTGGAGTGCATGTATCATCCCTTTCATATAATTTGGAGTAGAAATCTTTCACTCTTGTCAAAATTTCGCCTCTATTTCTTGTTACAGAACCATCTTCTTTTCTCAGTGCCATAATCTGTTTTCTTCCCTTACTGAGATGTCCCTTTGCTATCTTTAGGCTTTGGTTGTATTCAATTGCTTTCCTCACTAGTTCACAGTTGAATTTTCTTACGTCTTCAGTGATACTTTTTCGTACTGTCTTGCATAGCTCTATATATTCCACTTTGGAAGTAACATCTTCTTTAGTTGTCCTCATCTCTCTTCTTTTTTGCATCAACATTTTCGTTTTTCCTGATAATTTATTTACATGCAACTGATATATCACTTACTATTTTCTCAGGCATAAAGTATGGCAAACAACATTCTGGAGTATTTATTCCAACGGAAGTGTCTTAATTCAACATAACACTGTTTTGAGATCTTACTTCCTGTCATTAGGTAGTTCTTTGCCAATACAAATTCACTCTATTTGATTTTAATATTTTTCTAGCTAGACCTTCTCACATTCATGAGGAAAAAACCTTAATCTTCAGAATAAATATTTCGGTGTGGAGACATGCTTTTCATTGTTAAAGGTCCTTTTAAGGGTAATAGAAAGGACCTTTAACAGGTTACTTTTTAGTATCCTTATATACGCACTTTCACAACAGCACGAATGGTGATGGTAGTGCACGTACTGCCATCTATTGGGCTATACGGAGTATGGTATACAACTAGCTACTTATTGAAGTCGTCCTTAATTTTAATATTAAGATAGATTTCGACTTGTATTCATCTGAGAAACTGTAGACATTCCTTATGATAGCGCGCACAAAATTACTTTACCGTATTATTCAATATGATCATTTGTCATATATGTTAAGTCAGGGGCGCACACAGAATTTCCTCAAGGGGGGGGATGCACGGGACAAATGAAACTAGAAATTGGACACACACACACACAAGGATTATATATATATATATGTGTGTGGATTCTTTTTGTTAGCATAAATCAGCACTGATGTGTTCACAGGTTAAAAAAACCTTACACTTTTGAATAAGTCTGCTAAATTAAATGTGCATTAATATATCCATTAATATTTATGCAAGACCTTAAGATGTATAGAAAAATAAAGTTTAAATCGCTTCTCTTACTGTAATGCAGAAACATTTTCATCTAAGCTCACTTTAAATAAAATATATAAATTATATGCTTGCCCTGACAGCACTATTCATTACACTGTTAAAGAGCAGACACATTATCAATGGAAAACGAAAAAGTTAAGTAAACAATAATAAATTCACCTAAGTATTCCTCATCGAACTTTAAAAACTATTACAGTTGTCGAACTACCTTTTCAGAGAGGGAATTGAATAAATCTAAAACTGAATAATCCATGAATTTACAATGAAGCATACTTCTGAGTAAAAACAGTCTTTCACAGTTCGGTTAGAAAAGTTTATTCATAAGCAAGCTGCTGCTCCCTCGAAAAATGACAAATTCAGAAAGTTAGTCTCTTATGTCCTAAACGGATGGAAATCAACAGATAGAAATATCAAGCACAGACGCAGACCTTCTTTACAGAAAGTAGTGTGTTTACACCCAGGCCTTTATCGTGTATATCTCCCCTCCCCTCAGAGGAGGAACGCCCACTAGCACCCCATATGTGACTGAGGCCCGAGCCATGGAAACATTTCCTGGAAAAGGTTATAAGAACACGAGAGACTGGGAGAGTGATGGATTCCTGGCTCCTCAAACACTCTGGGGTTTCACTAATTCCCTGCTTCAATGCTTGCCATCGTCAGCCATCCAAAAGAGATGCAGCATTCCTAAGGCAAAAGAACACTCTGATTTCTGTGATTGATACAATCACAGCCAGCTCGTTTCTATATACATGTGCAGAAATATTTTTTTTTAATTTCGCCATAATCGAAATAAGGTATTTTAAAATTCTGGGTGGGTGGGTCCGGACCCGACGGACCCACCCCGTGTGTGCGCCCCTGTGTTAAGTAACATCGCAGTGAATTTCTTAGGAAGCAGAACTTTCCACGATATAATTCAATATGATCATTTCTCACATATGTTAAGTAACCTCACAGTGAATTTCTTAGGAAGCAGAACTTACCACGATAAAACTTTCCACGATATAATTCAATATGATCATTTCTCACATATGTTAAGTGACCTCACAGTGAATTTCTTAGGAAGCAGAACTTCCCACGATATAATTCAATATGATCATTTGTCACATATGCCTCACAATGAATTTCTTAGCAAGCAGAACTTTCCCCGATAAAAGAGTGTTCCTTTCACATGACTCTCCTCATAGGCACCGCCTACTCGCAAACTCCAAAGCAGCTCTGAACCAATCGCGTGAAATGTGTTCATTCACTTGTGAAATACGCCACCTGGGCAGCACACGCTATTGGAATGTTATGCTCAATAAAGAAATTAGCAAACAGTGTTTCGGCCTTCGTTACGGATTCAGAATCATCAACTTTAAAGAAACAATTAACTGTACTTGAGTTTTCAAATCCAGCAGCAAGTTTCTGATGCTTCGGCCCAGCAGTAGTGATTTTTCACGACCGCCATGCGCTACTGAATCACTGCTACAAACAATACACAGTGCACTACTAGATGTTTTTCCTTTTTCCAAACACGGCCATTTTGCACCATATTTCGGTAACAACTTCTAATTTCTTATTCCTTTTCTTTTAGAAATTAACTCAGACATCATTATTATAAGCAGAGAACACGAATTAAGAAGAGCTACTTCTCAGTTACGAAAAAAACAACAACCGCATTTTTTTTTATTGCCGATCAGTACTTTCCAACGTTGGTACTTTCATAGAAATATCGGACAGACTCCAGAATTTTCAGAGTGGTTGGCATCTTTACGTGTATGCACATGTGATCGGCTCCACCGGTGTTTCATACACGCCCCGATACACTCGCCACGGCGCCACAAGCAGAGACACTCGGACCCCCTGACGCAACACCATACATTCGGACGGCGGAAACTCCTAGAACGACGGAGGGACAGATCCCTCTGAAACGTGCATGTAGGAGGAAGATACTCCTTCGGAGGAGACCCAGTGACATTGTCACCCCACGTATGACATCAGAGGAGGCAACGGCGGAGAGCAACAGGCTTCTCTAAAAACGAGGAAGCCTCCCCGCCGCAACCAAACACACTGAACCGCAGACACCTACTCCGCCAAAACTTACACACAGGAAAACGGGCAGTTCACCATGTCTTCACAAAAAGAGCCACTTAGGAAATTGCAAGAGAGGGACGCCATAATGTGCCCTCTCTTGCAGTTTCCTAAGTGGCGACGACCTCTCTCGCACTACGAAGTTTGTTGCCCTGCAACACCAACACAGATGTTTCCCCTTGCCACATGTATGATACATGGATTCGGTTCCACGAGTGTTTCACTCGCGCCCCGAAACGCAGACCACGGTTCCACAGATGCCAACAGTCACTCCCTAGACAAACTGGTCACGTTGAAAACTCAAAATGACCTAAACATACCCAGCAGCAGGATGACCTAGTTCGGCGAGCCCAACCCAGCTGAACCCGTAACGAACCCTCCTTCAGAGGTGACTCGGTGGTGTTGACACCGATGAAGTGATCTCACCAGCAGAGGTGTCGGGGAGGAAAACTCGTTACTCGTAACGGGGACGCCCCACCCTACAGAACACACACAGCGTCGGCACATACCAAGCATTACACACACATACCTAGGGCGCGCTAACACCGTTTCCAACAGCACGGAACCACCCTTCCGCCAGCCTGCAACGAAAGACAGCCGCCCCGGTGGCGCAGTGGTCTAAGCGATGGCCTCTGATCATTCGTCCGAACGGGGTCCGGGTTCGAATCCCGGTGAGGCATGGATGTTGTGTTTGTCTTACGGCACTGGCTCTCTCCCTTCCCTGGAACCAGTGACCCTAAATTAGGGATGGGTGACTGCTTATAGCCCATTGAGTTGCTCACGGTGGTCGTTAAACCTCCAATAAAAAAAAACAACGAAAGACAACAAATAGTGCCCTCTTAGCGGGATTTCGGAGGCATACCTCCTTACGCCCTGCCGAGTGGCACCATTAGCGAACAAGGTCAAACTCCAAACAAACTATTGCAACATACAACTACATTCACTTCAGTAGTTCAGGATTCTAACTCAGGGCATTTGGGGAAACACGAATTTCCGAATGGAAGAAATACCTCTCCCTACTGCCCGTAACAATCGAAGGCCAAAAACACCAACGGTCTCTGAAGACACGGTCAGAAAGAGTGCGTGTATCAATCGCTACACGGTCCCTAAGTTCGCACTTGACCTCTCAGATTTTAAGGGAGAGAATCCTGAATTACTTCCAGTACAATGCAAGACTCAGTTCCTTTCCCTCCAAATCTCATAAGTAACCTCAGTAGCGTTTATCGGCCAAACATCCCTGCCCCGCGCCGGTGGGAGATACTGGAAGATGTGCCGTGGTGCAAAGTCTGGGGGACCGGTTACTTGCCCAGTCCGGCTTGTCTGCAAACTTCCTGCGCTTTACTACAGGTCCAGAAGAAATGAACCCTATCCTCAAATGTTAACACAAGACAGGCACCTATTAGAAGAGGCGCCATTCCTAGGGTGAAGACGCTTAAACAAAAGATGGATGCATATAAAACAATACGCAGATATGCCCATCCTCCATGACCTTTAGAAACTCACCGTACGGGTCTTTTTTTTTTTTTTTGGACTTAAACTTGTGTTTGAAAATGACCACCATGGGCTTTAAGCAGTTGCCCCTTCCTAATTTAGGGCCATTGGTTCTAGGGAAGGGAAAGAGCCAGCACCGTAAGACAAACACAACATTCATGCCTCACCAGGATTCGAACCCATCTCGTACGAATGTTCAGAAGTCATCGCTTCGACCACTGCGACTTTTATTCTTCCATTACTTTGTCTTAAAATATAGGCTTCAACATCAAATCTTCGGTAGAATTTCATTCTATATATATGTATTTGGAGGATTTTCACATTGGATTTTTTTTTTGATTGGAGGTTTAACGACCACCGTGAGCAACTCAATGGGCTATAAGCAGTCGCCCGTCCCTAATTTAGGGTCACTGGTTCCAGGGAAGGGAGAGAGCCAGTGCCGTAAGACAAACAAACATCCATGCCTCACCGCGATTCGAACCCGGACCCCGTTCGGACGAATGATCAGAGGCCATCGCTTAGACCACTGCGCCACCGGGGCGGCGGTGTAAGGTTAACGCGCTCGGCTAGATATCGAGAGATCAGGGACTAGATTCCCCAGCAGTGACCGAATAAAATTTTTTTCGGTTGCTGTGTTAAAACGTGGAAAGAGCGATGTCTTTGTTTATACACTGACACCACGTATTTGGAGGATTTTCACACAATTTCATTTATTTATTTGTTGAACTAAACAGATATATGCTTTTTTTTTTTTTTGATTGGAGGTTTAACGGCCACCGTGAGGCAACTCAATGGGCAATAAGCAGTCTCCTGTCCCTACTGGTTCCAGGGAAGGGAGAGAGCCAGTGCCATAAGACAAACACAACATCTATGCCTCCCCGGTATTCGAACCCGGACCCCTTCCGGATGAATGGTTATAAGTCATCGCTTACACCACTGCGCCAGATATATGCTTGTCTTGAGTTTATCACATTGTTCATACTTGCCGTCAGTTATTAATAAGTGTCTAGCTCAGAAACAAACACTTTAAAATAGTTTTACCAAGTATTGTCATTTCACCAAAATGCTAGTCATATTATTTGAAGTGAATCACAAAATTTCTCTCTTGATTTGGTTTTAACAGTGCGAGCTTATTACGAAAACTAGCTATATGACTGTAAAGATTACAGATATTTTGGCTATTTCCTTGCAGAGTAATATTTAGCATGTTCAAGTGCTGTGTGATATCAGTTAGGAAAACTAGTGAGCTAAGTGACATGCCAGAGATATTCAGTTATTTATTTTTTATTGGAGGTTTAACGACCACCATGAGCAACTCAACGGGCTATAAGCAGTAGCCCGTCTCCAATTTAGGGTCACCGGTTCCATGGAAGGGAGAGAGCCAGTGCCGTAAGACAAACACAACATCCATGCCTCACCGGGATTCGAACCCGGACCCCTTACGGACGAATGATCAGAGGCCAGCGCCTTAGACCACTGCACCACCGGGGCGGCTAGATATTCAGTTAGATCTGTATTATATTTCATTTCTTCCAATAAAGAGAATATGAAAAGTTTTGCCCGAAGTTAGAAAAATCTCACTATACATTTGCCAGCACTCAAACATCAGATTCGATTGTGCAGAAGCAAGTCACCATAATCAACATTAAGTTCATCTAATTGTGAATTTTATGTGTTAAGGTGGATCCAACTAGAACACTTTGCCCCATGTTTCCAATGGTAAAAATTTCTGCAGACATTTTTTAAACAATTAACACATTCCCATGGATGAAAAATTGCTCATTGATATCATCATCATCATCATTGTCAACCATTATCAATCCACTGCTGGACGAAGGTCTCCCCAAGTTTCCTCCACAACGGTCTGTCTTGTGCCAGTCTCCTCCATGTCACTCCCGCATATTTACGAATTTCATCCACCTATCTCCCATGTGGTCTTTTTCTGGGTCTTTTCCCTGTCCCTTGGAATCCAATCTAAAATTTCGGCTGTCCATCTATGGTCTGTCCTTCTGGCAGTATGTCCAGCCCATTGCCATTTCAGGGATTTAACTCTGATCATGATGTCTTCCACTCTCGTCATTTTTCGGATCCACGAGTTCCTCTTCTTATCTCTCCTGGTTATACCAAGCATGCACCTCTCCATGCTTCTTTGAGTTGTCTGCAGCCTTGTATGTCTCTTTAGTTAAGGTCCACGTCTCTGCACCATACGTAAGCACTGGAAGGATGCATTGATCAAACACTTTTCTTTTAAGACATAACGGCATATTGCTCTTGAAAATTATGCTGTTTCTTCCAAAGCTCTCCAGGCAAGTTTTGTACGCTGATTAATTTCTTCATCAATGTGACCCTCACTTGATATCTGCTGTCCAAGATAAACATACGTATCTGTTATCTCCAGTTTTTCTCCATCAATTGATAAATCTTCATTTCTTGTAAAAGCATTGAACATCACTTTTGTCTTCTGAAAGTTCATTTTTAATCCCACTTCTTTACTCTTGTCAGCAAGTTCCTGGGTCATACTCTGCAGCTCTGATGGGGTAGTTGCAAAAATGACTACGTCATCAGCAAAACGAAGGTGGGTTAGATAATCTCCATTAATCTTTATCCCTTTGTTTTCCCAGTTCAGTGATTGAAAGACATTTTCCAATGTGGCATTAAAGAGCTTCGGAGATATGGTGTCACCTTGTCTCACTCCCTTTCCAATTTTTATGTGTGTTGTATTTTCAAACAGCCGAATCTTTGCACTTGCATTTTCATAGATGTTATTAATAATATTAATGTATGCATCTTCAATACCGCAGGATTTCAGAGCCGTGGTAACTGCTGATGGTTTCACCGAATCAAAGGCTTTTTCATAATCGATAAAAGCCATGCACAATGGAAGTTCATATTCCCTCGCTCTTTCAATTAGTTCTCTCAGTACGTGGATATGATCTATTGTGCTGTAGCCACTCCTGAATCCAGCTTGTTCTCTCGGTTGAGCCATGTCCAGTGTTACCTTCAAGCGGTGTGAAAGAACTTTAGTGAAGATTTTATAAACCACTGATAGGAGGCTGATAGGTCTGTAGTTCCTGAGATCCTCAATGTTACCTTTTTTATGTAGCAGGATCATTGTAGCATTGTTCCAATCCTCAGGAATCTTCCCTTCATTAAGGCATCGAGTGAAAATTTGGGCGAGTACTGTTTCAATTTCTCCACTTGCTTCTTGTATGATGTCTATAGTAATTCCATCTTCTCCTGGAGCTTTCCCCGCTTCATGTTCTTGATTGCATGAGCAACTTCTGCTGGGAGGACTGGAAGAACTCTGGTACCTTTCATGATGTCTGGAGTACATGTATCATCCTTTTCATATAGTTTGGAGTAGAAATCTTTCACTCTTGTCAAAATTTCGCCTCTATTTCTTGTTATAGAACCATCTTCTTTTCTCAGAGCCATAATCTGTTTTCTTCCCTTACTGAGATGTCCCTTTGCTATCTTTAGGCTTTGGTTGTTTTCAATTGCTTTCCTTACTAGTTCACAGTTGAATTTTCTTACGTCTTCAGTGATACTTTTTCTTACTGTCTTGCATAGCTCTATATATTCCACTTTGGAAGTCACATCTTCTTTAGTTGTCCTCATCTCTCTTCTTTTTTGCATCAACATTTTGGTTTTTCCTGATAATTTGTTTACATGCAACTTGTTCTTAGACCCAGCTAATTTTGTAGCTGTTTCCATAAGAGCTTTGGTTACTTTTCTGTTAACTTCAGAAATATCCACTTCTTCCGATGTTAGGCCTTCCAAAGCAGAGAATCTGTTCTTCAGTTCCAACTTGAAAGTATTATGGTGTTTTTTAAGGTTGGTTATGTCAATACATTTTGTTTGTCTTATGAGCTTGCCACGTTCCAGTTTAGTGTTGAGGTGCATCTTACATCTCACCAATCTATGGTCACTACCTGTGTTGAACTTGTTTAGCACACTGCAGTCTTCGATGACGAATTTTTTGTTACACATAATAAAATCAATTTCACTTGTCGTCCCAATTGGATGTCTCCATGTCCATTTCCTGTGTGGCTTTTTCTTGAAAAAGGAGTTCAAGATGAAAATCCTTCTGCCTCTGCAAACTCAACGAGAGTATTTCCACGCTGGTTTCTGTTGCCGTGACCGAATTTACCTACTGAAGTTTCATTCTGTTGCCGGTGCCCTATTTTTGCATTGAAATCTCCCATAATTATCTTCAAGTGCTGCTTACCTTTATTATTTAGATGACCAATTTCCTCATAAAATTCTTCAATTTCTTCTTCAGGATGACTTGTGGTGGGTGCATAAGTTTGAATAATCTGAACCTGGTATCTTCTCGATAGTTGGATAACGAGTCGTGCAGCTCTGTCAGAGGAACTTTCAACTTCTACCACTTTATCCTTCAGTTTCTTGTTTATTATAAATCCAACACCACTAGTTCTGCCAGTATCTGTCCCACGATAATAGAAGAGATGTCCACTTTTCAGTTCAATGAGATCTTCTCCTTTTCTCCTTACCTCACTCAGCCCGACGATGTCCCACTTGATCCTTTGTAGTTCCTCTTCCAATTCAAGAAGCCTTGAATCAGAAGATAGGGAGCGTCCGTTGTAGGTAGCCAAGGTCAGCATCAAATGGCAGCCTAGTCCGGTCCTCCGGGGATTCTTAGCACCCTCTGCCTTGGCCAGGTACATTCCAGCTGCCGGAGACTGAGGGCCAAGATTTAAGTTGTAGAGTCATTTTGGAGGTGTTTGGCCATAACTCACCACGCTGGCCAAGCGGGTTGGTGAGTGTGGGATAGCATTTCCTCTGATCCCGATGGTATAGTTATACCGCTATTTGCGGTCGTCAGAGCCCTTTAGTGGGAACAGGATGCACCACGAGAAGGCGGGGTTGACATTTGTCAAGGAGAGGCTGTGATGTTACGCATCACCTGACCTTAATTGATATAAGTAACTTTATATTATAGATTGGTACACTTAATATTTTCTAAAACTTAACCATAATTATGTTAAGAATTAATAGCTTTTTCTTTGCTGGTGTTGAGACGTGCTAATAGATGGTGCCACATGCACACGTGACTTGCTAAATACAATCACATGACACTTCTTTTTCAATAATTTTCAGAATGAAACCAAAATTTGTTTCTATCCACTTAGATTAACTTTTCTGAAAATGTGAGAACTGTAGGTACTGCTGATTTTTAATTCCAAAATGAACCAGCAAAGTTTGCTCTGCAACATTTTCAGCTTTTTTTTTTTTTTTTTTTTTTGATTGGAGGTTTAACGACCACCGTGAGCAACTCAATGGGCTATAAGCAGTCGCCCGTCCCCAATTTAGGGTCACTGGTTCCAGGGAAGGGAGAGAGCCAGTGCCGTAAGACAAACACAACATCCATGCCTCACCGGGATTCGAACCCGGACCCCTTTGGGACGAATGATCAGAGGCCATGGCTTAGACCACTATGCCACCGGGGCGGCCCTCAAATCATTCTAGGATATCGTAAGAATACTCAAATTTTGATTTCATTCCAAAAAAATTAATGAGGGGTGGGGGGGGGGGAAGCAATGCAATCGCATTTAGCAGGATGTACATGCAGTGCCATCTATTTGAATGCCTCAACACCAGCAAAGGAAAAGTTATCGATTCTTAATATAATTATGGTTAAGTTTTAGCAGGTATTAAGTATATCATCAACCATAGGTACAATTCCAGTAGGTGTCTGTGGCTATTTTAACTATATTGTCCCATTGAAGTCTATTAATTGCAGAGTGGCTCAGTTCTTGAAGCATTCTACTGCACCAGTCTTTTATGCCCACACATGGTGAGGGCGTCCTGTTGCATTTCTTCCATTCGTTAAGCATAACACCATCTTTTTCAGTCATTTTTCAGATGTGTCCAAAGAGTCTTAGTTTTCACTATATGATTTTTTTGGAACAGGGCCTTTTTTAGTTGTATTTTTCTGTACACTTCATTTCTTATCCTCTGGGTCCATCCGATTAGTAAAATTTTACGATAGCACTTTCAAGATCAAGTGTCCTTCTCTCCGATTCCTTTACCAATGACCAAGTCTCGCATCCATATAGCATTCTGCTGAAGATGTGTGTCTTGAGAATGTTTAACTTAGTTGTGAGGCTAATAGGTCTGCTCTTCCAAATTTTATCCATGGCTTTTAAGTGTTATAGCCTTTGCAATTCTAATTAAAATCTCTTTTTTGCTGTTAAGGATACTAAGCTATAATATAAAGTCATTTTTTTTTCAATTAGCAAATGTTCATCTATTGGGAACATAAAGCAAAGTTTTAGATGGATCCACCTTAGGAGTACAGTTTTGATCACTAATTAAATTTGTTATTTTTACAACCTTGTCTGTTGTATTTGACAGTCCCAACAAATACCCACATAATGCTTGTTGATGTACAATGCAATGTAAAATTTCTTTTGGCTGGGGTTTAATGACCACTGTGAGCAACTCAGTGGGCTATAAGCAGTCACATGTCCCTAATTTAGGGTTACTGGTTCCAGTGACAGGTAAGAAAAACACAACTTCCATGCCTCATTGGGATTTGAACTTGGACCAATCTTGGACAAATCATCATAAACTAGAGCTTAGACCACTGCACCACTGGGGCAGCTGTAACATTTCACATTGGATTCTATCTATTTTCGGTCAACAATTAAAATTTGGTTCTCTTCGTTTGCGGGCCACATAATTTTGTTATGGGTTACAGCACTGATCTACAGCAAGAATCTGAATTGTGCTTTAATTTTAAATGAATTATATTAGTAACAAAAGATACACAACACTTTCAGATAAAGAAATAACTTGGCAAAATAAAAAATAATAATCCCACTGTGGATATGTGATGTGAAGCAGGGAAAGAAAGCCTACTGCAATGGATTTAATTAATATCAAACGAGTCAACTCATTGTAAAGTCAAAATTAAAAGTCATTTGATTGGTATCTGCATTTTTCTATGCAGTGTGTGTATTGAATTAAACTGTAATGCCAGACTGAAGAAAGCAACACAAGGGGGAAAAAAAAACAACAACCTTTATTTACAAAACAAAAGTCAAAATGGAAATTTTTCATAAAGAAACCATTGGTGGAACGCTGAAACCAAATGATCTGGCCACAGCAGCAAGGTCTAAAGTTTTTACGTTGTACACTTTTTTCATATGATGAGATTTATATGCTCTGATGTATCCTTTGAAAGCTTCTTTGGCTGACATATGAAGGTAGTAGTTCCGACTGATCAACTTCTCAAGCTAAAAAAGAAAACACAAAAGCGAATCAATCAGACAGCATTGTAAGGTGACTTCATTTGTATAAAACATCATAATTTTATCTAAAAAAAGAAGTTACAACATGCTTTTAAATCCTGTAATGCTTTCACAAAAATAAAATTCAAAGATAAAGAAAAACTATGACACAAAAGTAAACATTCCAAGGAATTACTAAATTCATAGGATACATCAAAAACAAGAAACAATTTTCGTAAGTGTAACTATACATAACATGCCATTTTCGCTTTTATTCAGAAACAGATATAGTTTCAGTTTTTACATCCATTTACTTGCTTTGACTAAATTTGTTTCCAGTATTACTGAACTTTGCCATGGCAATTAACTTACACAAGGTTCCCATTTCTTTTCCACCACAGAAAGTACTTTCTACGGATTTTTAAAGGGCCCTGAAAAATTTTAAGGACCTTACCAATGGTATACACTACAATGGCATTCACAGAAATATACTTCTACATATGACTTAACCATGAAAACTGAAGTATGCTGATGAAATTTGCAATAATTTTCCATATAATTTAATTTTGTGGATGTAATAAATTATAATTTATGTAATTTAAAAGACAGTTCTGCTGGTCAATTTTTTTTCTATCTGACAGCAAGGAGTATGCAAATTGTAGAAGTGTTAAAATTTGAGTCCAAGATTTGAATTCTGCACCATATCATCTTTTAAACTGCAACACCAAAGTCAAAAGCACATGTTCAATTTAATTCATTTTGCTGAGCCAAAAAACCAGTATTACAAAAATATGAACTGAAACAAAGCACAGCAAGGAAGTAGGGGGAGAAGGCCAGACAGGGTCCCATGCTCCCTAAACAAATTTCACACCGAGGTCAAGAGTTGAAGTTACAAAATATTCAAAGTTTCACACACACACACACAGAGAGAGAGAGAGAGAGAGAGAGAGAGAGAGAGAGAGAGAGAGAGAGAGAGAGAGAGAGAGAGAGAGAGAGAGAGAGAGAGAGAGAGAGAGAGAGAAAGGTAACAATATATAAAAAGATGATAAACACTACAGGTAATACCACTGAAAATCAATTTACATAAAGATATACAAGTCATAGTAATAGCCATAGTCCCCCTCCACTGCAATCATCAATTTGAGGAGCCACAATTCATTATGAAGTTTTTTTGTTTTTTTAAATAGGTTAAAGTTATTTAAAGAAGTCAGTTCCATTGATAATGAGTTCTAGTAGTGTGGGCCAATGTAATTTATACTGTGCTTCACGGTCTCCATCTTTGGATGAATAGGCCGAATATGTGATTTAGTGCGTGTGTCATGCGAGTGTATCTGTGGTACAATTTGTATGATGTCAGTGTATAAATTATTCTTAATTTGCCTGAACATAATTTTCTCAATATTAAAGTAATAAAGTTGGTTAATCGTAATCTTATAATATGTTTTGAAGAATTTGAAGTTTTTGAAATTATATTTAGTTGTCTGTCCCCACAATAGGATAGCAAAATTAATATGAGTCTGAAACATGGTATAATATAATTGAATTAGTGTTTTATAGGAAATGTTTGTGAATACCGAGCTGATAACTCTAATGTTTTTAGAGAGTTTGAGAAGAAGAGAGTCCACGTGTTGGTTCCACCTAAGGTCCCTAATTTAAGGTAATCCCCAAGTAAAGTAAGGAATTAACCTCTTCTATATTTGTGCCATTAATAGTTAATGTGATAGAATGGGGTTGTGAAATATTTTGTTTTGGTTGTATTTATTATAAGTTCATTGGAATTTAGCTAATCTGAGATATTATTTAGTTGAGTATCGATATTCAAAATAGTGTCAATTGTTAAATTAAATGAGGTGAGGATGGTTATGTTGTCAGCATAGAGAAGAAGATCAATATCACTTACGGAAGTAAAGATATCATTAATAAATATACTGAAAAGTAGAGGTCCCATAATTGAACCTGTGGAACACCAGTTGGTATGAATTCAAGATAGGATTGATGTTGGTTAATTTGAGTATATTGTTGCCTATCTGATAATGTTAATTTTTCCTTATTCAGGGTTCCTACTCAAAAGTAATAAAAAAATTCCCTGACATTTCCAGGTTCTCCAGGTGGGTTTTAAAGTTTTCCAGAGTGGCATGTTGCAAAGAATTGTTACATTTCATTCCATTCCATTCATTTTTCTCACCAAAGCACACACTTGTAAATTCTTTATGTAATTTGTCTTTATAAAATTACCTGCTTTTCATTAATAACAACTGTGCACATTATTTTCTGTACCAAAGTTCCGTGAACTTCTGTGAATACTACCCACACGGAATTTGTAAATACATTCCAATAGAAACAGGTCATATGTAAGAAAAAATCTGTCAGTTGAATAGCTTCAGTTTTCCTATAACACAATGCAGCTAAGCTTAATGATGGAATGGCTCTGTTCAAAGAAACATGTTTCACGAGAACCAACAGACAAAGGACTTTGATCCATCATTTGGTTGGTTCTCTTGTGAAGCGTTTCTTCAAGCAGGAGCCACTGTGCCTAATTGCTCCATGTTACAACAACTGCCTGCAGAAATTGAACAAAAGCTTAATAACTGGCAATTTTAAAAATTCAATTTTGCATCTTTTGTTAAAGAATAAAGGAAATACTTAATATAACAGAAAGTAAGATTTACCAAATTCTAGGCAGGCAGTAATTGCAAGCAAAAGTTTGAAATCTTGATTTCTCCCTGAGTTTTTCCTGATTTTTAGAACCATTTTCAAATTCCCAGAGAATTCCAGGTTTTCCCTGTTTTCCAGGTTGAGTGGGAATCCTGTTATTCCTATAGTGTGTAGTAAGATATTATGATTTATGATATCAAAAGCTTTGGATAGGTCTAAAAATAAAGTGATGGTATGTAAGTTGAGTTTAAAATTATGTTGTAGATATAATAAGGCTGATTCTGTTGACTTACCAGATTGAAAACCATGTTGATTTGGATGGATAATATTTAGATTATGAATGTACAAGATTAATCTATTATAAATCAATCTCTCCAAAATTTTAGCAAAAATTGATAATTGTCTATAGGGCGGTAGTTGTTTGCATCGTTTATTGATCCAGATTTGTATTTTGAGATTATTTTTGTTATTTTAAGTAGATCAGGAAATTCACCTGATTGGAATATATCATTAAATACAAACAATAGAAGATTGTGAATGAGATAGCAACATTTTTTATAATAAATGGTTGAAGATCATCATATCCAGGGCCAGAACTAGAATTTATGTGGTTAAGTTCTTCTAATAGTTCCGTTTCAGTAATTTCAATAAGATGAAAAGTATTAGATCTGTGTGTGCTCCCTAGGTAATTAGTGAATGGAATTTTTGGGGTAATAAAATTATTTTTCAGTGTTTGTGGAAATAAAGTAAAAATTTCATTTAATGCATTTGTAATATCTTGTTTGTCAGTAAGCTTATAAAGTTATAAGCTTTTTTTTTTTTTGATTTGAGGTTTAATGACCACCATGAGCAACTCAATGGGCTATAAAGCAGACGCTCGTCCCTAATTTAGGGTCACTGCCTCCAGGGAAGGGGGAGAGCCAGTGCCGTAAGACAAACACAACATCCATGCCTCACCGGGATTCGAACCCGGACCTCTTTCGGACGAATGATCAGAGGCCATCGCTTAGACCACTACAGTTAGATCTGTATTTTTACTCATTAGCAAGTTTAAATGTTTTCATATTAATTTTGGAAAGTTATGTGAAAATATGCCGAGATAGCAATTATGCTTAGTGTACCGAATATCAATATTAAGTTTATTACAAAAACACTTAAACATTTTGAAATCCTGTGGTAGTTTACTTTTTATGAATTTTGAAAGGAGTTTTTTTATTATTATTATTCTTTTTAATAAAGCATTGGTAATCCATCGCTCACAAATTTTTTTCCCCCCGTTTATGTTGTTTTAGAATTTTTGGAAAAGATTGATTATAAAAGTTGTGGTGTAATAGTTGTGATGAACGACTCGTAATTTTTATTTGCAGAGCCGTGAACCAAAATAGTGCTCCAGGTAATGTTAGCTAATTTAATTTAAAAACTTTCCATATTTGTATTATTAATTTATCTAAAAATGTAGTAGTCTTTAGGTGTAGTAGTTTGTTGTTTCAGAGGGTAAATTGTAAACATAGGGAGGTGATCACAAAAATCATACTTCAAGGCCCCTGAAATAGTAGTCTCAATTAGTACATTTGTGATAAGAGATTTCAATCAATGTCTGTGAGGTAGGAGTTATACGAGTTGGGACTGAAATCATATTTTTGTGTACAGACGCATTCAGTGATTGTAAAAGTTGAATAAAGTGATTGGTGTTTTGTAAGATGATTTATAATTTGCACTCAATTCCCTCATGGTATAATAGAATAATTGTTATTTACATCTACCAAAAGAAGAAATACAAAAGTGAAACACAGGGTGGCCTAAAAGTTACGCAACCCATTAATAAACTATACTTAACATAGCTGTGTGTTACAATGTAGAGCTAACAAAAAGCTAAGTATGTACATGGCATGCACTGTAAGAAACGATTACCTCACAACAGATGGCGAAAATGACCTCCATCTGCAGCTATGCAGGCCTCACCACATTTCATAATGTTTGTTGCAACCTTTCAGATGGTCTTTGTGCTGATGCTGGAGACATGGTCCTTGATGTTGTCTTAGTTTGGAGAGTGTTGTCCTTGTACATTTTTTTTTTTTTTTTTTTTTTGAGATGACTCTCAGAGATAAAAGTCTGGAGGATACAGGTCAGGTGATCTATGCAGCCACAGTTCTCGAGAAATTATGAGCTCACTAACATCTAACAACAAAGTGAATGGCTGAACGCTGTCCTGGTAACGATCAGCTGTCACCGTTTTTGTGAAAAAATTGGACCTACTATTCTTTTCAGGGAAATAGCACACTGGACTCAAATGTTTTGGGAATGTAATGGGCTCTCATGAAAAAGGTGCAGGTTTTCAGAACTCCAGAACTTGTTATTCTGACTGTCAATGCACTGACTTAGATAGAACTACATTTCATCAGAAGTAAAAACTTAATTCAACATGTGAAGACAGTTGTGGACAAAACACATAAACCATCAGTAGTATTGAAGTCTTTTCTCTTTATTAGGTTCTTGCAGTTAATCTGTTAGGGATGCAGACTTAGCTTCTTTGTTGCTCAGTGAACACACACACACAACCACTAAGTTGTTCTCTGAGATTCAGAGGTTAGCTCCACAAAGAAATACAAACTACCATATAATTCTTTAACAGATTATTTACTTATGTTGCCATATCAAACTTCTCCACTTAAAGTGATCTTCACACACAACTCGGGCTTCACTGACATCCACCACACGACATACTCAAGACCTACCTTCTATACTTCATACTCAATCTTTTTCTCATGCAGAAACACCTGAATCTGATCCTCTCATGACTTCCTTGGCTTTCCTCCCTGCCACTTGGGCTAAAAAAAAATTTCTTATCTCATGAACACTCCCGTAAGATATTCTGGTTTGTTTGGAAACATTTTGAACTGACCTTTGTGGTGAACGCATGGACTGATGGACAGCGTTGTTAAATGAAAATAGGACAAAACAATGAACGAGGGGGCCAAGTCAGGACGCCAAAAGAAAATTATTGACAATGCAATGGAGGCACACAAGAACTGAAGAACTATGAACTGTTGTTGTCTCTGGAAATGTACTGCTGAAAGTTATTATACAAGTATTCTGGAATTTCTTAAGCATGGCAGAATGAAAGAAAAAGTCTTTAGAAGTCAGCCACTGTTACAACTTGCAATAATGGGAATATGAAGGTTTACAATAACTGTACATAGCATTGAATCTCTTTAATCTATGTCCTTGCAAATTTTACATATGCATATTGAATAAGAAATTTTATAAAGGTGGTCCAAAAACCAACCGAGTGAAGGAAACATGGCTTCGTGAGAGGTAGGAAAGCCAAGGATGACATACACTGAAGCCCCCAAAAAACTGGGATACCTTTTTAATACCGTGACGGTGCTCCTCACGATTGGATAATGGCAGCAACATGACGTGGCACAACTCCACGAGCTCTCAGTAGTATTGTCGAGATAGTGCATACCATGCTTCCTGAAGAGCATCCTGCAATTCCATAATACTTGCCGATGGAGGATTCCTGGCATTAACAGTATGTTGAACAGCATCCCAAACGTGTTTGATGGAGTTTAAATCTGGCGAATGAGGGGGCCAAGTCAGGATGCTAAACTCCATGGAATGTTCCTCCTGCCCTAATCCGGCGACTGTGGAACGTGTGCGGCGGCATATTGTTGTGTTGAAAGACGTTATTATTATTTATTTTTTTGATTGAATTTTTAACGACCACCGTGAGCAACTCAATGGGCTATAAGCAGTCGCCCGTCCCTAATTTAGGGTCACTGGTTCCAGGGAAGGGAGAGAGCCAGTGCCATTAGACAAAACACAACATCCACGCCACACCGGGATTCAAACCCGGACCCCATTCGGACGAATGATCAGAGGCCATCGCTTAGACCACTGCGCCACCGGGGCGGCTTGAAAGAGGTTACACCCGTCGGAGTGGCTGCATGACATTGAATGGGTGCAAATGATCCCCAAGGATTGTTACCTAGTGTCCACTGATCAGAGTGGTCTGCAGATGCATGAGGGTTCCTAATGCATGCCAGCTGAAAACACCCCACACCACAACATAGCCACCCCAACCTCCACTGTCCCTTGTAGGCAATGGGGATCCATTGCCTCATTGGGTTGTTGCTACACCCAGAGTTTGCATCCAATGGCTGTGTTCTTAAGTCCAGGCAAGGATCATTGGATCAGCAATGACAACGGGGGGGGATTGACTCCAGAATCCCATGGAACACAGAGAATGTTGTACTAACTGAAAGCTGATGCTACTACTGGCCCCAGCATTGAATTGCGCTGTGATTTGCAGCAATGTTGCACACCAGACAGATGTTACGATGCATGCCAGACATCGATGTCCATGATCATCCAGTGCTTTTTTACGGCCACACCAATCTTGCACCCTGGACGTTCCACTGGAGAGTTTGTGTAGTCCAGGTATACCCCTGAAAATGTAGCCTGTGCAAATCCAAATTTCGTGGTAATTTCTGAAATGGAGTGACACATCTTCTGGGCGCAGATTATCATACCACGTTCCAAATCGCTTAAATCCTGATGTGCTGCCATCTGAACTGTGAATGCTACTACTTGGGCTTACAAAGATATCTGCCTCTGTGCATACCTGCCAACATTGGCAAGAGCCTTGTAACTAGTATTATTGCGCAGCATACATAGACACAGGAGAGTGGGAACGTCAGGGAGGGGAGGGCGATTACGGGAGAAATCTTTGCTCCGTCCGACTTCCGGTTTTGGAATTTTTCTCGTATTTTTAAGCTAAAAAGAAATACTTATGCAGTAAAATGTTATTTAACAAAAATACTGTACAGAAGTAACGTCGCAAGAAAAAAGAAATTACTATCACAGAAAAAATCTGAACTCCGTCGACTTTTGGTTTTTGAAAGTTTCAAAGATGGAATTCCGTTCTCCGAACACCCTCCCACCGTCACCACCAGCCCCCACCTCCTAATTTCTGTTTACTTGGGCATTGATTGCGTAGATGGACAAAATAATAATGAAAAAGGCGGAATTCCTCGAATTCGCGAAAGAATCTTATTCCTGAAGATTACGGGGAAATTTTTGCGGCGTCTAACTTCCGTTTTTGCAAATTGTTGCCTACAGTTTCAAGCTGAAATACAAACATTTGTACAATAAAATGATATTTAACAAGACTACTGGACAGAAAGGCAACATCGGGAGAAAAAACAATTATGATTACAGAATTTTTTTTTCTGTTTAACTACCGTTTTCGAAAGTTTTGAAGCACGAAATACCATTCCCAGATGAAAGACGACCCCTCTTCTTCCCTTCAAATTCTCTTCAGTTTTGCATCAATCTTGAGAATAATCTAAATGATGACACAAAAAAGCGGGATTCCGTGAATCCGCTTAACAATCTTATGTACACCATAAAAATAAGACATTTTTTTTTTAATGAAATTTCATAGAATCCGTAGTTTTGGCAGTGAGTTCCATAGTTACGTAGTCAGAAAACTAAATTCGTAGAAACTATGGACATTCCATAGTAGTTGGCAGGTATGTCTATATGTCTATGTATGCATCATTTGCAGAAGATACCCTTTATTGAATGGGTGTGACAGCATGTTATTGAAACACCCTTCCCAGTTTTTTTTTTGTTTTTTTTTGGCACCTCACTGTAGTATCTGTACCCGACATCAAATTTTTTTTTTTATGAGATATGTCAAAGCACATGCCTACCACCAACTTTAGAAAATTTAATGGAGTTGCTACGAAGTTTAAAGAGGGAAACCAAAATGCTATCAATGTAGCTAAACTCATTATGTAGCATTATTCACGTATCAAAAAAAAAAAAAAAAAAAAAAAAAAAGTTATTTCAAAGAATTTGCAAAAAGAAGAGATAAAACTTAGCATCTTGTCAAAAATATGGTGTTCTGCTCACCATTGTTCATTATCAGCAGCAATTGAAGAGTACAGCACAACAAAACTTAATTGTTACACACTTAAAAGACCCAAATTTTGTGACATTTACGGATAAATTGTTTCCAAGAATGCCCTTCCTCAAAAGGAAAACATCAGTTTGCATTTATTCATGCACTTTGCCCCCAAAAGGAAACAGTTGATACTTATTCATATCCCCTTCCCCCAAGGAAAACATCAGTTTACACTTATTTGTGCTCCCACACCCAAACTTTTTGGTCATGCTATGCCTGTGATGTCAAGATTTTTATATCGTATTTATTCATTTTGAAGAAGTTTGTGAACCTCTAAACAAATTGTTTACTATGTTAAAAAAGTAACAACAGAATGTAAGTTACATTGCTGTTGTTAGTCACAAGCCAGCATATCAAGAGCCTTCAAACCAAGGTTGGTATAGCCAATCTCTAGTTTGGGTTCATTAGTGATCTATGCTCTCATTGGCTCTTTCATTTGACATCACGGTGGAGGATCACAGCAGAAGCAATTTACAGCATTCATCTGATACTGTTGTGCACCTATGATAATAAGTGACTTTTAAAGTTTATATGAATAAAAGTTAAAATTCTTTTCCACATCACACAAATACTTAAAGAATTCAGAACTCCACTTCAGTGAATTCTTAACTAAGATATGTAAAAGAGTTACTTTTCACCATTTGTCACTTGCGATTCTGAAACAAAAAGGGGTGGAGAGCTGGAGATTTTTATGGAAGCAAATAAGAAATCCACATTAACAAAAAACAAACGAAAAACAACAATCTTGATTTATATATATATATATAAACTGAGAGAATACTTCATTAGGACCACTAACTGTTGGTTGGTTGGTTGGTCGATTGATTTTTATGGTGAAGGGCCATGTTTGGCCAAAGAGTGCCAGACACAAGACCACCAAAGAAAAATATTTAAAAAAAGTGGTATAGTAGTTAAAAGCAGGCTGATTCGGTAAAAGTGAAAAATGAGAATGATGAAAAGTGTAAAAAAGTCAATTTAAAAAAAAAAAAAAAATGAAAAAACTGCGAATGTATCACAGTGGTCATCTAAGAGCTTCTGCAGCGTAACTGCACCATCATCCAACAAAAGAGAATGAAAACAGTGAGAACGAACATCACGAAAATGCACAACTACATAAAACATGAGCGACAGTGTGTCAGCAGTCGCACAGCTCACACATTGGGGCAGTGTCGCCTTACAGCAAGAAGCGGTGGGTGAAACGACAATGCCCAATGAGCAGACGAGCAAGCATAACTTCCTCACGATGGTTTGTTCGCAAACTAGAGGGCCATAGTCTGATCTGCGGTTTGATGGAGATAAGTTTGTTCCTGCCCTGTTGAGACCAGAAAGACTGCCACTCAGCCATGATGAATGTGTGGATGCCAGGACGAAAATCTCAGAGACATCCGCCGGCTTGTTACCCCGAATCCCAACATGGCCAGGAACCAAACAGAATCGGACCAGGAATCCAGCACCAGTCAAAGTCTGCAAGAGGCGACGAACATCACTGGTAACCAGAGAATCATCACCCTCCCAGAGAAGATAAAACTTTGACGACAGACTGGGAGGCAATACAAAGCACGGCGCAACGACGGGGGTCCAGACTGGATGTGATGCAAGGGGAGGAGCACCGCATGCATCCCTGCACACACAAACGCTGAGCCTACAACATCACTAGATTTCAAGCCATCAGTGAAGACAGACACAAAATTGGGATTGGAGCAAAAAGTGATTGGCAGAAAGCTGCTGGAAAACCTGTGCAGGCATGGGCCACACAGAGAGAGAAACAAGAAATTGCCTGAACTGGCTGCCAAGCGGGATCAATAAAAGCTTTGGACACACCAATCAACGACAGGTCAAGGTCGGCATCGCATGCCCCGTTCAACAGACGAATCCTTAAAGTGGGAAAACTAGAAGGGTTGGAAAACAAGCAAACATACTGTGGTTGGAAGACAGGAGCATGCAATACATGACCAGGAAGAGATTTCAGCTTGGTGAAGAACTCGAGAGACAGTTGCTGATGGTGAAGGCATAATAATGGCAGTTCGTTATACTCAGCATAAAGACTGTGCATTCCATTCATCACCAGGCTCTGCGTCTCTGATGCAAAGACGTAGAGCATGGTGATGAATCAGATCAAGAAGCTTTAAGACAAGGCCGGGCTGACCAGTACGTCACACAGCCGTAGTCCAACCTTGACCGGACAAGAGAGTGATAGATGCGAAGCACTGAGCACTGATCAGTGCCTACAACGTACCGGAGAGAGCCTTCAGGATACTCAATGAATGCATGCACTGCACCTTCAAAGATAGAATATGAGGTCAGAAGAAAGGGTTGAAAAAAAACAACATTTAATAATAATAAAAAAAAAAAGCCCAACCCGGGTGTTTTTTTATTATTATTGGATTTTGTTGGGGGTATGGGGTTTGGGGTTCTATTTGGTTTTCATATCCTTTCATTAAGATATCAAAGTTTAAATATTACTAATGGAAAATCCATGCAACTTACCTACTGGTTAACAAAAATCTCTTTTTTATGTAGTCTGTTGAATTTTTTTTTATTTAAATCTACACAAAGACTAAGATACTTTACATACCACTCACTGCAATCTATAAACCAATATTTGAACAAACTCTAAACCCTCATTAAACATTTCTGAGATGTTTAATTAAATTTGAGTAAAACTACAAATTTCAATATTTTTTTGTGACAAATTTACTGTTTGTTTTTTAAATATTTGTGGATCTTGACAAGTTTCTGTGCTTTATCAATACCTAAGCGATTGCAAAGTTTTGACCAGACTAGTCCGCAAGTAGAAAATATCCTTTCTACTGCGGATGAACTGGCTGGACAACCACATAGACTTGACATATAAGAGCAGAAATCTTTCAGGTTTCCAGCTCTGGTCACACTTGCATGTCGCCCCATCAGCTGCCACCATTTGGCAGCACTGAAGTTTTGCCCAACATCATTTACAAACATAGACTTTGGATAGTACTTTGTGTCACATATTTTAAAACCCATTACAAAAATTATACATTCAGGTTTCCTTTCTAACACCCAGTTATCAGCAGTTTGTTCTTGCTCAGGGCTCATTCTCTTTCCCTGGTATTTTGGATTTATTAAGTTTGCCAAGTAGTGGCAAGGCTGAAGTGCTTGATCCACCCTTTTTTTATCACTGGTGTATACGGTTCAAAATCTGCGTTTTCCATAAGATCCTGCCACAGTTCCACTGCCTCAGAAATGTTTGTTTGTTCAGCCTGGAGAATGTAAAGTACTCTAGTAACCTCTTTTAGCATGTGTACTGCATCTTTGTAAATGGTTATATTCTCTAGAATTTTATTTATGTTTGGGGGAATTTGCAGATCATTTGAGTGCTCAGAGGTTTGAATTTCCACATACTTTAGATAGTTTTTCACATAAACATTTATGCAATCCATTTGTGAATTCCAACGCGTTGCATTTGGCAGTTGTGGCATAAGTCCACCCATTTCTTTCAACAATCCGTGGGTGGGGGGTGATGATTGCGGAAATACTTCTGCACCTCGACTAAGTGCTTCAAAACAGCTTTGTTCGTAATTTCCTCAGCTAGCAGATTGACATAATATGCAGAGCACCCATAAGTCACCAAGGTTTTGTATTCCAGTTCCAAGAGTTCTCTCATTTTTTCCATCTGATTTTCATTATCAGTACATACGGCAAACCCCCCCACCCCCAAGTGTAGTCTTGCAGTATTTAATTGCAATCTTGGCAATTTCCGCACAATACCCGAAGTTTTTTTATTACTCTCACAATCTATAGCACTTAAAAAAAAAAAAAAAAGAGCTTGTCCCAGTGTGAATGCTTGTTGCAATTATGGCATCATTATTAACATTTGACCACCCATCCAACATCAAAGTGATGCTACTATTGTTATCCTCAAGATGTTTTTTAAATGCATCATCAACTTCACCAGATACTGTGTCCAACAGTTTCCCTCCTAGATCAATACGACTCGGGCCAGAATAACCAGGGCGCAAACTTTCCACCATATCTTTTTATTCTGCAGTAGTTGCTGAATTAAAAGAAATGTTATTTCACATAAAAAAACCTGGCAATTTTTAAATCTAATGTAGATTTTTGATTATCTGTTGTTTTTACAGTAAAACCTGTCATCTGTTTTTGCCTTTTGGGCATACTTTCTGTGCCAAATTGTGTGATAGCATAGTCTCTTCTTGTATCAAATTGTGTGATAGCATAGAATTCCCAGGAGTTGCTGATGTGAAATTTGGATCCATTTCTGATGGGAAAATCTCTGATGTACCAGGCATGGATCTTTTCAAACATCTGTTTAAGTGGCATTTAATTCTTTCAATCTTTGCACTCACTTCTGAAACACAGTGATCACATTTTACTTTGATCTTGTCATCCAATCTGCTAACCTCCAACCATTTTGGGGCACATTTTCGACCACTTCCTGCTGGCATTGTATGTAAAAGTATAACTGAAGCTCCTTAAGTTTTTAAATTTCAAATAACACAGCATAACATATACTGCAGCTGAACTGAAGGGGGAAAATAGCTATGGTAGTATGCACAAGAGATAAGCAGGAGATACAACAAAGAAATCCTATGATCTGTATCTGAAAAAAGGTTTTTGTCAAGTCTCTAGCCTGCACCCCACCCCATCAGAATCTGATAGGTTGATTTTAGCTCTGATTGGTCATTGGAGCCACCTTCCAATAGTACTAGAGAGTGGGAATTAGAACTCTGAAAACAAGTCCAGTTTGCTTTCCTGATTTCTAAAACCTAGCAGATTACCCCTTCACATACTTGTGTCTCACGCATTAGTGCACAGATAGCTCAAGAAACAGGTGTTTCATCCTCCTACAACACATTCCTCAGGGATTAGTCAAACCTTCTTTCTCTTCCCTCCAGCCCCAGGGCACAGGAAACTAGTTCCCACTTACTTGGTTACCTCCTCAGGATTTCAGGCATTCATAGTTCACCCTGAAAAAGTATCAGGGAAAGGGTCTGTACTCCATATTAATGTAATGCCAGCCTTTTAAAAAGATTTAGACCAGTGTTTATGCATACGCACACACACACAAGCATTTCCCTCTTAATTCATTAATATATTTCAAGAAATTATCGTGTATAAACTTTTTTATTTTTTCTGGAATTATCTGCAAAAACTATTTGCATGAACACTTGAATTATAATTTATAAGAATTTTTTTATTTTTCTACTGTTTATGCAGCAATAAATTATTTGTGCTGATGAATCTAAAATATCAAGGAAATCAAATGTGTTCTGAATGCCTGACGATTAGATTTTAGTAAAGCATCCCAAATGAAGTGGCTTTTGTAACTGCATTATCAAATAACAAAATCTTTCTAATGTTTTTGTTCGCAAATGATGTACAAAATTTCAGGGCAACAAAATTAAGTAATTCTCAGATTTGTATGCAGTGAAACTTAAAACAATTTTTATTCCCACATCTAGTTTAGCTCCAGAAATTTTATTTATTGCAAATTTTTATCAGTAATCAGTTATGGCTATCAGTATATCAAAAATCAAAAGAAACAAACAAGTTAAACAAATGCAAAAACATTAAAAATTAACAAATAGCATCTATGTAATAATAAAAGCAAAAAAGGCATAATTAAAAACCAATTTGAGCACCAAGCTTTTCCATTTTAAAATTTTGCTTTTGAAACTCTTTGAAGAAAATATCCCAAAATTGCATTAAAACTACAAAGTATACTCCAGCTTAAAAAAACAAACCCGCCCAGGTTTTTTTGGGCGGGTAGGTTGGGTAGACAACCCTGTCAGGAGGTGAGTGCACAGTCAAAGATCAGTCCCAGAAACTTAACTGCAGGCACTACAAGAATGGAAGAGCTCCCTAGATGGAGGTGAAGGTCCAGGTGAAGACCTCATTTGTGGCAAAAATGCACACAAACAGTTTTCTGGGACGAGAAGCTGAAACCATTGTGAGCCACCCAGGAAGAGATCCTATTAATGGCAGACTGCAACTGCCCCTCAATAGTGCGCACGTTGACGGAAGCATGGGAAATCTGAAGATCATCCACACATATCATCCCATGAACCATTGGAGAAAGTAAGGTAAAAATATGACTGATGCAAAGGATGAAAAGAGCGACTAATAAAATGGAGCCCTGAAGAACACCCTGCTCTTGGGAGTACATCGCAGAGAGGGTCGAAACGACGTGTACACAGAACATCCGGTTCTGGAGAAAACCAGCAATAAAAGTTGGTATATTTCCCCGTAATCTGCAGTCGTGCAGATCATGGAGAATGCCATATCTCCAAGTGCGATCATATGCCTTTTGCATGTCAAAGAACATGAAGACCATGTGCTGACGTCTGACAAAAGCATCTCTGATAGATGTCTCAAGGCGAAGGTGACGATTAGTGGTACAGCGAAAATTATGGTATTCACTCTGGTGAGGTGACAAAAGGTGATGGAATTCCAGAAAAATGATAAGAAGAAAATTTATGATACATTCGAGAACTTTGCAGAAGCAGCTGGTCATAGTGATCGGTTGGCAGTTAATGGGTTCATCGGATCTTTACCAGGTTTGAGAACCGGTATTACAATAGCTGTTCGCCAAGAATCAGGAAAAATGTGCTCGAGCCAAATCCTGTAAAAACAGGATTAGCAGACAGTCAAGAGATGATGAAGAAAGGTGCTTTAGCATTTCATAGTGGATGTTATCTGGTCCGACTGATGTTTATCCAGACCATTTAAGCGACCTTCATTTCCACTGCTGTCAATGGGCTGTAATAGTTGTCCAAGGAAAACAGACGGAAGGATGTGTGTTTCCTCTCAAGCTGCGTCTGAAGCTCTCGGAACAAAGGAGGAAAATTGCTGCTGCTGGACACAGAAGCAAATGCCAAGACAGTCTACAATACTCTGAGCGTTGGCAACCGTTCCTCTACTACTCTCAATAATGGAGATATCTCTCCAGAAGGGTACTTTCCCGGAATCTTGCAGAGCCAATCCCAAACAATATTGGAGCACGTAAACAAGTTGATCCCCGATATGTACTGGATCCTAGATTCTCTCTTTTTCTGACAACAAAACAGTCGCGCATATGCCTTTGCCTTCTTAAAAGCAAGTAAGTTGGCGTCTGTAGGGTATCGACAAAACCTATCCCATGCCTTATGCTGAGCCTGACTTGCTGCCTTGCAGTCGGAATGCCACCACGGCTTCAGACAACCTGGAAGTTTAGTTGATGTCTTCGAAATAGAAAGTTCTGCCCCATGCACAATACAATCCGTAACCGTCATAACAGTGTCATTTGACTATACCCAGAGCTCGACACATCCCGGGCACCAGGCCACCTAATTTTTTTTACTTCAGGTTTTGTAATTTGCAGTAAATACCGTATTTTCTGCTTTGTGATCCGTAGATTATCTGTTAGAAAGTTATAAATTTAAGTGATGCGGATATCAGTAAAGAAAAAAAAATTTAAAAAAAAATTGGTGCTGTGTTTTAAAAAATCTGCGAGGTAATTGTAATGAGAGGTGGTATCACTGGAAAAGTAACGAAAATGCACTAAGAGAAAAATCTAATGAAACACAAAGATAGAGGATCCAAAAGAGATTGTAATAATATATATTTTTTATACTTATGAGCATTCTGATATGACGCAATGAAGGCAGTTTCACCAGCATGAGCAGAAGCCTACATGCTGTAAGAACCCCGAAGAGCTGCACGGCCGAGTCACATTGTTGTGAGCACCAGCTAATATCCTGAGTAACCGCCGTGTGCTGTGCGGACAGCAGCTAAATGGGCTGGGAGTGACTCAATAAGGTGCTGGAAGGTGTTCACAGGTATGTGGAAACATGCTGACTGCAGTGCATCTGACAGTTGCTGGAGGATGTGTGGTAGAGGACCCGTACAGCGAACAACACGATCGAGGTGGTTCCACAGATGCTCAATTGGGTATAAGTCTGGGGAATTAGGGAGTCAGGGAAGTACTTTGAAGTCTTCATCATGCTCTTCCAACCACTCTCGGACATTTCTAGCTGTGTGATAAGTCGCATTGTCATGCTGGAAGATCCCATCCGCCCCAGGGAAGACAATCAGCATGTATGGATGTACGTGGTCTGCAAGGATGGATTCATAACAAATTTGGTCCATAGTGCCTTCCACAGGTATGAGTGGACCCAGGGAATGCCCCAAAAACATTCCCCAGACCATAACACTGACCTACCAGCTTGTGTTCTGCCAGCAATGGTTGAAGAGTGTTTGTCTTAGATGTTTCTCGCCTTATACGCCAACGTCCATCTGTTCAATGAAGCAGAAAACGTGACTCATCGGAGAAGGCAATCCTTTACCAATCAGTGGAGGTCCAATTCAGATACTGCCAAGCAAATGTAAGCCTTTTCTGCTGATGTGCCTTCATTAGCATAGGTACAGTGACCATCCGTCTGCATCGGAGCACCATACGCAGCAGGGTTCGCGAAACTGTCATTTTAGACACACTTCTGGTAGCACCCTGGTTCATTCGGCGAGTGAGTTGCTACACTGTAGTGTGTCGATCGGCCCTCACGCACCTTTCCAGCCGATGTTCACCTCACACATCAATGGCACACGATGCTCCGTAGTTTCCACATCCCTTATTTGCAATGGTGCCATTTCTCCAATCATGATACACTTTAACTGCAGTAGCATGTGAGCAGTTCACAAACTGCGCTGTTTCAGAAATACTGCCACCCTTGGCCCGAAAGCCGGTAATCATTAATTTTTGGAAATCTGATAAATTGCTCCTTTTATCCACAACAGCAATGGGTGATATGTTTTCAGAATGCCTACAACAGCACACCTTATATACCCTCCAAGCTAGCTCATGTCACGTACCTTCTTTCATTGGCTATGTGCTGTTGACTTAAAAGTATGAGGTGGTCACAATAATATGACTCAACTGTGTGTCTCATGGCACATAACCATTTTGCAAATCGCATTCATTAGTTTTGCTGCGCTAATTGCATAGTTATCTTTGCTTGTTTTGTTTTGTTCGCTACTTAGTTGAAACATATTCAGAAAAGAGAAACATATTATCAATTGTGGGTAATTTCTACAGATTTTTTAGGCCTAACTAATGAACTACAGATGGTAAGGCTGCAAAAGTTAGACTTTAGCTCTTTATTTACTTAATAGTAACTCAAAAGTACTTAAAAGTGACAGTTACTTTTTCAATAAGACAATAATTTCTTTCTTACATCTTTGGACTTCTGTGACGGTAATCTTGTGAATAGCAGCTTATCGGTCGGAAATTACAGTTTACGATTAATATGACAGGTGCGGGATTATACACAGCCGGGCAATTGCTAAGGACGGATGACAATAGCAACGATAGCAACCATAAAATGGGAGGCAGGAAAATGTGGAAATCAGCATAAGTGCAGGATACAGTAAGACGTGTTGTGCGTATGCAAATTTTGGATTGTCGAACTTGTTCGTGACGTCATAGCGCTGATAAGAGATATAAAGGATTTGACGCGTATTGATCGCTGTTGTTCAAACGCAAAATTGAAAAGGAAAGAATCAATTGACGAACTTGCAATTTTCAGTATGTCTTCCCGACATCACCTAGATGATTTTACGCGTGGCCGTATTATTGGCAAGATTGAAGAAGGGCGAAAAATAACAGATGTTGCCAGGGAGTTCGACGTCAGCCACAGTGTTGTTTCAAGGCTTTGGAAATCATTTCAAACAAATGGAGAGTGTAGCAAACGTCACGGGGGAGGTCGTGTGCGCAGTACGACACCTGCAGAAGATCGGTACATAGTGCTATCAACAAAAAGACGCCGGCGCAGCACAGCTAGTGAGGTAGCAAATCAGTTTATGGCTGATACTGGCAACCGGATCTCCCGAAAAACTGTTGCATGAAGGAGGACTATACACCCGCCGTCCTGTTGTGTGCATCCCATTGTCCAGACGTCACCGTACTGCCCGTTTGCAATGGTGCCACCAACATCGCAATTGGACTGATAACGACTGGTCTGCTGTCCTCTTCTCAGATGAGAGTAGATACAGTCTATCATCTGATTGTCGACGACAACTGATCTGGCGTGATAGTGGTACTGCATATTGTCCAGAAAACATACAGGAAAGGGACCGATATCCGACATGTAGTGTCATGGTATGGGCTGGCATCATGATCAATGGCTGTACGTCCCTCTATGTGCTTCCAACTGGGACTATGACTGGCCAACGATACATTAATGATGTTCTGCTACCTCATGTTCGCATGTTCCGGGGTGCTGTCGGTGATAGATTCATTTTCATGAACGACAACGTAACATGTCATCGAACAGTTGCTGTCTTGAGAGCGAGGATATTCAACGCCTCGTATGGCCAGCACGTTCTCCAGATCTGAATCCCATTGAAAATGTGTGGGATGCTTTGGGGAGGAGTCTTGCTGGTCGCCAATGCCCTCCAATAAACAAGGACACCCTCATCCGTGCACTGACAGAGGAATGGGATAAATTACCCCAACAGCTGCTTGATAATGTTGTGCAAAGCATGGCACGACGTGTGGAATCTTGCATCGCCCTCCATGGTGGCCATATCCCGTATTGACATCTTACGCCGGAACGCCTGCGGACGGTAATTGCATTTTTTTCACGTTTACGTATTCTGCACAAAATGGCCTGTTTGTCCCTTGAACACGTTCCAAAGCCTTCTGGATTTCAGAGCACAATAAATTGTCTTTCTTGTAATGTCCTGGCAGTCTGACATTATTTTATCTCACTTGGCATCCAACCACACTTACTTTTTTATGCGCTATATAGCCGTTTATGATCCGTCCTTAGCAATTGTCCAGCAGTGTACAATAATTTTTTTGTTCTTCCGAATTTCACGACCAGCGAAATGCCATAGCGGATTACGTAAAGGAAAAAAATTGTTTTTCTCATAATATCAGGATCTACGGATTATATGCCGCCGCAGCTTATACGTCGGATTTATTATTATCATCGCCAGTGGATTTACGCTGCTGCGGATCTTTGGAAGAATTTTTTTTCCAAAATTTTATTACCTGCAAATTATACAAAAGGGAAAAAAATATGGTACTTTGAATTAATATGTACAAAATATGACTCCTGTAAATAGTGTTTTAATAAAATCAAGAACTTTAAATTTTTTGAATCTTGGAAGCGATATTTTTATGCACTTTTAACGCACCACACGTTTGATGTGGTATTTCGGAAGCTAACGGTACAATTTTTCCTTTTTTTTTGGCATGGAGGCACAAATTTTAATTTAACCAAAAGTTAAATTAAAGTGATTTCCTCTGCTTTTTTTTTTTTTTTTTTACAAGTCATTTTCTCTGTTTCTGTGAACATCGGCTTTTTCTAAATTGACATCGCAATTCTTTTTTTTTTCTTCTTCCAGATAGCACCACTTCAGTTAGATTGATAAAGTTTTTTTTTTTTTTTTTTTGGTTTTTCCTCTTCTTTATTTTTTATCAAAAGCCATACTTTTACACATTTTTATTGTCAGTCTTTTGTTTTTCACTGTAGCATTATGAGGCATTCCTGAAGCGATTTTCACAATTTTGCATATTTTTTTGGCTTCCAGATAACTTTATTTCAGTTAGACTAATGCTAGTTTAAAAAATAAAATAAAATCCATGTTTGTTAAGCGTTTGCAAAAATCCCTTGTTTCCGTGGCCATGCAGCATTTCAGAAGTTGAAGGTCGCATTTTGTTTTATTTATTTATTTTTTACTTCCAGATGGCTTTATTCCAGATTTTTTTACTAAAACCATTATTTTTACGCATTTTTAATGCCCCCCCAGCTTCGTTTCCAAGGCCGTACTACGTGGTATTCCGGAAGACGACGGCTGCAATTTTTTTTTTTTTTTGTTATTAGTTTCTTTCAAATATATTCATCTCAAATTGATGAGGCAACAAATCATTTTTTGCTTCACAAGAACCCTTGCCGTTTTTCTCACTTTAATTTTTCAGAGTTTAATTATATCTACGAAAATGCACCAATCACATTTTCATAGTCACTTAATTTTTAAAACTTAAAACTGTGGTCAATTCACAAATTGGGTTTCAAACAAAAATCTTACATAGGGATTCCACTTTTGCAAAAAAAAGTTAACTGTGACAAAATTACTGTTGTTTCCAAAGTTGACATGATCCCTACTCAAACACCCTCTACTCCTAACTCGTCACCTAAATAATTGCCTGGTGAGACCCCTAGTACAACAGAATTGCTGCAGGAAATAGCAAGAGCAGAATGTCTATCAAGCAAAACATCCTTTGAAGGAAGGAGTTAAAGTTTAATCAATTAACTACATGCAAAATAAAAAAAGTATGGATTTCAAATTATTCCTTATACTTTCTGACCATTATTTTTAAAAATTGAAAAGCATTCAAAGAATGAATGATGTTTAAGTTATGAAACAAATGAAATAGTTTGAGTTTCTTCTGCATTTCTTGTCAGGGAAAAGCTAGTTTGACTATTGCAACTAAATATAGGAATGAAAGTGGTCATGACAGAAAAACGCTGAACTTTTCCTACATAGGAATATGTACAAATAATTAACCTTTCAGCATTTATTAACTACCCTAAACACTATACATGCATATATAAAAGCCATAAAATTGTCTAACATTTCTTTGGGAACGAATAAAATTTTTATTTTAGCCAATGTGCTTACACCAAACCAATAATGTCAATCCCATACTCACATTAATCTAATTTGTTTTATCGCAATTATTGCATTTCTGCATCAATCTCAGAAACTCCCCAGATGACTTCCAAAGAGGCAAAATTCTGCCTTTATGGCAGAACTCTTTCACCCCTGTAAATACTGATTTACACTATTAACAAAATCTCAAATTGACTCATTTTTTAAGACATCGTTTTGCCGCAGTGCAAAACAATAAATTTTATGTCAAAATTAACATTCTTCAGACATCTCTTTACCTTGCAGACAGTTTTTTTAGGGTTTCCTTTTGGCATTGCAGACTTCTGAAAAGGATTCTCCTCCTGGGTTCGTTTCGCCTGGCTTCTATATCTGAAACATATTTGTGGAGCCCTGACTGTACCTGTGGACACCATATCAAGAGTGGTAGTTGCTGAAGCAGTGAATGCGTCCCACTTGGCCTGATCAATACTCTAATCTAGCAGGATGGGTAGGAGAGCAGTAACCGTCACCCGCGAGCTGAAGAAAAATTGGAAAATGATCACTGCCCAGGAGATCATCAGACATGCTCCAGGACCAGCCAGAAAATATGGATGGGAAACACAGCGACAGATCAATGGCTGAGTTCATGAAAGTAGGTGTTCATCCTTGTGTTTTGGAGACAGAAGGATGTGTTGGACAGGAGGGACTGGACAATGCAGTCCCGCGAGTCCCAACTGTGGTCTCCCCACAGGAGATAGTGTGCATTAAAATCTCCAAAAGGAAAAAAGGAGGTGGCAACTGGTTAATCAAGTCAGAAAGGCTTACTGCTTCATCTGGTGGTAAGTATATTCAGCAGACGGTGAGCAGAACGTGCACCGAAAGTCTCACCGCCACTGCTTGCAGATTCGTATGCAGAGTGACGTCGTGACAGGAACGCCATGTGGCACAAGAACGGCTACTCCTCCATATGCGATAGCACCCTGGTCATGATCTTTATGGAAAACACTAGGTTCGTGCACCTTGGAGACACATGCATACTGGTGAATGTGAAGACAGCAAGCCCTTCAAATCATCAAGATGTGAGCAGAGGCCTCGGCAATTCCACTGCATAATGGAAGTGATGATGAAAAAGAAAAGGAAATGAAAGCAGGAGAAAAAAAATGGGATACCTAGGAGGTTTCAGAGTGCATTAGTTCCTCAGGTAATTCTGCAGTGCCCCTCAGTGGCGTGTTATCCAGGGCACGGAGAGGGGGGGGGACTGGTGGATTTTTCCAAGATGAGGACTTGGGGTGAGACGTCCCGGCATGGGCCTTTGTATGAGACTGTGTGCCCAATGATTTTTTGTGTTTGCGTTTTTTGTGGCAACCTTTCTGTTTACCAGAAGAAGAATCAGACGTTGTAGAATTGTAGAACAGGACATCTGTTCAGGAACCACGTGCCTGGGTGAGGCTGCAGGAGATCCCTTAGCAGCAGGCTGTGGTGATGAAGACACAGTATCAGTGGCAGAAGCTCCAAGGGCCTTCAGCACAGCAGCATAAATTTCCGGGTTTGTCTCTCACCTTAGAAGTGCTCTAAGTGACTTACCTTATGTACATGAGCAATGTTCAGGTGATAGTCTGTTTCCTCCCATAGTCACTACAGAATGATGTTTGTTATCACTGATTTCACTGCAGTAACAAAATGTTTTTGAGTTCATCCAGGGTTGTAGGCAATGGTAGCATGTGTATGTACACAACATCCTTAATGTACCTTCAAAGGAATAAGTCACATAGCACAAAATCCAGTGACCTAGGGGGTCAGCTGCAGAGCATTAAGTCATGGGGTCCACTGTGATTAATCCAATGGCAAGGGAGTACTTTGTTAAGGAAATGGCGAATAGTGCAATGTCAGTGAGGCAGTGCCCCATCTTGCTGAAAAATGTAGTTGCTGGAATCTTTATTCAATTGTGAAAATATCCAGTTCTGTGGCATATTCAACCAAATAGGAGTTACCAGCAGCTGTCACAAATGTTAGTAGCCAGTCGCCAAATGGCGACCAGATATTTTGTAGTGGCTAGGAATTTTTTTAATATAGACCATTTCCATCTCAATTTGGCAGGTGTGACCAACATGTGTCAGTTGACCACCTCCAATTGTTTGAAAAAATTATGGTAGCTACTCTTAATAAAGGTATAAACTACTGCAAAAGGATTTTTCATAAAAACATTTTTTGGTCGAGCTACAGCATTTTGAAAATAGGCAAAAAATACACACGCGACGAAAATCATGTGAAATGCCAAATTTTTAAGTGCACACTACTCCTGAACTATAACAGATAGAGACTCGAATTTTTTTTTATTTTGAAGCTTTTGGATTAGCCTTTCTTCAAATTCACATAAATTGGTCAAACGAATGTTTCCAGAAGGCGCAAAAAATATATATTTATTACAAAAAATTTTAATTTTCCACAAATTTAGGATTTTTTTTTTTTTTAAGAAAAAGACTAAGGGTGGGTAAGTGTGCCAACTTGCACCCCTACTAGGGTTGTCTTAGCAGTAATTTAATTTTTATCCTGTGATGCTTGTAACTCATAAAATTAAATTTTAAAATATACAAAATTTAAAAAAATCAACATTTTTGAATTGCAATACTCAAAACCCCCATTTTTTTAAATTCTGAAATTTTGTCCAAATAATGTCCTAATGTTAGGTAGTTTACTGGGGAAGTCAGGTTACTGGATTTTTGCCTTGAAATTTTCTTACATATTTTTGAAAAATGGCTTTTTTTTTCAAAATTTTGAATTCAGTAAAAAAATGAGAACTGCAAACATTATTTAGTAAATTTTTAACAGCAGGAGAACACAATTCCCGGCGGGGTCGCACTAAGCATTCACAAAGTCGCCAAATGCGACTAAAATTCGAAAATGGCGAGAAAAAATTAGTAGTAACAGTGAAAATGGTGGGGAATGATTTTATGAAACCTAGGCAATTTTTGACTCATGGGTAAACTGCAGCTGATATGATTTCCAGGTTTGATTTTCCAAAGCTGTGGCACTGAAAATGGTACTGCCCTGTGCAATTTTTATGGAGTACTGTGAAACACCTATTATTAAGGCCGCTTGAGAGTCATTGGGGGAATCAATGAGAATAAGAGCTACTGAAGGTGGGAGATATCAAGAGGGAAGAAACTCTTCCATAATTTATAATGATTGGATCCAGAGAAATGGGATAGCAGAAGTTAAAACAGTCTGCAGCACATAGTCCAGTGTTGGTGTTGCACTTTGACTTTGCTCAAAACTGATTAGTATTTCTACCTGATGAAGTGCAAAGTTACCACTGGCAAACAATGTCCAGATCTCACTCTTAACATGCATTGTGTACTTTCCAAATGAGACTAAGTCTTTTGTGGTAGGATGTAATGACATAAGCCATGACACAGCACATGCTCTGTGTGCCATTCTGCTCATAAAAACTGAAATTGCCAAGACTTGTCCTTTGGAAGAATTTAAAACAATTGTTTACATTTCAGATGGAGCATCTAGGCACTTCAAAAACAGATATCAGTTCTATGAACTTATGAAGGGGGGACCCAAAATGTAACAAGGAAGTGGATCTTCTCAGCCACAGGCCAATGCAAGAGTGCATGTGATGGTGTGGGTGGCCTGTGCAAACATTTTGCTACTAAATTCAACTTACAGAAAGAAGCTTCACAAGCTATAACAGATGCACCTTCATTTGTTGAAAATGTCTCCCCCTTGATCCCAAAGACAAAACTTCTACTCCTCACAACTTATGAAGTTCAATGCTACTGAACCAGCAAAGTAGAAGAGTGGGATACAATAAATCCTGTTGTTGAAATACAGCCACAGCATTCTTGGTTAGTACAAGGAAATAAACCATCAATGGCCAGAACAGTCTGGCACCCACATAAAGCAGTGCAATTTTCAAGCCAACAACAACAAAAAAAGAACCCATTTTCTGTGAATGATTTTCAAATAGGAGAATTTATAGGATGCATTAATGACAATAACTGGTGAATGGGTGGAACAGATTACAAACATATCTAAAGAATTCGAGGACATAACACTATCTTTCATGCACTCTCATGGACCAGCCAGAGGTTTTTGGTGGCCAGAAGAATGTGGCAAGAAAACAGACAAGTGTCCAGTGCCCTTAAAAAATGTACTTCTAAAGGTGAATGCCCCAACTCCTGTTGGACGTTCTGCACGACTTCATACCTTTGATGAGAAGGAAATCAATAAAATCCAGCAGCTTTTCTCAGTTTGAATAATTTGTAGTTATGATGGTAAGTAAGCTCATAATTTTGTTTTTTTGAGGCCTTCTTTTTTATGTAAATAGAAATTGAATCTTAACTGCAACTGAGATAGTGTATTGTATGTGTATAGACTATGGATTAAAAAAATATTTACATAGGTGACAATTATTAAAAAACATAAAAATGACTTTAAAATATAAATTGACACTGCAATTTGGAATATATACTCAGGTAAACTTTTCAGAAATATCTTTCGAAGTTTTTTTTTTTTAAATGATAACCCAACCGTGAGGTTTGAGCAGGAGAGAAGTACATTTTCAAAAAATTGTAGGAAAATTTAGAGGCAAAAATCCAGTAACCTGATTCCTACAGTTAACTTACCTACTACCATTAGGACATTATTTGGACAAAATTTCAGAATTTTTAAAAATGGGGTTTTTGAGATATTGCAATTCAAAAATGTTGATTTTTTGAAATTTTGTATATTTTAAAAATTAATTTTATGAGTTGCATGCATCAAAGGATAAGAATAAAATTACTGCTAAGACAACCCTAGTAGGAATGTAGGTTGGTCACTTACCCACCTAATAAGTAGTTTTCTTAAAAAAAAAAAAAAAATCATAAATTTGTGGGAAATTAAAAATTTTTTGTAATAAATATAGACTTTTTTTGCCATCTAGCACCATTCCCTTGATCGATTTCTGTGAACATAAAGAGAGGCTAATTCAATAGCTTCAAAATAAAAAAAAAATCAAGTCTCCACCTGTTACAGTACAGGAGCGGTGTGCTGTACATTTAAAAATTTGGTGTTTCACATTATTTTCGTCACGGGTGTATTTTTTGTCTATTTTCAAACTGTTGTAGCTGGACCAATAATTTTTTTTTTTTTTTTTTATCAAAAATCGTTTTGCAGTACTTTATACCTCTATTAGGAGTAGCTACCATAATTTTTCAAAAAAATTGGAGGTGGTCAACTGACACCCCATGCCTGAATTGAGATGGAAGGGTCTATAGCACCCAACGATGGCCAGTAGATTTTTTCTCTCCAAATGAACAACTATTTTGCCCCCACCCCCACCCGCCACTTGTGAATGAATATCGAGTTCAGTTTTTTCACCTGTGTTCCTGCAGCTGCTTCGAAAATGAATGGAAGTGAAGGTGGGCTTGGAGAGAAACTTAATCTGCTGACCTATCAGCCTGTAGCAACCAAAGGGTCAAGGCTACTAAAGCAGCCTTTGCCATGGTATATTTGATCTTAGCAATGTCAACCTTTGCCATGATATACCTTGCACAAAGCATAAGGTCATCAACAGGTAAAAGAATTATATTTGAATATCTGTTTAGCCACTTATATATGCTGAACAAAAGAAACAAACTGTTATGGCAATGTTTTTAAGATGATGCAGCTGCTACATTTAATGCCATGTAGTACTGCTCCTTGTGAGTATGGCTTTTCAGCAATGAACCTCATAAAAACGAGTAATCGGGCAAGTCTGAATAGCGACACTTTAAATGACTTAATGATGATTAGATGCAATGGCCCTTCAATTGTGGTAGGTAGATACCTCTAAAGGGAAGATCAGACACAGTCAGCAGTAAACTGTAGCAACATTATTAGTGCCACTTTTACGTATATAATATTCTAGCTTTTGTCCGTCCCTTTGTTTTGAATATTATTAAAGAAATTAGACATCTAATTTTAATAGCCTTTCAAAAATAAATTGCGCATGTGTAAATTAAGATGTTAAGAGTAATGATATTACAGCACTGAAAATAAATTGTCAAAAAATCAATCATTTTGGAACAAAAATATATGCAATATTTGCAGTCAATCTAATGATCCTACGCAGTAACTGCTCTGCATCTATTTTTATGAAGTTAATGGGGAGGGATCTCTCATCAGAAAGAAAAAGAAATTACCTATTTAATTTCATAGAAATATAAGTAGAGAAGTTACTGAATTATTATTTTTTTAACTTTGCATGGCCAGCAGATTTTGTAATTTGGCTAGTAAAATTTTTATTCCACTAGCCACATTGGCTTTCGTGCAAGGGCTGGTTACCAGTCATTTTTTTTCATGAAAAAAAAAATGATCATAAACCTTTGCTTGGGCAATGACACAGAAGACGTTAACTGTAAGTGAGTCACGCCTGTGCTCGATCATTGCATGTGGGTTTTTCATGTCCCATATGCGAATGTTCACCTTGGCACTTAAAAGAAAAGTTCTTCATCGCTGAACATCAAGTGGGGAGCAAAATCATCATCCTCCATAGCATCTTGCAGGAGTTGGCAGAAGTTCCGTCATTTTAATTTGTCTCCAGGCCTTAGAGCCTGCAACAATTGTAACCTGTATGGCTTCATAAAGCTTTAGGAGTAAAAAAATTGGAGAAGTTTGGCATTGAATAAGTAAAGCTGGCAGAGGTTTCTGAAGAAAGCCAGGGCCCACACAGGGCCGTCTAGCGAATGATGACTTCATAATCAAGCATCATCTCAAAATGCGCCAAACAGTCATATGAGGAATTCCAAGTTCTCGACAGGTGCGGTTGGTCGACTTCCTTGGGCTACATAAGAAACTCACTTTGATTGTTTGCACATTATTCTCAGACATGTGCAGTCACCCTGTGCCCTTGCTTTTACACAAACATCCTGTTTCCTTGAACTGCCGACACCACTGATGGATACTCTGGTGAATCATATCCATAACATTTACGAAACTCACGCTGCACTGCGACTACAGATTCACACCTTAAAAACTGCAGCACACACAAAAAGCTTTCTGCTGTCAGTCACCATTTTTTCACAGACTGTCTGTCACGAAACCATAGCGACAGTGGAGCCCTTTCGTGGAGACCTATTATCTGTTTCATTTGGTGCATGCCAAGGTCCATACACAGTTGTTAGGTATGAAATTATGTTCTTTTAAAATAAGATAAATCATTTTGAAAAATAACTTTCCCTACCTACATTTCTTCTGTTACAATGAGGATATTTTTTGCATACCTGTCAACTTTGCAAACATTTCTGATGGAGCTTTTTTTTTTGTTTGTTTTTTAATGAAGAAGCTGGAGATCTGTTTGTTCACTGCACACTAAACCACTCTGAGAACTTTCTTTATGAAATAAATGAAATTAAAATGGTTACAATCTGGCTTACGAAAAATAAAAACCATAAATCTGCCATTACCTGTTTCTGTACATTGGCAATTTTATTCCAAGACAATTCATATTCCTGTAGAGGCACCCGTGCAAATTTCAAATAACGCAGGAAAGCCAGTTCTTCAGGTCTGAGAATTAGCAGAGCATGTCCGGTTTGGCGCTTACCACGAGCTGTCCTCCCAACTCGGTGGATATATTCCTAAAAAGAATGAAATGAGTTATTCATACGTATTCTATCTGATCATATGCATGGCACATAAAAATATACCACCTGGACTAAGTCTGAACTCAGCCCATATGAAATCACACTTAGTACAACAATGATGAAGATGATGTACAGGGCATCTGAAAAGTCCTAGACACATTTTAAAAATTTATTAAAAAAAAAACTATTCGGGATATAAACATAGGTTTTTTTCTGTTCCCCAAATAGGTCACTAGATGGCACTACTGATCCAATCACAAGTTTAGTTGAAAAAAATGTCTACTCCAGCAAAGGAAGCAATATGTGTTTGCTGGTTTTTCCAAATGAAATCTGTGACCCAAGTGAAAAGAAATTTTCGTTCAAAATTTGGGAAAGGTCCTCCAAGTCATAATAGCATCTTAGCTTAGCATGAGAAGTTTCTGAAAACTGGAAGTGTCCTTGATGGGCCAAGATGTGGAAGACCAAGCACTGGTGAAACCTTTTCACGTAGCCCTACTAAATTGATGCAAACTGCCACAAAGGAATTGGCAATTCCTCGTGCAACAGTGCATCAAATCTTACACCAAAAACTCTGCCTATATATGTAGAGCAGTGGCGTATATTTTTTTCGGAAGCCCAGAGAATGCACAAATAAAAGTTAATTAAATATACACAAATAAAAAGTCAATTATCGACAGTATTAAGATATGTCGATGCTTTCGGTTCGAGAAAAAACACGAGCGGATTAGCTTTTTCGATTACGAGAATCAGTCTGGCGAGCGATGATCAACGGCATAGCGCAGTAGTCTTCAAGCGCCTTCGCTGTTCTGATGCGAAGAGCTTCAATACTATCTTCTGCTAGCGTATCCATGACAACATGAATGAGCTACGGAGCATGTGAGTGGACATTTGCTTTGGCCAAGGGTTCGCTCAGAAAAACGAAGACTTTGGATTACCTCAGTCCTTCCATGCTTCCAGCGCTTGTTTCGCGAGAGTTGTTTCAGTTTGTGTGAATGAATTAAAAATCAGTGATATTATATCTTAAATTCGTGTCTTTGTTGGATTCATACTATTTTGATAAATTTTGTGAAAGCTTATCTGAAACATCTACTATCAGAGCTTAAAGAACTCTATGCTTCAAATTTTGATACAGCTAGCTCGATTAAAAATGAACTGAAGGTGTTTTATTCCCTTGATGAATACAAAAAGAAATCAGTAAGAGACATTACGTGTTACATAAAGTTGAATAATTGGACATAGTGTTTATTGAGATGTACAAATTAGCAGATCTAATATTAAACTTTTCATCAACAACTGCAACTGCCGAAATAAGTTTTTCCATATTAAAAAGAATCAAGATATATCTTAGAGCCACACAAGGACATGCACATTCGAGCAACTTGGCTGGTTTGTTAATAGAAAAAACATTATTTTTAAATACGAAAAAATACTTGGAAGAAACATTTTTGTGAAAACGTAACAAGTTCACACAAAAGGAAAGAAGAATGGAGTTCATGTACAAATAAGTGTTCAAATCCTAATCCTTATAATTATTTGGTATCATGTTAGCAATAGCATGTACCTAAAATTTAGAAAAAATGTTACTTCTATTAATTAACAAATAAAAAATAAATTTCACAATTAAAAAAAAAAACAGTACTCAGGTGTGGGTGGGTTGAGATAGCCCAGGTCTCGGACCCACGATACGCCACTGATGTAGAGCATATATACACTGAGTGGCCACTTTATTATGACCAACTGACAGTTTTAAGCAAATGAGCTATGGCTGCACGCTGTTGCCGCCAGAAGACCAGGCTAGTATAAAAAGGGAAAGCTTAGTGCTTGCGACAGTAGAAGTGATTTTTGGGTGACGAGATGGGCAAAAAATGCAATTTGACGGACTTTCAACGTGGGATGATTGTAGGAGCTCAGAGCCATGGAGCGAGCATCACCGAAACCGCTGCATTCGTGAAATGTTCCAGAGCAGCTGTTGTTAAAGTGTTTAAAGACTGGACTGTCAGCCAAAAAACTGGGTCTATACGTGCAACGTGTAGTCGTCATCGATTAGTGACTGCTCGGGCGGAACGGAGATTGTCCAGACTGGTAACAGACAACAGAAGGGCAACAGTGCAGCAAATTACAGACCATCTTAATCAAGGATCGCCTGAAATGATCTCTGCATGCACTGTTTGCCGTACACTGCATCCGATGGGATATGGCAGCCAAAGGCCTGTTCGAACACCTTTGCTGTCTGCAGTTAACAAGTTTCCTTGTGCTCCTGTACGTCTCCAGTTCGTACAGGAGCACAAGGATTGGACAGTCGATAATTGGAAACAAATTATGTGGTCCGATGAATCACGTTTTCAGTTGCACCATGCCGATGGCCGAGTGACAATTTGGCGGAAACAGCACGAAAGCATGGACTCCAAATGTATTGCTACAACCCTTCAAGCTGGTGGAGGCAACATTATGGTTTGGGGAATGTTTTCCTGGCATGCTTTGGGCCCTTTAATTCGTGTTGATCAACGTCTGACTGGCACATCATATCTAAACATCGTTGCGGACCAAGTGCATCCTGTCATGTGGATGGTTTATCCCAATAGTGATGGCTACTTTCAACAAGATAATGCGTCCTGCCATAGTGCTCAATATGAGCACTATGGCAGGACGCATGTTCCTGAAACCAATCCTGTGCAATACGCACAGGATTGGTTTCAGGAACATGCCGGTGAGTTTACTTGGCTTAGGTGCCCCCACAATCTCCAGATCTCAACCCCATTGATAATTTGTGGGATGAAGTTGAACGAGCCACCAGACAGCTAGATCCACAACCCTGCAATCTCAACTCCTGGAAAGTACTATTCATCAAGCATGGTCTCAGATTCCACAAACCACCTATCAACATCTCATGGAGTCCATCCCACGAAGAATCGACGCAGTATTAAAGGCAAAAGGTGGCCTGACGAAGTACGGAGGGGTGGTCATAATAAAGTAGCCACTCAGCGTATATGCCTACAAAGTGCAGATATCACAAGTTTTACAGCCAGGTGATATGCATTTTAATTTTGCTGTAGACGTGCTAAATCGTCTACAGGCAGATAATGACTTCCTACGAAACACTGTTTTTACAGATGAAACAACTTTTCATGTTTCAGGTAAAGTCAACCGCTACAATATCAGAATTTGGGGGGACTGAGAATCCACATCACTTCATCGAGCACGTCAAGGATAGTCCTAAAGTGGATATGTGTGCTGTCGCTTAATGGCTGATTGTGTCACTGGACCTTCTCCCCCCCCAGAATCCACAGTCAAAAAGAAATTTATTTGGACATGATGCTACTTTCTGCTGTCCCTGAATTTTGCCATTTACATCCAAAAATCATTTGACAAGATGGTGCACTGTCACATTGGGGTAAGGTTGTGCAAATTTTTTTAAATAAGGTATTTCTAGCTAGGTGGATTGGATGAGATGGACCCATCCCATGGCCTCCCCACTCTCCAGACATCATGCCTCTAGACTTCATGTGGGAATGTGAAAGACCTACTTATTCCTCCAAAGTGCAAATTGCTAACGAACTGAAAACTCGTACAGTTGCTGCAATTGCATCTGTTACAGAATCCACTTTGGCACGGACATGAGCAGAGATTGAATATCGGCTTGATGTACTCTGTGCAACAAAAGGTGCACATACTGAAGTTTAGTAACAAACTTCAACATATATATAAAACTATTTGAAGTTTACAAGATCTGAATTTTTTTTTTTTTTTTGTTCCTAGGATAAAATAGTATTTTTAAACAAATTTTTAAAATGTGTCAAGGACTTTCTGGACACCCTGTATTTTCTACAGTAAGATGCATCTTACTGATAAAGCACAAGATGAAATATTCATGTTTCATTGAATGCCAAAATAATTAAATCACACACACACACACACACACACACACACACACACATAAAAACTTCCTTTTTTGTGTGCAGTGAGCTTTGATTCCTTTTTCTCTGGCTTACTTTAAAAAAATGCAGACAGAAGAAAAAATGTTTTAGAAAATGTTTGCTTAATTTAATAAGATTATTACAATAATAAATATAGTAACACATTTTCTTTTGCACCTGAACACAAAAATGGATAACACATATTAACATACTCTTTTTCTTTAAGAAAAGAAAAGTGGAAGACCAATCTTATTAATCAGCACTATAAGAATCTTATGATTCAAACCAAAACGTTTAGGAAAATGTCAAAGAAAATATTGCCATTTCTGAAACTTTCGTATGAAGTAACAGCAGTCTTTTTTTATACTTACTTTATCTTCTAATGGATGTATTAGTCTGAAAAAAAAGTTTCTGATTTAAGTTACTCTGACAAGTTAAAAAAAATAATAACCTACAAGCTTTCTTTGAATCAGCTAGATTTTCATTTTCAATATTAACTGAATATTTCACTCCACTGCAGTAAAAACATAACACAATGACAAAGCTAAAAATACAGATTTTCAAGATCTACTTTAGTACTGGGGTGAGTGGAAATCCTCTTGTCGTTTAGCTATTATTCCAACAAGCAAAAGTAGCTTTCAGTTGAAAGTCCAGCTGAATGACTTCCAACCACTTTATCTGAGAAATTCACAAGCTAATAAAGTTGCTTAAGATTATGCTGTTACTGAAAAGAAATGAAGCGAATCAGCAGCCCTATCAGTTTCAGATATAGACAGGGCCAAGAATTTAATTACTGCAGTGCCTATAAGGCCCAAGGAATTTTTGACCCCCCCCCCACTCTTCTCCAAACTTGATAAGCCTATATTGTAAAATATCAAAGCATAATAAAACAAATATAAATGTCCTGACAAACATACTTTATTCACTCAACAATAAAAAATAAAATAATTACAATTGGCAGCTTATAGCTTACATTTTGCTTTTTCATTACCAAATTTGTCTATAACATCTCATACCAACCAACCAAAATTTTCCTAAATCAAGAAGATTTGCGACAATACCAGAACTGTTAATTCATAATTATCTATTATTAGGGGAGAGTGGTAATGTATGGAATGTGCTAGCAGTGTGATTCACAATACTTGTTTTTAATTATTTTTCTGTATTAGTCACTCATTGATGGAGTTCAGAAATTGTGATGGTTTTCAAGGTTTCATACTTTTTTTAAAATTGAATGGTGCAATTTTAGAAATAACTCGTTTCATTTAAGCAATGGCAAGAGAGTGGTCTTTTTTCTTTCTTTCTATGCACTGGGATGACAATTTTATCCATCATGAATGCATGATAGGTTTCACTATTTTAGATAAAAGATGAATAGTGTAACTTTGAGAATATGAATTACTTTTGAACACCATGCATCAATTCTTACAAATTTTCAGCTTCATTCATTCGTTTTCAAACCCTTCTCCCTTGGGGGGGGGGGGGTATTTAAGAGTACAGGATACATGTGTTTGGAACATCATAGGGAAAAAAAAATTACGGTTACAGGAGAAATCTTTGCTACGACTGATTTCCGTTTTCGGACATTTTCCCTCCATTTTCAAGTTGAAATAAAATGATATTTAACAACAATAATAGGCAGAGGAAACATCGTGTGAAAATTAAATTTTAAGATTACGGGAGAAATCCTCACTGCATCTAACTTCCATTTTCCAAGGCGAAAAACACCCTCCACCACTACCAATTGCACCGAAATTTCTGTCCAATTGTGCATAGATCTCAAGGATAACTCAAATTATGGAGGAAAAGCAGAAATTCCTTGAAACCGCTGCACGCTCATGCCTGAAGATTACAGGGGAATTTTTGTGGCATCGAATTTCTGTTTTTGGAATTCTTTTTCTCCATTTCAAACAGAAATACAAATATTTTTGGAATAAAATGACGTATAACAACAATATTGGACAGAGGCAACATCACAGGAAAACGAAATTATGATTACGGAAAAAATCTTTATTTCGTTTACTTCTGTTTTTGAAAGGCAAAATACTGTCCCAATGCAAATTTTTACACGTTGATGTGTATTTTACGTATCAAGATTCTCGATGTGTTTTCTTACGTGTTGGTAAAATTTCGATGCGTACTAGACACATAATTACAAATTTTGGTGAACTCTGCACGGTGCAGAATTAAAAACTTTTTGCACTTCGGCACGCAGCTATTCTAACACTGAGAGAGAGGGAGTTTTGGAAGGACTGGTGGGAGAAACTTTGTGCGATCTATAAATAAATATTGCTTACTGCTAGAAATGTGAGATAACATAAGGTTCAATCGCTATGAGTTCATAATAAAACAAAAGCAGGAGTTTACACTAAGCGACAATATCAATTTCGATCAATAAAAAAAAATTCATGAGCCATTCTGGTGAAAATCTGGAAGAAACTATCTTCCGGCCGTAAAACTGCCCCAAAATCCGTAAAACTTCTGGGAAATCCAGAATACTTGGTAAGTATGGAAAGTTCACAGCTAGTAAAAGAAAACAAAAAATCAGACTCTGATTTATTACTGTTTATGTTGTCAGAGGGCGAGAATGGCGAAACTTCTGCCACTCTCGTGCCCTCATGGAAGGGTATTTAATGGCATGTTCTTTTTGATCTGGGAGCATTTAGTACAGACTGCCTTTTCTTTTTCGAAAGGGATACACAGGGTAGTATAACAGTATTTTCTTCCTACGTACACACTTTTGGCACTGAAAATTTCCTGCGAGTTTCAGGGGTCAAGAATTGTCCCAATCTGACACTGCTGAAAAACCGGAACTGGTGGTCGGACAGAACCTCCCGTTCTGTTTCACAACATATCCAGTAAAATCTCTATAAAACCAAAAAAAAAAAAAAAAAAGTTCTCTCCATTAGCTTATTCAAGACCGCAGGGAGGAAGCAAAAATGCCTACTTGCTGCCTTCATTGTCAGAGGCAAACGCGTAAGCACCAAACATAGGAGAAGAAATGTGAGAAAGAATTTGTAACTCTTCTCTCACCCTCCCTAGTCTGTTCCGTGCTGCTTGTTCTTTGCAGCGCTTCAACCCCGTCCCCCTGCCGGGGCGCTTTAAACAACCTGTTTTCACAACATATCCAGTAAAATCTCTATAAAACAAAAAAAAATAAAAAAAATAAAAAAAATACACAGTGCATTACAGCCTAAAATTTCCTGCGGATATTAGTACTTAATTTTTTGCGGGTGCAAAAACATGTTGAAATCCGGAAAAATGTTTTTTCCGTACGGAAAACCAGAAGACAACAGCAAAACCTGGAAAACATGGCAGGTATGACATCTTCATGGTCTGATTTTACAGTTAAATCATTTTTAATGATAAGCACAACAAGATAGACCAAGTGTTGTTGGATTCGAGATGAATGTAAATAATTTTTAACCCTCCCAAGTGCTGAAAAAGACCTTTCAGCTGAGCAGTTTGTAGCAGGAGTACATAAATAAATCTTCAAAGCAATGGTAACATTGGGATGTAAGCCTAAAATATGCTCTTTAACTATGTTTTATAAGCCTATTAATTTCCCTTTTGATGTGACTCTTGCTTGAAATCTGTTGCCTAAGATTGATGTAGAATTTGGTTACTTTATTTACCCCACATACCTCTAAATCTTCAGTTTTTGTAATAGTGTTGCATCAATTTTGTTTTCTGCAAGTCCATTTTTAATCCTACTTCTTTACCCTTGTCAGCAAGCTCCTGAACCATATTCTGCAACTCTGACGGGGGCACTCGCAAAGATATGTTATCAGCAAAATGACTGTGAGTTAAATTATGATGATGACGATTTGAGTGTGTGTGTGTTTCAAAGAATTAACAGCCTTCTCTTTCTGACTGTTATCAAGTATGAACATTTGAAAATAACAAAAGATCCCCTCCTTCTCTTAAACAAACGAACAAAAACACTAAATACAACTGGAAGAATTAGTTTATATTTTATTAAGTGTGCAACTTAATTCTCGGCACCTAACCGCAAGCTATGATAGGACGTCTGCAAATGCAAATAGCTGTGTGCGATAATGGCTGATTGCAGTGCCATCCAACAGCTTTCCAGGCAACTGTAACAGCCCACAGCTGTAGTGACAGAAGGGACGAAAGTTGACGGTGAAAGCAATGTTGTTCGAGAAGCAACATTTGAGGCACTGCCTCCTGTTTGCGTTTCAGCTGAAAAAGTGCCGCAGAAGCCCATCAAATGATCTGTGCTGCTTTGGGTGAGGCTGCTGTGTCCTACAGTACGTGTAAGAAGTGGTTCCAGCGGTTTAAGCAGAGAAATTTAGATTTCTGTGATGCAGAACGTCCGGGACAGCCACAGAAAGTTGATGAGGAACTGGAACAACTGTTGGATGCGGATCCCTGTCGCACACAGCCAGTGCTCACAGTACCGCCAAACCGAATATCCGTGCCAGGAAGTTGTTGCTGTGCATATGATGGGATCAGCGTGTTGTCGTACACTATGAGTTGCTCAAACCTGGTGAAACGGTCAATCCTGAAACTGCCATGTGTCAAAAATCTGCCAATCCTGTATCCCACAGATTTTATATCTATTATAAAATGCAGACAACCAGGGGTGAGATCACCAAAGAAATATTCAGTTTCAGATGAAACCATGGGAGGAAATTTATCTGCAAATATAACTTTAACACTGTGTGGACAAAAATGATAGAAAATTTCACACATGCAGACCTTTTTAGTTCTAGATTTGTAACATGAATACAATTAGTATTAGGATTACAGAATTTACTACATTTTTACTTCTTTATAATACACACGGAAAATTTATGTTCAATTTGGGGGCGGCAACAACATTATCATTCAATGTTGATTGCAAAACGGAGTTTCCAAAAAATTTAGTTTTTCATGTCTTTACATTATTTTTGTTCCTTCCTTACTCAAATTTCCATCTCCAAACTATATTTCCACTTTTGTTAATTTTTTACTCTAAATCAAAACCTGTGATGTGTACAAACAATACAGATCCTGAAGAGCAAAAGCAATCTGCTCAGAGAATAAATAAATAAAATACATGGTCATAGAACTAAGTAGGTCCCGTATGTGAGCATGTGTGGTTTGAGCAGAAAGGACAGTTGTCTGACCCCTTCAAACCAATTTTTGAGACAAAAAGAGTTGTCCATCCTTAATTTTTATCACTGCCTTCAAGAAGAAGAAAAAAAAAGGGGGGGGGGGGAGGGAGGAGATCTTGGGTACCAGCTATTTGTGATTTCCTGAAAGAACATACTCACTTGAAGGTTGTGTTATATGCAAGTAACTAAACTTACCACAAAATCTTAAATTTTAATTGAACTTACTTTGGGATCATCTGGTGGGTCATACTGGACAATCCAATCAACCTGAGGTATGTCCAGCCCTCTTGCAGCCACATCAGTACACAACAGGATACCCGATTTTGCATTGCAAAACTGAAAAAATGTGGTGGTCCTCTTGTTCTGTTTCTGCTTACCCTGAAAGAGTTTAACAGTACTTACTAACAATGATGAAAAGTTGTACGCATAGGTGATACTACTTTGTATACTATGCAATGCACAGCAGTAATAGAAATAATTATAATACTATGCTAATGGAAAGATAAGAATTAAATGCACATAAAACACACAAAAAGAAAAAGCAAATGGCTACATTAGCAATAAATACTGGAATATATCCTTTGCCAGTATTCAAGACAGTTATTGACTATTATAGAAGTCCACGAGTTCCATTTTTTGAGTATACAAAAATCAGAATCTCTCTTTATTGCACACCAAAAGATGTAAATAAAGGGAAACAGTCAAACTACATAAATTCAGCCAACTTTTCATTAAAATACTATCAGAGTACCACTTGATTCACCAAACGTTTATGCTATTCCAGTCAGTACCTCTTTGGGTGCAACCTTTACCTTGAAAGTATTTCTGGTAGTATTAATCACAGTAAAGCTGAACATATTTCTGATGTATAGAAAGGTAATCACCATCACTGACATGTCTATTGTACTCGACTGGTAAACCATGAAATGTCTTAGGTATTGCAAAAGTATTGGAATTTACCTTTCCCACAACAATTGTAACACAGACCAGTGCTGAGTTTTGGCTCAAATGTAAGAGCCTGAGCCCATCCGAGCTTGAAGTATGACTGCCCAAGCCAAAAAACTATGACTAATCCATTTAGGCATAAAAAAAAACAAAAACACATATCTCCTCTTCCAGACTTTCCCTTACTCTTTCCCCTACAACAAACCAATGTTTTTCTCAACTGGGGAGTGGGGAATGCACACCTATCTGTTTCTACAGTACATAGTCGCACATTTTCTTTGACCAATTTGTTTCCTCCTGAAATGCTTCAGGCAGCTAGGCATCAGGAAAGATCTGACGACTACGGCTTTTCAATCTATGCACATTGCTTAACAGAATTAGCAGGCAGCTGCCACGTGGATGCAGAGGGCAAAATTTTGTTAGGGTGCTATCTACTATGTAGTGCCTCTAATTCTTGAAGCAGCTTTTTCTATGCTGCAGAAATCCACTAATGTATGTCCTATGGTGTTTGCTACTGAAACCTAGATGAAGTAGCCCTTCCAAGTCCCCACTTCTAATCCAGATCCATTTGCTGAAGAATTCTCTTTACTAAAGCGAAAGTGTAAGCTGCATCATTCGAAATCATATTTAAAAAGGAAATATTTCTTTCTCTCTCTCTCTCTCTCTCTCTCTCTCTCTCTCTCTCTCTCTCTCTCTCTCAGAGCCCGAGCCTACCTGGACTCCACTTCAGGCTCAAGCTCGGCCCGTCTCAGCACCGACATAGGTTCACTATTTTACATTTCTATCATTTGGAAATTCATTCTACAGAGTGGCATCCATCGAAACATGTTACCACCTCATGCTGTTCTCTTACGTTCCATGGCAGATGAAGGTAGCAGTCACAACTGTAATGTCATGGCCACAGTGTATGATAGTCAGATGGTACAACTCTGGAAACAAAAATTTCCTGTTAATGTCACTCATCACTAGATGGCAAGATCAACATGTGAGCCGATGACTGGACCCAACCTATGCTTTCTTATGAGAGAAAGGGGCAAAAGTATTCATTAATAAGAATGCTATTTTGCTTGGAATTAAAACAAAACTAAACCTGAAATGCTTCACAAACATGTACTTTTGTGCCTACCAGGTGGCATGTTGTCAAATCATAATCATTGTCAACCTATATCAATCCACTGCTGGACAAAGGTCTCCCCACGTTTCTTCCACAATGGTCTGTCTTGTGCTAGTCTCCTCCATGCTACTCCCGCATACTTTCGAATTTCATCCACTCATCTCCCATGTGGTCTTCTTCTGGGTCTTTTCCTGTCCCTTGGAATCCAGTCTAAAATTTCAGTTCTCCATCGATGGTCTGTCTTTCTGGCAATATGTCCAGCCCATTGCCATTTCAGGGATTTTACTCTGATCATGTCTTCCATTCTTGTCATTTTTCTGATCCACATGTTCCTCTTCTTATCTCTCCTAGTTACACCAAGCATGCACCTCTCCAGGCTTCTTTGAGTTGTCTGTAGTCTATGTATGTCTCTTTTAGTTAAGGTCCACGTCTCTGCACCATATGTAAGCACTGGAAGGATGCATTGATTAAACACTTTTCTTTTAAGACATAATGGCATATTGCTCTTGAAAATTATACTGTTTCTTCCAAAAGCTCTCCAAGAAAACTTTATACGCAGATTAATTTCTTCATCAATGTGACCTTCACTTGATATCTGCTGTGCAAGAAAAATGTAGGTATTCGTTATCTCCAGCTTTTCCCCATCAATCGATAGATCTTCATTTCTTTTAAAAGCATTGCACATCACTTTTGTCTTCTGAAAGTTCATTTTTAATCCCACTTCTTTACTCTTGTCAGCAAGTTCCTGGATCATACTCTGCAGCTCTGATGGGGTAGTTGCAAAAATGACTATGTCATCAGCAAAACAAAGGTGAGTTAGATAATCTCCATTAAATTTTATCCCTTTGTTTTTCAAGTTCAGTGATTGAAAGACAATTTCCAAAGTGGCATTAAAGAGTTTGGGAGATACAGTGTTGCCTTGTCTCACTTCCTTTCCACTTTTTATGGGTGCTATATTCTCAAATAGCCGAATCTTTGCACTTGCATTTTCATAGATGTTATTAATAATATTAATGTATGCATCTTCAATACCGCACGATTTCAAAGCTATTGTAACTGCTGTGGTTTCACCGAATCAAAGGCCTTTTCATAATCGATAAAATAATGGAAGTTCATATTCCCTCGCTCTTTCAATTAGTGCTCTCAGTACGTGAATATGATCTATAGCATGTTGTCAATTGTAGCAACATATATGCATATTTATGTTTGTTAATTGCATAGATTAGTAGGCAAACTTTTTTTTTTGTATTTGATGCTTTCACACCTTTATAAAGGATAATTTTTTATATGTAGAGCAGCAAGTTTAAAGTGGCAGTCAGTAGTTTTTACCATCATTAAATAGTCATTTTTAATTAAAAAAACAGAAAATGAAATGATTATCTATGCACGGTTGCTATTGATTTAATTGTGCCGCCGTTTATACATATATAAATGGCGGCCCACATGTGTAATGTAAACAACTTGCACTGCTGAAGTTTTGCTGATATCAAAGGATACATTAGTCATCGTTTTTCATCTGTTTGGGCTTTAAAAGTTTATACACATTTTTTGCGTGTCAAATAACACTGGACAACAATGAAATTGCTTCTGACGGGAAAGTGTGCAATTCTGTATGAAATTAACTCACTGAACACGAATATCGCCATGAAAAACACTTTAATTGGCTCATTTCGGAAATGCAGCTAACGGAACGTTAAAAATTTGTGATTTTTAGTAAAAAAGTAGGTATAATGAGTAATAATTTTTTATGTTACATATAAATAAATTTATGATAAATATAATAAATGTTAGTAAATTTATATAAAAATGGTACTGAAATAAAAATATAGTAAGAACATCAGGTTCGTACGGCGTTTTTCGTACTCTTAGGCACCGTCAGACCAGGAAGTATTGCATCATTGGGTGAGAAGTCCGGAGTTCCCGCAACATCCGGTGTAGTATTACCCGATGTGATGCAATCCTTTCAGTTTTAACAGCCCAATGGTAAAGAGCTCAGTCCATTTGTTTCTTTCCCTTCATTAGTGAGTGTACTCTCGTGATAGCAGCCTGTTAAAGTGATCCTTGTACTGTGACATTACGTAGCTGAGCCGCGTGCATGTGGGAATAAGGCGGATAACTTTTGCTATATATATGTGGTAAAGTGATATTTGCTGCATAGAAAAGCCCATCACTCCGGTTGTTAAAAAGGCTTATCATTTGTATTTCGGCTGCAGGATAGGCGACGAGGATAAGGACTGGGCTCCACATGTATGTTGCCGCATGTGTGCAACGAATCTGTCGCAGTGCCTTAACGGCAAAAGAAAAACGATGGGTTTTGCTGTTCCCATGATTTGGAGGGAGCCCACAAATCACATAAATGACTGTTATTTCTGTATGGTGCCACCAGTGGCTGAAGGTATCACAAAGAAGAAGAAATGGACTGTAGAATATCCAAATATACCTTCTGCTGTACGACCTGTACCTCATTCTGAAGAACTCCCCATTCCCAAGCCTCTGACAAATTTTGTTATCGATTTAGATGAGGTCCAGGAAGACGATTTGGGTAATTCGAAACCGTCAACGTCACGGATTAACGAAAGTGATGATGAATATGCATCTTCTGAGTCTATGCCAAATAAAACTACATCAGAGGAACTGAACGACCTTGCTCGTGATTTGAATTTAAACAAAGTTAAAGCAGAGCTACTAGCGTCAAGGCTTCGTCAATGGAATCTTCTAGAACAAAATGTTTGAGTGAGTTTGTTTCGTATTCGTCACCGACAATTCGAGCAATTCTTCCAAAAAGTGAAAGCTTTTGTGTTTTGTTGCAATATTGACGGCCTAATGCAAGGACTAGGAATACAACATGTTACACAAGAATGGCGTCTATTTATAGACTCCTCCAAGTTGAGTCTTAAGATGGTTTTACTGCATAATGGGAATCAGCTACCTTGCATTCCAGTTGCAGGGATCATAGCATACTTCTGGAAAATTTTAGGTAGGAATTTTAGGAATTTTTAGAAAAATTTTAGGAGTGTATTTCAATAAAAACTAGATGTATATTTGTATACATCTAGTAAAACAACTTTGTATACATTGTAAAGAGTTTGCTTCACACCCTTCAACCATATATACTGATAGACTGCGCATGACATCAAAATTTCTGGCTCCAACATAAAATCACATGACAACAGTCAAAAAGATGGGTTACACCTGCTGTGCTTATGGTTGCTCTGAGCGATATAGTAAAGAAAGTTCTATGATTTTTCATGGGTAAGAAACGAATTAAATACCTAAGTCAATAAAGTTCAATTACTTAACCAGAAACTTGCAGCTATTGATATAAAAATATAGTAACTTAAGAAAAAAAAATGGAATGCATGTTCCAAATTCTTCGCAAATGTTCATCACATTATAAATCACAAAATGTAAACAACCCGATCATGCATGTATATAGCTCATAAGTAAACTTACCTGAAGAGTTTTCATTATATATGAGGCGCATTCACATAATACACCGAAAACACTGAAGTTCTGCAGCGTAAATTAGTAATCATAACAGCATTTTTACACGAAATTTGGAGTCTGATGATGACGTGCACAATGTTTGAGCCATGGCGGCTTTGATGCAGCTATTGCCAATGTGCAGTCCATTAGTATATATGGTCGAAGTTAACACCCAAATTTTTTGCATAACGTCTAATGTCTAAAGTTTAAGTATGATTTACTTCTAATGTTCAGTTCTTATCTTTTCACGTGTTGTTATCATATTAAAGTATATTTACCACATTCAAGTTTCACTTTGAACATTAATATGCTGTTGAACCAGAAGCAATTCACGATTTTCACAGTAAAGTTTTCAGGTTTCACATTAAATTATAATATCCTAAAAAGGTAATTGAAAACCAAGAACTATGTACAATTGTTCACTGAATTACTTTTTTCATATTATTGTTTTAACCTTTTCCTGATTAGCCTATCTTTTTCTGCTTCTACCACAACTAATTTACTTTCAGTTTTCTTTATTTCAGCTGAACCTTGTATGATCAAGTTAGAGGCAACTGCTATTTCAACAGTATTTTGTTTTTCTACAGCTTTTTCTCATTCTTTCTGTTCCCTCTTGAATTATTGCTAGGGAGGCTTCTTTATCGCTTTTAAGTCTATTTATTTCTGCATCATTTTCTTTTATTTTGTCATCAAACTCAGCTTTTCTTTTTTTCTCTAGCTGCTTTTCCTTATTTTCCCTCTCTTTCTGCTTCCTTTCTTTTACCTTTTTGATTCTTCTTCCTTCAGCTTATCAACATACTCTTTATAAAATTTATGTGAATCACAAACACTATTTAACAAATTTCTTGTTATGGGAACTTTACTTACACATCCATAGTGTTTAATGGCCCCTTTAACTATTCTTAATGATGTTATAGTTGAGTCTTTTAAGTTAGCCTTGTCCTTCCTTAACAGAGCAGTGTTAACCGAAAATCCCCTTTCTGCATCAGCATTACCATGAGGTAAAACTAAAATTGACTTTATGAGTTTAGCAAGATTTGAGTATTTTTCTTTTCCGCTAGAGTCTTTAATACTAAATATATTACGCCAGTAATGATCAATCCGCACTGGAATATGCCCTTCCTCTGAAAATTTCACTAGTTCATCTAGAGTTGGCTTATCGCAATTTAAAAGTTTCCACTCTTCTCTTACTCTATCAATTTGTTCCTCAGAAAGATGCAAAACACTTGAAATTCTGGTTATTTCCGAAAGTCCTTCAGTGACTGAAAGTTGAGTTGACTCTTTCTTTGGTTCTTTTACCTTTAAAACTTCTATGTCTCTTAGCTTTTGATTGCAGAATGGCAAATTTGACTTTAAATATTTTGTGGTTGCAATTAGTGATGATCTTACATCTAAGAGAAATAATTTCTGCCTGGTCTCCTGAACATTCCTGAGGAGATTTTTTGTCTTCATACCAACTTCTAACTTCCTAGTTTTTTCCATGAATTTTTGTTTTCAAAATCTACATTCTTTAGGTCTTCTCCAAATTTCCCTGCTATAACATCATCTTGGATAAACTGAGCCATAACATTCCTCATTAAAGTATTTAAATCAGAATATAACTGGTGTATTTTTGGTTCTTCACTCTGATAACATAATGAAAACTTTTCAAAATTTTGGTGTGAAAATGAAATTAATGCTAAATAGCAAGGAGTAAGCTCATTTTTCAGGAAACAGTGAATTCTTTTATACCTTGCCGAATTGCGCAGTTGTTTTTCAAATATTTTTTGAGATGGCAAGAAGTTTAAAAAATATTCTGTAATATTTAGCCATTGATCCAAGAGCCTCTGGGCTACAGAACCAACGGTTAACCATCTGTTGCTGACATGACGCAAAAGAAATTTGGCAGTGACCAATGTTATATCCTCGACAGATTTATAATCCTCTCGTCTTGCAGCACTACTCTTTAAAAAGTAATGCATATCAGTAGCAAATTCGTCAAAATCTATATTTAAGCTTGTCAAAAAAATTTTAAATGCATTACTAACAACATGCAGGTTGCAAAAACCTAGTTCCAAAGATTTCTGGCCTGTTTCTTGTTTTACAACTTCATTGAATTTGCGTAAAAAGCACTTATTTACATTTGGGCTGTCCATGGATACACAAATAATTCTGTTCAACGAAATATTGAAGGATGATAACACATCAAGAATTTCTTTTAGCAAAATATCTGCTGTTGCATGACCCAGAAAAACGCTTTGTTAGGTATCGGCAAGAAACTGAATTTATTTCTGAAGACCAGTACCTGAGATACACATCCAACTGCCGTTTCACTTGTGTATTTGTAGTTTCATCAAATGCTATAGTAACCTTTCCTGGGCTACTAGATGCAATGTCTTTTTTCAAATCCTCTTCAAAATATTTTGACAATCCATGTGATATCACATAAGCAACTTTTTTTTCTTTAAGTTGCATTTTGGCTACAATAGCAGAATCAGGAAACATTTCTTTGAAAAGTTCAACTGTTTCAGTGCATGAAACAAAAGACATATTGTCCTTAGCAACTTTCATGGCCCATAATGCTTCGGCTTTAGCCAACTGTAAATCATGACTCAGTACTTCACTAATATTTGTTTTGGGCTGAAGATCCCGTCCTCCAAAGGCTTTCAGGATGGACTTATTTTGAAATTTACTTTGAAATTTCTGCAAATGTTTTTTTCCTTTATGATGCGCTTTTACTTGTGAAAAGCCACTATTAGAAATGTTGAAAATTTCTGAACACAATATACACTTAGCAGAAAATATTGTTTCAGTTGCAGAACACCATTCTTTCAACTTCACTCCGTCCAATTCTTTGGCGAGCCACGCATCTTGAAATTTCGTTTTGGATTTAGGCATCTTAAACACTTGTATTACTAACCAGAACATGAAAGGGAAGTACAAAAACACGTTCCAATATTGCAAAACCAGACAACTTCCCGAAATTTGGCTGCGAGGATGTCAGAAGATATGAAAAAAAAAAAAAAAAAAGCAGGTCACCACTAGAGAACTGAACCTGCACACAGCACAGAGAACACCATAAAAGACGTAAAACCAGAAACTATCATACGCATCTCACGCAAGTTCAGTCAAAGCGAGTCGGAGCCGAGATATATTGCGCATCGAAGGTCGCTGTCGCCGACGCATGATCGAAGGTCAATGATTACGTGCTCTACTGCCTGCCAAGATAATACTCAGCTACCATCCCATCGTCATTACCGGAGGTTACGGAAGGAGACCACATGTTTCCTCTTGCTTCCACCCACCTGCGGTTTACAATAACAAAACATCAGCAGAAAGAGGAGGTTCCACAAGGCATGTACAAAAATAAAGTACGATCTTCTGCGTGCCACGGAGTTCGTCTGCAAAGCGCAAACCAGGGGTGAAAAAATGACCCCTCCCCTTTTCCCTTAGATCTCTTGTTACTCTCGAAAACTGTTTGAAGGCAAAAAAATAGAACGCCCGCCCCGAAGCAAGTGCATCTCGATGGCGTCATTTTCCTCCTTCAGCAGCACAGCATATAGGCTGTGTTTCTACAATAACAGGTCTTTTTACCTTACCGTAATGGTAAATTTATTGGCGTTAATAACGGTTGTGTTTTTAATAAAAATAAGCTTACGAAAATTTTAGGATGAATAGCAAATTTTAGGTCTAATTTTAGGAATTTAAGGAGGGTCACAAAATATTAGGAATTTTAGGAATTTTAGGAGGAATGCGATCCCTGCAGTTGCACATGAAAGAGACCTACAACAACCTTAAACAGCTGTTGGACAGACTTAATTATAAAAATTATGGTTGGCTTATCTGTACTGACCTGAAGGTAGTGTCTCTGTTGGTGGGCCTTCAGCAGGGATACACAAAGCACTGCTGTTTTCTTTGTCACTGGGATAGCCGAGCTACATGTCTACACTACATCAATAGACTGGCCTCTCAGGACGTCTTTGACACCTGGACAAATGAATGTTCAGAACCTACCACTGACCGATCCTCAGAAAATCACACTACTCCCTCTGCACATAAAATTCGGTCTTGTAAAGCAATTGGTTACAGCCATGGACAAAACTAAACCAGCGTTCAAGTACTTGCATGACAAATTTCCTCGACTGAGCGAAGCAAAAATAAAAGAGGGAATTTTTGTGGGTCCGCAGATCAGACAGCTCTTTCAAGATTCGCAGTTTGAGGACATGCTTCAGTGTGATGAAAGAGAAGTGTGGGATGCCTTTTGTCAAGTATCAACAAACTTCCTGGGGAATTCCAGGGCTGAAAATTACGAAGATCCCATTACCGACCTGCTTGCTCTGTATCAAAAATTTGGCTGTAATATGTCTTTAAAACTCCACTTTCTGGATTCTATACCTGGATTTCTTCCTGGACAACTGTGGCAAATTTAGTGATGAGCATGGTGAACGGTTTCATCAAGATATGGCCGTAATGGAGCAACGATACCAGGGAAAGTGGTCCACTTTGATGCTCGCAGACTACGTTTGGACACTCTTCAGAGATGCCCCTCTGGTGGAATACAACCGAAAGGCAAGGAGAAGTAAAACGTCATGAACTGGTAACTGATTTCTATCTATGCATGAAAAACGCATGTACATATTGCAAAACTACATTTAATACAAATGTAAAAAAAAAAAAAAAAAAAGAATTACACTATCTATTTTTAATTGTACTATAAAAAATTACACTTACTGTTTTGGGTTGTACTTACTTCAAAAGAAGTGTAATGTAACACATGCAAAAAAAAAAAAAAAAAAAATGTATATACACTGACGGAAAAAAATCCCAACACCACGAAAAAATAGTTGTAGAGGAATGAAATGGCGGCAATACATTTGTAAAGGTAACATATTTAATCGATTAAAGTTTCAAGATCACAGCTTATTGTAAGCGCGAGAAGAGCCATTTCAAATGTGAAATGCTGGTACATTAATAACTGGTGTAACCGCCAAAATGTTGAATGCAAGCATGCAAACGTTCATGCATTGTGTCGTACAGGTGCTGGATGTCAGTTTGTGGGATGGAGTTCCATGCCTGTTGCACTTGGTCGGTCAATACAGGGACGGTTAATGCTGGTTGGGGGTGACGCTGGAGTTGTCATCCAATGATGTCCCATACATGCTCGATTGGTGAAAGATCTGGTGATCTAGCAGGCCACGGCAACATGTCTACACTCTGTAGAGCATGTTGGGTTACAACAGCGGTATGCGGGCGAGCGTTATCCTGATGGAAAACACCCCCTGGAATGCTGTTCATGAATGGCAGCACAACAGGTTGAATCACCAGACCGACGTACAACCAAGCCGTCAGGGTGCGTGGGATAACCACGAGAGTGCTCCTGCTGTCATAGGAAATTGCTCCCCAGACCATAACTCCAGGTGTAGGTCCAGTGTGTCTCGGCCGCAGACAGGTTGGTTGCAGGCGCTCACCTGGCCTCCTTCTAACCAACACACGGCCATCACTGGCACCCAGGCAGAACCGGCTTTCATCAGAAAACACAACAGATCTCCACTCCGTCCTCCAATGAGCTCTAGTTTGACACCACTGACGTCGCAAACGGCAGTGGTTTGGAGTAAGTGGAATGCACGCTACAGGGCGTCTGGCTCGGAGCTGTCCTTCAAGTAACCGATTTGTAACAGTTCGTTGTGTCACTGTGGTGGCAACTGCAGCTCGAATTGCTGCCGCAGACGCGGTACGATGCGCCACGGCCATACGCCGTGCACGGCTTTCTTTCCTCTCAGTAGTGCCACGTGGCCGTCCGGAACCCGGTCTTCTTGAGGCAGTACCTTCCCTTGACCACCGCTGCCAACAATCATGCACAGTGGATAAATTCCTGCCAAGTCGTTCTGCAATATTGCGGAAAGAAAATCCACTTTCTCGTAGTCCTATTACACGACCTCATTCAAACTCCGTGAGCTGTTGATAATGGCTTCTTTGTCTTCTTAAAGGCATTCTTGACTAACATCAACACACTACGTCGAATCTCAACGATAAGTAACGCTCACGAACGTTACAGCGCGTATTTACAGCAAACCTGCTTTGCATGTTCCGAGGGCGCTACTAGCGCCACACGTATGCGCCGAGCATGAAATTTGCATAGACGTCATCTTACAGATGTACTCTCACCGCCTACCAACTGTCGTTTATCTAACACAACCCCTTCTTGGTGTTGGAATTTTTTTTTTCCGTCAGTGTGTGTGTGTGTGTGTGTGTGTGTGTGTGTGTGTGTGTGTGTGTGTGTGTGTGTGTGAAGACGTACAAAAACACTGGTTGCAATTGCTAAGGAACACTTGCATGCTATTTCAATGGGAAAGATTTGGTATAAAGGTTGGCAGACTGAAATCAAAATGTCCAAAAAACTGATTTAGAATAATAAATTTCCTCATATACACATGGAAAATTTGATAGAAACACATATTTTGATTATGATTTTTGATTTTGTTAAGCGTGTGAAGCTCTTTAATTAGCAGCATAAACAAATATTTATAAGGGAAGCGCATCGAGAGCTGCAGACAAATTATATGCTTCTCTCCCATTGAAATAACATGCACGTGTTCCTGATCAATGGTCAACCAGTGTACCTGCATATTACAAACAAGCCATAGCCAAATCAACTTTTTTTATGGTCATATTCTGTTTCAGCACATCAAATTCATTAAGAAATGGCTATTTTTATCTCGGAAGCATGAACTTCATCAAAAATTGTTGTCCAGTGTAACCTGCATTTTGGTACAAAACGCTTTCACCCCTTATCAAGAACCTAAGTATTGAACCGACCCTAGTCGTACACACAGCTGCACTATAAATTTTAGGCTCCTTCTAAATTAAAGAACTGGCATGCTTTAACTTTTGCAGAGAAACTTAAACGTTTCTGGAATTTCAATACCACAAAACTACTTAAAGTAATTAATATTCTCACTAGCCCTAGGGATATGGATCTCAGAGCAGTTGAAGAAATCAATACACACAATACAAACGTTTTTAGTACAAAAATGCACCTTGACTACATTTCATGAAGCTTAAAAATACTCTCATGTTGATGCAATTTAAGTTTTAACATTACATCAAGAAATATAACACAATGATGGCATGATGTGCCAGTATAAACTGAATGAAACTTCAAGTATTTTTGAATTTAAAATCATGTCTTTTTTTTATTTTTATTCCATGGTATAATGATCACTATGAAAAACTCTAAAGGTTATAAGTGATCACCCTTCCCCGATTTAGGGTAACTGATTCCAGGAAGGGAAGAGAGCCAGCAGCATCATAAGACAAACACGCTCCATTCCTCATCTGGGACAAACATGCCTCATTGCCGTCATACTGCCTCATCTGATACCCAATTCAGAAGACTACCATCATCTGAATGCCTCATCTGATACCCAATTCAGAAGACTACCATCATCTGAATGCCTCATCTGATACCCAATTCAGAAGACTACCATCATCTGAATGCCTCATCTGATACCCAATTCAGAAGACTACCATCATCTGAATGCCTCATCTGATACCCAATTCAGAAGACTAAAATCATCTTAATGCCTCATCTGATACCCAATTCAGAAGACTACCATCATCTGAATGCCTCATCTGATACCCAATTCAGAAGACTACCATCATCTGAATGCCTCATCTGATACCCAATTCAGAAGACTACCATCATCTGAATGCCTCATCTGATACCCAATTCAGAAGACTACCATCATCTGAATGCCTCAACTGATACCCAATTCAGAAGACTACCATCATCTGAATGCCTCATCTGATACCCAATTCAGAAGACTACCATCATCTGAATGCCTCATCTGATACCCAATTCAGAAGACTACCATCATCTGAATGCCTCATCTGATACCCAATTCAGAAGACTACCATCATCTGAATGCCTCATATGAGACCCAATTCAGATGAATACCCAGAAACTCGTGCCTTAGATCACTCAGCCACAGGATGGTCATTGCTGGGTTTAATGACCCAGTGATCAACTATAGCTGTGATGGTTGCCCATCTCTAATTTAAGACCACTGGTTCCAGGGAAGGGACAAAACCAGCAGAAGGGCAAACACAATGTACATGTTTTGCCAAGGGTTTCAAAACCAGACCCAGCAGTGTAAGAAGTCAAAATCCCAGAACACTGGTTGATCACTATAATTAGTTTTCCCCTGATATGTCTACATATTTTAAGTCAAATGAAGTATTTCTGTTCATACAAACAAGCTGAACAAAAAAAGTCCTGCATGAGCTAATTCTCAGCAAGGTTTTAATATGATCTACACAATGTGTAGATAAATACACATATTTTGGGATAATCTATAGAATCCATCCATTATTTCCAGCCCTGTGAATACTTACCCAAAGAACTCTTAGCTATCCGGTACTTTCAAATTAAAATGGAAACAAGAATTTGAAGTATATCACTACCTTCACTTTATCTGCACCCATACCTTTAATCTTGAATCTGTCATGTACATGAAATTTGAATAACTTTGACATTTTAAAATTATTTACTTACATGGATACTTGCGACTGGTAAATCTATGTAGTTCAATAGCTCGTGATAGAATTTCACAGACATACAGGAACTAAAGAAAACCATTACTTTCTTCTTGCGATTCTTTTTCAAAAACGTGAAAAGCAAAAGAAATCTGTTTTCAGAAGGACACACGACATAGCCCTAAAAATAAATTGAAAAAGAAATATGGTAAATATTTGTTTTATATGTCTGTAAATGACTTTTATTGCAGTTTGAAAAGATGTAAAAGCACACGTATAACACAGAAGTGCATGTCCCTTTTTATTATACAGGCATTTCTCTTCTGTACATATACTTTTGCATTCTGAAATCACTTTTGTATGCCAGATTCAAACTTTCATACAACAGCTGGGGAACAAACATTTCAAACAATCACATGACAGGAAAAATGAAAACACATATAATAATTCTTTGAAGATATGGGGTTCAGTTAAAAATACTCAATTAATTGCTAGTATGTGACACTTTAAACTTCAGCAAATATTTATATGTAAGCAACTATAAAGTTATTTAGCTTATGCATTATCTAAACTTCAATATCAGCACTGAAGATCTAATTGACAGACAAGGTATTAACAGTGATGAAAAAGAATGAAGCCTTCACAAATCTTGAACAATACATATTCTTCATAGAAAAATATAGTCCATATGCAGAGAAAAGTGAAGAAAAGGAATCCAGTCTTCACACAACCTCACACTGTACGTATTCTTCACGGAGGAATACAAGCCAAATGCAGATAGTTCACAATATGTAAAGCTGCCATTAGGGTTGCAGATACTTTATAATGAGAAGAGAATGAGTAGTGTTCTCATTCCTCTTGACAAATTTTTCAGGGGAATTTTCAGCACACAATTTAAATGCTTCTTTCCAACACTGAAATCAATTTTTGTCAACTAGGTAAGCAAAATAATTAGAATTTCAGGTATAACTCTAAAAAATTATCTGTTCTATGTATGCTTCACAACTCAACCAGCAACTTTCACATTTGTCAGCATGACCAGGGATTGACCAGGTGAATGAGTTTGTATATTTGGGTTGCATGTTTGACAGAGATAACAAATTAGATAGCGAAATTATAGTAGACAAGTGAATTCTTCATTGAAAGTCATAGCTGCTTTAGGAGGATTTCACAGGAATGACAGGTTCTCAAGAAAGTCCTGAATGGCTGTACATCAAAGTGTAATTATTCCTACTCTGATGTACGGGAGTGAAACCTGGATACTGCAGAAGAGACATAGGAGTTGTCAGTGTGCTGGAGAGATGTGTTACTTATGGGAGGTTTGTGGCAAGACATGCTCTGATCATGTGAGGAATGAAGATGTGTTGCAGATGTATAATGTGAAACAAAATGTTGTTAGTAAGATGGAGACTAATATCCTTAGGTGGTCTGGCCATGTTAAAAGAATAAGTGATAAGATGCTTACTAAGATAATTTTTTCAGCCCAAGTGGTAGGAAAGAAAGGTAAAAGAAAGCCTAGGGAATCATGGGAGGACCAGATTCAGGGATGTCTGCATGAGAAAAAGATTATGAGTATGAAGTACGAAATTGTCTTGTGTGCGACGTGTGATGGATGTCAGTGAAACTTGAGCTGTGTGCCAAGATCACTGTAAATAGAGACATTTAATACACCAAACAGTAAGTAAGTTCTAGTTCCATCAGTTAAACATTTATCTGGCAGATTGCCTTTCTTTGAGGAACTAACCTCTGAAACTCTGAGAACAGCTGAATGATGTGCATGTATGTATGAATTAAATTTTGGTGCTAGCTGTCCTGGCAATATGGTAATGGCAGCTGTTAATTTGTAGCATCATGCATGTACAGTAGAATAATGGCAATTGTACAGTGAAGTAAACATCAGAAATGTGTTTTCACATGTTGTTAATTTACAAATGTTGGGCAAGGAATGCGAGTTCTGGTTGCTATTGCCTGATGTGACAGTACAAAAAGTATAAGACATTCCCCTTGTCTGTTGCTGGGAAAAGTAAATGATCACTTTTGGCAGAATTCAAGTTCTGTAATTATTGGTAAAGCTATTCTGTTTGTTGCACATAAATAGGGATGGGGCCTTCCTTAACTACATGCAATTCCACTGTTTAACTTCTGCATATTCGATTTCTGTACGCACATTTATAGGAACACATTATGTGTGAAAGTTCAGGACTGCCTGTAGTGTGTAATAAGATTAAATACAATTTTTGTGGGTGTAGTCTTGCATATACTTCTTGGGTTGCCAATTACCATAAATTTATGGATGCACAATGAATATAATACATTGTCCACAATTACTGACACTAGAACAAAATGGTGAACTATTTACTCTCACTGCTTTGTTCATATGCAAACATTTTTAACAGTCACACTGCATCAATTGCTCACATGTACATTCAATCATCCACTCAACCAGCATTATCTTTGTTTCATGTGTCTCTACATACTAAAACTGCAGACACACATAAACAAAGAAAACAAAATATTATTGAAAATAACAAACATTTTACTAACTTTTTTTGTAGAAAAAAAAAGTTACAAGAGCACATTTCTTGCTAACACATAAAGCTGAAAATGCCTCTCAACTTCATATACAGTAGTGGCCAAAATTGTGGAAACCTTTTGGAAATAGTTAGCGTATTTTTAGGTTTGATGGCTCAACATAACACCACTTTTTTTTTTTTTTGGAGTAATACCATAAAATTATATATCAATGGAAAGATAATTTCATCAAGAATGTAATGCAATAACTTTCATGAAAAATTTTGTATTAGAACAGCAAGTACAAAGAAGAAAAGTGAAACACATAGAAAAAAATAAGATTACAAAAATTTTCACCATGTCGGTTACTACTTAGTTGGGTAACCTTTAGCGTTAATTACGGCCTTACAACGCGTTCCCATGGAGTGAACCAAGTTTTTTAGTTTTGCAGCTGTTATAATGTGAAACCAAGATTGAATTATTGCTTCTATTAATTGGTTTTCATTGCTGGGTTGCTTCTGACTAACAAGTTTCTTTAGTCGGCTCCATAGATTTTCGATGGGGTTTAGGTCTGAGCTATTAACAGGCCATTCCAACAGTGGAATATGATTATCTTGAAACCACTTTTTGCACACAGCAGCAGCAACACGACATGGAGCTGAATCCTGTTGAAATATAAATGCTTCATTATCTTAGAAAAGTTCATGTGCGGAAGGCTTCAGTTTGGGCTCAAGTATTTCATTAATGTATTTTTGGCCATTTATATTCCCATTAATCACGCAAATTCTGCCCACACCTTTTGATGGCATACAACCCCGGATTATAACACTAACTGGGCGTTTCACGGTACATGTAACGCAATCAGGATGCAAATCTCTTCCGATTCTTCTTCTTACGTATTTTATGCCATCACTACCAAACTGGAAGATTTTCGTCTCATCACTCCAAATAACACTGTCCCATTGTTCTGCTGTCCAGTTTAATCTTTTCAACCTTTGTTTGAGAGATAAAAATGGCTTTTTTTCGTGGAATTCTAGCTTTTAAATCAAATTCCTTCAGTCTGCGCCGAACAGTCCTTGCATTCAACTTCATTCAACTTCACATTATATCTCTTCAAAAATTTAAAAATGCCACCTTTGGTCAAGTTTCCACCAAATTTTCTTCTAATTTCTTCATAACTGAAGCCTTGTTCACTTAATAGTACTATTTTACATCGCTTTCTGGGTGAGCAGTCAACTCTTTGGCCATTTCTTTAATTTTATTATGTTTTACAAGCGCACTAAATGAAAGAACACACACACACACACACACACACACACACACACACACACACACACACACACACACACACACACACACAAACTTGATAAAAATCACATGACACCCTCAAAAATGCTTTTCTCTCAGCTCCAAATACATGACATCAATAGCTGAATTCTACTGTGACCTGATTGGCTCATTGCCAAAACAAGATGACACCTGATTGGCTCTCTAAACACTGATGCTCATAGGCTACATTCAAATGAAGGAAAGCTACTTTATATCAACCTAAGCAAGTTGTGCTTCCTTTTTCTGGTTATTTAGCTATACCTTTTCACAGAATACAGATAACTGAACAAACTTTGTTGCATTACATTCTTGATGAAATTATCTTTCCATTGATATATAATTAATTTTATGGTATTACTCCAAAAAAAAAAAAAGTGGTCTTATGAGCTGTCAAACCACAAAAATACACTTTTTCCGAAAGGTTTCCACAATTTTGGCCACTACTGTATATACACTCAGTAGACAAAACATTAGAGATAGGGGTGATGGGAGTTGACATGGGCATGCCCAGTGCACAGTGGAACAGACCTAAACCAAATACAGGCGATAAATAGGCGGACAGCAGGGCTTCCCAACAGCGTATCACAATCGACGAACATGGATAAATGTTAAGATTCAGAAATTCCGTCGATACACGATCTCAAAAAAGACACAGCGATCAACTGACGTTGGTCACAGGTTAAAAAAGGTTTTTAGACATATATTAAATATATATTCATATAGTATTAAGAGAACAAGCTGGATTCAGGAGTGGCTACAGCACTACAGATCATATCCATGTACTGAGAGAACTAATTGAAAGAACAAGAGAATATGAACTCCCATTATGCATGGCTTTTATTGACTATGAAAAAAGGCTTTCGATTCCGTGAAACCATCAGCAGTAACAATGGCTTTGAAATCCTACAGTATTGAAGATGCACACATTAGCATTATTAATAACATCTATGAAAACGCAAGTGTAAAGGTTCGGATATTTGAGGATACAGCACAAATAAGAATTGGAAAGGGAGTGAGACAATGTGACACCATATCTCCCAAGCTCTTTAACGCCACATTGCAAAATGTCTTTCAATCATTGAACTGGGAAAACAAAGGGATAAAGATTAATGGAGATTACTTAACTCACCTTCATTTTGCTGATGATGTAGTCATCTTTGCAACTACCCCTCCAGAGCTGCAGAGTATGATCCAAGAACTTGCTGACAAGAGTAAAGAAGTGGGATTAAAAATGAACTTTCACAAAACAAAGGTGAGGTACAACGCTTTTTCAAGAAACAAAGATTTGGCGATTGATGGATAAAAGCTTGAGACAACCGATTCCTACATTTATCTTGGGCAGCAGATATCGAGTGAGGGTCACATTGATGAAGAAATTAATCGGCGTATAAAACTTGGATGGAGAGCTTTTGGAAGAAACAGTACAATTTTTAAAAGCAGTATGCCCGTATGTCTCAAAAGAAAAGTGTTTAATCAATGCATCCTGCCAGTGCTTACGTATGGAGCCAAGACATGGACCTTAACGAAAAAAGACATACAAAGACTGCAGACAACTCAAAGAGGCATGGAAAGATGCACGCTTGGTGTAACCAGGAAAGATAAGAAGAGGAACTTGTGGATAAGGAAACTGACAGGAGTGGACGACATCATGACCAGAGTGAAATCACTTAAATGGCAATGGGCTGGACATGTTGCCAGAAGAATGGACCATTGATGGATAACCGAAATTTTAGACTGGATTTTGAGGGACAGGGAAAGACCCAGAAGAAGACACCATGGGAGATGGAAGGATGAAATTCGAAAGTATGCTGGAGTGACATGGAGGAGAAGGCCCAAGACAGACAATTGTGGAAGAACTTTGGGGTGACCTTCATCCAGCAGTGGATTGATAATGGTTGATGATGATGATATTAAAATATATTTTAATTTGTACATATGTGTTTTAACTAAAAATCTTTTTTAACCGGTGACCAACGTCAGTTGATCGCTGTGTCTTTTTGAGATCGTGTATCGACAGAATTTCTGAATTTTAACCGTTTTAGGTATGCACGAATATTTATTGCCTAGTATGGATAAAAGTGATCTGAGCTACTTTGATCCTGAACACATTGTTGACACAAGAGAGATGGGTCAAGTGTTAAGAACCCTAGGGTTCCCAAGGGTAACCATATCATGGGTGTACTGCAAGTATACCATCGACCAGAGAACAAGCGGTGGCCAACAACATGACATCGGCGACTGGGGTAAACGTAGACTAGCCACGCATGTACAGACTGACTGCTTGACAACAGTGGCATAAATGACAACCAGGTTAAATGTCAGTGGCCCAAGCAGCATTAGTAAGTGAACAGTACAATTGCATCCAAGCTAACACTGGAGGTCCAAGCAGAGTTCACTGAATGTGCATACCCTGGGGTTTGGGAGCCAGTGCCCTACTCACGTGCCACTACTGACTACTGGTCATCAGAAATTATGCCTTGCCCGGTGATGGAAACATCAAAACCGGACCTCTGCAGAATGGTGCCACATTGTGAGGTCAGATGAATCCTGTTTTTCGCCGTACCGAGCTGACGAGAGTGTGCGGGTACATCATTGACAGCATGAGGCCATGGCCCTAGTTGTTCCATGTCAACTCTGTTCAAGGCGGTGTGGCTTTGATGTTTGTTAGGCCCCTTAGTGCATCTGGAGAGGTCCTCAACCGCTACCAGCATGTGCTGACTGATCACCTAATGGATTGTCAGAAAAGTCATGACGTATTTTAGCCATGTTTTGCAAAGATCATTTATTGACAGAAAGAACAAAGATCATTCAATGATATGCCCATTTTGTTCGACAACCTTTTGCCATCTTTCAGTGAGCTGTAGAATGTCTCGTTCATAGAAGGACCTGATGGGTTCCATTTCAACTCTGGCAGGGTCGTACCATCATGGCCTCAGATTTCTCTAAAAAAATTAAGGGGGTGTTCCTTGACTAAAATAAGGAGACCCATATTTTTTCTTTCGGCAAGAAAAAATTTTCCCTTCGAGATAGAGGGTTTCAAATCTTGCACCGTCAAACAAGCTCTCTAGAAAACGGTTATTATTCCTAACTTCAGCGAGTCATTGCAGCAGAGTTAAAAAAGATATCGTGTTCTTGTATTTTTTACATTGTGTGTATAACATACAATAATATATGGTGCTAATATTTGCTACACATCGTATGGTTAAAATTTAAAAAAAAATCGTAAACTTTGTGATTTTAAAAAAAAATTGAATTTTTTAAGTTTTTTTTAAACAGGTTTGGATGGAGTTTTTTCTATATTCGTTTTTTTCGTTAAAGACATACAAATGTGCACTTTATTTGTAATTTTTTGTGTGTCTGTGAAACTGCTAGTTTCCGCGTTTTGGCAGCGTTAAAAACAGCCAATTTTGAAAAATCTCTAACTTTGCCAACGATTTTCTCAAAAAGGCCATTTTTTAAAATTCTGAAAATTAAATCCCTGTTTTATTATCAACAGGAGAATATCTGTGTAAATTTTCACGGACCTAAAAACGCCCGTTTCCGAGTTAGACGCGTTTGAATTCGGTTTGAAAGCCTGCGATTTCCCGTGTTCTAAAGGCGCCATTTTGGAAAAATCTCAGGCGCAAAGTACGTACGTTATCTCTTACTCGAATCAAAGCATTAGATATTCTTTGCCTGAATGATGGAATGAGAGCATTGGGTCAGCTGGCCCTGGTTGGATACATCCACCTCACCCGAGTGATTACATGCCTATAAAACTGTCAGGGATGGGGGAGGGGATAACCAATACATAAAGAAAATTCTTGCTGCTCCACTAACAAAGTTAAGTTGCGAAAGACAGCAGCAGTGGTTTGTTTGTTTGTTTACGTATATACTTAAACACCGCATAAGAAAAGACTATGAAAGAGTAGAAAACTGTTGTGAAATAATTTTAAGAAAAAGAGTGCAGGCACGTGTACTGTACGTTAATTTTCGATGGCTAAACAACCTCGAGTTTTTCTGGGAGTTGCTAATTGTAGGATACTGTCAGAAGAGCAGTTGCTGTTTTGTTATAGTTGCTAAAATTAACTTCTCAGTTTTTCGTAATAGTAAAATATTCGCTCAGGAGAGTTTTGTCCTCTGCGAACGGGGGAGAAGGTGCAATGCTCTTGACCTCGCAGCTGGGTTGATAGCGCTGGTCGCTACCGAAACTCTGCTTACCTCCTCTCCAAAACGTAATGGCAATTGTCTAATCTACTAAATAAATAACAATTAACACATACGCGTGCATGCTTATTCATAAAATGTAAGTTGAGTATATTTCCTGCTCAATCAGCTGATTTTACAAGTAGAATTCATATACAACTTATGCGCTTATAATGGGTGTAAAGATTTTTATCTATTTAAAACATATTCCTAGATTTAAATTTTTTTAAAGAGGGGGTGGGGTGGTGATTGTGTTCTTAGTGATTTCCACCTGGGCCACGATAAACCATGCACTGCCCATGGCTTCTGTTCCCTTAGAAGATAATCCTGGATCGATGGGAGACCAGCGGAGTTTTGACACCCCCCCTCTCACGTGGTGGTGAGGTGTCTCAAAGCTAGGTAGCTTTCAAAAATGTTTCAACTTAGTTGGCTGGTAATAAGAGAGGGATTCCATTTCAACTCTGGCAGGGTCGTACCATCACGGTATCAGATTTCTCTAAAAAATTAAGGGGTTGTTCCTTGATTAAAATAAGGAGACCCATATCTTTTCTTTCGGCAAGAAAAATTTTCCCTTCGAGACAGAGGTTTTCAAATCTTCCACCGTCAAACAAGCTCTCTAAAAAACCGGTTATTTTTCCTAACTTCAGCGAGTCATTGCAGCAGAATTAAAAAAGATATTTTGTTCTGGTATTTTTTATTACATTGTGTGTATAATGTATAATAATATTTGATGCTAATATTTTTTGCACATTGTATGATTAAAATTTAAAAAAATTGTAAACTTTGATTTAAAAAGAATTCGAAATTTTTAAGATTTTTTTAACTAGTTCAAAAGGAGTTTTTGTTTTCTATACTCGTTTTTTTTGTTAAAGACATACAAATGTGCACTTTATTTGCAATTTTTTGTGTGTCTGTGAAACTGCTAGTTTCTGCAGCGTTAAAAACAGCCGATTTTGAAAAATCTCCAACTTTGCCAACGATTTTCTCAAAAAAGCCCTTTTTTAAAATTCTGAAAATTAAATCCCTGTTTCATTATCAACAGGAGAATATCTGTGTAAATTTTCACGGACCTAAAAACGTCTGTTTCCGAGTTAGACGCGTTTGAATTTGGTTTGAAAACCTACGATTTCTACGTATTTTAAAGGCGCAATTTTGGAAAAATCTCAGGCGCAAAGTACGTATTCTCTTACCCGAATGAGAGCGTTGGATCCGTCCACCTCACCCTACCATGGGGGATAGCATGCCTACAAAACGGTCTTAGAAAAAAAAAAAAAATAACAAATCTATATATATAGAATTGATGTATGTCTGCTAAACAAATTTACAATTTTCAATTTAGAACCACCAAACTTGGTATACTATCTCATGGTACCCTAACCATTACGTACTTAGACCGCAGACTGTTTTTGGAAGGGGTCGGAGCCCTGAGTCAAAGGGCCCCCACACAAAATTTCCGTAAAATATACTTGTATACTATAGTGCCCTAACTGAGACCGTAGATGGTTTTTGGAAGGGGGGCAGAGCCCTGGTGGGTGGGAGCCCAGGGTTAAAGGGCCCCACGCAAAATTTCCTTAAAATCTAGTTTTCAATTTAGAACCATCAAATTTGGTATACTTTTTCTTGGCACCCTAACTTTGTAAAATATTTTACGAAAATTTTGTAGGGGTGGCTTAACCCCGGGTTCCGACCCCTTCCCAAAACCGTCTAATCAAAGTTAGGGTGCCAAGAAAAAGTACACCAAATTTGATGGTTCTAAATTGAAAACTAGATTTTACGGAAATTTTGCATGGGGCCCTTTGACCCGGGCTCCCCCTTCCAAAACCGTCTACGGTCTAAGTTAGGGTACCATGAGATAGTATGCCAAGTTTGATGGTTCTAAATTGACATACATTCAATTCTCTCTATATATAGATTTTTTTTTTCAAGACCGTTTTTTAGGCATGTTATCGCTCAGGGAAGGGTGAGGTGGACGGATCCAACACTCTCATTCGAGTAAGAGAATACATACTTTGCGCCTTAGATTTTCCCAAAATGGCGCCTTTAGAACACGGAGAAATCGTAGGTTTTCAAACCAAAATCAAACGCGTCTAACTCGGAAACGGGCGTTTTTAGGTCCGTGAAAAATTACACAGATATTCTCCTGTTGATAATAAAACAGGGATTTAATTTTCAGAATTTTAAAAAGGGCTTTTTTGAGAAAATCGTTGGCAAGGTTGGAGATTTTTCAAAATCGGCTGTTTTTAACGCTGCGGAAACTAGCAGTTTCAGACACATAAAAAATTGCAAATAAAGTGCACATTTGTATGTCTTTAACAAAAAAACAAGTATAGAAAACAAAAACTCCATTTGAACCAGTTAAAAAATATCTCAAATTTAAATTTTTTTTAAAAATCGAAGTTTACGATTTTTTAAACTTTTAATCACAGGATGTGTAAAAAATATTAGCATCACATATTATTATACGTTTTACACACAATGTAATAAAAAATACCAGAACAAAATATCTTTAATTCTGCTGCAATGACTCGCTGAAGTTAGGAAAAATAACCGGTTTTTTAGAGAGCTTGTTTGACGGTGGAAGATTTGAAAACCTCTGTCTCAAAGGGAAAATTTTTTCTTGCCGAAAGAAAAGATATGGGTCTCCTTATTTTAATCAAGGAACACCCCCTTAATTTTTTTTAGAGAAATCTGAGACCGTGATGGTACGACCCTGCCAGAGTTGAAATGGAATCCCTCTCTTGTTACCAGCCAACTAAGTTGAAACATTTTTGAAAGCTACCTAGCTTTGAGACACCTCACCACCACGTGAGGGGTGGAGGTGGGTGTCAAAACTCCCTGGTCTCCCATCGATCCAGGATTATCTTCTAAGGGAACAGAAGCCATGGGCAGTGCATGGTTTATCGTGGCCCAGGTGGAAATCACTAAGAACACAATCACCACCCCACCCCCTCTTTAAAAAAAATTAAATCTAGGAATATGTTTTAAATAGATAAAAATCTTTACACCATTATAAGCGCATAAGTTGTATATGTATTCTCCTTGTAAAATCAGTTGATTGAACAGGAAATATACTCAACTTACATTTTATGAATAAGCATGCACGCGTATGTGTTAATTGTTATTTATTTAGTAGATTAGACAATTGCCATTATGTTTTGGAGAGGAGGTAAGCAGAGTTTCGGTAGCGACCAGCGCTATCAACCCAGCAGCGAGGTCAAGAGCATTGCACCTTCTCCCCCGTTCGCAGAGGACAAAACTCTCCTGAGCGAATATTTTATTATTACGAAAAACTGAGAAGTTAACTTTAGCAACTATAACAAAACAGCAACTGCTCTTCTGACAGTAGCCTACAATTAGCAACTCCCAGAAAAACTCGAGGTTGTTTAGCCATCGAAAATTAACGTACAGTACACGTGCCTGCACTCTTTTTCTTAAAATTATTTCACAACAGTTTTCTACTCTTTCATAGTCTTTTCTTATGCGGTGTTTAAGTATATACGTAAACAAACAAACAAACCACTGCTGCTGTCTTTCGCAACTTAACTTTGTTAGTGGAGCAGCAAGAATTTTCTTTATGTATTGGTTATCCCCTCCCCCTGACAGTTTTATAGGCATGTAATCACTCGGGTGAGGTGGATGTATCCAACCAGGGCCAGGACCCAATGCTCTCATTCCATCATTCGGGCAAAGAATATCTAATGCTTTGATTCGAGTAAGAGATAACGTACGTACTTTGCGCCTGAGATTTTCCAAAACGGCGCCTTTAGAACACGGGAAATCGCAGGCTTTCAAACCGAATTCAAACGCGTCTAACTCGGAAACGGGCGTTTTTAGGTCCGTGAAAATTTACACAGATATTCTCCTGTTGATAATAAAACAGGGATTTAATTTTCAGAATTTAAAAAAAATGGCCTTTTTGAGAAAATCGTTGGCAAAGTTAGAGATTTTTCAAAATCGGCTGTTTTTAAACGCTGCCGAAACGCGAAAACTAGCAGTTTCACAGACACACAAAAAATTACAAATAAAGTGCACATTTGTATGTCTTTAACGAAAAAAACGAATATAGAAAAAACTCCATCCAAACCTGTTTAAAAAAACTTAAAAAATTCAATTTTTTTTTAAATCACAAAGTTTACGATTTTTTAAAATTTTAATCATACGATGTGTAGCAAATATTAGCACCATATATTATTATATGTTACACACACAATGTAAAAAAATACAAGAACACGATATGATGGGTTCCATTTCAACTCAGGCAGGGTCGTACCATCATGGTCTCAGATTTCTCTAAAAAAATTAAGGGGTGTTCCTTGACTAAAATAAGGAGACCCATATTTTTTCTTTCGGCAAGAAAAATTTTCCCTTCGAGATAGAGGGTTTCAAATCTTGCACTGTCAAACAAGCTCTCTAGAAAACGGTTATTTTCCCTAACTTCAGCAAGTCATTGCAGCAGAGTTAAAAAAGATATCGTGTTCTTGTATTTTTTGTTACATTGTGTGTATAACATATAATAATATATGGTGCTAATATTTGCTACACATCGTATGATTAAAATTTAAAAAAATCGTAAACTTTGTGATTTTTAAAAAAATTGAATTTTTAAGTTTTTTTTAAACAGGTTTGGATGAAGTTTTTTCTATATTCGTTTTTTTCGTTAAAGACATACAAATGTGCACTTTATTTGTAATTTTTTGTGTGTCTGTGAAACTGCTAGTTTCCACGTTTCGGCAGCGTTAAAAAGCCGATTTTGAAAAATCTCTAACTTTGTAAACGATTTTCTCAAAAAGGCCATTTTTTAAAATTCTGAAAATTAAATCCCTGTTTCATTATCAACAGGAGAATATCTGTGTAAATTTTCACGGACCTAAAAACGCTCGTTTCCGAGTTAGACACGTTTGAATTCGGTTTGAAAGCCTACGATTTCCCGTGTTCTAAAGGCGCCATTTTGGAAAAATCTCAGGCGCAAAGTACGTACGTTATCTCTTACCCGAAACAAAGCGTTAGATATTCTTTGCCCGAATGATGGAATGAGAGCGTTGGGTCAGCTGGCCCTGGTTGGATACATCCACCTCACCCTTCCCCGAGTAATGACATGCCTATAAAACTGTCGGGGGGGGGATAACCAATACATAAAGAAAATTCTTGCTGCTCCACTAACAAAGTTGAGTTGCGAAAGACAGCAGCAGTTGTTTGTTTACGTATATACTTAAACATCGCATAAGAAAAGACTATGAAAGAGTAGAAAACTGTTGTGAAATAATTTTAAGAAAAGGTGTGCAGGCACGTGTACCGTAAGTTATTTTTCGATGGCTAAACACCCTCGAGTTTTTCTGGAAGTTGCTAATTGTAGGCTACTGTTAGAAGAGCAGTTGCTATTTTGTTATAGTTGCTAAAGTTAACCTCAGTTTTTCGTAATAGTAAAATATTCGCTGAGGAGAGTTTTGTCCTCTGCGAACGGGGGAGAAGGTGCAACGCTCTTGACCTCGCTGCTGGGTTGATAGCGCTGGTCGCTACCGAAACTCAGCTTACCTCCGCTCCAGAACGGTAATGGCAATTGTCTAATCTCCTAAAAAAACACATACGCGTGCAAGCTTATTCATAAAATGTAAGTTGAGTATATTTCCTGTTCAATCAACTGATTTTACAAGTAGAATACATATACAACTTATGCACTTATAATAATGTAAAGATTTTTATCTATTTAAAACATATTCATAGATTTCAATTTTTTAAAAGGGGGGGGGGGTGTGATTGTGTTCTTAGTGATTTCCACCTGGGCCACGATAAACCATGCACTGCCCATGGCTTCTGTTCCCTTAGAAGATAATCCTGGATCAATGGGAGACCAGCGGAGTTTTGACCCCCCTCTCGTGGTGGTGAGGTGTCTCAAAGCTAGGTAGCTTTCAAAAATGTTTCAACTTAGTTGGCTGGTAACAAGGGAGGGATTCCATTTCAACTCTGGCAGGGTCGTACCATCACGGTCTCAGATTTCTCTAAAAAAATTAAGGGGTGTTCCTTGATTAAAATAAGGAGACCCATATCTTTTCTTTCGACAAGAAAAATTTTCCCTTTGAGACAGAGGTTTTCAAATCTTCCACCGTCAAACAAGCTCTCTAAAAACGGTTATTTTTCCTAACTTCAGCGAGTCATTGCAGCAGAATTAAAGATATTTTGTTCTGGTATTTTTATTACATTGTGTGTATAACGTATAATAATATGTGATGCTAATATTTTTTACACATCGTATGATTAAAATTTTAAAATTTCGTAAACTTCGATTTTAAAAAAAATTGAAATTTTTAAGATTTTAACTGGTTCAAATGGAGTTTTTTTCTATACTCGCTTTTTTGTTAAAGACATACAAGCGTGCACTATATTTGAAATTTTTTGTGTCTGTGAAACTGCTAGTTTCCACAGCGTTAAAAACAGCCGATTTTGAAAAATCTCCAACTTTGCCAACGATTTTCTCAAAAAAGCCTTTTTTTTTAATTCTGAAAATTAAATCCCTGTTTTATTATCAACAGGAGAATATCTGTGTAAATTTTCACGGACCTAAAAACGCCCGTTTCCGAGTTAGACGCGTTTGAATTTGGTTTGAAAACCTTCGATTTCTCAGTGTTCTAAAGGCGCCATTTTGGAAAAATCTAAGGCGCAAAGTACTCATTCTCTTACTCGAATGAGAGTGTTGGATCCGTCCACCTCACCCTACCCTGAGCGATAACATGCCTAAAAAACGGTCTTGGAAAAAAAAAATATCTATATATATAGAGAGAATTGAATGTATGTCAATTTAGAACCATCAAACTTGGTATACTATCTCATGGTACCCTAACTTAGACCGTAGACGGTTTTTGGAAGGGGGAGCCCGGGTCAAAGGGCCCCACGCAAAATTTCCGTAAAATCTAGTTTTCAATTTAGAACCATCAAATTTGGTATACTTTTTCTTGGCACCCTAACTTTGACTAGACGGTTTTGGGAAGGGGTCGGAACCCGGGGTCAAGCCCCCACCCCTACAAAATTTTCGTAAAATATTTTACAAAGTTAGGGTGCCAAGAAAAAGTGTACCAAATTTGATGGTTCTAAATTGAAAACTAGATTTTACGGACATTTTGCGTAGGGCCCTTGACCACGGGCTCCCACCCACCCAGGGCTCTATCCCCCTTCCAAAACCATCTACGGTCTCAGTTAGGGCACTATAGTTTACAAGTATATTTTACGGAAATTTTGTGTGGAGCCCCTTGACCCCGGGCTCCGACTCCTTCCAAAACCGTCTACGGTTTAAGTTAGGGTACCATGAGATAGTATACCAAGATTGGTGGTTCTAAATTGAAAACTGTAAATTTGTTTAGCAGACATACATTCAAATCTATATATATAGATTTCTTATTTTTTTTTCCAAGACCATTTTTTAGGCATGTTATCGCCCAGGGTAGATTCAGGTGGACGTATCCAACGCTCTCATTCGGGTAAGAGAATACGTACTTTGCGCCTGAGATTTTTCCAAAATTGCGCCTTTAGAACACGGAGAAATCTAGGTTTTCAAATAAAATACAAACGTATCTAACTCGGAAACGGACGTTTTTAGGTCCGTGAAAATTTACACAGATATTCTCCTGTTGATAATGAAACAGGGATTTAATTTTCAGAATTTTAAAAAGGGCTTTTTTGAGAAAATCGTTGGCAAAGTTGGAGATTTTTCAAAATCGGCTGTTTTTAACGCTGCAGAAACTAGCAGTTTCACAGACACATAAAAAATTGCAAATAAAGTGCACATTTGTATGTCTTTAACAAAAAACGAGTATATAAAACAAAAACTCCATTTGAACCAGTTAAAAAAAAATCTTAAAAATTTCAATTTTTTTTAAAATCAAAGTTTACGATTTTTTTTAAATTTTAATCATACGATGTGTAAAAAATATTAGCATCAAATATTATTATACGTTATACACACAATGTAATAAAAAATACCAGAACAAAAGATCTTTTAATTCTGCTGCAATGACTCACTGAAGTTAGGAAAAATAACCGGTTTTTTAGAGAGCTTGTTTGACGGTGGAAGATTTGAAATCCTCTGTCTCGAAGGGAAAATTTTTTCTTGCCGAAAGAAAAGATATGGGTCCCCTTATTTTAATCAAGGAACACCCCTTAATTTTTCTAGTGAAATCTGAGACCGTGATGGTACCACCCTGCCAGAGTTGAAATGGAATCCCTCTTATTACCAGCCAACTAAGTTGAAACATTTTTGAAAGCTACCTAGCTTTGAGACACCTCACCACCACGTGAGAGGGGGGGGGGTGTCAAAATTCCGCTGGTCTCCCATCGATCCAGGATTATCTTCTAAGGGAACAGAAGACATGGGCAGTGCATGGTTTATCGTGGCCCAGGTGGAGATCACTACGAACACAATCCCCCCCCTCTTTAAAAAAAAATTGAAATCTTTGAATATGTTTTAAATAGATAAAAACCTTTACACCATTATAAGCGCATAAGTTGTATATGAATTTGACTTGTAAAATCAGCTGATTGAACAGGAAATATACTCAACTTACGCGTGCATGCTTATTCATAAAATGTATGTGTTAATTGTTATTTATTTAGTAGATTAGACAATTGCCATTACGTTTTGGAGAGGAGGTAAGCAGAGTTTCCACAGCGACCAGCGCTATCAACGCAGCAGCGAGGTCAAGAGCATTGCACCTTCTGCCCCCGTTCGCAGAGGACAAAACTCTCCTGAGCGAATATTTTACTATTACGAAAAACTGAGAAGTTAATTTTAGCAACTATAACAAAACAGCAACTGCTCTTCTGACAGTAGCCTACAATTAGCAACTCCCAGAAAAACTCGAGGGTGTTTAGCCATCGAAAATTAACTTACAGTACACGTGCCTGCACTCTTTTTCTTAAAATTGTTTCACAACAGTTTTCTACTCTTTCATAGTCTTTTCTTATGCAGTGTTTAAGTATATACGTAAACAAACAAACAACTGCTGCTGCTGTCTTTCGCAACTCAACTTTGTTAGTGGAGCAGCAAGAATTTTCTTTATGTATTGGTTATCCCCCCCCCCGACAGTTTTATAGGCATGTCATCACTCGGGGAACTGACCCAATGCTCTCATTCCATCATTCGGGCAAAGAATATCTAACGCTTTGATTCGGGTAAGAGATAACGTACGTACTTTGCGCCTGAGATTTTTCCAAAATGGCGCCTTTAGAACACTGGAAATCGTAGGCTTTCAAACCGAATTCAAACGCGTCTAACTCGGAAACGAGCGTTTTTAGGTCCGTGAAAATTTACACAGATATTCTCCTGTTGATAATAAAACAGGGATTTAATTTTCAGAATTTTAAAAAATGGCCTTTTTGAGAAAATCGTTGGCAAAGTTAGAGATTTTTCAAAATCGGCTGTTTTTAACGCTGCTGAAACGCGGAAACTAGCAGTTTCACAGACACACAAAAAATTACAAATAAAGTGCACATTTGAATGACTTTAACGAAAAAAACGAATATAGAAAAAACTCCATCCAAACCTGTTTAAAAAAACTTAAAAAATTCAATTTTTTTAAAAATCACAAAGTTTACGATTTTTTAAAATTTTAATCATACGATGTGTAGCAAATATTAGCACTATATATTATTATATGTTATACATACAATGTAAAAAATACAAGAACACGATATCTTTTTTAACTCTGCTGCAATGACTAGCTGAAGTTAGGAAAAATAACCGTTTTCTAGAGAGCTTGTTTGACGGTGCAAGATTTGAAACCCTCTATCTCGAAGGGAAAATTTTTCTTGCCGAAAGAAGAAATATGGGTCTCCTTATTTTATTCAAGGAACACCCCTTAATTTTTTTAGAGAAATCTGAGACCATGATGGTACGGCCCTGCCAGAGTTGAAATGGAACCCATCACCTGTCTTTCGTGGCGAAAAACTGTACAAGGTGCTGATTTACAGCCTCATCTGAATTGAACGTTATACTACGCAAGGACTCTCGAAGACAGCAAAACAAGTGGAAGTCCGACGGCCAAGGTCAGGCCAGTATGCTGGGTGCGGCAACACATTCCACCCAAGCTTCAATAATTTTTGGCGGGTGATCAAACTTGTGTGTAGTCTCGCGTAGTTGTGATGGAAAACAACACCTTTACGACGAACGCTCTCTGCACGTTTCTGGATGATGGATTTGTTCAAACTGTCCAATTGTCGACAGTACACATTCGAATTGATTGCTTGGTTCTGCAGTAGGAGCTCGAAAAACACGACACCTTTAAAACCCCACCACACCGAGACCAGAAACTTCCGCTGATGAATGACTGCTTTGGATGTCGTTTGAGGCAAAGCAGCACATCGGGACGAAGACCGTTTGCGCAGCACGTTGTTGTACACAATCCACTTTTCGTCACCAGTTATCAGTCGCTTCAAAAAAGGATTGTTTTCCTCACGTTTAATGGGCATATCGCAGATGTTTATGCGCGCCGTCAATTGAGCTTCTTTGAGTTAACGAGGAACCCCACACATCGAGCTTGCTTACGTATCCCAGCTTCTTCAGGTGGCCGTGAACGCTTGAACGATGGATGTGTAATGTGTCTGCAATCTCTCGTGTCGTGTAACGTGGGTTTGACTCGATCAATGCCTTGATTTGGTCGTCATCAACCTCGGTTGGCCTCACGGACCGAGGAGCATCGTTGAGGTCAAAATCACCAGCACTGAATTTTGCGAACCACCGCTGGCACTGACGTTCTTGTAGAGCATTATCACCATACACTTTACGCAACTTTTCACAAGCTTGATGCGCGTTCTTCCCTTTACGGAAGTAAAACGGTAAAATATGACGAAAATGCACAGTTTGGTTTTCCATCTTCAACTTGATGTCAAATGAACCAAATCACTCACTATTCCTTTTAGACTGCAGCTAGAACTGGCACCTGTCGAATGCCATAGTGATAAAAGAGCTGTGCATGTCTCTAGTATTTTCAAAACCGCCCAACCGCCATCGGGTACTAAAACAAGTCAGGATTTTTCCGACAACCCAATAGATGCTTTCATGGCCTTCATACATTAGGTGGCCGATGGTCTACTTCAGCAGAAGAATGCGCCACTCCACTAAGCCACAACCACCCAAGCATGGCTTGAGGAACCCTCATCTGAGTTTGGAATCGCCCAGTGGCCCCCAAGTTCCCCAGATTTGAACCCTGTTGAAGCTCTCTGGGATTCCATGGAGCGGAACATCAGATCCATGAATCCTAGATCGACGTCGTCTCCGACAGAGTTGTGGACAATACTGCAACAGGCATGAGTGGCACTACTCACGGAAACCCTCTGGCATCCGGCAGAGTCGATGCCTTGGCATGTACAGGCTGTTATTCATGTTAGAGGAGGACCAACATGCTATTAGGTAGGTATCTCTATTATTTTGTCCACAGAGTGAATAAGATAAAAAATTTCGGTTGGAACGTGGAAAGAGCGATGTATTTATTTATTTGCTGACGCCACGTATTTGGAGGATTTTCACCTTGGATCTCGCCCTTTGGATTTAACTGCTATAATATATATACACTGACTGGGAAAAAAATCCCAACACCACGAAAAAATAGTTGTAGAGGAATGAAATGGCGGCAATACATTTGTATAGGTAACATATTTAATCTATTAAGGTTTCAAGATCACAGCTTAATGTAAGCGCGAGAAGAGCCATTTTAAATGTGAAATGCTGGTACATTAATAACCGGTGTAACCGCCAGAATGTTGAATGCAAGCACACAAACGTTCATGCATTGTATCGTACAGCTGCTGGATGTCAGTTTGTGGGATGGAGTTCCATGCCTGTTGCACGTGGTCGTTCAATACAGGGACGGTAATGCTGGTTGGGGGTGACACTGGAGTTGTCGTCCAATGATGTCCAATACGTGCTCGATTGGTGAAAGATCTGGTGATCTAGCAGGCCACGGCAACATGTCTACACTCTGTAGAGCATGTTGGATTGCAACAGTGGTATGCGGGAGGGCGTTATCCTGTTGGAAAACACCCCCTGGAATGCTGTTCATGAATGGCAGCACAACAGGTTGAATCACCAGACCGACGTACAACTGTGCCGTCAGCGTGCGTGGGATAACCACGAGAGTGCTCCTGCTGTCATAGGAAATTGCACCCCAGACCACAACTCCACGTGTAGGTCCAGTGTGTCTCGGCCGCAGACAGGTTGGTTGCAGGCGCTCACCTGGCCTCCTTCTAACCAACACACGGCTATCACTGGCACCCATGCAGAACCGGCTTTCATCAGAAAACACAACAGATCTCCACTCCGTCCTCCAATGAGCTCTAGCTTGACACCACTGACGTCGCAAACGGCAGTGGTTTGGAGTAAGTGGAATGCACGTTACAGGGTGTCTGGCTCGGAGCTGTCCTTCAAGTAACCGATTTGTAACAGTTCATTGTGTCACTGTGGTGGCAACTGCAGCTCGAATTGCTGCCGCAGACGCGGTACGATGCGCCACGGCCATACGCCGTACACGGCGGTCTTCCCTCTCAGTAGTGCCACGTGGCTGGCCGGAACCCGGTCTTCTTGAGGCAGTACCTTCCCTTGACCACCGCTACCAACAATCACGCACAGTGGCTACATTCCTGCCAAGTCGTTCTGCAATATTGCAGAACAAAAATCCACCTTCTCGTTGCCCTATTACACGACCTCGTTCAAACTCCGTGAGCTGTTGATAATGGCTTCTTTGTCTTCTTAAAGACATTCTGGACTAACATCAACACACTACGTCGAATCTCAACGATAACTAACGCTCACGAACATTACAGCGCGTATTTACAGCAAACCTGCTTTGCATGTTCTGAGGCGCTACTAGCGCCACACGTATGCGCCAAGCGCGAAATTTGCATAGACGTCATCTTACAGATATACTCTCACCGCCTACCAACTGTCGTTTATCTAACACAAGCCCTTCTTGGTGTTGGGATTTTTTTTTTCCGTCAGTGTATATAGCCAGTGCCGTTAATACCCACCAGATGGAGATGTCTCAGTAGCTGAGCCCATCTTACGGATTTATGATGTCAGAAGCTGACTTAAAAATACACATAGCACCGTGGATTGTTGGCCACCGTGGTGTAAAGCTAACGCGCTCGACTGGATATTGAGAGATGCGTGGTTCAATTCCCGGCAGCGGCTGAAAACAATTTTTCGGTTGCTATGTGTTTCTGGAACGTGGAAAGGGCGATGTATTTATTTATTTAAAGATATAATTAACAAATCAACAATTCTTCCTTAAGGTTCCATATTAAATCCTTGGCTAAAGCCATTTACAGACATGCCAACCTTCAAAATCTGAACATTGGGAGATTTTTACAGCTGATAAAATCACACGAGTGCTATTTCTTTATCTACATTATCTAGACGTAAGAACAATTTTCCAGAAGTAGTATTATTGGTCCGCTAAAAGTTCTGGAGAGAAAAAAAAAAACAGCGCCAAAATCAACACCCTCTCTGCCTACTGAAATTCGTTTTGAGGTACGTCGATTCCGCAAGATGATAAAAACGTAAAATAGCCCGCATGTTGTTGTTTCTTACGAATAAAATAGCAGCCAACTGTTTTTCGTTTCTTCTTTAGATCGTGCGCAAAGGCAAGGATAACAAAAAGCATCGTACTAACATCGCCTTTCGTTACAAAGCTAGGCCAAGTGTAAATACTTCCTTTTGTCGTCAAGCGAATTCGCCGCAACTCAACTGTTTATCATCACTTCTAAAGCACACGGTTTTGCTGGTGAGGGGTTGAAAGACTGAACTGCAAAGAGATGACAGACTGAAGGCGTCGTATAACAATCGTACTGGGAGAAAAAAATTTAAAGCAAATTTTTTCCGACCCATCTTGGGCGATCGGTCAGAAGCCAGCGCTTGGACCTCTGCGCCACCAGGGCGGCTTTCTTTTTGCAGATAGGAGGAGAGGAAAAGTACAAAACTGATGACTGTAATGACACTTTGCATCGACGTAGAAAGAAAAATATTTCACAGGCAGTTCGAAATCATAGTGGTTGATGGAATTTCGACCATCCTAATGGCTAATTCTCAGTGAAAATCAGGAGAATTGGACATTTCTCCAGAGGGTGGGAGAAAGGATGGAAAATCCAGAATCTCCCGCCTAAATCTGGAGAGTTGGCACGTCTGCATTTGAATGAAGAGAAAAGCTATTCCTACTGATTAAACAAGTTAGTAAAATCATGCAATGCATTGATTATGATACACTTTCCAACATACCAGAAATCATTACTCAAGTTATGAGGATAATGGCTGTGGAATAAATCTTGCTCCTGTGTCCTGACATTTGACCCCATTTCGATTATATTCAACAGAACCAGTTCAGTATATCTCCGGAACAACATACTAAAGTTTTGTCGTAATAGAAGCATTTTTTACATAAGTTATGACACACGAGGACGATGGAATGGATCCCCCGCTTCTATGTTGTGACCTCTGACCCCATTTCATCCATTTTCAATAGGGTTCGTTCCTGGGTGGTTCCCCTACCACATACTAAAATTTCATCAAAATCGAACCATTTTTATGTGAGTTATAGTGCAGACGGACAAAGCTGGAGCATATACGCTCCTTCAACTTACAGTTGAAAGGGAAATAAAAAAAAGGATGCTTGAAGTACAGATCTTCATTGTCGATCTTGTCAAGGGAGTGTCAGTCAATATTGATGACATTTACAGAAAAAACTCAAAAACATTGTGTTTCGACAATAGCTCTCTAAGGGGCCAATGATATAATAAAATACATTAGTATTTTTGAAAAATAATTTCAATTAAAAAAAAAAAAGGGGGGCCAAATCATGCAGGTTAAAACTTTTTACGGTTAGCAAAATGAAAAGGCTATCTACATTCCCGACCCAACACAAAGTGCCTTGCCAGAAAAATACAAGTTATAACAACTTAAAGAATCAGTAACAATACAAAGATTATTATAGCAAAGAACAAAACAAAACAAAACTTATTGTCCAGTAATAAAACTAAATTTGAAATGAGCATCTCTAAACTGAAACTGGGAAAATAATTTAATGTTCTAACTGTAAATATGCTGCAGGCTTCCCAAAGTCATCTCTCAGCTCACAAATGTAAGAAATTGGACTTTTCAGATAAGCACGCTCCTTTGTTATTCAATTTTCATTCACAGTTTGAGCATTCAACTATATTTCCAATTTCAATCTAGGACAGCTGATTTCAAATTTAGTTTTTATTATGGCACAATAAGTTTCTCTTGTGCTGCGATAATTTTCGTATTTCTCTGGCATGGTCTTTTTTGTGTTGAGTCGGGAATGTTAATAGCTGTTTATTTTGCCAAATTCAAAAGATGTATAAATAAGGGGAAAACCAAAGTTATGGTTTTTGAGCGAGGAACTGTTAGCACTAAATGTAATATAAGTCTAAATGGCACACTGATTGATCAGGTGAATGAGTTTGTGTATTTAGGAAGCATGTTTGACATTACAAAACCTTGCCTAACTCCTGCACCAATGGTTTTCTATTGGTGCAGGAGTTAGGCAAGGTTGTGTAATGTCACCATGGCTGTTTAATATATTTATGGACGTGTGCATGCGTGATGCCAAAATAGATAATACTGGTTCATGTCTTGGTGATAGCTGTGTGTGCAGATTGCTGTATGCTGATGACACTGTCCTGTTGGCAGAGAGCATAAGTGATTTGCAGAGTATATTGTCTTGATGTACGAAGTTTGCATGAAATTCAAACTGAGTATAAATAAGGGAAAAACCAAAGTTATGGTGTTTGAGAGAGGAACTTGTAGCACTGAATGTAATTGTAAGTATAAACGGCACTGTGGTTGACCAGGTGAGTGAGTTTGTGTATTAAAGAAGCATGTTTGACAGAGAGAACAAATTGGATGGTGAAATTAGAAGGCGAGTGAATTCTTCATTGAAAGTCATAGCTGCTCTGGGAGGTTTTCACAGGAATGATGAGTTCTCTAGAGAGTCCCGCATAGCTGTGTATGAAAGTGTAGTTGTTTCTACTCTTTTGTATGGCAGTGAAACCTGGGTACTATAAAAGAAACATAGGAGTTGTTTGTGTGCTAGAGAAATGCGTTACTTATGGGCGGTTTGTGGCAAGACACGATCTGATTGTGTGAAGAATGAAGATGTGTTGCAGTTGCGTAATGTGAAGCAAAATGTTGTTGGCAAGGTGGAGACTAATATGCTTCGGTGGTTTGGCCATGTCGTAAGAATGAGTGATGAAATGCTTACTAAGAAAATCTTTTTAGCCCAAGTGGTAGGAAGAAAAGGAAGAGGAAGGCCAAGGAAGTTATGGGAGGATCAGATTCAGGAGTGTCTGCATGAAAAAGATTATGAGTATGAAGTATTAAAGATCTTGTGTACGGCGTGTAATGGATATCAGTGAAGCCAGAGTTGTATGTCAAGACCGCTGTAAATGGAGAAGTCTGATATGACAAAATATCTGGTAGTTTGTATTTCTTTGTGGAGCTAACCTCTGAATCTCAGAGAACAGCTTAGTAATATGTATGTATGTATGTATGTATGTTTGTTTGACAGAGAGAAAAAATTGGAAGGTGAAATTAGTAGATGAGTGAATTCTTTCATGAAAGTCATAGCTGCTTTGTGAGGTTTTCACATGAATGATGGGATCTCAAGAGAGTTCCGCATGGCTGTGTATGAAAGTATAATTGTTCCTACTCTGATGTATGGCAGTGAAACCTGGGTACTACAGAAGAAACATAGGAGTCGGTTGTGTGCTGGAGAAATGCATTACTTACGGGGAATTTATGGGAAGACACATTCTGATCGTGTGAGGAATGAAGATGTGTTGCAGCTGTGTGATGTAAAGCAAAATGTTGTTAGCAAGGTGGCGACTGATATGCTTCAGTGGTTTGGTCATGCTGAAAGAATGAGTGATAAGCTGCTTACTAAGAAACTTTTTTTAGCCAAAGTGGGATACGAAGTATAGAAGGTATTGTGTACATCGTGTGATGGATGTCAGTGAAGCCTGAGTTGTGTGTCAAGATCGCTGTAAATGGTGACATTTGATATGGCAACAGTACGTAAATAATCAGTCACACATTTATCGGGTAGTTTGTATTTGTATGTGGAGCTAACCTCTTAACCACAGAGGACAGTTTAGTGGTTGGTTGGTTGGTTGGTAGGTAGGTAGGTAGGTAGGTAGGTAGGTAGGTAGGTAGGTAGGTAGGTAGGTAGGTAGGTAGGCAGGCAGGCAGGCAGGCAGGCAAGTTTTTTTTTATTTTTTATGGGAGCTTAATGACCACCACGAGCAACTCATTCGGCTATAAGCAGTTGTCCTTCCCTAATTTAGGGCCACTGGTTCCACGGAAGGGAGAGAGCCAGTGCTATAAGACAAACATAATATCCATGCCTTACCAGGATTCAAACTCACAAGCAACTTGGACGAATGAGCAGTAGCCAGCACTTAAACCACTACGCGTCCAGGGTGGCAACTTTCGTCGATCATAGAATTGCACTGGATAATTACGTGCATTTTCAGGTTATCAAACTCAAAATTCCTCCAGTTGTTCGTCAGTAAGTTCTTGTACCTAGAGAAACTGCGCTCAACATCACAAGAGGTTACAAGAGCAAATTTGAGTAAAGCCAACTCACCTAAAAAAAATTCTGGCTTGAAGTCATCAATTTTTTCTTCACTTCCACAAAGAATGTCATTTATTTTATGAAGTATTGAATAACCCATATTAGATTGCAACACTCTTTGCAGTTTGTCACTAACTTTTTCAGCTACTTTCACCTTTGCTTGCCTTAAATTACCCACAGTTTGTATCACAATTTCTAGTTCATCGCCAAGTTTCATTCCTACAATTTCAAGGCGAGTGGTTGCACTAGATATTACATTTTATATATATGCCAAGTTTCCAGCCAAGGTATCAGAAAAGGAATATTGCACAACTTTGATGGAAGAAGAATCACAACAGTCAAATTCTTTAACTGTCCTGTCTAAAGAATCATAATTTGTGGAATAATATAATACAAAGCCGCATCCAGCCAGGTCCTCCACCACGTTAGGACAGGTTGGGGAGGAAGCGCCAAAGTAGGAGAAATTTCTTTGAACTTCTGCACGCGAAGCGGAGCTTCTATGAACATTTTTTACCATTTGAAATTAGCTTATCTACATCAGGATAGTTGCTTTGAATCTCTACGGCCACTCTGTGTAAACCATTTGCAAGGCATGTGATATGGACCATTTTCGGATAAAGTAGTTTAAGTCCCTTTGCTTCCTTAGTCATGTATGGAGCAGCATCTGTTAAAAACAAGAGGATGTTTTATCTTTGTACACAATCTGGCCTGAGTAATTTCATTGAATCGTTGAAGGGTATAGCAATAGTGGAATTGTTTAGTTTTTGCAGATTTTTGCACGTTAGAAGAAATACTTCATCAGGTTTGTCATATTTCAGAGTGACGTTAATAACATTAGCTATGTATCTTCCATCTACATCACTTGTTTCACCTATTGAAACCCATATCTTATTGTTGGCAACAGCAGATCTAATCTTACCTAAACCATCTTCATAGCAGGCAGAGATATAGTTTTTCCTAAGAGTTGATTCATTTGGAATCGGATGACTGGTGTACTTCTCCAAAAAATCTCTGACGCAACCACTACTTAATTTCCTTAAGGGAATATTCGAAGTAAATATCATTTTACAGAGGTCCTTACAATATTCTGACAGTGTATTTGATGAACCTGCAGTTGAAGAAGATGTCTCGAAAAAGACGCTGGCTGTTCTCAGCAGAGGAAAATCTTGCTAAACACCTCTGATGTTTCCGGTAGCACAGTGATGTTGAAAATTAAAACACTTTTGATTCGATACCCTGACTTAACACAATTTACAAAAGAAAATATCACCATCGCTACTGAAAATCCGCTCCCCAAACTCTTGAACAAAACACCGTAATTTCACACTCATGGAACACCTGCTTTTGGACATGTTGAGATCAAACTGAAGTTGAGATGGGAGTTTTACTTTTAGCTTGGGTATAGTAAACCAAAAATAAAAGATAATTAAGCTCTGGTTTACAAGTACTCGTGGAAGGCACCACTGCGCTAGGCTTGTTTCAGTGGTTGGCAAGATGCCAATAATAATAATCCAAATGAGGCTAGGCTAAGTAAAAACAAAATTCAGGAAAATTTTCCCACGGGAAAGTCAGGCCTTTCGAAATGCTTCGGTTACGAGTCGTGGAGTCCTTATCACGCTATTTCGCATTCACATAGCCAACGATTGGCTAAAATATGACCAAATATGCCGTTTATTACGAAATTAATCAAAAATATCACGTCATAGAAATCTGTGCCCTGGTCATCATATATCTGATATGTCAAAGAAAAGCACTGGTTATGTGTATCAGTATGCAATAGAGTGATTCTGAATGGCCATTCACATGAACTTCTATAGGTATTGCTGAACCTACAGAACACATAGTTATAAGCCTATCATGCAGCTATAAAAATGACAACCATGAAATATTTTCTTTAAATCTTAATACCACCACCAAATAAAATCTAAAAAGAAATATTTTGAAACTCTCATCAACAAGAAAATTAATACAGATATATATATATATATATATATATATATGAGACACTGTACACACCTGCTGGAGTCCCTCAACTGTGGCAACACAGTCATCTTCCTTGTCTTCCACCCCTACATAAAGAGGCTTGCTTTTAAGGGCAACCTTAACTAAATCTTCTGTCTTCTTGCTTAGTGTTGCACTGAACAATAAAGTCTGGCGGGATTCTGCAATAGACAGTTATATTTTTACTTTTTACACAATGCATATTTAACAATCATGCACATGCACAGCAGATTACCTAAAAATGCAAAACTGTTAAACAAAATTTTAAATGTTATTGTTGCAGCTATAAATCAATGCCCCAGTTCATAAGTTTGGCAGACCACTTCTAAAAGTTATTCATACATTATGTATCTTACATACACACATACATATCACTAAGCTGTTCTCTGATATTCAGAGGCAGAGGTGCCAACCTCTAGCAGAACCTATCAGTAATCAATAGGGTATTCTTTAGTAAGGTTTCAGTAATGGAACACAAACTTTCAGTAATATTTTCAGTAATGTAACACGCCATTTTTTTTCAAAGTTAAAGACAATATTATAGTACTACTATGTAGCCTGTAATACTTGTATGAGGTGCCTATTGGTAATCACCATACGAAGCCTCATTGTTAACACGCGGAAAGATTACTTCATGAGAAATTAATGCGTGAAATGTGTAATAACCTTATGTTTACACCATCCTGAAAAAAAAATTATGAAATTAAATTATCAATATTGTACTTACCTATGTCTGAGAGGTTAGCTCCACAAAGAAATACAAACTACCAGATAATTTTTGCTTACTGTTGCCGAATCAAACTTCTCCATTTACAGCAATCTTGACATACAACTCAGGCTTCACTGACATCCATCACACGCCGTACACAAGATCGTCTATACTTCATACTCAATCTTTTTCTCCTGCAGACAGTGTTAAATCTGATCCTCCCATGACTTTTTTGTCCTTCTTTTACCCTTCTTTCCTGCCACTTGGGCTAGAAAGATTTTCTTAGTAAGCATCTCATCACTAATTCTTTTAACATAGCCAAACCACTGAAGCATATTAGTCTCCACCTTGCTAACAACATTTTACTTCACATTACACAACTGCAACGTATCTTTATTCCTCACACAATCAGAACATGTCTTGCCACAACCCCCCCCCCATAAGTAACATATTTCTCCAGCACACAAACAATTTCTATGTTTCTACTGTAGTATCCAGGTTTCACTGACATACATCAGAGTAGGAACAATTACACTTTCACATACAGCCATGCGGGACTCTCTTGAGAACCCATCATTCCTGTGAAACACTCCCAAAGCAGCCATGATTTTCAATGAAGAATTCACTAGCCTACTAATTTCACCATCCAATTTGTTCTCTCTATCAAACATGCTTCCTAAATACACAAACTCACTCACCTGGTCAATCACTGAGCCATTTAGACATATATTACATTCAGTACTACCAGTTCCTCTCTCAAAAACCATAACTTTGGTTTTTCTCCTTATTTACACTCAGTTTGAATTTCATGCAAACTTTGTACATCCGAGACAACATACTCTGCAACTCACTTTTGCTCTCTGCCAACAGGATAGTGTCATGTGAATACCAATAAGACATAAACCAGTATTATCTATTTTGGCATCACGCATCCATAAATATATTAAACAGCCATGGTGACATTACACAACCTTGTCTGACTCCTGCACCAATAGAAAACCATTTTGATAAAACACCATTTACTCATACACAAGCTCTACTGCCAGCATACATGGCTTTTACACTATTAAGTAGATTCCCAGTAACACCATATTCATTCAATACCTTCCGCAAAAGTGTCCTATTTACCCGGTCATAAGCTTTCTCTAAATCTATGAAGGAAGCAAAAACTTTCTTACCAACAGCCAGATACTTTTCAATCATTATGCGTAATGCAAAAATTTGGTTAGTGCAGCCTTTACCAGGCATAAAACCACTCTGAACATCCTACATTTTCTCTGATGTAAGACCTCATACTTTTTCAATAACAACCTTTCCAAACACTTTCCCTGGCACACTCAGTAGGCTAATATCACAATAGTTCTTGCAGTCAGTCTGATCACCTTTTCCTTATACAAGGGAACAATGATAGCATCCTTCCAATCCAGACACAGACAGTATGTATAATATAATTCATATTCCTTAAATGCTCAAAAGTATGTCTCCAACTTAATAATGATGTTAAGAGTTTGACTGTAGATCAATAGATGGCGCCACTGCACTTCTGTCATCGGACAAACACGTTGATTTTGGCTGACAAAAGAATATCAAGACAACTTGGTTTACCCTGACATTCACTTCGAGGGAAGTAAGCACGCGTAATTAGTTCACTTCTGCAAGTGCCATTGCTCCTAGAAGTTGGCTGCCTGAAGATAGTAGTAAAAGACACACGCAGAGCATGATTTCGCAGGTTTGAGTTTGACCATTCCCTTGTGGAAAATTCTGTTTTAATTTAACCTTTTTTAACACTACTAAATTGCCGTTTTTTAACTTAATGTTCGTTTTAGTGTGTGTTATACATTTATAGAGATACAATCAGAATAACATGTCCAAAGAACATATATAAGAATGCTGTCTATGTACGATAATTGTTTAATTTTTACCACCATGCTCCAATTGCAATTAAAGAATGACTTTTATTTACAGTTTTAAAAACATACAGGCAAGATCTTTCGGCATCACAGTGATCCTATCATCAGAGCGAGTGCCAGTCGAAAGAGTCTGTCAGAAGTTTAAACTTCTGACGGACTCTTTTAACAAGAAACTAAAATGGAAGTTGTATTAGAATATATATCATAGCAGCTTAAACTTCTGATGGACTTTTTTCAACTGGCACACGGCCTGATGATGGGATCACTGTGATCCTGAAAGATCTTGCCTGTATGTTTTTAAAATTGTAAATAAAAATCATTTTTAAATTGCAACTTGAGCATGGTGGTAAAAATTAAACAATTTTCATACTTAGACAGCATTCTTATATATATATATATATATATGTCTTTTGGACATGTTATTTCGATAGATATTGTACGAATCACCTTCATCTTTTCATAAAGATACAATGATACAATTTTGAATTATCACGGAGGAGATGGGGGGGGGTCGACTTGAGCAAAAAAAAAAAAAACGTACTAAAAGTGTGTAAAGAAGGTATGCATTTATGCAATCACTTTGAGATATTAACACTTTGTAAAAGTATGTGATTTCAACAATGAAGATACCAGGGCTCGCTCTTGCCTTGTAAAACTCTGAGTTAGTGTGACTCTTTATTTTCAAACATAAGAGTCAAATATTGAAATTTGAGAGTCAAAATTTTTTTTCCCTAGCAGACTCACTTTCGTTCTTAATAAATCCAAATCAGAAAGCAACAATTATCAGTATTTTGCATTAATTTTTATATTCTTACAAATAATAATATTAACATAAAATATATCAAAGGAAACAAAAATAATACCAAACATTAAGAATTATATATATCGCAACTTTATTTGCATCACTCTTCTACGAAAAATCAAAACGTGTTCTGCACAAAGTTTGACGAAAATATATATTTTAAGGAGTATTTTTACTCCTTTGAAAAAAATTTAGGGAGTAATTTTTACAAGTGGGGAGTATTTTAGAAAAATTAACAGATGAAATAAAAAACTTACAAAAATGAAGGGCGATTATGAAAAATGAATCGATTTTTTCATATTAAAAATTATTTCACTACTACTCAATGTATGTAGAATTTGGATCCGTTTTGGTTTTTATTTTAGTAATAAATATAATATTCGTATTTTAAAACAATAACATTAATTTTATCATGTTTTGTAATGACCACATGCAACAGCAATGTGTTCAAGAAGTGAATACATTGCATTTTTGATATTTTTATAGATGTCTAAAATTATCAAGTTCCACAGTCACATTTGTCTTTTGTTGACTCTGCGGCTGCACAACATCCAGTGCTTAAATTTTCACTTTGCTGATATCTTTGTTTCTGCCTCCCATTTCTTCATTGTCGCTTTTTTTTTTTTTTTTTTTTTTTAATGTCCTTGGATGACAGTTTCATCTATCATGCTGAAAGAATTTTCAGTCTGAGGATCATGAATGCATGATAGCTTTCACTATTTTAGATATAAGATAAATACTGTAACTTTAAGAATATGAATACTTCTGAACACCATGCATTAATTCATACAAACTTTTCAGCTTTGTTACTTTTGTTTTCGCTCTCCCCCTTCCCTCCCTCCCTTTTTTATCAAGCTGAAATGCAAACTGTTTTGGGGGGAATATTTAAGAACACGGGACACGTGTTCGCAACATCGTTGGGGGAAAAAAATTACAGTTACGAAAGAAATCTTTGCTACGCCAGATTTCCGTTTTTGGACATTTTCCCTCCATTTTCAAGGTGAAATACAAATATTTAAGAAAAAAATTATATTTGACAACAATAATAGGCAGAGGAAACATCGCGTGAAAAATAAAATCACAATTAAGGGAGTAGTCTTCACTGCGTCCAACTTCCGTTTTTGAAAGTTTTAGGCGGAAAGCATCCTTTACCACTACCAACTGCCCCAAAATTTCTGTTCACTTATGCATCAATCTCTAGGATGACCCAAATTATGACGGAAAAGGAGAAATTGCTCGAAGCCGTGACACTCTCATGCCTGAAGATTACGGTACAGGGGAATTTTCACGCCGTCGAATTTCCATTTTCAGACATTTTTCTTCCATTTTTAAACTGAAATACAAATATTTATGGAAGAAAGTGATATATAACAACAATAGTGAACAAAGGCAACATCACAGGAAAACGAAATTACGATTACAGAAAAAATCTTTATTTCGTTTACTTCTGTTCTTGAAAGACGAAATACCATCCCGATGCATATTTTTATGCATTGGTAAAATTCTTCGGTGCACAGTTTTACGCGTTTCTCGATGAGTATTTTATGCGTTTCTCAATGTGTATTTTACGTGTTTTTCTGTTGCATATTTTCACATGTTGGTAAAATTTCGATGCGTAAACACACTTTTCGATGCATACTAGACGCGTAATTACGCATTTTGGCGAACTCTAGTTCTGCACACCGTGACGTTTGTCATAACGTTCCTGTATCAAAGGTCATGGCCACTCTCACGGCCGACCTTTGTCACAGGACACATTCCAAAGGTCAAGGGCACTCCCACAGTGGGAAACATCATGGTGCGCAGAACACGTTTTTGTATTTCGGTCTTCTGAAGAAGAAAATGCCTCGGGCGGGGGTGATTCAAACGTTCATCGATTTAAGGAGGTAATCCACTAAAACGGGGAAAACTAGCAAAAAGGCAGAATGAATGCCAATTTCTACGCGAAACAGAAATTTCTATGGGCCTTGAATGCTTCATGTACTAAGAAAAACTGAGATCTGCAAGCGTTTCTTTTTTCTTTTTGCGAGTCACTTGTGACTCGTAATTTTTTAACAATGAGCCAAATTGCCTAAAAAATGGTTGATTTACACGGCAACTGCGAGTAAGCGCAACCTCTGAGATACTTATATATGTCATCATAGTACAGATTGCATTCAGTGAGGGAGAAAATATAACATTAAGGTTGAAGTGTTTGAAGAGAACAAACTCAAAATTTACACAAGGAAAGAAACTAAAAATGAAAGTTGTATTAGAATATACACTATCTACCAACAAGTAATTGGACACCTGTGATAGCAAAAGAAAACAAAGTTTATTCAACTTAGACAGTTGGTGGAGCCTCCATGAGTGGCGATTACGGCTGCGACCCTCCGGGGCATACTCTCAACCAGGCGTTGTACGACGGCTAGCGGTATTTTCTTCCACTCGGATTGGAGAAGACAGGTCAGTTCCTTCACCGATTTCGGACGGTGGGGGCACCCCTTAAGTCGACGCTCCAACTCGTCCCAGAGGTGCTCGATAGGGTTAAGCTCCGGGCTCTGTGCAGGCCAGCCCATTCGATTAACCCCATTGTCACCATACCAAGCCATGGTGGACCTCGCAACATGACAGGTGGCATTGTCATCTTGAAAGTAACATGGGTCCACCCCGTAAAACTGCTACAACGTAGGAAGCGCATGGTCATCCAAAATGGTGCAGTAGGTCTCGGCGTTGAGTCTACCAGGAATTGCGACCGAGGGTCCCATGCCATACCAGGAGAAACATCCCCATTGCATAATTCCACCGCCGCTGAACTCCACAGTTGGCACAATACATTCCGGCAGGAGGTGTTCTCCAGGTAGACGCCAAACCCAGACCCTGCCATCCGAACGGTAGAGGGTGCACCTTGATTTGTCGCTCCAGAGAACCCGTTACCACTGTTCAACGGTCCACTGTCGACGTTCTTTGCACCACGTTAGCCGAGCAGCGCTATTGGACTTAGTGATCAAAGGCTTGTGGGCGGCAGCATGTCCATGATAACCGAGCAGATAGACTTCCTTACGGATGTTATTCATCGAAAGAACACTCCCGGATGCCTGTTGAAACTCCTCGCGGATGTGGCCCATCGATATGGTGCGGTTCTTCCGAATTTCTCTGGCCAGCACCCGTCGGTCACTAACTCCCAGTTTTTTGGGTCTGTCGGGTCGGGGCACATTCCGACAGTCACCTCTCATCTTCCACTTGCCAATCACGTAGCTCACTGTCGATTTTAGGTACTTCAACTCGCTGGATATGTCACGTATGGATCGGCCATTTCTGTGATACCCGACGATTACACCTTTCTCGAAATCGAAGAGCTTCGAAATGCATGGCATCTTGCATGCGACCGGTTGTGTTGTTGTTTCCCACACAATATTTAACTGCGGCGGCCATGATGTGTATTAGGACCGCAGATATCGTCGATTGCAGGGGTGTCCAATTACTTGTTGGTAGATAGTGTATATCATAAGGTAAGAGATGATTAGACAATGGCTTTCTTTAATGATTCTTCTACCAAAAAATTTGGTTGAAACCTAAGACTGGCCAGCATGGGTTATACTTATATTATCACCGTTTCCCAACTATTCTCTCTCTCTCTCTCTCTCTCTCTCTCTCTCTCTCTCTCTCTATATATATATATATATATATATATACATCATCATCATCATTGTCAACCATTATCGATCCACTGCTGGACGAAGGTCTCCCCAAGTTTCCTCCACAACGGTCTGTCTTGTGCCAGTCTCCTCCATGTCACTCCCACATACTTTCAAATTTCATCCACCCATCTCCCACGTGGTCTTCTTCAGGGTCTTTTCCTGTCCCTTGGAATCCAATCTAAAATTTCGGCTGTTCATCGATGGTCTGTCCTTCTGGCAGTATGTCCAGCCCATTGCCATTTCAGGGATTTAACTCTGACCATGATGTCTTCCACTCTTGTCATTTTTTGGATCCACGAATTCCTCTTCTTATCTCTCCTGGTTACACCAAGCATGCACCTCTCCATGCCTTTTTGAGTTGTCTGCAGCCTTTGTATGTCTCTTTTAGTTAAGGTCCACATCTCTGCACCATACGTAAGCACTGGAAGGATGCATTGATCAAACACTTTTCTTTTAAGACATAATGGCATATTGCTCTTGAAAATTATGCTGTTTTTTCCAAAAGCTCTCCAGGCAAGTTTTGTACGCCGATTAATTTCTTCATCAATGTGACCCTCACTTGATATCTGCTGTCCAAGATAAACGTACGTGTCTGTTATCTCCAGCTTTTCTCCATCAATCGATAAATCTTCATTTCTTGTAAAAGCATTGAACATCACTTTTGTCTTCTGAAAGTTCATTTTTAATCCCACTTCTTTACTCTTGTCAGCAAGTTCCTGGATCATACTCTGCAGCTCTGATGGGGTAGTGGCAAAAATGACTGTCATCAGCAAAACGAAGGTGAGTTAGATAATCTCCATTAATCTTTATCCCTTTGTTTTCCCAGTTCAGTGATTGAAAGACATTTTCCAATGTGGCATTAAAGAGCTTCAGAGATATGGTGTCACCTTGTCTCACTCCCTTTCCAATTTTTATGTGTGCTGTATTCTCAAACAGCCGAATCTTTGCACTTGCATTTTCATAGATGTTATTGATAATATTAATGTACGCATCTTCAATACCGCAGGATTTCAGAGCCATTGTAACTGCTGATGGTTTCACCGAATCGAAGGCTTTTTCATAATTGATAAAAGCCATGCACAATGGAAGTTCATATTCCCTCGCTCTTTCAATTAGTTCTCTCAGTACGTGGATATGATCTATTGTGCTGTAGCCACTCTTGAATCCAGCTTGTTCTCTCGGTTGAGCCATGTCCAATGTTACCTTCAAGCGGTGTGAAAGAACTTTAGTGAAGATTTTATAAACCACTGATAGGAGGCTGATAGGTCTGTAGTTCCTGAGATCCTCAATGTCACCTTTTTTATGTAGCAGGATCATTGTAGCATTGTTCCAATCCTCAGGAATCTTCCCTTCATTAAGGCATCGAGTGAAAATTTGGATGAGTACTGTTTCGATTTTTCCACTTGCTTCTTGTATGATGTCTACAGTAATTCCATTTTCTTCTGGAGCTTTTCCCCGTTTCATGTTCTTGATTGCATGTGCAACTTCTGCTGAGAGGACTGGAGGAACTCTGGTACTGGTACCTTTCATGATGTCTGGAGTACATGTATCATCCCTTTCATATAATTTGGAGTAGAAATCTTTCACTCTTGTCAAAATTTTGCCTCTATTTCGTGTTACAGAACCATCTTCTTTTCTCAGTACCATAATCTGTTTTCTTTCCTTACTGAGATGTCCCTTTGCTATCTTTAGGCTTTGATTGTTTTCAATTGCTTTCCTCAATAGTTCACAGTTGAATTTCCTTACGTCTTCAGTGATACTTTTTCGTACTGTCTTGCATAGCTCTATATATTCCACTTTTGAAGTCCCATCTTCTTTAGTTGTCCTCATCTCTCTTCTTTTTTGCATCAACATTTTGGTTTTTCCTGATAATTTGTTCACATGCAACTTGTTCTTAGACCCAGCTAACTTTGTTGCTGTTTCCATAAGAGTTTTGGTTACTTTTCTGTTAACTTCAGAAATGCCTACTTCTTCCGATGTTAGGCCTTCTAAAGCAGAGAATCTGTTCTTTAGTTCCAACTTGAAGGTATTATGGTGTTTTTTAAGGTTGGTTATGTCAATACATTTTGTTTGTCTTATGAGCTTACCACGTTTGAGTTTAGTGTTGAGGTGCATCTTACATCTCACCAATCTATGGTCACTACCTGTGTTGAACTTGTTTAGCACACTGCAGTCTTCTATGACGAATTTTTTGTTACACATAATAAAATCAATTTCACTTGTCGCCCCATTTGGATGTCTCCATGTCCATTTCCTGTGTGGCTTTTTCTTGAAAAAGGAGTTCAAGATGAAAAACCCTTATGCCTCTACAAACTCCGAGAATATTTCCACGCTGGTTTCTGTTGCCGTGACCGAATTTACCCTACTGAAGTTTCATTCTGTTGCTGTTGCCCTATTTTTGCATTGAAATCTCCCATAATTATCTTCAAGTGTTGCTTACCTTTATTATTTAGATGACGAATTTCCTCATAAAATTCTTCAATTTCTTCTTCAGGATGACTTGTCGTTGGCGCATAAGTTTGAATAATCTGAGCCTGGTATCTTCTCAAGAGTTGGATAACGAGTCGTGCAGCTCTGTCAGAGGAACTTTCAACTTCTACCACTTTATCCTTCAGTTTCTTGTTTATTATAAATCCAACACCACTAGTTCTGCCAGTATCAGTCCCACGATAGTAGAAGAGATGTCCACTTTTCAGTTCAATGAGATCTTCTCCTTTTCTCCTTACCTCACTTAGCCCCACGATGTCCCTTTTGATCCTTTGTAGTTCCTCTTCCAATTCAAGAAGCCTTGAATCAGAAGATAGGGTGCGTCCATTATACGTAGACAAGGTCAGCGTCAGATGGCAGCCTAGTCCGGTCCTCCGGGGATTCTTAGCACCCTCTAGCTTCATGTCGCACTGGCCGCTGCCTTGGCCAGGTATATTCCAGCTGCCGAAGACTGAAGGTCAAGATTTAAGTTGTGGAATCGTTTTGGAGGGGTTTGGCCATAACTCACCACGCTGGCCAAGCGGGTTGGTGAGTGTGGGATAGCATTTCCTCTAATCCCGATGGTATAGTTATACCGCTATTGGCGGTCGTCAGAGCCCCTTTAGTGGGGACAGGATGCACCACGAGATGGCGGGGTTGACATTTGTCAAGGAGAGGCTGTGATGTTACGCATCACCTGACCTTACACCCCCTCCTCTCTCTCTCTCTCTCTTTATATATATATATATATATACACATACATACATACATACATACAGACACAAGATGAAAATCCTCCAAATATGTGGTGTCAGTAAATAAATAAACACATCGTTCTTTCCACGTTCAAGAAACACATAGCAACCGAAAAATTGTTTTCAGCCACCGCACGGGAATTCAACCCACTGATCTCTTGATATCTAGCCAAGCGCATTAGCTTCACACCATGGCGGCCATCAATCCACGGTGCTATAAGTATTTTTAAGTCAGCTTCTGACATCATAAATCCGTAAGATGGGCTCAGCTACTGAGATGTCTCCATAGCACCATGGATTGCTGGCCACCATGGTATAAAGTTAACGCGCTTGGCTAGATATCGAGGGACCCCGTGGGTTCAATTCCCCGGCGGCGGCTGAAAACAATTTTTCGGTTGCTATGTGTTTCTGGAACGTGGAAAGAGCGATGTATTATTATTTATTTATTTACTGACCGTATTTGGAGGATTTTCACCTTGAATCTCGCCCTTTGGATTGAACTGCTATAATATATATAGCCAGCGTCGTTAATGCCCACCAGATGGAGACGTCTCAGTAGTTGAGCCCATCTTATGGATTTATGATGTCAGAAGCTGACTTAAAAATACACACAGCACTGTGGGTTCAACTCCCCGGCGGTAGCGGAAAACAATTTTTCGGTTGCTATGTGTTTCTGGAACCTGAAAAAGCGATGTATTTATTTATTTACTGACGCCATGTATTTGGAGGATTTTTACCTTGGATCTCGCCCTTTGGATTTAACTGCTATAATATATATAGTCAGTGCCATTAATGTCCACCAGATGGAGACTTCTCAGTAGCTGAGCCCATCTTACGGATTTATGATGACAGAAGCTGACTTAAAAATACACATAGCACCGTGGATTGTTGGCCACCGTGGTGTAAAACTAAAGCGCTCGGCTAGATATCGAGAGATACGTGGGTTCAATTCCCCGGCGGCGGCCGAAAACAATTTTTCGGTTGCTATGTGTTTCTGGAACGTGTAAAGAGCGATGTATTTATTTATACAGACACACATTTTCACTGTTTCTGCACTTAGTAACAATGAGTTTATTACATTCTGCTCATTTAATAAAAATCCAGAGGTTTGAAAAATTATGAGAATTCCTAATATCCTCATATCACGCATTGGTTACATTATGAAACTGTAAATGGTGTAACATTTCGGTAGTTGACTTCTATTTTCCTCAGCTAGGGAATGAAACAATAGATAAACTACTTGCAAGTGGACCTAAATTTTCTCCTTTTGCTTGTTGCTTTTATCAACATGAAAAGAATAAAATTTTTCTTATACACTATGTAGGAAAAAATCTCTGGACACCAGTGCTTTTTTATACAATTCTGCATTTATGGCAAATTCAATAAGGAGTTGGCCCACCTTTGGCCACAATTACATTGTGCAATTTCCTTGGCACACTTTTAATGAGATTCTGGTAAGTAGTTGCAGGTATACTGTTCCATTCCTCCTGCAAAACAGTGATCAGTTCAGACACAAAAGTTGGACATGCAATTCTAGCCTGAATCTGATGTTCAAGTTCATCTCCAGATGGCCTCTATAAGATTAAGGCTTTGAGCTGACTACTCTGAATTCTATACACCCATATCATCAAACCCTGCAGAAATAAAGTATGCTTCATGGCATGGCGTGTTGTCTTTCTGAAACAAGAATGGCCAGTCTCTGTAAAACTGGTAAAGTGTAGGCAGTGCGGCTTTGTCTAGAATGAGTCAGAACTTCGTGGCATTCGTGTTTCTATCCACAACCACCAACAGTCCGAATCCATACCATGAGACCATGACACTGCCACCACCAAATTTAAAAGTTGGGATGACACATTCTCACAGATACTGTTCACCTGCCATAAGCCATATCCAGCAATGGCCATCAAATTTAAAAACAGTGTACCATGAATCCTCACTCCATAACACTCATTTCCACTGGTCTGGGTCCATGGACAATGTGCCTTGTATGAAGCAAGTTGCTTACTTGTATTTTCACAAGTTATTAACAGCTTGACCACAGAAATTTAATTTGTGCAGTTTCTTATGAACTGTCTTAGTGTACAAACTCACTCCTGTTGAATCCTAAAATTCTTTGGTGATGATTTGTGCAGACGAATGATGGTACGCACGGATGACAGGTTTCAGAGTTTTGTCCCTTTCCGTCAATTTACTTGGTCTTCCTGAATGTCTCTTGGCAGTTGCAAGTACCTCATGGTTTCAATTACTAATAACGTCACGAAAAGTCGACCATGGTACTGCAATTGTTCTGTGATCGCACGAATGGAGAGGTTGCTGATATGGCATCCTTTAATAACACTTCACTGGAAGTCAGCTAGCTCAACACGTGTGGCCACGCCTCACGAGCTCATGATATAAAACATCTGAGGTGGTTTCGTTCATTTCGTCGACTCTATATATATACAAACAGTCGATTCCTAAAAAACGAAAAAAAGTTCAGGACCACCAAATTTGGTATACTATCTCATGGTATTCTCTTAGACTGTACACGGTTTTTGGAAGGGGTCGGGGCCCACTTTTCAATTTAGAACCACCAAATTTGGTATACCAACTTAGACCATAGACGGAAGTGGTCAGGGCCTGAGGTCAAGGGGCCCCCCTCACAAAATTTTCGTAAAATCTATGTAGTTATCAATTCAGAACTACCAAATTTGGTATATTATCTCATGGTACTCTAACTTAGACTGCAGATAGGGTATTGGAGTGCAGAATTGTGTTGCAGTTCTTAAGTAAAAAATTGAAATTTTTTGAGAAAATTTTGTATGGGGCCCCCTTCACTCCGGCCCCTTCCAAAAACAGTGTACGGTCTAAGAGATATTACCCTGAAGATAGTATACCAAATTTGGTGGTTCTGAACTTTTTTCGGTTCTTTAGGAATCGACTGTTTATATATATAGTGTCGACGAAATGATTGTTGACTAAGTGAACCAGACCCATCTGAGGGGATTACAAGCAGTTTTATAGGAAACCTGGCACATGTGATCTATCAGAATGTTCCATTTTTTGTTGCAAAAAAGGGGTGTCTTGACTTTTTACCACATAGGGTATATTTACTCACAAACTATTACGCTTGTTTCTCATGACACTGAAAATATATCTTATCTACTACATCTGATATGAAGTGAGAAAGAGAAGACAGAAAATTTCAACCTTTGGCAGTTGCAGTATTAATTCCATCCAATAAAAAGCTACAATTTTGTCACAAGAGGTACCCAAGGTCTACACTGTTTACCTTGATCAATGAAGGTTGTATAAAAAAACAAGAGGGCAACTCTTGCGATTTATTGTCAAAAAGTGCTATTCTGACAACAACAGGTGGGCTTATTATGAAACAGCTCTTTTTCACTGGGACTTCAAATTACAGGGGTCAAAAAACAATAAATTTGAGTTGATCCTGAAAATACTAACATAATGCTCATGGATGTAACAGTAATGTGTAAACACTGTTCTAAATGTGACATTCAAATCCACTGATGCCAAAAAATAAAATAATAAATAAAAAAAAATTATTCACACATACACAGTATTAATCTGTGATGTCTCACACCCATCTACATCCAATATGGGAGTGAAATTTTTTTTTTCTTGCACAGAAATCAAAACACCACTGATGTGATAATGTCAAAAACAATCATCAAATTCAACAGAAAATTTAAACTGTAAAAAAAAAAAAACTTTTCTACATCATTTTAACGAATTTCTCATTTTTGAGTTCATCGTACATTGTACTTCATATTACATTCAAGATAAATTTCTATTTCGTTATAGCATGATAACAGTTCTACAAACATGTGGCTTTTGTTGTGTGCAGCATCAAAAAGGTTTTTCAGGAGACTACGAAATATGAAACACATTGTTTTTGTTAAGCAACACATTTTGAGGCAGATTGGCACATTACTAATGAGGAACTATACACCAACTACAGTACAATTACACTAGGAATCTGATTTATTGGTGTGAGACTATAAATAAATGTTTCCAAGTTTTTCACATCAACCAGATGGCTTTTTATGCCAATAAATCAGATTTCTAGTATAGACTGGCACATAAATAGGATCACTGGTGTTCTCCCTAGATGTTTTTTACAGTTGGGTGGCAAGAAATTTTAGCCGGGTGATAACGACCCCTTCCTCAATCAAGAAAAAAAAAGGTTGTTTTGTTTAACATTATTATTATTATTATAAAACATCTTTAGCGGTGTGTTAGGCATTTATTTAACATAACATGATAAAAAACATTAGAAAATTATATGCAAATGATAAAAAAATCAGTACTTACTAATAAATCATATTCAACACAGATTTCTCAGCTAGTTTTCATCAATATACTGTATATGCTGTATGTGAGAATAAGTTTTCCACTCTTACTATTATGTGCATTGTGAAAATGTTCATTAAAGGAAATTTAGCTGGGCGGCAGAGAAAATTAGCTAGGTGGACCACCCAGTAAAAAGGTTCTAAAGAGAACACTAGATCACAGGAGGAAAAAGTAAGAATTATATTGTTTGCAAAATTTTGAGGAGTATGTCCAAATACAGTGGTCATAAGATTATAACTTTAAATGAAGAGGAAATGTGCATAGATAATAATAATAAAAAAGCAATGCGTCAAGAAATTTCTACAAACACCTTTTTCATAACAGCAAAAATGCTCTAAGATTTCCTAGGACATGAAGTAAAAAAAAAAAAGCACATTTCTGAACTTACTAGGCAGTATTCTTATGATTTGCTTCATTTCTTCTTCAAAACCTACGTCAAGGATTCTGTCAGCTTCATCAATAATAAGACACTTCAAGTTCTTATACAGAAAATGAGATGTGTTCTAAAAAAGAAAAAACAAAAACAAAAACGAATGTAGCACACAAATAAATCAGAAATATCTAGCACAAGGAAAGCTTCTAAAGGAACACCTAAGTTTTAAAGAAACATTATGCTACAGAAATATCTGGGAACTATCATGATTCGATGATGCTACAGAATGTTGTCTACCATTTATTTACATCAAGAACACATTTTTTTTTTTTATTCAGTGAGAAATTTACTCACCTTAGAGGATAGACAAATCCATGATGCATACAAATTTTCACCTGGCACCTGAGTTTTCAAATTCTATTCTGAAAATTTTATTTCTTAAAATTTGGATTTCTGCTATTAAGCTTTCACCTCCTTAATAAAACAACAAGTACAAGTATCCATATTTTTTGCAGGTTACTTACCATAAAATCAGAATGATGAAGATGCCAATATCTTATTTTTGACACTATGCCAGCAGTTATGCATTCTGCAGCAATATTGACCATAGTAATTCAGGCTGAAGTTCTGCAGTGAAACCCAAGACATATATATGTGCATGCATGCAGATTAAGTAAGCATGAGAGATTTCAATACCTATGGAATTAATTTTGTATTGGGTGCTTATAAGTGCATTTATTCACTAGTGGTTTTATTGAATGTCAAACAGCAGAAGACAAGGCTGAACCTTCTAAAATGAAAACCTACTTTAAAATGCAACTATTTATACAAGTGCATAATATGTGCCCAAGGTTTAGTTGTGGATATTGCACTGAATTATTGAATATCTAACAAAATAATAATTAATTTCGATTGTTGGTTATAATTCTGTACTTGTGGGTTTCTGTTTAAGATCAGCAGTTCCCAAACTTTTTGTGTCGAGGAGCACTTTTCAGGAGAGAAATTCATCACAGAGCACTATTGTTGTCCTTATGCCAAAATGTGCATTTTTGGCTGTTTTTACCTAACTGCATTTTTCAAGTTGTTAGTCGATGTTTTATAGTATAGCAAAAGTACAAATTCTTTTTTTAAATTCTAAGTAGCTTAATTTTTAATCTAAACTTAATTTTTCATATTGAAAGTAATTAAAAAATGGAACTTTAAATGTCGTTTTCTCAAAATATCAGTTTTACACATGACTTTGGCATTAGGGCAACAATATTTTCACCTAACCCCTACGTAAGTACTAAATCAATCACAGCAGTATTAATGACAGAAGGCATTTTTAAGCATTTCGGCATATTAAACATCAAGTTTTATTTCATCTGAAATGTTATTTTCTCCACTAATTTCAGAGAGATGAGGAACTTACGTAACTACGTAAATGAAAAACAACAACAAAATAACATAAGGTAAGGCAACGCATTTGAGAATGAATTCAAGGTACGTATTTGTAAATCCACAATACATTACCCACACAGATACAGTATTTAAAACCATTTTACAGTTGCAAAACCAAAAATGTCACTTGGCATCAAAAAAGAACGACAGAGCATAGCCCTGGAACATAAGATTCTGATGAGAGGGATGGAACTGTTTTGATTTGCACAATGTGACCTGACTATGCAGTTAAAGCTCAGGAATGTGTACTTCTTTTTTTTTTTTTTTTTTTTTGATTGGAGGTTTAACGACCACCGTGAGCAACTCAATGGGCTATAAGCAGTCGCCCGTCCCTAATTTAGGGTCACTGGTTCCAGGGAAGGGAGAGAGCCAGTGCCGTAAGACAAACACAACATCCATGCCTCAGCGGGATTCGAACCCGGACCCCTTCGGACGAATGATCAGAGGCCAACGCCTTAGACCACTGCGCCACCGGGGCGGCAATGTGTACTTCAACTGCATAATATACAATGGCGGAAAGTGAAAAAAAACACCAAGAAGGAATTGGCGGACGATCATGAAATTTACATATGTTAATGGGGTCAAGTTTACGTAGGTGTAATGTTAATTTCGGGACCAACCGGTGAGCGCTTACGCCACAGCACGGCATAATATGCAAATTATCGTCGGTGGTATTTAAGGAGTACGGCAAAGTGAATGTAATCAGTCGTTGGCGCACGGACACGTGCGAAGACCCTGAAGAAGCTGCAATGCCTGGACATGGAAGCCGTGTACGATTTTAGCAGTTATCGGACTTTGAGCGAGGTTGTCTAGTCGGACTCCGTGAGGCCGGGTGTTCGTATCGTCGTATCGCGGCGCGAATTGGACGGGAAGTATCAGTGGTGGTACAATGGTGGCATAGATGGTCCGAGGAACATTCTCACATGCGAAGACGTGGAACCGGGAGTCACAGACAGACTGATGAGCGGACCGATCAACGCATAAGAAGAGCGGCGTTGTCAAGCAGAACATCCACTGCGACGCAAATCCGAGCTGCCGTTGCACTGCACCTGAGGTGACTGTGTGAACAATCCGCAACTGTCTACTGAATGCAGGACTACGTGCATGTGTACCTCTGACTCCAGCCCACCGCCAGGAACGGCTGCAGTGGCGTCGCCAACGTCTGCACTGGAGAACGCAATGGCGATCTTTCGTGTTCAGCGATGAAAGCAGATTCTGCTTGGGAGCCTCCGATGGCCGTATGCGTGTTCGCAGATGCACAGGGGAGCATCTCCACCCTTCTAGCATCTGCCAGCGACACACAGGGTCTACACCTGGCCTCCTGGTGTGGGGAGCGATCAGCTATCACTCCCATACACAACTAGTGTTTGTACCAGGTACGTTAAACAGCACCTCCTACACCAACAACATTATTCAGCCCGTTGTTGTGCCATTTTTGTAAGGTCGGTCCACCGTGGTGTTTTCCAGCAAGATAATGCATGCCCACACACAACACGTGCAACGCAACATGCGCTTCAGGGTGTGAGACAACTTCCATGGCCAGCACGTTCACCAGATTTGTCCCCATTGAGCACGTGGGGGATTTTATGGGACAACGACCATCCGGTCACCACGACCAGCCATGACCATCCCCGATTTACGCGTCCAGGTTGAGGATGCTTGGAACTCAATACCCCAAAACTTACATCCAACATCTGTATGACAGACTCCATGCCAGAATTGCACAGTGGGACACAGTTCATGGCCGTTCAACCTCGTACTAACCATGTTACATGGAAATGTTATTTTTCAGTTTACCAGCAAATACAGCTGCATTTTGCCATAATGTTTTGATCATGTTATCCTCTGTATTCCGTTATTATGCTGTATAAATTTCGTTGGTATCAGATGTCTCCTTCTTAGTGTTCTTTTTTCACTTTCCGCCAGTGTAGTTCCAGTTGAAAAACTCCCGTTCAAGCTTGAAAAAAATAAAAAAATTAAGATCCCAGTTTCGGTCGCGTTTCTAAAAAAATACAAATATTTGTATTTTGGCAATGTCATTGTCACTTCTGTTTTACTTCAGAGAGGCTATACAGTACACACAGGAGATATTTACTGAGAGCAGGTGGGAAGAATTGTGTTAGCCTGAGAGTAAGAGAGAGATAATGGTTAGCAGTCACTAACCTAGCTCCTTTCTCTGTGGTTACTGTTTTAAAATACTCATTCAGACATTGTTTGTGTGGTGGTCACCAAGGTTCAGAAGGTGTGGGGTTTGAAGGGGGACATCATGATGGAATGCTGGAAGTTTTGTTCTGTCTTGCCTTAATTCACACTTAGGAGGAAGGGTGCATGACACATGGCAACCCATTAGTGTGTGGAAAAATGCTGAAACACAAGAGACATCTTGTCAGTCAATCGGTTTCAAAGCATTAGCAGTGTAGTCAGGTTAGTTTTGCCCTGAGTATAGGCTTTAAATATAGTCTAACCAAAGGCTGTTCTCCACCTTATTACAAATGCCAGCCATAAATTGCTTTGAAAATCAGAATTGCATGGCATACTGAGATAGACCTACCATCATGCATAACACAATTCACCTCACATTATAATTGTGGATAAAAACTGAGAATATAACAATTAATTGACATGGTTTTTCCTTAGGAATAAATGAATGTTATCATTAATGTGAAATTTTCAGGTGGTAATCCTACCCTTCATTGGGTTCAACTCCCTAGATGAAAAATTAAAATTCACTCTTGAACTTCAGCAGGGCAATCAGCTGAATTTCCTGGACTTGAACTTAATTCTTCAAAGAGGGAGAGTCATTACAAAGGTCTGCAAAAAGCCTACTAACACTAACAAAATGTTGGACTTTCAGTCAAACTGTCCAGAATACATGAAGTGGAACATAGCCTCTCAGTTTGTAGAAAAGATCAATGTTCTCAACACCTCAGACTTAGACAAGCCGACTCAAAAAAACGAACTTAAAATCATTTTACAGGACAATCATTACCCTGCTCTATTAGTGGAAAAAATTATGGCTAAAAATAGAAAAGTTCTGAGACCAAGCCCAGAAGTTCTGTTAACTAGAAAATCACCTGCCACAAAGGCCTTTTTGCAAAACTTCAAAGGATCAGCAAAAATTTTTGAATCAGGCTAGCACCAGGTTTAGGAAATAAGATCAGTAACCACTTTCCTAAATTAAAGCAGCAAGTAACTAACATCTTTGTGTAAAAGAAGGAGTGGTCTACAATATCAAGTGTGAGTTTGGTCTCCTATGTAAGAGAGACAGGCAGACAGCTGAAGACCAGGATGACAGAACATAAAGCAGCTATTAAAAACATGACAAACAAAACTGGTCTGAGCAGACATGTTCAATCTACTGGACATAAAATACTGTGGGACTCAGTAGAAATTCTGACCCACCAACAATTCTTCAAGAGAAAACTGCTGGAAGGTCTAGAAATTGAGAGAAAAAGAGCAACTACATTAAATAATTTTAAAGGTTGGAGTGTTACCCAAGGTTGGCAACACTTATATAGTGTAGTCCTGATGAAGGGTAGGGTTACTACCCGAAAATTTGACATTAATAATAACATCCATTTATTCCAAAGTAAATCCCATAATCTGTGTGTTTATCTATCATATAATTGTCTAGGAATGGCCATGACTTCAATTATTACCAAGTGGTTTGTTCCTTTCACACAGAACATTAAAAACGACTGTGTCTGAAAAATCTCACATACAAAACTCCATGAACTGATATCCACGTAATATGGAAACAACAAAATGCAGTTCACACTAGTTGTCAGTCTGGCAACTTGTGTAGTACCCAGTAACCTTTTAAACACTTCAAAAAACTCAGATTGCCATAACTACTGCTTTGCCCAATTCAAAAGGCTGCTCTGTTTTGCAGACCTGTTACAGCACACGAAATCCCTAAAATCTGAGGCATCAAAAGAATTTTTCTGCTGTACGCTGAGAAAATCAATAACTACAATGACGGAGATAATTATCATAACTGATGTAACAGTACCCCTGGATCATAATGTTTAGATTAATTGTGTGACAAAAGCCAAAGAAAGATGTGGAAACTGGATACATACAGTTCAAGCATGCCAGCCAGTAATTTTCACAAATAGTCTAATACTTCAAACTTTTCAATTCAGTCATACATTTAAGGTTGACAACAATAAGGAAGCCATGGTCCTGTGATACATGCCCCACTATCCAAATCTTAAAATATGAAAAATCATGCTGCTGTTTGACTATGTGTCTGGACTGACAGAACAACCATAATTTGTCATTGCTATCGATAACAATAATAAATTAATCCCCTAAGACCATTAGCAAATGATCAGTCTACAGCTAATGGTTATTAATGATTCTATTTGAGGATCCTAAAATAAAACCAGTTAAGTTGAAGCCACTATCATTAATGATGTTTTAAGCATCTTTACTACATTTGTTTAAAAGTCCATTTCAATATAACTTCACAGAATGACTGAAATTATGAATAAGAGTCACACTTGCATGTGGATATCATAGATTATACAAAATACAAACACTAGAACACATGATTCACATCATTATAAGAATAATTACAATCTTATTTATGGTACAGAAATGCTACAGTGTTTCCCATGCTGACACCTCCTCTGAAAACTTCTAAAATGTATAATCCTGGAGCAGGAAGTGAATTCTCACCTTCCAATTTTCATTTGAGTGTGAACTTCCTACTGTTATACAAAGAATTCCTAAACAACTGAAGGAAGCTTAGGAATCTGAACGTACTTCAGATTTGCGCTAACTGAAGCATCCAAATGCCGCCTCATAATTTTAACAGCCACTTTAATCCAGGATTTCACATGGGGCAATACAATTTCCATGTTTTCTAAGGAGATGGCTACATAGAAAATAAGGAGCTAATGTGCCAAAAATAGCAAGCTTGTGTCTTCTGTAAACTTGGAAAGATTATTCATAAATTTCTGTGATACGGATCACTACATATTACAGCAGTATCTGTAATGTTAGACTGAAAAAAAAATCAAAATTTTAAAAGTACTACATAATTCAAAAACTCTTTCAAATCCAAGTATTTTGTTAAACACAGGGCAATGTGCAGCACATTATATACTATGCGATTGATTGGAACGTCCAAATAAAGTAATAAATTATCATGATGCTATTTGTTACTTAGGCAGGCAAACAAAATTTCATATTTAGCTTATCAAACAGAAATTGCATATTCAGTGAAAAAAAATATTTATTTACACAACTTCTGGGAACAAATAAATAACTGTTACCTAGATTTTCTGCAGGGTTTTAGATGTCCTACTAAAAGACTGAGAAACATTTCTAGAATTAAAATATAACTTATTCATTTATAGAAGAGAATGGGGTAAAGGGATTTCTGTGGTGATATTTTTAAAATTGCTTTTCCCCAGGAAACTCCTGGTTTCTGGTGCCTCTTGTTCAACTTCTAATTCATTTTCTTAGGATCCTAGTTTACCAAAAATCTCCAGTAAGGTAAAAAATTGCTTTATTTTTTGGTGCAATTTCATTGGATATTTTGTAAGGGGGAAAAAAAACTTTTTGTGAAAATATATAAGATTCATTTTCGAAACTCTCATTATATCCAGTGTTTTGAGTTATAGGGTTTGTACACACTTGCAGAAAATAAATTCTAGGACTTTTCCAGGCTTTCATAAAAAAATTCCAGGAGCTTAAATTTTTGCAAGGATCATAGAACTTTGTTTTATATATTTTGCAAATTGGGATGAAATTTACTATGCATCTATGGGTTCCGCTGTCACAAAGTGTTCTTCAGAGTGTGCTACATCTTCATTGAAGTGGCAAAATTTCCCCATATAAAACTACTCTGTATAAAACTTACATGAAACAAACTGGAACTTAGCACAATGATAATTATATAAAATAATCTTTCCAGAGCACTGAAGACTCCCTATTCCAATGCACACTGACAGCAGGTAGGCAAGATATCAATCTCCTTAAGTGAGGAACGCTCGTGCTAGAAGGAAGGGCCACCTTGGAGTCGCAGGCCAGTTTCCACATGCTGCTGTGACTGCAACTGCACACAACTGCTATACCACAAACCAAGGTGGCTGGAAATATGGCGCTCAAACATCTTGCGCTGCAGCGTCACATGATATCATGTTTTCAGACTCCATGGAAGGAAGTGATGTTATTTCAAACACAAGCCACAAAGAGCTAAAAACAAAGTGACGAAATTAATTCAGGCATTTTTGGACCCCCCCCCCCCCACCCTCCCGAATGTGAATGCTTTAGAAATTTAAACAAGAAAATGTAATTTCCAATCAACTGGAATTTTGGCAGTTGAAAGTATATATCTTCTTATTCAAATTACATTTCTATCTTCAGAAGAATACAACATTATTTGAACATAACTTATGACATTGGTAGTGTTCTCCCTAGATTTTTTTTTTACAGTTGGGTGGCAAGAAATTTTAGCTGGGTGGTACTTTTAACAACCCCTTCCCAATTGAAAAAAAAAAAAAAAAAAAGGATGTTGTTTTGCTTAACATGACTGAAAAATCAGGTTCAACACAGACTTCAGTCATTTTCACAAATATTTATGGTGTATGTGGAAGTAAATTTTCCACTCATATTATTATGCGTGTTGTGAAAACATTCATTAAAGAAAATTTAGCTGGGTGGCAGAGAAAATTAGCAGGGTGGGCTGCCCAGTAAAAAGGCTCTAGGGAGAACACTACATTGGGAAAGATGGCAAAACTTTTTGCATGATGTTTGTAAGTGTATTTTTCCTTCAAAATACCTGGAAAATTACATTCTGCAGCAGGATATTATGTTTTCAGATGAAAATGAGCTAATTCAAATTATCTATTTTTTTTTAAACAAGGCTTTATTTTTTTGCAATAAAAAGCTGCAAGCATAACTGTCATTACCAAACTTCACAAAGATCTGCTGAAGATTCCTAGGGAGCGTGTTAGATTTTTTTTTCTTTAGCAAAGTGTACTCAACTCCAGGACTTCGAGTAGGGGATCTGGGATGACGACAAATTCATATATGTATTATAGCAATAAGCAGTAAATGCTGTAGGAAGGAGTTTCAAGTCAAAGTAGTCCCAAAAGATGGAAGCAGCAACAATTGGATGGTATTGACTACGACAATGTCCCTCACAGCAATGCAGAACATTTTCTGAAAAAACTAAAAAAAAAAAAAAAAAAAAAAAAAAAAAAATGTTTACTTTCATTCCAGTCTTTTCAAAACAATAAATATTTATTTGGATATTTATACATTTCATTACAGTTGCACTCAATAAAAAGAACTGAATAACATTATATCCAAATAAGAATGTCCCAATGCATAAAAATTTGCTTTGTTTTGTTTTTTTCCAGTTTTTTGAAAAGCTGGCAGTTATGATAATTACCTGTAAGTGATCCAAAAGTCTTCCTGGTGTAGCTACAAGGATGCTGACACCAAGCGAAAGTTTCTGTGCCTCAGCATGTCTGTTGGCACCACCCATGATGAGTCCATGAGTGAGAGAATGATATTTCAGAACTTCTTTCAAAACACCAAAAGTCTGCATGGACAGTTCTCTAGTAGGGGATATAATTATGATACCTGTGCCATTTTGGGGTTGGAACTTGAGCTTTTGCATCAGTTCAACAGCAGGAATTAGAAAAGCTAAAGTCTTTCCACTTCCAGTCTTTGCTGAGGCAACAACATCACTAAAATAAAAGAATCACATAAAAGAGATATTTATTAGGGTCCATAAAGTTGCAAAATGTTTCACATCAAGAAAAAGTATACATAATTTCTCCAATAAGTATTAATTTTTTTAAAAACTTCTGATATTATATATGCACTAATAGTTTAAGTGCAATAATTTTGAATAACTTTTCTTACAGTGCATCAATTAAAGAATTTCATGCATAAAAAAATATCACCTGTGAGGTGCTATGCCACATATGCGCCATAGGTGCAGAATTTTGAAAATTTCAGAAGCTCAATAACAACAAAAAAGGCACAAGGGCATTAATGCACCCCCCCTTAAATAAATAAGAAAATAAATGAAAATGTGTTGTTATTAGTCTATCATGGGTGCAAGCAGTTCATCCAAGCCAAGACAAACTTTTTGGGAGAGTGGGCGCGTCGCCCAAAGAGGCTTGCAGATTTGTATTTGACTTGCAAGAGAAAATCTAGAAAACAGTTTCTGGACTGATTGCAGTAAACCTACCTGTATCTGAATTCAAATTAATCCATACGTAAAATATAAACAAGAGAAAACCTTGTCTTAAATGGGAAAATCAGAAGGGAAGAATAAACCAATGCTGTCTAAATTAAAAACTGGGAAACAGATACAGGTAGATCTCTGCATACGCGTTTTCGTTATTCGCATTTTCGGATTTACGCAATTCAGTGGTGCCATCTTTTAACACTACCAGGAAAATATAATTACAATAATGGGTTTGCGCATCGTGATGCGCATCTTTCGACGTTTTTGTCAAGACGTGAGTGCTCACTCAGATCAGATCAATAGAGCTGTGAAGCTGCGTGTGAGACGATCTACGATGCCATGCAAAAGAAAAGAAAGTGTGTCTTACAAGGGGAAGAAGCGTGTACGAAAGTCGTATTCGTCTGAAATAAAGTTAGAAGTTCTGGATCGCTGTGTGAAAGGTGAGAGTATTGTTGACATTCAGCGTTCACAAAACAGCGACACTTCAAACCAATGTCAAGCGTCCAGCGTTACAAAACAGCTTGACACTTCAAACGAATGTCAAGCATCCAGCAGGAACACTTCAACTGCAACTGATTTGTCTCTTCAGAAGAGACAAATCAGTTGCAGTTGAAAAAATCACTACCTGATTTTTCTTCTTCTAATGTCAATAGTTTCCATTCATCAACTAGTGCATGCTCACTGTACTCAATTGGAAGAACTGCATCTAATTTCATTATGTTTTTGTGTGATCCTTCTTTCACCCTCTTTGCAGGATTCAAACATCGAAGATACCACAACACATGCTTATCCAAAGAAGACTTTTCCAAAATATGTGTACAAGCAGACACATAGTGCTTTCTAGCTTTCAAGGAAATATAGCATCTTTCTTGTGCGCTTAGCTTCTTGAGATATTCACTTTCTCTAATGTTGAACACTATGTTTTTCAATGGCAAGTAATACTTATCACAAAATGCTTCCAGACTCAATGGAGCAGCACTAACACAAAATCGATTCCTGAGTGTTCCGACGAGGTTTGTGAGCTCATTATAGATTAGATGCATTAAATGATCTCTCTTCTAAAGGAAACCAGCGAATCTTGAACATGTATGAGCACTTGCACAAGCAAACATAATTTCTGCTTTGGTAGTTTTGTCTTTTAATAGTTTAACAATATTCCTGTATTTCAAAGAACTCATCAACTTGCTTTTGTGCTGGGGTATGAACTGAAGAAAGTATTTTTCAACAGCTGACTATTGTTCTAAAAGTCTCTCTCCAGCTGGTTCTAATGTCAGCCATCTAGAGGAAACATGTTTCATAAACTGATGACCCGGAAGTTTCATATCCAATTGTATTTTTTCAAAATCTTCCCAACGAGATGTTTGGCCATCAAAAAAATTATAGAAAAACAAGATCATGTCCGAAGCATTTTCACCAAAGTCTTGTAATCCTTTTTGGAATGCATTATGGATGATGTGTATGTTACATGTGCCAACATCAATCAACTGTTTTCTTCCTAACAGGATCAGAGAATCATTCATAAGACGATTCACAGTTTTGTTAACATTGGGTCCATCACAACCTTGCATCAATAGCTTTGAACGAGAAAGCTGGGCATTATCCAAGGCTTCATTTAACTTGGAGTAAATATCATTAGCAGTGGCTTTACCAATGAAGAAAGTCTGTAGATGTCGTGTCATAAACATTTGTTTGGAATCAGACCAGTATTTAACTACAGTTTGAAGCTCTTTCTTTGAAGCTGCATTCACAGTTTTATTAAAACAAAGAGAGAAATGTGTTCCTCCAATATCACCCACCAACTGCTTTTTAAAATATGGAGCTAAAGCATCGCATACTAAATATCTTGCCTTTGTCCTTGAAAGGATGAACTCAGAAGGAACACTTACAAGAAACATTGCCTCAAAGGTTTCTTTGACAACTTCACAAGCTGGCTGAACAGCAAAGTTCCCTCCAATCATTTTCAAACACCAGATTAACTCTGCCCTTGAAGTCGCTTGTCTAGCAGAATAAAGCTGAATTGATGATGTAGCTCCGGGAGATGAAATTACACCATCACTGCTACATCCAGGACGGGGTGAAGACAAATGTAGTTGTGAAGAAACTCAGTTTCACTTTACATCATTCTCTGTGCTTCCGAGTAGAAGCATGCTGCTCTATAGCACTAAAGCACCAAGAAACTGAAAATGTTTGTGCGCACAACATACAAAAAACTTCACTGTCACTTTTTTTCTGTCCCCATTCAGAAACTACGAAACCATTGCTGGTTTTTTTTTTTTTTTTTTGGAACCATTCTGATTTCTGAATTTACATTTTCCCATACTTTTGTCTAAGTAATCCAGTTAATCAAAAATCGTATGATTTTATAAAGACAGCTGCATTACCTGAAACAACAAATAAAAAAATTAGGATTACTATTCATTACAGTATGAAGTGAAGAAAAAACACATATGCACACACAACTATTCCCCTATATATATATCATCATTCATCATTGTCAACCATTATCAATCCACTGCTGGACGAAGGTCTCCCCAAGTTTCCTCCACAACGGTCTGTCTTGTGCCAGTCTCCTCCATGTCACTCCCGCATACTTGCGCATTTCATCCACCCATCTCCCATGTGGTCTTCTTCTGGGTCTTTTCCTGTCTATTGGAATCCAATCTAAAATTTCGGCTGTCCATCGATGGTCTGTCCTTCTGGCAGTATGCCCAGCCCATTGCCATTTCAGGTATTTAACTCTGATCATGATGTCTTCCACTCTTGTCATTTTTCGGATCCACGAGTTCCTCTTCTTATTTCTCCTAGTTACACCAAGCATGCACCTCTCCATGCTCCTTTGAGTTGTCTGCAGCCTTTGTATGTCCCTTTTATAAGTTAAGGTGTATGCCTCTGCACCATACGTAAGCACTGGAAGGATACATTGATCAAACACTTTTCTTTTAAGACAGAGAGACTGAGTATTCCCAGGTTAAGATTTTCGTGCCGGTATAGGGCCCCACCCCACCCTACCCTACACAGTGGTGAACTACCAGGACACTACAATGTCCAAATTTTACCTCCGTATTATTATTTTCAGAGAAATTAAAAAAAACAAAAACAGCACTGATTAGTTAAAAAAAACTTCACAATTAACCAGATAATTATGTAGTTATGGTGGACACAAACTACAGACAGACAGACACACAGAAACCACTTCAAAAATAGTGAAATCGTATTCGGGGGACCGCAAAGCATGTATTTCCGTTGAAATCTCGAATTCGAATTTTTGCACGATTACAATACTTCCTCATACTAATGTATGAGAATGTCATAAGAAAAATTATAGGAAATACAGTACAAAGGCTCAAAATATAGGAAATATAAGATGGGTAGGAGCATTGTTTGCGTATATGCGCACACACAACTCTTCCCCAAACCAAAATAATACATCTGGCGAGGAAAGTAAGTTAACCGAAATTTACTTTTTTGCACTTAGATAACATTCCCAATATAGAGATCAAAAATCACTCTCTAGTGCACAAGGTTGTTAACAAAGTTATAACTCAGAGCCTTCTCAACGGCATTTTCTAATTTTTCAATCCATCTGCCACATAAAACATTACTTTACCGACCACAAACTTTTTTCCATATCACGTACATCTTTTTTTTTAAAAAGCCATGGTATAAAACTGACTTTACAGACCAAAATTGAAAAATACAGACTAAAACTGACCAATCTGAAAAATACTGACTTTTACTGATTTTACTGACCATTTTCCATCCCTGCTGCTGGGAAAAAGTGAATAAACAGGAACAGAATAAAAAAAAAAGAAAAAAAGAAAAAAAAGTTGTTATACGGAGTGGATTTAAATCACGTTTGATAAAAAAAATTGGGGTGGAGGGACTTTTTCTACTTTCCGTATTAGACGGAAAGAAAAACACACAATCATACATTTCCCTTTCCATCTTGATTTCAGTCTCATGATTTCCGTCCTGAGAGGGAAGGTCTTGCACCCATGGTCTCAATCCAGTAGTAAATTTTTGAACTCTGTTGAAATATTGCTCGTTTTTGATTCAATACTCATGCTTGTGAATAAATTTAATACATTACGAGCAAAAAATGTTCTTGCTTTCTTTCACATTTTTCTTAACTGTTTCATTTCACAATAGGTTTGAAAAATGTCTATTGTATTAAATTTAGCATAAAATTATAACTGATGTAACATATTACCCAATTTATTTATACTAACATAATATACTTAACACAGATTTCAAGTGTATGTTAAATATATAATAATTTCAATTTTTAATCTCATTCCATAAATTCTAATATACAAATAGCTGTCAAAAATAAATAAGTTGCCCTCACAAAAATCAAGGCATTCTTAACACTAGAATATACAGCAGGGTGCTACCGAACCCCAGTAGTTCGTTTGCTCACAGATAGCGCAGTGTTTGCTAAGGAAGGTTATTGTTTTGTGTATTAAGTCAATTTTATTCTGATGTTTCAGCCAATTCTGTTCTAATAAACTGAATGATTAACTCCTCGGGTTCACTAGTACCCCACCTGTGTATCAGGAAGTGAGAAAATAGTCTGTGTATTCCAGGGTTAAGAAACCGAGCATGCCCATAATAAGCACCTGTGATATGCACCGCTTCTTTTAGCTCATGCATGCTGCCCAAACACTGCACCAAAATGTTCCATGGCCTTCAACAAATTTCTGCTCTTCTCACACCTTCAGCCCATAATAAGCACCTGTGATATGCACCGCTTCTTTTTAGCTCATGCATGCTGCCCAAACACTGCACCAAAATGTTCCATGGCCTTCAACAAATTTCTGCTCTTCTCACACCTTCAGCCCATAAAAAGCGCATCACTGCATATTGTGTTTCTGATGAGTAGCATAATCGTAACTACTGTGATTCCATTAGAGGCAAAAAAATTTAATGGGAAAGTTAAAAAAAGAGGCACCCCAGAAAGATGCTCTTTTGGTAACCCAAATTTCGTCAACAATCATGAGTTGAAGGAGGCAATGTGCATGTGACTTACCACTGGGCTGAAAATATTTTTTCTTGTTATACAATGGTGAATAATGCAGGGGTGCATATTCTGTGAAATAAAATTTCCTGAAATTAATGTAGATCAATATTGTTACGAAAAAAAAAAAAAAAATTACCTGCCACTTACTTCCTCAACAGCTGGAAAACAATGGCAGGAGCTTCGAATTTGCTGATAACCGCAAACACCTAGCACTGCTGACACCCTACGATGTATTGATCAAAACTGGTTTTAAGAACGTGTCTGCTTTGATGCACGCGAAGCTCCATAGTTCACATCATGTTTCAGCTTCCCAGTTTTTTGAGTAGCAGTATTCTGATATCTTAGCAATGTGCGTGAAACTCAGATGTCCACATTGGCTGGCCTTCACAACACATTACGACATAGTGCTGCTCATCAAAAAACCGGAACCCCAATGCAAAATTGAAACCAGTTTTTCATGATATAATGATATCACCCAACCCTACTGTTCACCAAAAGTTAGAGGTTCATTCCCAAATCGCGCTGCAGACTGACTAGTAAGCAAGTTTCTGTAATTTTTTAGGTATGATCCGTAATTCCATGCAATTGGCTGAAAATCCTGATCATACATACCTTGAAGCTTATGTATGTTATTCTCTGAAGCACTGGAACTTGTGCCCTACATCTGACCCTGGATGTGAGAAAAGGTCGGGGTGCCGCTACGAGGAAGCACAGAATAGCTTCGACTAGCGCAAATCTGAAATGTTCTCAGATTTCTAAGTTACATCTGCTTAGCTTCAGTTCCTTGTTCTGGGTGGTGTAACGGATAGCATGTTCAAACGGAAATCGGGAGTTGCAAGTTTAATTCCTGCTCCAGGGCAATGTAATTTTCAAGTTTTCTGAAGGAATTTCTACATGAAAACAGTGAAAACATGGCACATTTGTGGCAACGATTATGTGCATATGATTTGCTGTTAGCACAAAAATCTGATTTTTTAGACGGGCTGTAATCAAAGCTCCTGTTCGTCACTCGGTCTGTATGTTGATTATCACTGTCGTAGCAGCATGGTTCTCCTGACATGTTTGGTATTTCATGCTGAAAGACATGTTTGGTCTTTCATGCTGTGTATCAAATAGGAACCCTCACCCCCACCCCCAAGGTCTTTTTAAAAGCTTGCCACAAGGTCTTCCAGCATGCTGAATTCCTCTGAGCATGATATAGGATTGCCAGCAGCAAATGGTGTTGAGACTCCTCCCCTTCTTCTCCCATCGAAACTGGGAGCAGTGCAAAGGGGCAAGTATTTTACAAACAATTTGTACAGCATGGTAGTTGACCAATACAGGAAAAACTTATCAGATTGTTTCTGTGCTCTCATGATGTTTGCTTGATCAGCCAATTAAATAAAAGCTATCTGTGCTTCTATTGTTTGTTCTTTATTCTATGCTTTTCATAATCTTTTAATTTCTTAAAGGGTGATTATGATTAATTCAGTAGATTTTATGTTAAAATGACTATTTTCCCCAAGAACTTTAGAGGGAAAAATTGAAGTTAAATCCTTAGAATCCTAAGTAAAAGTAAAAAATAAATCCTAAATGAAAATCCTTAGAATTCATGATTTTTGGAAGGGCCTAAAAACAAAGCTTGATCCACGGGCAATTATTTATATTTTTTTTGCACTTCATAAACTTTATATACATAGAGTAATTGAGTTAACTTATATGTAATTAATTCATATTTAAGTTCTTTAATGTACATTGAAAATCCCAAATAATAAGATTACAAGATTGATTGTACATTGAACTAAGACACTGCAAAATATTTTCCATTAAAAATATGGAAATAAGTTTTCAAAAAACTTTGAGTAAATAAAATATATTTTTAGATGGGGTTCAAAGCTGAATGTTTTCTCGGCAATTGAGGTCGACAAATTAATAAATCCATGTATTCCGTGAAATATTAGGATTAATATTTTATCAAATTATAGTTATAAATTTAAACCACTAACACTAAAAAGGCGATCAATGAAATTGCTGACACTAAAAAGGGGAAGAAAATAATTAACAATTAATACAAATTTGAATATAATTATGGAAAACAACTGAAGCTGTTTTTAATTTTCCTTCATAACTCTCCCCCTCCCTTTTTTTTTATGGCAGATGGTGGAGGCTAAGCTTGTTGAGTCCAAATTCCACTTTGCTGGAAGAGAGGGGAGGGGGAGAAATAATTTGTAGCACGCACATTTTCAACGGCCCACGCAGCTACTGACGTGTACATGGTTTTTGTTTTGGGAAAAATTGCTTTTTTCTAACTATTTTTTTCAAACATACCAAGTGTGCCAATACTTTTTTCCACCACTGTAAATCTCCAAAATATGTTTTTTCTGTATTTTAATCATTATTAGGTAATTATCAGATGTCTTAAGAATGGAACAGCTGATAAAATTGGTAAACCATCTGTTTGTGAGAGAAGCGGTGAATTTCCTAAGGCATCAAAGCTAACACTGAAATCATTGCAACAAAGGAAGCTCACAAAGAAATAAGATATTTGCATTTTGTCACATGAGCACATTATTTCTCCTTTTCTGTTAATGTGCCATTTTAGTCTTTAATCAGTTTGCACTGCAACTATGTGAAATGCTGATAATGAAAAACTTTGGAGAATCATGTGTGCATTTTCATCTCAGAACAGAAGAGACACAGAATTATGTTCATATTAAATAACTACACCAAATAAGCAGAGGATATGCACAAACAGTGCCGCATTCACCCATGATCCATTTAGCACAGGTGTGTGTGTAAGGGACATGCAATGAAAAGAAATCCAGTGCTGCATATTTAAACACAAAGGCAATTATGCATAATTACATATTCAGCCTGTTGCTGTTGAGATGGATACATACCAGCCCTCAAGAAGTCGAGGAATGGTCTTGACTTGAATCTCAGTCATGCTGGTGAAGCCCATATCAGCTACACCCTTAAGAGTCAAATCAGACACTTTTGATGCCAGAGATGAAAATGAAGTTTCATTTAATTCATCCATGTTCAGCACTAAAAAAGAAAAAAGAAAAGCACAGTTGAGAACTAGCGTAAATGAAGTTTTTACACTCAAATCATTTATTTACAGACATCTCATATGAATAAAGCAATCAATAACAAAATTTAAACATCTATGTACTGAAGTTCATATTTTTGACTGATAGAATCAGATAACTCCATACGACATAAGCTGAAAATTAAAAATGCATGGTTAAAAAAAAAATGGTTGGCTTGCATACATATATAACTGTGTATCATTCTGCAATCACTATCAGCAATTTTCCACCACTTGAGGACAAAGCCTCCCCTCCATACTCTCCCAAATTTTATTAGCTAATCTTACTTACTCTACCCACTACCACTACAAATAATCCAGGTTCCGTGTTTTCATATTTATTCTCCATGGATGACTGTTTTCTTTCTTAAAAGAACTTTTTCAGCCCAAGTTGTGCAAAAGTAAGATAGAGGAAGACCAGATTCAGGAATGTCTGAGAAAAAACTTACGAGTATGAAGTCCAAAAGATCTTGTGTGCACCTCGCGATGGATGTCAGTGAAGCTTAAGCTGTGTGTCAAAATCGCTGTAAATGGAGATGTCCGATACATCGACATTAAGTAAAATCTAGTTCCATCAGCTAAATGTTTATCTAGCAGATTGTTCTTTCTTTGAGGAGCTAATCTCTGAATCTCAGTGAACTTAATGTATGTATGTATGACTGTCCCTTAATCTAGTTAGTTTTTTCAACATTTTTCATATGTATTTACATAATTATAGCAACATCTACTTAACAGTGCCCACTCCTGAGAAACCTCTTAGCCGATTCAATACCCCTGTTTCCTGTAGGAATTCCCTGTTTGAAGGGAGAAGCAATGTGAAGCTTATTTGACAACAGGATGACAAGCAAAAATGAACACGTTTAAATATGTGTACTCAGGCGGCGAAATTTTGAGACCAAATGCACTAGCCAAAATATAAGATCACTCGCCACTCCTTAGTGTTTCGAAGCCTTGTGCACCAGACGACAGACAGCATTGGTTTACACAATTATACAAACATGGATTCATAAGAATAACCCAATATCATGCATCACTTCCAATTTTTTACGAATTTCACCAACTCAGAAAGAATTCTGATAGCTCCACTCACTATCTTTTGCTTTATTTACAATCAGGAGGCATGTGCAAGGGTCAACTCTTTTTCCTCTTCAAAAAACATGCTTATACTTGAACTTAAGTCACCATCTGCAGTGTAATTTAGCAGAAACAGTGCGCATGAAGAAAGAACAGCAATAATTTTATTGCATTTCCAGGGAAAAAAGCATGAGATAAGGTATAATTTGTGTAGTTAACAGTGCTGTTTATCTGGAGTAGGCATTTCCCTTTATCAAACTCAGTAATGCACCCTTCTTTTCTAGCTTAACTTAGCACATGACAGTAGTTATACTTTTCCTAAAAAATATATATATATATATATATATATATATATATATATATATCTTTTGGAAGAAACAGCATAATTTTCAAGAGCAATATGCCATTATGTCTTAAAAGAAAAGTGTTTGATCAATGCATCCTTCCAGTGCTTACGTATGGTGCAGAGACGTGGACCTTAACTAAAAGAGACATACAAAGGCTGCAGACAACTCAAAGTAGCATGGAGAGGTGCATGCTTGGTATAACCAGGAGAGATAAGAAGAGGAACTCGTGGATCCGAAAAATGACGAAAGTGGAAGACATCATGATCAGAGTTAAATCCCTGAAATGGCAATGGGCTGGACATACTGCCAGAAGGACAGACCATAGATGGACAGCCGAAATTTTAGATTGGATTCCAAGGGACAGGAAAAGACCCAGAAAAAGACCACATGGGAGATGGGTGGATGAAATTCGTAAATATGCGGGAGTGACATGGAGGAGACTGGCACAAGACAGACCGTTGTGGAGGAAACTTGGGGAGACCTTCGTCCAGCAGTGGATTGATAATGGTTGACAATGATGATGATGATATATACATACAGTAGTCTCTCGAAAACTCGGCCTAATGTGGACCGAAGGGTGGCCGAGTTTGTGAAAATGCCGGGTTATCGGGAATGGGGTTAAAAAAGAATAAGTAAGAGTGTTTTCTCAAAAAATACTGTGTATACTGTACTGTACTTGTATGTATTGGTTGCTTGAGAATACAACAGAGAATATAAACTGCCCAAATACCCTTAAACAAAGGAAAAGTACATACTTTATGAAGGCATAAAGCCTTTACTACATGAAAATGAAAATTAATGAATATGTGCACAATGTACAGTAATTTACCTGATATGTAAGACAGACCTCAGAAAAACTGGCTACTTTTTGTTAAAGAAATGCGTAATGTCTTGTTTTCTGCACTGCACTCTGCGTTTTGCTGCTTCATCACGAAGATGACGAAGGAACAGTAAGTCCATTACCGACGCACCTTGTTGTTCAAAATACTGAAGGGCAGTTTTGACAGCCTTTAGTCCTTCACTATGTGATATTCTAGGGGCTTGTACGGTGGAGTTCTCAACGTCAACGTCTTCATAATTTTCCGGCACTTCTTCTGCAACTGTGACAGCAGCAATAATTTCTGCATCGGACATAATGTCTTGCTCGGTATCATTGTGGAACCACTGTTCGACGTCATTTTCATCGGCTTTTGCACATCCAGGAACTTTTTCCAGGAGGTCGAGTAAGTTTACATTTTTTGCATCTTCATGTCCAACGAACTCATTTCCCTCGTTATCAAGGAGTTTTCGCCACGAAAGAACTAGTGTTAATGACTCTAACTCGTTCCAGGCGTCCGCCACCCATCTAACAACATCCAATAGGTTAATTTTCTTTAAGTTCTGGATAAGACCTTGATCATCATCGTTTGCAGAAAGAAGGGAGGATAACAGCTTGCACCTATATCTTCTCTTGAGACTAACAAAAACTCCTTGGTCCATTGGCTGGCCTAACACTGTGACATTGGGTGGTAAAAACATTGCTCGTATGTCCCCATTTTTTAATTCTTCAATGTCTGGGTGCGAAGACGCGTTGTCCAAAATCAGAATAGCCTTCCTTGGCAGGTTTTTAGATTTTAAAAAGTGCTGAACCGATGGAACAAATACTTCATGGAACCATTCTTTGAAAATTGCACAGCTCATCCAGGCATGTGATTGGTTTCGGTACCAAACGGAAAGTTTATCCATTTCAATGTGCTTAAACGCACGTGGTTTCTTTGATTTTCCTATGAGACCAAGTTTTAATTTGTGGTTATCTGTTGCATTACTGCATGCTAGGATTGTTACCCTCTCCTTGCTCCTTTTAAAACCTGGGGCTGATTGTTCTTCCTTGAAAGCAAGACTTTTCGCTGGTAACAGTTTATATTTTAACCCTGTTTCATCACAATTGTTCCCTGGTCAAACCTTCAACTTCGATAAATTTCTGCAAGTTTTCCTTAAACTCAGACAGACCCTCCGTATCCCCAGATAGTTTTTCCCCAGAAATACTAAGCTGCCGGACTCCATAGCGTTTCTTCCAGCGATCAAGCCAGCCAGTGCTTGCGACAAATTTAGGATCGTTCTTTTTTTAATGCTCGATAAAATTTCAAGGCCTTCTCTTGCACGACTGGCCCACTAATTGAGATGCCCCTCTCTCTTGTTTGGCGAAACCAAATGTAAAGTGCTTCATTTACCTCATTAAACTCATACTTTTCCTTTCTTTCATTGAAAGAAAGGAAAAGTATTTCCTTCATACTTTTCCTTTCTTTCAATGTTTCTGTACACATTCTCTTAACACACCACGACTCGATTTCCGTCCGCTTCTTCTTCCAGTCTCCAATCGTACTTTTGCCGACTCCCAAGTCCTTAGCCACTGCACTGACACTTTCTCCCTTATCCAGTCTCTTTAATGCCCCCAACTTTTGCTCCATAGACAAGTTCACTTGTTTTCTTTTAAAGGAAGATGCCATCGCAGAGTACTACTGTCTAGCACCCACAAACTTTGAAACAGCTCTAAACAATACAGTACACTCACTCACATCGAGTTACGCAACATGATTAAGAAATCGACTAACCCTGGCAAAGGCTGCAGGTAGACTGAACGGCTGAGCACGCGCCGGCGATAAAAAGGAAAGCGGGAAGGGGGGGGTCACGCACGTGGGCAATGACCTTGAACGGGTCTGCACGCACGCGGGTTTTTTCGCCCTGCCAGGGTCTGGCCGAGTTATCCGGACTGCCGGGTTATTGAGTGCCGAGTTTTCGAGACTACTGTATTGCAATAAATGCCATTTTAAAAAAAAACAGCTTGTGTCGGGCACACCTTGGCACTGTGCATGCTTAACATGGTAAATCCTACACAGTTGCCAATGCAAGAGTTTCATTTAAACACATTTTCTGGAGCAGTTTATGATTAACGACAAAATTTTGATAATGGACTTACACTGCAAACATTTTCAAAGAAGAGGACAAATTATGTCTGTTATGCACACCAACCAGGTATAAATAAAGCAAAAAACCGTGAGTGGAGTTACCCGAGTTGGTGGTGTAGCTATATGGAAATCTAAAAGACTTGTTATAAAAAATATCTATGACTTGCCCATTGCCGAGCTTGATTGCAAAACCCGATACTGAAAAATATTTAGCATTGGAAAAACTGTGACATTTACATTTAGTTAATTTTTGAATAAAGTACTGTTTTCACCAGAAATATACTTTCAGGGAAGAATTTCAAAAAAATAGACATAAATTAGTAACAGGCAAAGATGAAAGGAAACATCAGTTTTACAGGAAAATGCATCCAGTGGTTTCGTGTCAAATATATATTATTTACCCACCGCATTAATGAAGTTTGGTACATATTTGCCTCTCTGCACTGAAATACCACATATCAATGGCATCCACCAGATTAAAATTCTGTAGTGTTGGCCCATTCACAGCAACCGTAAGATAATTTATTGTATCAGTTTTTAAGAAGTTCCGGTACGGAATTTTAATCTGATTAAAACAGCTGAACCCACGTTCTCTGTGCTTGGAGGCAGAACTGCAGAAAAAGTTACAAAGGGCAACAAATTGGGGAATCTACCAGAATGTTCATTTAGTTTCTTAAGCTCTTCATCAAATGATAGAGATGCCAATGTAAATTTGTATTCTGTCCACTCAACTAACAAAAACATTCATTTTTCCTTGTAATAATTGGGTACAAGGAAAAAAATAACATTCATTTTCCCATGTAATCATTTGAGTACATCATAATCACAGAGTTTTTTAATCTCTTCTTTTCCCAAATCTAAAATGTGTGATATTGGAGGATATGTAAGACTATCAAATATATGTCTATGAGTTACTATGGTCTGAGTCACTTGAAAATTTTGAAGTTATATGAAAAACATTTTGCACCGTAAACACAATCCAACAAAGAAGGAATGTTTCAAATCGGACTCTTAGAAGTAGAGATGACAAAAATAAGATGTACATCTACAACTCCTGGCAGAAAAGGCATGCATTATTTTAAGAAAATATTCCGAAAACGTTAATCAATGTGAGTAGCATTGGTCCACAAACAAATTTTTTTCATTATATCTCATGTGATTCTATCATAAAGTTCACATACCATTACATGAGCACAAGGTTCTTCTGGAAGACACTTTGACGTCTGTAAGTTCTGTTTTACACATTCTGTAAAGTGGATACAGTCTGTGGTGGTGCAGGGTCATTCCACATCAATTCATCCAATTTTTTTGGGAAATGTAACCCACCATCTTAGATTTTGATGAAATTTGGCATGCAGGTATACTTCACCAAGATATAGAAAATGACCAGATTTTAACTTCCTACACCTCATAGTTTCCAAGATACAGTGCTCCAAAGTTTCACTGAACACCAAGCGCACACAGAGTGACGAAGAACCACTTTTTACAAAATGCTGCATAACTGTAGTGCTATTTACTTTAGAAGAAAGGAATTTTGTACCCTTATGCAAAAGAGCTTCCAGAATAAGAAAACATTTCAAATTTCATTGAAAACACAGAATAAATAAATGAAATATAGTGGTAAAGTGAAAATTTAAGAAAAAAAAACCCTTGCTATTCTATATTAGGCTCTACAGCAAATAGCAGAGGTATGAGGGAGCTCTTTTTTCATGTATATTGGTCTTTGATATATACTGTCACATAACAAGAAAAACAAAGTGGCTTTCACCATGCTTTTGGAGATATGTGCAAATATCTGAAATGCGTGTGGGGTCGCACTTCGCTAATTCAACCACTTTTTTTTTGTTAATTATAATTCATCTCTGACATTCAAGAAATTTCACAAGGAGATAAAACTAACAAGGACACAAAAACATAAAAAAATATGTTTTCTTACACCATATAGTTTCAGAGATACCAAATTAACAAGTCTGATGTTATGGCTAGTTCAGCTGCACCCCACAACAAGTGTGGTGAGGTTTTGAAGTTTTTCAGTCATTTCAAAATATCTGGTATTCTTTTATTGCAGATTGCAAAAATTCCTGAAAAAAAAATTACTCTGACAAATCTCCCTAATACAGAATTTTGGAAATTTACCCCCCCCCCAAAATTAAACATTTCCACAAAAGTTATAAACAGTTTTTATATGTGCATGACTAGATAACTGGATAATACACTAAAGTAAGCTTGCAATGGATGGGCACTAGGAAATAATTGCAAGTTGTCAGAGAGCACTTTTAAAAAGAAAATGTGGCATAGGGCAAAGGATGATTCCTAAGGTCATGAGATGATTCCTAAGGTCATGAGAATTTAAGGTCATGAGAATTTGTTTTGACTTCATCCCAGATCCTGTGCTCAACTGACCACCAGTTCAAATGGGGTAAGTTTTATGACATCGTAAAACTCCCCAAGTGCTGAGATGAGGGTCAAATGAAAAAGATTTCTCTTTTTTCACCTTACTCTCCTAGGGATGCCCTCCAGCTAAAGAGAAATAAGGTTTCAGTCCCTCATTCCCAGTTAAGAAAACAACGGTTCAGATGCTCATGCTGATTTCACTGTGGGCAGGCTATCCAGAAGTCTCTTACATTTTGCTGTGAAATATATTGCTTCCAATATTTTCTTTTTTGTGTATTGGCTGCTCTGTGTTAATCTGACTTTAAGACAAGATTGTCAACCTCAATCATGGAAAAAGATAATGGACCAGTGTAGTGTTGGATACAGAATGCAATAAATCAAGTTATGTGAATGCAATAAATGCAATAATCAAGTTATCTAATGCAGAATGCAATAAATCAAGTTATGTGAAGACAAAAGGGTTTCTCAGTAGTGAAGAATATTCTGTTGCTGACAAGGAACTTATTTCTTTAAGACCTAATATTTCACATAAAGATATAATCTCAGTATGTTTACATCACAAATGTTATTATCTGAAGAAATATGAAACCTACCAAATATAACTTATTGCAACCCTTTTGGTGACCATGATGTGAAAAAACCTGTTGAAGAGGTCCTTGCATCAAGTCAGTATACAAATAGCCCAACAGCTGCAATCTAAAAACATCAGTGTATGCCCAGGTCAAAAATTGTGTCCTCAGTGTCATGGGAAAGCATCTAAATTAGGACAACCTTAGAAGATGAAGTTTCAAGTGAGACTGATGATAGTGAAATGGTCCCTGATGATTTTATTATTAAAGAATGTGCTGCTAAAGAAGTAAATGAAAGTTTATCTGATATAGAATTGTCACCGTTGAAATTACATTCCTTGCCATCCCATAGTAAACCAGCATATGAAAAAAAAAAAAAAACTTCTTCAAGCAAAGTTAGCTATGCAGAGTAAAATATCTTGTGTTCTGGAGTATGGCTTTACAGCTCAGTCTGAAGAACACTCCATAGATGAATTAAAACTAAAAGTTCATGATTTGGATAAACTTGTTGCTTTAATGAAATAAAAGATACCTACTATAAGTCGTAAAAAAAATTTCAGATATTAATTAATGGCTCCTCCATCATGGTCCAGAAAAAAAGTAGCACAACAGCTAGAAGTTTCAGAATACACAGTACATCAGGCAAGAAAATTAGCAAAAGATAAAGGCATTATATCAGTTCCCGAACCCAGCCATGGTAAGAAAAATTCACAAGATGCCATAAAACAGATTACAGAATTTAATGAAGATAACTATTCTAGGCAAATGCCAGGAATGAAGGATAAAGTAAGTGGTGCTAGAAACCTCCATGCTCAGAAAAGACTTATTCCGTGTAATTTGAAAGAATTGTATCAACAATTTAAGCAAAGACATACTAATGAAAAAGTAGGATTTTCTAAATTTTGTGCTCTTCATCCAAAATGGTGCATTCTTTCTTGCAGGCTCCTCTGGAACCCATTCTGTATGTGTGTGCACAATACATCAAAACGTCTAACTTTTGATTAGTGCAGCACACTTTGAAGAATCACATCAGGACTTTATCAATAGTCTTGTCTGCTGCAGAAAGGATTCAAAGTGCATGCTTTGGTGTTGTTCAGTGTAAAAAGTACAAACTGGAATCAGTTATTGTTGCAGAAATTTAAAAATTGTGATCCCACTGATGAAATCAAATATCACCAGTGGGTGTTTACAGACAGAATGGAGCTTCAAAAGTTTTCTTCTTCAGTTCAGGAATTCATTGAATTATTTGTGCCAAAAATTGAGAAGTTCATTCCGCATTCATACATTACCAAAGCACAGTCTTCATTTTTCAGTAAGTTGAAAGGAATAAGTGGTCCAGAATCTACCATTATACTGATGGACTTCAGTGAAAATTATGCATCTGTAGTTCTGGAAGAAGCACAGTGGCATCATTGTACTTGCCATGCTGCACAGTTCACCCTGTTGTCATTTACTGTAAAAAAAAATCTTACTCTTTGACCTCTGCATTAAGTCACTGTTTTATTTCTGATTATCGTGATCTTGATGCTGCAATGGTGTGCAAGATTCAGAGTGAAATAATAACTTCCTTTAAAAAAACTACCAACAAGTAAAAGAAGTACATTATTTTACTGATGGTTGTGTTGCTCAGTACAAAAACTATAAATCTATGTCATTACATTAGTGATCTTGCAGTGACAGCTTCATGGTCTTTCTTTGCCACCAGCAACAGGAAGTCTCTCTGTGATGGCATAGGTGGAACTGTCAAACGAATCACTGCAAAAGCAAGTCTCCAACGTCTACTGAAAGAGCAAATAACCACTCTGACTTAACTGTTGTAACAATATCATGAAAATAGTTTCATTTTTAAAAGTGATATGAATGCCGTGCGCATTGAGTGTCAAGTAAGATTTTCTCATGTTCAAACAATACCTGATACACGGAGTTTCCACAGCTTTATTCCATTATCAACATCTAAAATAGCAACCAAAGGAACAAGCTTGGATGAAAATTCCTTTTTTGATTTGGGCTGTAAAAATCTAGAAATACAAAGGCAGTTATATACACATTGTTATGTAGCATGTGCAGGGCTCGACAAATCCCGGGCGCCAGGTGCCCAGGCGACTAAAATTTGGGCCGTGGCGCCTAATTTTCTTCTTAGTTGAGATTTCGTAATATATTGCAGTAAATGCCGTAATTTCTGTAGTGTAATTTATAGAGTATCTATTAAAAGGTTATAAATTTAGGTGCTGTGGACACTGGTAAAAAAAAAAAACGGTGCGTCGTTTTAAAAAATGCGCGAGGTAGAAGTGGTGTTATTGGGAAATTACAGAAAATGCAGTAACATATATATATATATATATATATAACGTGGGATGTAAGGTCAGGTGATGCGTAACATCACAGCCTCTCCTTGACAAATGTCAACCCCGCCTTCTCGTGGTGCATCCTGTTCCTACTAAAGGGGCTCTGACGACCGCCAATAGCGGTATAACTATACCATCGGGATTAGAGGAAATTCTATCCCACACTCACCAATCCGCTTGGCCAGCGTGGTGAGTTATGGCCAAACCCCTCCAAAATGACTCCACAACTTAAATCTTGGCCCTCAGTCTCCGGCAGCTGGAATGTACCTGGCCAAGGCAGCGGCCAGTGCGACATGAAGGCAGAGGGTGCTAAGAATCCCTGGAGGACCGGACTAGGCTGCCATCTGATGCTGACCTTGGCTACGTATAATGGACGCTCCCTATCTTCTGATTCAAGACTTCTTGAATTGGAAGAGAAACTACAAAGGATCAAGTGGGACATCGTGGGGCTAAGTGAGGTAAGGAGAAAAGGAGAAGATCTCATCGAACTGAAAAGTGGACATCTCTTCTACTATCGTGGGACAGATACTGGCAGAACTAGTGGTGTTGGATTTATAATAAACAAGAAACTGAAGGATAAAGTTGTAGAAGTTGAAAGTTCCTCTGACAGAGCTGCACGGCTTGTTATCCAACTCTCGAAAAGATACCAGGCTCAGATTATTCAAACTTATGCACCCACCACAAGTCATCCTGAAGAAGAAATTGAAGAATTTTATGAGGAAATTTGTCATCTAAATAATAAAGGTAAGCAGCACTTGAAAATAATTATGGGAGATTTCAATGCAAAAATAGGGCAACGGCAACAGAATGAAACTTCAGTAGGTAAATTCGGTCACGGCAACAGAAACCAGCGTGGAAATACTCTCGTTGAGTTTGCAGAGGCAGAAGGGTTTTTCATCTTGAACTCCTTCTTCAAGAAAAAGCCACACAGGAAATGGACATGGAGACATCCAAATGGGACGACAAGTGAAATTGATTTTATTATGTGTAACAAAAAATTCGTCATAGAAGACTGCAGTGTGCTAAACAAGTTCAACACAGGTAGTGACCATAGATTGGTAAGATGTAAGATGCACCTCAACACTAAACTTGAACGTGGCAAGCTCATAAGACAAACAAAATCTATTGACATAACCAACCTTAAAAAACACCATAATACCTTCAAGTTGAAACTGAAGAACAGGTTCTCTGCTTTAGAAGGCTTAACATCGGAAGAAGTGGACATCTCTGAAGTTAACAGAAAAGTAACCAAAGCTCTTATGGAAACAGCAACAAAATTAGCTGGGTCTAAGAACAAGTTGCATGTAAATAAATTATCAGGAAAAACGAAAATGTTGATGCAAAAAAGAAGAGAGATGAGGACAACTAAAGAAGATGTGACTTCCAAAGTGGAATATATAGAGCTATGCAAGACAGTACATAAAACTATCACTGAAGACGTAAGAAAATTCAACTGTGAACTAGTGAGGAAAGCAATTGAAAACAACCAAAGCCTAAAGATAGCAAAGGGACATCTCAGTAAGGGAAGAAAACAGATTATAGCACTGAGAAAAGAAGATGGTTCTGTAACAAGAAATAGAGGCGAAATTTTGACAAGAGTGAAAGATTTCTACTCCAAATTATATGAAAGGGATGATACATGCACTCCAGACATCATGAAAGATACCAGTACCAGAGTTCCTCCAGTCCTTCCAGCAGAAGTTGCACATGCAATCAAGAACATGAAGCGGGGAAAAGCTCCAGGAGAAGATGGAATTACTGTAGACATCATACAAGAAGCAAGTGGAGAAATCGAAACAGTGCTCGCCCAAATTTTCACTCGATGCCTTAATGAAGGAAAGATTCCTGAGGATTGGAACACTGCTACAATGATCCTGCTACATAAGAAAGGTGACATTGAGGATCTCGGAAACTACAGACCTATCAGCCTCCTATCAGTAGTTTATAAAATCTTCACTAAAGTTCTTTCACACCGCTTGAAGGTAACACTGGACATAGCTCAACTGAGAGAACAAGCTGGATTCAGGAGTGGCTACAGCACAATAGATCATATCCATGTGCTGAGAGAACTAATTGAAAGAGCGAGGGAATATGAACTTCCATTGTGCATGGCTTTTATCGATTATGAAAAAGCCTTTGATTCGGTGAAACCATCAGCAGTTACAATGGCTCTGAAAACCTGCGGCATTGAAGATGCATACATTAATATTATTAATAACATCTATGAAAATGCAAGTGCAAAGATTAGGCTGTTTGAAAATACAACACACATAAAAATTGGAAAGGGAGTGAGACAAGGTGACACCATATCTCCGAAGCTCTTTAATGCCACATTGGAGGGTGTTTTTCAGTCACTAAGCTGGGAAAACAAGGGGATAAAGATTAATGGAGATTATCTAACCCACCTTCTATTTGCTGATGACGTAGTCATTTTTGCAACTAGCCCATCAGAGCTGCAGAGTATGATCCAGCAACTTGCTGACAAGAGTAAAGAAGTGGGATTAAAAATGAACTTTCAGAAGACAAAAGTGATGTTCAATGCTTTTACAAGAAATGAAGATTTATCGATTGATGGAGAAAAGCTGGAGATAACAGACACGTACGTTTATCTTGGACAGCAGATATCAAGTGAGGGTCACATTGATGAAGAAATTAATCGGCGTACAAAACTTGCCTGGAGAGCTTTTGGAAGAAACAGCATAATTTTCAAGAGCAATATGCCATTGTCTTAAAAGAAAAGTGTTTGATCAATGCATCCTTCCAGTGCTTACGTATGGTGCAGAGACGTGGACCTTAACTAAAAGAGACATACAAAGGCTGCAGACAACTCAAAGAGGGCATGGAGAGGTGCATACTTGGTGTAACCAGGAGAGATAAGAAGAGGAACTCGTGGATCCGAAAAATGACAACAGTGGAAGACATCATGATCAGAGTTAAATCCCTGAAATGGCAATGGGCTGGACATACTGCCAGAAGGACAGACCATCGATGGACAGCCGAAATTTTAGATTGGATTACAAGGGACAGGAAAAGACCCAGAAGAAGACCACATGGGAGATGGGTGGATGAAATTCGAAAGTATGCAGGGGTGACATGGAGGAGACTGGCACAAGACAGACCGTTGTGGAGGAAACTTGGGGAGACCTTCGTCCAGCAGTGGATTGATAATGGTTGACAATGATGATGATGATGATGATATATAACGTAACAGCAAGATAGAAGACTGCAAAGAGTTTGTAAGAATATATATTTTTTCTTTTACTTAGAAGTATTTTGACAGAAAATATGACGCAAGGAAGGCATTACTATTTGCGCGTGCGGAAGCTTACGTGGTGTAAGAATCAGTGACTCTCGGGAATCGCGCCAGAGCTATTCCGTAGCGTGTAGCCATTCTGCGAAATGCGTCGCCTACTTTTGGTGCACTGATTGCATTAAAGTAGTTAAGGTTTTCTCGATATTCAGTTGAAACGTATTCAAAAATAAGACAATGCTATGGACTGTCCGCAATTTCAACGGATTTTTTAGTCTAATGAACTGCGACAACAGCTAACGATTTTAGTTCTTTTTTTACTTAAAAGTAACACAAAAGTACTAAGAATGATGGAAGAGTTTTTAAACATCAACAAAGAAACAATTCGAACCATCCTGCATGAAGATTTGGGCAATACAAAAGTCTGTGCTAAATTTGTTCCACACACGTTAACCAATGAACAAAAATCAAGAAGTGCACATTGCAGAGACATCATTTCAGCCGCTGAAAATGATCCACATTTCTTAAAATCGATTGTTACAGGTGGTGAAACATGGTGTTTTCAATATGACCCTAAAACAAAATGACAAAGTGCAGAATGGAAGTAAAAAACTCACCACAAGCCCAAAAAAACAAGAAAAGTTCCATCAAAAATCAAAACAGTGCTCATTACATTCTTCGATAGTACGGGATCCACAAAGAATTTGTTCCAAGTGGACAAACAATTACGGGTGAGTTTTATTTAAATGTTTTGAGGCGTTTGATGGGCAGAATTAGTCGCATTCGTTCAGAATATCGGGATGAAAACAGTTGGTGTTTGTTGCACGATAATGCACCTAGTCACACCTCACTTCTTGTTCGTAGATTTTTGACGAAAAATAACGTCTGTGTGTTGAATCATCCACCGTATTCGCCTGATTTAGAACCCTGCGACTTTTCTTTATTCCCAAAACTTAAAATGACGTTAAAAGGGTGTTATTTTGATGATATTTCAACCGTGCAAACAGCTTCGACGCATGCTTTGGAGGCAATTCCGCAAAGTGAACTGGAACAGGCGGAGAGACTTATTTTGAATAACAAACCAAAACAAATTATAATTTCTTGTTTCTATTTCATTTTACAGACCCAGTCTTAAAAATTCTTTGCCACACTGTGTATGTGTTGGTTGTGAGCTAGTATGTGTATATTCACATATTAACCTGCCATATTATGTGCTGGCTTGCCTTTTCTGTTGAGCTTTATGTTTTTTGTATTCTGGGGAGAGGAGGGCTATGTCAGGCCTCACAGCCTTTTCCCTCCTTTTCCTAGTTGCTGTAGTGGCAACTGAATGAATACATAAATGAAATGAATGAAATACAAAAGGTTGAAATTTAGAAGTTAGCTCCTCAAGAAAAGTTGATTTGCTAGATTAAAGTTCAAAATCAATGGTGCTAGATTTTACTTACTGATGATGTATCAAATATGTCCATTTACAACTATACTGCACACAACTGGAATTTAACTGACATCCATCAAGTCTCACAAAAGACATTTTTTTTTGTACTTCACAGTCATTATCTTTTTCTCATACAGACATTCCCGAATTTGGTCCTCCCATGATTTCCTTGGCTCTCTATCTTTTTCTTTCCTGCCACTTGGGCTAAATAAATTATCTTAATATGCATCAAAACACTTATTTTTCCAACATGACTAAATCACCTCAGAATATCTACCTTCACATTACACATCTGCCACACATCATTCATCATCATACCTCACATGCAGGGCGCGATTTCACCGATTAGCAACTAGCTAGTGAAAAATCAAATTTGCGAGTGAAAAAAATCGCAGTAGCAAATATTGCTAGTAAGGTAATTTCTTTATTTAAAGTAACCAAAAATCATTATTAATCCACGAAGTTTACATAACGTTTCTATTATCACTTGTTAAAACAGCGACGATCAGCGATTCTCTTTCGCCAATTTCCTTTCGACACTTAATTACCCATCCTCCCCATATCTTTCACCCCTTCCAGTGAAAACTGTCGTAGAAGCACATTATAACTCCTCTCCACGTGCCCTCATTGGTCTATTACAGAAATGGAACGTGACGTTGGCAATGGTTGCTGTGGTAACCCAGAGCTCTGGGATGGATCGGTTGTTTGACCACCTGCTCTGCCACCCTCCCTTCTTTTGCCCCACGAACTTTGTCCTCAACTCCTGTCGTACCCTAAGGCCTAAGCCAAGCGATCGCCTACTTCCACAAGTCTTGATAGTCGTGCATACATCAAATACTGCGCTCTAATGATCAGTGATGAATAAGCAAGAATAATTCCACTTATTCGGATGGTATACAAAACTGAAAGAAGCAAACCAAAATGTTACTGGAAATAGCATGCCAACATTGGCAAGTCTTATCCATAGTAACTAGCCTTATTGCGTGGCATAGATAGACGCTTTTTTACGAAACGTGTTCGTGGAGGGGGTAAACTATTACGGAAGAAACTTTTGCTTCGTCTGACTTCTGGTTTTGGAAATTTTTCTTGTATTTTCAAGCTGAAATACAAATATTTATCCAGTAAAATGTTAATGAGCAATAATACTTGACAGAGGCAACATCGTGAGAAAAAAAAATATATATATGATTACGGAAAAATCCGAATTCCGTCGACCTTTCGTTTTCTAGTTTCGTAAAGACGGAATTCCAATAATAACGAAAAAAGCCGGAATTCCTTGAATTCGCGGAAGAATCTCGTGCCTGAAGATTACAGAAAAACTTTGCAGCCGCCAACTTCCGTTTTTGCAAATTGTTCTCCACAGTTTCAAGCTAAAATGCAAACATTTATGCAATAAAATGATATTTAACAAGAAAAGCGGACACAAAGACAACATTGGGAGAAAAATTTGCGATTACGGCAAATTTTTTTTGCTCCGTTTCACTACTGTGTTCGAATGTTTTGAAGCACAAAATTTCGTCTCCAGATGGATAACGACCCCCCTCTCCCAAATATCGATCTTCAGAATGATCTAACTGATGACAAAAAAAAAAAAAAAAAAAAAAAAGCGGGATTCCGCGAATCCCTGTAAGAATCTCGTGTATATCATAAAAATAATAGCAAATGAAAATTTGTAGAATCCGTAGTTTTGATAGTGAGTTCCGTAGTCAGACAACTAATTCCGTAGAAACTACGGCATTGTGTGGTAGTTGGCAGATATGAAGCGTGTAGAAGTTTAGCAGAAATTTGTGCGATACTTCCACTTAGTACTGAATATTGTGAGGTGGGATTCAGTTTTTTAAAAAGAATACAAGGGGATTGGAGGAACAATTTGTATGTTGAAACTTTAAATGCTCTGATGACAATTGAAATAGAAGGGCCACAAGAAGATATTTTTAATCCACGGTCAGCAGTTATAAAGTGGTATGATGACAAAGTCAGACACCGTGAGTGTAAACCATATGGGAAGAAATCTGAATTAGAATGTCAGTGAAATATATTCATGTGGTATGAGAATTTGTTAGAAATTAATAATAAAGATAGTCACTAAACGTATCTAAGATTCTATTCATTATTCAAAAAGGTAAGTTAAAATATTTATACACATATTTAAATTTCTGTGTAACTTTATTCGAAAATAAGTTACGATGTGATTTAGTTTTACTTGCTAGTTATGCAAATGTTTTGCTAGCAAACTATTTGGTCACTAGCAAAATTTGCTAGTGAGCAAAAAAGATGAAATCTTGCCCTGCTCACATGGTCAGAACATGACTTGCCACAAATGATTTGTAAGTAATGCCTCTCTCCAACACACAAACAACTCTTATGTCTCTTCTGCAGTACCCACGTTTTACTGCCATACATCAGAGTAGGAACAAGAATTACACTTTCATACACAGCCATTCAGGAACTTTTTGAGAACCCATTAGTCCTGTGAAATCCTCCTAGGCAGCAATGACTTTCAAAAATGATAGTTACTTTTTCAATAAGACTATCATTTTTTTTTTCTTGCGTCTTTGGATTTCTGATTCCGTCCTGTGAATCGCAGTTTTCTGTCGGAAATTACGATTCACAATTAACATGATAGGTGCGGATCACGTGGTGCCGATTATATGACTGTTTTGCATGCCAATTACCACGGAATGTTAGTATTTTCTACCGATTTAGTTGTCTAACTACGGATTCTACAAATTTTCATTTTGTTAAAAAAAATATTTTGCTATGATTTTATGATATACATAGATTCTTAAGCAGATTCACGGAATTCTCCGGGTGTTTTTTTTTTTTTTAGTCATCATTTAGATCGCTATCATGATTGATGCAAAACTGAAGAGAATTTGGGGGTTGGGTCATTTTCAGTCTGGGGACGGTATCGTGTTTCAAAGCTTTCGAAAACAGTTAAATGGAGTAAAAGAATTTGCCCTAATCGTAATTTTTTTTCTCCGGATGTTGCATTTGTGTCTAGTATTCTTGCTAAATATCATTTTATGGCATATATGTTCGTATTTCAGCTTGAAACTGTAGGCAAGAATTTGTGGAAACGGAAGTTGGACGCCGCGAAAATTGCCTCCTAATCTTTAGGCTTGATGTTCTTCCGCGAATTCGAGAAATTCCGCCTTTTTCGTTATGTTGGCCACTCAGGAGATCGATGCACAAGTAAACAGATTTGTGTGTGTGTGTGTGTGGGGGGGGGGTGTTCATCACAAGACGGAATTCCATCTTTACGAAACTTTCGAAAACAAAGTCGACAAAGATCAGATTTTTTTCCGTAATCGCAATTTCTTTTTTCTCGCGATGTTGCCTGTGTCCAGTTTTTTAAGTAATATTTAAATGCATAAATTTTTGCATTTCACCTTTAAAATAGGATAAAAATTTCCAAAACCGGAAGTCGGAAGGAATTCCCGTAATCGCTATTGCCCCCGCCCTCTTCCTCCCGTGATGTTCCCACTCTCCAGCGTTGTTAAATATCCCCCACCCCATAAGTTTTTGCATTTAATCTTGATAAGGAAAGAATGAAATTCTCAAAAACGGAAGTGACGAAGTTGGAAAATTTGTAAAAATTGATGCATGGTGTTCAAAAGTATTAATATTCCCAAAGTTACACCATTTATCTGAAATAGTTGAAGCTTTGATATCATGCACTCATGGTCTTCAAAGGCTGATTGTTGTTATCAGAGGGTACAAAAATCAAGAAAAGGAAGAAAAGCAACAATGAAGAAGTAGGGAGAGCATATAGCAGCAGAAAGAAAAATTAAGCAATCGATGCTGTGCAGTTGCAGAGTCAACAAAAGACAGACTAACAGTAATCTGCATTCTTGCTGTCTGTTTTGATTTTTCACCAGTTAAAATGTTCAGCTCCCCCCCCTTCTTTGATTTCATCTTGTTTTAAACTGCAATTTTAGAGGCAGTATGATCATATATATGCCATTATGTCTTAAAAGAAAAGTGTTTGATCAATGCATCCTTCCAGTGCTTACGTATGGTGCAGAGACGTGGACCTTAACTAAAAGAGACATACAAAGGCTGCAGACAACTCAAAGAGGGCATGGAGAGGTGCATGCTTGGTATAACCAGGAGAGATAAGAAGAGAAACTCATGGATCCGAAAAATGACGAGAGTGGAAGACATCATGATCAGGGTTAAATCCCTGAAATGGCAATGGGCTGGACATACTGCCAGAAGGACAGACTACAGATGGACAGCCGAAATTTTAGATTGGATTCCAAGGGACAGGAAAAGACCCAGAAAAAGACCACATGGGAGATGGGTGGATGAAATTCGTAAATATGCGGGAGTGACATGGAGGAGACTGGCACAAGACAGACCGTTGTGGAGGAAACTTGGGGAGACCTTCGTCCAGCAGTGGATTGATAATGGTTGACGATGATGATGATGATCATATGGTAAGTGGAGGTTCGTGCACAGCGCATTCACTTGCTTGGATTTCCTGTCTGTGAGACATTGTGGAATTCTGAACACATCTTACTGATTTTTACTGGTGGAAGTTTCAAACTTAAATCTTGCGATCATGCCCTCGCTGGGGAATCAATTTTGTGTTTCTCACGTGCTAAGTTTGTTTCAGTAGAGTCCTTGTTTGTTGTAACGTTTTGTTGGGGCACATATTTGTTTTTTACAAAGAGATGGATCATTTCGTAAAATAGTCCATGTATGCCACACAATACTAGTTATTAGTAACAAGGCTATTAATGTTGGCAAGTACACTTTTTTTTTTTAATATCATGGTCTGAGACATGCTGCGGATTATGCAAAGGAAAAAATTGTTTTTCTCAGTATTTCCCGATCTACAAATCATATGCTGCTGCGGATTATGTGTGGGATTTTTTTTCAAAGCCTTTGTATATTACATACCTTTGCGGATCTCATGAAGGAAAAAAAAATATGGTACTTTGAATTAATATGTACAAAATTTGATATCCACAAGTAATATTTTAATAAAGAAAATTGTGAAGCAAATTGGAACTTTATTTTGCAATAAGTGGATTGGGTAAAAAGAAAAAAAAATTGACAACAAATATGGTTTACCACTTTTCGTTCTAGCATCATAACCAAACATGTTTTTTTTTCATGCGTTATTGACTTCGTTTCACCTGGCGCCTAAATTTTGGAGCTGGCTGCTAGATCTAGAACATATGTATTTGTCGAGCCCTGAGCATGTGTATATGATTCTAACTGTTTTTTTTTAGAGTGATGGTACTCCATCGCTCTACGTGCGAGATTGATGTTCAGTGAAACTTTAGAGCATTGTATCTCAGAAACTATGAGGTACAATGTATCTCAGAAACAATTTGGTCATTTTCTATATCTTGGTGAAGTATGCCTCAGCCCTATATGATGATTCAATATCGTTTTATTAGAGAAATGTTTGTATTTAAAATTGAAAATGGCGAAAAAATTTCTGAAAACCAAAGTTGTACGGAGCAAAAATTTCTCCCTCTAATAATAGAAAATGGAGGAAAATTTTCTGATAACCAAAGTTGTAGGGAGCAAAAATTTCTCCCTCCACTTGCTGTGCTTCTGTATTATTGTTTTTAAACAATAATGATGATTTAAATCATCATTTAATTACATAAATGTTTGCACTTGAGATGGGAAATGGAGAAAAATGTTCCGAAAACAAGCAGAATGAAGCAAAGATTTCTCCTCTTATGACAATTTTTTCCTAGTGATGCCTCTGCACTTTATTATTGTTAAATATAATTGCATTCCCTAAATCTTTGTGTCTCAGCTTGAAAATATTGGTAAAATTCCAGATACAGAGGACCAAAATGTTCTTGATTTTAATTAACATTGCAATTGTTGTAGTACCTAGGTTAGATATTTTTAGGTAGAAAAATATGTTGCACAATTTTTATTGTTTTTCACATTTAGTAGTTATCTTGCACAGTGACCACCTGCAGATTATTTTGTGGCACAATGATATACGTCGCAGACTGACCACGAACTTTCTGCTATGGGGCTTACATGTAAATATTATGGTAAAAATCTTTAAAATGTAGTATAAAGATTACATTTTTTCACCATTTGCCATGAAATTGCTATCTGTATGTCTCACTTTTTCGAAATCCTTCAACATTTCCGATGAAATAATTTAGGTCGGCTAAACCGACAGATACATGCTAAACCTGAGGATTGACTGACTTTTCACACAATACATCTGACCACTGTGGAGGTTAACAAAAAACTGACAGTTGTTTGATGTAGTGAACACAACAGGCAAAAGCCTGTGCTCCTGTCTGTTACACTCATGACATGCTTAGTCATGTTGAAACAAACCTAAAATAGCATACCTGTTCTGCTTAAGATTGGAGTACATTAGGCTTAATATTAGTAATGTAGTAGCTATATTACATCAAAATTTAAATTAAATACATAAAATGACAAATAATAATTGTAAGGCAAATTGTATGTATAAAATAATGAAATGTCACATTGATGCATCTAATGTAATTTGATGAAATTCCTGGAAAAAATTTTTCTTTTTACCATTTAAAACCTTGCTGCATGCAGTCTGACTGACCAATAAGGTAAGCTCAAAATATAGTTTAAAGTACAATAAATGTAATAATTGTTTTGAAGTGTTGCTAATGCTATGCATCACATTTGCCCATGAATAATAGCCTAAAAGAACCTTCCTAGCACTGATAGGATACCAACAGATGAGTTTACACAAAACATTTCATATTTTTTACAAGTTGCCCTTTAAGATATCTGACCTTGAAATGTGTTATTTTTGCAAATTTGGGAAAATTAGGGTTAACAAAATTAGGGAGATATTCAAAACACAAAAATTTTCCCTGGTGGGCTAAAAGCTACCTTTTCATAGAAAAATATTTCAGTACATAGTTTTCAGCCTTACTTGAGTTACAGCTAGCTAACAACGGTGATTTTGCATATCGCACTTGCCAAATTTCAGTTGTTTTTTTTGTCTATTCAGACTAAATTCTACACACAACTTAAGTACCTTTTTTGAAAGCTCAAATGTTTTACTTTCAGAGAAAAAATTTGTTTCATCAACTCAAGAAGCTGAAGAGTTGCAGCCCTTTCCGTGAGCCCTTAAAAATCCAAATTTTTTCCTATTGCGTTAAGTAAAAATAGGCAGTGATCCAAAATGGCAGCACACTAAAAAAAATAATTGTTTTTGTCTACTTAAAATAATGGCACTAACTGTTGTGAGAATACAATAAATAAATAAAATGGTGAGGCAACCTGCCCTTGGTGATTTTGTGTGGTATGACTCTTTGACAGGTAAAGAAAATGAAAGGTGAAATTTCAAAGTAAAAGTTTATTTTTTTCAGCATTACTTTTTTTACCCTCTTATAATCCTATATTTGAAACAGTAATGTTAGAATTCAAAGTAAAATTTGAATTTTCCAATTGATTCCCAAACTGCTGGAAAATTCAGCAAATACAACGCCTACGTACACATTTGTATAGATGGAAAATGCTTTGTATTTTAACACACATTAAAATTTTATTTAGGTAAACAAAAACACTTTTTTAAAGAAATTATTCAAGTACAGGACTGTTTTCATCAGCATAAATGTGAAATATGAAGGCGGCATTTTTCTGAAACTTATACCATACACCACTATTACTCAACATGTTATATCTTGTTGGTTTACCAGTAGCGTAACCAGTCAGATTTTTGTGTGTATGTGTATCTTCGAGGGGGAGGCACCAAATTTTTTGCAACCGGTAGTAAAATAAGCATTAAAAATTATTTCTTTCAGTGGTTCCTAAAAAAAGTAACAATTAAACTTGCCACAGCAAAATACTCGCCCGCCCTGATTTAGAAGTCTAGCGACGTCACTGTTCCTCAACCTGCTGATCTCGATGGACACGACAGTGAAACAATATAAACTTATTTACTATAATATACACATTAATTGAAAGAAAAATTCACCACACATTTACATACCTGAAGAAGATAAATATAAGTACAATTATTTGGGAAAACGGCACATAATAATAAAAACTTCAGCACATGTGTTTACGAGGCAACCAAACTAGCGGGTACGGATTCTTCAAAAGAGTGTTGCCAATCATTCATTTCAAAAGGTCGGTATTACACAAGGAGGAACACCAAAGACATGCAGATGTACATCTTTTGTTCAGTATTTTTTCAAAAGAGGTTTTTTTTTTCTTGTTTGAGGAGGAAGTAACGACTACCGTGTAAAACTCTTAGGGTTATAAGCAGTCACCACTCCTAATTTTGAGCCATTGGTTCCAACAAAGGAAGACAGCCAGTGCCGACAAACACACCACCAAATCATCATTTGGGATATGCACCACCTGGGCGCAAGTTTGACAACAAGCCAGAAACCAGTACCTCTGGCTACTCGTTCACCAAGGTTTTCAAGGTTTTATATGATGACTGAAGGACAGTTGCATTTTTATGGCGATTGATTAATCATAAGTAATAAAATCACTATTCTCTCCACATAAAATGATAGATAGCCCATAACTACACCGCAACTATGTTGCGTATAGTACTCAAATTATTTTGGGAACGTCATTCGATAGGATTTGATTTCAAGTTGGTGTGTGCCTTAGTTTTAATCTATGGTTCTGGATTTTAATTCATTTTTGTCAGATTTTCCAGTTAATTTGTGCAATTGTTTTTCGGTTAGGGCTGGCAACACTACAGATAGGTCAAATATAAAATGGCTGCCCTGGGAAGGAAGGTAGTATCTCAAGCAGCTAATATTTATCGCCCGTGTGCTACACAGTTTGTTAATCGTATTAGTTCTTCTGCTGGAAATGGAGAACTGATCTCCAAAGACGTACCTTGTGCTGACCAGGTTACTCACACTGGGCAGGTACGGTTTTATTAGCCCCTTGACTCCATTATCACTGAATCTACCTGTTGTAGAACGAATACTCATTTTATTTAATTTATGACTACAAAGCTTGCGGTGTTAAGATAGAATAAAAATAACAACGTTTCGCACAATAAAATGTTTATTATACATCGACTATAGTTTCGCAAAGCGTTTGGCTTTGCTTCTAAGGACGAATGGAGCGTAAACATTCAAATCGCAATGATTTGAATGTTTACGCTCCATTCGTCCTGAGGAAGCAAAGCCAAACGCTTTGCGAAACTATAGTCGATGTATAATAAACATTTTATTGTGCGAAACGTTATTATTATTCTGAATACTCATTTGTTTATTTTTTGATTTCTCAATAATGGCTAGTATTTTCAGTTATTCTTCTGGCGGCCTCGTGTTTCGCTATCTTACTAAAGAGGCCAAAGTGAGAAATTGGTAACTGCTTGTGAGCACCGTGTGAAGTTCTAATTATCTTCAATAAATTGCTCTTACGGAGCTTCTTTAGAAAGATAGGGAAAAAAGTAGTGGGATGGAAATGAATCAAGGAGCATAACCACAAATTAACTCACTATTTTTAATTTTTTTTTATCAGTTCAAATGCCATTCTTTGAAGTCAGTAACCTCACGTTAGTAATGAGTATACCTCTATTCCACATATAAGGATCACTACGGGGGGAAAAATGACAAAATCTGGATTTGCTGGAAGATTGTTTTAGTCATTTGTAAGGAGGTTGGAATAAGACATCTGGAGATCCCGGTGTCAGTGGAGTAGTACCAATTTGCATGAAGCCTATAACCGTGAGTGGTGGCCATTGAAGTGTAGGAAAGCTGGTGGTTTTCAAGGCTATTGCAGTGTGTTTTGTGTTGGCGAATTGCATTCTTTCCTCACAAATGTTTATAATTTCGCATCGTAACTTGCTGCCAATGTGTGAGAAAATGCTGGATTTATAAAAATTCTTGATAATTTTAAGGCACCTTCTCATTGCTATTTTAAATTGAAATTTGAAACATGGAAAATTCGAAACATGATAAAATTAAAAACTTGACTCGTCTATGAAGCATAGTTCATTCCAGTTAGATATTAACATGATTTCTGCAACTAAATTCTGTGCAATTCAAAATTACATACAGCTGAAACTGCATGAAACTCTGTAGGGTATTGTAACATCAAATTCCTATACTTTGTGGCTTCACGGTTAAACAACCAGGGCATCTCTGGAAGTCTTGATTTAACCTCCTTGGTTATTCCATGTGGTCTGTAATTAAAGATGCAAAGAAGCTTTCTGATCGATGTGAAAGTTAAAACATACCAGGGCAAGTCAAAAGTTTATCTAGTTTTAAGCTGCACACGATGTTCAGCATCCATTCCTGTATGAAAAGCGTGCCTGTGATGGTGTGCATTTGGCATGGAAACACATTGCATTATTAAGTGAACAGAGGATGGAGGTTCTTAAGTGGTCTGTTCAGGTACTTCTTCTCCATAATTGGAAAAAAAGGCCGCCCGGTGACGTGATGGTCTAAGCTCTGGCTTCTGACCATTCCTCTGATGGCAGTGTTTAAGCTACAGTCGTTTTCTTAAATAATCTGCATGATCCATACATTTGGGAACAACTTGTTTCTGCACATTTTTAGAATTTAAAGGAACCCTTTTTTTTATTTAATGACAAAAAACATGGAAAAATGAGGCCACAGTTTTATTAAACAAAACATTTTTTTTTCAAAATGAGCCCCCACTTCAAATTTGCTGAAAATATTTTCATGTGTGTATTATAATGCAACCTTTCAGCAGGAGAGAAAAATACTTTGGACAATTTTGGCAAGGAAAAAAATAATTTCAAATGGTGTGTTTTTATGTATGGAACATTCTGACATATTACCCAATTTTTTAATTAAGTGGCTGCTTCACCATTTTATACACCTCCCCCCTTCCTAGTTTAACCCTATCGGTGAGTAGCTCAAAACAATTATTTTATTTTTATGTGCCACCATCTTGGATATAGGTTCATTTTTCTTTTCTGCGGCAGGCCAAAATAGGGCCTTACAATGGTTTTGAAAAAAGGCAATTGCTTTCCTCATATTGTAGATTGGCGTGAGTAGTATCGGTCCATGAAAAAAATTTTCAGTCAAGATTTTAGAAGCTCAGATTTTGTTGCAAATACATCAGAAGCAGAAATTAACACTTGTGACCCCTGGTGGCCATACCCTTTTATACCAAAAATTATAAATTTTATGCAGCCATGTAATTCTTCTGCTAATTAGCGGAATTCCGTGAATTCATTTTTTAGAAATAACGGAAATCCGCTAAACTTGTCATTTGCGATCTCAGGCTTTTGACAAAAGTTTGTGATTGTTGATATGTTGGGGGAAAAAATCAAGGCAAAAGAAAGAGAAATATATTAGTTGGATGGATGGTGATATTTAGTCGTAAGACGTAATCTTTCTGCTGCTGCTGCTTTGCTGCAGCTCAGCCAACGAGATAGACGCGGGTGACATCACTTCAAATCTCTCGGGTTGCTCAAAACCGTTTTTTTTTTTTTAGGGGAACACTCCGTTGTTTCAGTTCACTTCCGTTCTTTCCATTGCTATTTCTTTTATTTATTTGCCGGGGGGAGACTGGCAAAATCATTTGAGAGACTGGCCGAAGCCCTGAGCCATCGTTCACAAATAAAAAGAAACAAAAGTTCTGTTCACATGTGACTGGACATTTATGATTTTACGTTACAAACCTTCTCTCTCACTGGTAGGCGAAAGTGTCATAGGCATCCAGAGATGCCAACCATTGCGGATTTCCTCCCGGGATTACAGGTGACTAATGAAAAATTACGGAAATTCAGATTTTCGCTGATATTAAGAATGTTTTACTAGTTTTTAGAATAGTTCCGTAATCTTCCAGGATTACTGAACTGTGGATGACTAACAAAAAAATTACGGAAATTCAGATTTTCGCTGTTATTAAGAATGTTTTACTGGTTTTGTAATTAATCAATGTAAAAGCCTTTGAACTAAGTTCATGATACAACTCCGTATTTCTTTTAATTCGAAGAGGAAGAATTTGTTTTGCTTCTTTGAAAACTAAGTAGAAAGAAAGCACGGCGCAGGCTCGGTGTGTTTCTTTCGCCGTGTGGCGTGATTACATTGGCCCGGCGTGTTTCTTTCGCCGTGGCATGATTACACCGGCCCGAAGCCTCTAAAAAGTTCGTGATGCAGCACTTTGTTCCTTGTTTTTTTTTTTTTTTTCTTTCTTTTCGTGGAGGAAGAATTTGTTTTGCTTGTTTGAAAGCTAAGTAGGAAAACACCAAGGATAACCTTGGAATACATGGTGTTGGGCTGTTATTACATCGGCCAGAAGCCTTGGAACACAGTCCGTGACGCAGCTCTTCATTTCTTTTCTTTTTTTCCGAGGAGGAGGAATTGATTTTGCGTGTTTGGAAGCTAAGCGAAAAGAAAGCCAGGCACCAGGCCGGGATTACGTCAGCCCAGCGTGCGTTTTCGCCGTAGCCCAGGATTACATCGGCCCAAAGTCTCTGAACAAAGTTCGTGATGCAGCTCTTTGTTTCTTTTCTTTCTTTCTTTTTTCCCCGAGGAGGAGGAATTTGTTTTGCTTGTTTTAAAGCTAAGTGGAAAGAAACCATGGCGCCAGGCTGGGATTACATCAACCGAAATCCTCTGAACAAAGTTTGGGACGTAGCTCTCTGTTTCTTTCCTATTTTTTTCCCCCGAGGAGGAGGAGGAATGTGTTTTGCTTGTTAGAAAGCTAAGTGGAAGAAAGAACGCACAGTGCTGGGCCATAATCAGGGCTCGATTTACACAAAATGGGGCCCTAGGCACAGCACAAGGTGAGCCCCCCTCCCATCCACATTCTTGAAAGAGTAAATTTTTGTCACTACTAAATATTATCAATTAATTTAAAAGTTGTTTTAATAAATGGGATACTGTGCGGGAGAAAATAGGAAAAAATATATACTTTTATTAAATCTTAATGTTAGCAATTGCTATTTTTGCATTTAATTTTACTTTCTTAAACCCTTAGCAATTAATTTACTTTTGCATTTAATTTTATTTGCTTAAACCCTTAGCAATTAATTTACTTTTGCATTTAATTTTATTTGCTTAAACACCCACCCACATGTGCATATATATAATAAAATTAGTGATAATAATTTTTTATTTTTGCGTTTGTCACATTCATTTTATTTATGTGTATTTCGGAACAGCTTTTGGTGTTTTCAGTTAATTGGATGCTTTGACAATCACATGCCTGTATATGCGAAAGATTTCCCATCCGGAGCTGTATCTGCTGCAGAAATAATATTTCAAATCAGAGTTTTAGAAGCAAAGATATTGGGAGAAACGCAGTTTACTTTTACACCTCCTAGCAGAGAATCTATGCATAACTTGAAAAAGTGACTATGCCTAAAATAAACTTCGCCATGAGTAGAATCGAAAGGCAAAAGAATTTTTTGAATTGGATGTTTAGAAGCAAATGTATGGAATAAAATGTATTTTGAATTCAATATCATCTGCATTTACGCTAAAGATTAAAATTAGCAGTCGTCACTCGCCACGTGGCGACTGGATAAAATAAAATGTCCAGTAAAAATAATAACTTCAGTCGCCACGCTCGAAAGTTTGCCTTTTTTCGTTGCAAAAGAATTAATTTGCATTTTTAAAACGCTCCTGTTATACGAAATGTATTTTCAAATCATACAAAGCGTGTGCGGTGAAAAACAGCCCTTTCCTCTGCAAATAAATGGGTACGATCTATTTATAGATTCACTCTTCAAAAACGGGGACGACTATTTGTTTTTCCACTTAAGTTGGTGCACAAAGTAACCATATCGGGAATGGACACCTGTGGCTTTAGATGGAACTGTGGCATCACAACTCGTCTTCAGCAGCTCGTTTTTTAAAGTTTGGTTTCTCTGAAAACGCACGATTTTCCATTGCTTAGGCACTTCTTGCTTATCATCAAATAAAATGGGCAAGCATTTTCTCTTTTGTTTACAAAAAGAAATCAAAGGTAGAAAATCGGGACTTCACTTTCCGCGCCGCGCGCAGTCTTTCATTCCACGCAGAGTCGCGTTTCCTTTGCACGTGTGGAGTTGGCTTTAAACAAAATAAAAAAAACCTCTTGTCTGCCCCTTAATACAGTAAAGTGTTACTAAGGAATGGGTAAGCACAAGTTTTTTAGCGAAATTATATATAAAAAATAAGTACTGTATTGTTCACTCTGCCGTGATAGTCATTTTTACGGGTCACGGAAAAGGCCGATTCCATCACGGGAGGAATAAGTCAAGTACCGATTTTGAAATTTAATTTAGCTTTATATAAGCGGAAAAGAAAAAAACGCTTTCCGTATTGATTGGTTTCGAAGAATAGGCTGTTAGAAATAACAAAAACTGTGCTTCACTAGAAAAAACTTAAAATACAAGTTGTTCTTTTTCACTATTACTGAAGCTATTAAAAACAAGAAACATAATCAGAAAATATATAACATAAGAATATAACCGGAAAGTGAAAAGAAAGTGCATCTTGGGGTAAGAAAAATTCGAAATTTTGAAAACTACGGAACATTTTCATCCGTGCTAAAACAATCATTTTCAGGCGACGAACGCCATGAAAGATGCTCAAATTATATCGGACAAATGTCGCGACATTAAAAACATCCAATAAACAGTCCAAAAAATGTTTGATGAATGTTAGAATTTTGAAAACATGAAAAACAACTTTGAACAACTGATTGAATAACATTATTTCATAGATTTTTTTATTTCCGTAGTATATTTGATGTTTCCCGTATTCCGTACGATCGACGATTTCTGTAGTGACTATGGAGAATTCGTAGCATTTGGAAGATCTGAAGTTGGGCAAACAGGAAAAAATGACAAATCATTAAAATTCTACCAAAACGTCTTCTGAAGGGGGGGGAACAACCAGATTTTTTATTTCCGTAGTATATTCGATGTTTCCCGTACTCCGCAGCGATCGACGATTTCCGTAGCGACTGTGAAGAATCCGTAGCATTTGGAAGGTCTGAGGTGGGTAAACAGAAAAAAATGACAAATCATTAAAATTTTACCAAAACAACGTTTTCTGAAGGAAAAAAACAAACAAAAAAGCCCGACAACCAGATTTTTTATTTCCGTAGTATATTTGTTTGATGTTTCTCGTACTCCGCAACGATCGACGATTTTCGTAATGACTATGGGGAGGGAATTCGTAGTATTTGGAAGGTCTGTGGTTGGCAAATAGGAAAAATGACAAATCATTAAAATTCTACCAAAACTGAACGTTTTCCAAAAAAAAGAAAAAAGCTGACACTGGGTTCGAAAACCGGACAGAATCTGATGGAATCAGGATACTCTGCAAGTGTTCTTATTTTGTCATGACTATTTTTTCAACACTTGTGAAGGCTTATCTGTGTTTTTAATGTAATATTTATTAGAACAACCCAGGAAATTGCTGAATATTTTCTGTTAGAGGTCAGGAATCATTGTGTGTCTGTAAAATAAAGTGACCAGGTTGGTATCACATTTCTCCCAATCTCAACTGTACCACAAAATGATTATGCTATAAGATATGAAATTCATTTTTGAAAGCTATACAGCCAGTTTTCATTTTGACACCAAAAAGAAATGGAATGAAAAGAAAAAATTAGCAGAATGGAAGCAGTTTCGAAACGTGTCTGAACATTTTTGACCATCAATAACTCACTAAAAACTGCTAGAGAAACTAAAAACAAGCAATTTTTAGTACATGTGAAGGTCATAACATAAATTGTTGAAATACTCAATATTGCTGACTGTTATGCCAAGCAATGCAGAAGTTAAGAGAATGCAAGCATTGTGGGCAATGTTCTTGATGACAAGACAATGCTCATGCAAAGAATGACTTTAGAAAATACAGCAAATTAAATAAAGTAAGCAAAAGTAAGTACTGCTTGAAACTTTTGACCCATCCACTGCTATCAATTTATGGTGGAGAGATTGAGAGATTTTTTTTTTTGTGAACATAGCGAGAGACCAAATAAAAATGATTAAATTATATTTCCAATAAAAACTGTCTTGAAAATTTGGTTGATGTGGTTGAAGAAAAATATAACTTTTAAGATTATATTTATTCATTTAATGCACTGGAAAATAGACAGTGTGTCCTTGTAACTACTAAGCTTAAATTTAACTATGTCTAAATAAATGAAAGGTATTCAGTTCAGTGATAAAATGTGTATACAACATGAAATAGCCGTAAGGAAAGTGGCCACTAAATTTTGTCCACCCACTGGCCAATGGCCACTCGAAAAAATCACCAATTTTAATCTTTAATTTACGCCCTCTTGCGGTGAAATTGGGCATCATAAAAAAATCAAAATAAAGGTCATATTTCAAAATAAGGGCACATTTCAAGCTTTCTAATGCAAAAAGAATTTTTCAAATCGGACTATTGGTTGCAGAAATATCATGTCTACAGACTGACAAACCGATAACATAAGCACGATCTTTTTTTATGAAAGACGTGCTAAAAATAGCAGGTGCTGCCGTGGAGTGCCTATTTTGTAATGCTTCTGATGTGCTCATGAGATCATGCCTCATTGATAAGCATTTTAAAAAGCAACTGCACTATAAAAGTTAAAGGGACTCATAAATTGCAGTATATCTTTGCATTTTGTTCATCTTCCTATATATATGTCACATCAATTTGTGAGTGTAACTACTACACATCATATAAAGCTTTACTGGCATATCTTGACAACAATAAACTGAACCACAGTTATTAAGACTGCAGAATATGTGCATTGTAATTCTTATACTAATTTGGACTGGAAGAGGGGTGAGTGAAAACACGCTGAAGGTACATATTATGATGGTTTGTTTTTATTTAAGTGGAAATGCAGATCTTTAGTTTCATTTATTTTGACAAGACTTTGTATATATTATCCAAATACATTTAATCACACTTTGATAACTTTATTTACAGGGTTCGCACAGGACCTGGAAAGTCCTGGGAATTGAAAATTTTAATTTCCAGGCCTAGAAATCCTTGAAAACAGTAGATTTGCTCTTATGGAGACCTGGAAAGTCGTATTTTTTGGTGTAAAGTCCTTGAAATTGAGAGACTTTATTTTGAAATGTGGGTTCTTTTTTTTTTATCTTTTTGTAAAACTAGATAGTAGCTCCTGCCATCATCATGGTTACTTTCTCTTTGTGTGTGTCATAAACTGGGCGATGAAAGGTCTGATAGCTGGAGCCTGGGCTGTTGCACCAGAATTCATGCATGCGCCACAATGCAAAGCAGCCTTGAAAGGAGGACAGCATAGCAGGCACTGACTGGCTAAAAGTGAATTTGGAGGTGAAAGCAGTGATGGGGGAAGGGCACTCTGTTAAAACTACCATATCTCCATCACTGAAGCCAAATCATCAAGCTTTTGCCATCTGGGCTTAGTAACCAATCCCTGCCCAGTTCTGCACACTGCTTCACGTATCCTGAGAAATGCTTGCGGGTTGCACTTGTCGTTAGGTACTTCTGTTCTTACCTGAGCTCCATTTTTTTTTTATCGTTCATGATCACCTGTTTATGATTTCTATTTCTTGCATTTGTTGCTTTGTTCGTTTAATGGGGTTGTGGTTTGTTGTTTGATCATTGGTTATCGATTTTTTTACTCCTCCTTTTGGTGTATGGTTGGTTGAAAAACTTGTATTCTAAGAAGTTTGTTTAGAGAATAGTTTATTTTCAGGTTGGCTGTTAGTGTTACCCAATACCAATAACAAATCTGAGCTCATTGCAAATTGTGAGTGAAAAACTTTTGACATTTTCAACATGGGTGTATCGGGATTGAAAAGCCATAATGAGACATAATAAATCTAGAGTGTCAACTAAAATTCATTTGACATGACTATAATGTTTTTTTTTTTTTTTTTTTGTATAATATCTACAAAATAAAATAAGAATGTAACAATGATAAATTTGCTGTGCAACAAAAAAAAAAATGAGGTGATGATCAATATGAGCTGTTTCACAGTTATTGAGGTAATTTTTTTCCTTCTATATTAATTATTTTAATAAACTAATGTATTTATATTATGTATGGTGATAAGAAAAAATGCAAACCTGGAAAATGATGTGTATTAGTCCTGGAAAGCCCTTAAATAGTCCTGGAAAAAGTTTTGGACCCTGCTGTACGAACCGTGATTTATTTATTACGAGCAGCATATGAAAACTCTGATTCGCAAATACATTCACGGGTGTTTATGCTCACAAATTTTTAAAACTATTTTTAAAAAATAGTTGTCGTGAAACCACTTTTATAAGATGTAGCTGTAGCGAAACTACTGTTCAGAGAAAATAGTTTTATTTGTAGCAGACTACTTTTTTGAAGTAGGTTCCTCAGCACTGGGTACCAGTATATGACAATCGGCAGCTGAGGTGGGTCCACCTTTGTTCATCACCTCTGCACCAGCTTGGTTTCTCCTCCAGATGCCATGAAATGGTTATCCATAAATTGATACCCGAGCAGGTGGAACGTGTCACTCTCTGTCACTGATTGCTGTCAAATCCATAGGATGACAGTTGGGGGATGTATCAATACATCACAAAAAAACAGTGTGAATTTAACTTCGATGTTATAGTGTTTTGACTGAAGAAACTATGATTCATCAGCATCTTGATGTATGCGGCGCACAATGTAATTATGCTACCACTGCCAAGCGCAGATGTTCAAACCGGTTTCCCCAGTCCAATGTTAAACTCACCGCTACAGGCTGCTGTTGGTACGTAGAAATCCATGAGCATTGGGTGATCTCGAGTTGTGCCATTCAAGATGCTACAGCGGGGAATTTCCATTAAACATTGGACCTTGAGATGTGTAAGTCCATTGTCAGTCTCTTTCTTTATATTATTTATGTCTGTCTAATAAATATTATTATTTCTGTCTGTCTAATAAATAAATTTATTCCCACTGGAGGGAATCAGTGACATCGGAGCTTCAAGCAGATAGGTGGCAGGTTTTTCCTTTTTCACGTTTTTCACAAAATAGTGCAAAGAGATTTATGGGTATTTAAAATTATATCTATAATTCTTCGAGTGTCCATCAGTGCAACTTTCACACTTTTGGAGAATTACCTATAGAATTTAGGCATAAAAACTGGTACACACATAGCACCAGTCAAGTCCAGACCTGAAGAAATGATTATTCATTTGCAATGGAGAGGGGGGGGCTTGAATTGTTCCTGCAACTGACCATCAGTTTCTGCCCTTAAATGAATTCTAGCATGAATATTGTCTCCCGTTTTATGATATAGTCAGCTTCCGGAGAGAAGGGAGAGAGACAAAAGAAATACCTATTTTTCTCTTTAGAAGTGTTAGGTTTGTACCCATTACATTAGTGTAATGGGAACATTTTAAATAAAAAAGAAACATAAAAATGAACATTTTTGTTTCTTTTTGATTTCGACATTTTGCTTGACTAAACAAATGGTATGTCATGCTTTTTTCTTTTATGTGTTCAACTCACTTTCTGGAAGTTTTATGGAATGTATATATTGGGTGGGGGGGCTCACCTATCCCCCCCTGGGCATATCCCTGATTCCAGCTAGACCTTCCCTCCAGCAGAAATCGTGACCACTACTGTTCACTAAAGCTTGTAAATCAGTCAGAAGGTGAATTCCTTTTTACTTTTGATGTTTATGGGGGTTGTTCAGATTTTTTAATATGTGTGTCATGTGATTATAAAAATATTTTCTGATTATTTTTTTCATTAATTTACAGTGCTGGACAAGTGATGATCCAAGAATGGTCAGATACATAAACAAGTCAAAACAGGTTAGTCACTGGTGTTATGTTAATGTACTACCTGACCTGGTAAACATGACATAATTATGTTTTCTAGCTTTTAAAATATGACTGCGTTTTTTTTTTCCAGCAGTAGTGTATTAAAATCACAACAAAGATCTGTACATCATAATTGTGTTTCAGATGAATAATATTTTTTTAGTCTCTGCCAAATTTACTTTGTAGTTACACGGGGTACCCAGCTTTTTATGTATTCTTATCAACAATTTATCAGAAAAATTTCCCTTAAAGGCAGGGTCATATGTGGAATTTTTTTCAGAGCCGCGGATGGCTTAGTGGTTAGTGTTTCAGATTATCGATGCTGGGTCCCCAGGTTCTAGCCTGGGCTGATCTTTCAGAGATGGTGTGATTTACTAACAATCGCTGAATATCCGCCGTGCATCGGACGAGCACGTTAAGTGACGGCCCCCAGGCTGGACCCACTGGTTAAATGGGTATCCTTTCCTATGTCCTCCCTGAAATTCTCTCACCCATCTATGTGCAATATCGTACTTGTACGGTGGCGCCATCTACTGTACTCTAATCTCACTACAAACTGTTCTGTCAAAAGTCGCTAGACTTGCTCTCATTCCTTCCGTTTCTGTGTCCTGCCCAAAAGGCGATCTCGCTGTAGGTGGCTGGGACCTAAACTCTACTCCCTGTGGACGGAAGTCCTACATGAAAATGACAATGCTCTCCACAGAAGGAATTTTTTTCAAGGGCTGGGGTGGGGGGTCGCAAAAATAGTTTTTGAAATCCACCGGGATAAAATAAGGTAATCAAAAATAAAAGAAAAAAATTAAAAGCATTTTTTCTAATATAAGTCACATTTTAACAAAAACATAAAAAAATGAAACACTTTTGCAGGGGCCTCCTGCCATTAAAGGGGCCTTGCATTTATGCCACTCATTGTAAACATCAAAAGCTGTTAAGAACACCACTGATCACCCGATAGCTGTCTCGGTGGCACAGTGGTCTAAGCCAGGGGTCACCAAACTACGGCCCGCGGGCCAAATCCGGCTCGCCAGGAAATTTCTATTTTTACAATTTTATAATTCATTGTACATATTTAATATTTTTTTTCTGACTGAGAAAGAGATTTGCTTTATGTCACAGGATGGCCGGATATCATAGCAACGTTTGATTGACACTTCACTTTTAAAGCCTGTTTTTATTACTACTAAAGTGCCTTTCAGAAGAATGAGGGAGGATTTTCAGATTTCAGATTTTTCTCATTTTCCATCTTGTTAAGTATATGTGGGACAAGATGTCTGATAAGTTTGTTTTTGGTGTTGAGCACGGTGTCACAAATATTTGGTTGTTGTTGAAAGCTAAGTTTGAACGATGTTTTGGTGTTTTTTACAAGCATGAAAAATCATTCCAGCTATTGCAGGATCCATTTACTTTTATAGTTGATGATGCCGAGGAGAATTTACAGTTGAATATTACATTTGCAATCTAATAATAATTTGAAGGCATTGTTTAAGAGTGAAAGTTTGATAACCTTTTGTTCTCTTTTGCCTAGAAATAATTTTACACACCTGAAAAGTTTTGCCAGGAAAATGATTTCAGTGTTTAGCAGTACATATCTTTGCGACCAAGCTTTCTCCAGAATGAAATATGTTAAATCAAAGCTTCGTTCACAATTTACCGACAACCACTTGTCAGACTTTTTAAAAATTGGGTTGTCCGATTTGAAACCAAATATGTCAGAAATGTACCCAAATCATTCCAGAAACAATACCATTCTTCTCATTGATTTTATTTTTTTCTAGTTTATGTTTTGAAGACATTTAGTAAGTTAAGCTTTGTATTTGTTTTAGATGTGTATAAATATCTTGAAATATTTATTTGAAAACTTTTATGTTAAATTACAGAACATATAAAATTACTTTCACATTGACACATATTAGTAATTAATTCATTGAAAATTTACAATATCTGCATTAATTGATATTGATTTACCATTTTTTTTTTAAATCTGGCCCACCTAGCTTTACCCAATTTCCCATTTGCCCTTACCTCCAAAAGTTTGGTGATCCCTGGTCTAAGCGATGACTTATGACCATTCGTCCGGAAGGGGTCCGGGTTCGAATCCCAGTGAGGCATGGATGTTGTGTTTGTCTTACGGCACTGGCTCTCTCCTTTCGCTGGAACCAGTGATCCTAAATTAGGGACGGGCAACTGCTTATAGACCATTGAGCTGCTCAACGTGGTTGGTTAAACCTCCAATCAAAAAAAAAATAAAAAAAAATCGCCCGATATATGTCCCAAGCCAGTAAGAGTATCAATTCAATGGACAAAGAATCGTGATATGTTTCCTCAGGTTCCCTATCACTTTGTCCGTGTTCATTTCGTCCACGCTCACTTCGTCCGGTTCATTTCGTCCAACGTTCACTTTGTCCGCTGTTCACTTCGTCTGCTGTTCACTTAGTCCAATGTTCACTTCGTCCACTGTTCACTTTGTCCACCGTTCACTTTGTCCACATTCATTTTGTCCTCAGAATGAATGGAATACCGTGGACATTTTCTTTTCGATGGAATTTTCGTTATAGGCAGAAGAAAGCTACAGCGGACATTGCTTGCATGAGATTTTTTTCCCTGTCTAAGTTTGTTCGATTAAAATGTATCGATTTTAAATGTTATTTAAAGCTAAACGTGAACTGAACTTTGAAGAGCTTTTTAACTCTTTTTGTGTGTACGATGTCAATCACTACAGCATGACTCACGCTATGTTCGGAAAAGGACTATGAGGTGGGATTTTTTTAATAACGCTGCATTTTTACTTAGGCACTAAATATTTACATACGGTGTCGAGTTATTAATATTCCATTTTACTTTCTTAAACACTAAGTATTAATTACTATGCCTCATGCGTAGGCAGTTTTGATAGTTTTTTTTTTTTTTTTGCCGATGTCATATTCATAATGCTTACCTATCAAGGTAATATAATAGAAATAGTATTGTGCTTTTACTGAGGCACGAAATATTAATTCACAGTCCCTAGGATTAAGCCTTTTTCACAGATTTTACTCTACGGATGACATTCCATAACGTTTACATATCAGCTCAACTTAATAATACTGCGCTTTTCCTTAGGCACTAAATATTATTTCATAGGGCCTAGGCCTTTTTTACAGTTTTTATTGTACGCATGTCATATTTTATGACGTTTACGTACCAAGAAAAGGTAATAACATTGCGCTTTTGCTCAAGCACTAAATATTATTTCATAGGCCCTAGGCCTAAACCAAGGCTTTTTTTTACAATTTTTATTCTACGGATGGCATATTCATAATGATTGCGTATCAACCCAAACTAAAAATATTGTGTTTTTAATCAGGCACTAATGTTATTTCATAGGCCCTAGGCATCGGTCTTTCTTGAAAGATTATTTCATAGGACCTAAGCCTTTTTCACAGTTTTTATTCTACGCATGTCATATTTATAACGTTTACGTATCAAGATAAGGCAATAATAATGCGCTTTTGCTCAAGCACTAAATATTTCATAGGCCCTATGACTAGGGCCTTTTTTTTACCGTATTTAGTTTGCAGATATCATATTCATAATGTTTACGTATGTATAAATTCAAGCTACTAATATTGCCCTTTTAATCAGGCACTAAATATTGTTTCATAGTCCCTAGGCCTAGGCCTTTTTGCAGTTTTTATTCTACCGATGGCATATTCATAACGTTTACGTATCAAGTCAAGGTAATAAATAGTATTGCGCTTTTCTACAGGCACTAAATGATATTTCATAGGACCTACGCCTAGGCCTTTTTTACCGTATTTAGTCTACAGATGTCATATTCATAATGTTTACGTACAAAGTCAGGCTAATAATATTGCGCTTTTCCTTAGGCACGAAATATTATTTCATAGGACCTAGACCTAGGCCTTTTTACAGTTTTTATTGTACGCATGTCATATTTATAACGTTTACGTATCAAGACAAGGTAACAATATTGCGCTGTTGCTCAAGCACTAAATATTATTTCATAGGTCCTAGGCCTAAGTTTAGGTTTTTTTACAGTTTTTGTTTTACGGATGGCATATTCATAATGATTGCGTATCAACTCAAGCTAATAGTAGTGCGCTTTTGCTCAGGCACTAAATATTGTTTCATAAGCCCTACGCTTTAGCCTCTTTTGCAGCGGTTTTTGTACGGATGTCATATTCATAACGTTTATGTATCAAAACAGTCTAATGGTATTACGCTGTTGCTCAGGCACTAAATAATAATTATATAAGCGACGATGTCTTTCCCATACCTTTGGAAAAAAAAGTAGGTAAATGAAAAACTTGTAGAGTAAGGATTTCGCTTCTTTTTTTTTTTTTTTTTTTTTTTTTTTTTTTTTTGCACTTTTTTTTTAAAAAATAGATCGTGCTTATGGTATCCGTCCAATTTATCTTGTGGAACACCATACGTTTGTGTTTGAGAAATTCTGTGGGTCACAGCTTTATCGCTACGAAGTGTTTATGTACGTTCTCTTCAAAAGTCCAATTGACAATTTTTTTTTTTTTTTTGTTTACGCTGTGCCATTCACTACAATAGAGATGTGGAGCTTCACCCTTTCTAAGTAATGCACAGATTTCCCGCTTGAGGGCGTGAAGGTCAAACACTTTACTTCAGTATCTCTGTTCCTGGAGACCTATTTGAAAAGTTTTTTTTTCCTTAGCATAGCTTTTTTCATGGAGAATACTTTTCACCTATTTTCAACTTTTCCATTATGCAAGATTCTTCCGCTTGAAAGCGCAGAGTTATGTCATGTTTCCTTCTATATTTCTTCTTTTAATTGTTCAATTTGAAAATCGGTTAGTCTCCGATACTTCCTTCTGCTATAAGAAATTTTTTGTGCGCCGTTTGTTAATTTTCGTAATGCACTTTTTAGTCGCTGGCGGAAGAAAGTAGATGTTTCTATGTGTGGATGTTTTACGGTTTGTAAAAACCAGATTGGATGTTTTACGGTTTGTAAAAACCCCATTGCGCTAACTGGTTGCATTGACTGTGAATAACTTTGATTGATATAATTCGCGTCGGAATAGATTCAAAAGACGTGCTTGTTGCAACCGAAAATTCGGTGTCATCTTTCTGGTTCTCCGTAATAATGCTCGCTTTATTGTTGCATATGAACAATGTATAGAAACATCGTTCCCAATCACTCTTGTTGCAGTTCGGGTTACGACGTTCCGCATGATATTAGGCGCCTTCAGCTCTTCAGCCACAGTGTACGGCCTTAATGTTTTTGTTTTTTGATTAATGTAAGTAAATCTAAAGAACGCACAGTTTTTTTATGAGCATTATTTCTTCATTTTTCATGTTACTGAGAAAGCATGCATTTACTTAAATTTTTTTTTTTGGGGGGGGGGGATCCAGACAAAATGAATCTTTCTAAGTTCAGCATTGGTACAGGTATATGAATATGTTAAATTGTATAACTTTAATTTAATCCAAGATTTGAAATTTTGATTTCGTAATATTTTCATTGAACATTTTGAAATACGTACAACTTTTGTGCCTACGTGATTTTTTATAGTTTTTGTCTGATTTTTATTTTATTTTTATTTTCTCTTTTTTAACATTTTTTCACATAAAGTCGTCCACAGAAACTCTTCCACATCGGAAATCTTTTCACGGAACAGTGTCCTTATCTTTCCGAGTGATTGACGGGGCATAATTTGCTGCTTACACGAAATATTTAACAAGGGGGGAGAGAACTGACGGAGTCACCATTTGCATTTTTAATGCTATTTATAATGAGGAGCAGTTTATACATGTAGAAGAAGGGCGTGGGGAAGGTTTCCGAGATTACCATTATAAATTTCACCCTAATTTTTTGATATCAGGACGCGAAACGAAAGATTGGTACCCGGCAAACTCGTACAAGATTTTAAGCTACAACCTAAATATATGGTACGTGTAAACATTAAATAAAAGCAAATTAAAGGGGCCTAACACATCAGCCTTTAGATGTCTACAACGCACCGTGGCGGCTAGCCTTTTTGGAAGATTTTGAGTTACAACCTAAATATTTTGTATGTAAATATGTAATAAAAGCTAATACTACGGACTTGACAGGTCATTCTCCAGGTGTTTACCAGGCACTTAGCGCCTTTAAATAATTCCTTAAGACACAAATACCATTTGATGACAGTAATTCCTGAATGGTATGCCAAATGATTTCCACATAGTTTCCGTATTAATTTGAGTGTGATGTAACTTAAATCTTCCATACGCTGTAATTTTAAATCATCCAAAAGTTTGAAAAATTTCATGTAATTATCTCGACTGGAGGTGGAGCCGGCAGACCCCAAATTAAATGTACACTGCATCCAACTCAAAAATGTTACACCAGATCTCTACTATACTCTCAGAATTTACTCAGCGTGACCAAATCTGGTTCTAAAAAACGATCCGCTCCCACCCTCTGGAAGGGGGTTATCCCCCAAAATATCGCTTGTTGACTAATTCATGGATGACGTGCCAGATGATTTCCACGTAATGTTACATAGAAAAGTTGGACGTGCACGGACAGCCATCCATATGTCTGTTCGTGCACGTCCCACTGTTTTAGTACTATTAACTTATATGACTAGACCATATTAACTAATGTTTATGCGGGAGTAAAAGCTCAAAATAATTCATTTGACTTGTTATGTAAACGACTAAACGTTATGAATATGAGCACAGCCCTGTCCGAGACACATATTTTTAATGCTTGGGTAGAAATGCAACATTAGGACAACCTACCATGATACAAATAATTTATTTTCCCATTTCACCAACTCACCGCAAACTACGGAGAACTGGAAAAAGTGAAATGAAAAGTGCGATTTTTATACAACCCCCAACAGTTTTGTGGTTAGCCTACATGGAAGTGAACACGAAGAAATCAAAAACACAGTTCTTATACGGCCCCCTAACGCTTTTGCGATCACTTGTTCGCCTGGTCTTTTAGCCAGAAAATCACAAAATTTCTTAATTTCTAAGATAACGAAAATAAGATATGAAAAAAAAAAATTGTGAATAACAATTTCAGACGCAGGAGAAAAGATAGCAACGCTTTTTGTTATGCAGAGAAACTTTATGGCTCTGAAATTGCATCTGTCCAGTTTTACATGAGGCCAGGCTGTCCGCACACATTTTCAAACGACTTCCTTTCAAAAGCACTGCATGAAGATATTCAATGCTAATTTTTCTTAGAGAAAAACAGAAAAAAGCCGCTATATTTATTGGCTTAAAAATAGAACATCATTCTAAAAGATATATACTACGTCAGGGTTACGAAGAAGCACGATCAACACCTGGTTTCAGTTGCACCGATGTCAACAGGTATGTGGAAGTGACAAATCAGTCCTTTGGTGTTTTGTACAACTGCCACCTCCCAGATTTGGTTTAGAACAGAGTGTGGAATGTATCACCAGTATAAATAATAATAAAAACAACAAAAAAAAAAAAAAAAACCACCGGCATATCTGTAAAGACTGTAGGCATAAGCGACAAAGCTCAGTAACCTGACCTTTAGACTGTATGCACTATAATCCCAGTTAACTTAAGAGTGTACTATTATCGAAGGTACGAGGAGCTACTGCCTCCGCTATGATAACTAGTGAATAGCGTTTCGAATAAAAAAGCAACAGAATTATTGCTCAGAATCATCATTTTTCTTTGTCCAGCAGTTATCAGACAAAATTGTCATTAAAGACAATTTTTCAAAATGGCCAAACGGTTTAGAAATAGATTTCACATGAGAAGTTAATCAATGAAGAGCCTTGCTTTATCGGCCGCTGAACTGTCCAGGTTTGAAATCTAACTTTGTGGTTCAAGAAGGGGTGGTATGGGTGGAAGACTTTTCGCAACACAGAAACAATAAAGTGAGAAATAGCAAAATGCGATAGGTGTGTACTGGCCGTCCATCGGAATTTGGTAGTTGGGGGGATTGAAATATCTCACAATTAGGGGTGATAGCATGCATTAACAGGTCTTCCGTCTCGTGCAACTACCCTGAGTCCAGGGCTCTGAGTCACAAGGCGATGCAAGGTGTTAAATTGCCTAAGGGTACTACTCTCTTCGGATTACGCTTGGGATTACTGAAGTCGGTACTGGATGAGGGGAAGGGGAAGTGAAGGACAAAAGAATCTCCCTGAGTGTCAGGAAAGGAAGTTTGACTTGAGAAAACAATAATATATAATGTCTTCATAAAATATATTTTTGACAATATAAGATATATTGTTGACAATATAAAATATTCTCGTATTTAAAAACATTTAAAATATCTTCAATTTGACCTATTTTTTTTTTTGCATAACATAAGATAATTTTCAAATTATCACGGTGTCCTAATCTTAAGTGTCCAACCTAAATATACTCGTAAATTACCATTTTTAGACAACACGGGAGCGCAAGAATGCATGATATTGTCGGAATGAATTTGTTTGATGGTTAAGCATACATGGTTCCTGATGGCTTGAAGTGGTAAAAAAACTTCGATGGTTAATTCGTCAACTGAAGAAAATAATTCCTCCAAATGATGACACATCCACATTATTAGAGCCTAATATATAAAAAATATATATATATTTAAACGGCAATTTTTGTTCTGCTGAGGTTTCAGTCATTTTTCGCGCAAAACTATATTTCGGAACTTGTGTGTTGCGTGCCTCCATTTGACCAACACGACTAAGTGTTTTCTCATAAATTGGGCAGAGTACCACGCATACATATTCTTGCCTTACCTATCTCGGAATATAAGTTATGTTATTGACTATAACTTTTGGGAGAGTAAGCCAGATCCGGGCCCCTTTTCTTCGCCTTTTCCACGAGAGAAAAACAATCCACCATAAAATAAATTTTCGATCGTACTTGAAATCAGAAATAAATCCATATTAGCTACCCGATGGCCGAGTGGTCCGAGGTCAGGGATTCGAGGACTAATCATTCGCCAAAGATAGGTTCCGGTTCGAATCTCGGTGAGGCATGAATGGCGTATTTGTCTTACGGCACAGTTTCTCTCCGTTTCCTGGAACCAGTGACACAAAATTAGAAATGGGCGACTGCTAATAGTCCATTGAGTTGCTCACGATATACATGAGATTCTTAATGCTGCCGAGACACGACTAATAATGGAAATAATACTTTTATTTGCAATTAAAACCAGCTAAAATCAGTAGCAAGATCTTTCAAACCCCCTATGGGTGCGTCATCAGCCACAGTGAGGGGGGGGGGTCAGCGTCATTTTCTTGTAGGACTTCCGTCCACAGGTAGTAGAGTTTAGGTCCCAGCCACCTACAGCGAGATCGCCTTTTGGGCAGTCAGCCACAGTGAAGGGTAGGGTCAGCGTCATTTTCTTGTAGGACTTCCGTCCACAGGTAGTAGAGTTTAGGTCCCAGCCACCTACAGCGAGATCGCCTTTTGGGCAGGACACAGAAACGGAAGGAATAAGAGCAAGTCTAGCGACTTTTGACAGAACAGTTTGTAGTGAGATTAGAGTACAGTAGATGGCGCCACCGTACAAGTACGATATTGCACATAGATGGGTGAGAGAATTTTAGGGAGGACATAGGAAAGGATACCCATTTAACCAGTGGGTCCAGCCTGGGGGCCGTCACTTTACGTGCTCGTCCGATGCACGGCGGATATTCAGCGATTGTTAGTAAATCACGCCATCTCTGAAAGATCAGAGCAGGCTTGAACCTGGGGACCCAGCATCGACAGCCTGAAACACTAACCACTAAGCCATCCGCGGCTCTCAGCCACAGTGAAGGTGAAGCAACGTAGTTATATAGCCGAAAACAATCACCCACAGTGCAACAGCATGGTAAGATGCTGCTTCAACCCTTCACACACACGCATTCGAGATGTATACAAATAATGCAAATAAACTACAAAACACGGTTATGAGTTCTGATAGTGTGTACAATGATTTGATATAAAATGTTTCCATGAGGTCGGTAGAATCCATGGCACGTTATCGGTACAACAGTGGTCAGCAAAGATATTTATGTACAGACTTTCTGTAAACAATAAGTCAGAAAAGTCAGTAAACAAACTTTCTGTAAACAATTGCTCACGATGGTCGTTAAAGCTAAGAAAAAAAAAAAAAGAGAACAAGAGGCGGAGATACAGCTGCAAACAGGAGGGCACAAATTCCACCTACCGACAGAACTGTGATGTTAAAACTCCTCAAATACTAACCTAAAGTGTTCCAAAGGGATAATGATGTCCCGTGTTGAAAGAATTTTTAAATCGTATATGTACAAGTACAATACAAGCAGAGATATTGAAAAAAAAAACAGATAGGCGCCCCACTAGCGGCGAAATTATGAATTATTTTCAGAAGAAAATACGCACAACGAGTTCTCATAGTTTGTAGTATCTGACAGAAAAATAATTTTTTATATTGGGGTTTAGTAATGCAGGTACTGCTGTAAACGGAAACGTGAAGTTACGTACTTAAAATCCGAAATCTAGAAGCAAACGTATGCTCAACAAATATCAACAAATATTGATGCGTTAAGAAAAACTATAATAACGTATGCGTTAAGAAAAACTGGAAATTATATGAGAAACCTTTCGCACCGGACACGCTCTCCAACAAAAAAATAATTTTTCAAATCGGACTCTTACAAGTACAGGTATCGACAAAAATAAGATATACATCTACGCCCTCTGGCGGGGAAACCATACGCTATTTTAAACCGATGGTATTCTCAAAAGATTTTCCGAGGTCAGCGGTATAGGTCCACGAAAGAATTCTTTCAGAAGCTTAGATTTTTCTGCAAATACATCAGAAGCAGAAATAAACACTTGCGGACCCTGGTGGCCAAACCATTCCTTACCAAAAATTAGAAATTATGTGCAAAACATTTACCACGAGAAGCTGTTTCCAATGCAGGAAGAATTTTTCAAATCGGACTTTAGAAGCAGAGATATTGAGGAAAACAAAATTTATCTTTACGCCCCTAGCGGGAAATATATGCATTACTTGAAAAAGAAACTGTGCCTAAAAAAGCCTTCGTTGTAAACAGCTTCGAAAGGAAGAAATAATTTCTTCAATCGGATATTTAGAAGCAAATATATGGAATAAGGGTGTGCAAGGTCAGGTGATGCGAATTATACCATAGCGTCTCTTGAAAATCTCAACATCCGCCTTCTCGCGGTGCATCGTGTTCCTACAAAAGGGTTTCTGACGACCGAAAAATAGCGGGATAACTATACCACCGGGATTAGAGGGAATGCTATCCCACACTCACCAACTCGCTTGGCCTGCGTGACGAGTTATGGCCAACCTCCTGCCCTCACCAAACCAAAAAGACGATGACATTGATGAAGAAATTAATCTGCGTATAAAACTTGGTTGGAGAACTTTTGGGAGAAACAGTACAAATTTTAAGAGCAATATATATCATTATGTCTCAAAAGAGAAGTGTTTAGTCAATGCAGAGTCGTGGACCTTAACTAAGACATACAAAGACTACAGACAACTGAAAGAAGCCTGGAGAACTCTATTCGTGATGTAACCAGGAAAGATAAGATGAGGAACTCGTGGATAAAGAAAACGACATCATGATCAGAGTAAATTCCCTGAAATGGTAATGGGCTGGATATATTGCCAAAAGGATGGACCACCAATGGACATCCGAAAATTTAGACTGAATTCCAAGGGACACGAAGAGACCATGAAGATGACCAGATGGGAGATGGGTGGATGAAATTCGAAAGCATGCGGGAGTGACGTGGATGAGACTGGCTCAAGATAGGCCGTTGTGGAAGAAACTTGGGGAGACCTTCAACCAGAATTGGAATGATAATGGTTGACAATGATGATGATATGAAATAAAATGTATTTTAAATTCGATGTCACCTGTATTTACGCCCTTTAGCGATAAATATTTGCGAATTGCAGGGAACCCCTGACAAATTCAAAAATGAATTAATTGTATGTGGGCATCGGCTAATGGCAGAACCTTGTCCGGGAAGGAAAGGGTGAGAAGCGTAGACAATCTGTCAGAGGTTCCCTGCAATTCGCAAATCAGTTGCATTTATAATTATTAGTGAAGATTCTCCTAGGACTCAGAGCAAGGATTGGGAAAACTTTGTTTCATGAAATCGCCAACGTAAGACAAAATCTTGTAGTCTTTAGCTCCCCTTCCCAAAGAGGTCTGCGGAGCCTATCTGTACCATTGGGGGAGGGGAGGGCTTAATTAAAAAATACAGAAAGTAAGGTTTTTTCTGTCCACTCTAGAATAGGTGTTCAGGGTTCATAACAATATTTTTTATATCTCACAGGTACGAAAATTTTCTAATGACACCGACTAGTGCTTAAGCACAGAAAAACTGATCACACAAACGCTAAGGGCCCGTATATAAAATGCCTATTTTTTGGGAGATAGGCTGAAACGTTTTGTATGCTGCAAACATTACGTTGTAACTCATTTTTCAGTAGTGACGAGTTTCTGTCAATTTAACAATGTCGTCTGCACTGACAATGTGAATAATTTATCATTCAGTCACATAATTTTTATTCGGCGAGTTGTTTCTTTGTCCTTCAGCTAGTACCTGTTTTACCAATCCGATGAATGATGAGTGCATTTTATTAGCTTTTATAAAATGATTACAAATACCTAGGGTGTAACTACAAATCTTTCAAAAAGGCCAGCGGCCTAGGTGCTTGTAAACAGCTGAGAAATGATCCGTTGGAGTGCCTTTCATTAGCTTTAATAAAATGTTTACAAATATAAAATATTTAGGTTGTAATTTCAATACTTCTAAAAATTCCCGCGGCGTAGGTGTGTTGTCAGCATCTGAAGACCGATTTGTTGAGTCTCTTTTGATTAGCTTTTATTACATGTTATCACATGCCAAATATTAAAATCGTAACTCAAAATTTAGTGAGTCAGAAAGCTTCTGTATAGACCTTGTGTCATTATGATCTTACATATGCATTTATATCACTACGAAAACTGGTGCATTTCGTTTAGTTCCACTAAGAAAACTCTTACACTTTGACGAGATCTCAGAACGAAACGCAATTTGTGTACATCCCGTTATATGAGAACGTGTAGGAGTTTACCGCTATGGGAGTTTACCTGGATCCGAAATATTTATCCAAGTGTAGTTTCGGTTCAAACGACATGTTTTCCTAATTTCTGAGAATTCACCAGAGAAGGGACAGACCGAATATAATCCTTCCCCAGCAGGGCTGTCCCCCAGGCTCCCAAGCTAATGGTTTAATGGCATTCCAAACAAGCCTTTGAAAACATCCACGGCAACCAGTTTACGAACCACTGCTCCAGGCTACAGTATTTGGTGACTCACTAGATCACCCCCTTCTCTTTCCGATCCTAGAGAAGATAAGGCGACCGACACAGCTCATTTTAGTTACAAGGTTCTCACCGGTGCTTGCTGGTTAGCAAAGGAAGCAATCAGTTCTAGCTATCGCTCTTAAGAAAAAGGTTAACGTAGCCAGAGTTCTTGCTGCAAGTTGAACAATGGAATTTGTAGTATCATCCAAGGGTAGGCCAAAAGCCATTTATAAAGGTTTTATTTTCACCAGAGACACAGAAAAGGATGGAAATACAGTTTGGCGCTGTCAAAACCGAACTTGCGGAGTACGGATGAAAGCCTGTGGGACTGATGTTATACGAGAACCCAGAGAGCACAAATTCCATGCTCCATCCGTAGCAGATGTTGCCAAGGCTAAAATAGTAGATACTATTCAAACAACTGATTGTGACAGCAGCAGTAACACAAGAAACATTGTGCTGTCAACAATTTTTTCTGTTCCAACCGCAATTGTAGCAGAAGTACAGTCAAAGACAGCCATAGCACAACAAATTCGAAGAAAGCGTCGTCGGAGCATGCCAGTCGAGGATGCAGATGTAGTTATACCTCGTGATTTACAGGTGACAACTTCTGGGGAACCATTTTATATTCCGTGTGGAGACCATCTTTTGTTCTGTTCAAGGAGGTGCCTGGAAATTTTATGTGAACATAAGAATTGGTTAGCAGATGGGACTTTTTATGTCGCGCCTCATGGCTTCTTACAACTTTACACAATTCATGCCCTTTTGGAAAATTCTGTAAGTGTGCCATGTGTCTTCGCGTTGCTCAAAAGCAAAAACACTGCCACATATCTTGAACTTTTGCATACGATTGATGCAGCAGGCGTTTTGTCGCCAGAATCAGTAATAATTGATTTCGAAGCAGCAGCTATTTCAGCATTCAAGACAAGGTTCTCTCAAGTTTCTGTGCATGGCTGCTTTTTCCATCTGAGCCAATCAATCTGGCGGCGTGTGCAAACTGCTGGTTTGCAAACCAGATATTTAGAAGATGCTAATTTTTCGCTTCTGAGGCGCTGCCTGCCGGCGCTTGCTTTTGTCCCAATAACTGCAGTCGAGGAAGCATTCGAAAGTTTGACTACGTCAGAGAATTTTCCACAGGAATTAGACAGTGTTGTGGATTACTTCGAGGCAACATATATTGGCACATTGTCTCGAGGAGGCCGCCGCCGACGACCAATGTATGAAGCGTCCTTGTGGTCTCAATATGAAACAGTGATAGCTGGTCTTCCAAGAACAACTAACTCTTTGGAAGGCTGGCACAGTGCTTTCAACAAAACAGTTGGAATAGCACACCCAAGTATCAGAACTTTAGTGAAACGTCTTCAGCTTGAAGAGTCTTCGGTTTGTGCTTTAAAAGAACGACTACAAGCTGGGCAAATTCTTCCGCAGCAAAAGAAGAAATATAGAGATTTGACCGAAAGGATTGCCAGAGTTGTAAGAAGTTATGGCAATGTTCCAATAATGTCATATTTAAAGTCAATTGGGCACAATTTACAATTCTGATCATTGTAAAAGTATGGCAAAAATATGTCACACAAAAACAAGCCAATGTCTGACTCCAAAAACTTTTTTCAAATATGTGGAAATATGCAATTCACCATAATGTACAGTAGTATATGATTTCTTATAAATTTATGTAATGTGTATAAAAATGTAATACGTTGTAGCGTAATATTTGTGTACTCATTGTAAGAAAAAAGTAATAAAAATGTATCCAGGATAAGGAGTCGAAATACACAATTTGAGAAGGTAGACTCCCGCCATATGGTAATCCTGCCGACGACCCAACGCAGATTCTCGCAAAAAAAAAAAAAAAAAGGAATAATAAAAATAAAAAAGAGGGCTCGTTTATACTAAACAATGTTATGTTGACATTTATTTTTGTTGCACTCAGGTGGCTCTCTTAGTACCGAAAGGAGAGATATCTCCGCTCCCACACAACTATGAACAAAAAAAAAAAAAAAAAAGGGAAAGAAATGTGTTTAAGATATACGGCAAACATTCTTGCTCAAATGAGAGCAGTGATGAAAGTTTCGAAAGACATTTGCGAACAAGGACAGAAAATAGCACACCAAAAAAAGAAAAAAAAAAATTATCCGTGCGCATTGAGGACCGTAATCTTGAGGAGATAATATTGATCTTTTTAGGGCGTGCTTGTCCGTCCGTCAGTCCGTCTGTCTGTGGACAACATATCTCTGCAACTAATAATCCGATTTGAAAAATTCTTTTTGCATTGGGAAACCTGAAAACATGAGAATGATGATCCTTGCATTCCGGTTTTTTCCCGATGCATAAGTTCGCCGGTAAAGGGCGTAAATACAGGTGACATCAAATTTAAAATACATTTTATTTCATATCATCATCATTGTCAACCATTATCATTCCAATTCTGGCTGAAGGTCTCCCCAAGTTTCTTCCACAACGACCTATCTTGAGCCAGTCTCATCCACGTCACTCCCACATGCTTTCGAATTTCATCCACCCATCTCCCATCTGGTCATCTTCATGGTCTTTTCGTGTCCCTTGGAATTCAGTCTAAATTTTCGGATATCCATTGGTGGTCCATCCTTCTGGCGATATGTCCAGCCCATTACCATTTCAGGGAATTTACTCTGATCATGATGTCGTTTTCTTTATCCACGAGTTCCTCATCTTATCTTTCCTGGTTACATCACGAATGGAGTTCTCCAGGCTTCTTTCAGTTGTCTGTAGTCTTTGTATGTCTTTAGTTAAGGTCCACGACTCTGCATTGACTAAACACTTCTCTTTTGAGACATAATGATATATATTGCTCTTAAAACTTGTACTGTTTCTCCCAAAAGTTCTCCAACCAAGTTTTATACGCAGATTAATTTCTTCATCAATGTCATCGTCTTTTTGGTTTGGTGAGGGCAGGAGGTTGGCCATAACTCGTCACGCACGCCAAGCGGGTTGGTGAGTGTGGGATAGCATTCCCTCTAATCCCGGTGGTAGTTATACCGCTATTTTTCGGTCGTCAGAAACCCTTTTGTAGGAACACGATGCACCGCGAGAAGGCGGGATTTGAGATTTGTCAAGAGACGCTATGGTATATTTCTCATCACCTGACCTTGCACACCCTTAATCCATATATTTGCTTCTAAATATCCGATTGAAGAAATTATTTCTTCCTTTCGAAGCTGTTTACAACTTTAGGCACAGTTTCTTTTTCAAGTAATGGATATATTTCCCGCTAGGGGGCGTAAAGATAAATTTTGTTTTCCTCAATATCTCTGCTTCTAAAGTCCGATTTGAAAAATTCTTCCTGCATTGGAAACAGCTTCTCGTGGTAAATGTTTTGCACATAATTTCTAATTTTTGGTAAGGAATGGTTTGGCCACCAGGGTCCGCAAGTGTTTATTTCTGCTTCTGATGTATTTGCAGAAAAATCTAAGCTTCTGAAAGAATTCTTTCGTGGACCTATACCGCTGACCTCGGAAAATCTTTTGAGAATACCTTCTGTTTAAAATAGCGTATGGTTTCCCCGCCAGAGGACGTAGATGTATATCTTATTTTTGTCGATACCTGTACTTGTAAGAGTCCGATTTGAAAAATTATTTTTTTGTTGGAGAGCGTGTCCGGTGCGAAAGATTTCTCATATAATTTCCAGTTTTTCTTAACGCATACGTTATTATGGTTTTTCTTAACGCATCAATATTTGTTGATTTTTGTTGAGCATACGTTTGCTTCTAGATTTCGGATTTTAAGTACGTAACTTCACGTTTCCGTTTACAGCAGTACCTGCATTACTAAACCCCAATATAAAAAATTATTTTCCTCTCAGATACTACAAACTATGAGAACTCGTTGTGCGTATTTTCTTCTGAAAATAATTCTTAATTTCGCCGCTGGTGGGGCGCCTATCTGTTTTTTTTTTTTTTTTTCAATATCTCTGCTTGTATTGTACTTGTACATATACGATTTAAAAAATTCTTTCAACACGGGACGTCATTATCCCTTTGGAACACTTTAGGTTAGTATTTGAGGAGTTTTAACATCACAGTTCTGTCGGTAGGTGGAATTTGTGCCCTCCTGTTTGCAGCTGTATCTCCGCCTCTTGTTCTCTTTTTTTTTTTTTCTTAGCTTTAACGACCATCGTGAGCAATTGTTTACAGAAAGTTTGTTTACTGACTTTTCTGACTTATTGTTTACAGAAAGTCTGTACATAAATATCTTTGCTGACCACTGTTGTACCGATAACGTGCCATGGATTCTACCGACCTCATGGAAACATTTTATATCAAATCATTGTACACACTATCAGAACTCATAACCGTGTTTTGTAGTTTATTTGCATTATTTGTATACATCTCGAATGCGTGTGTGTGAAGGGTTGAAGCAGCATCTTACCATGCTGTTGCACTGTGGGTGATTGTTTTCGGCTATATAACTACGTTGCTTCACCTTCACTGTGGCTGATGACGAACCCATAGTGGGTTTGAAAGATCTTGCTACTGATTTTAGCTGGTCTTAATTGCAAATCTAAGTATCGTCTTTAAAAGTTGCAATTACTTCCATTATTAATCGTGTCTCGGCAGCATTAAGAATCTCATGTATATCGTGAGCAACTCAATGGACTATTAGCAGTCGCCCATTTCTAATTTTGTGTCACTGGTTTCAGGAAACGGAGAGAAACTGTGCCGTAAGACAAAGACGCCATTCATGCCTCACCGAGATTCGAACCGGAACCTATCTTTGGCGAATGATTAGTCCTCGAATCCCTGACCTCGAACGACTCGGCCATCGGATAGCTAATATGTATTTATTTCTGATTTCAAGTACGATCGAAAAATTATTTTATGGTGGATTGTTTTTCTCTTGTGGAAAAGGCGAAGAAAAGGGGCCCGGATCTGGCTTACTGTCCCAAAAGTTATAGTCAATAACATAACCTATATTCTGAGATAGGTAAGGCAAGAATATGTATGCGTGGTACTCTGCCCAATTTATGAGAAAACACTTAGTCGTGTTGGTCAAATGGAGGCACGCAACACACAAGTTCCGAAATATAGTTTTGCGCGAAAAATGACTGAAACCTCAGCAGAACAAAAAATTGCTGTTTAAATATATATATATTTTTTATATATTAGGCTCTAATAATGTGGATGTGTCATCATTTGGAGAAACTATTTTCTTCAGTTGACGAATTAGCCATCGGAATTTTTTTACCACTCAAGCCATCAGGAACCATGTATACTTAAAAATCAAACAAATTCATTCCGACAATATCATGCATTCTTGCGTTCCCGTGATGTCTAAAAATGGTAATTTACGAGTATATTTAGGTTGGACACTTAAGATTAGGACACCGTGATAATTTGAAAATTATCTTATGTTAAGCAAAAAAAATTAGGTCAAATTGAAGATATTTTAAATGTTCTTAAATACGAGAATATTTTATATTGTCAACAATATATCTTATATTGTCAAAAATGTATTTTATGAAGACAATATATATTATTGTTTTCTCAAGTCAAACTTCCTTTCCTGACACTCAGGGAGATTCTTTTTGTCCTACACTTTCCCCCTCCCCTCATCTAGTACCGACTTCAGTAATCCCAAGCGTAATCCGAAGAGAGTAGTACCCTTAGGCAATTTAACACCTTGCATCGCCTTGTGACTCAGAGCCCTGGACTCAGGGTAGTTGCACGAGACTGAAGACCTGTTAATGCATGCTATCACCCCTAATTGTGAGATATTTCAATCCCCCCAACTACCAAATTCCGATGGACGGCCAGTACACACCTATCGCATTTTGCTATTTCTCACTTTATTGTTTCTGTGTTGCGAAAAGTCTTCCACCCATACCACCTCTTCTTGAACCACAAAGTTAGATTTCAAACCTGGACAGTTCAGCGGCCGATAAAGCAAGGCTCTTCATTGATTAACTTCTCATGTGAAATCTATTTCTAAACCGTTTGGCCATTTTGAAAAATTGTCTTTAATGACAATTTTGTCTGATAACTGCTGGACAAAGAAAAATGATGATTCTGAGCAATAATTCTGTTGCTTTTTTATTCGAAACGCTATTCACTAGTTATCATAGCGGAGGCAGTAGCTCCTCGTACCTTCGATAATAGTACACTCTTAAGTTAACTGGGATTATAGTGCATACAGTCTAAAGGTCAGGTTACTGAGTTTTGTCGCTTATGCCTACAGTCTTTACAGACATGTTGGTGTTTTTTTATTATTATTTATACTGGTGATACATTCAACACTCTGTTCTAAACCAAATCTGGGAGGTGGCAGTTGTACAAAACACCAAAGGACTGATTTGTCCCTTCGACATACCTGTTGACATCGGTGCAACTGAAACCAGGTGTTGATCGTGCTTCTTCGTAACCCTGACGTAGTATATATCTTTTAGAATGATGTTCTATTTTTAAGCCAATAAATATAGCGGCTTTTTTCTGTTTTTCTCTAAGAAAAATTAGCATTGAATATCTTCATGCAGTGGTTTTGAAAGGAAGTCGTTTGAAAATGTGTGCTGACAGCCTGGCCTCATGTAAAACTGGACAGATGCAATTTCAGAGCCATAAAGTTTCTCTGCATAAAAAATAGCGTTGCTATCTTTTCTCCTGCGTCTGAAATTGTTATTCACATTTTTTTTTTTTTTTTTTTTTTTTTCATATCTCATTTCCATTATCTTAAAAATTAAGAAATTTTGTGATTTCCTGGCTAAAAGACCAGGCGAACAAGTGATCGCAAAAGCATTAGAGGGCCGTATAAGAACTGCATTGTTGATTTCTTCGTGTTCACTTCCATGTAGGCTAACCACAAAACTGTTGGGGGTTGTATAAAAATTGCACGTTTGATTTCACTTTTTCCAGTTCTCCGTAGTTTGTGGTGAGGTGGTGAAATGGGAAAATAAATTATTTGTATCATGGTAGGTTGTCCTAATGTTGCATTTCTACCCAAGCATTAAAAATATGTGTCTCGGACAGGGCTGTGCTCATATTCATAACGTTTAGTCGTTTACATAACAAGTCAAATTAATCATTTTGAGCTTTTACTCCCGCATAAACTTTGTTTAATATGGTCTAGTCATATAAGTTAATAGTACTAAAACAGTGGGACGTGCACGAACAGACATATGGATGGCTGTCCGTGCACGTCCAACTTTTCTATGTAACATTACGTGGAAATCATGTGGCACGTCATCCATGAATTAGTCAACAAGCGATATTTTGGGGGATAACCCCCTTCCAGAGGGGTGGGATCGGATCGTCTTTTAGAACCAGATTTTGTCACGCTGAGTAAATTCTGAGAGTATAGTAGAGATCTGGTGTAACATTTTTGAGTTGGATGCAGTGTACGTTTAATTTGGGGTCTGCCGGCTTCACCTCCAGTCGAGATAATTACACTGAAATTTTTCAAACTTTTGGATGATTTAAAGTTACAGCCTATGGAAGATTTAAGTTACATCACACTCAAATTAATATTGAAACTATGTGGAAATCATTTGGCATACCATTCAAGAATTACTGTCATCAAATGGTATTTGTGTCTTAAGGAATTATTTAAAGGTGCGGCCTAAGTGCTTGGTAAACACCTGGAGAATGACCTGTCAAGTCCATAGTATTAGCTTTTATTACATATTTAAATACAAAATATTTAGGTTGTAACTTAAAATCTTCCAAAAAAGGCTCGCCGCCACGGTGCGTTGTAGACATCTAAGGGCTGATGTGTTAGGCCCCTTTAATTTGCTTTTATTTAATGTTTACACGTACCATATATTTAGGTTGTAGCTTAAAATCTTGTACGAGTTTGCCGGGTACCAATCTTTCGTTTCGCGTCCTGGATATCAAAAAATTAGGGTGAAATTTATAATGGTAATCTCGGAAACCTCCTCCACGCCCTTCTTCTACATGTATAAACTGCTCCTCATTATAAATAGCATTAAAAATGCAAATGGTGACTCCGTCAGTTCTCCCCTCCCCCTGTTAAATATTTCGTGTAAGCAGCAAATTATGCCCCGTCAATCACTCGGAAAGATAAGGACACTGTTCCGTGAAAAGATTTCCGATGTGGAAGAGTTTCTGTGGACGACTTTACTGTGAAAAAATGTTAAAAAAGAGAAAATAAAAATAAAATAAAAACCAGACAAAAACTATAAAAAATCACGTAGACACAAAAGCTGTACGTTTTTCAAAATGTTCAATGAAAATATTACGAAATCAAAATTTCAAATCTTGGATTAAATTAAAGTTATACAATTTTACATATTCCTATACCTGTACTAATGCTGAACTTAGAAGGATTCATTTTGTCTGGATTCCCCCGCTCCCGCCCCCCCCAAAAATTAAGTAAATGCAGCTTTCTTAGTAACATGAAAAATGAAGAAATAATGCTCATAAAAACATTGTGCGTCCTTTAGATTTACTTACATTAATCAAAAAACAAAAATATTAAGGCGGTACACTGTGGCTGAAGAGCTGAAGGCGCCTAATATCACGCGAAACGTCGTAACCCGAACTGCAACAAGAGTGATTGGGAACGATGTTTCTATACATTGTTCATATGCAACAATAAGGCGAGCATTATTACGGAGAACCAGAAAGATGACACCGAATTTTCGGTTGCAATAAGCTCATCTTTTGAATCTATTCCGACGCGAATTAAATCAATCAAAGTTATTCACAGTCAATGCAACCAGTTAGAAAAACATCACAATCGGGTTTTTACAAACCGTAAAACATTCACACATAGAAACATCTACTTTCTTCCGCCAGAGACTAAAAAGTGCATTACGAAGATTAACAAATGGCGCACAAAAAATTTCTTATAGCAGAAGGAAGTATCGGAGACGAACCGATTTTCAAATTGAACAATTAAAGAAGAAATATAGAAGGAAACATGACATAACTCTGCGCTTTCAAGCGGAAGAATCTTGCATAATGGAAAAGTTGAAAATAGGTGAAAAGTATTCTCCATGAAAAAAGCTATGCTAAGGAAAAAAAAACTTTTCAAATAGGTCTCCAGGAACAGAGATACTGAAGTAAAGTGTTTGATCTTCACGCCCTCAAGCGGGAAATCTGTGCATTACTTAGAGAGGGTGAAGCTCCACATCTCTATTGTAGTGAATGGCACAGCGTAAACAAAAAAGAAAAAAACATTGTCAATTGGACTTTTGAAGAGAACGTACATAAACACTTCGTAGCGATAAAGCTGAGACCCACAGAATTTCTCAAACACAAACGTGTGGTGTTCCACAAGGTAAATTGGACAGATACCATAAGCACGATCTATTTTTTTTTAAAATTGTGCTAAAAAAAGTGCAAAAAAAAAAAAAAAAAAAAAGAGCGAAATCCATTACTCTACAAGTTTTTCATTTACCTACTTTTTTCCAAAGCTATGGGAAAGACATCGTCGCTTACATAATTATTATTTAGTGCCTGAGCACCAGCGCAATACCATTAGACTGTTTTGATACGTAAACGTTATGAATATGACATCCGTACAATGAAAACTTCTAGAAAGACCGATGCTTAGGGCCTATGAAATAACATTAATGCCTGATTAAAAGCGCACTACTATTAGCTTGAGTTGATACGCAAACATTATGAATATGCCATCCGTCGAACAAAAGCTGTAAAAAAAGCCTAGGCTTAGGCCTAGGACCTATGAAATAATATTTAGTGCTTGAGCAACAGCGCAATATTATTACCTTGTCTTGATATGTAAACGTTATAAATATGATATGCGTAAATAAAAACTGTAAAAAAGGTCTAGGTCTAGGCCCTATGAAAAAATATTTGGTGCCTAAGGAAAAGCGCAATATTATTAGCCTGACTTTGTACGCAAACATTATGAATATGCCATCCGTAGAACAAAAACTGTAAAAAAAGCCTAGGCTTAGGCCTAGGGCCTATAAAATAATATTTAGTGCTTGAGCAATACGGTAAAAAAGGCCTAGGCGTAGGTCCTATGAAATATTATTTAGTGCATGTAGAAAAGCGCAATACTATTTATTACCTTGACTTGATACGTAAACGTTATGAATATGCCATCCGTAGAATAAAAACTGCAAAAAAGGCCTAGGCCTGGGGACTATGAAACAATATTTAGTGCCTGATTAAAAGCGCAATATTAGTAGCTTAAATTTATACATACGTAAACATTATGAATATGACATTTGCAAACTAAATACGGTAAAAAAAGCCCTAGCCATAGGGCCTATGAAATATTTAGTGCTGGAGTAAAAGCGCATTATTATTGCCTTATCTTGATACGTAAACGTTATAAATATGACATGCGTAGAATAAAAACTGTGGAAAAGGCTTAGGTCCTATGAAATAATCTTTAGTGCCTAAGTAAAAGCGCATTATTATTACCTTGTCTTCATACGTAAACATTATGAATATGACATCCGTACAATGAAAACTTCAAGAAAGACCGATGCCTAGGGCCTATGAAATAACATTAGGGCCTGATTAAAAACGCAATATTTTTAGTTTGGGTTGATACGCAATCATTATGAATATGCCATCCGTAGAATAAAAATTGTAAAAAAAAGCCTTGGTTTAGGCCTAGGGCCTATGAAATAATATTTAGTGCTTGAGCAAAAGCGCAATGTTATTACCTTTTCTTGGTACGTAAACGTCATAAAATGACATGCGTACAATAAAAACTGTAAAAAACGCCTAGGCCCTATGAAATAATATTTAGTGCCTAAGGAAAAGCGCAGTATTATTAAGTTGAGCTGATATGTAAACGTTATGGATATGTCATCCGTAGAGTACAAACTGTGAAAAAGGCCTAATCCTAGGGACTGTGAATTAATATTTCGTTCCTCAGTAAAAGCACAATACTATTTCTATTATATTACTTTGATAGGTAAGCATTATGAATATGACATCGGCAAAAAACAAAACAAAAAAAACTATCAAAACTGCCTACGCATGAGGCATAGTAATTAATATTTAGTGTGTAAGTAAGTAAAATGGAATATTAATAACTCGACATCGTATGTAAATATTTAGTACCTAAGTAAAAATGCAGCGTTATTAAAAAAATCCCACCTCATAGTCCTTTTCCGAACATAGCGTGAGTCATGCTGTAGTGATTGACATCGTACACACAAAAAGAGTTAAAAAGCTCTTCAAAGTTCAGTTCTCGTTTAGCTTTAAATAACATTTAGAATCGATACATTTTAATCGAACAAACTTAGACAGGAAAAAAAAATCTCATGCAAGCAATGTCCGCTGAAGTTTTCTTCTGCCTATAACGAAAATTCCATCGAAAAAGAAAATGTCCACGGTATTCCATTCATTCTGAGGACGAAATGAATGTGGACAAAGTGAACGGTGGACGAAGTGAACATTGGACTAAGTGAACAGTGGACGAAGTGAACAGCGGACAAAGTGAACGTTGGACGAAATGAACCGGACGAAGTGAGCGTGGACGAAATGAACACGGACAAAGTGATCCGTCACCGTTTCCTCACAGTCCGTGTTTTACATCATGGTATGAATTGCCCTCTTTTGCACAGTAGTTCTTTTGTGCAGATCACAGAAAATCACCTTCCAGGAATGTCCTATGCATATGAGGGTCATTTCAAAAGTTTTGCATACTATGGGTTACTCTTAAAAAATGAATTTATTTCTCAACATACTTTTACAGGCCTTCGAAGTAATTTTCATGTTTCTTTATGACAGTGGCCCAACGTTTGGGCAAGTCTTGTATTCCAGCCAGGACACCTCCATTGTTGAGGCGTTGGATTACTTGAGTCACCTCATTAAAAAACATCCTAAATCGTACTGAATTGTTTACTGTGGAATCGCATCTTCAGTTTTGGGAACAAGTCATAGTCTGGTGAGATCATGTCGGGACTGTATGGCACGTGGGGAAGCAATTCCCATCCATAGTTTTCTAGAATGTCACTGTATGGGCAACATGCTGCCTTGCGCTGTCGTGCAAAATGACACCAGCTTCGAGCATGTCTGGCCTTCTTTGGCAAATCTTTGGGCACAAAACATTTTTTAGAAATTTTCTGTAGTATTTCACTGTTACAGTGGTCCCATCAGACACTGTCTGTTGCTATCACTCCAACCTTATCATAGGCCATAATCATCATCAGCTTAACCTTTGATTGTTGGTGGCGGAAGTTTTTCTGGCGAGGTGATTTTGGATGTTTCCACTAAGCGGACTGAGATTTCTTTTTATTCAAAATCTCGTATCCAAGTTTCTTCTATGGCAACAATTCTGTCCAAAAACTGCTTGCTTTCTGTCTTGTACTGCCGAAGCAATTCTTCTGCGATCCCTTTGCGAACTGCTTGCTGCTCTTCACTTAGATTATGCGGAATCTGTTGGCAGCCACTTTTCTCTTCCGTAATTTTTCAGTTAGGATTCTGAAAACCAAAGTGGTAGATATATTTGCTTCATATGCAATCTCTTCACATGCTTTCCGTCGATCTTCTTCCAAATTGGGTCATTCAACGTCACTTCATCCAGGCCATGTAACCCACAATCTCAGATTTTGAGGAAATTTGGCATGGAGGCATACTTCACCAAGATATAGAAAATGACCAGATTTTAACTTCCTACACCACATAGTTTCTGAGATACAGTGCTCCAAAGTTTCACTGAACACCAATCGCACATGTAGAGTGACAGAGTACCACTGTTTACAAAATGCTGCATAACTGTAGTGCTATTTAGTTTAGAAGAAAGAAATGTTGTACCCTTATTCAAAAGAGCTTCCAAAATAAGAAATCGTTTTAAATTTCATTGAAAACACTGAATAAATAAATTAAATATAGTGGTAAAGTGAAAATTTAAGAAAAAAACTTGCTATTCTATATTAGGCTCTACAGCAAATAGCAGAGGTATGAGGGAGCTCTTTTTAAATGTGTATTGGTCTTTGACATATACTGTCACATAACAAGAAAAGAAAAATAGTGGCTTTCAGCTTGCTTTTGAAGATATGTGCAAATATCTGAAATGTGTGTGGAGTTCCATTTCGTCAATTCAACCACTTTTTTTTTATTAATTATAACTCGTCTCTGACATTCAAGAAGTTTCATGAGGAGATGAAACTAACAAGGACACCAAAATATTAAAAAAATGTTTTCTTACACCATATAGTTTCAGAAATACCATATTAACAAGTTTGACAAAATGGCTAGTTCAGCTGTACCCGATAACAAGTTAGGTGAGCATATGCAACAAACTGCTTAGTCATACTCACCAATAGTACATAGATCTATTTTTTCATAATTAGTTTTGACTTGAAAAAAAGAAACACAAGCAAGTAGTTTTGCGCTGTTCACAAATATTTACATTGATGTTCTTAATATACCATGATCAACTTCTGAGGATGGAGTCCTTATAATTCAGCCACTTACTTTGACAGGTTTTCATGTCTAACTTGGAAAACACATATGTTCTTCAAGAACTTGTCATGGGAACGTCAATTAAACATAAAATGTGTCCAAATGGAATATTGCACTCATCTTTAAATGAAGGCCAGTGAAACGAAACTGCAGAGCCATTTTGGGTGCATAAATTTTCTATGCTTCACCACCTTTATAATTGATTTTCTCTATTATTCCTAGAAACCAGTTAGAATCATATACACATGCTACATAACAATGTGTATATAACTGCCTTTGTATTCCTAGATTTGCACAGCCAAAATCAAAGTAATTTTCATCCAAGCTGTGGAAACTTCGTGTACACCAGGTATTGTTTGAGCATGAGAAAATCTTACTTGACACTCATTGCGCACAGCATTCATATCACTTTTCAAAATGGAATGGGACTCTTATTTTCATGATATTCTTAAGACAGAAGTCGAACATCTCCTGTGGAGTGGTTATTTGCTCTTTCAGTAGACGTTGGAGACGTGTTCTTACAGTGATTTGTTTGACAGTCCCACCTATGCCATCACAAGGAGACTTCCTGTTGCTTGTGGCAAAGAAAGAACATGAAGCTGTCACTGCAAAATCATTAATGTGATGACATAGATTTATGAAGTTTTTATAATTTTTGTACTAAGCAGCACAGCCATCAATCAGTAAAATAATGTACTTCTTTTACGTGTTGGTAGTTCTTTTTCAAGAAAGTTATTATTTCACTCTGAATCTTGTACACCATTGCAACATCATGATCAAAATCATCAGAAATGAAACAGTGACTTGATGCAGAATTCAAAGATTCAGAATTTCTTTTACAGTAAATAACAACAGGGTGAACTGTGCATGCATGGCGAGTCCAATGATACCCTTGTGCTTCTTCCTGAACTACAAATGCATAATTATCACTGAAGTCCATCAGTATAATGGCAGACTCTGGACCAATTGTTCCTTTCAACTTACTGAAAAATGAAGACTGCTTTTGTAAAGTATGAGTGCAGAATGAGCTTCTCAATTTTTGACACAAATAATTCAATCCCTCAACTGTGAAGAAGATAACTTTTGAAGCTCCATTCTGTCTGTAAACACCCATTGGTGATATTCAATTTCATCAGTGGGATCACAATCTAAATTTATGCAACTATAACTGATTCAGATTTGTACTTTTTGGACACTGAACAACACCAAAGCATGCATTTTGAATCCTTACTGCTGCAGACAAGATTATTGATAAAGTCCTGATGTGATTCTTCAAAGTATGCTGCACTTATCAAAAGTTAGACATTTTGATGTGTAGTGCACATACATACAGAATGGGTTCCAGAGAAGCCTGCAAGAATGCACCATTTTGGACGAAGAGCACAAAATTTAGAAAATCCTACTTTTTCATTAGTATATCTTTGGTTAAATTGTTGATATAACTCTTTTAAATTGCACAGAATAAGTCTTTTCTGAGCATGGACATTTCTAGTAACACATACTTTGTCCTTCATTCCTGACATTTGCCTAGAATAGTTATCTTCATAAAATCCTATAATCTGTTTTATGGTATCTTGTGAAAGTTTCTTACCATGGCTGGGTTCGGAAACTGATATAATGCCTTTATCTTTTGCTAATTTTCTTGCCTGATGTACTGTGAATTCTGAAACTACAAACTGTTTTGCTACTTTTTTCTGGACCATGATGGGGAGCCATTGTTAATATCTGATTATTATTATTATTATTATTTTTTTGGACAACTAACAGTAAGTAGCTTTTCTTCCATTAAAGCAACAAGTTTATCCAAATCATGAGCTTTTAGTTTTAATTCATCTATGGAGTGTTGATCATCACTGTCCCCAGTAGAAAACTGAGCTGTAAAGCCATACTCCAGAATACAAGATATTTTACTCTGCATAGCTAACTTTGCTTGAAGAAGTTTTCTTTTCCCATATGCTGGTTTACTATGGGATGGCAAGGAATGTAATTTTAATAGGGATAATCCTAAATCAGATAAACTTTCAAAACTTCTTTAGCAGCACATTCTTTAAGAACAAAATCATCAGGGACCGTTTCGCTATCATGAGTCTCACTTAAAACTTCATTTTCTACAGGTTTTCCTAATTTAGATGCTTTTCCACAACACTGAGGACATCATTTTTGACCTGGGCATGCACTGATATTTTTAGATTGCAGCTGTTGGGCTATTTGTATACTGACTTGATGCAGGGACATCTTAACAGGTTTCTTCACATCATGGTCACGAAAAGAGTTGCAACAAGTTACTTGGTAGCTTTCATATATTTTCAGATAATAACATTTGTGATGTAAACATATTAAGATTATGTCATTATGTGGAAGATTAGGTCTTAAAGAAATAAGTTTCTTTGTCAGCAACAGGAAGTTCTTCACTACTGAGAAACCCATTTGTCTTCACATAATTTGATTTATTGCATTCTGTATTAGCAAGTGATCCAACACTACATTGGCCCATTATCTTTTTCCATGATTGAGGTTGACAAACTTGTCCCAAAGTCAGATTAACACAGAGCAGCCAATGCACAAAAAGAAAATATTGGAAGCAATATACTTCACAGCACAGTGAAATCAGCATGAACATCTGAGCCATTGTTTCCTCAACTGGGAATGAGGGACTGAAACCTTACTTCTCTTTAGCTGGAGGGCATCCTTAGGAGGGTGAGGTGAGAAAAGAGAAATCTTTTTGACCCCCACCCTCATCTCACCACTTGGGGAGTTTTACTATGTCATGAAACTTACCCCATTGAACTGGTGGTCAGTTGAGCACAGGATCTGGGATGAAGTCAAAACAAATTCTCATGACCTTAGGAATCATGCTGTATACTTTTGCCCCATGCCATATTTTCTTTTAAAAAGTGCTCTCTGACAAGTTGCAATTGTTTCCTAGTGCCCATTCATTGCAAGCTTACTTTAGTGTATTATCCAGCCATGCACATGTAAAAACTGTTTGTCTTTCGTGGAAATGTTAAATTTTTTTTTTTTGGGGGGGGGGGGGGGGTGCAATTTCCAAAATTCTGTTTTAGGGAGATTTGTTGGAATAATTTTTTTTTTTTCAGGAATTTTTGCAATGTGCAATAAGAGAATACCAGATATTTTGAAATGACTGAAAAACTTTAAAACCTCACCATACTTGTTGTGGGGTGCAGCTGAACTAGCCATATCATCAAACTTGTTAATATGGTATCTCTGAAACTATATGGTATAAGAAAACACAATTTTTTATATTTTTGTGTCCTTGTTAGTTTTATCTCCTTGTGAAATTTCTTGAATGTCAGAGATGAATTATAATTAATAACAAAAAATTAGTTGAATTGACGAAGTGGAACTCCACACGCATTTCAGATATTTGCCCATATCTTCAAAAGCAAGCTGAAAGCCACTATTTTGTTTTCTTGTTATGTGACAGTATATGTCAAAGACCAATATACATTAAAAAAGAGCTCCCTCATACCTCTGCTATTTGCTGTAGAGCCTAATACAGAATAGCAAGTTTTTTTCTTAAATTTTTACTTTACTACTATATTTAATTTATTTATTCAGTGTTTTCAATGAAATTTAAGATGATTTCTTATTCTGGAAGCTCCTTTGCATAAGGGTACAAAATTTCTTTCTTCTAAACTAAATAGCACTACAGCTATGCAGCATTTTGTAAAAAGTGGTACTCCGTCACTCTACATGTGCGATTTGTGTTCAGTGAAACTTTTGAGCACTGTATCTCAGAAACTATGTGGTGTAGGAAGTTAAAATCTGGTCATTTTCTATATCTTGGTGAAGTATACCTGCATGCTAAATTTCATCGAAATTTGAAATTATGGGTTACATTTCCCCTCAAAAGTGGATGAATTGATGTGGAATGACCCTATTGGCAAAAACCACAGAAATGTCGTCCGTAGCATCTGACGTCCAGCTGTTTCTTGGGTCGTCTTCAATGCTTTCCCGACCTTGGCGGAAACGAGAAGCCCACCGTGACACTGTGTTACGATCCACTACACTAACCCCACAAACTTCACATAAAGCTTTATGAATTTCGGTAGGGTATTTTCCTCGCAAGGTTCCAATTGTAAAGTATTGCTGGGCGCTACGCAAGATCTGACCTGACTCGCTTTCTCCCTCCATTTCTAGCCAGAATTTTTTGGAAGAAAAACAAATTAGCCAGCAAACATAGACACAAATTTGTATACTGAAGTCTGACTCACAACTGGTGCAATGACTGGAGTGATTGCATCATCCTACGGGCAGTGCCTGCGCAGTGTGCAAAACTTTTGAAATGACCTACAAAGCTATTTATTTTTCTGTCATATTATGGCATATACACTGAAGAGCAATTGAATTGGAGACAGCTGGCGTTATGCAAATGTAGCGCTGTGGGCGGCCCTGTAAATGAAAGCGACATGACGTATGCAGCGATCCGACAATATAAGGAGTAATGCGATGGGAATCAGTAAGAGTCAGAAGCAGTATGGGTAAGATGAAGGATCAAAGCGCATTTGATCGCGGGCAAATTGTCGGGGCCCGAAGAATGGGTCACTCCATCTCGGAAGTCGTGCAGGCACTGGGATTTTCACGAGCCACTGTGTCACGGGGGCACCGTGAGTACATCGAATCCGGTAAAACCATCCCTGCAAGGGCCAACTGCCGTGGACAACAGCGTGTGGATGAGCAGAGTCATCGTCGACTAGCTCGCATTGTAACAGCGGATAGACGGGCCATAGTGCAAGAAATCACTCGGCAATTTAACGCTGGTGCACAAAAATGTGTAAGCAGCACCACCATCCAGAACCATCTCCTCACTGTGGGGTACAGAAGCCATCGTCCCACGAGGGTACCGCTGCTGACCGCACATCACAGGGTGCAAAGATTTGCATGGGCGCGGGAACATCGCCACTGGACCCTAGACATGTGGGAAAATGTTGCCTGAACTGATGAGTCTAGATTCACGTTGGTACATGCAGATGACAGGATACGAGAACGTCGCAAACCACAGGGAAGCGATGGATCCTTCTTGCCAGCAGAGTACTCTTCAAGCTGGTGGGAGTGGCATTCTCGTCTGGGGACTGTTTACGTGGACTGAAATGGGACTCCTGGACGACCATTTGCTCCCGTTTGTGCGTCTTCAACATCCCACTGGGGGACCTCATCCTGCAACAAGACAATGCACCGTGCCATCGCTCCCGAATTGTATCCGAATGGTTGGATGAACACTCCACCGACGTGACCTCGCTTCCTTGACCAGCTAGGTCACCTGACCTCAATCCCATCGAGCACATCTGGGATGCCATCGAGAGAGATGTTAGAGGCTCTGACCTACCTCCATCAAATCCGTATGGCTTCCCAACGCTTCCGGTGTCTTGTCGAGTCCATGCCAAGACGAATCGCCGCCATCATCAGGACAAAAGGTGGTGCTACACGTTACTAGACAGGTATCTGTAATTCAATTGCTCTTCAGTGTATAGCAAAAGTGTACAGTTAGATGGTGAATGTAGCTGTCATAGTGGCCAAGTGTGTGTGTGTGGGGGGAGGTAGCGATTACTGTGAGCGACTATGTGGGCTATAAGCAGTTGTCCCTCCCTAATTTGGGACCACTGATTCCAGGAAAGAGACAGAGCCAGTGCTGAGAGCAAACACATCATCCATGCACAACCAGGAGTTCAAACCCTGACCCATCTTGGATGAATGATTGAACACCAGCACCTCGTACCATTCAGCCACTGGGGGTGGCAAATGAATTGCAAGGGGGAAATTTTCCAGTTCGAATTCACTAGCGCAAAAAAAAAAAAAAAAAAAAATCCACTCACCACTCCTTAGCGTTTTGAAGCCTTGTCCAACAGACAATAAATACATTGGTTTACACCATCATACAAGCGCATGGATTCTTAATAACCCAATAATATGCATCACTTTCTTTTTTTTTTTCTTTTTTTTTAGTATTCAACCAATTGATTCAAAAAGCACTGATATAATTTCACCCATTATCTTTTGCTTTGTTTATATTCAGTCGGCATGCGCAATGATCACCTCTTTTTTCCTCTTCAAGAAACATGCTCATACAGGAACTTAAGTCACCATCTGTAGTGTGATAGTGACATACAGTCGGCATGCGCGCCTAGTGGAGAGTTGTACGAATGCTGCTGGGGGGGGGCGGGGGAGAGAACTGCATTTTACGTATTTATAACAAAATTTTAAGATTTTACCAAAGTGTTAATTCAGTAAAGGTGTAGTTTACTGTCCTAAATTATTTGGCTGAAAATTTAGAGAAAAAGTTGTGTATAAATTTTAAAGTATGTAATTTGATATAAAATGGTGAAAAATTTCAGTTTTACAACACATTTTAAAGATTTTTACCGTAATATTTACCTGCAAGCACAGGGTTGTGAACAAATGCAATGGCGAGCCTGCCTGCAGCACTGCCACGGTGCTATCCAAGGCTATGCTGAAACGACTATCTTCGGGTTGTGGTGCAGCGGCCATTTTATGAGTGAAAAACTACGAGACAGAGAAACCTTTGCATCTTACAACAATCTGCTTTGCTCTGGAAAAGAGTTTTAAATTTACAATTATTGTCACAAGAAAGGGTTAAAACTCAGTTTCTAAGTGGATTACAAAAACAAAGAAAGAAAATGACCATGATCTTCATTTCAGCAGACCCACAAAATGGCCACTGCAGCATGATCCGAAGGTCATCTTTCCTGCAGAACTTCGGATGACTCCACGGTGCCATTCACATCCCCATGCTTGTAGGTAAATTTTATGGTCAAAATCTTTAAAATGCATTATAAGGCTGAATTTTTTTCATCATTTTGTATCAAATTACATGCCTTAAAATATGTATACAACTTTTTCTCGAAATTTTCAGCCAAATAATCTAGGATAAACTACACTTTTACCATTAGCTCAATGAAAAAAAGTTTTACTTGCCAATGGCAAGCTGGTGGTCAGAAATTTCACACCCTCTTGTAAATTGTGAATGGTGTGCTTGCCTTACGGTGCTGACTGCCTCCATTTGCCCAGGTCTTTGCAAGATGTTTTCAGTGTCTTGAAATCGTCTCTAGAGGCAAAAGACAATGAATCAATTCACATTTAACAATCTGGCCACTTTTGCTTCAGATTGTTGTGCTTTTAATCTCCATGTAGCTCTTCACTGTAATCAGTCATCTAAACAAACTCTGAGACATAAAGACATTACTCAGGGGTGAAAGAGTTCCGCCAAAAGGTGGAATTCCACCAAGGAAGTCATCTGGGGAGTTCCGGAGATCAATGCTTCAGAAATGCAGTAATTGCAATAAAATAAATTAGGTCAGTGTAAATATGGGATTGACATTATTGGTTTGATGTAAGCACATTGACTAAAATAAAATTCTTATTTGTTCTTAAAGAAATATTAGACGATTTTATGGCTTTTATATATGCATATATAGTGCTTAGGGTAGTTAATAAATGCCAAAAGATTACTTATTTTTACATATTCCTATGTGGGAAAAGTTCAGCTTTTTTCTGCCATGACCATTTTCATGCCTGATTACTGCACCGGTGCAAATTTCAAGATTGCCCATGTATTTGACTTCAATCACTTTTATACAAAATCCATTTGTGTGTGGCATATGCAAATTTTGCTGTCTCGTGGCTTCCTATAGCACCATTTTTTATTTATTTGCCACATAATTTCCTGTTTTACATAATCAGCTTCTTCTGTGCTATTTAGGTGTGATTTCAGGGCACAGGGTTCTTCTGTTTACTAGGTACTAGCTTGACAGCCCGGGATTTACATTTATTAATTTCATATTCCCTTATATGTCATTGAAAAAATCGGGGAAAAAAAATTGATGCTTGCAAGAAAGAAAAAAGCTGATTTTACAAATTCAGTCATTATAAATTATTTATTCATAGTGTGATTATTTCCACACTTGGCCGTGCACAACATTTTTGGTTTCTCCTTCATCAGCGACAACATATATATAATTTTGTTGGATCCTTTGCTCTTGACATTCCAGCTGTCCATGTGAGAAGCATCAAATGTGCCACGTGCTTTCAGTTTCAGATGTCTTTGAGAGAGGAATCTCTGGGATGAAAAAGTTAAAAACTTATTTTTGCGAATATTTTATAAAACTGGCTGAAATTTTAATGAACACAATAAATCGTTAATAGGAACATGACCTTTAAATTTTGCATGAATCGGTAAATAACTTTTTAAATTAGCCGTCAACATTTTATTAACCGTTTCTGCGTATATATTTCTGTTTACCGGTGAATTAAAAATTCCATGCCTGTTCTAAAAAGTTTTGACCGGATTCCGGTGAAATTTTAAGGGACTCCTCTTATTACCAATTCATGGTGTTGATAAAAATTTCAGCCAGTTTTGTTAAGATTTCACAAAGTTCGTTTTTGCATTTTTTTTATGCACAGCTCTTAAAGAATAGAAACCCCTGTGGATGTGCTGTGGCGATGAATGCAGTCGCGTGCTTTCAGATAACGATGACGTAGCAAACGTCACTGACTTTATTGATTAGCTTTCATAACTCATGAACGGAACAACATAGAGATCTTAAAATAGTTGCGTTAACCTAGAAATTCCAGTATTAATAAGCTATGCAAACTTCACAATGCCACAGTTCGGCGTTTGCAAGTTTTTGCTGCTTTAGACAAACGGACGTTTTGTGTTTTATATGTAAGCTTTGTAGTTGTTACTTTAATTTTGAGCACCAGTTTGTCTCTTTATATGTTGCTTTAGCATATAAGTCTCTAATTGTATTGTTCTTTATATTTAGGTCAATCCACATTTTGCTATTGACTTGATTAATGCAATTCCTCCAAAAATCGTCAAAGAGAGAGTTACTTGGTGTGATGGAGGTGGTGGAGCTTTAGGACACCCTAAAGTTTACATAAATTTGGTAAGTATCGTTCTGTTGTGAATGAACCACCTAAAAATAAAGAAAAGAAACATGAGCTACAAGTAAAATTGAAATACCTTTTAGATATATAGGGCTCTCTGATGGAAACCAAAATTCCTTATCTAAGTGCATGCTAATTGGCTTGTTTATGTATCACCATAAATCCAAGTTCAGATTTTAGTAAGAATTTTATTTTATTCCAGCTGGGCTGATTATGGTAAAGCTAATAGTTGATTCAATTCAGAGTTAATTTTTAAATGTGAGTTACAATTTCAATTTATAGAGTTTTAAATTCTCATCAAATTCATTGACACAGTGTGTAAATCAAATGTTAATTCTGATCTATCAAATAGAGCAGAGGTGGGGAACCTGCAGCCTTCAAGGCCATTAAGTCTGGCCTTTTGAGTGAATCCAAATTTTGCAGAACAAATCCTTTTATTTTTATTAATATGTTTTTGTTCGTCTTTTATTACTTTAATTTTAATATTAAGATAACCGTATTTAAAATACCAAAGAGTAAAAGAAAATTCAAAATAATGCTCCCCCGACTGCCGGTCACATTTAAAGCATTGGTAAGCCAATAAGGGATATTTTGACACCTGCTACACTCATGATTTCATTCTATGGCTTCTAAAGAGCTACAGATAGAATTGATTTGAGCTCTCAGAAGATGACATTTTGAAGTCCTTATTTGAAACTAAGAAAGATCCAGTTAAAATATGGAAAAACGCAATAGAATACCCATGCCTTCGGCAACATGCAGGAAAAATGCTTTCTTGTTTTTCAACTGCTTCTTGCTGCAAATCTGCATTCTCCTACCTAACCCAAATCAAGATGCCTTAAGGTCACAAATTTGACTGATACCCAACTAGAGGATCTGCTAAAAATGTGGACCTCAATGCTGCAATCAAATATTCAAATGCTTTCCAAAAAAAAGGAAAAAAAAAAAAAAATCTGCGGTCACAACAGTCATTAAAAGGTTAGTTAACTTTAGAATTAACAATTTTTGAAGTTAGTACATAGTAAGGTTTTTACAAAATAATGTACATTTCAAAGTATATGTAATTGAAGTTTCTGGAATGTGGCCTTGTTAGATTGCAGCTAACTTAATGTGGCTCTCCAACATGAAAAGGTTCTGCACCTCTGAAATATAATAATTAATCTCTGACGTTCAGTCCTAAAAAGGAATCATACATGTAGTTGTCATAATAATTTATTAGCTATGTGATTTTGGCAGTCTGATTTATTGCTTAAGCTTTACTGAATGCCCAGATTTTGGAAAATGTGTGTTCTTAATTCAGTCACATATATTATCAAACTTAATATCTGGTACCAATGCAGTCAAGTAATGAAATTCATTGTAATAATTAAAAACATTTAATACACATCTTCTGCTCTGTTTTGCATTTCTTTTAGAGTGTTTATTTTTTTTTTCAACTAGTCTTTGTATTATTATATTTTTACATCAAAATGAGTTCATTTTAAATAGGATCATAAACCATATAATCCTTAAACTGAATTGATATATGGGATTTTTAAAGTGGATGTTTATTCTTAAATGATAATTGCCAATTTTTGGAGGAAATTCTTCTTCAGGTAATTATTTGTTGTCATTCTTTTACTCAACTACTCTCATGGTTTTATAGTTAACCTTGGTGGTTATGGTTATTTTGCAAAAGATCTGGTCAGGTGTTAAGTTAGCTAGTTATAAACCTATGCTGTCATGGATGATGGAATCCATTTTCTTTTCAATTACAAATCCTTTTAATTAACTTTTTCAAGTTGTTGTTTTGAAGGCTGGTGATTTTTATGGATTCCAGGCCCAGTCTGTGACCAGTTTCTTTGATGTGCCTATCTGAACCTGTTTTATCTCAGAGCACCTTTATATTGCTGCTTTATGATCTGCTATTCGAGTTTCTAGTCTGTGACCCGTCTCTTCTATGTATGGTAGTCCAGAACTACATTTTACTTCATATATATATTACGCCTTGCATTTTCATCATACAGTGTAACTTGTCTAATTCGAATTCTTGGTTAATTCGAATTTTTATTTGGTCCCTCGAATCTTATATATAAATGTTTTAAAAAACCTTTAATTCAAACTTTTTTTTGTTTAATTCAAAGAAAATTCCATTTTCGTAATCTCATATTTTCAACAATTACCTTTTAAAATGGGTACTTACTGTTCTGGATGAAGCAACAAGTTAAACCTGAAACTATAGCCAACTGCTTCGAAAAAGCAGGCTTCCAGCACCCCGATGTTGAGTCTCGACTACATCAAGGTATTGGTGGTGAGGAGATCATACCCACTGTGGAGTACTGGGAAGATGTAGGCTGTGATGTACTGTATGAGACTTTTGTGAGCGTTGATGACAATTTAGCTGTTTGTGGTGAGCTCACAGATGATGAGATCTTGGCTGATGTTATGAATAAGAAGACCTGCTGTGTATCTTCAGATGAAGAACTGGAATGGCCAGAATTTCCAGAAGAGCATCTTCAAAATTCAGTTGAGGCCTTGGTTCACCTCCAACAGTTAAGGAAGTTTATTGAGGGACATCAGAATGTAAGTGACTTTCTACTTTATTCACTCGATAAACTTGGAGAATTTACACTTACCCATAACATGAATTCTAAGAAGCAGGCCAAAATTTCACATTTTTTTTTAGAAAGAAATTGTAAATTTATCATACTGTACTTTTTTTTTGTATGTTATGAATAAATATGTTGTTTTTTACAGTACTTGAATGTGCCCATATTCAAACTTGCTTAATTCGAATTATTTTTGTGGTCCCTTCAGCTTCGAATTATCCAAGTTACACTGTATTTTCTTCACATTCTATTATCCTTGCAAACATTTTTTTACTTTGATTTCTGAACTTGGAGCTAGTCTTATATTATACTTTCTGCAAATTCTCTTTAAAGGCTCAAGCTTAAGATAATTTCAGCCTTTGTGATCAGTAATTTTTCTAGTGAATTTTAATCCTTGCTTATGAGAGTTCTTTTTCTTTGCTGGATTATTTATACGGAGTTAGCTTTGCATTAGAAACGCCCCTTGTTTTACTTATTCAGAGTGCTAATGAAGTATAATGTGATATCAACACCACTTGCTGCTACTGTAAATTGTGCACGCCTATCCGCTGTACAGAATCAATAAACGTTTGCCAGTAATGGGGAGGCGTGGTGACTTAAGCCTATTTGATCGCGGCCAGATATTTGGGGCCCCGGAGGGCAGGTGGCAGTATTGGAAACAGCTGCACTTGTTCGCTGCTTCCATACTACTGTTTCAAGGTTGTATCAAGACTGGATTAACCCTGCACAGACATCCAGCAGAAGGGCTCACATTTGTCAGCCATGTGCAGTTGATCTTAGAGTGAAGATTGGGTGTCACAACTGGTACCAAGACTGGATTAACCCTGCACAGACATCCTGCAGAAGTGCTCACATTTGTCAGCCATGTGCAGTTGATCTTAGAGTGAAGATTGGGTGTCACAACTGGTACCAAGACTGGATTAACCATGCACAGACATCCACCAGAAGGGCTCACATTTGTCAGCCATGTGCAGTTGATCTTAGAAGTGAAGATTGGGTGTCACAACTGGTATCTCAGCAATGGCATGCAACAGTCATCCAGCTCACTCACCAGTACAACAGTGGTGCAGTTCGACCTATTTCCACATGCATAGTACCCCTCCAAAATGACTCCACAACTTAAATCTTGGCCCTCAGTCTCCGGCAGCTGGAATGTACCTGGCCAAGGCAGCGGCCAGTGCGACATGAAGGCAGAGGGTGCTAAGAATCCCCGGAGGACCGGACTAGGCTGCCATCTGATGCTGACCTTGGCGACGTATAACGGACGCTCCCTATCTTCTGATTCAAGGCTTCTTGAATTGGAAGAGGAACTACAAAGGATCAAGTGGGACATCGTCGGGCTAAGTGAGGTAAGGAGAAAAGGAGAAGATCTCATCGAACTGAAAAGTGGACATCTCTTCTACTATCGTGGGACAGATACTGGCAGAACTAGTGGTGTTGGATTTATAATAAACAAGAAACTGAAGGATAAAGTTGTAGAAGTTGAAAGTTCCTCTGACAGAGCTGCACGACTCGTTATCCAACTCTCGAGAAGATACCAGGCTCAGATTATTCAAACTTATGCACCCACCACAAGTCATGCTGAAGAAGAAATTGAAGAATTTTATGAGGAAATTCATGATCTAAATAATAAAGGTAAGCAGCACTTGAAGATAATTATGGGAGATTTCAATGCAAAAATAGGGCAACGGCAACAGAATGAAACTTCAGTAGGTAAATTCGGTCACAGCAACAGAAACCAGCGTGGAAATACTCTCGTAGAGTTTGCAGAGGCAGAAGGGTTTTTCATCTTGAACTCCTTTTTCAAGAAAAAGCCACACAGGAAATGGACATGGAGACATCCAAATGGGACGACAAGTGAAATTGATTTTATTATGTGTAACAAAAAATTCTTCATAGAAGACTGCAGTGTGCTAAACAAGTTCAACACAGGCAGTGACCATAGATTGGTGAGATGTAAGATGCACCTCAACACTAAACTCGAACGTAGCAAGCTCATAAGACAAACAAAATGTATTGACATAACCAACCTTAAAAAACACCATAATACCTTCAAATTGGAACTGAAGAACAGATTCTCTGCTTTAGAAGGCCTTACATCGGAAGAACTGGATATTTCTGAAGTTAACAGAAAAGTAACCAAAGCTCTTATGGAAACAGCAACAAAATTAGCTGGGTCTAAGAACAAATTGCATGTGAACAAATTATCAGGAAAAACCAAAATGTTGATGCAAAAAGAAGAGTGATGAGGACAACTAAAGAAGATGTGACTTCCAAAGTGGAATATATAGAGCTATGCAAGACAGTACGAAAAAGTATCACTGAAGACGTAAGGAAATTCAACTGTGAACTGGTAAGGAAAGCAATTGAAAACAACCAAAGCCTAAAGATAGCAAAGGGACATCTCAGTAAGGGGAAAAAACAGATTATGGCACTGAGAAAAGAAGATGGTTCTGTAACAAGAAATAGAGGCGAAATTATGACAAGAGTGAAAGATTTCTACTCCAAATTATATGAAAGGGATGATACATGTACTCCAGACATCATGAAAGGTACCAGTACCAGAGTTCTTCCAGTCCTTCCAGCAGAAGTTGCACATGCAATCAAAAACATGAAGCGGGGAAAAGCTCCAGGAGAAGATGGAATTACTGTAGACATCATACAAGAAGCAAGTGGAGAAATCGAAACAGTACTCGCCCAAATTTTCACTCGATGCCTTAATGAAGGGAAAATTCCTGAGGATTGGAACAACGCTACAATGATCTTGCTACATAAAAAAGGTGACATTGAGGATCTCGGGAACTACAGACCTATCAGCCTCCTATCAGTGGTTTATAAAATCTTCACTAAAGTTCTTTCACACCGCTTGAAGGTGACACTGGACATGGCTCAACCGAGAGAACAAGCTGGATTCAGGAGTGGCTACAGCACAATAGATCATATCCACGTACTGAGAGAACTAATTGAAAGAGCGAGGGAATATGAACTTCCATTGTGCATGGCTTTTATCGATTATGAAAAAGCCTTTGATTCGGTGAAACCATCAGCAGTTGCAATGGCTCTGAAATCCTGCGGTATTGAAGATGCATACATTAATATTATTAATAACATCTATGAAAATGCAAGTGCAAAGATTCGGCTGTTTGAAAATACAACACACATAAAAATTGGAAAAGGAGTGAGACAAGGTGACACCATATCTCCGAAGCTCTTTAATGCCACATTGGAAAATGTCTTTCAATCACTGAACTGGGAAAACAAAGGGATAAAGATTAATGGAGATTATCTAACCCACCTTCGTTTTGCTGACGACATAGTCATTTTTGCAACTACCCCATCAGAGCTACAGAGTATGATCCAGGAACTTGCTGACAAGAGTAAAGAAGTGGGATTAAAAATGAACTTTCAGAAGACAAAAGTGATGTACAATGCTTTTACAAGAAATGAAGATTTATCAATTGATGGAGAAAAGCTGGAGATAACAGACACGTACGTTTATCTTGGACAGCAGATATCAAGTGAGGGTCACATTGGTGAAGAAATTAATCGGCGTACAAAATTTGCCTGGAGAGCTTTTGGAAGAAACAGCATAATTTTCAAGAGCAATATGCCATTATGTCTTAAAAGAAAAGTGTTTGATCAATGCATCCTTCCAGTGCTTACGTATGGTGCAGAGACGTGGACCTTAACTAAAAGAGACATACAAAGGCTGCAGACAACTCAAAGAAGCATGGAGAGGTGCATGCTTGGTGTAACCAGGAGAGATAAGAAGAGGAACACGTGGATCCGAAAAATGACAAGAGTGGAAGACATCATGATCAGAGTTAAATCCCTGAAATGGCAATGGGCTGGACATACTGCCAGAAGGACAGACCATCGATGGACAGCCGAAATTTTAGATTGGATTCCAAGGGACAGGAAAAGACCCAGAAGAAGACCACATGGGAGATGGGTGGATGAAATTCGAAAGTATGCGGGAGTGACATGGAGGAGACTGGCACAAGACAGACCGTTGTGGAGGAAACTTGGGGAGACCTTCGTCCAGCAGTGGATTGATAATGGTTGATGATGATGATGATGATGATGAGTACGTCATACCTTGCTTCACCTGGGTTTCCACATTTGTAAACCAATGACACCACCCAGCCATTACAAAGAATACCTTGCATGGGCCAAGGAATGTCTGCAATGGACCCTTGACAGATGGAAGGTGGTCATCTAGAGTGGTGAGTCCCATTTCCTGCTGCACCATGCTGATGGCCGGGTTTGCATATGGCATAAACAGCATGAAGCACAATCCCCTGGTTACACAGTTTGGGTTCAACAGGCCATTGAAGGTGGTGGTTTGGTCTGGGAAGCTTTATCCTGGCAAGTCCTAGGTCTGTTGGTTATCATGATGTAAACACTGAATGATGGTCACTATAGGGACCTGTTAGCTGACCGTCTCCATCTGTAGGTTTACCCAGACCGTAATGCCATCTTTGAACAGGACAACGCACTGTTTCACTGGGCTCGTATAATTACCGAGTGGATAGAGGAACACGACAATAAATTTGCCGCATTGTCTTTAGCTGCCATGCCAACTCTGCAATAGTTATGCCTCTTTTTCCAGGTACTCCAAATTCCCCAGATATCAGTCCAATCAAGCATCTGTGGTTTGTGTTGAAACAGCAAATCTGATCTGTGGCAGCTCAACCATATAACTTACAAGAGTTAAAGGATCTGCTGGTAATGTGTTGGTACCAGATACCACAAGACACCTTTAGAAATCTTGTAGAATCTATGCCTCATCAGGTTAAGAGCTGTTTTGGCTACACATGAAGGACCAACATCATACCATCATATTAGACAGGTAGTCATAATGTTTTGGCTCTTTGGTGTATGTTGTAATAAAAAATAGGTATGGAGTTTAATTTTTATCATTCAGTATATATGTTTAATTTCATGATCTGTTAGCAGCAGTTAGAAGTTTGACTTCTGCACTGCTGAGCAATGTACGCACAGAATTAAAATCCACATCTTCCTTAAAATGGAAAAGACATGGGCGGACTTTGATAAGGTGTACGAAAAAAGAATGTTGTCACGCAGTTTTTGAATCATACGTTTAATTTTCTGTAGTCAAATGATGAAAAGTCAGTTATGTGGTGCATTATTTGCCAAAACTATCATAAAACTGCTGACATCACCAGCAATACTGTGTATGTTCAAGAAATGTGGGTTGTCAAAGGTGATAATGAAAATTTCATACGTGAAATTCTTCTGCGGATTCGCGGAATTCCATTTGTTTGTCATCATTTGGGTCATTCTCGAGATCGATGCACAAAAGAAGAGAATGTTTTGGGGGTTAACACTTTCACAGCGTTACAACCCACCTGTGTGTCGTAACGCATTAACTTCTACATTTTTCAGAGGAGGAAAAAGAAGTTTATATACATAAATCCGTAGTGGATATCAGTCACTTTATGTATATATCTTTATAAACGACCCACTGGTGTATCGTACAGCACTGTATTGAAACGGTTACAATCCCACTGGAGGGTCGTAACATACTACAAAAAAGTTGCCAAAAAAAGGTCTACCGCAGCGAACGTGTTAACGGGGGGGGGGTTCCATCTGAAAACAGTATTTCATCTTCCGAAACTATCGAAAATGGAAGTTAAACGTAGTGAAGGTTTTTCCTGTATTCATAATTTCTTTTTCTCATGATGTTGCTTTTATCCAATATTGTTGTTAAGTATGATTTTTGTACTTAAATGTTTATATTTCAGCATGAAATTGTAGGCAACAATTTCCGAAAATGGAAGATGGCACGGAAATTTCCCTGTAGTCTTCAGACATGAGATTCTTCCGTGGATTTGAGGAATTCCGCCATTCCATTATCATTTGGGTCATTCTCGATATCGATACACAACCAAACCGGAATTGGGGGTCGTTTTCCGTTGGAGGACGAAATTCCGTCTTTTGAAACTTTCAAAGATGAAAGTTAGATTGACGTGAAGATTTCTCCTGTAATCTTAATTTTTTTTTTCTCTCTTGCGATGTACCTTCTGCTCAGTATTGTTACTAAATATCCTTTTATTCCATTTGTATCTCATCCTAAAAATGGGGGAAAAGTTTCTAAAAACAGAAGTCGAATAAAGCTCAGATTTTTTACGTAATCGTAATGTTTTTCTCTCATGATGTTCTCACTCTCCTGTGTTGTTAAATGTTATTTTCCCCCATAAATGTTTGAATTTAAGATTAATAAGGGAGGTGAAATTTGTACAAACTGATTCATAGTGTTCAAAGTACTTATATTCTCAAAGTTATCTAAAATAGCGAAAGCTTTGATATCATGCATTCATAGTCCTCTGGCTTTCTAAAGTGCTTTCAGCGTGATGGATAAAATTGTCATCTGAGGGAATTAAAAAAAGAAAGAAAATCAAGCAATGAGTGCTGTGTGGCTGCAGAGTCAACAAAAGACACATGGCTGTGGAACTTGTTGAGAAGAAAGCAATACAAGAGGAAACTTGAGCTGATGTTCTAGCAAGTACAACAAAAAAGACTGTCTTTAAAGTAATGTCTTTTAAAACTATATTATTTTTTGAACTCAATAATTTTATATTGTGATTCAGCGATATGCGCTAGTTCAATATTTATACAATAAATTACAGTGAACAATTCCATCTCATGCTGCATTATATTTACACTTGCTCATTCCGCATTCTGATTTTTTTTTTTTTTTTCCAGTTAAAAAGTTCAGCTTCTTTGTTTCTTGGTCAGTCTCATGTATAAAATTTTAAATTTTTAATATTAATATAGACACCTTAAAAAGCTGTGCAAAAGACAGAAAAAGAGTTTATTAAATCTTTAACTGGGGGGGGCTTCTGATTTTTTACATGAAGTAAATTTTCTTGGGCATCCTGCTCTTACATGGACAGAAAACTTTTTTTCTTGCATGCTCAGCTGGGTGTGTGACTTTTCAGATAAAAAAATTGAGACTTTAGGCATTCCCTCAAAATGGTTCATGTTCTTTCACTATTTTAAGTATTCAATTTTGTGAAGTATCATAGTTCCTCTGCTAGCACAAAGAGAAAGTGTTCCTTTTGTCTGTTTTGCAGGTGTAGCTTTTTAAGTACTTATTCTGTTAATAGAATGGCTTGAATAGCAGTGTTTTGAAAATTTTAAAAATTTATAAAAAAGTCTGGATAATTTTTTACACTGTAGTTTTCATAGTATTAAAAAATTTGTTTTTTCACTTTTGAGTGTAATGATTTTTTTTTCTATTTTTGTCACATGATAGTTTTATGTAATTTTTCATATTTTCTAGTTAATTTTGTGCAATGTGCATCTGGCAGCTTGTGTTTATATTTAAATGTAATGGTTGAATTATTATAGGACCAACCAGGACCTCAGATCTGTGGCTACTGTGGGCTGCGTTTTGAGCTTGATCACAGTCATCATTGAAAAATGCTGTTCTTCTCTTGTTGATTTAGTTGTATAGTTTAATTATAATTAAAGGTAGAAAAGTATGACCACTTGTATAAATAAAGGCCTTTACTGTATGTTGTATTTTGAAATTAATTTTTTTAACCTTACGTTCCAAGTTAGTAACTTTCAGCTTCAAGTTTCTTATATACTTAACAAAAGTTCAACTGAATACTTTACATTGCTATAACAACAGTCAAACCAATATTGGACCTAGGTCACAGAAGATGAACTTAGCTGAAATGAAGACACATTGCCTAGCTCAGTCACAAAGCAGCATGCCAGATTGTGGATATGTATAATTGCTGGGAACAAATAGCATTGTTGGTGTTGATGCAGATTTATCTTCTAACATGAGAGTAGTTACAGGCAGAGATGTATAAAAATAAAATGTATCTGCTTACACAGCCATTGAAACAGAAAACTTGCTGCAAACCCGTTAAGTGCGAACTATGATTATAATAGAATAAGATAAAGATCAATTAATAAAACAATAAATAATTGTTAGAACGTTAGATTCCCATGAGGAAAAAATATATAAGAATATCCAACCTCCTATGCATGATAAACAAAAATTAAGGTTGCATCACGAATTAAAAATATTTGTGTTTATTGTGCATAGACGGCTAAATATTTCTGTATGTGAGTCATGGCATGAAATGTTTTGTATTGAGGACAAAATATGCACATTACATTTGAATGTGCAACAATGTGTGTGAAATGGACCTTTTTGGCAAAATATTGAAGTATTGGACTATGAATCTCATAAAAACAAGACTGAAGAAAGCTTTTTTTTATCCAGAAAAACAGTTCCACTAATGAACCTTAAAAATTTTTAAATTGCATTTTCAAAAACTTAATTCAAAAATAGTAGACTTATAAAACTAATAAGGAAAATATTTTAATTTAATAACTGGCAACTGCAAGAGGAACCTGGCAATATCAAATTTAAATCCTTTCTGTGTAAATTTTTGGTACAGTTCCTTATACACTGAGAACAACAGATCTTGATAAAATCTAGAGGCCAAAAATGTCGGTAAAAACAAAGGAACTTTGAAGATGTGGAAAATAAGTGAAAGTGTTTCTAGGTAAAATAGAATTAACTGTATTAATCTGAGTAAAGCCTTGAGTTAGTGTTTTAATTGCTGTAGATAAACTTTTATTTTCAAATCTACAAAAACTATCTGCAAAATCTGCTAGTAACTTGGAAACTATCCGTGTACAATGTTCACGTGTACGTCTACATTCTGCAACTCTGGTTACAGGTGTGGTGAATGCTAGGCTCTTGGAAAGATGCACATAACTTGGTATTTATAATACAATGAAAACATATTTAATCTCAATTTTTTTTTTTTTTTTGATTAAAGGTTTAACGACCACCGTGAGCAACTCAATGGGCTATAAGCAGTCACCCGTCCCTAATTTAGGGTCACTGGTTCCAGGAAAGGGAGAGAGCCAGTGCCGTAAGACAAATGCAACATCCATGCCTCACCGGGATTCGAACCCGGACCCCGTTCGGACGAATGATCAGAGACCATCGCTTAGACCACTGCGCCACCGGGGCGGCCTCAATTTCTCCCCTAGTTGGCCTTGGTGTGGGTTTTCATCCATATGGGTTGTTTTGTCTCATAAGTTCGTGAATAATGGTGGTAATGTGACAACTACCTGTAGTACAATCAATTGCAAAAGTTTAAGACCGCCTGTTGGTATTAGATTTCTGCTGACTGTGTTACTCAACTTCCTGTTCGTGCTGCGTCATCATACAGTGGCAGCTGTTGATGGAGTTGGGAGGAGGGGAAGCATGTGAGTGTCAGTTTACTTTTGGTTTTCATGCTGAGAGATTTTGTATGTATTTTCTATATAGCAAAAAATGGGCAAAAAAGTGTTCAGTGTTATTTAGAGGGCACAAATATTGACTTTTTATCATGAATACTCTTACCATAAGCAGAAAGGTGAATATGAGCAAGACTGCTATTCATAATACAATCGTGAAATATCGAGATATAGGTAAATTTAGCGACCAAATGAGAAGTGGACGTCCAAAGAAAACAACCCCACATGATGGCAATAGCTTAAGGCAAATAGTTGTGCTTTCTCCAAGGAGTTCATGCATGAAAATCAAGGCCTTTCTACATTAAAAAGGGTCTGATATTAGTATCGGCACTGTTTCTTGACGTCTTAGCAAAGACTTTGGATTAAAGTTTTATAAGCCTGCACATAGTGTAAACCTAGACTAACCTCTGTCATGAAAAAGAAGAGACTCCAGTTTGCAAAGTGTCATCAACTGTTGACTGCTGAATATTGGAGCCAAGTTCTTTTTTTCCAAGGAATCAACTGTGCGTCCTTTTGAATCACATGAAGCATATGTTTCACAACTAAGAGGCAAAAGGTTTGATGAAAAATACACCGTAAGATATCTGTCTAGTCAGACGATATGGGGTGCTATGTCAGCATCCGGTACTGCTTCATTATCCTTTTTTGCTGACAGGCACTACCATGACTGGTCCTTTTGATGTGGAAATGTTATGTGAGAAGCTGTTAAGTCATATGCAGATGCACAAGCTTTATGCATGATGGTGCTCCATGCCACAGATCAAAGACACTAAAGGACTGCCTGCAGAGGAAAAACATAATTGTGCTTGACTGGCCCGGTAATAGTCCTGACCTTAACCCCATCAAAAATTTGTGAACCATTTTAAAAGACAAAGTAGCAGAAAAACAGCCATAAAATTCCCAAACTTTGATTGACGCAATAAAAGTATGTGTGGTGCAAAGACATTTCAAGTGACTTCTGCAATTCCCTCATTGAGGGTATGCCACATCGTATCTGTATGTTATAAAAATTAAAGGTGGCCACACATAGTACCCCTTTTGGCCTTTTTATGTTCTAAAGAAGGTAAGTATTCATCTGTGGTGTCACTTTTTCAAATATCTCTGACTAGTAATTAGTCATTTCTTTGAAAATCTTAATTTTCAATAAATTGACAGGTGGTCTTAAACTCTTGCAAATGACTGTACAATCAATCATTTATGGTGATGAAAACAAGCAAACCAAAGACTATGTTCTTATGATCTACTCCTACTTCATTTTTACATCTCTTTAGTGTTCATTTAATCTATTTCTGATGCTTCGATAAGAGCTTCCAGTGTAGAAAGTTTGTCCTGAAGAAGTTTTTGTTTGAATGGAATAGATTTGCAGAAGATCGAATGGTTCAACACTCTATGTCAAAAAAATAGTTTCACCCAGAAAGGCGTGTTAGATTGCAATGCTGTTTGGGAGGAAGGTAAAGGTGACCAAAGCCCGGTGGCGCAGTGGTCTAAGCGATGGCCTCTGATCATTCGTCCGAACGGGGTCCGGGTTCGAATCCCGGTGAGGCATGGATGTTGTGTTTGTCTTACGGCACTGGCTCTCTCCCTTCCCTGGAACCAGTGACCCTAAATTAGGGACGGGCGACTGCTTATAGCCCATTGAGTTGCTCACGGTGGTCGTTAAACCTCCAATCAAAAAAAAAAAGGTGACCAAGGCCGCCCCGGTGGCGCAGTGGTCTAAGCGATGGCTTCTGATCATTCGTCCGAATAGGGTCCGGGTTCGAATCCCGGTGAGGCATGGATGTTTTGTTTGTCTTATGGCACTGGCTCTCTCCCTTCCCTGGAACCAGTGACCCTAAATTAGGGACGGGCGACTGCTTATAGCCCATTGAGTTGCTCACGGTGGTCGTTAAACCTCCATTTAAAAAAAAAAAAAAGGTGACCAGGAACAATAAATGATTAAACATTGAGACTAATATGAGCAACATGAATTGATTTTTTTTTTGATTGGAGGTTTAACGACCACCGTGAGCAACTCAATGGGCTATAAGCAGTCGCCCGTCCCTAATTTAGGGTCACTGGTTCCAGGGAGGGAGAGAGCCAGTGCCGTAAGACAAACACAACATCCATGCCTCACCGGGATTCGAACCCGGACCCCTTACGGACGAATGATCAGAGGCCAGCGCCTTAGACCACTGCGCCACCGGGGCGGCCAACATGAATTGAGCTACACACCAAGTAGTGTTTCTCAGTATGACGTCAGACCGCTATGTTTGCTCACACAGCATGCCTCGGCATGGACCTGTACAAGGCCGCCCCGGTGGCGCAGTGGTCTAAGGCGTTGGCCTCTGATCATTTGTCCGTAAGGGGTCCGGGTTTCGAATCCCGGTGAGGCATGGATGTTTTGTTTGTCTTATGGCACTGGCTCTCTCCCTTCCCTGGAACCAGTGACCCTAAATTAGGGACGGGCGACTGCTTATAGCCCATTGAGTTGCTCACGGCGGTCGTTAAACCTCCAATCAAAAAAAAAAAAAACAAACCTGTACAGGTTCCTAATGGTGTTCTACGATAAGCCATCCCATGCAGGAGATGAGTCTTCTCACGCAGTTCCTGCAGATTGTGTGGTAGGGGTGGAATGTGGATAGCATGTCCAATGGAATCTCACATTTTCAGTCTGCGATGCGGCTGGCCATGGCAGAGTGTCAGTGCCTTAAAGGCAAGCTCTCGAGATGCAGCAGTTCGCGGACGAGCGTTGTCCTGTTGGAAAATCGCACCGGAGTGAGCGTTCAGAAAAAGTAGAGCCACTGGTTGCAGGACCATATTAACATAATGTTGGGCTGTCAAAGTGCCTGTAATGACCACCAAAGGTGATCTGGCATCATAGGCTATTTCATCCCACACCAAGCCTTCTGGATATGTGTCGCTCAACAACAAACCATTCATGTTGGCGCTGACCATGGTGCCTCCACAGACGGGTTCGTTGGTGGTCGTCTCTCCAAGACAAAAGCGGGATTCGTCACTGAAGATCACCCGCTGTCATTCTAAGTGGCAAATAAAGGTAACTTGATCACGCTAGTTACGTTACATGAAAAAAACTTTTACAAGAAAGATCGTAAGTTGAGAGCTTTTGACCTTATCTCAGGTCTTCATAACGCCAATGGAGGACTAAGATTGTTGCCAGATTCTACATTTGAATTTTTCTATTTCTGTTGCCAAAACTTAGAATTGATCTCCAGATCATCTGGATGTAGAGAGGAGATTCGGAATTGCAAGTCATTGAGTTGAAAATAATTTCCAGGCTTTCACGGTAACGGAGGGCAAACGATTGTCAAAAGAAGCAATTCGTTTTGCTTCGTTCTAGTGGGGAACTGTCAATGACTTGCAATTCCGAATCTCCTCTACATCCCGGTGATCTGGAGATCAATTTTAAGTTTTGGCAACAAAAATAGAAATAGGAGATTGGCAGATGGCTACGCCGTGCAGCCATCTGCAAATGGTGCTGGCACTAATTGGACGATGCATGGAGGGCAACTACTGCTCGCTGAATATCCGCAATTGTAGTTGTTGGGTCCTCTCTCTCCGTGGTTAGTTTAGGTCTCCCAGACCCTGTGGTGTGCCTTGTTCTATCCACAGGACCGATATGGCACATGATACGGCGATTAGACCATCCCACTTCCCGGAGCCTGACGGTGTGGCCCCTCTTGAACTTCTCCAACTGCTCGTATTGTTTCTGAACTTTTATCCGAGGCATACTTCACTTGCCAAGGAACCAACACAACAGCAAGAGTCAGAATGGCAAGCATTCGCAGTGGAATGACCTTACATAGCCGGTCAGGCACAGCACTATGACCCTTCCTTGCTTGCGTCACATTTACGGTCAAGCATGATACTTGAATCATTTGCATGTCTCACGATGTCAACACCCACCAAGTTTAATTCCTGTTGATTGCTTCCTTCTAGGTGCAACTATTTTTTTGATGTAGAGTGTATTTTATCTCTATCGCTGAGTAATAAATTTAAAATGGGGCTGGAACTGATTGCAAGATTGATACCAAACTTTTTGAAAACTTTTTTTTAACTTATAAGAGGAATTTGTATGTGAAAAGGGATGGAGCATGTGAATTGTAGATTTTTCCTTGCTTGTTTGAAGAGCTTTATTTTTGTTTTTAGTTCATAGTGGGAGATTAGGTTTTTTCACTTTTGATTGAGATTTTTGAGTATTCTTTTTATGGGGAAGCTTGACTATTGCCAATTATGTTGGCTGTCTGTGTGAGAACTTTATTGCATCAAATTTATAATCCAGAAAGTAACAGATTGGAAAGGAATGGTATTTGTAGAGATCTTGAATGCTTATAAAATGGGAAATTTTAACACTGCCTTAGCCTCCTTCACTTTGGAAAACATCTCAGCTGAAACCTGTAGAAAGAATTCAAAGCGAATTGCACTATTTTCAGATTCTTATGCTGTTTGCTACTATGAAACTTGGAAATTAATCCTCCTTCCAATAACTGCAATTTGGAATCTCCACATATGATCCCCAAGATATGGAAATCTATTCTCTTTATAAAAAATATGACATTCATAAATCTGGTAACCATTTACAGGAACTGAATGATGAAGGTGTGGCAACAACCTAGTAATTTTTTTTTGATTGGAGGTTTAACGACCACCGTGAGCAACTCAATGGGCTGTAAGCAGTCGCCCGTCCCTAATTTAGGGTCACTGGTTCCAGGGAAGGGAGAGAGCTAGTGCCGTAAGACAAACACAACATCCATGCCTCACCGGGATTCGAACCCGGACCCCGTTCGGACGAATGATCAGAGGCCATTCCCTAGTAATTTCCATTCAAAACTTTGGTTTAAGAAGAATGAAAGACCATTCGAAAGCTCCCATGTGACATGTACTTTTTTTTACGTCACTCAAGCTTGATTTTCTGTTCTTCTTTACAGCCAGTAACTTTGAAACCACAAGTAAAATATATTTTAAAAAATATACTTTAATTGAAAAAAAAAATCTGGAAAAAAAAAAGAAACTATGGGTGCTATAATGTATTTTATTCTCAAAAGTCTGGCGTATCTGACATTTCTGCCTTTTGCATATTCTGGCATGTTGGTGATTTCTTTGTCTCACACTACAGAAATCAAGTCGTGGCCAGCGTAGTAGAGATTGGCCATGACTAGGAGGAGAATGCCTCGGTTAACAAGAGCATTGTGTCATCCATGATCATTTACTGAGACTGCAAGAAAGAAAGAAAGGAAATCACAACAGTCAATGTTACACACTTTCTTCAAAACATTATGATCTTCAACCCAGGATGTCATCAAAGAACTAAGATTGCTGCATCGGGCCACTGTCAAAAAATGAAAATGCAAGACAAGCATAACTTTTAATAATTAAATTAATTTTGCTTAATCTATAAAAATAGTGTTTACATTCATAACTAATATTTAAGAGCTTTAAATATAATATACTACTTATATGTCGAATTTTGGGTGCCTGGAACATAAATCATGTACTTCCCATTGACTTACATTATATAGTATGGGCTTGTTTTATCTTGTGTCCCAATATGTGCAGGGCTACTATTTTTGATGACAGGTGATTATGGCTACTATTTCTTACAAAAAAACGGCCAAAAGCAACTATTTTCAGAAAAACCTTGAACTGTTTTAATTGTAAGGCTACTGTTTTTTAAAAAACGTAATTTGTGTTGCGTATATCGATGTGCTTGTAATAACCTCTGTTTTAATATTGATACACCTGAATATCAACTTTGATATCGATATGTATATGTCGAATCCATGGTTCATACGCATCCTGGAATTCTATTTTGTCCTGGAAATATCCTAAAATTCTGTTACATGTCCTGAAATTTTATCCATTCTTGCCTTTTTGTCAATGCACAATGTTTTGTAGTTGAGGATTTTTCAACTGACATAACTTATGTCTGGCAAATTTCCCTCCCCACACCCTGCAAAATGTTTGTGTGTGTGTGGTGGTGTGTGTGTGTGGGGGGGGGGTGCTATTGGCTTTCTTGTTTAGGAGGACTGAAGCTGCGTTATTAGCATCTTTTGCGTCATGCTTATGTTATCACTTTGTCTGTCCCGCCGGGGAGACCATATCTCCACAGTATTAGTTCGATTTGTAAAATTCTGTTTGTATTGGGAAGCTTAAAATGTGAGAATAATGATCCATTCGTTCTGTTGTTGTTTTTTCGATGCAAAACTTCGCCGCTACAGGGCGCAAATGGAGATCGTATGGAATTTAAAATGCATTTCATTTCATATATTTGCTTCTCAATGTCCGATTGAAAAAATCTTTTTCCTTTTGATGACATTTATATCGAAGACTATTTTAGTTACAGTCCGTTTTTCAAATAGTCAAACCTCGATTTAATGAACTTCAAGGGACCAACAGTCTTGTACGTAAAATCGCAGAATTCGCTAAGTCGAGAAAGCCTATCGGATGCAGTATTCATAACAGAATACGTAAGCAGCTAAGTTCTCTTTCTTCCAGTGAGATATAAATTATTTATAGTAATTTTAATTACGAAATTTATTATCAAAAATGTTATGAAACGTACACATTTACTTTAAATATTAAATACACAATTCGTAGATATTAGATTTCAATATGTAGCATCAAAATTTAAGTACACTTTAAAATTGCGAGAAAAATACGATAGTCGATTTTTTTCCGAGCATTTTATTTAGCTTCTTAAACAACGATTTCAGCATTATAAGTTGCATAACGAGATGTGTTGCTAATTTGACCTGTAGATTTAACACTGAGAAAAGAAGATGCGCAATTTGGGGAAGAATTTCAGAGGTTCAGGAATGGGTACATACAGTGTGTTCACAGGTATTGTTCTGTCTGTAGCTGAAAACAAGAATCTTCCAGGGTGCCCTAGATTTCCTTCCCTACACCACCTTTTTTCCCCTGCTTCCTATGCAAGAAAACGTTGCACTGCTTTGGAACTTGTTGTTCATTTGCTTCCCCATATAAGAAGCTTACGCTTGATAGTTGCAGAAAATGTGAACCGATTTATGATTCCGTCAAACTGTGTGTTACAGATAGTGTTCTTTGAAACGCTGGTTAACTGCATGCGTAAAATTTTCCTGCTACGTGAGGCTCTGTTTCTAGCTAACTTTAACGTGAAAATGCTGGTTAACATGCCCAGGTAGACAGCCTTGCAATTTAGCCTAGGCCCAACACTGAGTCTCCGCCTTCTATTCCTGAAAGTTGGTGGCTCAGTGTTGGGCCTACGTTAGATTGCAAGGCTCTGCTACCTGAGTAGTTTGGTGGTTCAAAAAATAAAAATAAAAAAATATTCGCTAAATTGAGGAAATGTGTTTGTTAAATCGGGAAACCCAAGCATTAATTTCAATGTGATTCCATCCGTACCATAACACATGTACGTAAAATCGTAGAATTCGTTAAATCGCAGTCCCTTAAATAGGAGTTTGACTGTAATGCATAAATTTTTCGCTAGGGGCGCCAAAGTAAATCGCGATTTTCCCAATATCTCTGCTTCTAAAAGTCCGATTTGAAAAATTCTTCCTGCGCCGGATACAGCTCTCGAGGTTGAAATGTTTTGCATACAAATTCTCATTTCTGGTAAAGATGGTTTGGCCACCAGGGGCCGTAAATGTTTATTTTGGCTTCTGATGTATTTGCAACAAAATCTGAGCTCGAAACTCAATTGAAAAAATTCTTCCGTGAACCGATGCCTCTCAACTCGGAAAACTTTTTAAGAATACTTCTTGCTTAAAATAGTGCACAAATTTTCCACCAGGGGGCGTACACGTATATTTTACTTTTGTCCATGTCTCCGTTTCTAGGAGTCCGATTTGAAAAATTCTTTCTCTGTTAGAGAACATTTTCGGTGCAAAATGTTGCTTATAAAATTTCAATTATTTCTTAACACACAAATGTGCCACTAGAAGGCGTAAGCTCACATTTCCGTTTACAGCAATATCTGCGGACTAAAAACCCGAATGAAAAATATTCTCTTTCGATCAGATACCTAACTATAAAAACTCCTTATTTGTATTTTTTTTCACAAAATAATGCACAATTTCGCCGCTAGGGGCCCAAATATTTAATCTATTTTTCTTAATTTCTGTATTTCTAAATGTCTGATTTAAAAAAATTATTTTAACACCAGATACCATTTACCTTATGGAACACTTTAGGTTTGTGTTTGAGGAGGTTTGTGGTTCACAATTCTGCCAGTAGGTGGTGTTTGTGTACTTCTGTTTGCAGGCTATCTCTGCTTGTAAAAAAACCCTATTGAGAAATTTATTTTTTTACTGTATGCCATTCGCTGTAATAAAGATGGAGAGTGAATAAGATTTTTGCTACAATAAGAAAATCCTCTTCAAATAATGTACAACTTTCCCCCTAGGGATTGTAAAGGTCAAAGCGTTTTTCTTGCTATCTCTGCTTCTGGGAGACGTATTTGAAAAGTTCTGCTTCTTTAACATAGCTTTTGCTATGAAGAATGCTTTTCTCCTGTTTTCAACTTTTCCATTATACAAAATTCTTCCACTGAAACGCGTAGTTACATCATGTTTTCTTCTATATCTCTCCTTTTAACTGATCGATTTAAAAATCTTTGTCTCTAATACCTTCCTTCTGCTATTGGAAACGTTTTTTGTGCCATTTGTTAGTTTTCGTAGCATATTTTTTAGCCACTGGTGGAAGTAAATAGCTGATTTTGTGTGTGTGGGGGGGGGGGGGAGGTATTTTACCTTTACTGAAATTTTGTAATAAATATTTTATATAAAAATTTGCCATAAAGTCAGATTGCTTTCTAATGACAGAAATTTAAATTTAGTTGTTTCTCAGTATTTTCTGAGCTAAGTAATCACTTTGCATCTTCTATAATTAGTTTTCTAATCATGCCCAGTTAAATTGCCGTGATCGCTAATGAATGCAGTTATACACAGCCCTTGGATTCTTGGATTTAAGGTTTCATTTCACGTTCGAAATTCTTGTGTATACTTTGTTGCTGGAGAGTAAAAATTTAAAGCATAGCTACAGTATCGATATTATGTTGAAAATTCCTTGCCGCCCCGGTGGCGCAGTGGTCTAAGCGATGGCCTCTGATCATTCGTCCGAACGGGGTCTGGGTTCGAATCCCGGTGAGGCATGGATGTTGTGTTTGTCTTACGGCACTGGTTCTCTCCCTTCCCTGGAACCAGTGACCTTAAATTAGGGACGGGCGACTGCTTATAGCCCATTGAGTTGCTCACGGTGGTCGTTAAACCTCCAACCAAAAAAAAAAAAAAAAAAAAAAAAAAAATTCCTTCCCTAATTAAAATGTAACACAAGTACTTGCTCTCATGATTATGTGTTTAAGAAATAACAATCCCTTTGGTCCTTTGAAAAAGTTCTAGATATTTCACCTTTCCTCCCTTAAATTTCCAATGTGAGCATTATTTCAAACTAATTAAATATAAATAGTGACTAAAGAATCAGACAAATCCGTTTAATAGGCGTAATGCAGATATAAAGGTAACTAAACGCAAGCTTTCACCAAACACGGTTGGCTTCCTCAGACAAATGTTATAAAATATAAACAAAGAATTTCATTTAAATGCACAGAGTAATGTGTAAAACAATGATACAGGTCGTATGTGATAGGCGCGCGATGTTAAAGCATAGAGCAGATGCGCGTGAGTGAGAATTAAGTAGGGCACGCCAAGCATGGGAAGCTCAATTGATGTTTCAGAGTTGCATACGTCATGCCTTGACAATATTTCTATGGCTTCTAGAAGAAGGGTCGCTCGGGCCGTTGTGTAAGGAGCTATTTTCTTCATATTCGACCATAAAGGAACAGCTGATCGGGTGGCAACTTCACGGGCCCGAGCGGTAGTGAGTAGGTCTCTCTTGGCATCCCACTTATGTTCTTGAAGCCTTATACTCAGTGATCTTTTTGTCATACCAACATAGTTCTTGGTTGTTCCGTCTGGGTGGAGCAAAGGGATGGCATATACCCCCGCCTCATTCAGGTTAACGCCGCTTCCTTTGTAGCCCGTGAGACAGGCTGCGATGGTTCTAGGAGCTCGGATTCCTATACCCAGACCAAATCTCTTTAGGCTGTTCTTCAAAAAATAGGTAACGCCTGGAATATATTGGTAACTTCCAATGTAGAGTAACTTCTGCGTTGGCTGCTGGTTCTAAGGGCCGAGGATTCTGGACTGCGTGCGTGCTATAATGCGGTCAACCATATGGGTCGGGTATCCCGCAGAGTTTGCCCAAATCCCTCAGTTCTTTTAGTTCGGCCAGGTTAGAGGCATCGTCCGAGGAATGCAGAAATGCTCTTTTCCATCTGTGCCTGAAGAGGGCATTTTTTCCCTGCTGCGGACATGTCGAGGCAGGAATTATCACATTGGGAACGTGGGTCTTCTTATAATACACTTCGGTGTGAAGATCGCCTGCAGGGGATTTCTTGACTAATACGTCAAGGAAGGGTAAGTAACCCTCCTTTTCCAGTTCCATAGTGAAATGCATATTAGGGTGTTGTTGATTAATGGAATCTAAAATTTCGTTCAGCTGCTCCCTCGGTTGGTTCCACACGAAAAAAATATCGTCCGCGTAACGTAACTATATATGTGGAACTGGTTCCGTCGATGTCATGATCCGAGCTTCGAGAGGTCGTAATACCGCTTCCGCTAGGACAGCAGAGAGTGCCAAACACACGGAAACTCCTTTTTCTTGCTTGTAGATTTTGTCGTGAAATTGGAAATAATTCGAGCCTGTGACAAAGTCCAGGACATTAGATATTTCCAAAAACAGTACTTAGTGTGAATGGGGCAGAATTGGTGAGTGACTGCTTTAAAATGTTCGTAGATTCCGCGTCAGGGATCGAAGGGTACATGGCACCCACAACAAAGCTTCCAAGTAAGTCAGTGGGTGCAATGTTTAATTCCCGTAATCGCTCCACAAAATCCTGCGATGATAGTACTCTGCTGGACAAATGCTAAGGACGGATCATAAACGGCTATATAGCGCATAAAAAAGTAAGTGTGGTTGGATGCCAAGTGAAATAAACTAATGTCAGAATGCCAGGACATTACAAGAAAGACAATTTATTGTGCTCTGAAATCCAGAAGGCTTTGGAACGTGTTCAAGGGACAAACAGGCCATTTTGTGCAGAATACGTAAACGTGAAAAAATGCAATTACCGTCCGCAGGCGTTCCGGCGTAAGATGTCAATACGGGATATGGCCACCATGGAGGGCGATGCAAGATTCCACACGTCGTGTCATGCTTTGCACAACAATATCAAGCAGCTGTTGGGGTAATTTATCCCATTCCTCTGTCAGTGCACGGATGAGGGTGTCGTTGTTTATTGGAGGGCATTGGTGACCAGCAAGACTCCTCCCCAAAGCATCTCACACATTTTCAATGGGATTAAGATCTGGAGAACGTGCTGGCCATACGAGGCGTTGTATATCCTCGCTCTCAAGACACTCCTGGAAAGCGACTGTTCGATGACATGTTGCGTTGTCGTCCATGAAAATGAATCTATCACCGACAGCACAACGGAACATGCGAACATGAGGTAGCAGAACATCATTAATGTATCGTTGGCCAGTCATAGTCCCAGTTGGAAGCACATAGAGGGACGTACGGCCATTGATCATGATGCCAGCCCATACCATATGACACTACATGTCGGATATCGGTCCCTTTCCTGTATGTTTGCTGGACAATATGCAGTACCACTATCACGCCAGATCAGTTGTCGTCGACAATCAGACGATAGACTGTATCTACTCTCATCTGAGAAGAGGACAGCAGACCAGTCGTTATCAGTCCAATTGCGATGTTGATGGCACCATTGCAAACGGGCGGTACGGTGACGTCTGGACAATGGGATGCAGAAAAAAGGACGGCGGGCGTATAGTCCTCCTTCATGCAAACGTCTGGAGACAGTTTTTCGGGAGATCCGCTTGCCAGTAGCAGCCATAAACTGATTTGCTACCTCACTAGCTTTGTTGCGCCGGTGTCTTTTTGTTGATAGCACTATGTACCGATCTTCTGCAGGTGTCGTACTGCGAACACGACCTCCCCCGTGACGTTTGCTACACTCTCCATTTGATTGAAATGATTTCCAAAGCCTTGAAACAACACTGTGGCTGAGGTCGAACTGCCTGGCAACATCTGTTATTTTTCGCCCTTCTTCAATCTTGCCAATAATACGGCCACGCGTAAAATTATCTAGGTCATGTCGGGAAGACATACTGAAAATTGCAAGTTCGTCAATTGATTCTTTCCCTTTCAACTTTGCGTTTGAACAACAACGGTCAATACGCGTCAAATCCTTTATATCTCTTACCAGCGCTATGACGTCACGAACAAGTTCGGCAATCTAAAATTTGCATACGCACAACACGTCTTATATCCCGCACTTATGCTAATTTCCACATTTTCCTGCCTTCCATTTTATGGTTGCTATCGTTGCTATTGTCATCCGTCCTTAGCAATTGTCCGGCAGTGTAGTACCGTATCGGAAGGGGTAAGAAAGGAGTTAAGAATTTGGCGAGCACTTTCTCAAGGCGGTATGACGGTGCCGATTTCTTGGAGGCAATTGGTCTGACAGGGTTTCCCAGTTTATGATGTTTATTATACCAGCAGCCAACGCAGAAGTTACTCTACATTGGAAGTTGTCAATATATTCCAGGCTGTACCTATTTTTTGAAGAACAGTCTAAAGAGATTTGGTCTGGGTATATACCATTCCTTTGCTCTACCCAGACGGAACAACCAAGGACTATGTTGGTATGACAAAAAGATCACTGAGTATAAGGATCCAAGAGAGGCCTCACCATCGTTCTGGCCCGTGAAGTTGACACCCGATCAGCTTTTCCTTTATGGTCGAATATGAAGAAAGTAGCTCCGTACACAACGGCCTGAGCGATCCTTTTTCGAGAAGCCATAGAAATATTGTCAAGGCATGACGTATGCAATTCTGAAACATCAATTGAGCTTCCACATGCCTGGCGTGTCCTACTTGATTCTCACCCACGCGCATCTGCTCTATGACTTTAACATCGCGTGCCTATCACATACCACCTGTATGATTGTTTTACACATTACTCTGTGCATTTAAATGGAATTCTTTGTTTATATTTTATAACATTTGCCTGAGGAAGCCAACCGTGTTTGGTGAAAGTTTGCGCTTAGTTACCTTTATACCTGCATTACGCCTATTAAACGGATTTGTCTCATTCTTTAGTCATTTAATCAAGGTGTATCTCTACCCGATCTCTTTAATTGGAGTTTATTTATTTACTGCTATATCCGGGCAATAATGGGCAGTCTCAATGAATTCCAACGGCTAAGAATCAAGTTGGAAGAGGAACGCTGCCATTTAAATTTCTTAACAACTTGCAAGCGCCTCGATGTCATCCCAAAATTTCTCCACCTCAAGTCAACTTTGAATGATCCGTGGTTCCTGAGAAAAAAGCGAACATTCCAGTGTCAAGCACTCTCACACCTAGTGCAATCAAAACGGAGGGTTGTCACGTCGCTTGAGACTAGACTGTACAACATGCACTTGCTCCTCCCGAAGTCCACCACACCTCTTGAGTTGGACATCTGCTTGCGGCGGGTGGACATGTTCGTGCAACGTCAAAACAGAACCATCTCGTCCACCCACATCAATAGAAAGCTCAAGGAGCTTCAAGCACGAAGAGCTTATCCCTCTCAGCAATTCAAGGTTCCAATAGTCAATGTCTCGAGCAAGGAATTATCTACCGAAGAGATGAGCATACTTGAAAAAGGCCCAAAATTCTGTCCCGCTTCGCCGCCACGATTTCACGACATCATCCCGACAGTCGAAAGCCTCTTCTGCAAAGTTCCACTTGAGCACAAAGAACCACTGAGATATAAATTGGTAGCCAAGTTGGCACTAGCTCAACGCCGTTATCTGTCCACTAATAGGAAATCGGAAACCGGAGTGAAATTAATTTCACTTAAGCAGGACCCGGACATAGTCTTTACCTTCACTTACAAGACAAGTCAGATTACAATGATGAACCGGATGGATTACGAAGCCAAGATCTTCGAATTTATCACCCAATCGCAGTCCACGCTAGTTCTCAAGAACCCTCTCAACCAGTGGGTGGCAAAAATAAAGATGGTTTCCAGTGGCGGCTCGTGGTTGGAAAAATAGGTGAAGAGGTACAAGAGCAGTATGAAAAGATATCTACTGTCTACAATGAAAATCCCTTAATGAGGATTTACCTATTTTTTGTATATTAAATCAATTTTTCTTCCTTTTAAAGCTGCAAATTTTTCGATTATGTCGTCATAAGATGGTTGTTTCTTCGTAAACATCAATAAAATGTCTTCCTGAATAGAAATATTTGCCAAAGAAGCCAGTCTATCTTGGGAACTAGTGTTTCTTGAGCAAGTTTGTATTCTTTTAAGAAAACTTCTTTCCACTGGCACACTTGTAGATGGAATTGTTAAAATGAGGAAAACCAATTTATAATCTTCTGTAAAAATGTCTTTGTCTCCGTGAAACACTCGAAGGAGTTCTTGAGTCAATATATTCCTTAAGTTTTTATCAGCATATGCAAGACTCAGTTCATTTTTAAGGCGCTGGTGTTTAGTAAATATGTTTCCGTAAAAATGTATATTTTCAAGAGCGCGAGAGGGAAAGCATGCATTAAATTATTCGAATTTGGTTGTGTCAGCAAGTCAGACAAATTGAAGTTTCTTACAGTCTTGAAATCTTATATCCATTTCCATAAGAATGTGGTCCAAAATTTCAAACTACAATTGTTTATAATTTTGAAAAATTGTTTCCTGTGTAAGAGCAGCATATTTCCGTGCTTATTTCTGTGATTTTGCTAGCTTTTCCAAACTGTGTTTCAAATACCTTATCGTTCCTTTTATGTCTCAAATTTCACGAGTTTTTTTTTTTTTTTTTTAATTTGAGTTACACGATAGTTTATGTTTAGTTATTTTTTTCTTCAAAAGTTCGAATAATAGATCGGTGGAGCCAAAAATGTAAATTTAAAAGTGTACATATCATTCAAAAACCCCTTGGCAAGATGAATTGATTTTTTGTCTGATTGTTCGCTATTCGTCAGGAATCCGAACACTTCCTTCAATTTATCCCAATCTTCAAGAACTACACTTGCTAATTTCGAAGTGGAGGGCCATCGAGTTTCTGTTATGGTTGGTCTGCGTCTTGCGGTTTTTGATATAAGTGTATAAGACCGCTTCGCAGAATGGTGAACAAACGAAGCAATTCCACTGAGGCTTGCAAAAAGTATTCGACACGTACGAAATTTTAGAAAAACTCTGGTGTAATACAAGATTCAAACGATGAACTAAGCAATGAACAAAAACAGCGTGAGAAGCTTTATCCTTGAATTTTTTTCTGTAGCCCAGACATTATACTTGAGACATTATAGTGTCCAGACATTATACTTGCCCCATCGTAACATTGTCCTATTTATTTGTGTTGGTAATCAGACTGTTCCAAGATTTTGTCTAGCATTTTGTATAAAGCTCCTGATGTTCTATTTTCACTCACATCATGGAAACCCAAAAATCCCCAACCAATACGTATACCTTCCGAATCAACAATAAAAAATTATTTAATTTTTGACGTGATCGTTTATATATTCGGAAATACATTCAATTAATTCATTTTGAATAGTTTTTTTTATCCTTTCGTATTGATTTTCAATTTCTAAAGAACTTCTTCATATCAACAATGAAAGTAATTCAATGAAATTTCCCCGATTTATGGAGCCCATGCTTTCGTCATGTCCATGGAATGCTAGTTCTTGTTTGCTCAGATACAGTATAGACTAATACTGCATCAATCACTGTCTGTAGGAATAGTCTATTTAAAGGAACGTTTTCGTTAAAATGCGTTTTCAAAAGCCTAGCATTCTTCCTCAGGGCATCGGCAATGGTGTTTTGAATTTTTTTCAAAATTCCTTAACGTTAATCCGCATTTCAGGTGTTTGCAAGAATTACGATGTTTATGAAGTGACCGTGTTACGCATAATAAATATGAGAATCAGTCTTTTTCCCACGCCGAATGTTTATTACAAAAAAAAAAAAATAAGCCGGGCCAAAACAAATTAACACAGAAGTGCAGCAAATCCATTTATATTGAGTAAACCAACAATTTTTAAAATTAATATTGTTAGATTTATCGCTCTTCTTGATTTCTTTCTTGGCAACAATTGTCAGTGAAACCGTCGGTCGTCCTTGAAGCAAAATGTGTCTTTTATTTTCATCTTTCCACCGATTAAATGGAGTTTGCAATAAATTACAAACAATGTCGTCCACAGGATGCATACTAAAAACTATCACTGTCAGTTAAATTGTACACAAACCTAAAATATCAGCTAAAGCTTTCAACAAATAATCACAAAGCCCGAAAGAACAAATTCCTTTCGGAAACTAATGTACAACAGCACCACAAAGAAAAAGCCCTAGTAGATTGCAAGGTATCCTGGTAATCCGCCCGCTCCACCATGATCTCTCACGACTTTGCGCACAAAAACTGAGAGATGCAGAGAGGTAAGGAGCCTGAAGCTGAAACACTTCACTTGAGCGAGCACATTGAGGAGGGTGACGTCACGGTTACCATGACAACTCGGCCGAAAACTGCAGACTTCCAAGCATTCTCATTTCGGCTCTTCACTTCCGCTATTTTACGTACAAGGATTTGTTTTCCGTATTGAGCGCACCATGTGAATTAATATCTATTCAAAATTTTGAGTATTTGGAACTGAATAAAGGCCAAAAAGAATATATTTAAAAAAAAAATACTGAATAAAACTCTATTTTGAGTAAAATAGGTGAAGAGGCACTTCACCTGAAGAGCCGCCACTGATGGTTTCAAACAACGCTGAGCTTCCTGACTCCATCAGAAAGGCAGCAAAGTTGCCTCCTGGTCCGCAAATACCTCACATCTTTGCACGCCTTAAGCATCATAAACCGGAAAACCTTGTGAGACAAATTGTTTCCAGGAAATTGGCACGTTCATACCGCCTTGAGAAAGTGCTCGCCCAAATTCTTAACTCCTTTTTTACCCCCTTCCGATACGGTACTACTATTATCGCAGGATCTTGTGGAGCGACTACGGGGATTAAACACTGCACCCAGACTTACTTGGAAGCTTTGATGTGAATGCCATGTACCCTTCGATTTCTTTCTCGGAAGCTACGAACATTTTAAAGAAGGCACTCACCAACTCTGCCCCTTTCACACTAAGTACTGTTTTGGAAATATCTAATGCCCTAGACTTTATCACAGGCTCGAATTATTTCCAGTTTCGCGACAAAATCTACAAGCAAGAAAAAGGAGTTTCCGTGTATTCGGCACTCTCCGCTGTCCTAGCGGAAGCGGTAGTACGACCTCTCGAAGCTCGGATCATGACATCAACGGAACCAGTTCCACGTATATGATTACGTTACTCGGACGATATTTTTTTCGTGTGGAACCAACCGAGGGAACAGCTCAACGAATTTTTAGATTCTATTAATCAACAACACCTTAATATGCATTTCACTATGGAACTGGAAAAGGAGGGTTACTTACCCTTCCTCGACGTATTAGTCAAGAAATCCCCTGCTGGCGATCTTCATACCGAAGTGTATTATGAGAAGATCCACGTTCCCAATGTGTAATTCCTACCTTGACATGTCCGCAGCAGAGAAAAATGGCCCTCTTCAGGCACAGAGCGAAAAGAGCCTTTACGCATCCCTCAGACGATGCCTCTACCCTGGCCGAACTAAAAGAACTGAGGGATTTGGCAAACTCTGCGGGATACCCGACCCATATGGTTGACCGCATTATAGCACGCACACAGTCCAGAATCCTCGGCCCTCTGAACCAGCAGCCAACGCAGAAGTTACTCTACATTGGAAGTTGCCAATATATTCCAGGCTTCACCTATTTTTTGAAGAACAGCCTAAAGAGATTTGGTCTGGGTATAGGAATCCGAGCTCTTAGAACCACCGCAGCTTGTCTCACGGGCTACAAAAGAAGCGGCGTTAACCTGAATGAGGCGGGGGTATATACCAGTCCCTTGCTCTACCCAGACGTAACAACCAAGGACTATGTTGGTATGACAAAAAGATCACTGAGTATAAGGATCCAAGAACATAAGCGGGATGCCAAGAGAGGCCTACGCTCCATCGCTCTGGCCCGTGAAGTTGCCACTCGATCAGCTTTTCCTTTATGGTCGGATATGAAGAAAGTAGCTCCGTACACAACGGCCTGAGCGATCCTTCTTCGAGAAGCCATAGAAATATTGTCAAGGCATGATTTATGCAACTCTGAATCAATTGAGCTTCCACATGCCTGGCGTGTCCTACTTAATTCTCACCCACGCGCATCTGCTCTATGACTTTAACATCGCGTGCTTATCACATACCACCTGTATCATTGTTTTGCACATTACTCTGTGCATTTAAATGGAATTCTTTGTTTATATTTTATAACATTTTCCTGAGGAAGACAACCGTGTTTGGTGAAAGCTTGTGTTTAGTTACCTTTATATCTGCATTACGCCTATTAAACAGATTTGTCTGATTCTTTAGTCAAGGTATATCTCTACCCGATCTCTTTAATTGGAGTTTATTAAAATATAAATTGTACTTTATGTATTGAGTGTGTGGTATATGAAAGAATTTCAAGAGAAATGCCACATATCTATGAAGTTTTGAGTTTTATGATTTTTTTTAATTCTGTAATTTGCTTCAATAATTCAACTACAGCCGAAGTAGAAAAATAAAATTTTCTCAAAATCAGTGTAGTATACTGTACATAAAAGTTTAGTAGATATTAAACCTGGTCACATCTTCTTTCAGTGACAGGTTTGGTGTTTCGGTATTTATCTGTGATTCTAAGTTTCTGATTAGCTGCAGCAGACATCATTTTTAACATTCTGCATTAAGTTTGCCCAAGCGTGTAGGAAGTTGTTGTAGGTTACTAATTGAACAGACGTATGGTTTCACTATATTTTAAGTAAGAGCATTTGGTTCGTATGTCCTGGAATGTGGTTAAAAACAGCATATGAACCATGCGAATCGTTATGTCTTGTTCAGTTTATTGCTTTCTGCTTTATTGCAAATATCATGGAGGAAAGTAAATGGCAAGTATAGACTAGACACACGTGATCAAAGGAACGACCTACTCAAATAAAGATATTCCGCCCAAAAGTCCCATTTTTCTGTTTCGAATACAGCAGAGATTGCCGTACGGCAGTGCCAGGAGCGAGCACGTATGTTGCCTTCGCCATATTAAAGACTTTTTTTTTTTGATTGGAGGTTTAACGACCACCGTGAGCAACTCAATGGGCTATAAGCAGTCGCCCGTCCCTAATTTAGGGCCACTGGTTCCAGGGAAGGGAGAGAACCAGTGCCGTAAGACAAACACAACATCCATGCCTCACCGGGATTCGAACCCGGACCCCGTTCGGACGAATGATCAGAGGCCATCGCTTAGACCACTGCGCCACCGGGGCGGCTATTAAAGACTTGTTTTCTGTGCTTACTGAAGTTAATTTGCAGTTAAATGTATCAATTTCAAGTCGATAATTTTGTACCTAGAATTTCATGAATGATATGTTCATTGAAATAAATTTATGCGATTGTTTTTACAGCTTTATTTTCCGAACGACACGGATTATGCAGTTTTTCACCAACAGACATTTAAACTCACTTTACATTATCTACAAACTGTTTAATATAAATTAGGAATTGTTCATAACGAAAAAATTAAGTGGTAATCGAAAAAACACCTGGTGAGACATTTCTGCGTATCTGTTAAAAATAACGAGACAGTACTACTTTTTGTCATTTGAGCAGGTCATTCCTCTAATCACGTGGGTCTAGGTATAGATGTACTTGCATGTATAAGAATTTATTCCAAACAGCAAAATTAGGATTGATCATTTTTGGAGAGACATATTGTATCAAAAGACATTTGGAGACTGGAAATATCCATCTTTGGCAAAAGTTGTGAAAGCATCCATGCTTTATCACATGACAACTTTGATGTAGAGAGAGGCTCTTCTGTATCATGAAGAGTTCTTTCAGATGAGAAGGCATCTCTGAGAAGATGTTAAATGAGAGACTAACACTTCGAGATGCATTAAAAATGTATAACAACCAAGTTGCAAAGGTGCTAATAACCAAAGAACTAATAAAATTGGCACTTAATGCACACAGGTCATATAGCAACCATTTAGAAGAGGAGCAGAGATTAAAGGAACAGCAACTGAAAGCAGAGAAAGAAAGTGCTGAGAGATTGAAACAAGAATTGCTAAATAAAGGATTTGAAGAGCAGAAAGCAAACTATAGAAAACATGGAAAACAAGACAAAAATTCTTGCTCAAGAAAAAAGAGAAGTACAAGAATCATCAGACTCTGTGCTTTAAAAAGCCAATGAGAAATGAGAGACTAAAGCAAGCATTAAAAAAAAAACAAAAAAAAAAAAACATACCTACAATACGAGTTGCACATGGCACAAAAGGAAAGACATGAACTTGAAGCATTAAAAATGAATAGGGTAGTTCATAAAAGAAAATTCTCCCTAATTGATGCATTTATGCAGGAAACCTCAAAAAGGAATAAATCTAAGGTTAATGAGGAAGCTTTTTGTTAAGCCTACCCTTACATACAACAGTTAGAAATAGGAAGCTAGGAGATTTGGGCTAGAGTGCCCAATAGGAAAGTGACACAGAAGCAAAGTAGAAAGGGGGAGGAAGACACCCTTATTTCTTACGGGGGGGCAGTACCCGGGGTCTGACGGTTTAATGTGCCCATCCGACGCACGGTGGGCATTTAGTGGATCGAGCGTTCGAACCTGCGGTCCTTTTTTTTTTTTTTTTTTTTGATTGGAGGTTTAACGACCACCGTGAGCAACTCAATGGGCTATAAGCAGTCGCCCGTCCCTAATTTAGGGTCACTGGTTCCAGGGAAGAGAGAGAGCCAGTGCCGTAAGACAAACACAACATCCATGCCTGACCGGGATTCGAACCCGGACCCCTTACGGACGAATGATCAGAGGCCAACGCCTTAGACCACTGCGCCACCGGGGCGGCCCTGCGGTCCTTTCTGTGGCAGTCACGAACGTTGCTCACTAGGTCACCCGCGGCCCTACATGCACTGATAGCAGTGGTATAAATTCACACTCAATTTTTGAAATAATTTACTACGTATAACTCCTACAAATTGCTACCATGGTACACTGCCGGACAATTGCTAAGGACGGATGACAATAGCAACCATAAAATGGAATGCAGAAAAATGTGGAAATTAGCATAAGTGCGGGATGCAGTAAGACGTGTTGTGCGTATGCAAATTTTGGATTGCCCAACTTGTTCGTGACGTCATAGCGCTGATAAGAGATATAAAGGATTTGACGCGTATTGACCGTTGTTGTTCAAACGCAAAGTTGAAAAGGAAAGAATCAATTGACGAACTTGCAACTCTCAGTATGTCCTCCCGACATCACCTAGAAGGTTTAAAGCGTGGCCGTATAATTGGCAAGATTGAAGAAGGGCGAAAAATAACAGATGTTGCCAGGGAGTTCGACGTCAGCCACAGTGTTGTTTCAAGGCTTTGGAAATCATTTCAAACAAATGGAGAGTGTAGCAAATGTCACGGGGGAGGTCGTGTTCGCAGTACGACATTTGCAGAAGATCGGTACATAGTGCTATCAACAAAAAGACACCGGCGCAGCACAGCTAGTGAGGTAGCAAATCAGTTTAAGGCTGCTACTGGCAAGCGGATCTCCCGAAAAACTGTCACCAGACGTTTGCATTAAGGAAGACTATATGCCTGCCGTCCTGTTGTGTGCATCCCATTGTCTAGACGTCACCGTACCGCCTGTTTGCAAGGGTGCCATCAACATCGCAATTGGACTGATAACGACTGGTCTGCTGTCCTCTTCTCAGATGAGAGTAGATACAGTCTATCGTCTGATTGTCGACGACAACTGATCTGGCGTGATAGTGGTACTGCATATTGTCCAGCAAACATACAGGAAAAGGACCGATATCCGACATGTAGGGTCATGGTATGGGCTGGCATCATGATCAATGGCCGTACGTCCCTCTATGTGCTTAAAACTAGGACTATGACTGGCCAACGATACATTAATGATGTTCTGCTACCTCATGTTCGCATGTTCCGTGGTGCTGTCGGTGATAGATTCATTTTCATGGACGACAACGCAACATGTCATCGAACAGTCGCTGTCCAGGAGTGTCTTGAGAGCGAGGATATTCAACGCCTCGTATGGCCAGCACGTTCTCCAGATCTGAATCCCATTGAAAATGTGTGGGATGCTTTGGGGAGGAGTCTTGCTGGTCGCCAATGCCCTCCAATAAACAATGACACCCTCATCCGTGCATTGACAGAGGAATGGGGTAAATGACCCCAACACCTGCTTGATAATGTTGTGCAAAGCATGACACGACGTGTGGAATCTTGCATCGCCCGCCATGGAGGCCATATCCCGTATTGACATCTTACGCCGGAACGCCTGCGCACAGTAATTGCATTTTTTTCACGTTTGCATATTCTGCACAAAATGGCCTGTTTGTCCCTTGAACACGTTCCAAAGCCTTCTGGATTTCAGAGCACAATAAATTGTGTTTCTTGTAATGTCCTGGCATTCTGACATTATTTTATTTCACTTGGCATCCAACCACACTTACTTTTTTATGCGCTACATAGCCGTTTATGATCCGTCCTTAGCAATTGTCCAGCAGTGTATAAGAATAATGTAACCTTTAAAGAGAACTCCCCTCCCCCCCAAAAAATTGCTAAATGATAAAAAACAGTTTGGTTAAACCTATTGGGGAGTTGCATCATATAAAAGTTTTTGATGTCCCATGACAGTAATTTTCAGAAGAGTTATGAAACAATCATTTAAAAAAAATTGAGCTTTGGTTTTATTATTGTCTTCAGTGGGTGTAAGGATAATCTTTGTTTTACTGTTGTTAGAGTTTTGAAAATCAATCATGGTTAATATCTAGGGATTTTAACTGTCTGCTGTTATAAAAGTAACCCAAATTAGAAGAAAGTAAAGTTTTTTGTTTTCTTATTTCTGTAGTTATGAGTTGGAATAATTTTACAGGATAAAGTAATTTCTTTATATTTGTCTCAAAAAAGCATTAAGGACACTGTGAAGAATGACTGTGACATTATCAAGGCAGGTGTATATCAGTGTAATGCTTCATACCAATTGTACCTGACCTACACATACTTGAGCTTGAATCGTAAAACAGTTGTCCATGCCCTAATGAAATGAAGACGTTTCAGACAGGTTTTTTATGTTAACCTTTCAAATAAGGGAATCAAAATAAAATGTACTCTTTTACAACATAATTCAAAATCATGTTAAGCACCATTATTATTATTATTACTTACGAGTTAAAGAGTTTCCATTATTGAAGAGGGAGATTACAGTTTACCCATTCCATTCCTGATGATAATAAACTGCAAGTTTTCATTTTCTTTTGTTCTGGGCTTCGTGTTTTTGTTCCATACTAAACACATTCACAGTGTTTGATATTTATTGTCATAGTTGTACAAAAGACAAGTTTGAAATATTTCCGAATGTTCATCTATTTGAATGAGATTTTTGATATAGTTCATATCAGATAACTACGATGATTATGTGTACAGAACAAAACAAATGATCATCATAACACTGACCACAACTATGGCCTTTGAAAGAAGAAATGCATAACAATTTTTTTGAGCACAGTGTATGAAGCCCACTTGGAAAATCTTATATATTTTTACCAACCACAAACACAGGAGAAAGCTCTCCATACTGGCTTGATACAGATGAGAACATCTGACCTCCAGAACAATGACAAAGAAGGAAGTGTTTTGTTATTCCAAAGTTTGTATCAGGTTAGTTTATGTAAATAATTTTTTGATATGGGGGGGGGGGGGGTGATTTACATAACCTTTATAGTTCTGAGTGTCTTGAGTAGCATTATATTAAAACTTAATCTGCTGTTTTTGTAGTGTATGGATGCGTGTGTATATATATATATATACCCCTCCCCCATTGTGAAAATGTGCTAATTTTGTCACTGTGGTTTGAAATAAATAAAAACAATTGAAAACATTTTTTTTTTGGTGTGGAACACTTACATTCTAAAACACTTTTTGGGCAACTGTTTTAGTCATTAACATAAGTTGTTAAGGCCACTATTTTTACCATTAGTGGCTACTAAAGCAACTATTTTCTTGGGTGTGGTAGGCTGGCAGCCCTGTTTGTGGAATGCTCTGATCCGGCAATGTTCCAGCCCTGTTCCATTTTATTTTATTTCTTTTTAGGGCAAAAATTAAATTAACTGATTTATAAACGTGTTTTTTTTTTTTAATTTTTCAGATTATGCCTCCCAAAAAAAGTTTGATTGAGAAAATTTCCACTGATGCAAAACGAAAAAGGATCACGAGGGGAAATGAAACACCTGCACAAATGCAGTCAAGACTCGCCGGACTCGGAACAAGGGCCACCACCTCCAGGGCTAATGAGATGCCTGAGCAAAGCCAAGAAAGGCTTGCTAGTGTTCGAACAAGAGCCTCTACCTCCAGTGGTAATGAGATGCCTGAGCAAATTTAAGGTAAAAAAATGTTCTGCAAGGGATTGAAACTTAATATTTAACAAAATATGTTCTACAAATAAAAATATCCAACAAGGAAACTGAAATCTAATATATTCTGCAAGGCATTGAAATCTAAGATTAAAAAGAAAATGTTCTGTAAGAGGGGGGGGGCTTTGTTCTGCGATGCATGTCCCAGTTTTAAGTACTTTCTGTTCCTGGGATGGTAACTAGCTATTTTTTGCAATAAAACAGCCAATTAGAATAAAATGTCTCAATGCCAGAAGCTATGGTTGGTTTTTCATACTCAGATGCAGAGTCAAAAATTTCTTCCGCACGAATGAAAACTGAAGTCATTGTCAATAGTTTTAGCTCATAATTCTGTGGAAACAACATTGGAATAAAATAATTAAAGGAAACAATTCATATGCATGTGTTTTTACTGATGGATTGATCCATGATGCTATTAAAGTGTTTCTGGCTGTAATACAATATTTAAAAAAAAAAACAGGTATAAGTACTACTTAGCAGAATTGAAATCAGTGTCTGATCAAAAATTGGAAACACTCAGCAATTCAGTGATACCCACATCGGAGCAGACAAATCTAATAAGATATATACAGCATTTACAGGGGATAATTACAATTAAAATGTTGGTGGAATTTGCTAGAGAGGTACAAGCAATTTTTTCAGTAGATTAGAGCATAATTACCATAACATATATGTAATAAAGATTCTTACATGTTATTTATAATTATATTAATTATGTGTTTTGATCATTTAAAGTTTACACTTTTTGATGTCATACAATCTGGCAACCCTACCATTAATGGATACAGTGTGCTTGATAAACACACTGTTAAAATTTTCGGGGGAAAAAAAAAGACACTACCTTCATTTTACTAGAAATGTATTACTAAAAGAAATACCATAACTAGCACTCAAAATCAAGGAATGAAAATTGGTTAACAATGCAATTTCGTTGTGCAGTCCTCTTTATCCTACCGATTCCCAGATTTTGTAAGGGAGAATCTGCACTGTGTTGATGGAATTTGTACATATTTGACATTCGTGTAATCACATAAAGAGCTAAATACCTTAACTATGAACATTTCACTCATGTGTAAGGATAAGTCTAACAGTTCTTATATTTTTATGTGATACAAAATAGTGTAGATAAATTTTTAAAATTTAATATATCAGAAGCGTTAAAAACATACATTGCTACTTTGACCTTCACAGTATTTTTTGAATTGATTTTTGTCCTGTTTAAATAGACCAGTACCAAGACATGAGAAATAGAATACATCAATTAATTTGCACTGCTATTTAAATAACTTCGGATATATTTCTTTGTAACTGAACTATATGCATATGAAAAACTGGTATCATAAAGCAAATTTATGGCTTTGATGTACAGAATAGGAATTGTCAGAGGATGGGATAAATTTTTACTTTACCTACATTTGGAAACAGTTCCTTCTCCCCACAAATTTTTTCAAGCCCTTCTTTGAATGTCAAGAACCTTATTCAGCTCCCTGATTTTTCAAGCCCTTCTTTGAACGTGAAGAATCTTATTCAGCTCCCCGATTTTTAAGCCCTGCTTTGAACACAAAGGATTTTGTTTTCTCTCTAAGACTTTTATATGTTCAATTATGGGAAAGCAAGTGCAGGTATTTCTAACATGGTTATCTTCTCTCATTGTTTTTATAATTTTATTAATAATTAAACACCTTTACATTGAGTCAAGTCCTAACTACTTTATTAGGTAGTTATTCAAATAAGTTTTACAAATATAGGTGCTAACAAATCCAATTATTTAAAATTTCTTCACACCATGAGTGATGTGAGTTATTATCCACTTGGACTTTTCATCCAGTTTTTGTCTTTGTTTATGCCTAGGAAATTTGTGGCACAGAACATACCAGCGATTGTCTATTTTTTTAAAGTAACAGCTTTCACACCTCAAAGTCAGCACATCCTTATCTTTGAATGTCCTCAACTGAATAACAGATGGAGAGTATAGTTGTGCAGGCAATGATGGCAGTCTTGGGATGCAACCACCAAATGCACTGAACTCTCTTATTCCCGGCGAAACATTACACGAAAGGATACTTATTTTTTGCAAAATAGGCAGAACACCATATTTGTTACTCAGCATGCGTAAGTATGGCACTGCTTCTTGAAATTTTAAGAGACTGGCCATCCCCTGTAATAAATAAAAGAAAAAAATATCATCATTGAGAAACATATATATTAAAGCACACAGCACTTAGCCCACAGGCAATTAATCAAACAGATTTAAATAAATTTAATATGTTAAATTAAAGCTTTATATTTTCAAATTCATAATTGAGAGGTGCCAGAAGACAACTGGAGAAGGAAGATTCATAACAGCAATCCCATCTAACAGTGCGGGAAGGGCTCAGGAAATCAAAAAAATTCTTACCCATTGACGAGGACAGCTGTTCAGGTAAACGACCAGTCCCCAGAAGTTTTGTTTGTCCCTCATTTCATTCACATATCATGGGCAAATTACTAACTATGCACAGTAATGAATGCAATAAACTGAGGTTTATTGTGAGCTTTTTTCCCCATTAACATGAAATCGGCCATACCTTTAAACAAAGGACTGTTTGTTTCAGCACTTTTAAGAAACATTGTACACTAAGACCAATATATCTTCTGTATAACAAACAGAAACTTTTTCCCAAATTTTTTGAAACAGACATTTTTATTTTGCTTTATTGTAAAGTACTGAAACACTCATTCAAAGAATGAGCATTTCAGTACTAACTGGAATTTGTTGTAGACATAGAATTATGATCAGAATATCCATATTCATTTCATCCATCAACTCTGTTTTGTTTAGTGTTTGTTGGATGCATGCAAACTAAGCAAGCATATCTGTGTTAGAAGAGTGCTTTTTGTGTGTGTGTGTGAGAGAGAGAGAGAGAGAGAGAGAGAGAGAGAGAGAGAGAGAGAGAGAGAGAGAGAGAGAGAGAGAGAAGAAAGAAAGAGAGGGAAAGAGAGAAAGAAAGAGAGGGAGAGAGAGTGAAAGAGGGAGACCTAAGTAGTCGGCTATTTTTGTTCAACTGGCTTTGGGGTACAACATGATTTTGCAAGAAGCTTTTACTTGGCTGGCTTTTAATGAATATGGGCTGAATTAAAAAAAAACAGCCATTCATCATCATGCAACTTAAAAATTAGTTTAATCAATGGATTCTGCACCCTGCCGAGATAAATGCATTGCGAATATTTCTAGAATCAAATTTGGAAATTCAATTTAAAATATGCCATCCTCATGCAATTGGAACCTGGCAAGGACAGGAACACAGGTGACTTCCACAGCCCTGTGTGGGGGCTAACTGTGCTGCATGAAAATATTATAGCACTACATTATCAAATATTTTAACAGCCCAGTACTTCTTTTCAGTTTTCATCCCCTCTGTATAACAGATCTGAGACTGATGATGGGCAAACAGGGTGACCTGAGCAATTTAGATCTTCCGCAGATGGTGCAATGACGATGGCGTTTTCCATCATAACAACTGCGCAACATCACGGATTACCACATGCAACCATTACACATGTGTATCAGGACTCAATCAAAACCAGAAGACATGGGGGAAACTATGGTCATAAATGTGCATTTTCTCAATGACAGGGTACAGCTATGAATGTGCTACGGTAGCTAATACCCATATGCTGTACCATTGTTTATAGCTATGAAGCTTCAGCGAGCAAAGAAACATCACCATTAAACTGTGAAAGGTTGGAAACAGGTAACTTGGTCCAATGAATCAAGGTTTTATATACAACATGCTGATGAAAGATTGCATGTGTGGTGTAAACCATATGAGGCCATGGATCCCAACTGCCTGGCTGGGGTTTTACAGGCTGTTTGATGCAGGGCTTGAAAAATACCATGCCTGAGATGTCCGAGGCATGTAAATTATTCACCTGGGCAGGTAAAAATGAAATCTAGTTGCCCAGTTGAGCAACTAGATTTAAAGAAAAAATATGTTTGGAATAGAAAATTTTCTACTCCAGGAAAAAAATAAAAGACGGTCCTCGCGAGTTAGTTTTCATTTTACTGCAAATCAGCAGCTGTATTATTGTTACAGAGTGAGTGCCAAGGCCAGGAGAATATCTCTTCTTTAATTATATTATACTCTAGGTCCAGAAATTGGGGCCATATATAGTTTTGCTTTAGATGCCGTTTTCAGTTAATGACGGGATGCATGCCTCCGATCATGTTTAGTGACAAAGTGTTGATGCTCTTATGGAAACATCAACAAAATTAGCTGGGTCTAAGAACAAGTTGCATGTGAACAAATTATCAGCAAAAACCAAAATGTTGATGCAAAAAAGAAGAGAGATGAGGACAACTAAAGAAGATGTGACTTCCAAAGTGGAATATATAGAGCTATGCAAGACAGTACGAAAAAGTATCACTGAAGACGTAAGGAAATTCAACTGTGAACTAGTGAGGAAAGCAATTGAAAACAACCAAAGCCTAAAGATAGCAAAGGGACATCTCAGTAAGGGAAGAAAACAGATTATGGCACTGAGAAAAGAAGATGGTTCTGTAACAAGAATTTTGAAATAGAGGCGAAATTTTGACAAGAGCGAAAGATTTCTACTCCGAATTATATGAAAGGGATGATACATGTACTCCAGACATCATGAAAGGTACCAGTACCAGAGTTCTTCCAGTCCTCCCAGCAGAAGTTGCACATGCAATCAAGAACATGAAGCGGGGAAAAGCTCCAGGGGAAGATGGAATTACTGTAGAAACTGAAACAGTACTCGCCCAAATTTTCACTCGATGCCTTAATGAAGGAAAGATTCCTGAGGATTGGAACAATGCTACAATTATCCTGCTACATAAAAAAGGTGACATTGAGGATCTCAGGAACTACAGACCTATCAGCCTCCATCAGTGGTTTATAAAATCTTCACTTAAGTTTTTTCACACCGCTTGAAGGTAACACTGGACATGACTCAACCAAGAGAACAAGCTGGATTCAGGAGTGGCTACAGCACAATAGATCATATCCACATACTGGGAGAACCAATTGAAAGAGCGAAGGAATATGAACTTCCATTGTGCATGGCTTTTATCGATTATGAAAAGGCCTTTGATTCGGTGAAACCATCAGCAGTTACATTGGCTTTGAAATCCTGCGGTACTGAAGATGCATACATTAATATTATTAATAACATCTATCAAAATGCAAGTGCAAAGATTCAGCTGTTTGAAAATACAACACACATAAAAACTGAAAAGGGGTAGAGACAAGGTGACACCATATCTCCCAAGCTTTTTAATGCCACATTGGAAAATGTCTTTCAATCACTGAACTGGGAAAAATAAGGGATAAAAATTAATGGAGATTATATAACTCACCATCGTTTTGCTGATGACGTAGTCATTTTTGCAGCTACCCCATCAGAGCTGCAGAGTATGATCCAGGAACTTGCTGACAAGAGTAAAGAAGTAGGATTAAAAATGAACTTTCAGAAGACAAAAGTGACGTACTGCTTTTACAAGAAATGAAGATTTGTCGATTGATGGATAAAAGCTGGAGATAACAAATTAATCGGCGTATAAAACTTGCCTGGAGAGCTTTTGGAAGAAACAGTATAATAAATTTCAAGAGCAATATGCCATTATGTCTTTAAAGAAAAGTGTTTGATCAATGCATCCTTCCAGTGCTTATGTATGGTGCAGAGATGTGGTCCTTAACTAAAAGAGACATACAAAGGCTGCAGACAACTCAATCCGGCATGGAGAGGTGCTTGTTTGGTGTAACCAGGAGAGATAAGAAGAGGAACTCGTGGATCAGAAAAATGACAAGAGTGAAAGACATCATGATCAGAGTAAAATCCCTAAAATGGCAATCGGCTGGACATACTGCCAGAAGAACAGACCATCGATGGACAGCCGAAATTTTAGATTGGATTCCAAGGGACAGGAAAAGACCCAGAAGAAGACCACATGGGAGATGGGTGGATGAAATTCGAAAGTATGTGGGAGTAACATGGAGGAGACTGGCACAAGACAGACCATTGTGGAAGAAACTTGGAGAGACCTTCGTCCAGCAGTGGATTGATAATGGTTGACAATGATGATGATATATTACAAAAACCATAGAGCTTGTTACGGAAATATTCCTACTCACCACTGTGTGTAATGGTATGTTTAGGATGAAAACAGAGTCAGAGGTTTATTCCAGGAGAGGGGGGATGAGCAGGGGGCCTAAAACTATGACCGCACGCATACATAATATGTCCCTTTTGAAAAAACTGTGCCCTACCTTAGCAAATTACCCTGCCCTTTCCAATTTCTAAGATGAACACTACAAGAGAGCGCAGTTAGCATGGTGCAGACAACATCAGCCTTGGACCAGACTTCAGTGGGGTAACGTTCTCTTCACAGAAGAGTCGCGATTCAGCCTGGACACTGATTCTTGATGTACCTTCATCTGGAGAGAACTTGGGACCCGATACCTTTCCTCCAACATCCGAGAAAGAGACCGCTATGGCAGAGGAGGTGTCATGGTCTGGGCAGGCATCATGTTGGATGGCCGCACACCTCTCCATGTGTTTGACAGGAGCCCCTGACTGCTGAGAGGTATAGGGGTGAGATCTTACAGCCCTATGTTCGACTTTTCAGGGGCTCAGTTGGCGGTTCCTTTTTATGGAAAACAACGCTCATACACGTAGGGCTAACCTGGTCGACGATTACCTCGAAAGTGAGGATATTCGCCGGATGAATTGGCCAGCCAGATTTAAACCCTATCGAACATGTCTGAGGCATTCTTGGAAGGGCAATTGCAGCTCGCCATTACCCTCCGAGAACCATCCAGGAGCTGAAAACTGCGTTGCTGCAGGAATGGGACCATCAACGACCTCGTTTCCAGTATGACGTCAGGCTGTGAGAGCTGTATGACTGTGAGAGGGGACCGTACCCCATATTAGTCATTTTATGTTCGATCTTGCAACGCCAATTTTGGACATTCCTGCGCTAATGAGCTTTACTGACAATCACGAGTGCATACCATGACTGTTGTATGGTATAATTTTCTCTCTTATATAACTGTGTATCCATACCAAATTTCATTAAAATGTGTCCATCAGTTTTTCAGAAATTCAACAAATTGTGCAAATTCTCCTAATTTTGAACATCAGTGTACATATTAAAAATTCTTGAACATGTCATTATTACTAAATTTCTCAAATGCTACCTTCAGCATTATTGCTTTTCTTAAAACTTGGGATATACGCTTTTGTGCGTTTTGAATATAGACGCTGTAAAACAGATGTATAAAACGTTTATCGTAATTTTTAACTTAAAAATGAGGCTCCTGTTTCGTTATCTTGAATTTTTCTGGGCATCTAGCTTTTACTTCCTGGGCAGGTAAATATTTTCTGCACATGCCCAGCTGGGCATGTAACTTTTCAGATATTTTTTAAGCCCTGTGATGGAGACAGTAGTTCTGGAGAACGTTTATGCCAACTTGTAGTGGACTTCCTATTGCAGGCGCTTTTCAGTAATTCTCAAGTTCGTACGTATCGCTACGCAATGCCGCAAAATCCTCTAATGGTAGGTAGTCAACTGGGGGAATCAGGTTACTGGATTTTTGGCTTGAAATTTTTCTACAAATTTTTGAAAATGCACTTCTCTTTTGCTTGAACCTCACAGTTGGTATATCATTAAAAAAAAAAAAAACTTCGAAAGATGTTTCTGAAAAGTTTACCAGAGCATATATTCCAAATTGCAGTATCAATTTATATTTTAAAGTCATTTTTATGTTTTTTAATAATGGTCATCTATGTACATGTTTAATTTTTTTTAATCCATAGTCTATACACATACAATACACTATCTCAGTTGCGTTCTTCTTTTTGTTGGCTTGAAAATTGCACTGCTTTATGTGGGTGCCAGACTGTTCTGGCCATTGATGGTTTATTTCCTTGTACTAACCAAGAATGCTGTGGCTGTATTCTCGGTTCCAACAACAGGTTTTACTGTACCCCGCTCTTCTACTTTGCTGGTTCGATAGGATTGAACTTCATAAGTTGTGAGGAGTAGAAGTTTAGTCTTTGGGATCAAGGGGGAGACAGTTTCAACAAATGAAGGTGCATCTGTTATAGCTTGTGAAGCTTCTTTCTGTAAGTTGAATTTAGTAGCAAAATATTTGCACAGGCCACCCACGCCATCACATGCACTCTTGCATTGACCTGTGGCTGAGAAGATCCACTTCCTTGTTACTTTGGGTCCCCCTTCATAAGTTCATAGAACTGAGATCTGTTTTTGAAGTGCCTGGATGCTCCATCTGAAATGTAAACAATTGTTTTAAATTCTTCCAAAGGACAAGTCTCAGCAATTTCACTTTTTATGAGCAGGATGGCACACAGAGCATGTGCTGTGTCATGGCTTATATCATTGCATGCTACCACAAAAGACTTAGTCTCATTTGGAAAGTACGCAATGCATGTAAAGAGTGAGATCTGGATATTGTTTGCCAGTAGTAACTTTGCACTTCATCAGGTAGAATTACAGATCAGTTTTGAGCAAAGTCAAAGTGCAACACCAACACTGGAGTATGTGCTGCAGACTGTTTAACTTCTGCTTTCCCATTTCTCTGGATCTGCTCATTATAAATTACAGAAGGGTTTCTTCCCTCTCGATATCCCCCACCTTCAGTAGCTCTTATTTTCATTGATGACCCCAATGACTCTCAAGCAGCCTTAATAGATGTTTCACAGTACTCCATAAAAATTGCACACAGCAGTACTATTTTAAGTGCCACAGCTTCGGAAAATCAAACTTTGAAATCATATCAGCTGCAGTTTAGCCCAAAAATTACTGCAAATTGCAGTTTACCCATGAGTTAAAAAGTGCCTAAGTTTCATAAAATCATTCACTACCATTTTCACTGTTACTAATTTTTTCTCGCCATTTTCGGATTTAATCACATTTGGCGACTTGGTGAATGCTTAGTGCAAGCAATGCCGGGAATTGGGTTCTCCTGCTGTTAAAAATTTACTAAATAATGTTTACAGTTATCATTTTTTTTTCACTGAATTCAAAAATTGGAAAAAAAAAGTGCCATTTTTCAAAAATTGAAAAAAAAAAAGTCATTTTCAAAAATATGTAAGAAAATTTCAAGGCAAAAATCCAGTAACCTGACTCCCCCAGTAAACTACCTACCATTAGGACATTATTTGGACAACATTTCAGAATTAAAAATAATAGAGTTTTTGAGATATTGCAATTCAAAAAATTTGTATATTTAAAAAAATTAATTTTATGAGTTGCATGCATCAAAGGATAAAAATAAAACTACTGCTACGACAACCCTAGTATGAGTGCAGGTTGGCACACTTACCTCCCTGATAAGTAGTTTTCTTAAAAAAAAAAAAAAAAAAAAAAAAAAATCCTAAATTTGTGGAAAATTAAAAATTTTTGTAATAAATATAGACTTTTTTTGCCATCTAGCAACATTCCCTTGGTCAATTTCTGTGAACATAACGAAAGGCCAATTCAATAGCTTCAAAATAAAAAATAAAATTCAAGTCTCTACCTGTATAGTACAGGAGCAGTGTACATTTAAAAATTTGGCGTTTCACATTATTTTCATCACGGGTGTATTTTTGGCCTATTTTCAAAATGCTGTAGCTCGACCAAAAATTTTTTTTATCAAAAATCGTTTTGCAGTACTTTATACCTCTATTAGGAGTAGCTACCATAATTTTTTCAAAAAAATTGGAGGTGGTCAACTGACACCCCCTGCCTGAATTGAGATGGAAAAGGGTCAGATAGGTTATTTTGCATGAACACAAGAATGTTTCATTTTCTTTTTTAAAATGTCTCAATGAAGATACTAACACTTAAAAACTTCGGAGCTGATTTAAAAAAGCTACGAGGAAGCAGAATTTGTTTCGACTTGTGAAAATCAGAGAATGTTCTGATTCTTAACACTCAGATACTTGGGACTTTCGTTGTCCTGGGTGGTTTAACTTACAGCATGCTTGCTCGAATGGAAATCAGGACGTGCAGGTTCGATTCCTGCTCCAAAGCAATGTAATTTTCAAGTTTTCTGATGTTAAAGTTACACACTGAACAATAAGCAAGAAAATGACCATTCTGTTTGCTGCTTTAAAAATACTGTAGTTGTTCCATGTATTTACAAAGAATATTTGTTCCACAATTTCCATGAAACTGAGGACAATCTGTAGTATTTAGCATTTCTAAAAATCTAATTTGTGAACAAAACCCTTGAACTAATGTAATTAGGCCAGCATAACTAAAGAATGAAATTCTCAAAGTGGTTACGCTACCGAGATGACAACTGTTACATGCTGCGGATTAGCTTAAAAGGCTTCCAACACAGCAGCGCACCCAGAAATTCCTGTTGTGTGTGGGAGGGGAGTATATACATATGCACATAATATATATATATGCATATAGTGTATGTATACATAAAGTATACGCACAGTGTATATACAGTTATATGTAGCATATGCTGAGGTCAGCCACTAGGAAAGGAAGATTCATTCCTGTGACCTGTATCTTTTGCTTTTTGTCCTCAAAGAAAATAGAGAGGAGGAGGTCCACCACTGGGAAGGAAAGATTAATTCCTCCACGTACCTGACTAGGACCAAATGGCACAAAATAGTTTGACTCGAAAATTAAAATACACTGCTGGCCACCCAAAATGCAACACCAAGAAAGACACGAGACAGCAAAGCCAAATTTACTGGACACATAACAACAGATACAAAGATGAAACGATTGAGCTTACAGGCCCGTGCGACTTGCAGAACATGCAGACATCAATAGTTTGTGTGGCCCCCATGGCTGGCAATAACGGCCGCAACACGCCACTGCATCGAACGAAAGTGGCTTTGGATGTGGGCTTGGGGTATGTTGGTCCAGGCTGCTTCCACACGTTGCCACGGTTCATCAGGCGTCGACGCGGGTGGTGCTTGCTGGGCCACTTGGTTGCCGATCAGCGACCAGACGTGTTCGACGAGCGACATATTGGGAGAACAGGCGGGCCACGGCAGCAGTGACACCTGGTGGGCCTTGAAAAATTGTTGCACGATGGGTGCCACATGTGGGTGCGCATTGTCCTGTTGAAACCTGGCCGCTGGCAGGTCCTGCAGGTAAGGGAGGACTACAGGCTCCTAAATGTCAGAGAATTAGCAGTGGCTGTTGAGTGTACCGGCAATGCGTACCAGAGGGGTATGGGTGTCATATCCAATTGCGCCGCAAACCATAACGCCCGGCGACGCACCGGTATGGCGATGCATAATGCAGGCGTCATACAGTCTCTCGCCGCGATGCCGCCACACGCAGATCCAACCATTGTGCTGTTGCAGGCAGAAGTGGGATTCGTCGGAGAGGACAATGTCGTGCCATTCCGTAGTCCAGGTGCAGCGTTCAATGGCCAACTGCCGCTGCACTTGCCGGTGGTGTAACGTCAATGGCAATCGGAGCAACGGGTGCCGTGCGACAAGTCCCCGCTCCTGCAAGCGACGTCGAACGGTACGTGCTGACACAGGTTGTTGCGCAACACACCCTAATTCCTGCGCTAACGTTTGTGATGTGGTTGTGTAAGCCATCAATGCCCGCCGCACAACATGCCTGTCCTCTCGTTTGGTGGTGTGCCGCGGCTGCGGCAATCACTCATGCCGTTCCGTTCGTCCCTCCTGCACCCACCGAATCCATACTTGCCTCACTGTGGCTGGATGTCATCTTACACGGGCGGCGATGTCTTGCTACGATAAACTGCTGTCGCGATAAGCCACCATTCGTCCTCTGTTGAACTCTGAAACGTGCTGGAATGACTGCCGTATTCTGCGACGAGGTATCAGGAAGCTTCCCACGCACAGGTTCGGCAGCACAACACACTTCCACTACTTACACCCCGCCTTCTGTGCACCCATCTTATAGTGCTTCTCGGTGGCGTGCTGGGCGTACATGATTTGCATATGCCCTGCAATGCTAATCGTTTGCACGTCCTCTCGCAGGCGATGCATGCTGCGAATTTCAGGCCAATCGGATGCTTCCTTCTTGGTGTTGCAATTTGGGTGGCCAGCAGTGTATATCAGGATGTGCATTTTGTCCTAAATCCTGATCAGCTGCACAGAAATACTTTCAAAAGTTTTTTTTATATTTTCAAACACTATGTAATTTTTTCAACATGCAAAATAATATTTTTAAAGTTTAATTTGTGACAAATGTTACTCTTAATCTCTTTGGGGCTTAAGCCCCCATGGGTGCACCAATGTCCCCACAACACAGTCTCCTACGAGCGCAAATAGTATTACTTTTGTTGTATCATATTTTCTCTCAAAATGCTTATAAGTAAAAAAAGAACATATCTCCAGCTCTTTTCAGATGATGGGGGGGGGGGGGGGGGTTAACAATCACAGTGAGCAACTCAATGGATTATAAGCAGCTGTCTGTCCCTAATTTAGCGCCACTGGTTCCAGGGAAGGATATGGCACTGGCTGTTGAGCCAGTGCCATAAGACAAACACAAGATCCCTGCCTCACCGAGATTTGAACCTGGACCCATCTGCGATGAATGGTCACAAGCCAGTGCTTAGACCACTGCACTACCAGGGAGGTCTTTGCAGTTCTCTACCTTTGTATTGAATTACATTTTCTCTGTTAATGCATTTTCGATACTTTACCAACGCCACGCGGATTTATTAAAAATAAAAGTTTTGCAGCACTTTTATTTTAATGCAGTGTATTATCTACAGAACCTGAAACTTATACCTTTTTAACAGATAATCTGCAGATTATACAACAAAAATTATATCTGTAGTATTTACTAAAAATTACTAAATTTAATGGGGGAAAAAAATTGGGTGCTGCCATCCAATTTCTAGGTGCCCGGCAATTTTCTAGTCCAGTTTTTTTTTTTTTTTTTTTTTTTTTTTTTTTGATTGGAGGTTTAACGACCACCGTGAGCAACTCAATGGGCTATAAGCAGTCGCCCGTCCCTAATTTAGGGTCACTGGTTCCAGGGAAGGGAGAGAGCCAGTGCCGTAAGACAAACACAACATCTATGCCTGACCGGGATTCGAACCCGGACCCCTTACGGACGAATGATCATAGACCAGCGCCTTAGACCACTGCGCCACCGGGGCGGCTAGTCCAGTTTTAGATACATGTGCTGAATTAAGGGTAAACCTTCCGAATGTGGCCCAGAAATAGTTTTCGGAAGCGACGATAGATGGCGAAACGTTATCGCTACATCGTGAAGCGTAGCGTTACATTAAGAAATTGGCAAAGGAAGTGAATAATATGGATGAAAGGTAAAAGTACCTTTATGAATGTACATTGTGGCATATGTGTGAAATATTTATTATGACGGAAGATTAAGTTTTCCTCATGAATATGAAACTGTCTAGCTAGCAGAATAAAAGCAAGAAAAGTTTTATCTGCCAGGGAAGAACTGCCTGATAACAAAGTGATGTAAGTAACTTTAACGCATTTAACGTGAAATCCCTAGAAGAGAAGGGAGGTGAAGTGCTACCGTGGCGCCATCTATTGGAACGGGCCACTTTCGGAAGGTTAGCCGAATTAAGAGCAAGCTGCAAAATCTTTATATTCTTTTGATGAACAAACTGCATGGTGGATTTTTTTTTTACTCTAAAAAAAGTTTTTGGTGAAACTTGGAACAAGTGCAGTCAAAATTTGGCTGGTAAGATGGGCTAAGTCTTGGCTTGCTTGGGTCCAAGTTTGAGACATGAGTAGTGTTTTTGTCTTACTAAATTTAACGAGCACCAGCTGTCCCTCTTCCCTAGAACCAGTGGGCCTAAATTAGGAAGGGTGACTGCTTACAGCCCATAGAGTTGCTCAAGTGCTCACTTAATTCTGAAAAAAAAAACCTTTTGTTTTCACATTGAGCATGTGTAGGCACAACACAAACTATTTTTAAGAACATTTCTCATTAGAAATGTAACGAACTAATGATGAAGTCCGAATTTTAGGAATAACATCAAAATTAGAGGTTCATTTGCATCCCCAAAGACATGAAATATTTTGAGGTGGATGGTCAACTAATTCCGTATTCCAAACCTCTAGTTAGTACACGTGAGGGAGGGGGGCGACCCTAATCTAATGGAAGACCCAGTGCCACTACTTTTCGTTTACGGATTTCACCCACTCTCCATGCTGCATCACTAATTTTGACTCACTGGTTCCACGAAAGAAAGAAAACCTGCATAAAATGAGCCAACGTAACAGCCATTTCTTGCTCCCAGATTAAAACTCAATAGTACCTGCTACAAGTTTATCATAACATCTGTACTTTATACGGGAGAGCAGCACAGTACCACCTACTACGAAAATCTAAAAGTCCAGTCCTGAAGAACAAACAATTATTTTTCAGGTATGTTGTAGAACGTCGCTACTTGGAATAGTAGGAACACTACAGATATATGTGGACCTAAAACTTAAAAAACATCACACACCTCTGTTTTTACTAATTCACGCAAAATTAAATAAATCATTAGTAATGATTTCACTGAAAGGACATATTTTTACATTCCGACAATGCTACCAAATTTCACGAGATCAAAATCGATAACTGTAGCTTTTAGTACAAGTTCATGCAAAAGCATTACACGTACAACCTACCGTGAATTACGTTTCTCTATTCAGCGGAATAAATCTTTGTGTATATATAAAAATTCAAATAAACATTCACAGTTCACACCGACCACATAACAATACCAAAACAAATACTTGACTTGACTGAACTTTACGTTTCACATCTCTGGGTTAAGTGCCATGACAAAACATCTTCGAACTACTAAACAATTTCTTCCCTAAAGGTGACCGCAGATTATGATATTCATATTTGTGATTGCTTTTTCTACTCTTACAGGCGGTTGAGTCTTAAAAGCGGCGATTTTTTTAAATCTTCAAATATCTATATTTAATGTTCCATTGCATACTGTGGTATCAGTTGCTTCTCTGCCGAATTTAAGGCTTTATGCAGCCTTTTAAAACGCTTGCGTGCTACAAAACATTATTTTGACTGGCATTACCCCAAATTTTTAGTGTGATGTAAGTGAATTTACGTTGATCTGCTGTAAATGCAGGCGATGACTTCAGACAGTGGCGGCGCCGCCCCGGTGGCGCAGTGGTCTAAGCGATGGCCTCTGATCATTCGTCCGAAAGGGGTCCGGGTTCGAATCCCGGTGAGGCATGGATGTTGTGTTTGTCTGACGGCACTGGCTCTCTCCCTTCCCTGGAACCAGTAGCCCTAAATTAGGGACGGGCGACTGCTTATAGCCCATTGAGTTGCTCACGGTGGTCGTTAAACCTCCAATCAAACAAACAAACAAAGACAGTGGCGGCTTTTGTCAAAGGGTTAGTGGAGTCCATCTCCACCCGAAGTGTGAAAGCCAAAACCTATATTTTTTAATAGGGATATATATAAATTCTTCAAAGGTATAACTGATCTGAGTGCACTTGGACTTCGTTTAACTTTCTCTCTCACTCTCACTCCTGTCTCGCACCATCATTGTGCCTTCCCCTTCGTCAAATCGAGAGGGTACCCTATGCTCTTCCCTCGTAATTTACAAAAAGGGACGATTGCTGATGATTCCCTGTGTCGTATGACGTAGTTTACCATTTTTCTATTGAAGGTTTAACAACCACCGTGAGCAACTCAGTGGGTTATAAACAGTCGCCCGTCCCTAATTTAGGATCATTGGCTCCAGGGAAGGAAGAGAAACAGTGCCGTAAGACAAACAAAACATTTACGCCTCACCGGGATTCGAACCCGGACCCTTCTCGGATGAATGGTCATAAGCCAGAGCTTAGACCACTACGCCCCCGGGGCGGCGTAGTTTACCATGCCCCATTGAAGGATCCCCAGTGCTCGAGAAGTATGCGTAAGCACGCATGAGCAAAACGTTACACTGGGGATAATCTGAAATATCTCTATAGGTTCGTGGTCGGCCTTGAAAAGTTTAGAGACGTACATGGACGAAGTGCCACTTATTTCTCCGTGTGATGTGACCACTTTAGCTGTAAAAGGGATGCTACAGCTTTATTCATCTTATGCTTTATTCGTGGCTGTGTGCATTTGTTGTGGCAATCCCGGTGGCGCCGTGGGCAAAGCGCTGGATTGTGATTATTTGTCCAGGAAAGGTCCGGGTTGGAATCCCAGTAAGGCATGGATGCTGTGTCTGCCTTACGGCAGTGGGTTTCTTTTCATTCCCTGGAATCAGTGGCCCTAAATTAGGGACGGGTGGCTGCTTATATACCATTGTGTTGAAGTGTTGCTCACGGTGGTCGTTAAACCTACAACCAGAAAAAAAAAAATGTAGTGAAATGTGTATATAACCGTATTTTATTCCGTACTGTGTTTAGTGAAGCATGAACATAATTGTGGTATTAAACTTCCTGTTTTTTCAATGAACGACATCCCCCCCCCCCCAATTGAGAATTTTCGTTTTATGAAAAAAAAAAGAAAAACGATTTTTTTCTAAATAAAAAAAATAAATAAATAAAGATTTTTTTCTACACCAAAAAAGAAGTATAACATTGAGGCCAACAACAACCTGATGATTTTGTTCTTGGCAATAGTAACGGCGAATTAGACAAACTTTAGAGACACGTTGATGATATTATTATTATTAAAAGCAAATTATTGGACATGTAATTATTGATAAAAACAATTTATATAGCAGCTTTAATGAAAAAGAAATTTGTTCCCCACACCATGGCTTTCTGCGATTATACGATTAATCGCAGAAAGCCATGCCCACACATTACCAAAGAATTACTGACCGCAAATTATTTAAAATAGCATATAGTTTTATTAACCTCTATTTTGTGAAATTGTCGACTGTTATTATCTTTCTGAGAAACAGGATGATCTATTTATGAGTACACTGAAGCAGAGGAGTAACTAGGCACTTCTACGCCCGGGGAAACCCGCAAAATATTGCGCGCCCATCTGTCATATATACATACTAATTTAAGTTAAATGACTTATATTAAATATATACATGCATATTTATTTATTTAATATAATAGTTATTTATTTGCCGCCCCGGTGGCGCAGTGGTCTAAGGCGTTGACCTCTGATCATTCGTCCGTAAGGGGTCCGGGTTCGAGTCCCGGTCAGGCATGGGTGTTGTGTTTGTCTTACGGCACTGGCTCTCTCCCTTCCCTGGAACCAGTGACCCTAAATTAGGGACGGGCGACTGCTTATAGCCCATTGAGTTGCGCACGGTGGTCGTTAAACCTCAAAAAAATATAGTTATTTATACATTATCTAGCAATTATATTAAATAGTTAGATAATGTATTATTGAATCCCTTTTATTGGACCTTCGGTACCACATACAACGGCCCTAATGCAGCTAGTAGTCGTGGTTCACAGTAATGCTCGAATATCTCCCAGAGAATCTTCAACAACGAGAACGACATTCTATCCGTCTAACTAAAGAAAAACCTTATCCATGCAATTAAAGAAAAATCGCAGACTCCATTGCTAAAGGCGTCGATACTTCGTTACTTGAACGGATTACAGAACCCCTCTTTCATTTCTGAATGCGAGTAATTATCATCTCTTGAACATTCTGAGGAAGAATTTCGAATTTTAAGTGCCCCAGAAGCTGGTAAAAAAGTTTCAATTCCAATTTTAAATTGCTAGCAGTGGTTTTTGCGCCCTCTGTTGAGTTGCGCCCGGAGAATGTCTACACCGCCCTAGTTACGCCTCTGAACTAAAGTCATTTCACGAAGCAAGTAAATTAAACAAACTGCCTTCTGGGACGTAAGAAATTCATTTTTGGAAATATTAAGTGGGTCAGTTTTCGGAGCGCTAAGCCACGTCTTGTTTCAGGGCTGCACGCCTGCACCACCGACTTAACTGATATTCCTTTCGCATTCTCTTGTTAATTTACACATATAGCGACTATTGCTGTGGTTGTAACTACCTTGGCTGTAAACGACGGGATTGTAGCTGTTCGATTTCTGGATGACGGGAATGTAGCTATGCTATTCATGTCGTCTGGAATAGCTGCATTCCCATCATCCAGTTTAAATAAAACAGTGAAAATGATTTTCAAAATATTTACTCATTTATTGAAAAAAATACTGAAATTTGCTTTTGTTTTGTAAAATCTTTTCGCCGAGGTTAGAGGCCCTCCGCAATGAGGTGGTTGCGAAGGCTATCAATACGCCCCTGCGCATGGGGACTCACGCCTGGCGCTAAGTATCGTGCCGCGTTCAAAATTGCTCAGATCAGTCATGTTCTGCACTCCGACCCTTAGGAGTAACGCGTTATACTCGACGAACTGGTTTACCACACATCTCGCTCACTGAATGCCTGTGTTTTTGTGCTGCAAAAACTAACTATACAACAGCAGTCAAAGGCGCCGACTTCACCAAATTATTGGGGGAAGGGGAAGAAGAGACCAGACGTAGGAGGGAGAGATCAGACGTGTCTATTCCATCATCATGAGGGAAAGTTGGAAGAGATCAGACGTGTCTCTCCCATCATCATGAGGAAAAAAAGGGCAAAAAGATAAACCAGGAGATTCGACGTACATTTTGAAATGCAATTGTAATTGCTCATCGGCAAATGAACAAGGAAACGGAAATATACTTTTGCTGAATATTAATATTTTTTAAAAATAAAATTTAGCCTATGATTATGTAAAAAATAACCAGAGAAATTTTATTTCCAAACGTTCGTAAAAAATATAAGAAATTAGCGCGGTTACTCAAACAAAGAACGAGAAGCGAAAAAAATAAATAGGTAAATAAAGGCGCTAGAGATTATACGTTTCTGCATTTTTATTTATTTATTTTATTTCTGATTATTGTTTTAAACATTTACCACATATCATGAGAACCTCTCAAACATAATACAATCAAGTTTCTTATCAAATGAGCAATGCTGAATATGGGGAAAAAGTTTTTAATTATTTTCTTAATTATTAATTTTTTGGAAATAAATTGCCTTGCACTCATAAGGTGGAGCTTTGTCCGTCTAATAAAGAATAATACATTTCCATAAGGGAAAGAAATGCATTTTTGCAGTTAGCACAGCATACGATAGCCTGAACAGCAAGGGAAAATATTTTTTCTCTATAGAAATATTTCAACTCACGCATTTCAAAAATGACATAGACACACAAAAATAAAAACTTATTTAATCAAACAGGACAAAAAATATTGCGTGGGCGCTCCACCCAGTGAAAGTATTTGGGGGAAAGATTCACCTTGCCCCTCTCTCATATTCAACGCATATGACAGCAGTATTACGTTAACACATTGCAGTAAAATCTAACATTATACCCATTATTATTTTTTTACTCAGCGTTTTAAAAAAGTACAATAACCGTTTTCTATGTGCTTAAGTTTCACCCCATTTGGTCCAGAAGGATCAGATGAGATCATATGTAGAGGATTTTAGGAAGGGAGTGTCTGACCCCAGGTCTTAAACAACCCTTAGAAACAGGAAGCTAGGAGATTTGGGCTAGAGTGCCCGATAGCAAAGTGACGCGGAAGCGAGGTAGAAAGGGGGAGGAAGACGCCCTTATTTATTAACCAGGGGGCCAGTACCTGGGGTCCGACGACTTAACGTGCCTATCCGGCGCACGCCGGGTATTTAGTGGTTCGAGCGTTCGTATTTGCCGCCCCGGTGGCGCAGTGGTCTAAGCGATGGCCTCTGATCATTCGTCCGAAAGGGGTCCGGGTTCGAATCCCGGTGAGGCATGGATGTTGTGTTTGTCTTATGGCACTGGCTCTCTCCCTTCTCTGGAACCAGTGACCCTAAATTAGGGACGGGCGACTGCTTATAGCCCATTGAGTTGCTCATGGCAGTCGTTAAACCTCCAATTAAAAAAAAAACAAAAAAAAAAAAAAAAAACGTTCGTACCTGCCCAGGATCGAACCTGAGGTTATCTCCATGGCAGTCACGAACGCTGACCACTAGGCCACACGAGTTTACAAAACAAAATCAAATTTTAGTATGGTCCAGAAGGAGATCCAATGGTCATCTTTTATCGCAGGCGCTGACTTTCCAGAAATCAAATGGGTACCCGAGCTCTTTACGTACTCACACGCGTTTCATAAATCTACAGTGGAACATCAATTATACGCCAATCTCATTCGTTCGATTTAATGTGATAGGCTTTAAAAATTGGAAGGTATACATAACTATAACTACACACGCACTTTTTTTACTGTATTCACATTTCACAGTTACGCCCTTTTGCAATTGCGTTTTTTTTTCGGGGGCGCTGGGGAAGGGGTAGAGGAGATTTCTATTGTGCGACTTAAATGGTACTTGAGCCCCGAAGCATCCGTATTCGACGCATATGAATGACAGTTCTCGCAGCCAGAGCCGTGACTATATTCCACAGCAAAAATCTATCTATCTAACTAATCACTTAACAAAAAATTAGCTAATTAGTTTAAAGACAACTCTTTAGTAACAAGTTGTTACTAACAACACATTTACTTACTCAGTGTTAACAGAAAAACAAACTGAACAATATGAGACAGAGATCACATGAAAACAACAAGATTATACAGTATAAAAGCAAGTACAGTCTTAAAAATGAAAATTATAAAAAAATTTGAAATCTCCGTCGGAAGTGGATTTTAAAAATTCCGATAACGATAGATGAAGCCACCATACCAAGGGACTTTATTGAATTGGCCGTCTAGTAGTTCCTATTATAAAAATGAAAAGACAATGGCGACTCCTTGATCTAATAACTTATGATAAAAAAGCGAAAGAAATTTTGCTAAAAAAGAACTTCCGAAGTGGGGGTGGAATGGACCGCAAAAACCCCTCCGTTGGATAGGCCATGCTCGCAGCATTTTTTCATAATGCATGCGGTGCTCCCGCTAAAAGTCGAGAGATTTCTTGCTAATCTTCAAAAATTGATAAAGTAAAAGAGTTGTATTTTTCTTTTATTTCTAAGTTTTAATTTTTTACAATTTTTCAATGCATGTTGGAGCCCCGAAGTATCCTGGTTGTCGACGTCTATGCCTTGGACATAAACGTTTCAAATATTTTTTCTTTACATAAACAAAACTGAAAAATGAAGTTAACATACGGCAAACTTCCGAACAACGACCACTGTTTCTCAAAACTAGCGGCGTCTGTAGTTCGGAGGTTTCACTCTATTTTGACCCTACTCCGTAGGAACAATGGGTGATATAGAGTCACAGGAACCTTGCTCACGCAATCGTCTTCGGGCCTCTCACTTTTCCCTCCATCCTTGCAAAAACTGAAAAATGAAGTTACCATGCAGCTAACTTCCGAACAACGACCACTGTTTCTCGAAACTAGCGGCGTCTGTAGTTCGAAGGTTTCACTCTATTTTGACCCTATTCCGTAGGAACAGTGGGGGATTTAGAGTAACCGGAACCTTGTTAACACAATCGTCTTCGGGCCTCTCACTTTTCCCTCCATCCTTGCAAAATAAGTCATTTGCGCTTAACAACCGTAGGTTGAAGAAGCGTATATGTTCCAGCTTTGTCCGTCCGTCTGTCTGTCTGTCCGCCCGCACGATAACTCGCGTAAAAATGGTTCGATTTCAATTAAATTTTAGTATGTCGTAGGAGATCACCTGGCAATGAACCCTATTAAAAATGGACGAAATGGATTCAAACGTCAGCATATAGGAGTGGGATCCATTCTATTGCCCTTATGCATCATAACTTATGTACAAATGCTTCGATTACGACAAAACTTTATCATGTTGTTCCGGAGGTATACTGAACTAGTTCTGTTGAATATCATCGAAATGGGGTCATAGGTCATGACACAAGAGCGAGATTTATTCCACAGCCATTATCCTTATAACTTGAGTAATAATTTCTGGTATGTTGGAAAGTGTATCATAATCAATGCATTGCATGATTTTACTACCTTGTTTTTTTGGTTTTTGTTTTTTTGTCGCACATACTTCCTTCTTCCCCGTGTGAGGAAGTATTGTAATCACAAAATGAATTCGAATTTTGCGTTACCCGAACAGGATTCGACTATTTTCATTGTGATGTCTATCTCAAAAACTGTTATTGTATCCGTTAAGACGAAATTAAATATTTTGGGTTTTGTGGTATATTGATAAAGAAAAAATATCGAGCATTTAACATGAAAGCAGTACCATAAACTAACCATATGCATTTAACATGTTACATATGGTTAGTTTATGGTACTGCTTTCATTGTCATTTACGCTACATGCGGTATGGGATATGCTGATACATGTAATCAGATTTTCCCTGACTCAGAGTTCCCCTGAAGAGCCTGAACATGCACGAAATTAGTCAGCGTGCTATACGTAAAAACAATTTTTCCAATGCCATTTTACTCATACGGTAACAGTCTTGTTATTTCTTCTTAAACTGGACTGAATGAGAGAAAAGAAATTCCAAGGGTAAGATTTGCGGTCATATTAAATACCGAATCCAAGACATTCCAAGGGTAAGATTTGCGGTCATATTAAATACCGAATCCAAGACATTCCAAGCAAATCTGCCCGGCCGCTCCGGCGGCGCAATGTTCTAAGCGATGGCTTCTGATCATTCGTCCGGAAGGGGTCCGGGTTCGAATCCCGGTGAGGCATGGATGTTGTGTTTGTCTTACGGCACTGGCTCTCTCCCTTCTTTGGAACCAGTCACCCTAAATTACGGACGGGTGAGTTGCTCACGGTGGTCGTTAAAACTCTAACCAAAAAAAAAAAAAAAAAAAAAAAAAATCTGCCCGAAATAATACCCCTATCTCTGAGTGTAGTATCAAGTAATCACCCTCAAAATGTGATTTTTAGTCATTTTACATTTAACTCTTTAAGTGGCCGATGTACCAAAACCAATGGTGCCCCAAATTTTCCGCCCCCAATAGAAATGTTCATATAGCGGCCGGGTTTTACGAAAGCTATGGTAAAACATACCTTTCCTGAACGGATCTCAGCAGAATCGAACATAAACCTATCACTATGGGTTGCTCCCCAGATGAGGCGCCGCCTCACCGGAAATTTTTCGCCCATGAAGGAAATTTGTACATATGTAAGATGTGATGCGCATTTAATTATGCATGTTAAATGAATTTCTGAAGTTCATATCGTGATTCGTAAATTTTGATAAAAAAAGGCTGCAACCAGAGAATGAATACTTAACTCATGAGCATTAAGTTTATAAAGTTAAAATACTGTTTTTCTTAAGTTGTTGAAATCAGCATATATTGAACGCCTAAGGAGGCGATTCCTCTATAAAGCCTTTGCACCGACTTCCGGGTGGCTAAGAGAAAGTTCGGCTGCTAAGATTCCCATAGGATTAACATGGGGAAGCGATTTCTGGACCCTCTGTCACTCGATTGTTTGAAGTTTTAGAAATGGTTAAAAGCTGTGTGGCGTATGGGTGCTTCCCAAAGTACGAGTAAGGTAGTAAAATTTCCTTTTATCGCTTTCCAAAGGCAGGAAAATGGCTGATTATGTGGGAAAAAACCGTAAATCGGCAGGAATGATCGTCCATTCGTATGACAGGATCTGCAGTAAACACTTCATTTCAGGTATCGTAAATCGACATATTTTACTACGTTAATAGTCGAATTTATATCGGTATATTTTCTTGCTCACTCTTATGTATTATTTTCAAGTTTTTACGTAAATCCTTGCTATTCTGTTTAAAATGATCTAAATGCATGACGGATTAACTTTGCTGTCGAATCGGAAATTGCTAAGCTTTCATGGACTTTCTAGATTTTGTACTGTTACTGATTTCTTAATACTGAAACAGATGCCTTTTTTTCCGAACCGAAATTTAAGGATATATGTCCGCATAGAATTAAAGGCTGCTGTCATACATTGTTGTGTCGTCCGTTTTCCCGGATCTGTTTTCTTTTCTTTTTTTGATGAAAAAATAGTCCGTTTTTCGGGATATAAGTCTGTATTTTCTTTTTTTTTTTTTTTTATTGCAATACACACTGGAACCAGTCAGAAATGTAACAACTTACCTCAGACCGAATAAGAAATTTTTCGTTTTCAGTCTTCAGAACTAATATATTTCTAACACACCCATTGGTAAAATATTTATATGCATCAAGGCTTTTATAAGCTTTTAGAGCTTTTCCGGTATAACACGAAAAACTGCCTCTTAAATAGTTTTAAATATCGTGATAGTTCAGATCAGGGAGGTCCGTAGCAACACAAACTTTCAGACGATAAAAATATCTTACAGGTCTGAGGTATGTCATACGGATCTTCTATGCCATTATTTCTAAGCTTTTATTCGCAACGTTGCTTTTCCGCCACATAAAGATAGCAAACTTTGTCAGAAAGAACAGTGTTTTTTAACTCTATTTATAACAGCAGCAGCCACTGAAAAGCATGGAGAGAGACCAGATCGGGTACTTTCTAACCACCCGGAAGTCTAGCAGACAGTTTTGTGACGTCACGTGCAAAGGTTGTATAACAACGGACAGGAGACGGCGCGGAGATGGGGAAAAAACAGGTTCCCCAGATCATGACTTCCTGTAAGGATTTTGAGACCCTCATCGCCGCTTAAAATCAACTAGCATCTGTCTTTCTATTGGAGGAAGGCAGTGATTTTGTCCAGAGCGGGCAGACCAGAGCCGATGCACTGGACAAAAGATCCATTTGAGGCGGCAATGCACTTCGCCTCAGCTCAGTCTCAGTGCGAGCGTGTTTGTTTCCAGTGTATTATCCACACATAACTTTTTCGTCAACGTGGAGTGTATTCTATATTTGAGTGCTGACTTTTTGAAATGTGTTCCCTCGATAGTTTCGGTCAGGTTAGAAATGTGCTCAGTTTTCCTTCTTTTTATTACTATTTAAAATTAATAAATATTTTTAGAATCGAACTCATTAATAAAAAATAAATTGAACGCATTCTGTTGGGAAAATAAAAATCTCACGGGCGGTCATCTATCCTAATTTCCGCAGTGTTTAAGTTGTCTGATATGTTTTAACGAGATATATAGTAATGTACTTCCAGAGAGAGTGAGCTTGATTTCTCTTAGATACCGTTCTCTCGGGCCAGGGCGTACACGCGCGATGCTCTTTTGCTAACAGATCTGTTACTTTCATTCTGAACTCATTCTTTGTGAGAGTAGCAGTTTTTCTCTTAGAATTATTTACTTTTAATTTTTGGAGGAATGAACGTTAGATTGTTGTTGCGCGTGATACAATGACCGCTCATCCCTAGCTATAGTTAGATACAGAAATTGAGCGCAAAAAGGTAGTTTCCCTTGAAGAAAGAACATAAAAGAAAATGGATGAACCATTTCTCCCTCTATTATTATTATTTTTTGATAAAATATACATTTTTTCCTTCCGAAATTGTTTGCAATTTTTGGAGAGTCTACCTTCCTCCCCTCCATGCTTGATGTCCTCCTGTGATTTGGTTAAACAGTCGTCGAATAATATATATATATATACACACTGAAGAGCAATTGAATTAGAGACAGCTGGCGTTATGTAAATGTGGCGCTGTGGGCGGCCCTGTAAACGGAAACGACATACGTATGCAGCCATCCGACAATACAAGGAGTGATGCGACGGAAATCAGTAAGAGTCGGATGCAGTATGGGTAAGACGAAGGGTCTAAGCGCATTTGATCGTGGGCAAATTGTCGGGGCCCGACGAATGGGTCACTCCATCTCGGAAGTCGTGCAGGCACTGGGATTTTCACGAGCCACTGTGTCACGGTTGCACCGTGAGTACATCGAATCCGGTAAAACCATCCCTGTAAGGGCCAACTGCCGTGGACAACAGCGTATCATCGTCGGCTAGCTCGCATTGTAACAGCGGATAGACGGGCCACAGTGCAAGAAATCACTCGGCAATTTAACGCTGGTGCACAAAAACGTGTAAGCAGCCACACCATCCAGAACCATCTCCTCGCTATGGGGTACAGAAGCCATTGTCCCACGAGGGTACCGCTGCTGACAGCACATCACAGGGTGCAAAGATTAACATGGAGCGGGAACATCGCCATTGAACCCTAGACATGTGGAAAATGTTGCCTGGACTGATGAGTCGAGATTCACGTTGGTACATGTGGATGGCAGGATACGAGTAAATGCGCAAACCAAATGAAGCGATGGATCCTTTTTGCCAGCAGGGTACTCTTCAAGCTGGTGTGGTTGGCATTCTCGCCTGGGGACTGTTTACGTGGCCTGAAATGGGACCCCTGGTACGTGTGACATCGTGTCTCACAGGTCAACGTTACCGGGATATCCTGGACAACCATTTGCTCCCGTTTGTGCGCCTTCAACATCCCACTGGGAACCTCACCCTGCAACAAGACAATGCACCGTGCCATCGCTCCCGAATTGTATCCGAATGGTTGGATGAACACTCCACCGACGTGACCTCGCTTCCTTTGCCAGCTAGGTCACCTGACCTCAATCCCATCGAGCACATCTGAGATGCCATCGAGAGAGGTGTTTGAGGCTCTGACCCCCTTCTTCAAATCTTCGTGAAATGTGGGAGCTTGTTCAGGGGTCGTGGATCCGTATGGCTTCTCAACGCTTCCGGTGTCTTGTTGAGTCCATGCCGAGACGAATCGCCGCCGTCATCAGGGCGAAAGATGGTGCTACACGTTACTAGACAGGTATCTATAATTCAATTGCTCTTCAGTGTATATATATATATATATATATATATATATATATATATACATATATAAGTAAATATACTTAAAAACGTGTACTATGAAGTTGTACAACTCACCAGGGAACTGCGCCTAGCAGCAAGAACCACGGGTAGAGTATATAAACAAAATTTTACTCACAATCAACGAACTCCCCGAGGAAACCACCGAACCTCCCGTAAACTAACTAACGTAAACCAAAACACATACTGTTACAAATATGCACACAAAAATAGCCACCGTAGAGATACAATGAAAGTAAACACGTAAGGTCGGAAATCGGGAGCCACTCATCAGGGAAAGACACCCCCAGTTCCAGACCCTGGTTCAGTTTTCATGCAGGTGTCGAATTAACTGAAAAATAATCTCCAAAATAAGGGTTAAGAATTTTGCAAAATTTAGGACTAGGCACCTAGTCTTTCCTACCTGAACCAAAAATATCCAAAAATTAAGTATAAGGACTTACCTAAAGAAAAGTAACATAAACCCTTCATCTTAACGAACGGCAGACGCACACGAACCCCAATCCGCCCCTCAAACACCCTAATCCCAAACCACATGAAAGAAAATGAATAAATGCCATACTGATTCCCAAACGCAATTCGACTCCAAAAAGAACTAAATAATACCTAGTGGCGACCCCTGTCGAACTCCAAAAAAGACTAAAACTAGGTGCAAGTGTATTGATGTATGAAAGCAGGTGTTATGTTAAACGTTCTGGGGCGACTCGGAAGAAAATATTAAGAATTGTAGCCCGAAGAATGGTTAATCAAAGGTATTAGATGTGGCAATATTGCATAATCTAATTTTGAAAGATTTTCCTAAATTAAAAGAAGTCAACAGATTTTCAAAATGGAATAGACAATATTTCAAAGGATAATGTTTTTTTTAACAAGAGGAGAAAAATATTTTTAGTTGTTTTGTAATGTTAGATCTGTTATTACAAATTCTTGTGAATAACAAATTGAGAGATAACGATATTCCTAAGAACATGATTTGAAATATTTGAATGCCAACCACTCATATAACATTGGTGTTAAAGCTGAAATGTACTCTTTTATCAAAAACATCTAAACTAATTCCCTGACTATGCAGATGAATCAAGAAAATATATGTGATCCTTAGTACTCGTCTTACACAGTATCAACCCTTGAGGATAAATGTCATTCACAGGAACAGAAGGAGGACTAAAGAAAAAGGTAATTAAGTCATCTATAACTTAATTACAAAAAAAAAAAAATGCAAATGAACTGAATGTCTCCTCATAATGATGGAGGTAAAGGTTCGCCAGCCGACTGGAACAACAAGTACCCACTGGCACACCCGTCACCTGAATATACAATTGTTTACTATCATATATGTACAACAAAGTAAAAAAAAACACTATTTTAACCTCAACAAAAATCTTACTAAACTTTGAAAATCTAAATGCATTAGTAGCTCTTACCTACAAAATTTGACTTTAGTTATTTTTCGTAACTTATATACAGGGTGTCCGAGAATTATTGGACACATTACAAAATTATATAGAACAAAACATTAAAGAAATAGAAAGAAACTGACTGTACTAACGTACAATGTAACTACACAAGTTAATAAATATCGATGTGAGATCCCTTGGTTGCTCGTAGTACGTCCAAGCGATACTCGATTTCATGCCATGTATGGCAAGCATCTGAGGAGTTATGACATTAATAGCAGCTGTGATGCGCTGCTTCAGTTCCTGCAAATCAGTACAAGGAGTCTGATAGACACGATCCTTCACATAATCCCACATGAAATAAACCAATGGAGTTAGATCTGGAGAGCGAGGGGGCCACGGAATGGGACCACCACGCCCAATCCATCTGTTGGGGAAATGCTCATTTAGGCACTTACGTACACACGTTAACCAATGCGGGGGCGCGCCGTCTTGTTGGAAAACGACGTTGTCGTATCTTTTGATCTGGGGTGTAGTGAAATTTTCTAGCATATACAGTCACCATTTATGGTTTTTTCGCAGAAAAAGAATGGGCCAATCACTTCTCTTTTTGATAGGGCGCACCACACATTAACTTTTGGAGAATCACGTTCCAGTTCAATAGCAGCATGAGGCGGTTCACTGCCCCATATCCTACAGTTGTGACGATTCACAATACCTGATACATGAAATGTGGTTTCATCACTAAAAATTACAGTACTGAGAAAGTTTTCGTCGTTTCCCACTCGATTCAGCACATCCACAGCGAAATAGTATCGCAGAGTGGGATAATTTACATTCATCTTTTGCACTATTTGAATTTTATAAGCATGAAACTTTAATTTCTTGTACAAGATATCGTGAACTGTCTATTTCGGAATTCACAGTTCTCTGCTTGCTTTACGAACGGATTTCCTGGGGCTTCGTCGGGAACTTTCATTAACTAGGTCAACCGTCTCACCGCTGACGCTAGGCCTACCGGCTCCTCCAATATGTTCCACATTTCCAGTTTCTTTAAACAGTTTCATCCACCGCTTAATTGAATTCGTTGACGGAGGATTATAACCATACTCTAAACGATGCCGTCTTTTAACTTTAATGACAGACTTTAATTCTGCAAGCCATGACACACACATCGCCTTCTGCTATACGGATGACATGACTACTGATTGCGTATTTCTCATACATTCCTCATCAGGCCACACCTAGCTCCATTTATCGGATTCTTGGAATAACAATCCTGCAAAACAAAAATATAGAAACCGTGTTAGTAATACGTCACATGGAAAAACAGACAATGTTCATAGTTTTTTTTTACATAATTTTGTAATGTGTCCAATAATTCTCGGACACCCTGTATATTGTGGGCTGGGTCTTCGCCTCACCAAAATTTTACTCCACAAGCCGCCACTCCCTATCCCTGAGGATAAGCACTCCATTCTAGTCTTTTATGCGCAGCTTCATGAAACAAGGCATGATGGAGGAAGGCTAGCCTCCCTCTGACACGGACATCATGTCGCTGTGTAGAAATAAGTGTCTCAAACATGTTCTCTCTCCTTTATTAGACTTACCATCATTTCTATATCCCTTTTAGTGGGCAATCAGTCAGAAAGGATTAGTGTCAATCATTCCTATAAATGGCCACTTTGAATAACAAAGACATTAGGTGCATGTTCACTTCCTCCAGCTGTGTTCAACTCACTTAGCGAATATATTCATTTTGGCTGATTTCAACCCATTTCGAGCTGCGGATGGCCTAGTGATCAACTTTCGTAACTGCCACGGAGAAACCTCAGGTTCGATCCCAGGCGGGTACGAACTCTCGAACCACTAAATATCCGCCGTGCGTCGCATGTGCACATTAAGCCGCTGGACCCCGGGTACTGGCCCCCGGTAATAAATAAGAGCTTCTTCCTCCCCGTTTCTACCTCGCTTCCGTGTCACTTTCCAATCCGGCACTCTAGCCCACATCTCCAAGCTTCCTATTTCTAAGAGTTGTTTAAGACCTGACGTCAGACACTCCCTTCCTAAAATCCTCTACATATGATCTGACTCTCTCTCTCTCAGCTATATTTGTGTTCCTCTCTCTCAGCTGTATCTACGTTCCTCACTCTCTCTCTCTCAGCTGTATTTGTGTTCCTCTCTCTCAGCTGTATTTACGTTCCTCACTCTCTCTCTCTCTTTCTCTCTCTCTCAGCTGTATTTATGTTCCTCACTCTCTCTCTCTCTCTTTCTCTTGGGCCGCGGGTGGCCTTGTGGTCAACGTTCATGACTGCACGGAGAAGACCTCGGGTTCGATCCCAGCAGGCACGAACGCTTGAACCATTAAATATCCACCGTGCGTCGAATGGGCACGTTAAGCCGTCGGGCCCTGGGCACTGGTCCCCCGGTAATAAATAAGGGCTCCTTCCTCCCCTTTCTGCCTCGCTTCCGTGTCACTTACTTATCGGGCACTCTAGCCCAAATCTCCTAGCTTCCAATTTCTAAGGGTTGTTTAGGACCTGGGGTCAGACACTCCCTTCCTAAAATCTTCTACATATGATGTGAGCAACCCATTTCACTAACGCCGACTTGATCTTTCCAACTGGTTAAGATTAAGAAGCGAAGCTAGTAAATTGATACGTGTAACGTGTGGATTGTGGATGGTATACTTCGAGTTCGAGGGGAAACATTCTCCCAAAACCCAGAACACCTAATTTATCCCTCACTCTATATATATTTTTAATTATTATTAGAGAAGCAAAATGGGGGAAAAAATCGTTATTTTTTTGTGCGCCTCCGGAATCTCAGGGTCCCACGCTTGTGCTCCGTGGGCTTCCCTAATAATTCACCCTTGCATCGGAGTTGGGATTTGCTTGAGCGAGATGAAGTCTCTCCAACTTCTCCCTCAATACCTTGAAAAGTATTAAAACATTCAGAAAACACACACACACACACTCACTCACACACACCACACAAAGAATAACTTCTCCGTTGGCCTGTCAGGAACTTTGGTTTTTCGCAAAATACCCAAACTGGGACCGGGCTCGAGTCTCCGATGAGGCATATGTGGCGCCAGTGAACTGTGGTGCCCTGGGCTAGTGCACCGGCCTTATTTGGATGAGCCTGGCTTGTCTCAAACCCGTGCGTTTAGGCCCGGCCCAGTCTGTCAATTGCAGCTATTATTTAGGCCCGGCCCAGTCCGTCAGTTGCAGCTATTATTTAGGCCCGGCCCAGTCCGTCAGTTGCAGCTATTATTTAGGCCCGACCCAGTCCGTCAATTGCAGCTATTATTTAGGCCCGACCCAGTCCGTCAGTTGCAGCTATTATTTAGGCCCGACCAAGTCCGTCAATTGCAGCTATTATTTAGGGCCGGCCCAGTCCGTCAATTGTAGCTATTATGTAGGCCCGACCCGGTCCGTCATATGCCAGTTTTGTATTATTTTGTCTTTTTTATTAAATTGTGAAAATTAAATAATGAAATGCTATTGAAAATATTTAGTTGAATGTATCCTAAAAGTATTAACTAAACTTTGGCAATTATCGAAGTCTATAACCTTAAAAGAGAAAAAAGAAAAAGACTAATTGCGTTAAAAATACATTTTCAAAGTATAGCGCACTTTAAACACAGAAAAATAAGAAAATCCTGCAGTTTACTTTGCATGCGCAATGAAAGAAGAGTAAAAAAAAAAAAAAATCTGCTTTGAAATGCTTCCAATCCCTAGTCAAAACATTAATTAATTCATTAAAGATCAAATTTTAATAAGATTAAACGACTTAATTTTTTGAACAAACTCCGAATAAACATAAATTCATTAACATACCTGATCGCAGCAGGAAACATTTCCTCTTATGCGGGACATAAACAGAAACTTTGGGCAAGGAATTTATAGTTGCAGAAACGCATTTATGTCCCTTAAGATAAGATGTTCCATAATTTGAACTGTCATAGCTTGTGAAATTGTTAAGTTTCCGATTAATTTGAGTATAATCATCACAGGATTTGCTAGTCGAAGCAACCGGCATTCATGTATAGCGAATCTGGACGATCAGAATTCTTTCCCGTGATTGTCCGGAGGAACAGAATATCAATGAATGAAATACGTGATTACACACCATTGTACAATAAAAATTTTGAAGTTGTGAATCCGTTTATTGGTGTAAATATGACATGAATGGTAAGTCAGATAGGCTAATACCCGAAAACTTGAAAATTTCGTCGTCCTAGAGCGGGACTCGAATCTGCGTCTCCCAAATAGCGTCCGAGTTATCTGAATCACCATTCATGTCATATTTACACCAATAAACGGATTCACAACTTCAAAATTTGTATATTTTTAAATTGTTAAGGTATGAGATGAATGTTGCTTTTTACTAGCTCGTAAATGATTCAATAATTGATTCGTGAAGTTTCCAATGTGTTACAGAAAATTTAGCAAGCGTATGTACGCAATGGATTGCACTACCGTAATTTTTTCGTTTTTTTTAAATTTAGCAACTGATGCAGTAACTTTGCAAGGACTTCAAGACCTTCTGACAACTTTATATCTTATCTTATACGCCTATATAGCTGCGTAGATTCTGTTATAGTATTTTGATAGAACAAAAACTTATTTAAAAATCGATTACTTAGTTATACTGCATATGCAGAGGGGCGTCGTATTAAGTGATCTTAACCACCTGTGGAAATTAATGACATGGAAAAGCTCACTGCGCATAATAAGCTCCCTTTTTAAAAAAACCAAAAAACATTAGGTAAAAAAGAAAGGATTTCCTTTCGTTGTGTGTTCTTTATGGAAAGACATCGTCACAGCCCATTGTTTCGTATTACCGAACTGTGTTTTAACTGAGAAACAACTAACGACCGACACTCTGGCTTTGTCATTCAAGGACGGTGTGGCGAACGTTGCATAGCAACGAGACATTATGTTTCAAAATTGCTGTACATTTATTTTTATTTTCCACTTAACGATCATCGTTCACTGTCAACGAGGAAAGAAAAACGCAGGAGTTGTTCAGCAATATCTTTACGCCTGCATGTATACATGGCATTCTAAAGCAGATGATAGAAACTGCTGAAGCTAAAAATAGATAAGCCGTTGTGAAAACCACGAAATGTGCTCTGAAATTATGATGAATCCGGTGGAATCGACTGCAGCGCTGCGGTGGGAATTATGATAGTAATGCAGGAAACAGCTGAAGCTCTTTCTGCAGTTTTCCTGCTTGTATTAAACACATTCACGTTTTTTGTGGTACGGACGTCTCTCTTTGAAATTCTCTACAAGACAAAGTACGGGCATTAACTTCCTGTGCCGCTCATTATGTTTCACTGCAATGGTGAAAAAGCTTCACTGCAGCACCTGAAAATATTTGAATGAAGCGATTTAGACATCGCAGTGGAACCAAATTTTTAAGAACTTTAATTTTCTTTGATTTTGTCGCAGAATGAAAGACCGGTTGCGAGCACGTAGTAAGTTGATGCATACATCAACTAGGTCCACGGTGTATGATAGTCAGATGATACAACTCCCCATAGAGTTAACACTTAGAAAAACGGATCGTTAAGGACACAGCTCGCCAGGGGGCGTGGCCTAGGCCAAGGTATTCATATTCAATGCCTAAGTAAAAGCGCAATAATAGTAACATAGTGTCTAAACCATATGAATATGAACACGATGGAATAAAAACTGTTAAAAAGGCCTAGGCCTGGGTCAGTGGCGTAGGAACGCTTTTGATTTAGGAGGGTATAAGCTCATGAACCTTACATCTCAAGGATTAAGCCATCTATGGATGACCCCCTCCGAATTTTTTTTTTTTTTTTGGGGGGGGTAGTATAGTAGAGTTTTTATAAAATACGTATACTGATCAGGAATTCATCCGAATGAACATTGTTATAATCATATTATTATTCATTATTACCATTATTATTTTTATTGCTGACAAAAAGTTCACATTATTAATTTCTTGTCTTCGAATACCATTCACTGGAAACAGAAAGAAAGGGACGTCATATTGTGCAGAAGCACGACGACCTCTCTCCCATTACGAACTTTTGTTGCCCAGCAACACCAACACGCTTGTTTCCCCGCTCCCATGTATGAACATGGGATCGGTTCCACCGGTGTTTCACACACGCCCCGATACACACACCACGGTTCCACAAGCAAGGGCACTCATACCCCTGACGCAACACCATACAAACCGACGGCGGAGTCTCCTAGAACGACGGAGAGACAAGGCCCTTCGCAACGTTCATGTATTAGGAAATTCCTCCTTTCGGAGGAGACCCCGTGACATAGTCACCCAACGGATGACAACATCAGAGGAGGCAACGGCGGAGAGCAACACGCATCTCCAAAAACGAGGAAGCCTTCCCCCAAAAGCCCCGACGCAACACCATACATACCGACGGCGGAGTCTCCTAGAACGACGAAGGGACAAGGCCCTTCGAAACGTTCATGTAGTAGGAAGTCCCTCCATCGGAGGAGACCCAGTGACATAGCCACCCAATGGATGACAACATCAGAGGAGGCAACGGCGGAGAGCAACAGGCATCTCCAAAAACGAGGAAGCCTCCCCCCTAAAGACACACACACACAGAACCGGCACACGCCAGACACACACCAGACAACAACAAAAAACTCCCCAAGGCATCCGCTCCAAAAAAAACAAAAAAAAAACACGCATACACATACAAAAAAATAAAACACTCTCGCAAGCAACACCCCCGAAGCACAGCACACCGAACGCGGAAACCGGGCGTCCGGAAACCGAAGCTGGATCCAAACCGCAAAGCAGAAGTGGCTGAAACGAAACAAAAAGCATCAGAAAATGAATGGAGAAGTTTTTTTTTTTTTTTTTTTTTTTTTGTGTTCTCTCTTGTTAATTTTTGTACTTTTTTTTCCATTAAAATATTGAACAGGGACAAGTCAACATTAGGATGAATTTCTGTCAGCAGGGTTTGGAAAAGAGAGATTTCTCAGGAAATGTTATATCTCTTTACAAGAACGAATTAAATTTCTTATCATTTTTGTTTACGTTAACAAAGTAAAACCGCAGTAAGATAAAAACTGCTCTACCCACGAAGATAGTACCATTGAAGCATTATGAAGTCTATATTAAAAACTTTGAAAGATACATAGGCTGACAATTGAAGAAAAAGCACATTGGCCTGGTGCAAAGCTAAATGATGGTGAAGATATCGAGGAATTGGAGTTCTATGAGTGGTATGTGAAATCCGTAACGCACTTGTTGTATTGCTACAGATCTTAAGACAGAAAACAATTTTAGTGCCGGGGCTGCGGGCGCTGAAATGTCCACTTGTGCATTAAATTTTTTTTAAAGTGCAGAAAGGACGACCTGATCAAGATGCATGGAATTTTAAGAGAAAAGAAACACTGATCACAAGTATGTTATCAAGCTACCATATGCTGTTTGAAGTTATTAACAAAAACCTCGCACTCGTCGTTTCCCTGCAGAACTAATTTGCTGGAGTTTCCCAGATGGTTGACCAGTTTTTGGTGGATGAAAAGCCTCCCACTGCAAGCTTCGGACATAAAAAAAAAAACCAGATGACCCGTGATATCTCTTTGAAAAAAAGAGAATAAAAAAAAATGTAGCATATAAATAAATTTTACAGTTCACTCTTTATGAATGATTGGTTTGTGTTTGCTCATATCTGGGGGGGGGGGGGTACAGTAGATATTAATGTACCCCTCTTCAAATTTTGGGGGGTACGTTGTGTACCCCCCCGTTCCTACGCCACTGGCCTGGGTCAAGGTATTAATATGTAATGCCTAAGTAAAAGCGCAATAATAGTAACTTGACTTGGTGTCTAAACCATATGGATATGAACACGATGGAATGAAAACTGTTAAAAAGGCCTAAGCTTAGGCATTAATATTTAATACTTAAGAAAAGCGCAATGATACTAACTAGATCTTGTGTTTAAACCTTATGAATATGAGTACAATCGAATAGAAACTGTTAAAAAGGTCTAGGCCTATTTGTTAATATTTAATGCCTAAGTAAAAGCGCAATAAAACTAATGTATATTAGGACAAAGTCCTCTATAATACTGTTTCACACGTAGTACATGAGTTTCGAATAGACAAGTTGACTTCAATGATAATGGAATATTTATAGTTGAAATTAAGAATATTCTTAATTTCAACTATATTCTTAATACAACTTTCAAATAGAGGACTTTGTCCTAATATACATTGCCTATCTCCCACGTAATTTGGTGTTCAGGTGTATATATGTATAGATTGAACTTATACTAAAGCAATAAAACTAACTTGACTTGGTACCTAAATCTTATGAATATGAGCACGACAGGAGAAAAACTGTTAAAAAAGTCTAGGCCTGTTTATTAATATTTTATGCTTAAGTAAAAGCGCAACATTATTTGTTTGATTTATTATGTATAAAGTTATGAATATATTGCGTCGTACTCATATTCATAAGGTTTAGACACTAAGACTAGTATTATTGACCTTTTACTAAAGCATTAAATATTAATCCCTAGGCCTTTGCGCCCGTCTGAAACCAAGAATCTGCAATGTTTATACGCCCCCTAAAGTGGGTGTCTGCGCTTGTCCGTTTGGCCAACTGTTTAGTGGCCAGTTGCTTTAAACTCTATTTCAATGAATTCGTTTCATTTGTTTTTGGGAAAAAGTCGCCTTCCGGTAAATTACTCGTTCGATAAATTTGGTTTCGATGAATTCGCGTTCGACGAATTCATTTTCGATGAATTCACTTGCTCCCAAATAGAGTCATCATTGCGTGATAACTGATGTTGATCTTTTAAATGCAAGCCCACCAAAATATGGTGTAAGGTGTTATTTTCCAGGAAATTTTCTGCCCTGCTGTTTAAAAGTTTACACACCCCATGCTCAAGAATCGGCATTTTTTAATTTCTTCGATAAAAGAAAGAAGAAAAATAAAATAAAAAAAAAGAATAACGATAATTACTTTATATGTAAAAAAGTTCTAACATGCAGTTCGACTTCCAGGAACTTTGCAGGAATATCCTTCACGCAGAGCGCACTTAAGATGGGGGCTGGAAGGGCTCCAGCCACGGGCCTCGCGTTTTCAAAGGACCTCAGAATTATGTAATATGTTTGAAGAATTGAAAGAGTTCTACAGGTTCTGTTTTCTTTTTTTTTTTTTTTTGCAGGTAGCAAAAACTTTGAGAAACTGCCTTGTAGAAAAAAATTTCCATTTCTTTCCACTTTTTTAGGAGAAGTCCGCAAAAAATATAGTCACCCCCAGTCCATCCTCAAATCTTTCAAAAGCATTACAGAAGTTTTTGTACACATGCGTACCTGGAGGAAATTTTCATACATCAAGAATTCTTTTGAATCATGATATTTGGATCATGTTATTTTCCCTACCACTTCAATATAATTTCAACAAGTTGAACCCAACCGTTGGGGGAGAGGAGGAGAAGAGGGCAAAGCAGAACTGAACTGCCCATTTTTCAACCGTGCATTTGTTACATTTTTTTGCTACCACTGATTCGTCCATGAATCATGGGATACATACTTCAATACGGCGGGGATATTTTTATGACTTCCTCATCATATTTTGTGAATATTTTCTCCGGGGTATTTTTATTCATCCACCCATAGTGAAATCCTAGATGTGCCACTAATACAGGGGCCCCCAAAATACTGTGTAGCACCCGGCCCCCTGTCTCCTTGAATGTGCCCTGCCTTCACTTTCAAGAGTGGGGCCGCGTGTGGCCTAGTGGGCAACGTTTGTGACTGCCACGGAAAGGACCTCACGTTCGATCCTGGACAGGTACGAACGCTCGATTCACTAAATATCCGCCGTGCGTCGGATGGGCACGTTAAGCCGTCGGACTCCGGGTACTGGCCCCCCGGTAAGACCAAGATTTGTACTGCCCCCCGGAAGCTAGGAGATTTGGGCTAGAGATCGGGCACTCTAGCCCAAATCTCCTAGCTTCCTATTTCTAAGGGTTGTTTAAGACCTGGGGTCAGATACTCTTTTTCCTAATTTCCTAAAATCCTCTAAATATGATCATCATGTTCAAGAGTGGGACAGGAAATGTAGTTGCGACGCAAGGGGGTGCGAGCATAGAAAGTTTTTTTTCCGGGGGGGGGGCATTGCAAATTCTGGGGGGGGCTGAAACTTGTTGACTGATATAATCATAATTTTGTTATTTATATATACGTACATTAACACATATAAAATTTTCAAATAGAGTATGAAAATTTTCTGGTTTGTATATCGCAAATACGAATTCCAAGACATCAACATATACAAATGATTAAAAACGTAAAAATGTTATACTTTTGCTTTAATTCAGTAACGCACCACGGATTTTACTATGGGGTGGTGTAAAATATTGAGGATGCTAGTAAGAAAGCTGTGCTGCAGAAAATCCCCACTCCCAATGTTAGGAGTGGCAAAAAGTCCTCGCCTTACTACATGCTGTTTCTGATTATTAAGGAATTTTTACAGTGTTACCTGAAAACGTATGACGTAAACCATTCCCCTGCCACTTGGTTTCAGCTCCTTTAGATTACATAGTAAAAAAACATAAACTAACTAACCGTTTGTGTGTGTGAATGCCAGATTGAGGTGCCTTTATTTTTTTATTTCACACAGCGTAGATCACTCACCGCCAGGGGAAAAAAATTCTTTCTATGAGAACAATTTTTCATAATTTGTCATTGCTAAAAATTAGGTAGCAAATATTTTGTTGTATCAGTGGCACGAACATCACATTAGCTGCACCGAGGCTTAACCGTGTACGTGGAAAGTCGGCATCAGGAAGACTGAAATGAAGCTCAATGCCAGCCTCCAAAATATGATGATATACTGCAGTGCAAACATCTCTACTCTGTGGAATTAGGTTTTTACTGCGCTATAGTAGCCGGAGAGTGCTTGAAAAACTACCCCATCAGCGATGATTGTTTAATGTTTCATTGAAGGATGATGGAAATTTCAGACGGAAGTCCATGTGGATGTTGTTGGTTTTTTACTACTATAATATTTTCCCTCATTTTCTTATGTTTTTTCTTTTAATTAATTCCGCCAAATATTCAGCAATAAACGAAAACAATTAGATTAAATACAAAAGGAGATCGCCCAGAAACCTACTGGGGGATGGGCGTTCATGGATTTTCGAGGAGCTAAGCACCCCCGAGAAGATGCCTGAATACATCACTGGGTGCGAGGGTGAGCTGTAGCTCATCCTGAAAATTGTCTTGCCCACCCTGCCGCCCACTCAGTTCAAGATGTGCTATATTTTATTTTTTTAACTTTAAAATATAATCTGGAATTTGCCAAATAAAAATGACACCCGTGTTTTTCGTCGTGTAGGCCTACGTATTTTCTCTTAGAAAGTGCGCTTTTCCTTCTTCGTAGAAAAGTTATCAACATAGCATCCACAGGACCATGAAAATTCAGCTGTTCTCCACTCGTCCAAATCTTTAATTTAAGCCTGTTTTCAAGTTACAGTGATCAGGGGCGAATGAAGAGGGTGAATAGGAATTCACTGAGGTCATTAGTAATTGCTCTGCTGTTGTTAGAAGTCATTAGCAATTGATCTGCTGTTTGTGCTCCTAAGCAGGGGATTGCAACACGGAAAGTGGCCGCCCCGGTGGCGCAGTGGTCTAAGCAATGGCGTCTGACCATTCTTCTGAGATGGGCGGAGTTCGAATTCCGGTGAGGCATGCATGTTGTGTTTGTCTTGCACTGGCTCTCTCCCTTCCCTGGAACCAGTGGCCCTAAATTAGGGACAGGTGACTGCTTATATTCCGTTGAGTTGCTCACGGTGGTCATTAAACCTCCAATAAAAAAAGAAAAACACGGGAAGTGGAGACTAAACCAATATTAGCGCTCTTAAGCCTGCCCTAAGGTAATGAGGAGCAGGTCGTAGCCGAGCATTGCTTTGGAAGAGATGAGTGCAAGACAAGATTGCTGGCTTGAAGGAAAGGAGTTAAGGAGGGGAAAGGTATTGTCTGCATGTTGAAATCGTATTAACATGAACTGTTGAGGGGAAATGTGCAAGTTAATCATACTAACTTGAACATTTTCCCTCAACCCTAATCCATGAAAACATTTGCTTTAAGTCCTTTCCCTGAGGCATCAAATTTTCTTTTGAGCAGGCCGTGCTACTGGTGCTGAAAGAGGAAAACCAAAGTTATGGTTTCTGAGTGGATTTCCGACTAGGCGCGCTATATAGGCGCTCGCCTAGGGCCCCACAGCTTGAGAGGCCCCGAAAACGTATAATTGGATTTCCAGTTTTGTTTTGATTTTCACCGAACGAATTTCCGACTAGGCGCACTATATAGGCGCTCGCCTAGGGCCCCACAGCTTGAGAGGCCCCGAAAACGTATAATTGGATTTCCAGTTTTGTTTTGATTTTCACCGAACGGAAGGTTCCAACACAGATGTGGAAAAAGTAATGAAATTTTAAATGGGTAAAATTTATACAGAACACAAAAAGTAGTGAAATTTTAGATGGGCAAAAATTTAATGAATGCTAATGTCCTACCATTCGCAAAAATAATGTTTCAAAAATCTGTAAAAAACAAATTCTTCGGACTTGGCGCCTCAAGCAGGAAACTAAGGAACTAATTGGAAAATTTAAATATTTGAGAAGGAATAGCTAAGCCTAACCTGAGAGACACAGAAATATCTTATTCCCCTGAGTTGAACAGTTTCTTCATAACAGAAGTTTAATTTTTGAATTATTGACTTTCCTCTCAGCTGTAAATTCGTGAAGTATATGGATATTTAAAGTGCCAAACTTAATGTCTTTTAAATTCCTATTAGCCACAAAATTAAGTTTTGAAATATCTCTAAAAACAAAAAGTTACATGTGTACGGACAGACAAAATGACTACCCTAGCATTGTTTCTTACAGAGCGTTCTAATAATGGGAAAATAAAATGGCACTTTAAAAAGCGTAAAAACCTTTTTCTTGTCAGCCCCAACCCCTCTTTTTGTTAATCTGATGGATGAAAATTTCTGCGGTGATAAGAAGGGGAGGGTCCAAAAGATCTAAAGTCGTCTATGGTAGTACTAAATGTAATGTAAGTCTAAATGGCACAGTGATTGACCAAGTAATTGGGTTTTGGTATTTAGGAAGCATGTTTGACAGAGAGAACAGATTGGATGGTGAAATTAGTAGGCGAGTGAATTCTTCATTGAAAGTCATAGCGGCTTCGAAAGATTTTCACAGGAATGATGGGTTCTCAAGAGAGTCCCGCATGGCTGTGTATGAGAGTGTAATTGTTCCTTCTCTGATGTATGGCAGTGAAACCTGGGTACTGCAGGATAAAAACATAGGAGCCGTTTGTGTGCTGTAACCGGGGCTTCCATATTTATCAGAAGCGAGATTCTGTAGCCATTTTTGTGTTACTGAATTGGAATCATTTCCTTTCAATTCCCGCCATTTGGACGAAAGGCAAATAGAGTATTTCCTTTCCCACGCGACGCAGCAGATGGCAATTAGGGAATCTTGCGATTTTCGGAGAAGAGACATCTTAGGGTGTAGCCGGAGGGAACGCGGTGGCAGGGGTCGACGAAGCAAGATAGTTTTAGCAGGGGTGCAGTATGCTTCGGGTCGAAAGGGACGGAGGAAGGAATAGTTTTTGAGTGGCCAGGAAAGAGAGAGAAGGATTTTCGGCGGTGTAGAATACTGAGGGAGAACGGAAAGAATGAAAGCACGAAAAGGACAGAAGCTTGGTGACATTCCCCGTATGATCTGAATAAACGTTTTCCTCACTGCAAAATTTAGCTTCAGTCGATTCACTTTTCTACGGTTTGTATTGTTTTTATCTGCTCCAGTTGGAATAATTACGGATTAAACCACCGATACCGAACTTACGGCAAAGGAAGCACAAACGAATCCTCCACACAGGGTGCTGTTATAGAATTCAGCTCCAAGCCCTGTAACATTTAAATGGCGCCCGAACAGGGGCTCTCTAGATCTTCCGTTCACCGGTACGGAACCCGAACATCTTTATTAAGCAGCGTGGAACTCGAGCATCGCCGATGAAAAGCAGAGCGGTTCTTCGGTATTTGGTTCTTCAGTGCAGCAACGTGGAGTCTTCAAGTCACCGACGTGGGGCCTGAGAGTATTTTATTCCTCATTGTGGAGACCTGTTCCTGCTCGAATTTTCCTACAGATTGGAACATTTTGGTTTTACCAGTGATAGTGCTACTAGACTTTGTGTGACAATCAAAACAGTGTGTGTCAAAAAACAACAACAAAAAAACCATTCTGGACTACGAAGTCAAGCGACGTGCTGTAAGTACAAAAATATTTTCTTCCATTTTTAAAGTGCACCCACTCTTTCTGTGAAATCCCACACCACCCGCCGCTGGTAGTTAAAACATTTTTATGCATCATAATTGCTGAACGTTAAAATTCGTTAACACAGAGCTTTCCATGAAAAACATTTTTCATTGATTCTTTACAGTGCGCATGATACTCGTAAGAGACAAGTGTGATATAAAAAACATTTTTAGCCATGATATAACAAGTATTTTCAGCAATTATATAACAAGCATTTTTTGGTATTTTCTGCAGCATCATGTATTGCATGAAACTCAATGCCGAGAATTCCACTTCGGAATGTTTTAACGCCACAGAGCCTTATAGCAGGGATGTACAGCCCCAATTAGATACTCAAGAAGAGAGCATGTTGCAACTAATGATGAAAAAACTTGAGGCTAGTGATAAAGCTATTAAAGCACTGACGGACGAAGTTATCGCGTTGAAAATGCAATTACAGAAAGAGAAGCGCCGTGAAACAGTGGGATACCGAGACCCTGATATTCAAAACAGGTATCAAAATAGGAAGAAATGTTGTTGGACCTGTGGTTCACATTTTCACCTGCGGCGGCATTGCAGGGAAAAGCCTCCCTCAAATTTCTTCGGCAGGCGTTATTACAGGCCTCAACCCAGGTCACCGCTTAGAGATGACCGACCGCGGTCGCAGAGAAGCGGAAACTTCGCGCCATCGGATACTGCTCAGAGTGCCCAAATAAAGAACTTGAGGGTCGAAGTCGATCGGAAAGATAAATCACCGCTGAGGAATTCTGTGCACTTCAGAGATGAGCAGCCGCCCAAGACTGAACATGTCGGCACCTGTTCCATCATTAAAAAACTTAGCTCTCCGAAGGCAAATATTGGGCAGAGTAAGAAATTTGAACATTTGTCGGAAGGTCCATATCGCATCATACGCATGATGGATGACGTCAGTGAGAATTTGCAATTAGTTTGCAATCCGAGAAAGAAGACAATCGCTCATTTTGGTCAGCTACGCCGATGCCCTACCGGGACATCCAGACAGACGGAAATGACAACAAAAACTCAAACAGCACGGCGAGATTCATCCAACGAACAAGATCGACATTTTCCTTACCGGCGTGGGAATATACCTGATGCAACCATGGAGACTTACATGGGAAAAGGTTATCAACCCCCCAAAACGTGGAACGAGATACAGCTGAACCATGTCGTCATTGATATGGAACCAGCAGATCCGGGTTACAATCTTAGGGTACGCGATATCTTTGGCAAGGTGCGACACACAAACAGGCAACGAGTGTGATTCTTCAGTGCTGTTGAAACTTTTCGACATGTTGTGTCATCGACTGCAAAGAACGTGCCTGCAATATGTTGCGTAATCATTCATATTTTGTGATGAACTATTCACACCAAACGCATTTTTTTTCCATTTGTATTTCAGGGATAAAAATAATTTGCAATTTGTGAATCGTGTACATACGAACATTTTGTGTTTACATGAACATTTCCCAAAAGACAATTTAAGTTTTTGTGCATCAAATTGATAATTTGCATAAAAATAATTTTTATATGCTGTAACGGACATTAATTTACGTTGCTCCTTTTAAGTGGTTAGATGGACAATGATCATCTATGATCTTATTGAACTTTAAGCGGAGTTATTCAAAAAACTGAAGAAATGCATTGATTATCTGCAGTGTTATTTATCTCAACTTGTTTTATTGTATATCATATTAGCGTAAGTAATTTTAGTATGTAGAAAATTGCAGTGTAAGTGTATATAAGATTTTGCGAAAATTATTCAAGTGTTCAATCGGTAGAAAATTGCAGTGTAAGTGTATATAAGGTTTGAGAAAATTATTGAAGTGTTTAATAAGTAACTTATCAGCATTGTCAAAATTAAAATTTTGCTGCATTTCATGTTTCAACTAATAGAAAATTTATGCATATTTTGTCGTACATTTTTCGGAAATTTTCAGCGTAGATCAGCATTATAAACTAAAATGAGGGATTAATACAAACTGGACAAGAATGGTTGTACAGAGGTAAATTTTGAGAATTAATTGCACCGTGAAGTTAAATTCTTGTAGAGATCAATAGTAAAATTGTAATGTAGGAATGAAGTGGAATGGAGATAGCGATGAAAGTATCAAGTGTAAAGTATTATTTGTGGTAGGTATCTGTACATGTATTTTTCAGGAGAAGTGTGATTAGCAACCATGTTTGTATATATGTAATATCAGAAAATGTTCTGGAACCCATCATACTAGTTATATTTCAACTGCTGGAAATCTTTCGTCAATTTTATCGTCAACTATGTTTTAAATTATTTTGCCATTAGGTCATCATCGTGAAGTGTATGGAAATATATTTATCAAAGAAATCAAGGAGAATAACTGAATGTAAACCTTAGCATGCAGGTACCTCTTCAAAATCATGTAAAATTGCCCGCCCAAATATTGTATTGTCACAAGCTTGTCCTGATTCGAATCAATCGCGTTGGTTAATGTAGGCAAAAAAAATTAGGCTGTCTAATGCCACCCTCATTTTTATTTTGGCGGGGGAGATTTTGTAACCGGGGCTTCCATATTTATCAGAAGCGAGATTCTGTAGCCATTTTTGTGTTACTGAATTCGAATCATTTCCTTTCAATTCCCGCCATTTGGACGAAAGGCAAATAGAGTATTTCCTTTCCCACGCGACGCAGCAGATGGCAATTAGGGAATCTTGCGATTTTCGGAGAAGAGACATCTTAGGGTGTAGCCGGAGGGAACGCGGTGGCAGGGGTCGACGAAGCAAGATAGTGTTAGCAGGGGTGCAGTATGCTTCGGGTCGAAAGGGACGGAGGAAGGAATAGTTTTTGAGTGGCCAGGAAAGAGAGAGAAGGATTTTCGGCGGTGTAGAATACTGAGGGAGAACGGAAAGAATGAAAGCACGAAAAGGACAGAAGCTTGGTGACATTCCCCGTATGATCTGAATAAACGTTTTCCTCACTGCAAAATTTAGCTTCAGTCGATTCACTTTCCTACGGTTTGTATTGTTTTTATCTGCTCCAGTTGGAATAATTACGGATTAAACCACCGATACCGAACTTACGGCAAAGGAAGCACAAACGAATCCTCCACACAGGGTGCTGTTATAGAATTCAGCTCCAAGCCCTGTAACAGTGCTCGAGAAATACGTTACTTACGGCAAGACACGTTTTGATTGTGTGAGGAATGAAGATGTGTGGCAGTTAGTTAGTTAGTTAGTTAATTGATTTTAGTGGCGCAAGGGCCAGGTTTGGCCAAAGAGCGCGTAATGTGAAGCAAAATGTGGTTAGCAAGGTGGAGACTAATATTCTTTGGTGGTTTGGACATATTGAAAGAATGAGTGATGAGATGCTTATTACGAAAATTGTTTTAGCCTAAGTGACAGGAAGGGAAGGAAGAGGAAGGCCGAGGAAGTCATGGGAGGATCAGATTCAGGAGTGTCTGCATGAGAAAAAGATTATGAGTATGAAGTATAGAAGATCTTGTGTACGTCGTGTGATGGATGTCAGTGAAGTCCGAGTTGTGTGTCAAGATCGCTGTAAATGGAGACATTTGTTATGACAACAGTAAGTAAATAATCAGTTAAAAATTTATCTGGTAGTTTGTATTTCTTTGTGGAGCTAACCTCTGAATTTTAGAGAACAGCTTAGTGATATGTATGTATGTGCTCCTGGTGTCAGTGTGTCATGTTTAATATACGGGTATGTAACCCTTTAGATTTTACAAATTTCATCAAAAATGGATGGACAGAACATTGGCAAAAAATGACTCCAAATTTTAGATTCTCTTGTGTTCCAAAAAGTACAAAACCTTCAAGACAGTTCCCAAATTAATGAGCATGTATATCTAGGAGGGGGAGGGGGTGTGAATACCTTTGCAGCCTGTGGAAAGCGGAAAACAAATTCTTTCTTTTCGTGTTTTATAAATAAATTTGTTATCAAGCTTGCCCCACCAAAAATAAAACTCCCACATCCAGAAACGCGCCAAGCGGGGGTTCAACGGGTGCGAAGAACCCGAGCGCCAGTTTTCGGGCGGCGGCAGCACAGCTCAATCATATTTTACGGTTGATAAATTAATATCAATGACGTGGGAGAAGTAAAAAAAATGTTTTACTGTGAGAAATTGTAATGCTACGCGACACGTTTATTTTTTAGTAAAAATAATTCATTATATAATTCAACAGAAAACGACTTGAAATCAGAGAATCATTTTTATTGTTTTGTTCAGTACCGAATACCGTGGGCGAAGGACTAACAATCTGTTTTCTAATATTTTTTAAATCTTGAAGATTTCAGCATTCATGATATGCGTGGCCAGCAAAAGAATGATGGGTCAATATGAAGAAAAACACAATGGACTTCAAAAACAAAATTTTTGACCTAAAACCCTTATTCATTTTATGTACTCTGAGCAGCTCATACTTTAAATCTGGTCGTAAATGACGATGAAAAAATTTATCTAGAAATTGTGAACATTTTCAGCATTGTTTAAGAAATATATGCTTTTTTTTCTGAAATACCTTACCGTTGGCAAATTTTAAAGAAATAACCTCCAGCGTTGATCGTAAAACCCTTCTGTGAAACAATATGAGAAAATAGGATCGATGCAATAAGGGTAACGAGGATCAAAATTCTATTTTGATGCAATTCGCGATGCATTATACATTAACTCTTTAACGAATCTTTTCGAGACAGAGATATACGAAATTTAACCAATCTTTCTCTGAAAAAAGAATAAAAACAAAAACACATCCAACTATATTTGCTCCAGAAAGAATTGCTACACTCTTTCTTTGTTCAAAAACTGTTAGCAGGAAATTAATACGAAAATTTGCTGTTGTATTTATACCAACCATAATAAATGTTAAAACAAGTAAATGGCTGTTTAAAAGAATGTAGAACATGTGGGGGTTGTAAAAGCCTATTAGCTAAAAACAAAACAATTGCCGAGGAAATAGATTGCGAAACAGATTTCCTAATTGTTCAATTGGTTAGACCACATACAAAAAAAAAAAAAAAAAGGAATTTTTGGTACCAAAATACGGAAGAAATGAAAAAAAAAACTTTCCTATTTTTTGATACAACGATAAGAACGTATCAAACAACTAAAGACGCAAAAGGAGAATTTTATTTCGAACTCATATTTCGATATACTGTATTATATATCACAATTTTTCAATTTTTCATATATTTTCAATTTTTAAATGACCTTTATTCTTTATTGACACTAAGCACAGATATAAAAATAAAATACTGTATAGACTTACAAATAAAACTGGCAGGTATTGCACAAAAAGAATATGATATAGTTACTGTAACTTACAAATAAAACTGCCAGGTATTGCACAAAATAATATGATTCAGATATCTGTGACTAAATTGAAATTCTTTGGACTTACGTTATGCATCACATGAACACATTAAATGCTTTACGATACATCTTTTGAATTGACTCATTAATACGTTTTCCAAACAATTCAGTAGCTTTTAAAAATCATGAAAAATTGCTTTCGATTAAATATGAAACTGGAAAGACTTTCAAATATATGTACCGTTAGTATTGAAAACAAAACTGCTACGAACTTAGACAATTCAAACACTGTTAAGAGATTGTAACAAAAAAAAAAAAAAAAAACACTGTGGAAGTTAATTTTATAGCTGAAACTACGCACGTTTGTCTGCTTCTTTGAAGCTTCAGTTTTTAGTTTATCGGAAAAAATATCTTTATTTATTACAAAAACCAATTATTTCGAACTCATATTTCCGTATATATATATATATATATATATATATATATACATCACAATTGCCCCCCCCCCTCGATAGGGGAAGCTGGAATATGTTTATCATCGTACATTACAAACTTTTTTCTAATGGTTAAGCGGACTTTTGTATGAATTGACAGAGAGGCAGTTGACTTCTTGGATAATTCTGAACTAGTTGTACAGATTTGTTTTTACTTCAGTTTTATATGAGAAAATTGTGTTTTATGAAAACTTTTAATTTAATGGAAATAAGAAATGATGTTGCTAAAGCTATTTATTTCATGTAAAAATGAATAAAAATTTAAAAATTTACTCGCACAAGAGGCGGCAAATCTGGGCTTTCACCCTGGCGGCAAATGACCTTGGCGCGCCCCTGCCCCCATCCGTCGCCCATCCTGATTTCCAAGTCTGACTACGTCCCTGATGCGAGGTAAAAAGTTTTTGATTTTCCGGGAACAGGGATCAGCGAAAACTGTTTACGTGGGCGATACGCTTATTGTTCATATTCGCAAACAGAACGGTTTGCAGTTATGCAATTTTTTACGGTGAGCTTCGGCATTCACGTTACAATTTGCTGTAGGTAAGAGCTATGTAAATACATTCGCATACACGAATAAGACCGCCAAAAAAAAAAAAAAATAAGAGATTAATTGTTGCTCTTTATTAAAATAATAAAAAAAGGACGGGTGGAAAATTTAAAAAAATCTCGTGTTGATTTGAAAAACACGGGGGCATTGATATGTTTGATTTGATAATTTCTTTATACCATGTGGAAAGAAAACAATAGAAAAAATATTTAACTTGTTGACGAAATATTATACTTTCCTCTTTTGTTCAGTGTCGACGTAATTTATTCTTCTTCACAATTTTAAACATTTTGCTATGAACTTATAAACTATTCATTTATTAGGTGCAGGTGCAGTGTGGTAGCGTGGCCGAGTGGTCTAAGGCGCTGGTTTTAGGCACCAGTCTAAATGAGGCGTGGGTTCGAATCCCACCGCTGCCAAGTAGTGATCTTTTTTTGCAACATTTTCTAAAATATCCAACTGCTAAATAAGCAATTCGACACTTTTAATTAATTTTGCGAACCTTTTAATATAATATATTACCACATTTAATTTCTGTGAAATTCTATTTTGCGTAAACAAGAGAAGAGGGCTTCACTGAATGAGTTGGAAAACCTTTTTTTTAAGATACGAAGGATCTGAAACAGCTCATAATTTACTTTCTTTTTTAGCACGACTTTTGTAAAAAAAGATCGTGCTTATGTTACCGGTTTGTCCGTCCGTCCGTCTGTACCCACGATATCTCTGCAACTATAAGTCCGATTTAAAAAATTCTTTTTGCATTGGGAAACTTGAAGTATGCGAATGATGATCCTTTATTTTTATTTTATTTTTACGATGTGCAATTTCGCCGCTAGGAGGCGTAAATGCAGCTGATGTCGAATTCAAAAGTACGTTTTATTCCACATATTTGCTTCTAAACAACCGATTGAAAAAATTCTTTTATCTTTCGATTCCATTTATGTCGAAGAGTGTTTTAGATATAGTTACTTTTTCAAATTACGCATAGATTTCCCGCTAGTAGGCGTAAAAGTAAATTACATTTTTCCCGATAACTCTTCTTCTAAAACTGTGATTTGAAATTTTTTTTCTTCAGCGGATACATCTCCTGATGGAAAATATTTTGTATATAATTTCAAATTTTTGGTAAAGAATACTTTAGCCACCAGGGGGCGTAAGTGTTAATTTTTGCTTCTGATGTATTTGCCATAAAATCTGAGCTTCTAAAATATCGATTGGAAAAATTCTTTCTTGAACTGATGCCACTGACATCGATAAACATTTTCGTAATATGTTCTTCTTAAAATATTCCATAGTTTCTCCGCCAGGGGGCGTAGATGCATATCATATTTTTGTTAATATCTCTACTTCTAGGAGTCCGATTTGAAAAAGTCCTTCTTTGTTGGACAGTGTTTCCAGTGTGACATGTTTTTCATATAATTTCAAAATTTTCAGTAAATTCATAGACTTTCTCCTAGGGGGCGTAATGGTAGATTGCTTTACCCCCTATGTCTCTGCTTCTAAACCTCCGATTTGAAAAATTCTTTCTGCACCGGATACAGCTCCTGATGGGAAATCCTTTGCACATAATTTCTAATTTTTGAAAAAAATGGTATGGCCACCAGGTGGCGTAAGTCTCAATTTCTGCTTCTGATGTATTTGCAGCAAAATATGAGTTTCTTAAATCTCGATTGAAAAAAAAAGTGGTTTGTTCACAGATACTATTCATGTCGACAAACCTTTTAGGAACATTTTCTTCTTGAAATAACGCATGGCTTCTACGCCGGGGGGCGTAGATGTATATCTTATTTTTGTCAATATCTCTACTTCTAGGAGTCCGATTTGAAAAATTCCTTCTTTGTTGGATAGTGTTTCCGATGCGAAAGGTTTCTCCTATAAATTCAAAACCTGCAAGTAAATCATAGACCTTCCGCTAGGGGGCACAAAGGTAAATTGCGTTTTCTGCGTTATTTCTGCTTCTAAAACTCCTATTTGAAAATTTTTTCCTGTATCGCATACAAGACCTGATGGAAAATATTTTTCACATAATTTCTAATGTTTGGTAAAGAATGGTTTGGCCACCAGGGGGCCTAAGTGTTAATTTCTGCATCTGATGTATTTGTAGCAAAATGAAAACTCGACTAAATTTTTTTTTTTTTCTTGTACCGATAGGACTCATACGGAAAAACCTTTTGAAAATACTTTCTTCCTAAAATAATGCATGGTTTTCCCACCAGGGGACGTAAAGTCACATCTTATTTTTGTCGATATCTATCTCTGTTTCTAAGAGTCCGATTTGAAAAATTCTTTCTATGTTGGAGAACGTTTCCGCTGCGAAATGCTTCTCATATGAATTCATATTTTTCTTAACGCACAAGTCTGCAACCAAAGGGCGTAAGCTCGCAATTCCGTTTACAGCAATATCTGAGGGATTAAAAACCGATTGAAACCCTTCTTTCTTTCGTCAGATACTATTGTTTTCCATACCGGTTCCATTGACTTTGAATAGCTTTGATAAATTTAATTTGCGTCAGAACGGATTCAAAAGACGTGCTTGTTACACCCGAAAATTCGGTTTCATCTTTCTTGTTGTTTTTTGTAGAAGGGAAGCGGGGTTGGGGGTAGCGAGAAATTATGATCAGTGTAATTTTGTACACTGTGTAAATCAAAATGTATTAGTTAAATCAACTGTCAGGAAAAATTATCTTGACATTATTTACAATGAGGTTCTTAGTAAAATTAAGCACATTATTTATCGGGCACAACAGCATTGGGATATAAGCCAGTGAAACGGCATACACAGCGTTGCATTAAGAAAGTTTTTTCCAGGAGGGCAATTACAAATTTTGAGAGGGATGAAACTTGTTGACTGATTATATACGTGCAATCACAGTTTTATTGTTTATACATGCGTACATTAATGCATATAAAAATTTTAAATAGAGTATACAAATTTTCTTATGCTCGAATATCGCAAATGCGAATTCCAAGAAATCTGCACATACAAGTGATTAAAAATGTTGTACGTTTGCATTAATTACAACGGATTACACCATGAAGTGGTGTAAAATATTGACGACGTTAGTAAGATAACGCTGTGCTGGAGAAAATTCCCCCTCTTCAAACATTAATAGTGGTAAAAATATCCTCGCGTTACTACAAGCATGTTTCTTATTACTGAGGAATCGTTACAGTGTTACCTGGAAACGTATGGTGTAAACCGTTCCCCTGCCATTTGATTTCAGCCCCTTTAGATTATTTAGATTAGCACATAGTAGTAAAAAAAAAAAAAAAAAAACTAACGAATTAGGACGGCAGTTTGAGGTGTCGCGATTTTTTTTGTCACCAATACCATTTTTTTTAAACCAACCACCGCTAGGAAAAATAATAATAATAATAATAATTATAGGAACAATTTCTAGTAATTTGCTGTTGTTCAAAATTAGGTAGCAAATACTTTGTTGTATTGGAAGCACTAACGTCACGTTAGGTACACTGAGGCTTAACCGTATAACATGGAAAGTCGGCATCCAGAATACTGAAATAAAACTGAATGCCAGCTTCCAAAATATGATGATGTAATGCAGTGCAAACATTTCTACTCTGTGAAATTAGGTTTTTATTGCGTGATATTCCGAGTTGTTAGTGCTTCAAAAAGTACCCCTTCAGCAAGGACTGTTTCATGTTTTATTGAAGGATGATGGAAATTTCAGATTCAAGTCCATGTGGATGCTTTTTTTTATTATTATAATATTTTCTTTCGTTTTCTCAAGATTTTTCATTAATTTCTCCAAATATTCAGCTATAAACGAAAACAATTAGGAGAGACCGCCCGAAAATCCTACGGGATGATGCGCACCCCCGAAAAGATGCCTGAATACATCATCACTGGGCATACAAATGTGGTCTGTCATACAGCACACTTAATTTGCGGAAAATTAAACACGTCCACATCTACTTTCCTGTTCAGCTCTCGGAAAAATTGATCATTCAGCAATAGCCAGATTAGTAAATGGTTCCTTGCGGGTGTTGCGCACTCAGTAAGGGTGGCCTTGGAGATCAGGCCTTCCCCATGAGGTATCAATCACGTGGTCCTTTGTTACTAGCAGTGGAAGCCTGTTGCAACGTGAATATACGGGCAGTGTTTCTTTCAGGATTTTTTGGCCGGGGGGGGGGGGGGAGGAAATATAACCTTAGAGGGGGCAAGTTTTCCATTTGCTATATATATATATATAATTTTAACTACTATATTTTTATATATGTAGAAGTAATTACTATATATCTAGCACATGGACGCATTTAGAGGGAATCTTGACACCCCCCTCCCCCGGAAATGTTTCATTTTTTTTTTTTGGTTAAAATGCGACTTACATTAGAAAAAATGCCTTAATTTTATAAAAATGTATCAACTAACATTAGAAAAAAATGCTTTAATTTTTCTTTAACTTTAATTTTGTTCCACAAGGTGCAATTCAAAAACTTTCTTTTTTCGTCCCCCCCCCTCCCGAAGAAAAATTCTATATACATCTCTGATATAGTAATTACTTCTTCAAACATTTCAGGAATAATAATTTTTTTTCAGCTAAAGGTGGGGGGGGGGGGGGGCAGGGTTGAGTCCGCAGGCTTGAAATTCTTATTTATTAAAATGCATTCGACGCACTCTTAATCCTGAATCACGATTCCCAGACAATTAGGTTTGATTAGTCGACTTATTGTATTTTGAATTATATCATGCGTCCTAATACACTTTTTATTAAAATAAACTATAACTAGTACCATTTGAACAAATATTTCAAAAAATATAATTGGAGAGATATTTGTAGCATAAAAAGAAACGAAATTTCCTTTTTCATCATAGCCTGAATTTATTAAAATTTGGTTCGGTAACCTAAAATGTCTCCGGGGGGGGGGGGGGGGGGATGGTCGTTTCCGGGAGGGCTTCACCTCCCTGGGTGTATGCCTGAAAGAAACACTGTGTACCGGGATAAGCGTTACGGCATAAGGCGATAACAACATTTTAGAGGGGATCTTTCCGCAAATCTGCCAATTGCGGAAATATCCCCGTTCTGTCCACAACTGAGAAAAGGGGGAAGGACTTAGCGAGGGATTAGAGGAACAGTAAAACACACTCCATTCCTAATCCGTCACCAGAAGGGTTGAATTTTATTTGAAGTCATTCAAATATTGGAAGAGTGGTATACGGACAAATGGACGATTTATTTCATTCTATTTGAATATCTTCTCATCAGCCTATTTCAAAAAATATGTTTTTTGTTTTTTTTGCACGCTACTGTGGGTCGGTCATCAACAGAAAACTGTAGTGTGTAATAAACATAAATTTATTTTGTAGTTGCAATTCCACATTTCTACAATTATTACCGGATTTTCATAAATTGTCCATCACAGATGGGGTCAGTCCATCTGTGAGAATTAACTCCCAGTGTAGCTATAACTTTTTTCAACCCTAATTCTGAAAAAGTTATTATTTTTTATGATCTGTTTTATTTTTATTTCGCCTTCCCTAATCCAAAAAAGAAAAAATTGATTACGGAAATATTTTCATAAAAAGCATAACTATACTGTATATCAGTTTCAAAATAAAATTACGAAACTGAAGGTAGCTGTTGATTTCTTCTTCATTATTCCAATTCTGAATGAACGATAGATTCTTCAAACAACGTCGGATATTCGCAGTTGTGTAAAATTCTGCCATAGTTTTGCTGATCCACTCATCCAATTTGATTGTTGCTTTTTGTCTTTTCTTGCCCTCGAGATTTAGGCACTTTCTGTCGTACAAGAAGTCGTTGTACCTCGTTTCATCTTTCAAGCAGGTCATTAACCTCTCGACTTTAGGATGAGGATTTTTGATAGCTGCATTTAACCGCGATGGTTCCAGCCTTCGACGACATTGTTTGTTCTGTGTCGTTTGTTGTTGCAATTCCACATTTCTACAATTATTACCGAATTTTCCAGCCAGATATTTAAGGAATAATCATAAAATTTATGAAGGTTTTCATTAAGGGGACTGGATTCTTGAATGCATATCCAACCATCGCCTACATTTTCCACAGAATGATAAGCCAGTGAAGCCCAAGTTTGAGTGAAGCACACATTCGGAGGAGTTGCCTTATCTCCTCGTTATTGTTATATTCATTCACTAATCCCAGTTCTTGAATTTTTCGACAGAGGGGTGGGGTGTTTACCTGATCTCTCACTAAAACTCTTCCTCTTTTCCCAGTTGCGGACAGCACTGGATCTGTCCGCAATTGGCACTGTTTTTTCCTCTGTCCGCAATTGGCACTTTTTTTTCCTCTGTCCGCAATCGGGACCAAACCATTTTAGAGATACCCGGCAGCGGTATGTTCTAATCTGAGTATGTATTTGTCTGTGTATGTACGTATTTTGTTTGGAGGACACGATCGGATCTGCGTTATATCCGATTCCGCGGATAACCGACCACGTTATATCCAGCTTCCACTGCATGTTTTTAAGTACGGGGAATCTGAGGCGTACGTTTTTCTTGGGGATGACCTTAAAAAAACATATAAATGTAAAAACCGTACATGTATATACGGAATTTCAAAATATTAAATACTATTGTAAAATCTATGCTTCAAAGGAGCATAAGATGTTCTTTAATTATGATTTATTTAAAGTCGGATTGCGGTGAAAAAAAAAAAAAACAACGTTGAAAATTATAGTATTAATATATTTTATTGCATTGGAAAACTCGTAAACCTTAGGAAAACCAAACTTCTCTTTTGATGATTCTATCTGTCTATAAAGCTCCAGATTCTAGATAATGAAATCCCTACAGCTAAGAATCTGAGACCAGTGCTTCAGTATTGAACTCATGAATTAACAGATCCTGATCCTAGATTAAGTGAAATCTTCGCAACAAAGAATCTGAGACCAGTGCTTCAGTATTGAACTCATGAATTAACAGATCCTGATTCTAGATTAAGTGAAATCCCCACAACTAAGAGTCTCAGACCAGTGCTTCAGTATGGAGCTCGTGAATTAACAGATCCTATGATTCTAGATTAAGTGAAATCCCCACAACTAAGAATCTGAGACCAGTGCTTCAGTATGGAGCTCGTGAATTAACAGATCCTATGATTCTAGATTAAGTGAAATCCCCACAACTAAGAATCTGAGACCAGTGCTTCAGTATGGAGCTCGTGAATTAACAGATCCTATGATTCTAGATTAAGTGAAATCCCCACAACTAAGAATCTGAGACCAGTGCTTCAGTATGGAGCTCGTGAATTAACAGATCCTATGATTCTAGATTAAGTGAAATCCCCACAACTAAGAATCTGAGACCAGTGCTTCAGTATGGAGCTCGTGAATTAACAGATCCTATGATTCTAGATTAAGTGAAATCCCCACAACTAAGAATCTGAGACCAGTGCTTCAGTATGGAGCTCGTGAATTAACAGATCCTATGATTCTAGATTAATGTTTGTTTGTTCTGAGAATCCTGACTGCATCCATTTGAAATTAGAATGTTGAATGTAGATGATACATTTAGGATTCTATTTTAGTAAGCTAAGAAATAGTGGAGGCACAAAGTGGCGTTCCAGAGATTTATTAATTTTTTAATACCGCATATGTGTGTGAGTCGTCTAAGGTCTAAGCCAATAGTAAACAACATACTCTTCTCTGATGGGATCGAGATTCAACTTTGGCTGCACCAAGAAGGAAATAGCAACGTTGTCTCGATTCACTCAAGGTTGTAACATACCATGTTAAGTATAAAAGGATCAGTGTTCGAAGTCGGCCGGTATGACATATCGGTAGTTAAAAAAACATTATTTACCATCCCGGTATGTAATAAATTATAAATCCGCCACAAACTACGTAAATAAATTAGGATGAAAGCACAAATTTTAACGTAAAAATCGGCAAAGGACATTTTTAACGGATAAAATTGATAAATGATTAGCAGCTGGGACTGACAAGACGTAGGAAGCAGAATCATGGTGTCAGAATTATTGTTAATACGAAGGGGAGGGGGGGGTGAAACAGTACATCTCGCAGGAAAAACACTTCATTTAGTTTTTCATTTGCTGAGAAGGGAAAGATACAAGGCTTATACTGCGCGGCGTGACGACAGGGGTCGCGCTGCCGATCGCGATCTTCGCAATTTGGGAAAACGAAATCGTTTTGCAAAAACAAAGCTTCGGCGATTACCTTTTCATAGTGTTAAAACACTTTGCGAAAACAAATTGAATTTGGTGACTAAATTGGCGAAAACAAATTGAATTTGGCGACTAAATTAGCGAAAACAAATTGAATTTGGCGACTAAATTGGCGAAAACAAATTGAATTTGATGACTAAATTGGCGAAAACAAATTGTATTTGGTGACTAAGTCGGCGAAAACATATTTGAATTTGGCGACCAAATTGGCGAAAACAAATTGAATTTGGCGACTAAATTGGCTAAAACTTTAGAAAAGCCAGCGCTACCCCTGCGTGACGAAACCTCAGATGTGGCAAGGAGGGTATCTTAACAGAGGGACTTCCCGGAATATTGACTTTTCAGATATTTTCTAAGCCCCAGTGAAAACCTATTATCAGCACAGGACTATGGATTGCTCACCGTTATGGGTGGGGCGTTGAGTAGGGATAGAATCGTAATAAGGGGATTAAATTGCAAATATGATTTTCTCTCACCCTAACATTTTCTAAGCCCCAGTGAAAACCCATTATCAGCACAGGACTACGGATTGCTCACCGTTATGGATGGGGCGTTGCGTGGGGTGATATAAAAGTGTAATAAGAGGATTACATTGCTAATATCCCGTGGATGGCCTACTGGTCAGCGTTCGTCCCTGCCACGGAGAAGACCTCGATTTCGATCCCAGACAGGTACGAACGTTCGAACCACTAAATATCCGCCGTGAGTCGGATGGGCACGTTAAGTCGTCGGACCCCGGGCACTGGCCCCCCGGTAAAAAATAAAGGCGTCTTCCTCCCCCTTTCTACCTCGCTTCTGTGTGACTTTCCTATCGGGCACTCTAGCCCAAATCTCCTAGCTTTCTACTTCTAAGGGTTATTTAAGACCTGGGGTCAGACACTCCCTTCCGAGAATCCTCTACATATGATCTGATCTGAAATTGCTAATATGATTTTCTCTCTCCGTAACAACACTCTTCTTCGTAGACCCTCCTTAAATGTGCCCAGCTGAATCCGTTTGTTGTTGAGTTTGCTGACTGAAAAAGGCATTTGCAAGGAATTTGACTTTTGCTTGACCTGCTGCTAGATTAGTTACAGGATTCAAAGCTGATGATCGTCCTTCGCATGTGCGCATATCCATCATTTCAGTTTTAGCGTAGTAGCACAGCAGCAGTCAGCCGAGCACTGAAGCAGAATGACTTTCGATTTAAAATCTTGGTCAAAGACTGAGAAGTTAGAAAAAGAGCGTAAAGATGCTGAAAAGGCGCTTTCTGTTTTAAAAAAAGGTAAAAATATGTTCAGAATTTAATTTATTGATTTATTTGTGCAGTTGTCCAATAATCCAGAGACTTTAATTTAATTAACGTTGGAAATTAAGCTGAAACTGAAAGAGACCACAAACTCTTCACAAAATGAAGGTATTTTTCCTAATTATTACATGAATTTTTTAACTCAAAAAAAAAAATAATAATAATGTGGAATGGTATGTATTTCTTTCGAAACCTCCTATTTGTACTACACTGGTGTGCAAAAATTAAGGACGAAGAGGAGAAATCAGCATAACAGCGGTACGAGCAGGCAGAACGGACCGAAAGACCACTGAGGAGATAGACTAGGGTCCCGTACGGTAGGTCATGCGCATATATGCAGCATGACGTAGGGGTGGGGAAGTGTCGGAAGGGTAAAGCGCACGGGCGGTGTACGCTCAGCAATTCGGTGAAAGCTATTGCACGGTGTACATCGGTTTGAATGACGTCGAGTTGCTGCCACTGTGTGATATGGCCAACAGACAATCCAGTAGAAGACATCTGGATGACTTTATCCGAGGTCGCGTAATTGGGAAGTTGGAAGAAGGTCGAAGTGTGACTAGTGTGGCCGAGGAGTTCGGGATCGCTCACAGCATCGTTTCACGAGCTGAGAGAGCATTTCAGACGACAGGAGCAGCTGTCCGAGAGTTTAACAGTGGTCGTCCACGAGCAACCACGGCGGCGGACGACCGGTATATTGTCCAACAGGCGAGAAGAAACAGACGGCAGACAGCGGGAGAAATCGCAAGGCACATGCAACAAACAACTGGACGTCCGTTATCGCGTTTCACCATGGCCAGCAGGCTGCACAAAGATGGTCTATTTGTACGACGATTAGTACGGTGTGTGCCATTAACGCCTGCTCATGGGAGACGGCGGTTTCTGTGGTGCCAGGGACACAAGAACTGTACACATCAGCAATGGGGTCGAGTTCTCTTTACGGTTGAGAGCCGATTTAGTCTGACTAGCGATTCTGGACGTATACACATCTGGAGAGAGCAGGAAACACGCAATCACAGCTCACTGCGCATAATAAGCTCCCTTTTAAAAAAACCCAAAAAACATTAGGTAAAAAAGAAAGGATTTCCTTTCGTTGTATGTTCTTTATGGAAAGACATCATCACAGTCCATTGTTTTGTATTACCGAACTGTGTTTTAACTGAAAAACAACTAACTACCGAAACTCTGGCTTTGTCATTCAAGGACGGTGTGGCGAACGTTGCATAGCAACGAGACATTATGTTTCAAAATTGCTGTACATTTATTTTTATTTTCCACTTAACGATCATCGTTCACTGTCAACGAGGAAAGAAAAACGCAGGAGTTGTTCAGCAGTATCTTTACGCCTGCATGTATACATGGCATTCTACAGCAGATGATAGAAACTGCTGAAGCTAAAAATAGATAAGCCGTTGTGGAAACCACGAAAGTGCTCTGAAATTATGATGAATTCGGTGGAATCGGCTGCAGCGCAGCGGTGCGAATTATGATAGTAATGCAGGAAACAGCTGAAGCTCTTTCTGCAGTTTTCCTGCTTGTATTAAACACATTCACGTTTTTTGCGGTACGGACGTCTCTCTTTGAAATTCCCTACAAGACAGTGCGTTACAGAAAAGTAAGTATGCCTAAGTAACGGGCATTAACTTCCTGTGCGGCTAATTATGTTTCACTGCAATGGTGAAAAAGCTTCACTGCAGCAACTAACAATATTTGAATGAAGCGATTTAGACATCGCAGTGGAACCAAATTTTTAAGAACTTTAATTTTCTTTGATTTTGTCGCAGAATGAAAGACCAGTTGCGAGCACGTGGTTAGTTGATGCATACATCAACTAGGTCCATGGTGTATGATAGTCAGATGATACAACTCCCCATAGAGTTAACAGTTAGAAAAACGGATCGTTCATGCCACAGCTCGCCAGGGGAGTGGCCTAGGCCAAGGTATTCATATTTAATGCCTAAATAAAAGCGCAATAATAGTAACATACTGTCTAAACCATATTAATATGAACACGATGGAATAAAAACTGCTAAAAAGGCCTAGGCCTGGGTCAAGGTATTAATATTTAATGCCTAAGTTAAAGCGCAATAATAGTAACTTGACTTGGTGTCTAAACCATATGGATATGAACACTATGGAATAAAAACTGTTAAAAAGGCTTAAGCCTAGGCATTAATATTTAATACTTAAGAAAAGCGCAATGATACTAACTAGACCTTGTGTCTGAACCGTATGAATATGAGTACAATCGAATAGAAACTGTTAAAAATGTCTAGGCCTATTTGTTAATATTTAATGCCTAAGTAAAAGCGCAATAAAACTAACTTGACTTGTTACCTAAATCTTATGAATATGGGAGAAAAACTGTTGAAAAAGTCTAGGCCTGTTTATTAATATTTGATGCTTAAGTAAAAGCGAAATGTTATTTGTTTGATTTATTATGTATAAAGTTATGAATATATTGCGTCGTGCTCATATTCATAAGGTTTAGACACAAAGACTAGTACACTGCCGGACAATTGCTAAGGACGGATGACGATAGCAACCATAAAATGGAAGGCAGGGAAATGTGGAAATTAACATAAGTGCGTGATACAGTAAGACGTGTTGTGCGTATGCAAATTTTGGATTGCCCAACTTGTTCGTGACGTCATATAGCGCTGATAAGAGATATGAAGGATTTGACGCGTATTGACCGATGTTGTTCAAACGCAAAGTTGAAAGGGAAAGAATCAATTGACGAACTTGCAATTTTCAGTATGTCTTCCCGACATCACCTAGATGATTTTACGCGTGGCCGTATTATTGGCAAGATTGAAGAAGGGCGAAACATAACAGATGTTGCCAGGGAGTTCGACGTCAGCCACAGTGTTGTTTCAAGGGTTTGGAAATCATTTCAAACAAATGGAGAGTGTAGCAAACGTCACGGGGGAGGTCGTGTTCGCAGTACGACACCTGCAGAAGATCGGTACATAGTGCTATCAACAAAAAGACACCGGCGCAGCACATCTAGTGAGGTAGCAAATCAGTTTATGGCTGCTACTGGCAAGCGGATCTCTCGAAAAACTGTCGCCAGACGTTTGCATGAAGGAGGACTGTACGCCCGCCGTCCTGTTGTGTGACTCTCATTGTCCAGACGTCACCGTACCGCTCGTTTGCAATGATGCCATCAACATCGCAATTGGACTGATAACGACGGGTCTGCTGTCCTCTTCTCAGATGAGAGTAGATACAGTCTATCGTCTGATTGTCGACGACAACTGATCTGGCGTGATAGTGGTACTGCATATTGTCCAGCAAACATACAGGAAAGGGACCGATATCCGACATGTAGTGTCATGGTATGGGCTGGCATCATGATCAATGGCCGTACGTCCCTCTATGTGCTTCCAACTGGGACTATGACTGGCCAACGATACATTAATGATGTTCTGCTACCTCATGTTCGCATGTTCCGTGGTGCTGTCGGTGATAGATTCATTTTCATGGACGACAACGCAACATGTCATCGAACAGTCGCTGTCCAGGAGTGTCTTGAGAGCGAGGATATACAACACCTCGTATGGCCAGCATGTTCTGCAGATCTGAATCTCATTGAAAATATGTGGGATGCTTTGGGGAGGAATCTTGCTGGTCGCCAATACCCTCCAATAAACAAGGACACCCTCATCCGTGCACTGACAGAGGAATGGGATAAATTACCCCAACAGCTGCTTGATAATGTTGTGCAAAGCATGACACGACGTGTGGAATCTTGCATCGCCCTCCATGGTGGCCATATCCCGTATTGAAATCCTACGCCGGAACGCCTGCAGACGGTAATTGCATTTTTCACGTTTACGTATTCTGCACAAAATGGCCTGTTTGTCCCTTGAACACGTTCCAAAGCCTTCTGGATTTCAGAGCACAATAAATTGTGTTTCTTGTAATGTCCTGGCATTCTTACATTATTTTATTTTACTTGGGATCCAACCACACTTACTTTTTTTATGCGCTATATAGCCGTTTATGACCCGTCCTTAGCAATTATCCAGCATTGTACTATTGACCTTTTACTAAAGCATTAAATATTAATCCCTAGGCCTTTGCGCCCGTTTGAAACCAAGAATCTGCAATGTTTATACGGCCCCTAAAGTGGGTGTCTGCGCTTGTCCGTTTGGCCAACTGTTTAGTGGCCTGTTGCTTTAAACTCTATTTCAATGAATTCGTTTCATTTGTTTTTGGAAAAGTCGCCCTTCGGTAAACTACTCGTTCGATAAATGTGGTTTCGATGAATTCGCGTTCGACGAATTCGTTTTCGGTGAATTCGCTTGCTCCCACATATAGTCATCATTGCGTGATAACTGATGTTGATCTTTTAAATGCAAGCCCACCAAAATATGGTGTAAGGCGTTATTTTCCAGGAAATTTTCTGCCCTGCTATTTAAAAGTTTACACACCCCATGCCCAAGAATCGGAGTTTTTCATTTCTTCGATAAAAGAAAGAAGAAAAATAAAATAAAATAAAAGAATAACGATAATTACTTTATACGTGAAAACTTTCTAACATGCAGTTCGACTTCCAGGATTTTTGCAGGTATATCCTTCACGCAGAGCGCACTTAAGATGGGGGCTGGAAGGGCTCCAGCCCCGGGCCTCGCGTTTTCAAAGGACCTCAGAATTATGTAATATGCTTGAAGAATTGAAAGAGTCCTACAGGTTCTTTTTTTTTTTTTTTTTTTTTTTTTTTTTTGCAGATAGCACAGCCAAAAACTATGAGAAACTTCCTTGTAGAAAACAATTTCCATTTCTTTTCACTTTTTTAGTCCGCAAAACCCAGTCCATCATCAAATCTTTCAAAAGCATTACAGAAGTTTTTGTACACATCCGTAACTGGAGGAAATTTTCATACATCAAGAATTCGTTTGAATCATGATATTTGGATCATGTTATTTTCCCCACCACTTCAATATAATTTCAACAAGCTGAACCCAACCGTTGGGGGAGAGGAGGAGAAGAGGGCAAAGTAGAACTGAACTGTCCATTTTTCAAGCGTGCATTTTTACATTTTTTTGCTACCACTGATTCGTCCATGAATCATGGGATACATACTTACATGACTTCCTCATCATATTTTGGAAATATTTTCTCCGGGGTATTTTTATTCATCCACCCATAGTGAAACCCTAGATGTGCCACTAATACAGGGCCCCCAAAATACTGTGTAGCCCCCGTCCCCGTCTTCTTGAATGTGCCCTGCCTTCACGTTCAAGAGTGGAGGCCGCGTGTGGCCTAATGGGCAACGTTTGTGACTACCATGGAAAGGAACTCACGTTGGATCCTGGACAGGTACGAACGCTCGATTCACTAAATATCCGCCGTGCGTCGGATCGGCACGTTAAGCCGTCGGACCCCGGGTACTGGCCCCCCGGTAATAAATAAGGGCGTCTTCCTCCCCCTTTCTACTTCGCTTCCGTGTCACTTTCCTATCGGGCACTCTAGCCCAAATCTCCTAGCTTCCTATTTCTAAGGGTTGTTTAAGACCTGGGGTCAGACACTCTTTTTCCTAATTTCCTAAAATCTTCTACATATGATCATCATGTTGAAGAGTGGGACAGGAAATGTAGTTGCGAGGCAAGGGGGTGCAAGCATTGTTACATTTAGAGAGTTTTTTTCCGGGGGGGGGGAGGCTGAAACTTGATGACTGATATGATCACAATTTTGTTATTTATATATATGTTACTGCTAGAACTCGAAAGCCGTTAATGTGCATATTACCTAGTTAATCTGCAGATTAACTGATTTGCTCCGTTAACGTGCAGAATCAAGAGTTTTCCGCATTTTACCTAGGTAATGTGCACATTAACGGCTTCCGTATCGTTAAAGTTCAAAAGTTTGTTTCTCTCATTTCCTTTCCCTACACCTCCCCCCCTCCCTCCGCCCGCTTGATTTTAGCTGTGGTTCTTAGTAAAACAGAGGATGGCTTTTATAAACTTGGTACTAAAACGGGTATTTTAAAACAATTGTATGCAAAATCTGAATTCAGTGTTTGCAAAGAGAGAGTTTTAACGAAAGAAGATGTCCCTGCTGTAGAAATATCTTTACGTCAAACAGCAATAAAACAATCCCTTGGTACTGGGCAGGGTTTCAGAAAATGTGACTGCAAATCTAAATGTACCACAAATAGGTGTGCTTGTCGCAAAAACCAATTGCTATGTAATTCAAAGTGTCACCAATCTTTAGATTGCACTAATAAGTTAGCATAATTTTATCATATGTTCTGCAAATTCATTTCCTTAATTATAATAATATTTTAAACCGTTTGATTCTTTCTATTATAGTCTTTTAATTGATTAATGATTGATTCTATCAACTAATTTGTTGATTGTTTGATTGTATCTTTATATATCGAAAATTAATAAATAACATTATGTTAATTGAAGCGTACAGAAACGTTGCTGTCGTTCCAGCAAAGATCTTATTTTCACTTTATCGAGTGCCTAGTAGGTAATGTGCAGATTATCTAGGTAATTTGCAGATTACCTAGATAATTTGAGAAATGAAACAATTTTCGGCACTTTAACGGATCACCCTAGTTAATCTGCACATTACCTAGATAATCTGTAGAATAACTGATTTCTGCACTTTAGCGGTAACATATACGTACATTAACACATATAACATTTTCAAATAGAGTATGAAAATTTTCTCATGTTGGTATATCGCAAATACGAATCCCAAGACATCAACATATACAAATTATTAAAAACGTAAAAATGTTATACTTTTTTGCTTTAATTCAGTAACGCACCACGGATGGTGTAAAATATTGAGGATGATAGTAAGAAAGCTGTGCTGGAGAAAATCCCCACTTCCAATGTTAGGAGTGGTAAAATGTCCTCGCCTTACTACATGCTGTTTCTAATTATTAAGGAATTTTTACAGTGTTACCTGAAAACGTATGACGTAAACCATTCCCCTGCCACTTGGTTTCAGCTCCTTTAGATTACATAGTAAAAAAAACATAAACTAACTAACCGTTTGTGTGTGTGAATGCCAGATTGAGGTGCCTTTATTTTTTTATTTCACACAGCGTAGATCACTCACCGCCAGGGAAAAAAATTCTTTCTATGAGAACAATTTTTCATAATTTGTCATTGCTAAAAATTAGGTAGCAAATATTTTGTTGTATCAGTGGCACGAACATCACATTAGCTGCACTGAGGCTTAACCGTGTACGTGGAAAGTCGGCATCAGGAAGACTGAAATGAAGCTCAATGCCAGCCTCCAAAATATGATGATATACTGCAGTGCAAACATCTCTACTCTGTGGAATTAGGTTTTTATTGCGCTATAGTAGCCGGAGAGTGCTTGAAAAGCTACCCCATCAGCGATGATTGTTTAATGTTTCATTGAAGGATGATAGAAATTTCAGACTGAAGTCCATGTGGATGTTGTTGGTTTTTACTACTATAATATTTTCCCTCATTTTCTTATGTTTTTTCTTTTAATTAATTCCGCCAAATATTCAGCAATAAACGAAAACAATTAGATTAAATACAAAAGGAGATCGCCCAGAAACCTACTGGGGGGATGGGCGTTCATGGATTTTCGAGGAGCTAAGCACCCCCGAGAAGATGCCTGAATACATCACTGGGTGAGAGGGTGAGCTGTAGCTCATCCTGAAAATTGTCTTGCCCACCCTGCCGCCCACTCAGTTCAAGATGTGCTATATTTTATTTTTTAACTTTAAAATATAATCTGGAAATAGCCAAATAAAAATGACACCCGTGTTTTTCGTCGTGTAGGCCTACGTATTTTCTCTTAGAAAGTGCGCTTTTCCTTCTTCGTAGAAAAGTTATCAACATAGCATCCACAGGACCATGAAAATTCAGCTGTTCTCCACTCGTCCAAATCTTTAATTTAAGCCTGTTTTCAAGTTACAGTGATCAGAGGCGAATGAAGAGGATGAATAGGAATTCACTGAGATCATTAGTAATTGCTCTGCTGTTGTTAGAAGTCATTAGCAATTGATCTGCTGTTTGTGCTCCTAAGCAGGGGATTGCAACACGGAAAGTGGCCGCCCCGGTGGCGCAGTGGTCTAAGCAATGGCGTCTGACCATTCTTCCGAGATGGGCGTAGTTCGAATTCCGGTGAGGCAGGCATGTTGTGTTTGTCTTGCACTGGCTCTCTCCCTTCCCTGGAACCAGTGGCCCTACATTAGGGACAGGTAACTGCTTATAGTCCGTTGAGTTGCTCACGGTGGTCATTAAACCTGCAATAAAAAAAGAAAAACACGGAAAGTGGAGACCAAACCTATATTAGTGCTCTTAAGCCTGCCCTAAGGTAATGAGGAACAGGTCGTAGCCGAGCATTGCTTTGGTAGAGATGAGTGCAAGACAAGATTGCTGGCTTGAAGTAAAGGAGTTAAGGAGGGGAAAGGTATTGTCTGCATGTTGAAATCATATTAACATGAACTGCTGAGGGGAAATGTGCAAGTTAATCATACTAACTTGAACATTTTCCCTCAACCCTAATCCATGAAAACATTTGCTTTAAGTCCTTTCCCTTAGGCATCAAATTTTCTTTTGAGTAGGCCGTGTTACTGGTGCTAAAAGAGGAAAACCAAAGTTATGGTTTCTGAGTGGATTTCCGACTAGGCGCGCTATATAGGCGCTCGCCTAGGGCCCCATAGCTTGAGAGGCCCCGAAAACGTATAATTGGATTTCCAGTTTTGTTTTGATTTTCACCGAACGAATTTCCGACTAGGCGCACTATATAGGCGCTCGCCTAGGGCCCCACAGCTTGAGAGGCCCCGAAAAGGTATAATTGGATTTCCAGTTTTGTTTTGATTTTCACCGAACGGAAAATTCCAACACAGATGTGGAAAAAGTAGTGAAATTTTAAATGGGCAAAATTTATACAGAACACAAAAAGTAGTGAAATTTTAGATGGGCAAAAATTTAATGAATGCTAATGTCCTACCATTCGCAAAAATAATGTTTTAAAAATCTGTAAAAAACAAATTCTTCGGACTTGGCGCCTCAAGCAGGAAACTAAGGAACTAATTGGAAATTTTAAATATTTAATAAGGAATAGCTAAGCCTAACCTGAGAGACACAGAAATACTTATTCCCCTGAGTTGAACAGTTTCTTCATAACAGAAGTTTAATTTTTTGAATTATTGACTTTCCTCTCAGCTGTAAATTCGTGAAGTATATGGATATTTAAAGTGCCAAACTTAATGTCTTTTAAATTCCTATTAGCCACAAAACTAATTTTTGAAATATATCTAAAAACAAAAAGTTACATGTGTATGGACAGACAAAATGACTACCCTAGCATTGTTTCTTACAGAGCGTTCTAATAATGAAAAATAAAATGGCATTTTAAAAAGCGTAAAAACCTTTTTCTTGTCTGCCCCCACCCCTCTTTTTGTTAATCTGATGGATGAAAATTTCTGCGGTTATAAGAAGGGGAGGGGCCCCTGAACCTTTTAGCGACTAGGGCCCCAAAAGATCTAAAGTCGTCTATGGTAAATGTAATGTAAGTCTAAATGGCACAGAGATTGACCAAGTAATTGGGTTTTGGTATTTAGGAAGCATGTTTGACAGAGAGAACAGATTGGATGGTGAAATTAGTAGGCGAGTGAATTCTTCATTGAAAGTCATAGCGGCTTCGAAAGATTTTCACAGGAATCACGGGTTCTCAAGAGAGTTCCGCATGGCTGTGTATGAGAGTGTAATTGTTCCTTCTCTGATGTATGGCAGTGAAACCTGGGTACTGCAGGAAAAAACATAGGAGCCGTTTGTGTGCTCGAGAAATACGTTACTTACGGCAAGACACGTTTTGATTGTGTGAGGAATGAAGATGTGTGGCAGTTGAGTAATATGAAGCAAAATGTGGTTAGCAAGGTGGAGACTAATATTCTTTGGTGGTTTGGACATATTGAAAGAATGAGTGATGAGATGCTTATTACGAAAATTGTTTTAGCCTAAGTGGCAGGAAGGAAAGGAAGAGGAAGGCCGAGGAAGTCATGGGAGGATCAGATTCAGGAGTGTCTGCATGAGAAAAAGATTATGAGTATGAAGTATAGAAGATCTTGTGTACGTCGTGTGATGGATGTCAGTGAAGTCCGAGTTGTGTGTCAAGATCGCTGTAAATGGAGACATTTGTTATGACAACAGTAAGTAAATAATCAGTTAAAAATTTATCTGGTAGTTTGTATTTCTTTGTGGAGCTAACCTCTGAATTTTAGAGAACAGCTTAGTGATATGTATGTATGTGCTCCTGGTGTCAGTGTGTCATGTTTAATATACGGGTATGTAACCCTTTAGATTTTACAAATTTCATCAAAAATGGATGGACAGAACATTGGCAAAAAATGACTCCAAATTTTAGATTCTCTTGTGTTCCAAAAAGTACAAAACCTTCAAGACAGTTCCCAAATTAATGAGCATGTATATCTAGGAGGGGGAGGGGTTTGAATACCTTTGCAGCCTGTGGAAAGCGGAAAACAAATTCTTTCTTTTCGTGTTTTATAAATAAATTTGTTATCAAGCTTGCCCCACCAAAAATAATACTCACCCATCCAGAAACGCGCCAAGCGGGGTTCAACGGGTGCGAAGAACCCGAGCGCCAGTTTTCGGGCGGCGGCAGCACAGCTCAATCATATTTTACGGTTGATAAATTAATATCAATGACGTGGAAGAAGTAAAAAAATGTTTTACTGTGAGAAATTGTAATGCTACGCGACACGTTTATTTTTTTAGTAAAAATAATTCATTATATAATTCAACAGAAAACGACTTGAAATCAGAGAATCATTTTTATTGTTTTGTTCAGTAACGAATACCGCGGGCGAAGGACTAACAATCTTTTTTCTAATATTTTTTTAAATCTTGAAGATTTCAGCATTCATGATATGCGTGGCCAGCAAAAGAATGATGGGTCAATATGAAGAAAAACACAATGGACTTCAAAAACAAAATTTTTGACCTAAAACCCTTATTCATTTTATGTACTCTGAGCAGCTCATACTTTAAATCTGGTCGTAAATGACGATGAAAAAATTTATCTAGAAATTGTGAACATTTTCAGCATTGTTTAAGAAATATATGCTTTTTTTCTGAAATACCTTACCGTTGGCAAATTTTAAAGAAATAACCTCCAGCGTTGATCGTAAAACCCTGCTGTGAAACAATATGAGAAAATAGGATCGATGCAATAAGGGTAACGAGGATGGGGGTACAATTTTGATGCAATTCGCGATGCATTATACATTAACTCTTTAACGAATCTTTTAGAGACAGAGATATTCGAAATTTAACCAATCTTTCTCTGAAAAAAGAATAAAAACAAAAACACATCCAACTTTATTTGCTCCAGAAAGAATTGGTACACTCTTTCTTTGTTCAAAAACTGTTAGCAGGAAATTAATACGAAAATTTGCTGTTGTAGTTATACCAACCATAATAAATGTTAAAACAAGTAAATGGCTGTTTAAAAGAATGTAGAACATGTGGGGGTTTTAAAAGCCTAATAGCTAAAAATAAAACAATTGCCGAGGAAATAGATTGCGAAACAGATTTCCCAACTGTTCATTTGGTTAGACCACATACAAAAAAAAAAAAAAAGGAATTTTTGGTACCAAAATACGGAAGAAATGAAAAAAAAACAAAACTTTCCTATTTTTTGATACAACGATAAGAACGTATCAAACAACTGAAGACGCAAAAGGAGAATTTTATTTCGAACTCATATTTCGATATCATCATCATCATCATTGTCAACCATTATCAATCCCCTGTTGGACGAAGGTCTCCCTAAGTTTCCTCCACAACGGTCTGTCTTGTGCCAGTCTCCTCCATGTCACCCCTGCATACTTTCGAATTTCATCTACCCATCTCCCATGTGGTCTTCTTCTGGGTCTTTTCCTGTCCCTTGGAATCCAATCTAAAATTTCGGCTGTATATCGATGATCTGTCCTTCTGGCAGTATGTCCAGCCCATTGCCATTTCAGGGATTTAACTCTGATCATGATGTCTTCCACTCTTGTCATTTTTCGGATCCACGAGTTCCTCTTCTTATCTCTCCTGGTTACACCAAGCATGCACCTCTCCATGATGCTTTGAGTTGTTTGCAGCCTTTGTATGTCTCTTTTAGTTAAGGTCCACGTCTCTGCACCATACGTAAGCACTGGAAGGATGCATTGATCAAACACTTTTCTTTTAAGACATAATGGCATATTGCTCTTGAAAATTATGCTGTTTCTTCCAAAAGCTCTCCAGGCAAGTTTTGTACGCCGATTAATTTCTTCATCAATGTGACCCTCACTTGATATCTGCTGTCCAAGATAAACGTACGTGTCTGTTATCTCCAGCTTTTCTCCATCAATCGGTAAATCTTCATTTCTTGTAAAAGCATTGAACATCACTTTTGTCTTCTGAAAGTTCATTTTTAATCCCACTTCTTTACTCTTGTCAGCAAGTTCCTGGATCATACTCTGCAGCTCTGATGGGGTAGTTGCAAAAATGACTACGTCATCAGCAAAACGAAGGTAGGTTAGATCATCTCCATTAATCTTTATCCCCTTGTTTTCCCAGCTCAGCGACTGAAAAACACCCTCCAATGTGGCATTAAAGAGTTTCGGAGATATGGTGTCACCTTGTCTCACTCCCTTTCCAATTTTTACGTGTGTTGTATTTTCAAACAGCCGAATCTTTGCACTTGCATTTTCATAGATGTTATTAATAATATTAATGTATGCATCTTCAATACCGCAGGTTTTCAGAGCCATTGTAACTGCTGATGGTTTCACCGAATCAAAGGCTTTTTCATAATCGATAAAAGCCATGCACAATGGAAGTTCATATTCCCTCGCTCTTTCAATTAGTTCTCTCAGCACGTGTATATGTTCTATTGTGCTGTAGCCACTCCTGAATCCAGCTTGTTCTCTCGGTTGAGCCATGTCCAGTGTTACCTTCAAGCGGTGTGAAAGAACTTTAGTGAAGATTTTATAAACTACTGATAGGAGGCTGATAGGTCTGTAGTTTCCAAGATCCTCAATGTCACCTTTCTTATGTAGCAGGATCATTGTAGCGGTGTTCCAATCCTCAGGAATCTTTCCTTCATTAAGGCATCGAGTGAAAATTTGGGCGAGTACTGTTTCGATTTCTCCACTTGCTTCTTGTATGATGTCTACAGTAATTCCATCTTCTCCTGGAGCTTTTCCCCGCTTCATGTTCTTGATTGCATGTGCAACTTCTGCTGGAAGGACTGGAGGAACTCTGGTACTGGTATCTTTCATGATGTCTGGAGTGCATGTATCATCCCTTTTATGTAATTTGGAGTAGAAAACTTTCACTCTTGTCAAAATTTGGCCTCTATTTCTTGTTACAGAACCATCTTCTTTTCTCAGTGCCATAATCTGTTTTCTTCCCTTACTGAGATGTCCCTTTGCTATCTTTAGGCTTTGGTTGTTTTCAATTGCTTTCCTCACTAGTTCACAGTTGAATTTTCTTACGTCTTCAGTGATACTTTTTCGTACTGTCTTGCATAGCTCTATATATTCCACTTTGGAAGTCACATCTTCTTTAGTTGTCCTCATCTCTCTTCTTTTTTGCATCAACATTTTCGTTTTTCCTGATAATTTATTTACATGCAACTTGTTCTTAGACCCAGCTAATGTTGTTGCTGTTTCCATAAGAGCTTTGGTTACTTTTCTGTTAACTTCAGAGATGTCCACTTCTTCCGATGTTAGGCATTCTAAAGCAAAGAACCTGTTCTTCAGTTCCAACTTGAAGGTATTATGGTGTTTTTTAAGGTTGGTTATGTCAATAGATTTTGTTTGTCTTATGAGCTTGCCACGTTCAAGTTTAGTGTTGAGGTGCATCTTACATCTCACCAATCTATGGTCACTACCTGTGTTGAACTTGTTTAGCACACTGCAGTCTTCTATGACGAATTTTTTGTTACACATAATAAAATCAATTTCACTTGTCGTCCCATTTGGATGTCTCCATGTCCATTTCCTGTGTGGCTTTTTCTTGAAGAAGGAGTTCAAGATGAAAAACCCTTCTGCCTCTGCAAACTCAACGAGAGTATTTCCACGCTGGTTTCTGTTGCCGTGACCGAATTTACCTACTGAAGTTTCATTCTGTTGCCGTTGCCCTATTTTTGCATTGAAATCTCCCATAATTATTTTCAAGTGCTGCTTACCTTTATTATTTAGATGACAAATTTCTTCATAAAATTCTTCAATTTCTTCTTCAGGATGACTTGTGGTGGGTGCATAAGTTTGAATAATCTGAGCCTGGTATCTTTTCGAGAGTTGGATAACAAGTCGTGCAGCTCTGTCAGAGGAACTTTCAACTTCTACAACTTTATCCTTCAGTTTCTTGTTTATTATAAATCCAACACCACTAGTTCTGCCAGTATCTGTCCCACGATAGTAGAAGAGATGTCCACTTTTCAGTTCGATGAGGTCTTCTCCTTTTCTCCTTACCTCACTTAGCCCCACGATGTCCCACTTGATCCTTTGTAGTTCCTCTTCCAATTCAAGAAGCCTTGAATCAGAAGATAGGGAGCGTCCATTGTACGTAGCCAAGGTCAGCATCAGATGGCAGCCTAGTCCGGTCCTCCGGGGATTCTATATACTGTATTATATATCACAATTTTTCAATTTTTCATATATTTTCAATTTTTAAATGACCTTTATTCTTTATTGACACTAAGCACAGATATAAAAATAAAATACTGTATAGACTTACAAATAAAACTGGCAGGTATTGCACAAAAAGAATACGATATAGCTACTGTAACATACAAATAAAACTGCCAGGTATTGCACAAAATAATATGATTCAGATATCTGTGACTAAATTGAAATTCTTTGGACTTACGTTATGCATCACATGAACACATTAAATGCTTTACGATACATCTTTTCAATTGACTCATTAATACGTTTTCCAAACAATTCAGTAGCTTTTAAAAATCATGAAATCTTGCTTTCGATTAAATATGAAACTGGAAAGACTTTCAAATATATGTACCGTTAGTATTGAAAACAAATCTGCTACAAACTTAAACAATTCAAACATTGTTAGGAGATTGTAACAAAAAAAAAAAACACTGTGGAAGTTAATTTTATAGCTGAAACTACGCACGTTTGTCTGCTTCCTTGAAGCTTCAGTTTTTAGTTTATCGGAAAAAATATCTTTTATTTATTACAAAAACCAATTATTTCGAACTCATATTTCGGTATATATATATATATATATATCACAATTGCCCCCCCTCGATAGAGGAAGCTGGAATATGTTTATCATCGTACATTACAAACTTTTTTCTACCGGTTAAGCGGACTTTTGTATGAATTGACAGAGAGGCAGTTGACTTCTTGGATAATTCTGAGCTAGTTGTACAGATTTGTTTTTACTTCAGTTTTATATGAGAAAATTGTGTTTTATGAAAACTTTTAATTTAATGGAAATAAGAAATGATGTTGCTAAAGCTATTTATTTCATGTAAAAATGAATAAAATTTAAAAATTTACTCGCACAAGAGGCGGCAAATCTGGGCTTTCACCCTGGCGGCAAATGACCTTGGCGCGCCCCTGCCCCCATCCGTCGCCCATCCTGATTTCCAAGTCTGGTGACGTCCCTGATGCGAGGTAAAAAGTTTTTGATTTTCCGGGAATAGGGATCAGCGAAAACTGTTTACGTGGGCGATACGCTTATTGTTCATATTCGCAAACAGAACGGTTTGCAGTTATGCAATTTTTTACGGTGAGCTTCGGCATACACGTTACAATTTGCTGTAGGTAAGAGCTATGTAAATACATTCGCATACACGAATAAGACCGCCAAAAAAAAAAAATAAGAGATTAATTGTTGCTCTTTATTAAAATAATAAAAAAAAGGACGGGTGGAAAATTTTAAAAAATCTCGTGTTGATTTGAAAAACACGGGGGCATTGATATGTTTGATTTGATAATTTCTTTTTACCATGTGGAAAGAAAACAATAGAAAAAATATTTAACCTGTTGACGAAATATTATACTTTCCTCTTTTGTTCAGTGTCGACGTAATTTATTCTTCTTCACAATTTTAAACATTATTGCTAGTAACTTGTTCACTATTCATTTATTAAGTTCAGGTGAAGTGTGGTAGCGTGGCCGAGTGGTCTAAGGCGCTGGTTTTAGGCACCAGTCTCAATGAGGCGTGGGTTCGAATCCCACCGCTGCCAAGTAGTGATTTTTTTTTGCAACATTTTCTAAAATATCCTGTGATTTTTTTTTTTTTTTTTTTTTTTTGATTGGAGGTTTAACGACCACCGTGAGCAACTCAATGGGCTATAAGCAGTCGCCCGTCCCTAATTTAGGGTCACTGGTTCCAGGGAAGGGAGAGAGCCAGTGCCGTAAGACAAACACAACATCCATGCCTCACCGGGATTCGAACCCGGGCCCCTTACGGACGAATGATCAGAGGCCAACGCCGTAGACCACTGCGCCACCGGAGCGGCTAATAATATGCTGTGATTTTTTTTTTTTTTTTTTTTTTTTTTTTGATTGGAGGTTTAACGACCACCGTGAGCAACTCAATGGGCTATAAGCAGTCGCCCGTCCCTAATTTAGGGTCACTGGTTCCAGGGAAGGGAGAGAGCCAGTGCCGTAAGACAAACTGCTTTGAACCTTTGCTCTCTGCTTTGAACCTTTTCTCCGCTCTGTTCGCACCGCCTTTGCCTTCTCCCACCCCACCGAGCTCGCCAGCCATCGGCACCATGCCATCTATGTCTCTGCTTACGCCGATGATGCAACCTTCATCATCAGGCAAAACAATCAATTCCCCCTCCTCCTCTCCCTTTTTGACGAGTACGCCAACCTCTCCGGTGCTTCCCTCAACCTCAACAAAAGCACCGGATTGTGGTGCGGATCCTGGGCTTCCCGGACAGACACCCCCTGCGCCGCCCAGTGGTCCTCCGACAGTCAGCACCTCCTTGGTGTCCACATCGGAAAGCGACTCGTCACTGATGCTGCCACCTGGCTCCCTCTTATTCGAAAACTCAAGCAGACGGCAGGCTGGTGGGCTCAAGCCAAATTCTGCACCTCCTTCCACAGTCGCGCTGCCATCGCTAACAGCCTATTCATGTCCCAGGTGTACTACTCCTGGACAAACACTCCCGTCCCCTCCCACATCCATCTCGACGTCTCCAGAGTCCTCACCAACTTCATTTGGTCCAAACACCATTGGACCACTGCTGAAACCCTCACTAGGCCCATCTCCCAAGGAGGACTCGCTCTCTTCGACGTCCCCATTAGGTACAAGGCATTTAGACTCGTCTCATTCTTCTCTGCCCTGACCTCTTCCAACCCTGCTGTCTCCACCCTTCTTAACGTAATCTCTTCTCCGCGGAACCCCTCTCTCACTCTCCACACCTTCCTCCTCATGGACCAATACCCCCGAGTTCCTACTCGCCTCTCTCCCACCTACCATGAGGCTATCACCCTCTTTCGCTCTCTTCCCACCACCCGGATCTCTCCAACCTCCACCCTCGAACTTCTCTCTGAACCTCTTTTCTTCTCCTGTACCCTTCACCCCCCTCACCTTCCATTCTTTCACTTTCCCACATGGCTCCGAGCGGGGGTGGTCACGGTATGCCAGCTCGTACACACCAACCTCGCCTGGAAACATGTCTCCGAGCTCTCTCCCACCCTCCCTGGATCCACCTCAAACAATCATAAGTTCACCCTCATTAAAGAAGCTCTTCGCCTCCTCTTCCCCTCCCTCACCTCCCCCAATGGGATCCGCACTGTCCAGGCAGCGCCAATCCCCCTCCCCTTCATTCTCAATACTCCCTCTGCTGCTCTTCACATACACTCTATCAGTGTAAAACAACTATACTACTTCCTCAAGAACTCTACCCTCACACCTTACCCTACTCATTCACTCACTCCCTCCCAATCCACCACAGCCTGGTCCACACTCACCACACTCACCAACCACCCACACGAAATCAACATTCAGTGGCAATTCCTCCACTCACGTCTGCCAGTTCCAAACACCCTACACCAGATGAAGATTCTACCTTCCCCCCTCTGCCCCCTCTGCGCAGAGCCTGGCTCCATACAACACACATACATCCACTGCCCAGCCCTTCTCCCGATGTTCCATCTGATGTTCTCCCTTGCCTCCAAAGTCTGCCCTATCACACACAAGATGGAACACTACCAATTCCTCAACACTACACCCACCACACCACACATTTCAAGCACATGCGCATACTTCTTCGTCCTGGCGAAGTATGTCATTTACCAACTTTACTTACAACACACCAACAACACACCACTCACAGACCCACCAGCAAGCACCAGCCTGCTCCACCACTTCAGGAACAGGGTCGTCGCCCGCCTCCAGGCAGACTACACAGAAGCACACAGGACGGCGACCCTCAGCGAGTTCTGGAAGCGGTGGAACCCACACATCAGCTGGTTCACCATCACCAGCGACGACCAGGTCCGTCTCAACTAAAAGCAGCTCAAGAAACTACAGCAAAACCCCACGCTGTGCACCACTCCAAAGAGCCACCTGCCAGCACCTGCACCAAACAACTGGAAGCAACCCTGCAAACCAGGATTGGAACTATGACACCGACTGTAAAAAGCATCTTTCCTTCTGTCAACAATTTGCACCATCTTTTTCAGATCTCACCCAAAAAGACTCTGGACTCACCAACCAACGCACCACTCCCAACTCTAACAACAACTAAATCATCCTCTGTAAATTTTGTATGTTCATCTGTCAAACTGCACCTCAACACACCTATTCTCATGTTATAGCTCAGCCAACGTACACACATGCTGCTCAAATGAGCAAAACAACTGTAAAAACTCACCACATTTGTAAATATTCACCTTACTCTTACCATCATCAATTTCCTGAGGAGTGAAAGCTCTCTCGCCTTGTCAGCCACAAATGTAATTCATCTTTAAATTGTAAATAAAGTTTGTTTTGAAAGCTTTCTAAAATATCCAACTGCTAAATAAGCAATTCGACACTTTTAATTAATTTTGCGAACCTTTTAATATAATATATTACCACATTTAATTTCTGTGAAATTCTATTTTGCGTAAACAAGAGAAGAGGGCTTCACTGAATGAGTTGGAAAACCTTTTTTTTAAGATACGAAGGATCTGAAACAGCTCATAATTTACTTTCTTTTTTAGCACGACTTTTGTAAAAAAAGATCGTGCTTATGTTACCGGTTTGTCCGTCCGTCCGTTGTACCCACGATATCTCTGCAACTATAAGTCCGATTTAAAAAATTCTTTTTGCATTGGGAAACTTGAAGTATGCGAATGATGATCCTTTATTTTGTTTTTTTTACGATGTGCAATTTCGCCGCTAGGAGGCGTAAATGCAGCTGATGTCGAATTCAAAATTACGTTTTATTCCACATATTTGCTTCTAAACAACCGATTGAAAAAATTCTTTTATCTTTCGATTCCATTTATGTCGAAGAGTGTTTTAGATATAGTTACTTTTTCAAATTACGCATTGATTTTCCGCTAGTAGGCGTAAAAGTAAATTGCATTTTTCCCGATAACTCTTCTTCTAAAACTGTGATTTGAATTTTTTTTTCTTCAGCGGATACATCTCCTGATGGAAAATATTTTGTATATAATTTCAAATTTTTGGTACAGAATACTTTAGCCACCAGGGGGCGTAAGTGTTAATTTTTGCTTCTGATGTATTTGCCATAAAATCTGAGCTTCTAAAATATCGATTGGAAAAATTCTTTCTTGGACTGATGCCACTGACATCGATAAACATTTTCGTAATATGTTCTTCTTAAAATATTCCATAGGTTCTCCGCCAGGGGGCGTAGATATATATATCATATTTTTGTCAATATCTCTACTTCTAGGAGTCCGCTTTGAAAAACTCCTTCTTTGTTGGACAGTGTTTCCAGTGTGACATGTTTTTCATATAATTTCAAAATTTTCAGTTAATTCATAGACTTTCTCCTAGGGGGCGTAATGGTAGATTGCTTTACCCCCTATGTCTCTGCTTCTAAACCTCCAATTTGAAAAATTCTTTCTGCACCGGATACAGCTCCTGATGGGAAATCCTTTGCACATAATTTCTAATTTTTGAAAAAAATGGTTTGGCCACCAGGTGGCGTAAGTCTCAATTTCCGCTTCTGATGTATTTGCAGCAAAATATGAGCTTCTTAAATCTCGATTGAAAAAAAGTGGTTTGTTCACAGATACTACTCATGTCGACAAACCTTTTAGGAACATTTTCTTCTTGAAATAACGCATGGCTTCTACGCCGGGGGGCGTAGATGTATATCTTATTTTTGTCAATATCTCTACTTCTAGGAGTCCGATTTGAAAAATTCCTTCTTTGTTGGATAGTGTTTCCGATGCGAAAGGTTTCTCCTATAAATTCAAAACCTGCAAGTAAATCATAGACCTTCCGCTAGGGGGCACAAAGGTAAATTGCGCTTTCTGCGTTATTTCTGCTTCTAAAACTCCTATTTGAAAAATTCTTCCTGTATCGCATACAAGACCTGATGGAAAATATTTTTCACATAATTTCTAATGTTTGGTAAAGAATGGTTTGGCCACCAGGGTGTTTCTGCATCTGATGTATTTGTAGCAAAATGAAAACTCGACTAAATTTTTTTTTTCTTGTACCGATAGGACTCATACGGAAAAACCTTTTGAAAATACTTTCTTCCTAAAATAATGCATGGTTCCTAAAATAATGCATGATTCTATTTTAGTAAGCCAAGAAATAGTGGAGGCACAAAGTGGCGTTCCAGAGATTTATTAATTTTTTAATACCGCATATGTGTGTGAGTCCTCTAAGGTCTAAGCCAATAGTAAACAACATACTCTTCTCTGATGGGATCGAGATTCAACTTTGGCTGCACCAAGAAGGAAATAGCAACGTTGTCTCGATTCTCTCAAGGTTGTAACATACCGTGTTAAGTATAAAAGGATCAGTGTTCGAAGTGGGCCGGTATGACATATCCGTAGTTAAAAAACATTATTTACCATCCCGGTATGTAATAAATTATAAATCCGCCACAAACTACGTAAAGAAATTAGGATGAAAGCACAAATTTTAACGCAAAAATCGGCAAAGGACATTTTTAACGGATAAAATTGATAAATGATTAGCAGCTGGGACTGACAAGACGTAGGAAGCAGAATCATGGTGTCAGAATTATTGTTAATACGAAGGGGAGGGGGGTGAAACAGTACATCTCGCAGGAAAAACACTTCATTTAGTTTTTTATTTGCTGAGAAGGGAAAGATACAAGGCTTATACGGCGCGGCGTGACGACAGGGGTCGCGCTGCCGATCGCGATCTTCGCAATTTGCGAAAACGAAATCGTTTTGCAAAAACAAAGCTTTGGCGATTACCTTTTCATAGTGTTAAAACACTTTGCGAAAACAAATTGAATTTGGCGACTAAATTGGCGAAAACAAATTGAACTTGGCGACTAAATTGGCGAAAACAAATTGAATTTGGCGACTAAATTGGCGAAAACAAATTGTATTTGGTGACTAAGTCGGCGAAAACATATTTGAATTTGGCGACCAAATTGGCGAAAACAAATTGAATTTGGCGACTAAATTGGCTAAAACTTTAGAAAAGCCAGCGCTACCCCTGCGTGACGAAACCTCAGATGTGGCAAGGAGGGTATCTCAACAGAGGGACTTCCCGGAATCCTGACTTTTCAGATATTTTCTAAGCCCCAGTATAAACCTATTATCAGCACAGGACTATGGATTGCTCACCGTTATGGGTGGGGCGTTGCGTGGGGATAAAATCGTAATAAGGAGATTAAATTGCAAATATGATTTTCTCTCTCCCTAAAATTTTCTAAGAACCAGTAAAAACCCATTATCAGCACAGGACTACGGATTGCTCACCGTTATGGATGGGGCGTTGCGTGGGGTGATATTAAAGTGTAATAAGGGGATAAAATTGCTAATATCCCGTGGATGGCCTACTGGTCAGCGTTCGTGACTGCCACGGAGAAGACCTCGGGTTCGATCCCAGACAGGTACGAACGTTCGAACCACTAAATATCCGCCGTGCGTCGGAAGGGCACGTTAAGTCGTCGGACCCCGGGTACTGGACCCCCGGTAAAAAATAAAGGCGTCTTCCTCCCCTTTCTACCTCGCTTCTGTGTGACTTTCCTATCGGGCACTCTAGCCCAAATCTCCTAGCTTTCTACTTCTAAGGGTTATTTAAGACCTGGGGTCAGACACTCCCTTCCGAGAATCCCCTACATATGATCTGATCTGAAATTGCTAATATGATTTTCTCTCTCAGTAACATTTTCTAAGCCCCAGTGAAAACCCATTATCTGCACAGGACTATGGATTGCTCACCGTTATGGGTGGGGCGTTGCGTGTGGTGATATAAAAGTGTAATAAGGAGACTAAATTGCATATATAATTTTCTCTCTCCGTAACAACACTCTTCTTCGTAGACCCTCCTTAAATGTGCCCAGCTGAATCCGCTTGTTGTTGAGTTTGCTGACTGAAAAAGGCATTTGCAAGGAATTTGACTTTTGTTTGACCTGCTGCTAGATTAGTTACAGGATTCAAAGCTGATGATCGTCCTTCGCATGTGCGCATGTCCATCATTTCAGTTTTAGCGTAGCTGCACAGCAGCAGTCAGCCGAGGACTGAAGCAGAATGACTTTCGATTTAAAATCTTGGTTAAAGAATGAGAAGTTAGAAAAAGAGCGTAAAGATGCTGAAAAGGCGCTTTCTGTTTAAAAAAAAGGTAAAAATATGTTCAGAATTTAATTTATTTGTGCAGTGGTCCAATAATCCAGAGACTGTAACTTAATTAACGTTGGAAATTAAGCTGAAACTGAAAGAGACCACAAACTCTTCAAAAAATAAAGGTATTTTTCCTAATTATTACATGAATTCTTTAACTCAAAAAAAAAAAAAAAAAGAAAAAAAAAAGAAATAATGATGTGGAATGGTAGGTATTTCTTTCGAAACCTCCTATTTGTACTACACTGGTGTGCATAAATTAAGGACGAAGAGGAGAAATCAGCATAACAGCGGAACGAGCAGGCAGAACGGACCAAAAGACCACTCAGGAGATAGACTAGGGTCCGGTACGGTAGGGCATGCGCATATATGCAGCATGACGTTGGGGTGGGGAAGTGTCGGAAGGGTAAAGCGCACGGGCGGTGTACGCTCAGCAATTCGGTGAAAGCTATTGCACTGTGTACATCGGTTTGAATGACGTCGAGTTGCTGCCACCGTGTGATATGGCCAACAGACAATCCAGTAGACGACATCTGGATGTCTTTACCCGAGGTCGCGTAATTGGGAAGTTGGAAGAAGGTCGAAGTGTGACTAGTGTGGCCGAGGAGTTCGGGATCGCTCACAGCATCGTTTCACGAGCTTGGAGAGCATTTCGAACGACAGGAGCAGCTGTCCGAGAGTTTAGCAGTGGTCGTCCACGAGCAACCACGGCGGCGGACGACCGGTATATTGTCCTACAGTCGAGAAGAAACAGACGGCAGACAGCGGGAGAAATCGCAAGGCACATGCAATAAACAACTGGACGTCCGTTATTGCGTTTTACCGCGGCCAGCAGGCTGCACAAAGATGGTCTATTTGCACGACGATTAGGACGGTGTGTGCCATTAACGCCTGCTCATCGGAGACGGCGGTTTCTGTGGTGCCAGGAACACAAGAACTGTACACATCAGCAATAGGGTCGAGTTCTCTTTACGGATGAGAGCCGATTTAGTCTGACGAGCGATTCTCGACGTATACACATCTGGAGAGAGCAGGAAACACGCAATCACAGCTCACTGCGCATAATAAGCTCCCTTTTAAGAAAACCCAAAAAACATTAGGTAAAAAAGAAAGGATTTCCTTTCGTTGTGTGTTCTTTATGGAAAGACATCGTCACAGTCCATTGTTTCGTATTACCGAACTGTGTTTTAACTGAGAAACAACTAACGACCGACACTCTGGCTTTGTCATTCAAGGACGGTGTGGCGAACGTTGCATATAGCAACGAGACATTATGTTTCAAAATTGCTGTACATTTATTTTTTATTTTCCACTTCACAATTATCGTTCACTGTCAACGAGGAAAGAAAAACGCCGGAGTTGTTCAGCAATATCTTTACGCCTGCATGTGTACATGGCATTCTAAAGCAGATGATAGAAACTGCTGAAGCTAAAAATAGATAAGCCGTTGTGAAAACCACGAAATGTGGTCTGAAATTATGATGAATCCGGTGGAATCGACTGCAGCGCTGCGGTGGGAATTATGATAGTAATGCAGGAAACAGCTGAAGCTCTTTCTGCAGTTTTCCTGCTTGTATTAAACACATTCACGTTTTTTGCGGTAAGGACGTCTCTCTTTGAAATTCCCTACAAGACAGTGCGTTACAGAAAAGTAAGTATGCCTAAGTAAGTAAGTATGCCTAAGTAACGGGCATTAACTTCCTGTGCGGCTAATTATGTTTCACTGCAATGGTGAAAAAGCTTCACAGCAGCACCTAAAAATATTTGAATGAAGCGATTTAGACATCGCAGTGGAACCAAATTTTTAAGAACTTTAATTTTCTTTGATTTTGTCGCAGAATGAAAGACCGGTTGCGAGCACGTGGTTAGTTGATGCATACATCAACAGGTCCATGGTGTGTGATAGTTAGATGAAACAACTCCCCATAGAGTTAACAGTTAGAAAAACGGATCGTTAATGCCACAGCTCGCCAGGGGCGTGGCCTAGGCCAAGGTATTCATATTTAATGCCTAAGTAAAAGCGCAATAATAGTAACATAGTGTCTAAACCATATGAATATGAACACGATGGAATAAAAACTGCTAAAAAGGCTTAGGCCTGGGTCAAGGTATTAATATTTAATGCCTAAGTAAAAGCGCAATAATAGTAACTTGACTTGGTGTCTAAACCATATGGATATGAACACGATGGAATAAAAACTGTTAAAAAGGCTTAAGCCTAGGCATTAATATTTAATACTTAAGAAAAGCGCAATGATACTAACTAGACCTTGTGTCTGAACCTTATGAATATGAGTACAATCGAATAGAAACTGTTAAAAAGGTCTAGGCCTATTTGTTAATATTTAATGCCTAAGTAAAAGCGCAATAAAACTAACTTGACTTGTTACCTAAATCTTATGAATATGGGAGAAAAACTGTAAAAAAAAGTCTAGGCCTGTTTATTAATATTTGATGCTTAAGTAAAAGCGCAACATTATTTGTTTGATTTATTATGTATAAAGTTATGAATATATTGCGTCGTGCTCATATTCATAACGTTTAGACACAAAGACTAGTACACGGCCGGACAATTGCTAAGGACGGATGACGATAGCAACCATAAAATGGAAGGCAGGAAAATGTGGAAATTAACATAAGTGCGTGATACAGTAAGACGTGTTGTGCGTATGCAAATTTTTGATTGCCGAACTTGTTCGTGACGTCATTTCGCTGATAAGAGATATAAAGGATTTGACGCGTATTGACCGATGTTGTTCAAACGCAAAGTTGAAAGGGAAAGAATCAATTGACGAACTTGCAATTTTCAGTATGTCTTCCCGACATCACCTAGATGATTTTACGCGTGGCCGTATTATTGGCAAGATTGAAGAAGGGCGAAAAATAACGGATGTTGCCAGGGAGTTCGACGTCAGCCACAGTGTTGTTTCAAGGGTTTGGAAATCATTTCAAACAAATGGAGAGTGCAGCAAACGTCACGGGGGAGGTCGTGTTCGCAGTACGACACCTTCAGAAGATCAGTACATAGTGCTATCAACAAAAAGACACCGGCGCAGCACAGCTAGTGAGGTAGCAAATCAGTTTATGGCTGCTACTGGCAAGCGGATCTCCCGAAAAACTGTCGCCAGACGTTTGCATGAAGGAGGACTATATACGCCTGCCGTCCTGTTGTGTGCATCCCATTGTCCAGACGTCACCGTACCGCCCGTTTGCAATGGTGCCATCAACATCGCAATTGGACTGATAACGACTGGTCTGCTGTCCTCTTCTCAGATGAGAGTAGATACAGTCTATCGTCTGATTGTCGACGACAACTGATCTGGCGTGATAGTGGTACTGCATATTGTCCAGCAAACATACAGGAAAGGGATCGATATCCGACATGTAGTGTCATGGTATGGGCTGGCATCATGATCAATGGCCGTACGTCCCTCTATGTGCTTCCAACTGGGACTATGACTCGCCAACGATACATTAATGATGTTCTGCTACCTCATGTTCGCATGTTCCGTGGTGCTGTCGGTGATAGATTCATTTTCATGGACGACAACGCAACATGTCATTGAACAGTCACTGTCCAGGAGTGTTTTGAGAGCTAGGATATACAACGCCTCGTATGGCCAGCACGTTCTCCAGATCTGAATCCCATTGAAAATGTGTGGGATGCTTTGGGGAGGAATCTTGCTGGTCGCCAATGCCCTCCAATAAACAAGGACACCCTCATCCGTGCACTGACAGAGGAATGGGATAAATTACCCCAACAGCTGCTTGATAATGTTGTGCAAAGCATGACACGACGTGTGGAATCTTGCATCGCCCTCCATGGTGGCCATATCCCGTATTGAAATCTTACGCCGGAACGCCTGCGGACGGTAATTGCATTTTTTCACGTTTACGTATTCTGCACAAAATGGCCTGTTTGTCCCTTGAACACGTTCCAAAGCCTTCTGGATTTCAGAGCACAATAAATTATCTTTCTTGTAATGTCCTGGCATCCTGACATTATTTTATTTCACTTGGCATCCAACCACACTTACTTTTTTAAGCGCTATATAGCCGTTTATGATCCGTCCTTAGCAATTGTTCAGCAGTGTAGTTCGTTGAGTTGCTCACGGTGGTCGTTAAACCTCCAATAAAAACCTTAAGAGCGCTATTATAGGTTTATACTAAACCTATATTAGCGCTCTTAAGCCTGCCCTAAGGTAATGAGGAGCAGGTCGTAGCCGACGACTGCTTTGGAAGAGATGAGTGCAAGACAAGATTGCTGGCTTGAAGGAAAGGAATTAAGGAGGGGAAAGGTATTGTCTGCATGTTGAAATCGTATTAACATGAACTGTTGAGGGGAAATGTGCAAGTTAATCATACTAACTTGAACATTTTCCCTCATTCCTAATCCATGAAAACATTTGCTTTAAGTCCTTTCCCTTAGGCATCAAATTTTCTTTTGAGCAGGCCGTGTTACTGGTGCTAAAAGAGGAAAACCAAAGTTATGGTTTCTGAGCGGATTTCTGAGTGGATTTCCGACTAGGCGCGCTATATAGGCGCTCGCCTAGGGCCCCACAGCTTGAGAGGCCCCGAAAACGTATAATTGGATTTCCAGTTTTGTTTTGATTTTCACCGAACGGAAAATTCCAACACAGATGTGGAAAAAGTAGTGAAATTTTAAATGGGCAAAATTTATACAGAACACAAAAAGTAGTGAAATTTTAGATGGGCAAAAATTTAATGAATGCTAATGTCCTACCATTCGCAAAAATAATGTTTCAAAAATCTGTAAAAAACAAATTCTTCGGACTTGGCGCCTCAAGCAGGAAACTAAGGAACTAATTGGAAAATTTAAATATTTGAGAAGGAATAGCTAAGCCTAACCTGAGAGACACAGAAATATCTTATTCCCCTGAGTTGAAGTTTATTCATAACAGAAGTTTAATTTTTTGAATTATTGACTTTCCTCTCAGCTGTAAATTCGTGAAGTATATGGATATTTAAAGTGCCAAACTTAATGTCTTAATTCCTATTAGCCACAAAATTAATTTTTGAAATATATCTAAAAACAAAAAGTTACATGTGTACGGACAGACAAAATGACTACCCTAGCATTGTTTCTTACAGAGCGTTCTAATAATGGGAAAATAAAATGGCATTTTAAAAAGCGTAAAAACCTTTTTCTTGTCTGCCCCCACCCCTCTTTTTGTTAATCTGATGGATGAAAATTTCTGCGGTGATAAGAAGGGGAGGGGCTCCTGAACCTTTTAGCGACTAGGGCCCCAAAAGATCTAAAGTCGTCTATGGTAGTACTGAATGTAATGTAAGTCTAAATGACACAGTGATTGACCAAGTAATTGGGTTTTGGTATTTAGGAAGCATGTTTGACAGAGAGAACAGATTGGATGGTGAAATTAGTAGGCGAGTGAATTCTTCATTGAAAGTCATAGCGGCTTCGAAAGATTTTCACAGGAATGATGGGTTCTCAAGAGAGTCCCGCATGGCTGTGTATGAGAGTGTAATTGTTCCTTCTCTGATGTATGGCAGTGAAACCTGGGTACTGCAGGAAAAAACATAGGAGCCGTTTGTGTGCTCGAGAAATACGTTACTTACGGCAAGACACGTTTTGATTGTGTGAGGAATGAAAATGTGTGGCAGTTGCGTAATATGAAGCAAAATGTGGTTAGCAAGGTGGAGACTAATATTCTTTGGTGGTTTGGACATATTGAAAGAATAAGTGATGAGATGCTTATTACGAAAATTGTTTTAGCCTAAGTGGCAGGAAGGAAAGGAAGAGGAAGGCCGAGGAAGTCATGGGAGGATCAGATTTAGGAGTGTCTGCATGAGAAAAAGATTATGAGTATGAAGTATAGAAGATCTTGTGTACGTAGTGTGATGGATGTCAGTGAAGTCCGAGTTGTGTGTCAAGATCGCTGTAAATGGAGACATTTGTTATGACAACAGTAAGTAAATAATCAGTTAAAAATTTATCTGGTAGTTTGTATTTCTTTGTGGAGCTAACCTCTGAATTTTAGAGAACAGCTTAGTGATATGTATGTATGTGCTCCTGGTGTCAGTGTGTCATGTTTAATATACGGGTATGTAACCCTTTAGATTTTACAAATTTCATCAAAAATGGATGGACAGAACATTGGCAAAAAATGACTCCAAATTTTAGATTCTCTTGTGTTCCAAAAAGTACAAAACCTTCAAGACAGTTCCCAAATTAATGAGCATGTATATCTAGGAGGGGAGGGGGTTTGAATACCTTTGCAGCCTGTGGAAAGCGGAAAACAAATTCTTTCTTTTCGTGTTTTATAAATAAATTTGTTATCAAGCTTGCCCCACCAAAAATAATACTCACCCATCCAGAAACACGCCAAGCGGGGTTCAACGGGTGCGAAGAACCCGAGCGCCAGTTTTCGGGCGGCGGCAGCACAGCTCAATCATATTTTACGGTTGATAAATTAATATCAATGACGTGGAAGAAGTAAAAAAAATGTTTTACTGTGAGAAATTGTAATGCTACGCGACACGTTTATTTTTTTAGTAAAAATAATTCATTATATAATTCAACAGAAAACGACTTGAAATCAGAGAATAATTTTTATTGTTTTGTTCAGTACCGAATACCGTGGGCGAAGGACTAACAATCTGATTTCTAATATTTTTTTAAATCTTGAAGATTTCAGCATTCATGATATGCGTGGCCAGCAAAAGAATGATGGGTCAATATGAAGAAAAACACAATGGACTTCAAAAACAAAATTTTTGACCTAAAACCCTTATTCATTTTATGTACTCTGAGCAGCTCATACTTTAAATCTGGTCGTAAATGACGATGAAAAAATTTATCTAGAAATTGTGAACATTTTCAGCATTGTTTAAGAAATATATGCTTTTTTTCTGAAATACCTTACCGTTGGCAAATTTTAAAAAATAGCCTCCAGCGTTGATCGTAAAACCCTGCTGTGAAACAATATGAGAAAATAGGATCGATGCAATAAGGGTAACGAGGATGGGGGTACAATTTTGATGCAATTCGCGATGCATTATACATTAGCTCTTTAACGAATCTTTTAGAGACAGAGATATTCGAAATTTAACCAATCTTTCTCTGAAAAAAGAATAAAAACAAAAACACATCCAACTTTATTTGCTCCAGAAAGAATTGGTACACTCTTTCTTTGTTCAAAAACTGTTAGCAGGAAATTAATACGAAAATTTGCTGCTGTAGTTATACCAACCATAATAAATGTTAAAACAAGTAAATGGCTGTTTAAAAGAATGTAGAACATGTGGGGGTTTTAAAAGCCTAATAGCTAAAAATAAAACAATTGCCGAAGAAATAGATTGCGAAACAGATTTCCCAACGGTTCAATTGGTTAGACCACATACAAAAAAAAAAAAAAATAAGAAGAAAAGAAAAAGGAATTTTTGGTACCAAAATACGGAAGAAATGAAAAAAAAAAAACTTTCCTATTTTTTGATACAACGATAAGAACGTATCAAACAACTGAAGACGCAAAAGGAGAATTTTATTTTTTATTTCGAACTCATATTTCGATATCATCATCATCATCATCATTGTCAACCATTATCAATCCACTGCTGGACGAAGGTCTCCCCAAGTTTCCTCCACAACGGTCTGTCTTGCCAGTCTCCTCCATGTCACCCCTGCATACTTTCGAATTTCATCCACCCATCTCCTATGTGGTCTTCTTCTGGGTCTTTTCCTGTCCCTTGGAATCCAATCTAAAATTTCGGCTGTCCATCGATGATCTGTCCTTCTGGCAGTATGTCCAGCCCATTGCCATTTCAGGGATTTAACTCTGATCATGATGTCTTCCACTCTTGTCATTTTTCGGATCCACGAGTTCTTCTTCTTATCTCTCCTGGTTACACCAAGCATGCACCTCTCCATGATGCTTTGAGTTGTCTGCAGCCTTTGTATGTCTCTTTTAGTTAAGGTCCACGTCTCTGCACCATACGTAAGCACTGGAAGGATGCATTGATCAAACACTTTTCTTTTAAGACATAATGGCATATTGCTCTTGAAAATTATGCTGTTTCTTCCAAAAGCTCTCCAGGCAAGTTTTGTACGCCGATTAATTTCTTCATCAATGTGACCCTCACTTGATATCTGCTGTCCAAGATAAACGTACGTGTCTGTTATCTCCAGCTTTTCTCCATCAATCGATAAATCTTCATTTCTTGTAAAAGCATTGAACATCACTTTTGTCTTCTGAAAGTTCATTTTTAATCCCACTTCTTTACTCTTGTCAGCAAGTTCCTGGATCATACTCTGCAGCTCTGATGGGGTAGTTGCAAAAATGACTACGTCATCAGCAAAACGAAGGTGGGTTAGATAATCTCCATTAATCTTTATCCCCTTGTTTTCCCAGCTCAGCGACTGAAAAACACCCTCCAATGTGGCATTAAAGAGCTTCGGAGATATGGTGTCACCTTGTCTCACTCCCTTTCCAATTTTTACGTGTGTTGTATTTTCAAACAGCCTAATCTTTGCATTTGCATTTTCATAGATGTTATTAATAATATTAATGTATGCATCTTCAATACCGCAGGTTTTCAGAGCCATTGTAACTGCTGATGGTTTCACCGAATCAAAGGCTTTTTCATAATCGATAAAAGCCATGCACAATGGAAGTTCATATTCCCTCGCTCTTTCAATTAGCTCTCTCAGCACGTGGATATGATCTATTGTGCTGTAGCCACTCCTGAATCCAGCTTGTTCTCTCGGTTGAGCCATGTCTTGTGCTACCTTCAAGCGGTGTGAAAGAACTTTAGTGAAGATTTTATAAACTACTGATAGGAGGCTGATAGGTCTGTAGTTTCCGAGATCCTCAATGTCACCTTTCTTATGTAGCAGGATCATTGTAGCGGTGTTCCAATCCTCAGGAATCTTTCCTTCATTAAGGCATCGAGTGAAAATTTGGGCGAGTACTGTTTCGATTTCTCCACTTGCTTCTTGTATGATGTCTACAGTAATTCCATCTTCTCCTGGAGCTTTTCCTCGCTTCATGTTCTTGATTGCATGTGCAACTTCTGCTGGAAGGACTGGAGGAACTCTGGTACTGGTATCTTTCATGATGTCTGGAGTGCATATATCATCCCTTTCATATAATTTGGAGTAGAAATCTTTCACTCTTGTCAAAATTTCGCCTCTATTTCTTGTTACAGAACCATCTTCTTTTCTCAGTGCCATAATCTGTTTTCTTCCCTTACTGAGATGTCCCTTTGCTATCTTTAGGCTTTGGTTGTTTTCAATTGCTTTCCTCACTAGTTCACAGTTGAATTTCCTTACGTCTTCAGTGATACTTTTTCGTACTGTCTTGCATAGCTCTATATATTCCACTTTGGAAGTCACATCTTCTTTAGTTGTCCTCATCTCTCTTCTTTTTTGCATCAACATTTTGGTTTTTCCTGATAATTTGTTCACATGCAACTTGTTCTTAGACCCAGCTAATTTTGTTGCTGTTTCCATAAGAGCTTTGGTTACTTTTCTGTTAACTTCAGAGATGTCCACTTCTTCCGATGTTAGGCCTTCTAAAGCAGAGAACCTGTTCTTCAGTTCTAACTTGAAGGTATTATGGTGTTTTTTAAGGTTGGTTATGTCAATGGATTTTGTTTGTCTTATGAGCTTGCCACGTTCAAGTTTAGTGTTGAGGTGCATCTTACATCTCACCAATCTATGGTCACTACCTGTGTTGAACTTGTTTAGCACACTGCAGTCTTCTATGACGAATTTTTTGTTACACATAATAAAATCAATTTCACTTGTCGTCCCATTTGGATGTCTCCATGTCCATTTCCTGTGTGGCTTTTTCTTGAAGAAGGAGTTCAAGATGAAAAACCCTTCTGCCTCTGCAAACTCAACGAGAGTATTTCCACGCTGGTTTCTGTTGCCATGACCGAATTTACCTACTGAAGTTTCATTCTGTTGCCGTTGCCCTATTTTTGCATTGAAATCTCCCATAATTATTTTCAAGTGCTGCTTACCTTTATTATTTAGATGACAAATTTCTTCATAAAATTCTTCAATTTCTTCTTCAGGATGACTTGTGGTGGGTGCATAAGTTTGAATAATCTGAGCCTGGTATCTTTTCGAGAGTTGGATAACAAGTCGTGCAGCTCTGTCAGAGGAACTTTCAACTTCTACAACTTTATCCTTCAGTTTCTTGTTTATTATAAATCCAACACCACTAGTTCTGCCAGTATCTGTCCCACGATAGTAGAAGAGATGTCCACTTTTCAGTTCGATGAGATCTTCTCCTTTTCTCCTTACCTCACTTAGCCCCACGATGTCCCACTTGATCCTTTGTAGTTCCTCTTCCAATTCAAGAAGCCTTGAATCAGAAGATAGGGAGCGTCCATTGTAAGTAGCCAAGGTCAGCATCAGATGGGAGCGATATACTGTATTATATATCACAATTTTTCAATTTTTCATATATTTTCAATTTTTAAATTACCTTTATTCTTTATTGACACTAAGCACAGATATAAAAATAAAATACTGTATAGACTTACAAATAAAACTGGCAGGTATTGCACAAAAAGAATATGATATAGTTACTGTAACTTACAAATAAAACTGCCAGGTATTGCACAAAATAATATGATTCAGATATCTGTGACTAAATTGAAATTCTTTGGACTTACGTTATGCATCACATGAACACATTAAATGCTTTACGATACATCTTTTCAATTGACTCATTAATACGTTTTCCAAACAATTCAGTAGCTTTTAAAAATCATTAAAAATTGCTTTCGATTAAATATGAAACTGGAAAGACTTTCAAATATATGTACCGTTAGTATTGAAAACAAATGTGCTACAAACTTAAACAATTCAAACATTGTTAGGAGATTGTAACAAAAAAAACAACAACAACAAAAAAAAAACACTGTGGAAGTTAATTTTATAGCTGAAACTACGCACGTTTGTCTGCTTCCTTGAAGCTTCAGTTTTTAGTTTATCGGAAAAAATATCTTTATTTATTACAAAAACCAATTATTTCGAACTCATATTTCGGTACATATATATATATCACAATTGCCCCCCCCCCCTCGATAGAGGAAGCTGGAATATGTTTATCATCGTACATTACAAACTTTTTTCTACCGGTTAAGCGGACTTTTGTATGAATTGACAGAGAGGCAGTTGACTTCTTGGATAATTCTGAACTAGTTGTACAGATTTGTTTTTACTTCAGTTTTATATGAGAAAATTGTGTTTTATGAAAACTTTTAATTTAATGGAAATAAGAAATGATGTTGTAAAGCTATTTATTTCATGTAAAAATGAATAAAATTTAAAAATTTACTCGCACAAGAGGCGGCAAATCTGGGCTTTCACCCTGGCGGCAAATGACCTTGCCACGGCCCGGCCCCCATCCGTCGCCCATTTTGATTTCCAAGTCTGGTGACGTCCCTGTTGCTAGGTAAAAAGTTTTTGATTTTCCGGGAATAGGGATCAGCGAAAACTGTTTACGTGGGCGATACGCTTATTGTTCATATTCGCAAACAGAACGGTTTGCAGTTATGCAATTTTTTACGGTGAGCTTCGGCATACACGTTACAATTTGCAGTAGGTAAGAGCTATCTATGTAAATACATTCGCATACACGAATAAGACCGCCAAAAAAAAAAAAAAAAAAAAATAAGAGATTAATTGTTGCTCGTTGTTAAAATAATAAAAAAAGGACGGGTGGAAAATTTTAAAAAATCTCGTGTTGGTTTGCAAAACACGGGGGCATTGATATGTTTGATTTGATAATTTCTTTTTACCATGTGGAAAGAAAACAATAGAAAAAATATTTAACTTGTTGACGAAATATTATACTTTCCTCTTTTGTTCAGTGTCGACGTAATTTATTCTTCTTCTTCACAATTTTAAACATTTTTGCTAGAAACTTATACACTATTGATTTATTAGGTTTAGGTGTAGTGTGGTAGCGTGGCCGAGTGGTCTAAGGCGCTGGTTTTAGGCACCAGTCTCAAAGAGGCGTGGGTTCGAATCCCACCGCTGCCAAATAGTGAATTTTTTTTGTAACATTTTCTAAAATATCCAACTGCTAAATAAGCAATTCGACACTTTTAATTAATTTTGCGAACCTTTTAATATAATATATTACCACATTTAATTTCTGTGAAATTCTATTTTGCGTAAACAAGAGAAGAGGGCTTCACTGAATGAGTTGGAAAACTTTTTTTTTTTAAGATACGAATTATCTGAAACAGCTCATAATTTACTTTCTTTTTTAGCACGACTTTTGTAAAAAAAGATCGTGCTTATGTTACCGGTTTGTCCGTCCGTCCGTCTGTACCCACGATATCTCTGCAACTATAAGTCCGATTTAAAAAATTCTTTTTGCATTGGTTAACTTGAAGTATGCGAATGATGATCCTTTATTTTGTTTTTTTACGATGTGCAATTTCGCCGCTAGGAGGCGTAAATGCAGCTGATGTCGAATTCAAAATTACGTTTTGTTCCACATATTTGCTTCTAAACAACCGATTGAAAAAATTCTTTTATCTTTCGATTCCATTTATGTCGAAGAGTGTTTTAGATATAGTTACTTTTTCAAATTACGCATTGATTTTCCGCTAGTAGGCGTAAAAGTAAATTGCATTTTTCCCGATAACTCTTCTTCTAAAACTGTGATTTGAAATTTTTTCTTCAGCGGATACATCTCCTGATGGAAAATATTTTGTATATAATTTCAAATTTTTGGTAAAGAATACTTTAGCCACCAGGGGGCGTAAGTGTTAATTTTTGCTTCTGATGTATTTGCCATAAAATCTGAGCTTCTAAAATATCGATTGGAAAAATTCTTTCTTGAACTGATGCCACTGACATCGATAAACCTTTTAGGAACATTTTCTTCTTGAAATAACACATGGCTTCTACGCCGGGGGGCGTAGATGTATATCTTATTTTTGTCAATATCTCTACTTCTAGGAGTCCGATTTGAAAAATTCCTTCTTTGTTGGATAGTGTTTCCGATGGGAAAGGTTTCTCCTATAAATTCAAAACCTGCAAATAAATCATAGACCTTCCGCTAGGGGGCACAAAGGTAAATTGCGTTTTCTGCGTTATTTCTGCTTCTAAAACTCCTATTTGAAAAATTCTTAATGTATCGCATACAAGACCTGATGGAAAATATTTTTCACATAATTTGTAATGTTTGGTAAAGAATGGTTTGGCCACCAGGGGTTTCTGCATCTGATGTATTTGTAGCAAAATGAAAACTCGACTAAATTTTTTTTTTCTTGTACCGATAGGACTCATACGGAAAAACCTTTTGAAAATACTTTCTTCCTAAAATAATGCATGGTTCCTAAAATAATGCATGATTCTATTTTAGTAAGCCAAGAAATAGTGGAGGCACAAAGTGGCGTTCCAGAGATTTATTAATTTTTTAATACCGCATATGTGTGTGAGTCCTCTAAGGTCTAAGCCAATAGTAAACAACATACTCTTCTCTGATGTGATCGAGATTCAACTTTGGCTGCACCAAGAAGGAAATAGCAACGTTGCCTCAATTCTCTAAAGGTTGTAACATACCGTGTTAAGTATAAAAGGATCAGTGTTCGAAGTGGGCCGGTATGACATATCCGTAGTTAAAAACATTATTTACCATCCTGGTATGTAATAAATTATAAATCCGCCACAAACTACGTAAAGAAATTAGGATGAAAGCACAAATTTTAACGCAAAAATCGGCAAAGGACATTTTTAACGGATAAAAGTGATAAATGATTAGCAGCTGGGACTGACAAGACGTAGGAAGCAGAATCATGGTGTCAGAATTATTGTTAATACGAAGGGGAGGGGGGGTGAAACAGTACATCTCGCAGGAAAAACACTTCATTTAGTTTTTCATTTGCTGAGAAGGGAAAGATACAAGGCTTATACGGCGCGGCGTGACGACAGGGGTCGCGCTGCCGATCGCGATCTTCGCAATTTGCGAAAACGAAATCGTTTTGCAAAAACAAAGCTTCGGCGATTACCTTTTCATAGTGTTAAAACACTTTGCGAAAACAAATTGAATTTGGCGACTAAATTGGCGAAAACAAATTGAATTTGGCGACTAAATTAGCGAAAACAAATTGTATTTGGTGACTAAGTCGGCGAAAACATATTTGAATTTGGCGACCAAATTGGCGAAAACAAATTGAATTTGGCGACTAAAACTTTAGAAAAGCCAGCGCTACCCCTGCGTGACGAAACCTCAAATGTGGCAAGGAGGGTATCTCAACAGATGGACTTCCCGGAATCCTGACTTTTCAGATATTTTCTAAGCCCCAGTAAAAACCTATTTATCAGCACAGGACTATGGATTGCTCACCGTTATGGGTGGGGCGTTGCGCGGGGATAAAATCGTAATAAGGGGATTAAATTGCAAATATGATTTTCTCTCTCCCTAACATTTTCTAAGAACCAGTAAAAACCCATTATCAGCACAGGACTACGGATTGCTCACCATTATGGGTGGGGCGTTGCGTGCGGTGATATTAAAGTGTAATAAGGGGATTAAATTGCTAATATCCCGTGGATGGCCTACTGGTCAGCGTTCGTGACTGCCACGGAGAAGACCTCGGGTTCGATCCCAGACAGGTACGAACGTTCGAACCACTAAATATCCGCCGTGCGTCGGATGGGCACGTTAAGTCGTCGGACCCCGGGTTCTGGCCCCCCGGTAAAAAATAAAGGCGTCTTCCTCCCCCTTTCTACCTCGCTTCTGTGTGACTTTCCTATCGGGCACTCTAGCCCAAATCTCCTAGCTTTCTACTTCTAAGGGTTATTTAAGACCTGGGGTCAGACACTCCCTTCCGAGAATCCTCTACATATGATCTGATCTGAAATTGCTAATATGATTTTCCCTCTCAGTAACATTTTCTAAGCCCCAGTGAAAACCCATTATCTGCACAGGACTATGGATTGCTCACCGTTATGGGTGGGGCGTTGCGTGTGGTGATATAAAAGTGTAATAAGGAGACTAAATTGCATATATAATTTTCTCTCTCCGTAACAACACTCTTCTTCGTAGACCCTCCTTAAATGTGCCCAGCTGAATCCGCTTGTTGTTGAGTTTGCTGACTGAAAAAGGCATTTGCAAGGAATTTGACTTTTGTTTGACCTGCTGCTAGATTAGTTACAGGATTCAAAGCTGATGATCGTCCTTCGCATGCGCGCATATCCATCATTTCAGTTTTAGCGTAGTAGCACAGCAGCAGTCAGCCGAGCACTGAAGCAGAATGACTTTCGATTTAAAATCTTGGTTAAAGAATGAGAAGTTAGAAAAAGAGCGTAAAGATGCTGAACAGGCATTTTCTGTTTTAAAAAAAAGGTAAAAATATGTTCAGAATTTAATTTATTTGTGCAGTGGTCCAATAATCCAGAGACTGTAACTTAATTAACGTTGGAAATTAAGCTGAAACTGAAAGAGACCACAAACTATTCAAAAAATGAAGGTATTTTTCCTAATTATTACATGATTTTTTTAACTCAAAAAAAAAAAGAAAAAGAAATAATAATGTGGAATGGTATGTATTTCTTTCGAAACCTCCTATTTGTACTACACTGGTGTGCAAAAATTAAGGACGAAGAGGAGAAATCAGCATAACAGCGGAACGAGCTGGCAGAACGGACCGAAAGACCACTCAGGAGATAGACTAGGGTCCGGTACGGTAGGGCATGCGCATATATGCAGCATGACGTAGGGGTGGGGAAGTGTCGGAAGGGTAAAGCGCACGGGCGGTGTACGCTCAGCAATTCGGTGAAAGCTATTGCACGGTGTACATCGGTTTGAATGACGTCGAGTTGCTGCCACCGTGTGATATGGCCAACAGACAATCCAGTAGACGACATCTGGATGACTTTACCCGAGGTCGCGTAATTGGGAAGTTGGAAGAAGGTCGAAGTGTGACTAGTGTGGCCGAGGAGTTCGGGATCGCTCACAGCATCGTTTCACGAGCTTGGAGAGCATTTCAAACGACAGGAGCAGCTGTCCGAGAGTTTAGCAGTGGTCGTCCACGAGCAACCACGGCGGCGGACGACCGGTATATTGTCCTACAGGCGAGAAGAAACAGACGGCAGACAGCGGGAGAAATCGCAAGGCACATGCAACAAACAACTGGACGTCCGTTATCGCGTTTTACCGGGGCCAGCAGGCTGCACAAAGATGGTCTATTTGCACGACGATTAGTACGGTGTGTGCCATTAACGCCTGCTCATCGGAGACGGCGGTTTCTGTGGTGCCAGGAACACAAGAACTGTACACATCAGCAATAGGGTCGAGTTCTCTTTACGGATGAGAGCCGATTTAGTCTGATGAGCGATTCTGGACGTATACACATCTGGAGAGAGCAGGAAACACGCAATCACAGCTCACTGAGCATAATAAGCTCCCTTTTAAGAAAACCCAAAAAACATTAGGTAAAAAAGAAAGGATTTCCTTTCGTTGTGTGTTCTTTATGGAAAGACATCATCACAGTCCATTGTTTCGTATTACCGAACTGTGTTTTAACTGAGAAACAACTAACGACCGACACTCTGGCTTTGTCATTCAAGGACGGTGTGGCGAACGTTGCATAGCAACGAGACATTATGTTTCAAAATTGCTGTACATTTATTTTTATTTTCCACTTCACAATTATCGTTCACTGTCAACGAGGAAAGAAACACGCAGGAGTTGTTCAGCAATATATCTTTACGCCTGCATGTCTACATGGCATTCTAAAGCAGATGATAGAAACTGCTGAAGCTAAAAATAGATAAGCCGTTGTGAAAACCACGAAAGTGCTCTGAAATTATGATGAATCCGGTGGAATCGACTGCAGCGCTGCGGTGGGAATTATGATAGTAATGCAGGAAACAGCTGAAGCTCTTTCTGCAGTTTTCCTGCTTGTATTAAACACATTCACGTTTTTTGCGGTACGGACGTCTCTCTTTGAAATTCCCTACAAGACAGTGCGTTACAGAAAAGTAAGTATGCCTAAGTAAGTAAGTATGCCTAAGTAACGGGCATTAACTTCCTGTGCGGCTAATTATGTTTCACTGCAATGGTAAAAAAGCTTCGCTGCAGCACCTAACAATATTTCAATGAAGCGATTTAGACATCGCAGTGGAACCAAATTTTTAAGAACTTTAATTTTCTTTGATTTTGTCGCAGAATGAAAGACCAGTTGCGAGCACGTGGTTAGTTGATGCATACATCAACAGGTCCATGGTGTATGATAGTTAGATGATACAACTCCCCATAGAGTTAACAGTTAGAAAAACGGATCGTTAAGGACACAGTTCGCCAGGGGCGTGGCCTAGGCCAAGGTATTCATATTTAATGCCTAAGTAAAAGAGCAATAATAGTAACATAGTGTCTAAACCATATGAATATGAACACGATGGAATAAAAACTGCTAAAAAGGCTTAGGCCTGGGTCAAGGTATTAATATTTAATGCCTAAGTAAAAGCGCAATAATAGTAACTTGACTTGGTGTCTAAACCATATGGATATGAACACGATGGAATAAAAACTGTTAAAAAGGCTTAAGCCTAGGCATTAATATTTAATACTTAAGAAAAGCGCAATGATACTAACTAGACCTTGTGTCTGAACCTTATGAATATGAGTACAATCGAATAGAAACTGTTAAAAAGGTCTAGGCCTATTTGTTAATATTTAATGCCTAAGTAAAAGCGCAATAAAACTAACTTGACTTGTTACCTAAATCTTATGAATATGGGAGAAAAACTGTAAAAAAAGTCTAGGCCTGTTTATTAATATTTGATGCTTAAGTAAAAGCGCAACATTATTTGTTTGATTTATTATGTATAAAGTTATGAATATATTGCGTCGTGCTCATATTCATAACGTTTAGACACAAAGACTAGTACACTGCCGGACAATTGCTAAGGACAGATGACGATAGCAACCATAAAATGGAAGGCAGGAAAATGTGAAAATTAACATAAGTGCGTGATACAGTAAGACGTGTTGTGCGTATGCAAATTTTGGATTGCCGAACTTGTTCGTGACGTCATAGCGCTGATAAGAGATATAAAGGATTTGACGCGTATTGACCGATGTTGTTCAAACGCAAAGTTGAAAGGGAAAGAATCAATTGACGAACTTGCAATTTTCAGTATGTCTTCCCGACATCACCTAGATGATTTTACGCGTGGCCGTATTATTGGCAAGATTGAAGAAGGGCGAAAAATAACAGATGTTGCCAGGGAGTTCGACGTCAGCCACAGTGTTGTTTCAAGGGTTTGGAAATCATTTCAAACAAATGGAGAGTGTAGCAAACGTCACGGGGGAGGTCGTGTTCGCAGTACGACACCTGCAGAAGATCGGTGCATAGTGCTATCAACAAAAAGACACCGGTGCAGCACAGCTAGTCAGGTTGCAAATCAGTTTATGGCTGCTACTGGCAAGCGGATTTCCCGAAAAACTGTCGCCAGACGTTTGCATGAAGGAGGACTATACGCCCGCCGTCCTGTTGTGTGCATCCCATTGTCCAGACGTCACCGTACCGCCCGTTTGCAATGGTGCCATCAACATCGGAATTGGACTGATAACGACTGGTCTGCTGTCCTCTTCTCAGATGAGAGTAGATACCGTCTATCGTCTGATTGTCGACGACAACTGATCTGGCGTGATAGTGGTACTGCATATTGTCCAGCAAACATACAGGAAAGGGATCGATATCCGACATGTAAATGGTATGGGCTGGCATCATGATCAATGGCCGTACGTCCCTCTATGTGCTTCCAACTGGGACTATGACTCGCCAACGATACATTAATGATGTCCTGCTACCTCATGATCGCATGTTCCGTGGTGCTGTCGGTGATAGATTCATTTTCATGGACGACAACGCAACATGTCATCGAACAGTCACTGTCCAGGAGTGTTTTGAGAGCTAGGATATACAACGCCTCGTATGGCCAGCACGTTCTCCAGATCTGAATCCCATTGAAAATGTGTGGGATGCTTTGGGGAAGAATCTTGCTGGTCGCCAATGCCCTCCAATAAACAAGGACACCCTCATCCGTGCACTGACAGAGGAATGGGATAAATTACCCCAACAGCTGCTTGATAATGTTGTGCAAAGCATGACACGACGTGTGGAATCTTGCATCGCCCTCCATGGTGGCCATATCCCGTATTGAAATCTTACGCCGGAACGCCTGCGGACGGTAATTGCATTTTTTTCACGTTTACGTATTCTGCACAAAATGGCCTGTTTGTCCCTTGAACACGTTCCAAAGCCTTCTGGATTTCAGAGCACAATAAATTATCTTTCTTGTAATGTCCTGGCATCCTGACATTATTTTATTTCACTTGGCATCCAACCACACTTACTTTTTTAAGCGCTATATAGCCGTTTATGATCCGTCCTTAGCAATTGTTCAGCAGTGTAGTTCGTTGAGTTGCTCACGGTGGTCGTTAAACCTCCAATAAAAACCTTAATAGCGCTATTATAGGTTTATACTAAACCTATATTAGCGCTCTTAAGCCTGCCCTAAGGTAATGAGGAGCAGGTCGTAGCCGACGACTGCTTTGGAAGAGATGAGTGCAAGGCAAGATTGCTGGCTTGAAGGAAAGGAGTTAAGGAGGGGAAAGGTATTGTCTGCATGTTGAAATCGTATTAACATGAACTGTTGAGGGGAAATGTGCAAGTTAATCATACTAACTTGAACATTTTCCCTCATCCCTAATCCATGAAAACATTTGCTTTAAGTCCTTTCCCTTAGGCATCAATTTTTTTTGAGCAGGCCGTGTTACTGGTGCTAAAAGAGGAAAACCAAAGTTATGGTTTCTGAGTGGATTTTCGACTAGGCGCACTATATAGGGCTCGCCTAGGGCCCCACAGCTTGAGAGGCCCTGAAAACGTATAATTGGATTTCCAGTTTTGTTTTGATTTTCACCGAACGGATTTCCGACTAGGCGCTCTATATAGGCGCTCGCCTAGGGCCCCACAGCTTGAGAGGCCCCGAAAACGTATTATTCGATTTCCAGTTTCGTTTTGATTTTCACCGAACGGAAAATTCCAACACAGATGTGGAAAAAGTAGTGAAATTTTAAATGGGCAAAATTTATACAGAACAAAAAAGTAGTGAAATTTTAGATGGGCAAAAATTTAATGATTGCTAATGTCCTACCATTCGCAAAAATAATGTTTCAAAAATCTGTAAAAAACAAATTCTTTGGACTTGGCGCCTCAAGCAGGAAATTAAGGAACTAATTGGAAAATTTAAATATTTGAGAAGGAATAGCTAAGCCTAACCTGAGAGACACAGAAATATCTTATTCCCCTGAGTTGAACAGTTTCTTCATAACAGAAGTTTAATTTTTTGAATTATTGACTTTCCTCTGAGCTGTAAATTCGTGAAGTATATGGATATTTAAAGTGCCAAACTTAATGTCTTTTAAATTCCTATTAGCCACAAAATTAATTTTTGAAATATATCTAAAAACAAAAAGTTACATGTGTACGGACAGACAAAATGACTACCCTAGCATTGTTTTTTACAGAGCGTTCTAATAATGGGAAAATAAAATGGCATTTTAAAAAGCGTAAAAACCTTTTTCTTGTCTGCCCCCCACCCCTCTTTTTGTTAATCTGATGGATGAAAATTTCTGCGGTGATAAGAAGGGGAGGGGCCCCTGAACCTTTTAGCGACTAGGGCCCCAAAAGATCTAAAGTCGTCTATGGTAGTACTGAATGTAATGTAAGTCTAAATGACACAGTGATTGACCAAGTAATTGGGTTTTGGTATTTAGGAAGCATGTTTGACAGAGAGAACAGATTGGATGGTGAAATTAGTAGGCGAGTGAATTCTTCATTGAAAGTCATAGCGGCTTCGAAAGATTTTCACAGGAATGATGGGTTCTCAAGAGAGTTCCGCATGGCTGTGTATGAGAGTGTAATTGTTCCTTCTCTGATGTATGGCAGTGAAACCTGGGTACTGCAGGAAAAAACATAGGAGCCGTTTGTGTGCTCGAGAAATACGTTACTTACGGCAAGACACGTTTTGATTGTGTGAGGAATGAAGATGTGTGGCAGTTGAGTAATATGAAGCAAAATGTGGTTAGCAAGGTGGAGACTAATATTCTTTGGTGGTTTGGACATATTGAAAGAATGAGTGATGAGATGCTTATTACGAAAATTGTTTTAGCCTAAGTGGCAGGAAGGAAAGGAAGAGGAAGGCCGAGGAAGTCATGGGAGGATCAGATTCAGGAGTGTCTGCATGAGAAAAAGATTATGAGTATGAAGTATAGAAGATCTTGTGTACGTCGTGTGATGGATGTCAGTGAAGTCCGAGTTGTGTGTCAAGATCGCTGTAAATGGAGACATTTGTTATGACAACAGTAAGTAAATAATCAGTTAAAAATTTATCTGGTAGTTTGTATTTCTTTGTGGAGCTAACCTCTGAATTTTAGAGAACAGCTTAGTGATATGTATGTATGTGCTCCTGGTGTCAGTGTGTCATGTTTAATATACGGGTATGTAACCCTTTAGATTTTACAAATTTCATCAAAAATGGATGGACAGAACATTGGCAAAAAATGACTCCAAATTTTAGATTCTCTTGTGTTCCAAAAAGTACAAAACCTTCAAGACAGTTCCCAAATTAATGAGCATGTATATCTAGGAGGGGAGGGGTTTGAATACCTTTGCAGCCTGTGGAAAGCGGAAAACAAATTCTTTCTTTTCGTGTTTTATAAATAAATTTGTTATCAAGCTTGCCCCACCAAAAATAATACTCCCCCATCCAGAAACGCGCCAAGCGTGGGTTCAACGGGTGCGAAGAACCCGAGCGTCAGTTTTCGGGCGGCGGCAAGCACAGCTCAATCATATTTTACGGTTGATAAATTAATATCAATGACGTGGGAGAAGTAAAAAATGTTTTACTGTGAGAAATTGTAATGCTACGCGACAAGTTTATTTTTTTAGTAAAAATAATTCATTATATAATTCAACAGAAAACGACTTGAAATCAGAGAATAATTTTTATTGTTTTGTTCAGTAACGAATACCGCGGGCGAAGGACTAACAATCTTTTTTCTAATATTTTTTTAAATCTTGAAGATTTCAGCATTCGTGATATGCGTGGCCAGCAAAAGAATGATGGGTCAATATGAAGAAAAACACAATGGACTTCAAAAACAAAATTTTTGACCTAAAACCCTTATTCATTTTATGTACTCTGAGCAGCTCATACTTTAAATCTGGTCGTAAATGACGTTGAAAAAATGTATCTAGAAATTGTGAACAGTTTCAGCATTGTTTAAGAAATATATGCTTTTTTTTCTGAAATACCTTACCGTTGGCAAATTTTAAAGAAATAACCTCCAGCGTTGATCGTAAGACCCTGCTGTGAAACAATATGAGAAAATAGGATCGATGCAATAAGGGTAACGAGGATGGGGGTACAATTTTGATGCAATTCGCGATGCATTATACATTAACTCTTTAACGAATCTTTTAGAGACAGAGATATACGAAATTTAACCAATCTTTCTCTGAAAAAAGAATAAAAACAGAAACACATCCAACTTTATTTGCTCCAGAAAGAATTGGTACACTCTTTCTTTGTACAAAAACTGTTAGCAGGAAATTAATACGAAAATTTGCTGTTGTAGTTATACCAACCATAATAAATGTTAAAACAAGTAAATGGCTGTTTAAAAGAATGTAGAACATGTGGGGGTTGTAAAAGCCTATTAGCTAAAAATAAAACAATTGCCGAGGAAATAGATTGCGAAACAGATTTCCTAATTGTTCAATTGGTTAGACCACATACAAAAAAGAAAAAAAAAGGAATTTTTGGTACCAAAATACGGAAGAAATGAAAAAAAAAACTTTCCTATTTTTTGATACAACGATAAGAACGTATAAAACAACTGAAGACGCAAAAGGAGAATTTTATTTCGAACTCATATTTCGAAATACTGTATTATATATCACAATTTTTCAATTTTTCATATATTTTCAATTTTTAAATGACCTTTATTCTTTATTGACACTAAGCACAGATATAAAAATAAAATACTGTATAGACTTACAAATAAAACTGTCAGGTATTGTACAAAACGAATATGATATGGTTACTGTAACTTACAAATAAAACTGCCAGGTATTGCACAAAATAATATGATTCAGATATCTGTGACTAAATTGAAATTCTTTGGACTTACGTTATGCATCACATGAACACATTAAATCCTTTACGATACATCTTTTCAATTGACTCATTAATACGTTTTCCAAACAATTCAGTAGCTTTTAAAAATCATGAAAAATTGCTTTCGATTAAATATGAAACTGGAAAGACTTTCAAATATATGTACTGTTAGTATTGAAAACAAATCTGCTACAAACTTAAACAATTCAAATATTGTTAGGAGATTGTAACAAAAAAAACAACAACAACAAAAAAAAAACACTGTGGAAGTTAATTTTATAGCTGAAACTACGCACGTTTGTCTGCTTCCTTGAAGCTTCAGTTTTTAGTTTATCGGAAAAAATATCTTTATTTATTACAAAAACCAATTATTTCGAACTCATATTTCGGTATATATATCATCATCATCATTGTCAACCATTATCAATCCACTGCTGGACGAAGGTCTCCCCAAGTTTCCTCCACAACGGTCTGTTTTGTGCCAGTCTCCTCCATGTCACTCCCGCATATTTACGAATTTCATCCACCCATCTCCCATGTGGTCTTTTTCTGGGTCTTTTCCTGTCCCTTGGAATCCAATCTAAAATTTCGGCTGTCCATCTATGGTCTGTCCTTCTGGCAGTATGTCCAGCCCATTGCCATTTCAGGGATTTAATTCTGACCATGATGTCCTTCCACTCTTGTCATTTTTTGGATCCACGAGTTCCTCTTCTTATCTCTCCTGGTTACACCAAGCATGCACCTCTCCATGCTGCTTTGAGTTGTCTGCAGCCTTTGTATGTCTCTTTTAGTTAAGGTCCAAGTCTCTGCACCATACGTAAGCACTGGAAGGATGCATTGATCAAACACTTTTCTTTTAAGACATAATGGCATATTGCTCTTGAAAATTATGCTGTTTCTTCCAAAAGCTCTCCAGGCAAGTTTTGTACGCCGATTAATTTCTTCATCAATGTGACCCTCACTTGATATCTGCTGTCCAAGATAAACATACGCATCTGTTATCTCCAGTTTTTCTCCATCAATCGATAAATCTTCATTTCTTGTAAAAGCATTGAACATCACTTTTGCCTTCTGAAAGTTCATTTTTAATCCCACTTCTTTACTCTTGTCAGCAAGTTCCTGGATCATACTCTGCAGCTCTGATGGGGTAGTTGCAAAAATGACTACGTCATCAGCAAAACGAAGGTGGGTTAGATAATCTCCATTAATCTTTATCCCTTTGTTTTCCCAGTTCAGTGATTGAAAGACATTTTCCAATGTGGCATTAAAGAGCTTCGGAGATATGGTGTCACCTTGTCTCACTCCCTTTCCAATTTTTATGTGTGTTGTATTTTCAAACAGCCGAATCTTTGCACTTGCATTTTCATAGATGTTATTAATAATATTAATGTATGCATCTTCAATACCGCAGGATTTCAGAGCCGTGGTAACTGCTGAGGGTTTCACCGAATCAAAGGCTTTTTCATAATCGATAAAAGCCATGCACAATGGAAGTTCATATTCCCTCGCTCTTTCAATTAGTTCTCTCAGTACATGGATATGATCTATTGTGCTGTAGCCACTCCTGAATCCAGCTTGTTCTCTCGGTTGAGCCATGTCCAGTGTTACCTTCAAGCCGTGTGAAAGAACTTTAGTGAAGATTTTATAAACTACTGATAGGAGGCTGATAGGTCTGTAGTTTCCGAGATCCTCAATGTCACCTTTCTTATGTAGCAGGATCATTGTAGCAGTGTTCCAATCCTCAGGAATCTTTCCTTCATTAAGGCATCGAGTGAAAATTTGGGCGAGTACTGTTTCAATTTCTCCACTTGCTTCTTGTATGATGTCTATAGTAATTCCATCTTCTCCTGGAGCTTTCCCCCGCTTCATGTTCTTGATTGCATGAGCAACTTCTGCTGGGAGGACTGGAAGAACTCTGGTACCTTTCATGATGTCTGGAGTACATGTATCATCCCTTTCATATAATTTGGAGTAGAAATCTTTCACTCTTGTCAAAATTTCGCCTCTATTTCTTGTTATAGAACCATCTTCTTTTCTCAGAGCCATAATCTGTTTTCTTCCCTTACTGAGATGTCCCTTTGCTATCTTTAGGCTTTGGTTGTTTTTCAATTGCTTTCTTCACTAGCTCACAGTTGAATTTCCTTACGTCTTCAGTGATACTTTTTCGTGCTGTCTTGCATAGCTCTATATATTCCACTTTGGAAGTCACATCTTCTTTAGTTGTCCTCATCTCTCTTCTTTTTTGCATCAACATTTTGGTTTTTCCTGATAATTTGTTTACATGCAACTTGTTCTTAGACCCAGCTAATTTTGTTGCTGTTTCCATAAGAGCTTTGGTTACTTTTCTGTTAACTTCCGAAATATCCACTTCTTCCGATGTTAGGCCATCTAAAGCAGAGAATCTGTTTTTCAGTTCCAACTTGAAAGTATTATGGTGTTTTTTAAGGTTGGTTATGTCAATACATTTTGTTTGTCTTATGAGCTTGCCACGTTCCAGTTTAGTGTTGAGGTGCATCTTACATCTCATCAATCTATGGTCACTACCTGTGTTGAACTTGTTTAGCACACTGCAGTCTTCGATGACGAATTTTTTGTTACACATAATAAAATCAATTTCACTTGTCGTCCCGATTGGATGTCTCCATGTCCATTTCCTGTGTGGCTTTTTCTTGAAAAAGGAATTCAAGATGAAAAATCCTTCTGCCTCTGCAAACTCAACGAGAGTATTTCCACGCTGGTTTCTGTTACCGTGACCGAATTTACCTACTGAAGTTTCATTCTGTTGCCGTTGCCCTATTTTTGCATTGAAATCTCCCATAATTATCTTTAAGTGCTGCTTACCTTTATTATTTAGATGACGAATTTCCTCATAAAATTCTTCAATTTCTTCTTCAGGATGACTTGTGGTGGGTGCATAAGTTTGAATAATCTGAGCCTGGTATCTTCTCGATAGTTGGATAACGAGTCGTGCAGCTCTGTCAGAGGAACTTTCAACTTCTACCACTTTATCCTTCAGTTTCTTGTTTATTATAAATCCAACACCACTAGTTCTGCCAGTATCTGTCCCTCGATAATAGAAGAGATGTCCACTTTTCAGTTCAATGAGATCTTCTCCTTTTCTCCTTACCTCACTTAGCCCGACGATGTCCCACTTGATCCTTTGTAGTTCCTCTTCCAATTCAAGAAGCCTTGAATCAGAAGATAGGGAGCGTCCGTTATACGTCGCCAAGGTCAGCATCAAATGGCAGCCTAGTCCGGTCCTCCGGGGATTCTTAGCACCCTCTGCCTTCATGTCGCACTGGCCGCTGCCTTGGCCAGGTACATTCCAGGTGCCGGAGACTGAGGGCCAAGATTTAAGTTGTAGAGTCATTTTGGAGGTGTTTGGCCATAACTCACCACGCTGGCCAAGCGGGTTGGTGAGTGTGGGATAGCATTTCCTCTGATCCCGATGGTATAGTTATACCGCTATTTGCGGTCGTCAGAGCCCCTTTAGTGGGAACAGGATGCACCACGAGAAGGCGGGGTTGACATTTGTCAAGGAGAGGCTGTGATGTTACGCATCACCTGACCTTACATCCCATATATATATATATATATATCACAATTGCCCCCCCCCCCCCTCGATAGAGGAAGCTGGAATATGTTTATCATCGTACATTACAAACTTTTTTCTACCGGTTAAGCGGACTTTTGTATGAATTGACAGAGAGGCAGTTGACTTCTTGGATAATTCTGAACTAGTTGTACAGATTTGTTTTTACTTCAGTTTTATATGAGAAAATTGTGTTTTATGAAAACTTTTAATTTAATGGAAATAAGAAATGATGTTGTAAAGCTATTTATTTCATGTAAAAATGAATAAAATTTAAAAATTTACTCGCACAAGAGGCGGCAAATCTGGGCTTTCACCCTGGCGGCAAATGACCTTGGCGCGGCCCTGCCCCCATCCGTCGCCCATTTTGATTTCCAAGTCTGGTGACGTCCCTGTTGCGAGGTAAAAAGTTTTTGATTTTCCGGGAATAGGGATCAGCGAAAACTGTTTACGTGGGCGATACGCTTATTGTTCATATTCGCAAACAGAACGGTTTGCAGTTATGCAATTTTTTACGGTGAGCTTCGGCATACACGTTACAATTTGCTGTAGGTAAGAGCTGTGTAAATACATTCGCAAACACGAATAAGACCGCCAAAAAAAAAAAAAAAAAAAAAAAAAAGAGATTAATTGTTGCTCTTTGTTAAAATAATAAAAAAAAAGGACGGGTGGAAAATTTAAAAAAATCTCGTGTTGATTTGCAAAACACGGGGGCATTGATATGTTTGATTTGATAATTTCTTTTTACCATGTGGAAAGAAAACAATAGAAAAAATATTTAACCTGTTGACGAAATATTATACTTTCCTCTTTTGTTCAGTGTCGACGTAATTTATTCTTCTTCTTCACAATTTTAAACATTTTTGCTAGAAACTGATAAACTATTAATTTATTAGGTTCAGTGCAGTGTGGTAGCGTGGCCGAGTGGTCTAAGGCGCTGGTTTTAGGCACCAGTCTCAATGAGGCCTCCAGAGTCCTCACCAACTTCATTTGGTCCAAACACCATTGGACCACTGCTGAAACCCTCACTAGGCCCATCTCCCATGGAGGACTCGCTCTCTTCGACGTCCCCATTAGGTACAAGGCATTTAGACTCGTCTCATTCTTCTCTGCCCTGACCTCTTCCAACCCTGCTGTCTCCACCCTTCTTAACGTAATCTCTTCTCCGCGGAACCCCTCTCTCACTCTCCACACTTTCCTCCTCATGGACCAATACCCCCGAGTTCCTACTCGCCTCTCTCCCACCTACCATGAGGCTATCACCCTCTTTCGCTCTCTTCCCACCACCCGGATCTCTCCAACCTCCACCCTCGAACTTCTCTCTGAACCTCTTTTCTTCTCCTGTACCCTTCACCCCCCTCACCTTCCATTCTTTCACTTTCCCACATGGCTCCGAGCGGGGGTGGTCACGGTACGCCAGCTCGTACACACCAACCTCGCCTGGAAACATGTCTCCGAGCTCTCTCCCACCCTCCCTGGATCCACCTCAAACAATCATAAGTTCACCCTCATTAAAGAAGCTCTTCGCCTCCTCTTCCCCTCCCTCACCTCCCCCAATGGGATCCGCACTGTCCAGGCAGCGCCAATCCCCCTCCCCTTCATTCTCAATACTCCCTCTGCTGCTCTTCACATACACTCTATCAGTGTAAAACAACTATACTACTTCCTCAAGAACTCTACCCTCACACCTTACCCTACTCATTCACTCACTCCCTCCCAATCCACCACAGCCTGGTCCACACTCACCACACTCACCAACCAACCACACGAAATCAACATTCAGTGGCAATTCCTCCACTCACGTCTGCCAGTTCCAAACACCCTACACCAGATGAAGATTCTATCTTCCCCCTCTGCCCCCTCTGCGCAGAGCCTGGCTCCATACAACACACATACATCCACTGCCCAGCCCTTCTCCCGATGTTCCATCTGATGTTCTCCCTTGCCTCCAAAGTCTGCCCTATCACACACAAGATGGAACACTACCAATTCCTCAACACTACACCCACCACACCACACATTTCAAGCACATGCGCATACTTCTTCGTCCTGGCGAAGTATGTCATTTACCAACTTTACTTACAACACACCAACAACACACCACTCACAGACCCACCAGCAAGCACCAGCCTGCTCCACCACTTCAGGAACAGGGTCGTCGCCCGCCTCCAGGCAGACTACACAGAAGCACACAGGACGGCGACCCTCAGCGAGTTCTGGAAGCGGTGGAACCCACACATCAGCTGGTTCACCATCACCAGCGACGACCAGGTCCGTCTCAACTAAAAGCAGCTCAAGAAACTACAGCAAAACCCCACGCTGTGCACCACTCCAAAGAGCCACCTGCCAGCACCTGCACCAAACAACTGGAAGCAACCCTGCAAACCAGGATTGGAACTATGACACCGACTGTAAAAAGCATCTTTCCTTCTGTCAACAATTTGCACCATCTTTTTCAGATCTCACCCAAAAAGACTCTGGACTCACCAACCAACGCACCACTCCAAACTCTAACAACAACTAAATCATCCTCTGTAAATTTTGTATGTTCATCTGTCAAACTGCACCTCAACACACCTATTCTCATGTTATAGCTCAGCCAACGTACACACATGCTGCTCAAATGAGCAAAACAACTGTAAAAACTCACCACATTTGTAAATATTCACCTTACTCTTACCATCATCAATTTCCTGAGGAGTGAAAGCTCTCTCGCCTTGTCAGCCACAAATGTAATTCATCTTTAAATTGTAAATAAAGTTTGTTTTGAAAAGGAAATGAGGCGTGGGTTCGAATCCAACCGCTGCCAAATAGTGATTTTTTTTGTAACATTTTCTAAAATATCCAACTGCTAAATAAGCAATTCGACACTTTTAATTAATTTTGCGAGCCTTTTAATATAATATATTACCACATTTAATTTCTGTGAAATTCTATTTTGCGTAAACAAGAGAAGAGGGCTTCACTGAATGCGTTGGAAAACCTTTTTTTAAGATACGAATTATCTGAAACAGCTCATAATTTACTTTCTTTTTTAGCACGACTTTTGTAAAAAAAGATCGTGCTTATGTTACCGGTTTGTCCGTCCGTCCGTCTGTACCCACGATATCTCTGCAACTATAAGACCGATTTAAAAAATTCTTTTTGCATTAGTTAACTTGAAGTATGCGAATGATGATCCTTTATTATTATTTTTTTTACGATGTGCAATTTCGCCGCTAGGAGGCGTAAATGCAGCTGATGTCGAATTCAAAATTACGTTTTGTTCCACATATTTGCTTCTAAACAACCGATTGAAAAAATTCTTTTATCTTTCGACTCCATTTATGTCGAAGAGTGTTTTAGATATAGTTACTTTTTCAAATTACGCATTGGTTTCCCGCTAGTAGGCGTAAAAGTAAATTGCATTTTCCCCGATAACTCTTCTTCTAAAACTGTGATTTGAAATTTTTTTCTTCAGCGGATACATCTCCTGATGGAAAATATTTTGTATATAATTTCAAATTTTTGGTAAAGAATACTTTAGCCACCAGAGGGCGTAAGTGTTAATTTTTGCTTCTGATGTATTTGCCATAAAATCTGAGCTTCTAAAATATCGATTGGAAAAATTCTTTCTTGAACTGATGCCACTGACATCGATAAACATTTTCGTAATATGTTCTTCGTAAAATATTCCGTAGTTTCTCCGCCAGGGGGCGTAGATGTATATCATATTTTTGTTAATATCTCTACTTCTAGGAGTCCGATTTGAAAAAGTCCTCCTTTGTTGGACAGTGTTTCCAGTGTGACATGTTTTTTCATATAATTTCAAAATTTTCAGTAAATTCATAGACTTTCTCCTAGGGGGCGTAATGGTAGATTGCTTTACCCCCTATGTCTCTGCTTCTAAACCTCCGATTTGAAAAATTCTTTCTGCACCGGATACAGCTCCTGATGGGAAATCCTTTGCACATAATTTCTAATTTTTGAAAAAATGGTTTGGCCACCAGGTGGCGTAAGTCTCAATTTCTGCTTCTGATGTATTTGCAGCAAAATATGAGTTTCTTAAATCTCGATTGAAAAAAAGTGGTTTGTTCACAGATACTACTCATGTCGACAAACCTTTTAGGAACATTTTCTTCTTGAAATAACGCATGGCTTCTACGCCGGGGGGCGTAGATGTATATCTTATTTTTGTCAATATCTCTACTTCTAGGAGTCCGATTTGAAAAATTCCTTCTTTGTTGGATAGTGTTTCCGATGCGAAAGGTTTCTCCTATAAATTCAAAACCTGCAAGTAAATCATAGACCTTCCGCTAGGGGGCACAAAGGTAAATTGCGTTTTCTGCGTTATTTCTGCTTCTAAAACTCCTATTTGAAAAATTCTTCCTGTATCGCATACAAGACCTGATGGAAAATATTTTTCACATAATTTGTAATGTTTGGTAAAGAATGGTTTGGCCACCAGGGGGTTTCTGCATCTGATGTATTTGTAGCAAAATGAAAACTCGACTAAATTTTTTTTTCTTGTACCGATAGGACTCATACGGAAAAACCTTTTGAAAATACTTTCTTCCTAAAATAATGCATGATTCTATTTTAGTAAGCCAAGAAATAGTGGAGGCACAAAGTGGCGTTCCAGAGATTTATTAATTTTTTAATACCGCATATGTGTGTGAGTCCTCTAAGGTCTAAGCCAATAGTAAACAACATACTCTTCTCTGATGGGATCGAGATTCAACTTTGGCTGCACCAAGAAGGAAATAGCAACGTTGTCTCGATTCTCTCAAGGTTGTAACATACCGTGTTAAGTATAAAAGGATCAGTGTTCGAAGTGGGCCGGTATGACACATCCGTAGTTAAAAAAACATTATTTACCATCCCGGTATGTAATAAATTATAAATCCGCCACAAACTACGTAAAGAAATTAGGATGAAAGCACAAATTTTAACGCAAAAATCGGCAAAGGACATTTTTAACGGATAAAAGTGATAAATGATTAGCAGCTGGGACTGACAAGACGTAGGAAGCAGAATCATGGTGTCAGAATTATTGTTAATACAAAGGGCAGGGGGGTGAAACAGTACATCTCGCAGGAAAAACACTTCATTTAGTTTTTCATTTGCTGAGAAGGGAAAGATACAAGGCTTATACGGCGCGGCGTGACGACAGGGGTCGCGCTGCCGATCGCGATCTTCGCAATTTGCGAAAACGAAATCGCTTTGCAAACACAAAGCTTCGGCGATTACCTTTTCATAGTGTTAAAACACTTTGCGAAAACAAATTGAATTTGGCGACTAAATTGGCGAAAACAAATTGAATTTGGCGACTAAATTGGCGAAAACAAATTGTATTTGGTGACTAAGTCGGCGAAAACATATTTGAATTTGGCGACCAAATTGGCGAAAACAAATTGAATTTGGCGACTAAAACTTTAGAAAAGCCAGCGCTACCCCTGCGTGACGAAACCTCAAATGTGGCAAGGAGGGTATCTCAACAGATGGACTTCCCGGAATCCTGACTTTTCAGATATTTTCTAAGCCCCAGTAAAAACCTATTATCAGCACAGGACTATGGATTGCTCACCGTTATGGGTGGGGCGTTGCGTGGGGATAAAATCGTAATAAGGAGATTAAATTGCAAATATGATTTTCTCTCTCCCTAACATTTTCTAAGAACCAGTAAAAACCCATTATCAGCACAGGACTACGGATTGCTCACCGTTATGGGTGGGGCGTTGCGTGGGGTGATATTAAAGTGTAATAAGGGGATTAAATTGCTAATATCCCGTGGATGGCCTACTGGTCAGCGTTCGTGGCTGCCACGGAGAAGACCTCGGGTTCGATCCCAGAAGATACGAACGTTCGAACCACTAAATATCCGCCGTGCGTCGGATGGGCACGTTAAGTCGTCGGACCCCGGGTACTGGCCCCCCGGTAAAAAATAAAGGCGTCTTCCTCCCCCTTTCTACCTCGCTTCTGTGTGACTTTCCTATCGGGCACTCTAGCCCAAATCTCCTAGCTTTCTACTTCTAAGGGTTATTTAAGACCTGGGGTCAGACACTCCCTTCCGAGAATCCTCTACATATGATCTGATCTGAAATTGCTAATATGATTTTCTCTCTCAGTAACATTTTCTAAGCCCCAGTGAAAACCCATTATCTGCACAGGACTATGGATTGCTCACCGTTATGGGTGGGGCGTTGCGTGTGGTGATATAAAAGTGTAATAAGGAGACTAAATTGCATATATAATTTTCTCTCTCCGTAACAACACTCTTCTTCGTAGACCCTCCTTAAATGTGCCCAGCTGAATCCGCTTGTTGTTGAGTTTGCTGACTGAAAAAGGCATTTGCAAGGAATTTGACTTTTGTTTGACCTGGTGCTAGATTAGTTACAGGATTCAAAGCTGATGATCGTCCTTCGCATGTGCGCATATCCATCATTTCAGTTTTAGCGTAGTAGCACAGCAGCAGTCAGCCGAGCACTGAAGCAGAATGACTTTCGATTTAAAATATTTTTTAAAGAATGAGAAGTTAGAAAAAGAGCGTAAAGATGCTGAACAGGCGCTTTCTGTTTAAAAAAAGAGGTAAAAATATGTTCAGAATTTAATTTATTTGTGCAGTGGTCCAATAATCCAGAGACTGTAACTTAATTAACGTTGGAAATTAAGCTGAAACTGAAAGAGACCACAAACTCTTCAAAAAATGAAGGTATTTTTCCTAATTATTACATGAATTTTTTAACTCAAAAAAAAAAAAAAGAAAAAGAAATAATAATGTGGAATGGTATGTATTTTTTTCGAAACCTCCTATTTGTACTACACTGGTGTGCAAAAATTAAGGACGAAGAGGAGAAATCAGCATAACAGCGGAACGAGCAGGCAGAACGGACCGAAAGACCACTCAGGAGATAGACTAGGGTCCGGTACGGTAGGGCATGCGCATATATGCAGCATGACGTAGGGGTGGGGAAGTGTCGGAAGGGTAAAGCGCACGGGCGGTGTACGCTCAGCAATTCGGTGAAAGCTATTGCACGGTGTACATCGGTTTGAATGACGTCGAGTTGCTGCCACCGTGTGATATGGCCAACAGACAATATAGTAGACGACATCTGGATGACTTTACCCGAGGTCGCGTAATTGGGAAGTTGGAAGAAGGTCGAAGTGTGACTAGTGTGGCCGAGGAGTTCGGGATCGCTCACAGCATCGTTTCAGGAGCTGGGAGAGCATTTCAGACGACAGGAGCAGCTGTGCGAGAGTTTAGCAGTGGTCGTCCACGAGCAACCACGGCGGCGGACGACCGGTATATTGTCCTACAGGCGAGAAGAAACAGACGGCAGACAGCGGGAGAAATCGCAAGGCACATGCAACAAACAACTGGACGTCCGTTATCGCGTTTTACCGTGGCCAGCAGGCTGCACAAAGATGGTCTATTTGCACGACGATTAGTACGGTGTGTGCCATTAACGCCTGCTCATCGGAGACGGCGGTTTCTGTGGTGCCAGGAACACAAGAACTGTACACATCAGCAATAGGGTCGTGTTCTCTTTACGGATGAGAGCCGATTTAGTCTGACGAGCGATTCTGGACGTATACACATCTGGAGAGAGCAGGAAACACGCAATCACAGCTCACTGCGCATAATAAGCTCCCTTTTAAGAAAACCCAAAAAACATTAGGTAAAAAAGAAAGGATTTCCTTTCGTTGTGTGTTCTTTATGGAAAGACATCATCACAGTCCATTGTTTCGTATTACCGAACTGTGTTTTAACTGAGAAACAACTAACGACCGACACTCTGGCTTTGTCATTCAAGGACGGTGTGGCGAACGTTGCATAGCAACGAGACATTATGTTTCAAAATTGCTGTACATTTATTTTTATTTTCCACTTCACAATTATCGTTCACTGTCAACGAGGAAAGAAAAACGCAGGAGTTGTTCAGCAATATATCTTTACGCCTGCATGTCTACATGGCATTCCAAAGCAGATGATAGAAACTGCTGAAGCTAAAAATAGATAAGCCGTTGTGAAAACCACGAAAGTGCTCTGAAATTATGATGAATCCGGTGGAATCGACTGCAGCGCTGCGGTGGGAATTATGATAGTAATGCAGGAAACAGCTGAAGCTCTTTCTGCAGTTTTCCTGCTTGTATTAAACACATTCACGTTTTTTGCGGTACGGACGTCTCTCTTTGAAATTCCCTACAAGACAGTGCGTTACAGAAAAGTAAGTATGCCTAACAAGTATGCCTAAGTAACGGGCATTAACTTCCTGTGCGGCTAATTATGTTTCACTGCAATGGTGAAAAAGCTTCACTGCAGCACCTAACAATATTTGAATGAAGCGATTTAGACATCGCAGTGGAACCAAATTTTTAAGAACTTTAATTTTCTTTGATTTTGTCGCAGAATGAAAGATGAGTTGCGAGCACGTGGTTAGTTGATGCATACATCAACAGGTCCATGGTGTATGATAGTTAGATGATACAACTCCCCATAGAGTTAACAGTTAGAAAAACGGATCGTTAAGGACACAGTTCGCCAGGGGGCGTGGCCTAGGCCAAGGTATTCATATTTAATGCCTAAGTAAAAGCGCAATAATAGTAACATAGTGTCTAAACCATATGAATATGAACACGATGGAATAAAAACTGCTAAAAAGGCTTAGGCCTGGGTCAAGGTATTAATATTTAATGCCTAAGTAAAAGCGCAATAATAGTAACTTGACTTGGTGTCTAAACCATATGGATATGAACACGATGGAATAAAAACTGTTAAAAAGGCTTAAGCCTAGGCATTAATATTTAATACTTAAGAAAAGCGCAATGATACTAACTAGACCTTGTGTCTGAACCTTATGAATATGAGTACAATCGAATAGAAACTGTTAAAAAGGTCTAGGCCTATTTGTTAATATTTAATGCCTAAGTAAAAGCGCAATAAAACTAACTTGACTTGTTACCTAAATCTTATGAATGTGGGAGAAAAACTGTAAAAAAAGTCTAGGCCTGTTTATTAATATTTGATGCTTAAGTAAAAGCGCAACATTATTTGTTTGATTTATTATGTATAAAGTTATGAATATATTGCGTCGTGCTCATATTCATAACGTTTAGACACAAAGACTAGTACACAGCCGGACAATTGCTAAGGACGGATGACGATAGCAACCATAAAATGGAAGACAGGAAAATGTGGAAATTAACATAAGTGCGTGATACAGTAAGACGTGTTGTGCGTATGCAAATTTTTGATTGCCGAACTTGTTCGTGACGTCATAGCGCTGATAAGAGATATAAAGGATTTGACGCGTATTGACCGATGCTGTTCAAACGCAAAGTTGAAAGGGAAAGAATCAATTGACGAACTTGCAATTTTCAGTATGTCTTCCCGACATCACCTAGATGATTTTACGCGTGGCCGTATTATTGGCAAGATTGAAGAAGGGCGAAAAATAACGGATGTTGCCAGGGAGTTCGACGTCAGCCACAGTGTTGTTTCAAGGGTTTGGAAATCATTTCAAACAAATGGAGAGTGTAGCAAACCTCACGGGGGAGGTCGTGTTCGCAGTACGACACCTGCAGAAGATCGGTGCATAGTGCTATCAACAAAAAGACACCGGTGCAGCACAGCTAGTGAGGTAGCAAATCAGTTTATGGCTGCTACTGGCAAGCGGATTTCCCGAAAAACTGTCGCCAGACGTTTGCATGAAGGAGGACTATACGCCCGCCGTCCTGTTGTGTGCATCCCATTGTCCAGACGTCACCGTACCGCCCGTTTGCAATGGTGCCATCAACATCGCAATTGGACTGATAACGACTGGTCTGCTGTCCTCTTCTGAGATGAGAGTAGATACAGTCTATCGTCTTATTGTCGACGACAACTGATCTGGCGTGATAGTGGTACTGCATATTGTCCAGCAAACATACAGGAAAGGGATCGATATCCGACATGTAGATGGTATGGGCTGGCATCATGATCAATGGCCGTACGTCCCTCTATGTGCTTCCAACTGGGACTATGACTCGCCAACGATACATTAATGATGTTCTGCTACCTCATGATCGCATGTTCCGTGGTGCTGTCGGTGATAGATTCATTTTCATGGACGACAACGCAACATGTCATCGAACAGTCACTGTCCAGGAGTGTTTTGAGAGCTAGGATATACAACGCCTCGTATGGCCAGCACGTTCTCCAGATCTGAATCCCATTGAAAATGTGTGGGATGCTTTGGGGAGGAATCTTGCTGGTCGCCAATGCCCTCCAATAAACAAGGACACCCTCATCCGTGCACTGACAGAGGAATGGGATAAATTACCCCAACAGCTGCTTGATAATGTTGTGCAAAGCATGACACGACGTGTGGAATCTTGCATCGCCCTCCATGGTGGCCATATCCCGTATTGAAATCTTACGCCGGAACGCCTGCGGACGGTAATTGCATTTTTTTCACGTTTACGTATTCTGCACAAAATGGCCTGTTTGTCCCTTGAACATGTTCCAAAGCCTTCTGGATTTCAGAGCACAATAAATTATCTTTCTTGTAATGTCCTGGCATCCTGACATTATTTTATTTCACTTGGCATCCAACCACACTTACTTTTTTAAGCGCTATATAGCCTTTTATGATCCGTCCTTAGCAATTGTTCAGCAGTGTAGTTCGTTGAGTTGCTCACGGTGGTCGTTAAACCTCCAATAAAAACCTTAATAGCGCTATTATAGGTTTATACTAAACCTATATTAGCGCTCTTAAGCCTTCCCTAAGGTAATGAGGAGCAGATCGTAGCCGACGACTGCTTTGGAAGAGATGAGTGCAAGACAAGATTGCTGGCTTGAAGGAAAGGAGTTAAGGAGGGGAAAGGTATTGTCTGCATGTTGAAATCGTATTAACATGAACTGTTGAGGGGAAATGTGCAAGTTAATCATACTAACTTGAACATTTTCCCTCATCCCTAATCCATGAAAACATTTGCTTTAAGTCCTTTCCCTTAGGCATCAAATTTTTTTTTTGAGCAGGCCGTGTTACTGGTGCTAAAAGAGGAAAACCAACGTTATGGTTTCTGAGTGGATTTTCGACTAGGCGCACTATATAGGGCTCGCCTAGGGCCCCACAGCTTGAGAGGCCCTGAGAACGTATAATTGGATTTCCAGTTTTGTTTTGATTTTCACCGAACGGATTTCCGACTAGGCGCTCTATATAGGCGCTCGCCTAGGGCCCCACAGCTTGAGAGGCCCCGAAAACGTATAATTGGATTTCCAGTTTTGTTTTGATTTTCACCGAACGGAAAATTCCAACACAGATGTGGAAAAAGTAGTGAAATTTTAAATGGGCAAAATTTATACAGAACAAAAAAAGTAGTGAAATTTTAGATGGGCAAAAATTTAATGAATGCTAATAATGTCCTACCATTCGCAAAAATAATGTTTCAAAAATCTGTAAAAAACAAATTCTTTGGACTTGGCGCCTCAAGCAGGAAATTAAGGAACTAATTGGAAAATTTAAATATTTGAGAAGGAATAGCTAAGCCTAACCTGAGAGACACAGAAATATCTTATTCCCCTGAGTTGAACAGTTTCTTCATAACAGAAGTTTAATTTTTTGAATTATTGACTTTCCTCTGAGCTGTAAATTCGTGAAGTATATGGATATTTAAAGTGCCAAACTTAATGTCTTTTAAATTCCTATTAGCCACAAAATTAATTTTTGAAATATATCTAAAAACAAAAAGTTACATGTGTACGGACAGACAAAATGACTACCCTAGCATTGTTTCTTACAGAGCGTTCTAATAATGGGAAAATAAAATGGCATTTTAAAAAGCGTAAAAACCTTTTTCTTGTCTGCCCCCCACCCCTCTTTTTGTTAATCTGATGGATGAAAATTTCTGCGGTGATAAGAAGGGGAGGGGCCCCTGAACCTTTTAGCGACTAGGGCCCCAAAAGATCTAAAGTCGTCTATGGTAGTACTGAATGTAATGTAAGTCTAAATGACACAGTGATTGACCAAGTAATTGGGTTTTGGTATTTAGGAAGCATGTTTGACAGAGAGAACAGATTGGATGGTGAAATTAGTAGGCGAGTGAATTCTTCATTGAAAGTCATAGCGGCTTCGAAAGATTTTCACAGGAATGATGGGTTCTCAAGAGAGTTCCGCATGGCTGTGTATGAGAGTGTAATTGTTCCTTCTCTGATGTATGGCAGTGAAACCTGGGTACTGCAGGAAAAAACATAGGAGCCGTTTGTGTGCTCGAGAAATACGTTACTTACGGCAAGACACGTTTTGATTGTGTGAGGAATGAAGATGTGTGGCAGTTGCGTAATATGAAGCAAAATGTGGTTAGCAAGGTGGAGACTAATATTCTTTGGTGGTTTGGACATATTGAAAGAATGAGTGATGAGATGCTTATTACGAAAATTGTTTTAGCCTAAGTGGCAGGAAGGAAAGGAAGAGGAAGGCCGAGGAAGTCATGGGAGGATCAGATTCAGGAGTGTCTGCATGAGAAAAAGATTATGAGTATGAAGTATAGAAGATCTTGTGTACGTCGTGTGATGGATGTCAGTGAAGTCCGAGTTGTGTGTCAAGATCGCTGTAAATGGAGACATTTGTTATGACAACAGTAAGTAAATAATCAGTTAAAAATTTATCTGGTAGTTTGTATTTCTTTGTGGAGCTAACCTCTGAATTTTAGAGAACAGCTTAGTGATATGTATGTATGTGCTCCTGGTGTCAGTGTGTCATGTTTAATATACGGGTATGTAACCCTTTAGATTTTACAAATTTCATCAAAAATGGATGGACAGAACATTGGCAAAAAATGACTCCAAATTTTAGATTCTCTTGTGTTCCAAAAAGTACAAAACCTTCAAGACAGTTCCCAAATTAATGAGCATGTATATCTAGGAGGGGGAGGGGTTTGAATACCTTTGCAGCCTGTGGAAAGCGGAAAACAAATTCTTTCTTTTTCGTGTTTTATAAATAAATTTGTTATCAAGCTTGCCCCACCAAAAATAATACTCACCCATCCAGAAACACGCCAAGCGGGGTTCAACGGGTGCGAAGAACCCGAGCGCCAGTTTTCGGGCGGCGGCAGCACAGCTCAATCATATTTTACGGTTGATAAATTAATATCAATGACGTGGAAGAAGTAAAAAAAATGTTTTACTGTGAGAAATTGTAATGCTACGCGACACGTTTATTTTTTTAGTAAAAATAATTCATTATATAATTCAACAGAAAACGACTTGAAATCAGAGAATCATTTTTATTGTTTTGTTCAGTAACGAATACCGCGGGCGAAGGACTAACAATCTTTTTTCTAATATTTTTTTAAATCTTGAAGATTTCAGCATTCGTGATATGCGTGGCCAGCAAAAGAATGATGGGTCAATATGAAGAAAAACACAATGGACTTCAAAAACAAATTTTTTGACCTAAAACCCTTATTCATTTTATGTACTCTGAGCAGCTCATACTTTAAATCTGGTCGTAAATGACGTTGAAAAAATGTATCTAGAAATTGTGAACAGTTTCAGCATTGTTTAAGAAATATATGCTTTTTTTCTGAAATACCTTACCGTTGGCAAATTTTAAAGAAATAGCCTCCAGCGTTGATCGTAAAACCCTGCTGTGAAACAATATGAGAAAATAGGATCGATGCAATAAGGGTAACGAGGATGGGGGTACAATTTTGATGCAATTCGCGATGCATTATACATTAACTCTTTAACGAATCTTTTAGAGACAGAGATATACGAAATTTAACCAATCTTTCTCTGAAAAAAGAATAAAAACAAAAACACATCCAACTTTATTTGCTCCAGAAAGAATTGGTACACTCTTTCTTTGTTCAAAAACTGTTAGCAGGAAATTAATACGAAAATTTGCTGCTGTAGTTATACCAACCATAATAAATGTTAAAACAAGTAAATGGCTGTTTAAAAGAATGTAGAACATGTGGGGGTTTTAAAAGCCTAATAGCTAAAAATAAAACAATTGCCGAGGAAATAGATTGCGAAACAGATTTCCTAATTGTTCAATTGGTTAGACCACATACAAAAAAGAAAAAAAAAAAGGAATTTTTGGTACCAAAATACGGAAGAAATGAAAAAAAAAACTTTCCTATTTTTTGATACAACGATAAGAACGTATAAAACAACTGAAGACGCAAAAGGAGAATTTTATTTCGAACTCATATTTCGATATACTGTATTATATATCACAATTTTTCAATTTTTCATATATTTTCAATTTTTAAATGACCTTTATTCTTTATTGACACTAAGCACAGATATAAAAATAAAATACTGTATAGACTTACAAATAAAACTGGCAGGTATTGCACAAAACGAATATGATTCAGATATCTGTGACTAAATTGAAATTCTTTGGACTTACGCTATGCATCACATGAACACATTAAATGCTTTACGATACATCTTTTCAATTGACTCATTAATACGTTTTCCAAACAATTCAGTAGCTTTTAAAAATCATGAAAAATTGCTTTCGATTAAATATGAAACTGGAAAGACTTTCAAATATATGTACCGTGAGTATTGAAAACAAATCTGCTACAAACTTAAACAATTCAAACATTGTTAGGAGATTGTAACAAAAAAAAAAAAAACAACAACAACAACAAAAAAAAACACTGTGGAAGTTAATTTTATAGCTGAAACTACGCACGTTTGTCTGCTTCCTTGAAGCTTCAGTTTTTAGTTTATCGGAAAAAATATCTTTATTTATTACAAAAACCAATTATTTCGAACTCATATTTCGGTATATATATATATGTATATATATATATATATCACAATTGCCCTCCCCCCCCTCGATAGAGGAAGCTGGAATATGTTTATCATCGTACATTACAAACTTTTTTCTACCGGTTAAGCGGACTTTTGTATGAATTGACAGAGAGGCAGTTGACTTCTTGGATAATTCTGAACTAGTTGTACAGATTTGTTTTTACTTCAGTTTATATGAGAAAATTGTGTTTTATGAAAACTTTTAATTTAATGGAAATAAGAAATGATGTTGCTAAAGCTATTTATTTCATGTAAAAATGAATAAAATTAAAAAATTTAATCGCACAAGAGGCGGCAAATCTGGGCTTTCACCCTGGCGGCAAATGACCTTGGCGCGCCCCTGCCCCCATCCGTCGTCCATCCTGATTTCAAAGTCTGGCGACGTCCCTGATGCGAGGTAAAAAGTTTTTGATTTTCCGGGAATAGGGATCAGCGAAAACTGTTTACGTGGGCGATACGCTTATTGTTCATATTCGCAAACAGAACGGTTTGCAGTTATGCAATTTTTTACGGTGAGCTTCGGCATACACGTTACAATTTGCTGTAGGTAAGAGCTATGTAAATACATTCGCATACACGAATAAGACCGCCAAAAAAAAAAAAAAAAAAATAAGAGATTAATTGTTGCTCTTTATTAAAATAATAAAAAAAAAGGACGGGTGGAAAATTTTAAAAAATCTCGTGTTGATTTGAAAAACACGTGGGCATTGATATGTTTGATTTGATAATTTCTTTTTACCATGTGGAAAGAAAACAATAGAAAAAATATTTAACCTGTTGACGAAATATTATACTTTCCTCTTTTGTTCAGTGTCGACGTAATTTATTCTTCTTCTTCACAATTTTAAACATTTTTGCTAAAAACTTATAGACTATTCATTTATTAGGTTCAGGTGGAGTGTGGTAGCGTGGCCGAGTGGTCTAAGGCGCTGGTTTTAGGCACCAGTCTCAATGAGGCGTGGGTTCGAATCCCACCGCTGCCAAATAGTGATTTTTTTTTGTAACATTTTCTAAAATATCCAACTGCTAAATAAGCAATTCGACACTTTTAATTAATTTTGCGAGCCTTTTAATATAATATATTACCACATTTAATTTCTGTGGAATTCTATTTTGCGTAAACAAGAGAAGAGGGCTTCACTGAATGAGTTGGAAAACCTTTTTTTTAAGATACGAAGGATTTGAAACAGCTCATAATTTACTTTCTTTTTTAGCACGACTTTTGTAAAAACAGATCGTGCTTATGTTACCGGTTTGTCCGTCCGTCCGTCTGTACCCACGATATCTCTGCAACTATAAGTCCGATTTAAAAAATTCTTTTTGCATTGGGAAACTTGAAGTATGCGAATGATGATCCTTTATTTTGTTTTGTTTTACGATGTGCAATTTCGCCGCTAGGAGGCGTAAATGCAGCTGATGTTGAATTCAAAATTACATTTTATTCCAAAAAATTCTTTTATCTTTCGATTCCATTTATGTCGAAGAGTGTTTTAGATATAGTTACTTTTTCAAATTACGCATTGATTTCCCGCTAGTAGGCGTAAAAGTAAATTTGCATTTTCCCGATAACTCTTCTTCTAAAACTGTGATTTGAAATTTTTTTTCTCCAGCGGATACATCTCCTGATGGAAAATATTTTGTATATAATTTCAAATTTTTGGTAAAAAATATTTTAGCCACCAGAAGGCGTAAGTGTTAATTTTTGCTTCTGATGTATTTGCCATAAAATCTGAGCTTCTAAAATATCGATTGGAAAATTCTTTCGTGGACTGATGCCACTGACATCGATAAACCTTTTCGGAATATTTTCTTCTCAAAATATTCCTCAGTTTCTCCGCCAGGGGGCGTAGATGTATATCTTATTTTTTGTCAATATCTCTACTTCTAGGAGTCCGATTTGAAAAATTCCTTCTTTGTTTGACAGTGTTTCCAGTGTGACATGTTTTTCATATAATTTCAAAATTTTCAATTAATCCATAGTTTTTCCGCTAGGGGGCGTAATGGTAAATTGCTCCCCCCTCCCCTATATTTCTGCTTCTAAGCCTCCGATTTGAAAAATTCTTTCTGCACCGGATACAGCTCGGTGGAGTGGGTGTAGCGTACGTGGGCGAAGCGTACAAACCAAAATCGTGGGCGAAGCGTACACTTCTTCGTCGGTTGGGTTATCCCCCTTGTTGCCATCCCCCTTGCACGTGCGGGCCGGGCCGCCTCCAGGGCTGGTGAACACGTGTAACAAACACGTACAATTGGGGTTGTCATTAGCCGGGTCCGTTTCAGTGTGCGTTCATTTGTGCGCTGCGATTTGAAGTGTTTGTAATTATTTCCTTCAGGAGAACATATTATATTGTCATGGAATCTCTTGAATTGTTATCAACTAGAAATGGAAAACCTTGTTTGATAGCAGATGGCTACCAACACCGATTGCATAGAAAAAGCAAAGAATGTATCAGTTGGCTATGTACAAAAGAGAAAAAGAACAGATGCAGGGGAAGTATTAAAACGAATTTTAAATATGAAATAATAAGTCGAACGGATCATTCTTGTGTGCCAAATATTGCAGAAATAGAGGTAAAAAAGACAATGGATATCTGTAGAAAAAGAGTTAGAGACGAAGTTTCAGTACCAGTGCATAGGAGTTTTCAAGAAGAAATGAGAAATATTTATTCAAGAGGATATGACCTAGTAACTGAAGTACCAATATATGGAAATGCCAAAACTTCACTGTGTGCAGAAAAAAGAAAAGTATTAGGAAGTACTCAAAACCCTACAGAAAGTAATGATATTGTATTTCCTGAAAATGTTCCTCACCTATCGAACGACGAAAGTTTTCTTCGATTGGATTTTACAAATAATTATGGGAAAAGAATTCTCGTGTTCGCAGGTGAAAACGTTAAACATCTTTTGACAAGTGGAGACACCTTTTTTTTTGATGGAACATTCAAGAGTTGTCCGAAACAGTTCACACAATTGTATACTGTGCATGTTGATTGTGGAAGCACGGCACTTGAAACAAATGTTTATCCTGTGATATTTGCATTATTACCCGATAAACGAGAAGAAACATATGCTTTGTTTAGCGAATTAAAAAGTTGGTGCCCAGAATGGACACCAAAAGTTATAAAAGTAGATTTTGAAGTAGCAGCAATTTCAGCAATAAAAATGATCTTCTCTCAAACAACAATATCTGGTTGTAATTTTCACTACAATCAATGCTTGTGGCGAAAAATCCAGGAAGTAGGACTCGTGACGTAATATAAATCAAATGAAGAGATAAGGAAGATATGCAAAATGTGTTCGGCATTAGCCTACATACCACTTTCAAATGTAGAAGATGCATGGCTTATCATAATGGAAGATACTCCAAAAAACGGTAAGTTATCCACATTTCTTGATTATTTCGTTGAACAATGGATGGATAGTTCTATTATTCCTGTCGAGATCTGGAATGTTCATGGTCAGCGCCATAGGACAAATAATGCAATAGAAGGTTGGAATTCGAAATTAAATAGAATTATTGGCAAAAATAATTCTATTTAATGCAAAAATAATTCTATTCCAAATGTTCATTTTTTAATTAAGACCCTGAAAGAGGAATCCGAATATGTCTCGTTTTTGCTAAAGTCTAAAGAATTAGGAGAAACTGTTGGAAAAAGAAGAAAAGTTTACATAAAATTAGACGAAAGAATAAATAATATTATAACGGAGTTTGAAAAAACACAAAACCTGCGAAAATGCTTAACAGCTTTAAGCTATGCAACAAAGATAGATTAATTTAGTGGTGAACCAATGCTAAATAAGGCATTGCCCAGTCACAAGACTGGGGAAAAACTGTGGGGGAAAGTTTGCAGTAAAATACAATTGAAAATCACATTTTCAAAACAAACATGTACAATTTTGTCATTATGTACTTTGTAAATTGAATGACGGCTCCAATTGTATTTCACTTAATTTTTCTGTATTTTCGTATGCGTTACAAATGAATTTCAAATAAAAAAAAAAGTAATAAAATAAAATTAAACAGCTCAAATGATTTTTTTTTACTTTCATAGATTCCTTCTGGTAAAATTTTTTTTATAGCTATAAATGCGAACTGTAAACTGTGGCCATAAAACCGACTTGTATGAGTTACGAAAGAATCCTCAAAATTTCACCCTCCCCTCCCTACCTTCCAAACATGCTGTACGCTTCGCCCACGGTCATCACCCCCTATCAGGGGGTGATGACCGTGGGCGAAGAAGGTGATGACCGTGGGCGAAGAAGGTGATGACCGTGGTCATCACCCCCTATCAGGAAGTGATGACCGTGGCATCACCCCCTATCAGGGGGTGATGCCACGGTACGCTTTGCCCACGTACGCTTCGCCCACGTAACCTACAGCTCCTGATGGGAAATCCTTTGCACATAATTTCTAATTTAAAAAAAATGGTTTGACCACCAGGTGGCGTAAGCCTCAATTTCTGCTTCTGATGTATTTGCAGCAAAATATGAGCTTCTTAAATCTCGATTGAAAAAAAGTGGTTTGTTCACAGATACTACTCATGTCGATAAACCTTTTAGGAACATTTTCTTCTTGACATAATGCATGGCTTCTACGACAGGGGGCGTAGATGTATATCTTATTTTTGTCAATATCTGTACTTCTAGGAGTCCGATTTGAAAAATTCCTTCTTTGTTGGATAGTGTTTCCGATGCAAAATGTTTTCAATATAAATTCAAAATTTTCAAGTAAATCATAAACTTTCCGCTAGGGGGCACAAAGGTAAATTGTGTTTTCTGCTTCTAAAACTCCTATTTAAAAAATTCTTCCTGTATCGCATACAAGACCTGATGGAAAATATTTTTCAAATAATTTCCAATGTTTGGTAAAGAATGGCTTGGCCACCAGGGGCATAAGTGTTAATTTCTGCTTCTGATGTATTTGTAGCAAAATCTGGGCTCTTGAAAACTCGACTAAATTTTTTTCTTGTGCCGATAGGGCTCATACGGAAAAACCTTTCGAAAATACTTTCTTCCTAAAATAATGCATGGTTTTCCCACCAGGGGGCGTAAAGTCACATCTTATTTTTGTCAATATCTCTGTTTCTAAGAGTCCGATTTGAAACATTCTTTCTATGTTGGAGAACGTTTCCGGTGCGAAATGTTTCTCATGTAAATTCATGTTTTCCTTAACGCACAAGTCTGCAACCAAAGGGCGTAAGCTCAAAATTCCGTTTACAGCAATATCTGAGGGATTAAAAACCGATTGAAACCCTTCTTTCTTCCGTCAGATACTATTGTTTTCCATACCGGTTCCATTGATTTTGAATAGCTTTGATAAATTTAATTTGCATCAGAACGGATTTAAAAGACGTGCATTACACCCGAAAATTCGGTGTCATCTTTCTTGTTGTGTTTTGTAGAAGGGAAGCGGGGTGGGAGAGTTGCGAGAAATTATGATCAGTGTAATTTTGTACACTGTGTAAATCAAAATGTATTAATTAAATCAAATGTCAGGAAAAATTATCTTGACATTATTTACAATGAGGTTCTTAGTAAAATTAAGCACATTATTTATCGGGCACAACAGCATTGGGATATGAGCCAGTGAAACGGCATACACAGCGTTGCATTAAGAAAGTTTTTTCCAGGAGGGCATTTATAAATTTTGAGAGGGATGAAACTTGTTGACTGATTATATACGTGCAATCACAGTTTTATTGTTTATATATGCGTACATTAATGCATATAAAAATTTTAAATAGAGTATAAAAATTTTCTTATGCTCGAATATCGCAAATGCGAATTCCAAGAAATCTGCACATACAAGTGATTAAAAATGTTGTACCTTTGCATTAATTACAACGGATTACACCATGAAGTGGTGTAAAACATTGACGACGTTAGTAAGATAACGCTGTGCTGGAGAAAATTCCCCCTCTTCTTTTTTTTTTTTTTTTTTTTTTTGATTGGTGGTTTAACAACCACCGTGAGCAACTCAATGGGCTATAAGCAGTCGCCCGTCCCTAATTTAGGGTCACTGGGTCCAGGGAAGGGAGAGAGCCAATGCCGTAAGACAAACACAACATCCATGCCTCACCGGGATTCGAAATCGGACCCTTACGGACGAATGATCAAAGGCCAACGCCTTAGACCACTGCGCCACCGGGGCGGCATTCCCCCTCTTCAAACATTAATAGTGGTAAAAATATCCTCGCGTTACTACAAGCATGTTTCTGATTATTGAGGAATCGTTACAGTGTTACCTGGAAACGTATGGTGTAAACCGTTCCCCTGCCATTTGATTTCAGCCCCTTTAGATTATTTAGATTAGCACATAGTAGTAAAAAAAAAAAAAACTAACGAATTAGGACGGCAGTTTGAGGTGTCTCGATTTTTTTTGTCACCAATACCATTTTTTTTAAACCAACCACCGCTAGGAAAAAAAAAAAAAATAATAATAATTATAGGAACAATTTCTAGTAATTTGCTGTTGTTCAAAATTAGGTAGCAAATACTTTGTTGTATTGGAAGCACTAACGTCACGTTAGGTACACTGAGGCTTAACCGTATAACATGGAAAGTCGGCATCCAGAATACTGAAATAAAACTGAATGCCAGCTTCCAAAATATGATGATGTAATGCAGTGCAAACATTTCTCCTCTGTGAAATTAGGTTTTTATTGCGTGATATTCCGAGTTGTTAGTGCTTCAAAAAGTACCCCTTCAGCAAGGACTGTTTAATGTTTTATTGAAGGATGATAGAAATTTCAGATTGAAGTCCATGTGGATGCTTTTTTTTATTATTATAATATTTTCTTTCGTTTTCTCAAGATTTTTCATTAATTTCTCCAAATATTCAGCTATAAACGAAAACAATTAGGAGAGACCGCCCGAAAATCCTACGGGATGATGTCCACCCCCGAAAAGATGCCTGAATACATCATCACTGGGCATACAAATGTGGTCTGTCATACAGCACACTTAATTTGCGGAAAACTGAACACGTCCACATCTACTGTCCTGTACAGCTCTCGGAAAAATTGATCATTCAGCAATAGCCAGATTAATAAATGGTTCCTTGCGGCTGTTGCGCACTCAGTAGGGGTGGCCTTGGAGATCAGGCCTTCCCCATGAGGTATCAATCACGTGGTCCTTTGTTACTAGCAGTGGAAGCCTGTTGCAACGTGAATATACGGGCAGTGTTTCTTTCAGGATTTTTTGGCCGGGGGAGGGGGAAAAAAAAACCTTAGAAGGGGCAAGTTTTCCATTTGCTATATATATCATCATCATCATTGTCAACCATTATCAATCCACTGCTGGACCAAGGTCTCCCCAAGTTTCCTCCACAACGGTCTGTCTTGTGCCAGTCTCCTCCATGTCACTCCCGCATACTTTCGAATTCCATCCAACCATCTTCCATGTGGTCGTCTTCTGGGTCTTTTCCTGTCCCTTGGAATCCAATCTAAAATTTCGGCTGTCCATCGATGGTCTGTTCTTCTGGCAGTATGTCCAGCCCATTGCCATTTCAGGGATTTAACTCTGATCATGATGTCTTCCACTCTTGTCATTTTTCGGATCCACGTGTTCCTCTTCTTATCTCTCCTGGTTACACCAAGCATGCACCTCTCCATGCTGCTTTGAGTAGTCTGCAGCCTTTGTATGTCTCTTTTAGCTAAGGTCCACGTCTCTGCACCATACGTAAGCACTGGAAGGATGCATTGATCAAACACTTTTCTTTTAAGACATAATGGCATATTGCTCTTGAAAATTATGCTGTTTCTTCCAAAAGCTCTCCAGGCAAGTTTTGTACGCCGATTAATTTCTTCACCAATGTGACCCTCACTTGATATCTGCTGTCCAAGATAAACGTACGTGTCTGTTATCTCCAGCTTTTCTCCATCAATCGATAAATCTTCATTTCTTGTAAAAGCATTGTACATCACTTTTGTCTTCTGAAAGTTCATTTTTAATCCCACTTCTTTACTCTTGTCAGCAAGTTCCTGGATCATACTCTGTAGCTCTGATGGGGTAGTTGCAAAAATGACTACGTCATCAGCAAAACGAAGGTGGGTTAGATAATCTCCATTAATCTTTATCCCTTTGTTTTCCCAGTTCAGTGATTGAAAGACATTTTCCAATGTGGCATTAAAGAGCTTCGGAGATATGGTGTCACCTTGTCTCACTCCTTTTCCAATTTTTATGTGTGTTGTATTTTCAAACAGCCGAATCTTTGCACTTGCATTTTCATAGATGCTATTAATAATATTAATGTATGCATCTTCAATACCGCAGGATTTCAGAGCCATTGCAACTGCTGATGGTTTCACCGAATCAAATGCTTTCTCATAATCGATAAAAGCCATGCACAATGGAAGCTCATATTCCCTCGCTCTTTCAATTAGTTCTCTCAGTACGTGGATATGATCTATTGTGCTGTAGCCACTCCTGAATCCAGCTTGTTCTCTCGGTTGAGCCATGTCCAGTGTCACCTTCAAGCGGTGTGAAAGAACTTTAGTGAAGATTTTATAAACCACTGATAGGAGGCTGATAGGTCTGTAGTTTCTGAGATCCTCAATGTCACCTTTTTTATGTAGCAGGATCATTGTAGCGCTATTCCAGTCCTCAGGAATTTTCCCTTCATTAAGGCATCGAGTGAAAATTTGGGCGAGTACTGTTTCAATTTCTCCACTTGCTTCTTGTATGATGTCTACAGTAATTCCATCTTCTCCTGGAGCTTTTCCCCGCTTCATGTTCTTGATTGCATGTACAACTTCTGCTGGAAGGACTGGAAGAACTCTGGTACTGGTACCTTTCATGATGTCTGGAGTACATGTATCATCCCTTTCATATAATTTGGAGTAGAAATCTTTCACTCTTGTCAAAATTTCGCCTCTATTTCTTGTTACAGAACCATCTTCTTTTCTCAGTGCCATAATCTGTTTTTTCCCCTTACTGAGATGTCCCTTTGCTATCTTTAGGCTTTGGTTGTTTTCAATTGCTTTCCTTACTAGTTCACAGTTGAATTTCCTTACGTCTTCAGTGATACTTTTTCGTACTGTCTTGCATAGCTCTATATATTCCACTTTGGAAGTCACATCTTCTTTAGTTGTCCTCATCACTCTTCTTTTTTGCATCAACATTTTGGTTTTTCCTGATAATTTGTTCACATGCAATTTGTTCTTAGACCCAGCTAATTTTGTTGCTGTTTCCATAAGAGCTTTGGTTACTTTTCTGTTAACTTCAGAAATATCCACTTCTTCCGATGTTAGGCCTTCTAAAGCAGAGAATCTGTTCTTCAGTTCCAATTTGAAGGTATTATGGTGTTTTTTAAGGTTGGTTATGTCAATACATTTTGTTTGTCTTATGAGCTTACTACGTTCGAGTTTAGTGTTGAGGTGCATCTTACATCTCACCAATCTATGGTCACTGCCTGTGTTGAACTTGTTTAGCAAACTGCAGTCTTCTATGACGAATTTTTTGTTACACATAATAAAATCAATTTCACTTGTCGTCCCATTTGGATGTCTCCATGTCCATTTCCTGTGTGTCTTTTTCTTGAAAAAGGAGTTCAAGATGAAAAACCCTTCTGCCTCTGCAAACTCTACGAGAGTATTTCCACGCTGGTTTCTGTTGCCGTGACCGAATTTACCTACTGAAGTTTCATTCTGTTGCCGTTGCCCTATTTTTGCATTGAAATCTCCCATAATTATCTTCAAGTGCTGCTTACCTTTATTATTTAGATCACGAATTCCCTCATAAAATTCTTCAATTTCTTCTTCAGCATGACTTGTGGTGGGTGCATAAGTTTAAATAATCTGAGCCTGGTATCTTCTCGAGAGTTGGATAACGAGTCGTGCAGCTCTGTCAGAGGAACTTTCAACTTCTACAACTTTATCCTTCAGTTTCTTGTTTATTATAAATCCAACACCACTAGTTCTGCCAGTATCTGTCCCACGATAGTAGAAGAGATGTCCACTTTTCAGTTCAATAAGATCTTCTCCTTTTCTCCTTACCTCACTTAGCCCGACGACGTCCCACTTGATCCTTTGTAGTTCCTCTTCCAATTCAAGAAGCCTTGAATCAGAAGATAGGGAGCGTCCGTTGTACGTAGCCAAGGTCAGCATCAGATGGCAGCCTAGGCCGGTCCTCCGGGGATTCTTAGCACCCTCTGCCTTCATGTCGCACTGGCCGCTGCCTTGGCCAGGTACATTCCAGCTGCCGGAGACTGAGGGCCAAGATTTAAGTTGTGGAGTCATTTTGGAGGGGTTATATATATATAATTTTAACTACTATATTTTTATATATGTAGAAGTAATTACTATATATCTAGCACAGGGACGCATTTAGAGGGAACCTTGACCCCCCCCTTCCCGGTAATGTTTCATTTTTTTTTTTTTTGGTTAAAATGCGAATTACATTAGAAAAAAATGCCTTAATTTTATAAAAATGTATCAACTTACATTAGAAAAAAATGCTTTAATTTTTCTTTAACTTTAATTTTGTTCCAGATGGTGCAATTCAAAAACTTTCATTTTTCGTGCCCCCCCCTCCCGAAGAAAAATTCTATATACATCTCTGATATAATAATTACTTCTTCAAACATTTCAGGAATAACAATTTCTTTTCAGCTAAAGGAGGGGGGGGCAGGTTTGAGTCTGCAGGCTTGCAATATTTATTTATTAAAATGCATTCCACGCATTCTTGATCCTGAATCACGATTCCCAGACAATTAGGTTTGATTAGTCTACTTATTGTATTTTGAAGTATATCATGCGTCCTAATACACTTTTTAATAAAATAAACTATAACTAGTACCATTTGAACAAATATTTCAAAAAATATAATTGGAGAGATATTTGTAGCATAAAAAGAAACGAAATTTCCTTTTTCATAATAGCCTGAATTTATTAAAATTTGGTTCGGTAACCTAAAATGTCTCCGGGGGATAGTTGTTTCCGGGAGGGCTTCGCCTCCCTGGATGTATGCCTGAAAGAAACACTGTGTACGGGGATAAGCGTTACGGCATAAGGCGATAATCACATTTTAGAGGGTGTCTTCCCAGTTGCGGACAGGGGGAAAACTGCTAATTGCGGAAAGATCCCCGTTCTGTTCACAACTGGGAAAAGGGGAAAGGACTTAGCGAGGGCGAGGGATCAGGAGATGAGGAAAACACTCCCCATTCCTAATCCGTCACCAGAAGGGTTGAATTTTATTTGAAGTCATTCAAATATTGGAAGAGTGGTATACGGACAAATGGACGATTTATTTCATTCTATTTGAATATCTTCTCATCAGCCTATTTCAAAAAATATGTTTTTTGTTTTTTGCACGCTACTGTGGGTCGGTCATCAACAGAAAACCGTAGAGTGTAATAAACATAAATTTATACAATATATAGCCGGGGCCAGTCCATCTGTGAGAATTAACTCCCAGTGTAGCTATAACTTTTTCAACCCCTAATTCTGGAAAAGTTATTATTTTTTATTGATCTGTTTTATTTTATTTCGCCTTCCTAAATCCAAAAAAAAAAAAAAATAAATAAATAAAAATAAAATAAAATTGATTACAGAAATATTTTCATAAAAAACATAACTATACTGTATATCAGTTTCAAAATAAAATTACGAAACTGAAGGTAGCTGTTGATTTCTTCTTCATTATTCCAACTCTGAATGAACGATAGATTCTTCAAACAACGTCGGATATTCGCAGTTGTGTAAAATTCTGCCATAGTTTTGCTGATCCACTCATCCAATTTGATTGTTGCTTTTTATCTTTTCTTGCCCTCGAGATTTAGGCACTTTCTGTCGTACAAGAAGTCGCTGTACCTCGTTTCATCTTTCAAGCAGGTCATTAACCTCTCGACTTTAGGATGAGGATTTTTGATAGCTGCATTTAACCGCGATGGTTCCAGCCTTCGACGACATTGTTTGTTCTGTGTCGTTTGTTGTTGCAATTCCACATTTCTACAATTATTACCGAATTTTCCAGCCAGATATGATAAGCCAGTGAAGCCCAAGTTTGAGTGAAGCACACATTCGGAGGAGTTGCCTTATCTCCTCGTTATTGTTATATTCATTCACTAATCCCAGTTCTTGAATTTTTCAACAGAGGGGGTGTTTACCTGATCTCTCACTAAAACTCTTCCTCTTTTCCCAGTTGCGGACAGCACTGGATCTGTCCGCAATCGGCACTGTTTTTTCCTCTGTCCGCAATTGGCACTGCTTTTTCCTCTGTCCGCAATTGGCACTGTTTTTTCCTCTGTCAGCAATCGGGACCAAACCATTTTAGAGATACCCGGCAGCGGTATGTTCTAATCTGAGTATGTATTTGTCTGTGTATGTACGTATTTTGTTTGGAGGACACGATCGGATCTGCGTTATATCCGATTTCGCGGATAACCGACCACGTTATATCCAGCTTCCACTGCATGTTTTTAAGTACGGGGAATCTGAGGCGTACATTTTTCTTGGGGATGACCTTAAAAAAACATATAAACGTAAAAACCGTACATGTATAACGGAATTTCAAAATGTTAAATACTATTGTAAAATCTATGCTTCAAAGGAGCATAAGATGTTCTTTAATTATGATTTATTTAAAGTCGGATTGCGGTGAAAGAAAAAAAAACAACGTTGAAAATTATAGTATTAATATATTTTATTGCATTGGAAAACTCGTAAACCTTAGGAAAACCAAACTTCTCTTTTGATGATTCTATCTGTCTATAAAGCTCCAGATTCTAGATAATGAAATTCCCACAGCTAAGAATCTGAGACCAGTGCTTCAGTATTGAACTCATGAATTAACAGATCCTGATCCTAGATTAAGTGAAATCCTCACAAATAAGAACCTGAAACCAGTGCTTCAGTATTGAACTCATGAATTAACAGATCCTGATTCTAGATTAAGCGAAATCTTCGCAACAAAGAATCTGAGACCATTGCTTCAGTATTGAACTCATGAATTAACAGATCCTGATTCTAGATTAAGTGAAATCCCCACAACTAAGAATCTGAGACCAGTGCTTCAGTATGGAGCTCGTGAATTAACAGATCCTATGATTCTAGATTAATGTTTGTTTGTTCTGCGAATCCTGACTGCATCCATGTGAAATTAGAATGTTGAATGTAGATGATACATTTAGGATTCTATTTTAGTAAGCCAAGAAATAGTGGAGGCACGAAGCAGCGTTCCAGAGATTTATTAATTTTTTAATACCGCATATGTGTGTGAGTCCTCTAAGGTCTAAGCCAATAGTAAACAACATACTCTTCTCTGATGGGATCGAGATTCAACTTTGGCTGCACCAAGAAGGAAATAGCAACGTTGTCTCGATTCTCTCAAGGTTGTAACATACCGTGTTAAGTATAAAAGGATCAGTGTTCGAAGTGGGCCGGTATGACATATCCGTAGTTAAAAAAACATTATTTACCATCCCGGTATGTAATAAATTATAAATCCGCCACAAACTACGTAAAGAAATTAGGATGAAAGCACAAATTTTAACGCAAAAATCGGCAAAGGACATTTTTAACGGATAAAAGTGATAAATGAGGACTGACAAGACGTAGGAAGTCTTGTCAGCTAGGACTGACAAGACGTAGGAAGCAGAATCATGGTGTCAGAATTATTGTTAATACGAAGGGGAGGGGGGGTGAAACAGTACATCTCGCAGGAAAAACACTTCATTTAGTTTTTCATTTGCTGAGAAGGGAAAGATACAAGGCTTATACGGCGCGGCGTGACGACAGGGGTCGCGCGGCCGATCGCGTTCTTCGCAATTTGCGAAAACGAAATCATTTTGCAAAAACAAAGCTTTGGCGATTACCTTTTCATAGTGTTAAAACACTTTGCGAAAACAAATTGAATTTGGCGACTAAATTGGCGAAAACAAATTGAATTTGGCGACTAAATTGGCGAAAACAAATTGTATTTGGTGACTAAGTCGGCGAAAACATATTTGAATTTGGCGACCAAATTGGCGAAAACAAATTGAATTTGGCGACTAAAACTTTAGAAAAGCCAGCGCTACCCCTGCGTGACGAAACCTCAAATGTGGCAAGGAGGGTATCTCAACAGATGGACTTCCCGGAATCCTGACTTTTCAGATATTTTCTAAGCCCCAGTAAAAACCTATTATCAGCACAGGACTAGGGATTGCTCACCGTTATGGGTGGGGCGTTGCGTGGGGATAAAATCGTAATAAGGGGATTAAATTGCAAATATGATTTTCTCTCTCCCTAACATTTTCTAAGAACCAGTAAAAACCCATTATCAGCACAGGACTACGGATTGCTCACCGTTATGGGTGGGGCGTAGCGTGGGGTGATATTAAAGTGTAATAAGGGGATTAAATTGCTAATATCCCGTGGATGGCCTACTGGTCAGCGTTCGTGACTGCCACGGAGAAGACCTCGGGTTCAATCCCAGACAGGTACGAACGTTCGAACCACTAAATATCCGCCGTGCGTCGGATGGGCACGTTAAGTCGTCGGACCCCGGGTACTGGACCCCCGGTAAAAAATAAAGGCGTCTTCCTCCCCCTTTCTACCTCGCTTCTGTGTGACTTTCCTATCGGGCACTCTAGCCCAAATCTCCTAGCTTTCTACTTCTAAGGGTTATTTAAGACCTGGGGTCAGACACTCCCTTCCGAGAATCCTCTACATATGATCTGATCTGAAATTGCTAATATGATTTTCTCTCTCAGTAACATTTTCTAAGCCCCAGTGAAAACCCATTATCTGCACAGGACTATGGATTGCTCACCGTTATGGGTGGGGCGTTGCGTGTGGTGATATAAAAGTGTAATAAGGAGACTAAATTGCATATATAATTTTCTCTCTCCGTAACAACACTCTTCTTCGTAGACCCTCCTTAAATGTGCCCAGCTGAATCCGCTTGTTGTTGAGTTTGCTGACTGAAAAAGGCATTTGCAAGGAATTTGACTTTTGTTTGACCTGGTGCTAGATTAGTTACAGGATTCAAAGCTGATGATCGTCCTTCGCATGTGCGCATATCCATCCTTTCAGTTTTAGCGTAGTAGCACAGCAGCAGTCAGCCGATCACTGAAGCAGAATGACTTTCGATTTAAAATATTTTTTAAAGAATGAGAAGTTAGAAAAAGAGCGTAAAGATGCTGAACAGGCGCTTTCTGTTTAAAAAAGAGGTAAAAATATGTTCAGAATTTAATTTATTTGTGCAGTGGTCCAATAATCCAGAGACTGTAACTTAATTAACGTTGGAAATTAAGCTGAAACTGAAAGAGACCACAAACTCTTCAAAAAATGAAGGTATTTTTCCTAATTATTACATGAATTTTTTAACTCAAAAAAAAAAAAAAAAGAAAAAGAAATAATAATGTGGAATGGTATGTATTTTTTTCGAAACCTCCTATTTGTACTACACTGGTGTGCAAAAATTAAGGACGAAGAGGAGAAATCAGCATAACAGCGGAACGAGCTGGCAGAACGGACCGAAAGACCACTCAGGAGATAGACTAGGGTCCGGTACGGTAGGGCATGCGCATATATGCAGCATGACGTAGGGGTGGGGAAGTGTCGGAAGGGTAAAGCGCACGGGCGGTGTACGCTCAGCAATTCGGTGAAAGCTATTGCACGGTGTACATCGGTTTGAATGACGTCGAGTTGCTGCCACCGTGTGATATGGCCAACAGACAATCCAGTAGACGACATCTGGATGACTTTACCCTAGGTCGCGTAATTGGGAAGTTGGAAGAAGGTCGAAGTGTGACTAGTGTGGCCGAGGAGTTCGGGATCGCTCACAGCATCGTTTCACGAGCTTGGAGAGCATTTCAAACGACAGGAGCAGCTGTCCGAGAGTTTAGCAGTGGTCGTCCACGAGCAACCACGGCGGCGGACGACCGGTATATTGTCCTACAGGCGAGAAGAAACAGACGGCAGACAGCGGGAGAAATCGCAAGGCACATGCAACAAACAACTGGACGTCCGTTATCGCGTTTTACCGTGGCCAGCAGGCTGCACAAAGATGGTCTATTTGCACGACGATTAGTACGGTGTGTGCCATTAACGCCTGCTCATCGGAGACGGCGGCTTCTGTGGTGCCAGGAACACAAGAACTGTACACATCAGCAATAGGGTCGAGTTCTCTTTACGGATGAGAGCCGATTTAGTCTGACAAGCGATTCTGGACGTATACATATCTGGAGAGAGCAGGAAACACGCAATCACAGCTCACCGCGAATAATAAGCTCCCTTTTAAGAAAACCCAAAAAACATTAGGTAAAAAAGAAAGGATTTCCTTTCGTTGTGTGTTCTTTATGGAAAGACATCATCACAGTCCATTGTTTCGTATTACCGAACGGTGTTTTAACTGAGAAACAACTAACGACCGACACTCTGGCTTTGTCATTCAAGGACGGTGTGGCGAACGTTGCATAGCAACGAGACATTATGCTTCAAAATTGCTGTACATTTATTTTTATTTTCCACTTCACAATTATCGTTCACTGTCAACGAGGAAAGAAAAACGCAGGAGTTGTTCTGCAATATATCTTTACGCCTGCATGTCTACATGGCATTCTAAAGCAGATGATAGAAACTGCTGAAGCTAAAAATAGATAAGCCGTTGTGAAAACCACGAAAGTGCTCTGAAATTATGATGAATCCGGTGGAATCGACTGCAGCGCTGCGGTGGGAATTATGATAGTAATGCAGGAAACAGCTGAAGCTCTTTCTGCAGTTTTCCTGCTTGTATTAAACACATTCACGTTTTTTGCGGTACGGACGTCTCTCTTTGAAATTCCCTACAAGACAGTGCGTTACAGAAAAGTAAGTATGCCTAAGTAAGTAAGTATGCCTAAGTAACGGGCATTAACTTCCTGTGCGGCTAATTATGTTTCACTGCAATGGTGAAAAAGCTTCACTGCAGCACCTAACAATATTTGAATGAAGCGATTTAGACATCGCAGTGGAACCAAATTTTTAAGAACTTTAATTTTCTTTGATTTTGTCGCAGAATGAAAGACCAGTTGCGAGCACGTGGTTAGTTGATGCATACATCAACAGGTCCATGGTGTATGATAGTTAGATGATACAACTCCCCATAGAGTTAACAGTTAGAAAAACGGATCGTTAAGGACACAGTTCGCCAGGGGGCGTGGCCTAGGCCAAGGTATTCATATTTAATGCCTAAGTAAAAGCGCAATAATAGTAACATAGTGTCTAAACCATATGAATATGAACACGATGGAATAAAAACTGCTAAAAAGGCTTAGGCCTGGGTCAAGGTATTAATATTTAATGCCTAAGTAAAAGCGCAATAATAGTAACTTGACTTGGTGTCTAAACCATATGGATATGAACACGATGGAATAAAAACTGTTAAAAAGGCTTAAGCCTAGGCATTAATATTTAATACTTAAGAAAAGCGCAATGATACTAACTAGACTTTGTGTCTGAACCTTACGAATATGAGTACAATCGAATAGAAACTGTTAAAAAGGTCTAGGCCTATTTGTTAATATTTAATGCCTAAGTAAAAGCGCAATAAAACTAACTTGACTTGTTACCTAAATCTTATGAATGTGGGAGAAAAACTGTAAAAAAAGTCTAGGCCTGTTTATTAATATTTGATGCTTAAGTAAAAGCGCAACATTATTTGTTTGATTTATTATGTATAAAGTTATGAATATATTGCGTCGTGCTCATATTTATAACGTTTAGACACAAAGACTAGTACACAGCCGGACAATTGCTAAGGACGGATGACGATAGCAACCATAAAATGGAAGGCAGGAAAATGTGGAAATTAACATAAGTGCGTGATACAGTAAGACGTGTTGTGCGTATGCAAATTTTGGATTGCCGAACTTGTTCGTGACGTCATAGCGCTGATAAGAGATATAAAGGATTTGACGCGTATTGACCGATGTTGTTCAAACGCAAAGTTGAAAGGGAAAGAATCAATTGACGAACTTGCAATTTTCAGTATGTCTTCCCGACATCACCTAGATGATTTTACGCGTGGCCGTATTATTGGCAAGATTGAAGAAGGGCGAAAAATAACGGATGTTGCCAGGGAGTTCGACGTCAGCCACAGTGTTGTTTCAAGGGTTTGGAAATAATTTCAAACAAATGGAGAGTGTAGCAAACGTCACGGGGGAGGTCGTGTTCGCAGTACGACACCTGCAGAAGATCGGTGCATAGTGCTATCAACAAAAAGACACCGGTGCAGCACAGCTAGTGAGGTAGCAAATCAGTTTATGGCTGCTACTGGCAAGCGGATTTCCCGAAAAACTGTCGCCAGACGTTTGCATGAAGGAGGACTATACGCCCGCCGTCCTGTTGTGTGCATCCCATTGTCCAGACGTCACCGTACCGCCCGTTTGCAATGGTGCCATCAACATCGCAATTGGACTGATAACGACTGGTCTGCTGTCCTCTTCTCAGATGAGAGTAGATACAGTCTATCGTCTGATTGTCGACGACAACTGATCTGGCGTGATAGTGGTACTGCATATTGTCCAGCAAACATACAGGAAAGGGATCGATATCCGACATGTAGATGGTATGGGCTGGCATCATGATCAATGGCCGTACGTCCCTCTATGTGCTTCCAACTGGGACTATGACTCGCCAACGATACATTAATGATGTTCTGCTACCTCATGATCGCATGTTCCGTGGTGCTGTCGGTGATAGATTAATTTTCATGGACGACAACGCAACATGTCATCGAACAGTCACTGTCCAGGAGTGTTTTGAGAGCTAGGATATACAACGCCTCGTATGGCCAGCACGTTCTCCAGATCTGAATCCCATTGAAAATGTGTGGGATGCTTTGGGGAGGAATCTTGCTGGTCGCCAATGCCCTCCAATAAACAAGGACACCCTCATCCGTGCACTGACAGAGGAATGGGATAAATTACCCCAACAGCTGCTTGATAATGTTGTGCAAAGCATGACACGACGTGTGGAATCTTGCATCGCCCTCCATGGTGGCCATATCCCGTATTGAAATCTTACGCCGGAACGCCTGCGGACGGTAATTGCATTTTTTTCACGTTTACGTATTCTGCACAAAATGGCCTGTTTGTCCCTTGAACACGTTGCAAAGCCTTCTGGATTTCAGAGCACAATAAATTATCTTTCTTGTAATATCCTGGCATCCTGACATTATTTTATTTCACTTGGCATCCAACCACACTTACTTTCTTAAGCGCTATATAGCCGTTTATGATCCGTCCTTAGCAATTGTTCAGCAGTGTAGTTCGTTGAGTTGCTCACGGTGGTCGTTAAACCTCCAATAAAAACCTTAATAGCGCTCTTATAGGTTTATACTAAACCTATATTAGCGCTCTTAAGCCTTCCCTAAGGTAATGAGGAGCAGATCGTAGCCGACGACTGCTTTGGAAGAGATGAGTGCAAGACAAGATTGCTGGCTTGAAGGAAAGGAGTTAAGGAGGGGAAAGGTATTGTCTGCATGTTGAAATCGTATTAACATGAACTGTTGAGGGGAAATGTGCAAGTTAATCATTCTAACTTGAACATTTTCCCTCATCCCTAATCCATGAAAACATTTGCTTTAAGTCCTTTCCCTTAGGCATCAAATTTTTTTTGAGCAGGCCGTGTTACTGGTGCTAAAAGAGGAAAACCAAAGTTATGGTTTCTGAGTGGATTTTCGACTAGGCGCACTATATAGGGCTCGCCTAGGGCCCCACAGCTTGAGAGGCCCTGAGAACGTATAATTGGATTTCCAGTTTTGTTTTGATTTTCACCGAACGGATTTCCGATTAGGCGCTCTATATAGGCGCTCGCCTAGGGCCCCACAGCTTGAGAGGCCCCGAAAACGTATAATTGGATTTCCAGTTTTGTTTTGATTTTCACCGAACGGAAAATTCCAACACAGATGTGGAAAAAGTAGTGAAATTTTAAATGGGCAAAATTTATACAGAACACAAAAAGTAGTGAAATTTTAGATGGGCAAAAATTTAATGAATGCTAATGTCCTACCATTCGCAAAAATAATGTTTCAAAAATCTGTAAAAAACAAATTCTTTGGACTTGGCGCCTCAAGCAGGAAATTAAGGAACTAATTGGAAAATTTAAATATTTGAGAAGGAATAGCTAAGCCTAACCTGAGAGACAGAAATATCTTATTCCCCTGAGTTGAACAGTTTCTTCAAAACAGAAGTTTAATTTTTGAATTATTGACTTTCCTCTCAGCTGTAAATTCGTGAAGTATATGGATATTTAAAGTGCCAAACTTAATGTCTTTTAAATTCCTATTAGCCACAAAATTAATTTTTGAAATATCTCTAAAAACAAAAAGTTACATGTGTACGGACAGACAAAATGACTACCCTAGCATTGTTTCTTACAGAGCGTTCTAATAATGGGAAAATAAAATGGCATTTTAAAAAGCGTAAAAACCTTTTTCTTGTCTGCCCCCCACCCCTCTTTTTGTTAATCTGATGGATGAAAATTTCTGCGGTGATAAGAAGGGGAGGGGCCCCTGAACCTTTTAGCGACTAGGGCCCCAAAAGATCTAAAGTCGTCTATGGTAGTACTGAATGTAATGTAAGTCTAAATGACACAGTGATTGACCAAGTAATTGGGTTTTGGTATTTAGGAAGCATGTTTGACAGAGAGAACAGATTGGATGGTGAAATTAGTAGGCGAGTGAATTCTTCATTGAAAGTCATAGCGGCTTCGAAAGATTTTCACAGGAATGATGGGTTCTCAAGAGAGTTCCGCATGGCTGTGTATGAGAGTGTAATTGTTCCTTCTCTGATGTATGGCAGTGAAACCTGGGTACTGCAGGAAAAAACATAGGAGCCGTTTGTGTGCTCGAGAAATACGTTACTTACGGCAAGACACGTTTTGATTGTGTGAGGAATGAAGATGTGTGGCAGTTGCGTAATATGAAGCAAAATGTGGTTAGCAAGGTGGAGACTAATATTCTTTGGTGGTTTGGACATATTGAAAGAATGAGTGATGAGATGCTTATTACGAAAATTGTTTTAGCCTAAGTGGCAGGAAGGAAAGGAAGAGGAAGGCCGAGGAAGTCATGGGAGGATCAGATTCAGGAGTGTCTGCATGAGAAAAAGATTATGAGTATGAAGTATAGAAGATCTTGTGTACGTCGTGTGATGGATGTCAGTGAAGTCCGAGTTGTGTGTCAAGATCGCTGTAAATGGAGACATTTGTTATGACAACAGTAAGTAAATAATCAGTTAAAAATTTATCTGGTAGTTTGTATTTCTTTGTGGAGCTAACCTCTGAATTTTAGAGAACAGCTTAGTGATATGTATGTATGTGCTCCTGGTGTCAGTGTGTCATGTTTAATATACGGGTATGTAACCCTTTAGATTTTACAAATTTCATCAAAAATGGATGGACAGAACATTGGCAAAAAATGACTCCAAATTTTAGATTCTCTTGTGTTCCAAAAAGTACAAAACCTTCAAGACAGTTCCCAAATTAATGAGCATGTATATCTAGGAGGGGAGGGGTTTGAATACCTTTGCAGCCTGTGGAAAGCGGAAAACAAATTCTTTCTTTTCGTGTTTTATAAATAAATTTGTTATCAAGCTTGCCCCACCAAAAATAATACTCCCCCATCCAGAAACGCGCCAAGCGGGGGTTCAACGGGTGCGAAGAACCCGAGCGCCAGTTTTCGGGCGGCGGCAGCACAGCTCAATCATATTTTACGGTTGATAAATTAATATCAATGACGTGGAAGAAGTAAAAAAAATGTTTTACTGTGAGAAATTGTAATGCTACGCGACACGTTTATTTTTTTAGTAAAAATAATTCATTATATAATTCAACAGAAAACGACTTGAAATCAGAGAATCATTTTTATTGTTTTGTTCAGTAACGAATACCGCGGGCGAAGGACTAACAATCTTTTTTCTAATATTTTTTTAAATCTTGAAGATTTCAGCATTCGTGATATGCGTGGCCAGCAAAAGAATGATGGGTCAATATGAAGAAAAACACAATGGACTTCAAAAACAAATTTTTTGACCTAAAACCCTTATTCATTTTATGTACTCTGAGCAGCTCATACTTTAAATCTGGTCGTAAATGACGTTGAAAAAATGTATCTAGAAATTGTGAACAGTTTCAGCATTGTTTAAGAAATATATGCTTTTTTCTGAAATACCTTACCGTTGGCAAATTTTAAAGAAATAGCCTCCAGCGTTGATCGTAAAACCCTGCTGTGAAACAATATGAGAAAATAGGATCGATGCAATAAGGGTAACGAGGATGGGGGTACAATTTTGATGCAATTCGCGATGCATTATACATTAACTCTTTAACGAATCTTTTAGAGACAGAGATATACGAAATTTAACCAATCTTTCTCTGAAAAAAGAATAAAAACAAAAACACATCCAACTTTATTTGCTCCAGAAAGAATTGGTACACTCTTTCTTTGTTCAAAAACTGTTAGCAGGAAATTAATACGAAAATTTGCTGTTGTAGTTATACCAACCATAATAAATGTTAAAACAAGTAAATGGCTGTTTAAAAGAATGTAGAACATGTGGGGGTTGTAAAAGCCTATTAGCTAAAAATAAAACAATTGCCGAGAAAATAGATTGCGAAACAGATTTCCTAATTGTTCAATTGGTTAGACCACATACAAAAAAGAAAAAAAAAAGGAATTTTTGGTACCAAAATACGGAAGAAATGAAAAAAAAAAAAAACTTTCCTATTTTTTGATACAACGATAAGAACGTATAAAACAACTGAAGACGCAAAAGGAGAATTTTATTTCGAACTCATATTTCGATATACTGTATTATATATCACAATTTTTCAATTTTTCATATATTTTCAATTTTTAAATGACCTTTATTCTTTATTGACACTAAGCACAGATATAAAAATAAAATACTGTATAGACTTACAAATAAAACTGTCAGGTATTGCACAAAACGAATATGATATAGTTACTGTAACTTACAAATAAAACTGCCAGGTATTGCACAAAATAATATGATTCAGATATCTGTGACTAAATTGAAATTCTTTGGACTTACGTTATGCATCACATGAACACATTAAATGCTTTACGATACATCTTTTCAATTGACTCATTAATACGTTTTCCAAACAATTCAGTAGCTTTTAAAAATCATGAAAAATTGCTTTCGATTAAATATGAAACTGGAAAGACTTTCAAATATATGTACCGTTAGTATTGAAAACAAATCTGCTACAAACTTAAACAATTCAAACATTGTTAGGAGATTGTAACAAAAAAAACAACAACAACAACAAAAAAAAAAAAACACTGTGGAAGTTAATTTTATAGCTGAAACTACGCACGTTTGTCTGCTTCCTTGAAGCTTCAGTTTTTAGTTTATCGGAAAAAATATCTTTATTTATTACAAAAACCAATTATTTCGAACTCATATTTCGGTATATATATATATATCACAATTGCCCCCCCCCCCCCTCGATAGAGGAAGCTGGAATATGTTTATCATCGTACATTACAAACTTTTTTCTACCGGTTAAGCGGACTTTTGTATGAATTGACAGAGAGGCAGTTGACTTCTTGGATAATTCTGAACTAGTTGTACAGATTTGTTTTTACTTCAGTTTTATATGAGAAAATTGTGTTTTATGAAAACTTTTAATTTAATGGAAATAAGAAATGATGTTGCTAAAGCTATTTATTTCATGTAAAAATGAATAAAATTAAAAAATTTACTCGCACAAGAGGCGGCAAATCTGGGCTTTCACCCTGGCTGCAAATGACCTTGGCGCGCCCCTGCCCCCATCCGTCGTCCATCCTGATTTCCAAGTCTGGCGACGTCCCTGATGCGAGGTAGAAAGTTTTTGATTTTCCGGGAATAGGGATCAGCGAAAACTGTTTACGTGGGCGATACGCTTATTGTTCATATTCCCAAACAGAACGGTTTGCAGTTATGCAATTTTTTACGGTGAGCTTCGGCATACACGTTACAATTTGCTGTAGGTAAGAGCTATGTAAATACATTCGCATACACGAATAAGACCGCCAAAAAAAAAAAAAATAAGAGATTAATTGTTGCTCTTTATTAAAATAATAAAAAAAAGGACGGGTGGAAAATTTTAAAAAATCTCGTGTTGATTTGAAAAACACGTGGGCATTGATATGTTTGATTTGATAATTTCTTTTTACCATGTGGAAAGAAAACAATAGAAAAAATATTTAACCTGTTGACGAAATATTATACTTTCCTCTTTTGTTCAGTGTCGACGTAATTTATTCTTCTTCTTCACAATTTTAAACATTTTTGCTAGAAACTTATAAACTATTCATTTATTAGGTTCAGGTGCAGTGTGGTAGCGTGGCCGAGTGGTCTAAGGCGCTGGTTTTAGGCACCAGTCTCAATGAGGCGTGGGTTCGAATCCCACCGCTGCCAAATAGTGATTTTTTTGTAACATTTTCTAAAATATCCAACTGCTAAATAAGCAATTCGACACTTTTAATCAATTTTGCGAACCTTTTAATATAATATATTACCACATTTAATTTCTGTGAAATTCTATTTTGCGTAAACAAGAGAAGAGGGCTTCACTGAATGAGTTGGAAAACCTTTTTTTTTAAGATACGAAGGATTTGAAACAGCTCATAATTTTCTTTCTTTTTTAGCACGACTTTTGTAAAAACAGATCGTGCTTATGTTACCGGTTTGTCCGTCCGTCCGTCTGTACCCACGATATCTCTGCAACTATAAGTCCGATTTAAAAAATTCTTTTTGCATTGGGAAACTTGAAGTATGCGAATGATGATCCTTTATTTTGTTTTGTTTTACGATGTGCAATTTCGCCGCTAGGAGGCGTAAATGCAGCTGATGTCGAATTCAAAATTACATTTTATTCCACATATTTGCTTCTAAACAACCGATTGAAAAAATTCTTTTATCTTTCGATTCCATTTATGTCGAAGAGTGTTTTAGATATAGTTACTTTTTCAAATTACGCATTGATTTCCCGCTAGTAGGCGTAAAAGTAAATTGCATTTTTCGCGATAACTCTTCTTCTAAAACTGTGATTTGAAATTTTTTTCTCCAGCGGATACATCTCCTGATGGAAAATATTTTGTATATAATTTCAAATTTTTGGTAAAGAATACTTTAGCCACCAGGGGGCGTAAGTGTTAATTTTTGCTTCTGATGTATTTGCCATAAAATCTGAGCTTCTAAAATATCGATTGGAAAATTCTTTCGTGGACTGATGCCACTGACATCGATAAACCTTTTCGGAATATTTTCTTCTTAAAATATTCCACAGTTTCTCCGCCAGGGGGCGTAGATGTATATCTTATTTTTTGTCAATATCTCTACTTCTAGGAGTCCGATTTGAAAAATTCCTTCTTTGTTTGACAGTGTTTCCAGTGTGACATGTTTTTCATATAATTTCAAAATTTTCAATTAATCCATAGTTTTTCCGCTAGGGGGCGTAATGGTAAATTTGCCCCCCCCCCCCTATATTTCTGCTTCTAAGCCTCCGATTTGAAAAATTCTTTCTGCACCGGATACAGCTCGGTGGAGTGGGTGTAGCGTACGTGGGCGAAGCGTACAAACCAAAATCGTGGGCGAAGCTTACACTTCTTCGTCTGTTGGGTTATCCCCCTTGCACGTGCGGGCCGGGCCGCCTCCAGGGCTGGTGAACACGTGTAACAAACACGTACAATTGGGGTTGTCATTAGCCGGGTCCGTTTCAGTGTGCGTTCATTTGTGCGCTGCGATTTGAAGTGTTTGTAATTATTTCCTTCAGGAGAACATATTATATTGTCATGGAATCTCTTGAATTGTTATCAACTAGAAATGGAAAACCTTGTTTGATAGCAGATGGCTACCAACACCGATTGCATAGAAAAAGCAAAGAATGTATCAGTTGGCTATGTACAAAAGAGAAAAAGAACAGATGCAGGGGAAGTATTAAAACGAATTTTAAATATGAAATAATAAGTCGAACGGATCATTCTTGTGTGCCAAATATTGCAGAAATAGAGGTAAATAAGACAATGGATATCTGTAGAAAAAGAGTCAGAGACGAAGTTTCAGTACCAGTGCATAGGAGTTTTCAAGAAGAAATGAGAAATATTTATTCAAGAGGATATGACCTAGTAACTGAAGTACCAATATATGGAAATGCCAAAACTTCACTGTGTGCAGAAAGAAGAAAAGTATTAGGAAGTACTCAAAACCCTACAGAAAGTAATGATATTGTATTTCCTGAAAATGTTCCTCACCTATCGAACGACGAAAGTTTTCTTCGATTGGATTTTACAAATAATTATGGGAAAAGAATTCTCGTGTTCGCAGGTGAAAACGTTAAACATCTTTTGACAAGTGGAGACACCTTTTTTTTTGATGGAACATTCAAGAGTTGTCCGAAACAGTTCACACAATTGTATACTGTGCATGTTGATTGTGGAAGCACGGCACTTGAAACAAATGTTTATCCTGTGATATTTGCATTATTACCCGATAAACGAGAAGAAACATATTATGCTTTGTTTAGCGAATTAAAAAGTTGGTGCCCAGAATGGACACCAAAAGTTATAAAAGTAGATTTTGAAGTAGCAGCAATTTCAGCAATAAAAATGATCTTCTCTCAAACAACAATATCTGGTTGTAATTTTCACTACAATCAATGCTTGTGGCGAAAAATCCAGGAAGTAGGACTCGTGACGTAATATAAATCAAATGAAGAGATAAGGAAGATATGCAAAATGTGTTCGGCATTAGCCTACATACCACTTTCAAATGTAGAAGATGCATGGCTTATCATAATGGAAGATACTCCAAAAAACGGTAAGTTATCCACATTTCTTGATTATTTCGTTGAACAATGGATGGATAGTTCTATTATTAATGTCGAGATCTGGAATGTTCATGGTCAGCGCCATAGGACAAATAATGCAATAGAAGGTTGGAATTCGAAATTAAATAGAATTATTGGCAAAAATAATTCTATTTAATGCAAAAATAATTCTATTCCAAATGTTCATTTTTTAATTAAGACCCTGAAAGAGGAATCCGAATATGTCTCGTTTTTGCTAAAGTCTAAAGAATTAGGAGAAACTGTTGGAAAAAGGAGAAAAGTTTACATAAAATTAGACGAAAGAATAAATAATATTATAACGGAGTTTGAAAAAACACAAAACCTGCGAAAATGCTTAACAGCTTTAAGCTATGCAACAAAGATAGATTAATTTAGTGGTGAACCAATGCTAAATAAGGCATTGCCCAGTCACAAGACTGGGGAAAAACTGTGGGGAAAGTTTGCAGTAAAATACAATTGAAAATCACATTTTCAAAACAAACATGTACAATTTTGTCATTATGTACTTTGTAAATTGAATGACGGCTCCAATTGTATTTCACTTAATTTTTCTGTATTTTCGTATGCGTTACAAATGAATTTCAAATAAAAAAAAAAGTAATAAAATAAAATTAAACAGCTCAAATGATTTTTTTTTTACTTTCATAGATTCCTTCTGGTAAAATTTTTTTTATAGCTATAAATGCGAACTGTAAACTGTGGCCATAAAACCGACTTGTATGAGTTACGAAAGAATCCTCAAAATTTCTCCCTCCCCTCCCTACCTTCCAAACATGCTGTACGCTTCGCCCACGGTCATCACCCCCTATCAGGGGGTGATGACCGTGGGCGAAGAAGGTGATGACCGTGGTCATCACCCCTATCAGGAAGTGATGACCGTGGCATCACCCCCTATCAGGAGGTGATGCCACGGTACGCTTTGCCCACGTACGCTTCGCCCACGTAACCTACAGCTCCTGATGGGAAATCCTTTGCACATAATTTCTAATTTAAAAAAAAAATGGTTTGACCACCAGGTGGCGTAAGCCTCAATTTCTGCTTCTGATGTATTTGCAGCAAAATATGAGCTTCTTAAATCTCGATTGAAAAAAAAGTGGTTTGTTCACAGATACTACTCATGTCGATAAACCTTTTAGGAACATTTTCTTCTTGACATAATGCATGGCTTCTACGACAGGGGGCGTAGATGTATATCTTATTTTTGTCAATATCTGTACTTCTAGGAGTCCGATTTGAAAAATTCCTTCTTTGTTGGATAGTGTTTCCGATGCAAAATGTTTTCAATATAAATTCAAAATTTTCAAGTAAATCATAAACTTTCCGCTAGGGGGCACAAAGGTAAATTGTGTTTTCTGCTTCTAAAACTCCTATTTAAAAAATTCTTCCTGTATCGCATACAAGACCTGATGGAAAATATTTTTCAAATAATTTCCAATGTTTGGTAAAGAATGGCTTGGCCACCAGGGGCATAAGTGTTAATTTCTGCTTCTGATGTATTTGTAGCAAAATCTGGGCTCCTGAAAACTCGACTAAATTTTTTTTTCTTGTGCCGATAGGGCTCATACGGAAAAACCTTTCGAAAATACTTTCTTCCTAAAATAATGCATGGTTTTCCCACCAGGGGGCGTAAAGTCACATCTTATTTTTGTCAATATCTCTGTTTCTAAGAGTCCGATTTGAAACATTCTTTCTATGTTGGAGAACGTTTCCGGTGCGAAATGTTTCTCATGTAAATTCATGTTTTTCTTAATGCACAAGTCTGCAACCAAAGGGCGTAAGCTCACAATTCCGTTTACAGCAATATCTGAGGGATTAAAAACCGATTGAAACCCTTCTTTCTTCCGTCAGATACTATTGTTTTCCATACCGGTTCCATTGATTTTGAATAGCTTTGATAAATTTAATTTGCATCAGAACGGATTTAAAAGACGTGCATTACACCCGAAAATTCGGTGTCATCTTTCTTGTTGTGTTTTGTAGAAGGGAAGCGGGGTGGGAGAGTTGCGAGAAATTATGATCAGTGTAATTTTGTACACTGTGTAAATCAAAATGTATTAGTTAAATCAACTGTCAGGAAAAATTATCTTGACATTATTTACAATGAGGTTCTTAGTAAAATTAAGCACATTATTTATCGGGCACAACAGCATTGGGATATGAGCCAGTGAAACGGCATACACAGCGTTGCATTAAGAAAGTTTTTTCCAGGAGGGCAATTACAAATTTTGAGAGGGATGAAACTTGTTGACTGATTATATACGTGCAATCACAGTTTTATTGTTTATATATGCGTACATTAATGCATATAAAAATTTTAAATAGAGTATAAAAATTTTCTTATGCTCGAATATCGCAAATGCGAATTCCAAGAAATTTGCACATACAAGTGATTAAAAATGTTGTACCTTTGCATTAATTACAACGGATTACACCATGAAGTGGTGTAAAATATTGACGACGTTAGTAAGATAACGCTGTGCTGGAGAAAATTCCCCCTCTTCAAACATTAATAGTGGTAAAAATATCCTCGCGTTACTACAAGCATGTTTCTGATTATTGAGGAATCGTTACAGTGTTACCTGGAAACGTATGGTGTAAACCGTTCCCCTGCCATTTGATTTCAGCCCCTTTAGATTATTTAGATTAGCACATAGTAGTAAAAAAAAAAACTAACGAATTAGGACGGCAGTTTGAGGTGTCTCGATTTTTTTTTGTCACCAATACCATTTTTTTTAAACCAACCACCGCTAGGAAAAAAAAATAATAATAATTATAGGAACAATTTCTAGTAATTTGCTGTTGTTCAAAATTAGGTAGCAAATACTTTGTTGTATTGGAAGCACTAACGTCACGTTAGGTACACTGAGGCTTAACCGTATAACATGGAAAGTCGGCATCCAGAATACTGAATGCCAGCTTCCAAAATATGATGATGTAATGCAAACATTTCTACTCTGTGAAATTAGGTTTTTATTGCGTGATATTCCGAGTTGTTAGTGCTTCAAAAAGTACCCCTTCAGCAAGGACTGTTTAATGTTTTATTGAAGGATGATAGAAATTTCAGATTGAAGTCCATGTGGATGCTTTTTTTTATTATTATAATATTTTCTTTCGTTTTCTCAAGATTTTTCATTAATTTCTCCAAATATTCAGCTATAAACGAAAACAATTAGGAGAGACCGCCCGAAAATCCTACGGGATGATGTGCACCCCCGAAAAGATGCCTGAATACAACTCCCCTGTGAGGTACATTTCTGACCACTCGGCCGTCATGATGAATGTCTGTGTCCCGGTTCCGAGAGAGAGGGGTGCTACCCCCTGGCGAATGAACGTCTCCATGTTAGAAGACGAAGAAACGCTGGTGCACCTTCGTTCTATTTTGAACGCTGGGATAGCCACGATTACGGACGATGAGTGCGGCGTGTGGGAGAGGGTTAAAAATGAGATTAAGGATTACCTTATGAAAAAAGGTAGGCTGGCTGCCATGGAAAGGAGGAATCGTCACATGATTTTAATGAATATCCTGAATGCGGCGATTCGTGGAGAGGAAGGAGGTTGTAATTCCTCTCTGATTAATAACGTTAGAAGTAGGATCAGTCATTTTTTTAAGGAAGAGGGTTCGGCGGTCAAATTGACCGGCTCCCTTGAAGTGCTCCGGCAGGAGAGTGACATAAACTACATTTTCAGGAAGATGGAGGCTGAGAGAGTTAGGGAGAACCTCCAATGTCTTGATATCGACAACAGGGAAGTCAGGGATCTCCCCGTCATTCTGAAGGCCGCCGCGGACTATTACGGTGAGTTGTTCAGCAAGGAAGCTGTGGCCTCTGATGTTATGGATGCCTGGTTGGAAGGCACGCCGGTTCTTGCGCAGGAGGATAGGAATCTCGTGGAAAGGGAGTTTACTGATAATGAGGTCAAGACTGCGATCCTGGATCTCAAGCTTAACAAGTCTCCTGGTATTGATGGCTTGCCGGCCGAGTTCTATAAGAAATTTTCCAATATTCTCGCTCCATGGCTTTGTAGAATTTACAACCACATTGTGAATAGAGGAATCATGACTGAAACTATGAGAACCAGTATTGTTACTCTGCTTTGTAAGACCCCGGGAAATCCTGCCAGGGATCTTGGTGGGTGGAGACCAGTGTCTCTGTCTACAATTGATTACAAGATCATGGCAAAAATCATCAATGCTAGGCTATTGCGGGTTGCGGAGAAGCTGGTTGGTGTTGGTCAGACCTGCAGTATACGTGGGAGACAAATGTTTCACAACATCAGGTGCGTAAGAGACTTGGTCACTTACGTTACCGAAAGAGATCTTAAGCTGGGAATGTTTTCTGCGGATCAAAGCAAAGCCTTTGATCGGGTCTCCCACGATTTTATCAGGAAGTTGCTGGAAGCTCACGGCTTTGGTGAAATATTCCGAAGGGCTGTGGACTCGTTGTATAGAGACCTCAATGGGAGAGTTATTGTTTCTGGCCGTCTTTCTCCCCTCTTTGAGGTTGGAAGAGGAGTGAGACAAGGCTGCCCTCTCTCTCCATTGTTGTTTGTTTTGGTCATCGAGACCATGCTGAGGAAGGTTCTGGCGCACCCGAACATCAAAGGGGTTCCTGTGCCTGGTTGTGCGTACTCCATGAAGTACTTGGCGTATGCTGATGATGTCACCTTCTTTGTGGACTCGGAAAGAAGTCTGACTAAGGTCCGGGAGGTCTTCGCGGGGTACTGTGGGGCCACCGGTGCTAAGCTGAATGATGATAAGTCCAGTCTGGTGCTCTGGGGAAGATGGGATTGCACTGCCGTTCATGGGCTGGAGGTGACCGATGGACCCGTCAGGATACTGGGTATCCTTTTCGATAAAGACGGTGTTCATAAGAAAACTTGGAGGGACATCCTCTCAAACGTGCGGAAAGAAAGGGATAGGTGGCAGAAGCTTCATATTTCAATGACTAATCGTGCTAAGTTGTCCAATGCCCTCTTGGTGTCAAAGTGTGCTTTTGCCGGAGAGCTTGAGTCACCCCCTCGGAGTCTTCTGAGGTTATTGGAGAGGGAGATTTTTGCCTTCATCTGGGCTGGTAAGGCCGTTGAGGCGATAGCCAGAGCCGCCCTTTTTTGTCCTAGGGAGGAAGGCGGTTTAGAGGTTAAACACCTTTCCTCTTGGTTCAGCGCACTCCAGTTTCGTAGTACTAAAGGGGCTCTTAACTCCTCTCATCCGTGTAAGAACTTTGTGTCTTTTTTGACTGGATTATCCGCGGACAAGTTCTTGCCTGGCTATCGTTTTTTCGGGCCCAGCAGGGAAACTACCCATAAGTATTACAAGCTTGGTGGGCACCTTCAGGCCCTTGCGGAGGCCAACCGGAACGGGAATAACTTGAAGCAGATGTACTTTCATATCCTTCCTAGACCCAGGGAGAAGATCATTGAGTTCAATGTTGTTAACTTCGATAAGAGGGAGGCGTGGATGTGTGTCCATGCTGCTGGGGTTGATTGCAAAAAACGGGACTTTAAGTTACGTTTGGCGCATGATGTCCTTCCTACCAGGAAACGGCAGTGCACTTGGGGTGGTGCTGTCACTGACAGGTGTCTTTCCTGCAATCTTATCGAAGATAGACACCACTTGTTTTTTAGTTGCCCTATGACTGTGCAGGTTTGGCGGTTGGTCTGGGATTGGGCCGGCCGCCCTCAGCAGTTTATGCCTCAGCATGTTTTCTACCAGTATCCCGGTCCCAAAGCGGGAAGGGATGTCTGGAGACTCATCATTACGGAGACGACGTACAAAATCTGGAGAGAGAGGAACAGAGTTCTTTATTGTAATCACGGTAATGTGGGATTCAGCCCTATGAAAGTTGCCTGGCAGGTCAAGTGCGAGATCCGGAACAGGGTTGAACTTGACGCCCACTCCCTTTCGGACCGCGCCTTCAGGTATCGGTGGGTCTTCTGGCCTCGGATTGTTACCGGTACTAGGGAAAAGTACTTCTTCCACTGGAGAACTTAACCCCCTCCCACCCCCTTGTTTCGGCTTGCAATCCTGCATTACCGGATCCTTTTGAATTTTTGGTTGATGTTTTGTTTCGTTGATACATGGTTTGTGTGTTCTACTAACTTCTCGGATCGAGCGTGGGGGCTCCGGAGACGCCGTTTTCCGGACCCCCTATCGGTCGATTCGGTGCTTTTGTTTCGTTTCAGCCACTTCTGCTTTGCGGTTTGGATCCAGCTTCGGTTTCCGGACCCCCGGTTTCCGCGTTCGGTGTGCTGTGCTTCGGGGGTGTTGCTTGCGAGAGTGTTTTATTTATTTGTATGTGTATGCGTGTTTTTTTTTTTTTTTTTTTTTTTTTTTTTGTGGAGCGGATGCCTTGGGGAGTTTTTTGTTGTTGTCTGGTGTGTGTCTGGCGTGTGCCGGTTCTGTGTGTGTGTCTTTAGGGGGAGGCTTCCTCGTTTCTGGAGATGCCTGTTGCTCTCCGCCGTTGCCTCCTCTGATGTTGTCATCCTTTGGGTGGCTATGTCACTGGGTCTCCTCCGAAGGAGGAATTTCCTCCTACATGAACGTTTCGAAGGGCCTTGTCCCTTCGTCGTTCTAGGAGACTCCGCCGTCGGTATGTATGGTGTTGCGTCGGGGCTTTAGGGGGAAGGCTTCCTCGTTTTTGGAGATGCGTGTTGCTCTCCGCCGTTGCCTCCTCTGATGTTGTCATCCGTTGGGTGACTTTGTCACGGGGTCTCCTCCGAAGGAGGAATTTCCTCCTACATGAACGTTTCGAAGGGCCTTGTCTCTCCGTCGTTCTAGGAGACTCCGCCGTCGGTTTGTATGGTGTTGCGTCGGGGGTGTGAGTGTCCTTGCTTGTGGAACCGTGGTGTGTGTATCGGGGCGTGTGTGAAACACCGGTGGAACCGATCCCATGTTTATACATGGGAGCGGGGAAACAAGCGTGTTGGTGTTGCTGGGCAACAAAAGTTCGTAATAGGAGAGAGGTCGTCGTGCTTCTGCACAATATGACGTCCCTTTCTTTCTGTTTCCAGTGAATGGTATACGAAGACAAAGATGCCTGAATACATCATCACTGGGCATACAAATGTGGTCTGTCATACAGCACACTTAATTTGCGGAAAACTGAACACGTCCACATCTACTTTCCTGTACAGCTCTCCGAAAAATTGATCATTCAGCAATAGCCAGATTAATAAATGGTTCCTTGCGGCTGTTGCGCACTCAGTAGGGGTGGCCTTGGAGATCAGGCCTTCCCCATGAGGTATCAATCACGTGGTCCTTTGTTACTAGCAGTGGAAGCCTGTTGCAACGTGAATATACGGGCAGTGTTTCTTTCAGGATTTTTGGCCGGCGGGGGGGGGGGGGGGGGGAGGAAATAAAACCTTAGAGGGGGGCAAGTTTTCCATTTGCTATATATATATATATATAAAATTTTAACTACTATATTTTTATATATGTAGAAGTAATTACTATATATCTAGCACAGGGACGCATTTAGAGGGAATCTTGACCCTTCCCCTCCCCCGGAAATGTTTCATTTTTTTTTTTTTTGGTTAAAATGCGACTTACGTTAGAAAAAAATGCCTTAATTTTATCAAAATGTATCAACTTACATTAGAAAAAAATGCTTTAATTTTTCTTTAACTTTAATTTTGTTCCAGATGGTGCAATTCAAAATCTTTCTTTTTTCGTCCCCCCCCCCGAAGAAAAATTCTATATACATCTCTGATATAGTAATTACTTCTTCAAACATTTCAGGAATAATAATTTTTTTTCAGCTAAAGGTGGGGGGGGGGGGGGGCAGGGTTGAGTCCGCAGGCTTGAAATTCTTATTTATTAAAATGCATTCGACGCACTCTTAATCCTGAATCACGATTCCCAGACAATTAGGTTTGATTAGTCGACTTATTGTATTTTGAATTATATCATGCGTCCTAATACACTTTTTATTAAAATAAACTATAACTAGTACCATTTGAACAAATATTTCAAAAAATATAATTGGAGAGATATTTGTAGCATAAAAAGAAACGAAATTTCCTTTTTCATCAAAGCCTGAATTTATTAAAATTTGGTTCGGTAACCTAAAATGTCTCCGGAGGGGGAAGTGTTGTTTCCGGGAGGGCTTCACCTCCCTGGGTGTATGCCTGAAAGAAACACTGTGTACGGGGATAAGCGTTACGGCATAAGGCGATAACAAAATTTTAGAGGGGATCTTTCCGCAAATCTGCCAATTGCGGAAAGATCCGTGTTCTGTCCGCAACTGAGAAAAGGGGGAAGGACTTAGCGAGGGCGAGGGATTAGAGGAACAGTAAAACACACCCCATTCCTAATCCGTCACCAGAAGGGTTGAATTTTACTTGAAGTCATTCAAATATTGGAAGAGTGGTATACGGACAAATGGACGATTTATTTCATTCTATTCGAATATCTTCTCATCAGCCTATTTCAAAAAATATGTTTTTTGTTTTTTTTTGCACGCTACTGTGGGTCGGTCATCAACAGAAAACCGTAGTGTGTAATAAACATAAATTTATTTTGTTGTTGCAATTCCACATTTCTACAATTATTACCGGATTTTCATAAATTGTCCATCACAGATGGGGCCAGTCCATCTGTGAGAATTAACTCCCAGTATAGCTATAACTTTTTTCAACCCTAATTCTGAAAAAGTTATTATTTTTTATGATCTGTTTTATTTTATTTCGCCTTCCCTAATCCAAAAAAAAAAAAGAAAAATTGATTACGGAAATATTTTCATAAAAAACATAACTATACTGTATATCAGTTTCAAAATAAAATTACGAAACTGAAGGTAGCTGTTGATTTCTTCTTCATTATTCCAACTCTGAATGAACGATATATTCTTCAAACAACGTCGGATATACGCAGTTGTGTAAAATTCCGCCATAGTTTTGCTGATCCACTCATCCAATTTGATTGTTGCTTTTTGTCTTTTCTTGTCCTCGAGATTTAGGCACTTTCTGTCGTACAAGAAGTCGCTGTACCTCGTTTCATCTTTCAAGCAGGTCGTTAACCTCTCGACTTTAGGATGAGGATTTTTGATAGCTGCATTTAACCGCGATGGTTCCAGCCTTCGACGACATTGTTTGTTCTGTGTCGTTTGTTGTTGCAATTCCACATTTCTACAATTATTACCGAATTTTCCAGCCAGATATTTAAGGAATAATCATAAAATTTATGAAGGTTTTCATTAATGGGACTGGATTCTTGAATGCATATCCAACCATCGCCTACATTTTCCACAGAATGATAAGCCAGTGAAGCCCAAGTTTGAGTGAAGCACACATTCGCAGGAGTTGCCTTATCTCCTCGTTATTGTTATATTCATTCACTAATCCCAGTTCTTGAATTTTTCGCCAAAGGGGGTGTTTACCTGATCTCTCACTAAAACTCTTCCTCTTTTCCCAGTTGCGGACAGCACTGGATCTGTCCGCAATCGGCACTGTTTTTCCTCTGTTCGCAATTGGCACTATTTTTTCCTCTGTCCGCAATTGGCACTGTTTTTTCCTCTGTCCGCAATCGGGACCAAACCATTTTAGAGATACCCGCCCGCGGCTGCGGTATGTTCTAATCTGAGTATGTATTTGTCTGTGTATGTACGTATTTTGTTTGGAGGACACGATCGGATCTGCGTTATATCCGATTTCGCGGATAACCGACCACGTTATATCCAGCTTCCACTGCATGTTTTTAAGTACGGGGAATCTGAGGCGTACGTTTTTCTTGGGGATGACCTTAAAAAAACATATAAATACAAAAACCGTACAACAACGTTGAAAATTATAGTATTAATATATTTTATTGCATTGGAAAACTCGTAAACCTTAAGAAAACCAAACTTCTCTTTTGATGATTCTATCTGTCTATAAAGCTCCAGATTCTAGATAATGAAATCCCCACAGCTAAGAATCTGAGACCAGTGCTTCAGTATTGAACTCATGAATTAACAGATCCTGATCCTAGATTAAGTGAAATCCTCACAACTAAGAACCTGAAACCAGTGCTTCAGTATTGAACTCATGAATTAACAGATCCTTATTCTAGATTAAGTGAAATCTTCGCAACAAAGAATCTGAGACCAGTGCTTCAGTATTGAACTCATGAATTAACAGATCCTGATTCTAGATTAAGTGAAATCCCCACAACTAAGAATCTGAGACCAGTGCTTCAGTATAGAGCTCGTGAATTAACAGATCCTGTGATTCTAGATTAAGTGAAATCCCCACAACTAAGAATCTGAGACCAGTGCTTCAGTATGGAGTTCGTGAATTAACAGATCCTATGATTCTAGATTAATGTTTGTTTGTTCTGCGAATCCTGACTGCATCCATTTGAAATTAGAATGTTGAATGTAGATGATACATTTAGGATTCTATTTTAGTAAGCCAAGAAATTGTGGGGGCACAAAGTGGCGTTCCAGAGATTTATTAATTTTTTAATACCGCATATGTGTGTGTGAGTCCTCTAAGGTCTAAGCCAATAGTAAACAACATACTCTTCTCTGATGGGATCGAGATTCAACTTTGGCTGCACCAAGAAGGAAATAGCAACGTTGTCTCGATTCTCTCAAGGTTGTAACATACCGTGTTAAGTATAAAAGGATCAGTGTTCGAAGTGGGCCGGTATGACATATCGGTAGTTAAAAAAACATTATTTACCATCCCGGTATGTAATAAATTATAAATCCGCCACAAACTACGTAAAGAAATTAGGATGAAAGCACAAATTTTAACGCAAAAATCGGCAAAGGACATTTTTAACGGATAAAATTGATAAATGATTAGCAGCTGGGACTGACAAGACGTAGGAAGCAGAATCATGGTGTCAGAATTATTGTTAATACGAAGGGGAGGGGGGTGAAACAGTACATCTCGCAGGAAAAACACTTCATTTAGTTTTTCATTTGCTGAGAAGGGAAAGATACAAGGCTTATACGGCGCGGCGTGACGACAGGGGTCGCGCTGCGGATCGCGATCTTCGCAATTTGCGAAAACGAAATCGTTTTGCAAAAACAAAGCTTTGGCGATTACCTTTTCATAGTGTTAAAACACTTTGCGAAAACAAATTGAATTTGGTGACTAAATTGGCGAAAACAAATTGAATTTGCCTACTAAATTGGCGAAAACAAATTGAATTTGGCGACTAAATTGGCGAAAACAAATTGAATTTGGCGACTAAATTGGCGAAAACAAATTGTATTTGGTGACTAAGTCGGCGAAAACATATTTGAATTTGGCGACCAAATTGGCGAAAACAAATTGAATTTGGCGACTAAATTGGCGAAAACAAATTGAATTTGCCTACTAAATTGGCGAAAACAAATTGAATTTGGCGACTAAATTGGCGAAAACAAATTGAATTTGGCGACTAAATTGGCGAAAACAAATTGTATTTGGTGACTAAGTCGGCGAAAACATATTTGAATTTGGCGACCAAATTGGCGAAAACAAATTGAATTTGGCGACTAAATTGGCTAAAACTTTAGAAAAGCCAGCGCTACCCCTGCGTGACGAAACCTCAGATGTGGCAAGGAGGGTATCTCAACAGAGGGACTTCCCGGAATCCTGACTTTTCAGATATTTTCTAAGCCCCAGTGAAAACCTATTATCAGCACAGGACTATGGATTGCTCACTGTTATGGGTGGGGCGTTGCGTGGGGATAAAATCGTAATAAGGGGATTAAATTGCAAATATGATTTTCTCTCACCCTAACATTTTCTGAGCCCCAGTGAAAACCCATTATCAGCACAGGACTACGGATTGCTCACCGTTATGGATGGGGCGTTGCGTGGGGTGATATAAAAGTGTAATAAGAGGATTACATTGCTAATATCCCGTGGATGGCCTACTACTGGTCAGAGTTCGTGCCTGCCACGGAGAAGACCTCGGGTTCGATCCCAGACAGGTTCGAACCACTAAATATCCGCCGTGCGTCGGATAGACACGTTAAGTCGTCGGACCCCGGGTACTGGCCCCCGGTAAAAAATAAAGGCGTCTTCCTCCCCCTTTCTACCTCGCTTCTGTGTGACTTTCCTATCGGGCACTCTAGCCCAAATCTCCTAGCTTTCTACTTCTAAGGGTTATTTAAGACCTGGGGTCAGACACTCACTTCCGAGAATCCTCTACATATGATCTGATCTGAAATTGCTAATATGATTTTCTTTCTCCGTAACAACACTCTTCTTCGTAGACCCTCCTTAAATGTGCCCAGCTGAATCCGCTTGTTGTTGAGTTTGCTGCTGAAAAAGGCATTTGCAAGGAATTTGACTTTTGTTTGACCTGCTGCTAGATTAGTTACAGGATTCAAAGCTGATGATCGTCCTTCGCATGTGCGCATATCCATCATTTCAGTTTTAGCGTAGTAGCACAGCAGCAGTCAGCCGACCACTGAAGCAGAATGACTTTCGATTTAAAATCTTGGTTAAAGACTGAGAAGTTAGAAAAAGAGCGTAAAGATGCTGAAAAGGCGCTTTCTGTTTAAAAAAAGGTAAAAATATGTTCAGAATTTAATTTATTGATTTATTTGTGCAGTGGTCCAATAATCCAGAGACTTTAATTTAATTAACGTTGGAAATTAAGCTGAAACTGAAATAGACCACAAACTCTTCAAAAAATGAAGGTATTTTTCCTAATTATTACATGAATTTTTTAACTCAAAAAAAAAAAAAAAATAGTAATGTGGAATGGTGTGTATTTCTTTCGAAACCTCCTATTTGTACTACACTGCTGTGCAAAAATTAAGGACGAAGAGGAGAAATCAGCATAACAGCGGAACGAGCAGGCAGAACGGACCGAAAGACCACTCAGGAGATAGACTAGGGTCCGGGACGGTAGGTCATGCGCATATATGCAGCATGACGTAGGGGTGGGGAAGTGTCGGAAGGGTAAAGCGCACGGGCGGTGTACGCTCAGCAATTCGGTGAAAGCTATTGCACGGTGTACATCGGTTTGAATGACGTCGAGTTGCTGCCACCGTGTGATATGGCCAACAGACAATCCAGTAGACGACATCTGGATGACTTTATCCGAGGTAGCGTAATTGGGAAGTTGGAAGAAGGTCGAAGTGTGACTAGTGTGCCCGAGGAGTTCGGGATCGCTCACAGCATCGTTTCACGAGCTGAGAGAGCATTTCAGACTACAGGAGCAGCTGTCCGAGAGTTTAACAGTGGTCGTCCACGAGCAAACACGGCGGCGGACGACCGGTATATTGTCCTACAGGCGAGAAGAAACAGACGGCAGACAGCGGGAGAAATCGCAAGGCACATGCAACAAACAACTGGACGTCCGTTATCGCGTTTTACCATGGCCAGCAGGCTGCACAAAGATGGTCTATTTGCACGACGATTAGTACGGTGTGTGCCATTAACGCCTGCTCATCGGAGACGGCGGTTTCTGTGGTGCCAGGAACACAAGAACTGTACACATCAGCAATGGGGTCGAGTTCTCTTTACAGTTGAGAGCCGATTTAGTCTGACGAGCGATTCTGGACGTATACACATCTGGAGAGAGCAGGAAACACGCAATCACAGCTCACTGCGCATAATAAGCTCCCTTTTAAAAAAACCCAAAAAACATTAGGTAAAAAAGAAAGGATTTCCTTTCGCTGTGTGTTCTTTATGGAAAGACATCATCACAGTCCATTGTTTCGTATTACCGAACTGTGTTTTAACTGAGAAACAACTAACGACCGACACTCTGGCTTTGTCATTCAAGGACGGTGTGGCGAACGTTGCATAGCAACGAGACATTATGTTTCAAAATTGCTGTACATTTATTTTTATTTTCCACTTAACGATCATAGTTCACTGTCAACGAGGAAAGAAAAACGCAGGAGTTGTTCAGCAATATCTTTACGCCTGCATGTATACATGGCATTCTACAGCAGATGATAGAAACTGCTGAAGCTAAAAATAGATAAGCCGTTGTGAAAACCACGAAAGTGCTCTGAAATTATGATGAATTCGGTGGAATCGACTGCAGCGCAGCGGTGCGAATTATGATAGTAATGCAGGAAACAGCTGAAGCTCTTTCTGCAGTTTTCCTGCTTGTATTAAACACATTCACGTTTTTTGCGGTACGGACGTCTCTTTTTGAATTTGAAATTCCCTACAAGACAGTGCGTTACAGAAAAGTAAGTATGCCTAAGTAACGGGCATTAACTTCCTATGCGGCTAATTATGTTTCACTGCAATGGTGAAAAAGCTTTACTGCAGCAACTAACAATATTTGAATGAAGCGATTTAGACATCGCAGTGGAACCAAATTTTTAAGAACTTTAATTTTCTTTGATTTTGTCGCAGAATGAAAGACCAGCTGCGAGCACGTGGTTAGTTGATGCATACATCAACAGGTCCATGGTGTATGATAGTCAGATGATACAACTCCCCATAGAGTTAACAGTTAGAAAAACGGATCGTTAATGCCACAGCTCGCCAGGGGGCGTGGCCTAGGCCAAGGTATTCATATTTAATGCCTAAGTAAAAGCGCAATAATAGTAACATAGTGTCTAAACCATATTAATATGAACACGATGGAATAAAAACTGCTAAAAAGTCCTAGGCCTGGGTCAAGGTATTAATATTTAATGCCTAAGTAAAAGCGCAATAATAGTAACTTGACTTGGTGTCTAAACCATATGGATATGAACACTATGGAATAAAAACTGTTAAAAAGGCTTAAGCCTAGGCATTAATATTTAATACTTAAGAAAAGCGCAATGATACTAACTAGACCTTGTGTCTGAACCGTATGAATATGAGTACAATCGAATAGAAACTGTTAAAAATGTCTAGGCCTATTTGTTAATATTTGATGCTTAAGTAAAAGCGCAACATTATTTGTTTGATTTATTATGTATAAAGTTATGAATATATTGCGTCGTGCTCATATTCATAACGTTTAGACACAAAGACTAGTACACAGCCGGACAATTGCTAAGGACGGATGACGATAGCAACCATAAAATGGAAGGCAGGAAAATGTGAAAATTAACATAAGTGCGTGATACAGTAAGACGTGTTGTGCGTATGCAAATTTTGGATTGCCGAACTTTTTCGTGACGTCATAGCGCTGATAAGAGATATAAAGGATTTGACGCGTATTGACCGATGTTGTTCAAACGCAAAGTTGAAAGGGAAAGAATCAATTGACGAACTTGCAATTTTCAGTATGTCTTCCCGACATCACCTAGATGATTTTACGCGTGGCCGTATTATTGGCAAGATTGAAGAAGGGCGAAAAATAACAGATGTTGCCAGGGAGTTCGACGTCAGCCACAGTGTTGTTTCAAGGGTTTGGAAATCATTTCAAACAAATGGAGAGTGTAGCAAACGTCACGGGGGAGGTCGTGTTCGCAGTACGACACCTGCAGAAGATAGGTACATAGTGCTATCAACAAAAAGACACCGACGCAGCACAGCTAGTGAGGTAGCAAATCAGTTTATGGCTGCTACTGGCAAGCGGATCTCCCGAAAAACTGTCGCCAGACGTTTGCATGAAGGAGGACTATACGCCCGCCGTCCTGTTGTGTGACTCCCATTGTCCAGACGTCACCGTACCGCTCGTTTGCAATGATGCCATCAACATCGCAATTGGACTGATAACGACGGGTCTGCTCTCCTCTTCTCAGATGAGAGTAGATACACTCTATTGTCTGATTGTCGACGACAACTGATCTGGCGTGATAGTGGTACTGCATATTGTCCAGCAAACATACAGGAAAGGGACCGATATCCGACATGTAGTGTCATGGTATGGGCTGGCATCATGATCATTGGCCGTACGTCCCTCTATGTGCTTCCAACTGGGACTATGACTGACCAACGATACATTAATGATGTTCTGCTACCTCATGTTCGCATGTTCCGTGGTGCTGTCGATGATAGATTCATTTTCATGGACGACAACGCAACATGTCATCGAACAGTCGCTGTCCAGGAGTGTCTTGAGAGCGAGGATATACAACGCCTCGTATGGCCAGCATGTTTTGCAGATCTGAGTCTCATTGAAAATATGTGGGATGCTTTGGGGAGGAATCTTGCTGGTCGCCAATGCCCTCCAATAAACAAGGACACCCTCATCCGTGCACTGACAGAGGAATGGGATAAATTACTCCAACAGCTGCTTGATAATGTTGTGCAAAGCATGACACGACGTGTGGAATCTTGCATCGCCCTCCATGGTGGCCATATCCCGTATTGAAATCCTACGCCGGAACGCCTGCGGACGGTAATTGCATTTTTTTCGCGTTTACGTATTCTGCACAAAATGGCCTGTTTGTCCCTTGAACACGTTCCAAAGCCTTCTGGATTTCAGAGCACAATAAATTGTGTTTCTTGTAATGTCCTGGCATTCTTACATTAATTTATTTTACTTGGGATCCAACCACACTTACTTTTTTTATGCGCTATATAGCCGTTTATGACCCGCCCTTAGCAATTATCCAGCATTGTACTATTGACCTTTTACTAAAGCATTAAATATTAATCCCTAGGCCTTTGCGCCCGTTTGAAACCAAGAATCTGCAATGTTTATACGTCCCCTAAAGTGGGTGTCTGCGCTTGTCCGTTTGGCCAACTGTTTAGTGGCCAGTTGCTTTAAACTCTATTTCAATGAATTCGTTTCATTTGTTTTTGGAAAAGTCGCCCTTCGGTAAACTACTCGTTCGATAAATGTGGTTTCGATGAATTCGCGTTCGACGAATTCGTTTTCGATGAATTCGCTTGCTCCCAAATATAGTCATCATTGCGTGATAACTGATGTTGATCTTTTAAATGCAAGCCCACCAAAATATGGTGTAAGGCGTTATTTTCCAGGAAATTTTCTGCCCTGCTGTTTAAAAGTTTACACACCCCATGCCCAAGAATCGGAGTTTTTCATTTCTTCGATAAAAGAAAGAAGAAAAATAAAATAAAATAAAAGAATAACGATAATTACTTTATACGTGAAAACTTTGTAACATGCAGTTCGACTTCCAGGATTTTTGCAGGTATATCCTTCACGCAGAGCGCACTTAAGATGGGGGCTGGAAGGGCTCCAGCCCCGGGCCTCGCGTTTTCAAAAGACCTCAGAATTATGTAATATGCTTGAAGAATTGAAAGAGTCCTACAGGTTCTTTTTTTTTTTTTTTTTGCAGGTAGCACAGCCAAAAACAATGAGAAACTTCCTGGTAGAAAACAATTTCCATTTCTTTTCGCTTTTTTAGTCCGCAAAAAATATAGTCAACCCCAGTCCATCATCAAATCTTTCAAAAGCATTACAGAAGTTTTTGTACACATCCGTACCTGGAGGAAATTTTCATACATCAAGAATTCGTTTGAATCATGATATTTGGATCATGTTATTTTCCCCACCACTTCAATATAATTTCACCAAGCTGAACCCAACCGTTGGGGGAGAGGAGGAGAAGAGGGCAAAGCAGAACTGAACTGTCCATTTTTCAAGCGTGCATTTTTACATTTTTTTGCTACCACTGATTCGTCCATGAATCATGGGATACATACTTCAATACGGCGGGAATATTTTTATCACTTCCTCATCATATTTTGGAAATATTTTCTCCGGGGTATTTTTATTCATCCACCCATAGTGAAACCCTAGATGTGCCACTAATACAGGGGCCCCCAAAATACTGTGTAGCCCCCAGCCCCGTCTTCTTGAATGTGCCCTGCCTTCACGTTCAAGAGTGGAGGCCGCGTGTGGCCTAATGGGCAACGTTTGTGACTACCATGGAAAGGAACTCACGTTGGATCCTGGACAGGTACGAACGCTCGATTCACTAAATATCCGCCGTGCGTCGGATCGGCACGTTAAGCCGTCGGACCCCGGGTACTGGCCCCCGGTAATAAATAAGGGCGTCTTCCTCCCCCTTTCTACTTCGCTTCCGTGTCACTTTCCTATCGGGCACTCTAGCCCAAATCTCCTAGCTTCCTATTTCTAAGGGTTGTTTAAGACCTGGGGTCAGACACTCTTTTTCCTAATTTCCTAAAATCCTCTACATATGATCATCATGTTGAAGAGTGGGACAGGAAATGTAGTTGCGAGGCAAGGGGGTGCGAGCATTTTTACATTTAGAGAGTTTTTTTCCGGGGGGGGGGCTGAAACTTGATGACAGATATGATCACAATTTTGTTATTTATATATATGTTACTGCTAGAACTCGAAAGCCGTTAATGTGCATATTACCTAGTTAATCTGCAGATTAACTGATTTGCTCCGTTAACGTGCGGAATCAAGAGTTTTCCGCATTTTACCTAGGTAATGTGCACATTAACGGCTTCCGTATCGTTAAAGTTCAAAAGTTTGTTTCTCTCATTTCCTTTCCCTACACCTTCCCCCCCCTCCCTCCGCCCGCTTGATTTTAGCTGTGGTTCTTAGTAAAACAGAGGATGGCTTTTATAAACTTGGTACTAAAACGGGCATTTTAAAACAATTGTATGCAAAATCTGAATTCAGTGTTTGCAAAGAGAGAGTTTTAACGAAAGAAGATGTCCCTGCTGTAGAAATATCTTTACGTCAAACAGCAATAAAACAATCCCTTGGTACTGGGCAGGGTTTCAGAAATGTGACTGCAAATCAAAATGTACCACAAATAGGTGTGCTTGTCGCAAAAACCAATTGCTATGTAATTCAAAGTGTCACCAATCTTTAGATTGCACTAATAAGTTAGCATAATTTTATCATATGTTCTGCAAATTCATTTCCTTAATTATAATAATATTTTAAACCGTTTGATTCTTTCTATTATAGTCTTTTAATTGATTAATGATTGACTCTATCAACTAATTTGTTGATTGTTTGATTGTATCTTTATATATCGAAAATTAATAAATAACATTATGTTAATTGAAGCGTACAGAAACGTTGCTGTCGTTCCAGCAAAGATCTTATTTTCACTTTATCGAGTGCCTAGTAGGTAATGTGCAGATTATCTAGGTAATTTGCAGATTACCTAGATAATTTGAGAAATGAAACAATTTTCGGCACTTTAACGGATCACCCTAGTTAATCTGCACATTACCTAGATAATCTGTAGAATAACTGATTTCTGCACTTTAGCGGTAACATATACGTACATTAACACATATAACATTTTCAAATAGAGTATGAAAATTTTCTCATGTTGGTATATCGCAAATACGAATCCCAAGACATCAACATATACAAATTATTAAAAACGTAAAAATGTTATACTTTTTTGCTTTAATTCAGTAACGCACCACGGATGGTGCAAAATATTGAGGATGATAGTAAGAAAGCTGTGCTGGAGAAAATCCCCACTTCCAATGTTAGGAGTGGTAAAATGTCCTCGCCTTACTACATGCTGTTTCTAATTATTAAGGAATTTTTACAGTGTTACCTGAAAACGTATGACGTAAACCATTCCCCTGCCACTTGGTTTCAGCTCCTTTAGATTACATAGTAAAAAAAACATAAACTAACTAACCGTTTGTGTGTGCGAATGCCAGATTGAGGTGCCTTTATTTTTTTATTTCACACAGCGTAGATCACTCACCGCCAGGGGAAAAAAATTCTTTCTATGAGAACAATTTTTCATAATTTGTCATTGCTAAAAATTAGGTAGCAAATATTTTGTTGTATCAGTGGCACGAACATCACATTAGCTGCACTGAGGCTTAACCGTGTACGTGGAAAGTCGGCATCAGGAAGACTGAAATGAAGCTCAATGCCAGCCTCCAAAATATGATGATATACTGCAGTGCAAACATCTCTACTCTGTGGAATTAGGTTTTTACTGCGCTATAGTAGCCGGAGAGTGCTTGAAAAACTACCCCATCAGCGATGATTGTTTAATGTTTCATTGAAGGATGATAGAAATTTCAGACTGAAGTCCATGTGGATGTTGTTGGTTTTTACTACTATAATATTTTCCCTCATTTTCTTATGTTTTTTCTTTTAATTAATTCCGCCAAATATTCAGCAATAAACGAAAACAATTAGATTAAATACAAAAGGAGATCGCCCAGAAACCTACTGGGGGGATGGGCGTTCATGGATTTTCGAGGAGCTAAGCACCCCCGAGAAGATGCCTGAATACATCACTGGGTGCGAGGGTGAGCTGTAGCTCATCCTGAAAATTGTCTTGCCCACCCTGCCGCCCACTCAGTTCAAGATGTGCTATATTTTATTTTTTTAACTTTAAAATATAATCTGGAAATAGCCAAATAAAAATGACACCCGTGTTTTTCGTCGTGTAGGCCTACGTATTTTCTCTTAGAAAGTGCGCTTTTCCTTCTTCGTAGAAAAGTTATCAACATAGCATCCACAGGACCATGAAAATTCAGCTGTTCTCCACTCGTCCAAATCTTTAATTTAAGCCTGTTTTCAAGTTACAGTGATCAGAGGCGAATGAAGAGGATGAATAGGAATTCACTGAGATCATTAGTAATTGCTCTGCTGTTGTTAGAAGTCATTAGCAATTGATCTGCTGTTTGTGCTCCTAAGCAGGGGATTGCAACACGGAAAGTGGCCGCCCCGGTGGCGCAGTGGTCTAAGCAATGGCGTCTGACCATTCTTCCGAGATGGGCGTAGTTCGAATTCCGGTGAGGCAGGCATGTTGTGTTTGTCTTGCACTGGCTCTCTCCCTTCCCTGGAACCAGTGGCCCTACATTAGGGACAGGTAACTGCTTATAGTCCGTTGAGTTGCTCACGGTGGTCATTAAACCTGCAATAAAAAAAGAAAAACACGGAAAGTGGAGACCAAACCTATATTAGTGCTCTTAAGCCTGCCCTAAGGTAATGAGGAACAGGTCGTAGCCGAGCATTGCTTTGGTAGAGATGAGTGCAAGACAAGATTGCTGGCTTGAAGTAAAGGAGTTAAGGAGGGGAAAGGTATTGTCTGCATGTTGAAATCGTATTAACATGAACTGCTGAGGGGAAATGTGCAAGTTAATCATACTAACTTGAACATTTTCCCTCAACCTAATCCATGAAAACATTTGCTTTAAGTCCTTTCCCTTAGGCATCAAATTTTCTTTTGAGTAGGCCGTGTTACTGGTGCTAAAAGAGGAAAACCAAAGTTATGGTTTCTGAGTGGATTTCCGACTAGGCGCGCTATATAGGCGCTCGCCTAGGGCCCCACAGCTTGAGAGGCCCCGAAAACGTATAATTGGATTTCCAGTTTTGTTTTGATTTTCACCGAACGAATTTCCGACTAGGCGCACTATATAGGCGCTCGCCTAGGGCCCCACAGCTTGAGAGGCCCCGAAAAGGTATAATTGGATTTCCAGTTTTGTTTTGATTTTCACCGAACGGAAGGTTCCAACACCAGATGTGGAAAAAGTAGTGAAATTTTAAATGGGCAAAATTTATACAGAACACAAAAAGTAGTGAAATTTTAGATGGGCAAAAATTTAATGAATGCTAATGTCCTACCATTCGCAAAAATAATGTTTTAAAAATCTGTAAAAAACAAATTCTTCGGACTTGGCGCCTCAAGCAGGAAACTAAGGAACTAATTGGAAATTTTAAATATTTAATAAGGAATAGCTAAGCCTAACCTGAGAGACACAGAAATACTTATTCCCCTGAGTTGAACAGTTTCTTCATAACAGAAGTTTAATTTTTTGAATTATTGACTTTCCTCTCAGCTGTAAATTCGTGAAGTATATGGATATTTAAAGTGCCAAACTTAATGTCTTTTAAATTCCTATTAGCCACAAAACTAATTTTTGAAATATATCTAAAAACAAAAAGTTACATGTGTATGGACAGACAAAATGACTACCCTAGCATTGTTTCTTACAGAGCGTTCTAATAATGAAAAATAAAATGGCATTTTAAAAAGCGTAAAAACCTTTTTCTTGTCTGCCCCCACCCCTCTTTTTGTTAATCTGATGGATGAAAATTTCTGCGGTTATAAGAAGGGGAGGGGCCCCTGAACCTTTTAGCGCCTAGGGCCCCAAAAGATCTAAAGTCGTCTATGGTAAATGTAATGTAAGTCTAAATGGCACAGTGATTGACCAAGTAATTGGGTTTTGGTATTTAGGAAGCATGTTTGACAGAGAGAACAGATTGGATGGTGAAATTAGTAGGCGAGTGAATTCTTCATTGAAAGTCATAGCGGCTTCGAAAGATTTTCACAGGAATCACGGGTTCTCAAGAGAGTTCCGCATGGCTGTGTATGAGAGTGTAATTGTTCCTTCTCTGATGTATGGCAGTGAAACCTGGGTACTGCAGGAAAAAACATAGGAGCCGTTTGTGTGCTCGAGAAATACGTTACTTACGGCAAGACACGTTTTGATTGTGTGAGGAATGAAGATGTGTGGCAGTTGCGTAATATGAAGCAAAATGTGGTTAGCAAGGTGGAGACTAATATTATTTGGTGGTTTGGACATATTGAAAGAATAAGTGATGAGATGCTTATTACGAAAATTGTTTTAGCCTAAGTGGCAGGAAGGAAAGGAAGAGGAAGGCCGAGGAAGTCATGGGAGGATCAGATTCAGGAGTGTCTGCATGAGAAAAAGATTATGAGTATGAAGTATAGAAGATCTTGTGTACGTCGTGTGATGGATGTCAGTGAAGTCCGAGTTGTGTGTCAAGATCGCTGTAAATGGAGACATTTGTTATGACAACAGTAAGTAAATAATCAGTTAAAAATTTATCTGGTAGTTTGTATTTCTTTGTGGAGCTAACCTCTGAATTTTAGAGAACAGCTTAGTGATATGTATGTATGTGCTCCTGGTGTCAGTGTGTCATGTTTAATATACGGGTATGTAACCCTTTAGATTTTACAAATTTCATCAAAAATGGATGGACAGAACATTGGCAAAAAATGACTCCAAATTTTAGATTCTCTTGTGTTCCAAAAAGTACAAAACCTTCAAGACAGTTCCCAAATTAATGAGCATGTATATCTAGGAGGGGGAGGGGGTTTGAATACCTTTGCAGCCTGTGGAAAGCGGAAAACAAATTCTTTCTTTTCGTGTTTTATAAATAAATTTGTTATCAAGCTTGCCCCACCAAAAATAATACTCACCCATCCAGAAACGCGCCAAGCGGGGTTCAACGGGTGCGAAGAACCCGAGCGCCAGTTTTCGGGCGGCGGCAGCACAGCTCAATCATATTTTACGGTTGATAAATTAATATCAATGACGTGGAAGAAGTAAAAAAAATGTTTTACTGTGAGAAATTGTAATGCTACGCGACACGTTTATTTTTTTAGTAAAAATAATTCATTATATAATTCAACAGAAAACGACTTGAAATCAGAGAATAATTTTTATTGTTTTGTTCAGTACCGAATACCGTGGGCGAAGGACTAACAATCTTTTTTCTAATATTTTTTTAAATCTTGAAGATTTCAGCATTCATGATATGCGTAGCCAGCAAAAGAATGATGGGTCAATATGAAGAAAAACACAATGGACTTCAAAAACAAAATTTTTGACCTAAAACCCTTATTCATTTTATGTACTCTGAGCAGCTCATACTTTAAATCTGGTCGTAAATGACGATGAAAAAATTTATCTAGAAATTGTGAACATTTTCAGCATTGTTTAAGAAATATATGCTTTTTTTTCTGAAATACCTTACCGTTGGCAAATTTTAAAGAAATAGCCTTCAGCGTTGATCGTAAAACCCTGCTGTGAAACAATATGAGAAAATAGGATCGATGCAATAAGGGTAAAGAGGATGGGGGTACAATTTTGATGCAATTCGCGATGCATTATACATTAACTCTTTAACGAATCTTTTAGAGACAGAGATATACGAAATTTAACCAATCTTTCTCTGAAAAAAGAATAAAAACAAAAACACATCCAACTTTATTTGCTCCAGAAAGAATTGGTACACTCTTTCTTTGTTCAAAAACTGTTAGCAGGAAATTAATACGAAAATTTGCTGTTGTAGTTATACCAACCATAATAAATGTTAAAACAAGTAAATGGCTGTTTAAAAGAATGTAGAACATGTGGGGGTTTTAAAAGCCTAATAGCTAAAAATAAAACAATTGCCGAGGAAATAGATTGCGAAACAGATTTCCCAACTGTTCATGTGGTTAGACCACATACAAAAAAAAAAAAAAAAAAGGAATTTTTGGTACCAAAATACGGAAGAAATGAAAAAAACAAAACTTTCCTATTTTTTGATACAACGATAAGAACGTATCAAACAACTGAAGACGCAAAAGGAGAATTTTATTTCGAACTCATATTTCGATATCATCATCATCATCATTGTCAACCATTATCAATCCCCTGTTGGACGAAGGTCTCCCTAAGTTTCCTCCACAACGGTCTGTCTTGTGCCAGTCTCCTCCATGTCACCCCTGCATACTTTCGAATTTCATCTACCCATCTCCCATGTGGTCTTCTTCTGGGTCTTTTCCTGTCCCTTGGAATCCAATCTAAAATTTCGGCTGTATATCGAGGATCTGTCCTTCTGGCAGTATGTCCAGCCCATTGCCATTTCAGGGATTTAACTCTGATCATGATGTCTTCCACTCTTGTCATTTTTCGGATCCACGAGTTCCTCTTCTTATCTCTCCTGGTTACACCAAGCATGCACCTCTCCATGATGCTTTGAGTTGTCTGCAGCCTTTGTATGTCTCTTTTAGTTAAGGTCCACGTCTCTGCACCATACGTAAGCACTGGAAGGATGCATTGATCAAACACTTTTCTTTTAAGACATAATGGCATATTGCTCTTGAAAATTATGCTGTTTCTTCCAAAAGCTCTCCAGGCAAGTTTTGTACGCCGATTAATTTCTTCATCAATGTGACCCTCACTTGATATCTGCTGTCCAAGATAAACGTACGTGTCTGTTATCTCCAGCTTTTCTCCATCAATCGGTAAATCTTCATTTCTTGTAAAAGCATTGAACATCACTTTTGTCTTCTGAAAGTTCATTTTTAATCCCACTTCTTTACTCTTGTCAGCAAGTTCCTGGATCATACTCTGCAGCTCTGATGGGGTAGTTGCAAAAATGACTACGTCATCAGCAAAACGAAGGTAGGTTAGATCATCTCCATTAATCTTTATCCCCTTGTTTTCCCAGCTCAGCGACTGAAAAACACCCTCCAATGTGGCATTAAAGAGCTTCGGAGATATGGTGTCACCTTGTCTCACTCCCTTTCCAATTTTTACGTGTGTTGTATTTTCAAACAGCCGAATCTTTGCACTTGCATTTTCATAGATGTTATTAATAATATTAATGTATGCATCTTCAATACCGCAGGTTTTCAGAGCCATTGTAACTGCTGATGGTTTCACCGAATCAAAGGCTTTTTCATAATCGATAAAAGCCATGCACAATGGAAGTTCATATTCCCTCGCTCTTTCAATTAGTTCTCTCAGCACGTGGATATGATCTATTGTGCTGTAGCCACTCCTGAATCCAGCTTGTTCTCTCGGTTGAGCCATGTCCAGTGTTACCTTCAAGCGGTGTGAAAGAACTTTAGTGAAGATTTTATAAACTACTGATAGGAGGCTGATAGGTCTGTAGTTTCCAAGATCCTCAATGTCACCTTTCTTATGTAGCAGGATCATTGTAGCGGTGTTCCAATCCTCAGGAATCTTTCCTTCATTAAGGCATCGAGTGAAAATTTGGGCGAGTACTGTTTCGATTTCTCCACTTGCTTCTTGTATGATGTCTACAGTAATTCCATCTTCTCCTGGAGCTTTTCCCCGCTTCATGTTCTTGATTGCATGTGCAACTTGTGCTGGAAGGACTGGAGGAACTCTGGTAGTGGTATCTTTCATGATGTCTGGAGTGCATGTATCATCCCTTTTATGTAATTTGGAGTAGAAAACTTTCACTCTTGTCAAAATTTGGCCTCTATTTCTTGTTACAGAACCATCTTCTTTTCTCAGTGCCATAATCTGTTTTCTTCCCTTACTGAGATGTCCCTTTGCTATCTTTAGGCTTTGGTTGTTTTCAATTGCTTTCCTCACTAGTTCACAGTTGAATTTTCTTACGTCTTCAGTGATACTTTTTCGTACTGTCTTGCATAGCTCTATATATTCCACTTTGGAAGTCACATCTTCTTTAGTTGTCCTCATCTCTCTTCTTTTTTGCATCAACATTTTCGTTTTTCCTGATAATTTATTTACATGCAACTTGTTCTTAGACCCAGCTAATGTTGTTGCTGTTTCCATAAGAGCTTTGGTTACTTTTCTGTTAACTTCAGAGATGTCCACTTCTTCCGATGTTAGGCCTTCTAAAGCAAAGAACCTGTTCTTCAGTTCCAACTTGAAGGTATTATGGTGTTTTTTAAGGTTGGTTATGTCAATAGATTTTGTTTGTCTTATGAGCTTGCCACGTTCAAGTTTAGTGTTGAGGTGCATCTTACATCTCACCAATCTATGGTCACTACCTGCGTTGAACTTGTTTAGCACACTGCAGTCTTCTATGACGAATTTTTTGTTACACATAATAAAATCAATTTCACTTGTCGTCCCATTTGGATGTCTCCATGTCCATTTCCTGTGTGGCTTTTTCTTGAAGAAGGAGTTCAAGATGAAAAACCCTTCTGCCTCTGCAAACTCAACGAGAGTATTTTCACGCTGGTTTCTGTTGCCGTGACCGAATTTACCTACTGAAGTTTCATTCTGTTGCCGTTGCCCTATTTTTGCATTGAAATCTCCCATAATTATCTTCAAGTGCTGCTTACCTTTATTATTTAGATGACAAATTTCCTCATAAAATTCTTCAATTTCTTCTTCAGGATGACTTCTGGTGGGTGCATAAGTTTGAATAATCTGAGCCTGGTATCTTTTCGAGAGTTGGATAACAAGTCGTGCAGCTCTGTCAGAGGAACTTTCAACTTCTACAACTTTATCCTTCAGTTTCTTGTTTATTATAAATCCAACACCACTAGTTCTGCCAGTATCTGTCCCACGATAGTAGAAGAGATGTCCACTTTTCAGTTCGATGAGGTCTTCTCCTTTTCTCCTTACCTCACTTAGCCCCACGATGTCCCACTTGATCCTTTGTAGTTCCTCTTCCAATTCAAGAAGCCTTGAATCAGAAGATAGGGAGCGTCCATTGTACGTAGCCAAGGTCAGCATCAGATGGCAGCCTAGTCCGGTCCTCCGGGGATTCTATATACTGTATTATATATCACAATTTTTCAATTTTTCATATATTTTCAATTTTTAAATGACCTTTATTCTTTATTGACACTAAGCACAGATATAAAAATAAAATACTGTATAGACTTACAAATAAAACTGGCAGGTATTGCACAAAAAGAATACGATATAGCTACTGTAACATACAAATAAAACTGCCAGGTATTGCACAAAATAATATGATTCAGATATCTGTGACTAAATTGAAATTCTTTGGACTTACGTTATGCATCACATGAACACATTAAATGCTTTACGATACATCTTTTCAATTGACTCATTAATACGTTTTCCAAACAATTCAGTAGCTTTTAAAAATCATGAAATCTTGCTTTCGATTAAATATGAAACTGGAAAGACTTTCAAATATATGTACCGTTAGTATTGAAAACAAATGTGCTACAAACTTAAACAATTCAAATATTGTTAGGAGATTGTAACAAAAAAAAAAAAAAAAAAAAAAACACTGTGGAAGTTAATTTTATAGCTGAAACTACGCACGTTTGTCTGCTTCCTTGAAGCTTCAGTTTTTAGTTTATCGGAAAAAATATCTTTATTTATTACAAAAACCAATTATTTCGAACTCATATTTCGGTATATATATATATATATATATATATATATCACAATTGCCCCCCCCTCGATAGAGGAAGCTGGAATATGTTTATCATCGTACATTACAAACTTTTTTCTACCGGTTAAGCGGACTTTTGTATGAATTGACAGAGAGGCAGTTGACTTCTTGGATAATTCTGAACTAGTTGTACAGATTTGTTTTTACTTCAGTTTTATATGAGAAAATTGTGTTTTATGAAAACTTTTAATTTAATGGAAATAAGAAATGATGTTGCTAAAGCTATTTATTTCATGTAAAAATGAATAAAATTTAAAAATTTACTCGCACAAGAGGCGGCAAATCTGGGCTTTCACCCTGGCGGCAAATGACCTTGGCGCGGCCCTGCCCCCATCCGTCGCCCATTTTGATTTCCAAGTCTGGTGACGTCCCTGATGCGAGGTAAAAAGTTTTTGATTTTCCGGGAATAGGGATCAGCGAAAACTGTTTACGTGGGCGATACGCTTATTGTTCATATTCGCAAACAGAACGATTTGCAGTTATGCAATTTTTTACGGTGAGCTTCGGCATACACGTTACAATTTGCTGTAGGTAAGAGCTATGTAAATACATTCGCATACACGAATAAGACCGCCAAAAAAAAAAAAAAAAAAATAAGAGATTAATTGTTGCTCTTTATTAAAATAATAAAAAAAAGGACGGGTGGAAAATTTTAAAAAATCTCGTGTTGATTTGAAAAACACGGGGGCATTGATATGTTTGATTTGATAATTTCTTTTTACCATGTGGAAAGAAAACAATAGAAAAAATATTTAACCTGTTGACGAAATATTATACTTTCCTCTTTTGTTCAGTGTCGACGTAATTTATTCTTCTTCACAATTTTAAACATTTTTGCTATGAACTTATAAACTATTCATTTATTAGGTGCAGGTGCAGTGTGGTAGCGTGGCCGAGTGGTCTAAGGCGCTGGTTTTAGGCACCAGTCTCAATGAGGCGTGGGTTCGAATCCCACCGCTGCCAAACAATGATTTTTTTTTTGTAACATTTTCTAAAATACCCAACTGCTAAATAAGCAATTCGACACTTTTAATTAATTTTGCGAACCTTTTAATATAATATATTACCACATTTAATTTCTGTGAAATTCTATTTTGCGTAAACAAGAGAAGAGGGCTTCACTGAATGAGTTGCAAAACCTTTTTTTAAGATACGAAGGATCTGAAACAGCTCATAATTTACTTTCTTTTTTAGCACGACTTTTGTAAAAAAAGATCGTGCTTATGTTACCGGTTTGTCCGTCCGTCCGTCTGTACCCACGATATCTCTGCAACTATAAGTCCGATTTAAAAAATTCTTTTTGCATTGGGAAACTTGAAGTATGCGAATGATGATCCTTTATTTTGTTTTTTTTTACGGTGTGCAATTTCGCCGCTAGGAGGCGTAAATGCAGCTGATGTCGAATTCAAAATTACGTTTTATTCCACATATTTGCTTCTAAACAACCGATTGAAAAAATTCTTTTATCTTTCGATTCCATTTATGTCGAAGAGTGTTTTAGATATAGTTACTTTTTCAAATTACGCATTGATTTTCCGCTAGTAGGCGTAAAAGTAAATTGCATTTTTCCCGATAACTCTTCTTCTAAAACTGTGATTTGAATTTTTTTTTCTTCAGCGGATACATCTCCTGATGGAAAATATTTTGTATATAATTTCAAATTTTTGGTACAGAATACTTTAGCCACCAGGGGGCGTAAGTGTTAATTTTTGCTTCTGATGTATTTGCCATAAAATCTGAGCTTCTAAAATATCGATTGGAAAAATTCTTTCTTGGACTGATGCCACTGACATCGATAAACATTTTCGTAATATGTTCTTCTTAAAATATTCCATAGTTTCTCCGCCAGGGGCGTAGATATATATATCATATTTTTGTCAATATCTCTACTTCTAGGAGTCCGCTTTGAAAAACTCCTTCTTTGTTGGACAGTGTTTCCAGTCTGACATGTTTTTCATATAATTTCAAAATTTTCAGTTAATTCATAGACTTTTTCCTAGGGGCGTAATGGTAGATTGCTTTACCCCCTATGTCTCTGCTTCTAAACCTCCAATTTGAAAAATTCTTTCTGCACCGGATACAGCTCCTGATGGGAAATCCTTTGCACATAATTTCTAATTTTTAAAAAAAATGGTTTGGCCACCAGGTGGCGTAAGTCTCAATTTCCGCTTCTGATGTATTTGCAGCAAAATATGAGCTTCTTAAATCTCGATTGAAAAAAAAGTGGTTTGTTCACAGATACTACTCATGTCGACAAACCTTTTAGGAACATTTTCTTCTTGAAACAACGCATGGCTTCTACGCCGGGGGCGTAGATGTATATCTTATTTTTGTCAATATCTCTACTTCTAGGAGTCCGATTTGAAAAATTCCTTCTTTGTTGGATAGTGTTTCCGATGCGAAAGGTTTCTCCTATAAATTCAAAACCTGCAAGTAAATCATAGACCTTCCGCTAGGGGGCACAAAGGTAAATTGCGCTTTCTGCGTTATTTCTGCTTCTAAAACTCCTATTTGAAAAATTCTTCCTGTATCGCATACAAGACCTGATGGAAAATATTTTTCACATAATTTCTAATGTTTGGTAAAGAATGGTTTGGCCACCAGGGTGTTTCTGCATCTGATGTATTTGTAGCAAAATGAAAACTCGACTAAATTTTTTTTTTTCTTGTACCGATAGGACTCATACGGAAAAACCTTTTGAAAATACTTTCTTCCTAAAATAATGCATGGTTCCTAAAATAATGCATGATTCTATTTTAGTAAGCCAAGAAATAGTGGAGGCACAAAGTGGCGTTCCAGATATTTATTAATTTTTTAATACCGCATATGTGTGTGAGTCCTCTAAGGTCTAAGCCAATAGTAAACAACATACTCTTCTCTGATGGGATCGAGATTCAACTTTGGCTGCACCAAGAAGGAAATAGCAACGTTGTCTCGATTCTCTCAAGGTTGTAACATACCGTGTTAAGTATAAAAGGATCAGTGTTCGAAGTGGGCCGGTATGACATATCCGTAGTTAAAAAAACATTATTTACCATCCCGGTATGTAATAAATTATAAATCCGCCACAAACTACGTAAAGAAATTAGGATGAAAGCACAAATTTTAACGCAAAAATCGGCAAAGGACATTTTTAACGGATAAAATTGATAAATGATTAGCAGCTGGGACTGACAAGACGTAGGAAGCAGAATCATGGTGTCAGAATTATTGTTAATACGAAGGGGAGGGGGGTGAAACAGTACATCTCGCAGGAAAAACACTTCATTTAGTTTTTTATTTGCTGAGAAGGGAAAGATACAAGGCTTATACGGCGCGGCGTGACGACAGGGGTCGCGCTGCCGATCGCGATCTTCGCAATTTGCGAAAACGAAATCGTTTTGCAAAAACAAAGCTTTGGCGATTACCTTTTCATAGTGTTAAAACATTTTGCGAAAACAAATTGAATTTGGCGACTAAATTGGCGAAAACAAATTGAACTTGGCGACTAAATTGGCGAAAACAAATTGTATTTGGTGACTAAGTCGGCGAAAACATATTTGAATTTGGCGACCAAATTGGCGAAAACAAATTGAATTTGGCGACTAAATTGGCTAAAACTTTAGAAAAGCCAGCGCTACCCCTGCGTGACGAAACCTCAGATGTGGCAAGGAGGGTATCTCAACAGAGGGACTTCCCGGAATCCTGACTTTTCAGATATTTTCTAAGCCCCAGTATAAACCTATTATCAGCACAGGACTATGGATTGCTCACCGTTATGGGTGGGGCGTTGCGTAAGGATAAAATCGTAATAAGGGAATTAAATTGCAAATATGATTTTCTCTCTCCCTAAAATTTTCTAAGAACCAGTAAAAACCCATTATCAGCACAGGACTACGGATTGCTCACCGTTATGGATGGGGCGTTGCGTGGGGTGATATTAAAGTGTAATAAGGGGATTAAATTGCTAATATCCCGTGGATGGCCTACTGGTCAGCGTTCGTGACTGCCACGGAGAAGACCTCGGGTTCGATCCCAGACAGGTACGAACGTTCGAACCACTAAATATCCGCCGTGCGTCGGAAGGGCACGTTAAGTCGTCGGACCCCGGGTACTGGACCCCCGGTAAAAAATAAAGGCGTCTTCCTCCCCCTTTCTACCTCGCTTCTGTGTGACTTTCCTATCGGGCACTCTAGCCCAAATCTCCTAGCTTTCTACTTCTAAGGGTTATTTAAGACCTGGGGTCAGACACTCCCTTCCGAGAATCCTCTACATATGATCTGATCTGAAATTGCTAATATGATTTTCTCTCCCAGTAACATTTTCTAAGCCCCAGTGAAAACCCATTATCTGCACAGGACTATGGATTGCTCACCGTTATGGGTGGGGCGTTGCGTGTGGTGATATAAAAGTGTAATAAGGAGACTAAATTGCATATATAATTTTCTCTCTCCGTAACAACACTCTTCTTCGTAGACCCTCCTTAAATGTGCCCAGCTGAATCCGCTTGTTGTTGAGTTTGCTGACTGAAAAAGGCATTTGCAAGGAATTTGACTTTTGTTTGACCTGCTGCTAGATTAGTTACAGGATTCAAAGCTGATGATCGTCCTTCGCATGTGCGCATGTCCATCATTTCAGTTTTAGCGTAGCTGCACAGCAGCAGTCAGCTGAGCACTGAAGCAGAATGACTTTCGATTTAAAATCTTGGTTAAAGAATGAGAAGTTAGAAAAAGAGCGTAAAGATGCTGAAAAGGCGCTTTCTGTTTAAAAAAAAGGTAAAAATATGTTCAGAATTTAATTTATTTGTGCAGTGGTCCAATAATCCAGAGACTGTAACTTAATTAACGTTGGAAATTAAGCTGAAACTGAAAGAGACCACAAACTCTTCAAAAAATAAAGGTATTTTTCCTAATTATTACATGAATTCTTTAACTCAAAAAAAAAAAAAAAAGAAAAAAAAAAGAAATAATGATGTGGAATGGTAGGTATTTCTTTCGAAACCTCCTATTTGTACTACACTGGTGTGCATAAATTAAGGACGAAGAGGAGAAATCAGCATAACAGTGGAACGAGCAGGCAGAACGGACCAAAAGACCACTCAGGAGATAGACTAGGGTCCGGTACGGTAGGGCATGCGCATATATGCAGCATGACGTTGGGGTGGGGAAGTGTCGGAAGGGTAAAGCGCACGGGCGGTGTACGCTCAGCAATTCGGTGAAAGCTATTGCACTGTGTACATCGGTTTGAATGACGTCGAGTTGCTGCCACCGTGTGATATGGCCAACAGACAATCCAGTAGACGACATCTGGATGACTTTACCCGAGGTCGCGTAATTGGGAAGTTGGAAGAAGGTCGAAGTGTGACTAGTGTGGCCGAGGAGTTCGGGATCGCTCACAGCATCGTTTCACGAGCTTGGAGAGCATTTCGAACGATAGGAGCAGCTGTCCGAGAGTTTAGCAGTGGTCGTCCACGAGCAACCACGGCGGCGGACGACCGGTATATTGTCCTACAGTCGAGAAGAAACAGACGGCAGACAGCGGGAGAAATCGCAAGGCACATGCAATAAACAACTGGACGTCCGTTATTGCGTTTTACCGCGGCCAGCAGGCTGCACAAAGATGGTCTATTTGCACGACGATTAGGACGGTGTGTGCCATTAACGCCTGCTCATCGGAGACGGCGGTTTCTGTGGTGCCAGGAACACAAGAACTGTACACATCAGCAATAGGGTCGAGTTCTCTTTACGGATGAGAGCCGATTTAGTCTGACGAGCGATTCTCGACGTATACACATCTGGAGAGAGCAGGAAACACGCAATCACAGCTCACTGCGCATAATAAGCTCCCTTTTAAGAAAACCCAAAAAACATTAGGTAAAAAAGAAAGGATTTCCTTTCGTTGTGTGTTCTTTATGGAAAGACATCGTCACAGTCCATTGTTTCGTATTACCGAACTGTGTTTTAACTGAGAAACAACTAACGACCGACACTCTGGCTTTGTCATTCAAGGACGGTGTGGCGAACGTTGCATATAGCAACGAGACATTATGTTTCAAAATTGCTGTACATTTATTTTTTATTTTCCACTTCACAATTATCGTTCACTGTCAACGAGGAAAGAAAAACGCCGGAGTTGTTCAGCAATATCTTTACGCCTGCATGTGTACATGGCATTCTAAAGCAGATGATAGAAACTGCTGAAGCTAAAAATAGATAAGCCGTTGTGAAAACCACGAAATGTGGTCTGAAATTATGATGAATCCGGTGGAATCGACTGCAGCGCTGCGGTGGGAATTATGATAGTAATGCAGGAAACAGCTGAAGCTCTTTCTGCAGTTTTCCTGCTTGTATTAAACACATTCACGTTTTTTGCGGTACGGACGTCTCTCTTTGAAATTCCCTACAAGACAGTGCGTTACAGAAAAGTAAGTATGCCTAAGTAAGTAAGTATGCCTAAGTAACGGGCATTAACTTCCTGTGCGGCTAATTATGTTTCACTGCAATGGTGAAAAAGCTTCACAGCAGCACCTAAAAATATTTGAATGAAGCGATTTAGACATCGCAGTGGAACCAAATTTTTAAGAACTTTAATTTTCTTTGATTTTGTCGCAGAATGAAAGACCGGTTGCGAGCACGTGGTTAGTTGATGCATACATCAACAGGTCCATGGTGTGTGATAGTTAGATGAAACAACTCCCCATAGAGTTAACAGTTAGAAAAACGGATCGTTAATGCCACAGCTCGCCAGGGGGCGTGGCCTAGGCCAAGGTATTCATATTTAATGCCTAAGTAAAAGCGCAATAATAGTAACATAGTGTCTAAACCATATGAATATGAACACGATGGAATAAAAACTGCTAAAAAGGCTTAGGCCTGGGTCAAGGTATTAATATTTAATGCCTAAGTAAAAGCGCAATAATAGTAACTTGACTTGGTGTCTAAACCATATGGATATGAACACGATGGAATAAAAACTGTTAAAAAGGCTTAAGCCTAGGCATTAATATTTAATACTTAAGAAAAGCGCAATGATACTAACTAGACCTTGTGTCTGAACCTTATGAATATGAGTACAATCGAATAGAAACTGTTAAAAAGGTCTAGGCCTATTTGTTAATATTTAATGCCTAAGTAAAAGCGCAATAAAACTAACTTGACTTGTTACCTAAATCTTATGAATATGGGAGAAAAACTGTAAAAAAAGTCTAGGATTGTTTATTAATATTTGATGCTTAAGTAAAAGCGCAACATTATTTGTTTGATTTATTATGTATAAAGTTATGAATATATTGCGTCGTGCTCATATTCATAACGTTTAGACACAAAGACTAGTACACAGCCGGACAATTGCTAAGGACGGATGACGATAGCAACCATAAAATGGAAGGCAGGAAAATGTGGAAATTAACATAAGTGCGTGATACAGTAAGACGTGTTGTGCGTATGCAAATTTTGGATTGCCGAACTTGTTCGTGACGTCATTTCGCTGATAAGAGATATAAAGGATTTGACGCGTATTGACCGATGTTGTTCAAACGCAAAGTTGAAAGGGAAAGAATCAATTGACGAACTTGCAATTTTCAGTATGTCTTCCCGACATCACCTAGATGATTTTACGCGTGGCCGTATTATTGGCAAGATTGAAGAAGGGCGAAAAATAACGGATGTTGCCAGGGAGTTCGACGTCAGCCACAGTGTTGTTTCAAGGGTTTGGAAATCATTTCAAACAAATGGAGAGTGCAGCAAACGTCACGGGGGAGGTCGTGTTCGCAGTACGACACCTTCAGAAGATCAGTACATAGTGCTATCAACAAAAAGACACCGGCGCAGCACAGCTAGTGAGGTAGCAAATCAGTTTATGGCTGCTACTGGCAAGCGGATCTCCCGAAAAACTGTCGCCAGACGTTTGCATGAAGGAGGACTATACGCCTGCCGTCCTGCTGTGTGCATCTCATTGTCCAGACGTCACCGTACCGCCCGTTTGCAATGGTGCCATCAACATCGCAATTGGACTGATAACGACTGGTCTGCTGTCCTCTTCTCAGATGAGAGTAGATACAGTCTATCGTCTGATTGTCGACGACAACTGATCTGGCGTGATAGTGGTACTGCATATTGTCCAGCAAACATACAGGAAAGGGATCGATATCCGACATGTAGTGTCATGGTATGGGCTGGCATCATGATCAATGGCCGTACGTCCCTCTATGTGCTTCCAACTGGGACTATGACTCGCCAACGATACATTAATGATGTTCTGCTACCTCATGTTCGCATGTTCCGTGGTGCTGTCGGTGATAGATTCATTTTCATGGACGACAACGCAACATGTCATTGAACAGTCACTGTCCAGGAGTGTTTTGAGAGCTAGGATATACAACGCCTCGTATGGCCAGCACGTTCTCCAGATCTGAATCCCATTGAAAATGTGTGGGATGCTTTGGGGAGGAATCTTGCTGGTCGCCAATGCCCTCCAATAAACAAGGACACCCTCATCCGTGCACTGACAGAGGAATGGGATAAATTACCCCAACAGCTGCTTGATAATGTTGTGCAAAGCATGACACGACGTGTGGAATCTTGCATCGCCCTCCATGGTGGCCATATCCCGTATTGAAATCTTACGCCGGAACGCCTGCGGACGGTAATTGCATTTTTTTCACGTTTACGTATTCTGCACAAAATGGCCTGTTTGTCCCTTGAACACGTTCCAAAGCCTTCTGGATTTCAGAGCACAATAAATTATCTTTCTTGTAATGTCCTGGCATCCTGACATTATTTTATTTCACTTGGCATCCAACCACACTTACTTTTTTAAGCGCTATATAGCCGTTTATGATCCGTCCTTAGCAATTGTTCAGCAGTGTAGTTCGTTGAGTTGCTCACGGTGGTCGTTAAACCTCCAATAAAAACCTTAAGAGCGCTATTATAGGTTTATACTAAACCTATATTAGCGCTCTTAAGCCTGCCCTAAGGTAATGAGGAGCAGGTCGTAGCCGACGACTGCTTTGGAAGAGATGAGTGCAAGACAAGATTGCTGGCTTGAAGGAAAGGAATTAAGGAGGGGAAAGGTATTGTCTGCATGTTGAAATCGTATTAACATGAACTGTTGAGGGGAAATGTGCAAGTTAATCATACTAACTTGAACATTTTCCCTCATTCCTAATCCATGAAAACATTTGCTTTAAGTCCTTTCCCTTAGGCATCAAATTTTCTTTTGAGCAGGCCGTGTTACTGGTGCTAAAAGAGGAAAACCAAAGTTATGGTTTCTGAGCGGATTTCTGAGTGGATTTCCGACTAGGCGCGCTATATAGGCGCTCGCCTAGGGCCCCACAGCTTGAGAGGCCCCGAAAACGTATAATTGGATTTCCAGTTTTGTTTTGATTTTCACCGAACGGAAAATTCCAACACAGATGTGGAAAAAGTAGTGAAATTTTAAATGGGCAAAATTTATACAGAACACAAAAAGTAGTGAAATTTTAGATGGGCAAAAATTTAATGAATGCTAATGTCCTACCATTCGCAAAAATAATGTTTCAAAAATCTGTAAAAAACAAATTCTTCGGACTTGGCGCCTCAAGCAGGAAACTAAGGAACTAATTGGAAAATTTAAATATTTGAGAAGGAATAGCTAAGCCTAACCTGAGAGACACAGAAATATCTTATTCCCCTGAGTTGAAGTTTATTCATAACAGAAGTTTAATTTTTTGAATTATTGACTTTCCTCTCAGCTGTAAATTCGTGAAGTATATGGATATTTAAAGTGCCAAACTTAATGTCTTAATTCCTATTAGCCACAAAATTAATTTTTGAAATATATCTAAAAACAAAAAGTTACATGTGTACGGACAGACAAAATGACTACCCTAGCATTGTTTCTTACAGAGCGTTCTAATAATGGGAAAATAAAATGGCATTTTAAAAAGCGTAAAAACCTTTTTCTTGTCTGCCCCCCACCCCTCTTTTTGTTAATCTGATGGATGAAAATTTCTGCGGTGATAAGAAGGGGAGGGGCTCCTGAACCTTTTAGCGACTAGGGCCCCAAAAGATCTAAAGTCGTCTATGGTAGTACTGAATGTAATGTAAGTCTAAATGACACAGTGATTGACCAAGTAATTGGGTTTTGGTATTTAGGAAGCATGTTTGACAGAGAGAACAGATTGGATGGTGAAATTAGTAGGCGAGTGAATTCTTCATTGAAAGTCATAGCGGCTTCGAAAGATTTTCACAGGAATGATGGGTTCTCAAGAGAGTCCCGCATGGCTGTGTATGAGAGTGTAATTGTTCCTTCTCTGATGTATGGCAGTGAAACCTGGGTACTGCAGGAAAAAACATAGGAGCCGTTTGTGTGCTCGAGAAATACGTTACTTACGGCAAGACACGTTTTGATTGTGTGAGGAATGAAAATGTGTGGCAGTTGCGTAATATGAAGCAAAATGTGGTTAGCAAGGTGGAGACTAATATTCTTTGGTGGTTTGGACATATTGAAAGAATAAGTGATGAGATGCTTATTACGAAAATTGTTTTAGCCTAAGTGGCAGGAAGGAAAGGAAGAGGAAGGCCGAGGAAGTCATGGGAGGATCAGATTCAGGAGTGTCTGCATGAGAAAAAGATTATGAGTATGAAGTATAGAAGATCTTGTGTACGTAGTGTGATGGATGTCAGTGAAGTCCGAGTTGTGTGTCAAGATCGCTGTTAATGGAGACATTTCTTATGACAACAGTAAGTAAATAATCAGTTAAAAATTTATCTGGTAGTTTGTATTTCTTTGTGGAGCTAACCTCTGAATTTTAGAGAACAGCTTAGTGATATGTATGTATGTGCTCCTGGTGTCAGTGTGTCATGTTTAATATACGGGTATGTAACCCTTTAGATTTTACAAATTTCATCAAAAATGGATGGACAGAACATTGGCAAAAAATGATTCCAAATTTTAGATTCTCTTGTGTTCCAAAAAGTACAAAACCTTCAAGACAGTTCCCAAATTAATGAGCATGTATATCTAGGAGGGGGAGGGGTTTGAATACCTTTGCAGCCTGTGGAAAGCGGAAAACAAATTCTTTCTTTTCGTGTTTTATAAATAAATTTGTTATCAAGCTTGCCCCACCAAAAATAATACTCACCCATCCAGAAACACGCCAAGCGGGGTTCAACGGGTGCGAAGAACCCGAGCGCCAGTTTTCGGGCGGCGGCAGCACAGCTCAATCATATTTTACGGTTGATAAATTAATATCAATGACGTGGAAGAAGTAAAGAAAATGTTTTACTGTGAGAAATTGTAATGCTACGCGACACGTTTATTTTTTTAGTAAAAATAATTCATTATATAATTCAACAGAAAACGACTTGAAATCAGAGAATAATTTTTATTGTTTTGTTCAGTAACGAATACCGCGGGCGAAGGACTAACAATCTTTTTTCTAATATTTTTTAAATCTTGAAGATTTCAGCATTCGTGATATGCGTGGCCAGCAAAAGAATGATGGGTCAATATGAAGAAAAACACAATGGACTTCAAAAACAAAATTTTTGACCTAAAACCCTTATTCATTTTATGTACTCTGAGCAGCTCATACTTTAAATCTGGTCGTAAATGACGATGAAAAAATTTATCTAGAAATTGTGAACATTTTCAGCATTGTTTAAGAAATATATGCTTTTTTTTCTGAAATACCTTACCGTTGGCAAATTTTAAAGAAATAGCCTTCAGCGTTGATCGTAAAACCCTGCTGTGAAACAATATGAGAAAATAGGATCGATGCAATAAGGGTAAAGAGGATGGGGGTACAATTTTGATGCAATTCGCGATGCATTATACATTAACTCTTTAACGAATCTTTTAGAGACAGAGATATACGAAATTTAACCAATCTTTCTCTGAAAAAAGAATAAAAACAAAAACACATCCAACTTTATTTGCTCCAGAAAGAATTGGTACACTCTTTCTTTGTTCAAAAACTGTTAGCAGGAAATTAATACGAAAATTTGCTGCTGTAGTTATACCAACCATAATAAATGTTAAAACAAGTAAATGGCTGTTTAAAAGAATGTAGAACATGTGGGGGTTTTAAAAGCCTAATAGCTAAAAATAAAACAATTGCCGAGGAAATAGATTGCGAAACAGATTTCCCAACGGTTCAATTGGTTAGACCACATACAAAAAAAAAAAAAAATAAGAAGAAAAGAAAAAGGAATTTTTGGTACCAAAATACGGAAGAAATGAAAAAAAAAAAAAAACTTTCCTATTTTTTGATACAACGATAAGAACGTATCAAACAACTGAAGACGCAAAAGGAGAATTTTATTTTTTATTTCGAACTCATATTTCGATATCATCATCATCATCATCATTGTCAACCATTATCAATCCACTGCTGGACGAAGGTCTCCCCAAGTTTCCTCCACAACGGTCTGTCTTGCCAGTCTCCTCCATGTCACCCCTGCATACTTTCGAATTTCATCCACCCATCTCCTATGTGGTCTTCTTCTGGGTCTTTTCCTGTCCCTTGGAATCCAATCTAAAATTTCGGCTGTCCATCGATGATCTGTCCTTCTGGCAGTATGTCCAGCCCATTGCCATTTCAGGGATTTAACTCTGATCATGATGTCTTCCACTCTTGTCATTTTTCGGATCCACGAGTTCCTCTTCTTATCTCTCCTGGTTACACCAAGCATGCACCTCTCCATGATGCTTTGAGTTGTCTGCAGCCTTTGTATGTCTCTTTTAGTTAAGGTCCACGTCTCTGCACCATACGTAAGCACTGGAAGGATGCATTGATCAAACACTTTTCTTTTAAGACATAATGGCATATTGCTCTTGAAAATTATGCTGTTTCTTCCAAAAGCTCTCCAGGCAAGTTTTGTACGCCGATTAATTTCTTCATCAATGTGACCCTCACTTGATATCTGCTGTCCAAGATAAACGTACGTGTCTGTTATCTCCAGCTTTTCTCCATCAATCGATAAATCTTCATTTCTTGTAAAAGCATTGAACATCACTTTTGTCTTCTGAAAGTTCATTTTTAATCCCACTTCTTTACTCTTGTCAGCAAGTTCCTGGATCATACTCTGCAGCTCTGATGGGGTAGTTGCAAAAATGACTACGTCATCAGCAAAACGAAGGTGGGTTAGATAATCTCCATTAATCTTTATCCCCTTGTTTTCCCAGCTCAGCGACTGAAAAACACCCTCCAATGTGGCATTAAAGAGCTTCGGAGATATGGTGTCACCTTGTCTCACTCCCTTTCCAATTTTTACGTGTGTTGTATTTTCAAACAGCCTAATCTTTGCATTTGCATTTTCATAGATGTTATTAATAATATTAATGTATGCATCTTCAATACCGCAGGTTTTCAGAGCCATTGTAACTGCTAATGGTTTCACCGAATCAAAGGCTTTTTCATAATCGATAAAAGCCATGCACAATGGAAGTTCATATTCCCTCGCTCTTTCAATTAGCTCTCTCAGCACGTGGATATGATCTATTGTGCTGTAGCCACTCCTGAATCCAGCTTGTTCTCTCGGTTGAGCCATGTCTAGTGCTACCTTCAAGCGGTGTGAAAGAACTTTAGTGAAGATTTTATAAACTACTGATAGGAGGCTGATAGGTCTGTAGTTTCCGAGATCCTCAATGTCACCTTTCTTATGTAGCAGGATCATTGTAGCGGTGTTCCAATCCTCAGGAATCTTTCCTTCATTAAGGCATCGAGTGAAAATTTGGGCGAGTACTGTTTCGATTTCTCCACTTGCTTCTTGTATGATGTCTACAGTAATTCCATCTTCTCCTGGAGCTTTTCCTCGCTTCATGTTCTTGATTGCATGTGCAACTTCTGCTGGAAGGACTGGAGGAACTCTGGTACTGGTATCTTTCATGATGTCTGGAGTGCATATATCATCCCTTTCATATAATTTGGAGTAGAAATCTTTCACTCTTGTCAAAATTTCGCCTCTATTTCTTGTTACAGAACCATCTTCTTTTCTCAGTGCCATAATCTGTTTTCTTCCCTTACTGAGATGTCCCTTTGCTATCTTTAGGCTTTGGTTGTTTTCAATTGCTTTCCTCACTAGTTCACAGTTGAATTTCCTTACGTCTTCAGTGATACTTTTTCGTACTGTCTTGCATAGCTCTATATATTCCACTTTGGAAGTCACATCTTCTTTAGTTGTCCTCATCTCTCTTCTTTTTTGCATCAACATTTTGGTTTTTCCTGATAATTTGTTCACATGCAACTTGTTCTTAGACCCAGCTAATTTTGTTGCTGTTTCCATAAGAGCTTTGGTTACTTTTCTGTTAACTTCAGAGATGTCCACTTCTTCCGATGTTAGGCCTTCTAAAGCAGAGAACCTGTTCTTCAGTTCTAACTTGAAGGTATTATGGTGTTTTTTAAGGTTGGTTATGTCAATAGATTTTGTTTGTCTTATGAGCTTGCCACGTTCAAGTTTAGTGTTGAGGTGCATCTTACATCTCACCAATCTATGGTCACTACCTGTGTTGAACTTGTTTAGCACACTGCAGTCTTCTATGACGAATTTTTTGTTACACATAATAAAATCAATTTCACTTGTCGTCCCATTTGGATGTCTCCATGTCCATTTCCTGTGTGGCTTTTTCTTGAAGAAGGAGTTCAAGATGAAAAACCCTTCTGCCTCTGCAAACTCAACGAGAGTATTTCCACGCTGGTTTCTGTTGCCATGACCGAATTTACCTACTGAAGTTTCATTCTGTTGCCGTTGCCCTATTTTTGCATTGAAATCTCCCATAATTATTTTCAAGTGCTGCTTACCTTTATTATTTAGATGACAAATTTCTTCATAAAATTCTTCAATTTCTTCTTCAGGATGACTTGTGGTGGGTGCATAAGTTTGAATAATCTGAGCCTGGTATCTTTTCGAGAGTTGGATAACAAGTCGTGCAGCTCTGTCAGAGGAACTTTCAACTTCTACAACTTTATCCTTCAGTTTCTTGTTTATTATAAATCCAACACCACTAGTTCTGCCAGTATCTGTCCCACGATAGTAGAAGAGATGTCCACTTTTCAGTTCGATGAGATCTTCTCCTTTTCTCCTTACCTCACTTAGCCCCACGATGTCCCACTTGATCCTTTGTAGTTCCTCTTCCAATTCAAGAAGCCTTGAATCAGAAGATAGGGAGCGTCCATTGTAAGTAGCCAAGGTCAGCATCAGATGGGAGCGATATACTGTATTATATATCACAATTTTTCAATTTTTCATATATTTTCAATTTTTAAATTACCTTTATTCTTTATTGACACTAAGCACAGATATAAAAATAAAATACTGTATAGACTTACAAATAAAACTGGCAGGTATTGCACAAAAAGAATATGATATAGTTACTGTAACTTACAAATAAAACTGCCAGGTATTGCACAAAATAATATGATTCAGATATCTGTGACTAAATTGAAATTCTTTGGACTTACGTTATGCATCACATGAACACATTAAATGCTTTACGATACATCTTTTGAATTGACTCATTAATACGTTTTCCAAACAATTCAGTAGCTTTTAAAAATCATTAAAAATTGCTTTCGATTAAATATGAAACTGGAAAGACTTTCAAATATATGTACCGTTAGTATTGAAAACAAATGTGCTACAAACTTAAACAATTCAAACATTGTTAGGAGATTGTAACAAAAAAAAGAAAAAAAAAAAAAAGAAAACACTGTGGAAGTTAATTTTATAGCTGAAACTACGCACGTTTGTCTGCTTCCTTGAAGCTTCAGTTTTTAGTTTATCGGAAAAAATATCTTTATTTATTACAAAAACCAATTATTTCGAACTCATATTTCGGTACATATATATATATCACAATTGCCCCCCCCCCCCCTCGATAGAGGAAGCTGGAATATGTTTATCATCGTACATTACAAACTTTTTTCTACCGGTTAAGCGGACTTTTGTATGAATTGACAGAGAGGCAGTTGACTTCTTGGATAATTCTGAACTAGTTGTACAGATTTGTTTTTACTTCAGTTTTATGTGAGAAAATTGTGTTTTATGAAAACTTTTAATTTAATGGAAATAAGAAATGATGTTGTAAAGCTATTTATTTCATGTAAAAATGAATAAAATTTAAAAATTTACTCGCACAAGAGGCGGCAAATCTGGGCTTTCACCCTGGCGGCAAATGACCTTGGCGCGCCCCTGCCCCCATCCGTCGCCCATCCTGATTTCCAAGTCTGGTGACGTCCCTGATGCGAGGTAAAAAGTTTTTGATTTTCCGGGAATAGGGATCAGCGAAAACTGTTTACGTGGGCGATACGCTTATTGTTCATATTCGCAAACAGAACGGTTTGCAGTTATGCAATTTTTTACGGTGAGCTTCGGCATACACGTTACAATTTGCAGTAGGTAAGAGCTATCTATGTAAATACATTCGCATACACGAATAAGACCGCCAAAAAAAAAAAAAAAAAAAAAAAATAAGAGATTAATTGTTGCTCTTTGTTAAAATAATAAAAAAAGGACGGGTGGAAAATTTTAAAAAATCTCGTGTTGATTTGCAAAACACGGGGGCATTGATATGTTTGATTTGATAATTTCTTTTTACCATGTGGAAAGAAAACAATAGAAAAAATATTTAACCTGTTGACGAAATATTATACTTTCCTCTTTTGTTCAGTGTCGACGTAATTTATTCTTCTTCTTCACAATTTTAAACATTTTTGCTAGAAACTTATAAACTATTAATTTATTAGGTTTAGGTGCAGTGTGGTAGCGTGGCCGAGTGGTCTAAGGCGCTGGTTTTAGGCACCAGTCTCAAAGAGGCGTGGGTTCGAATCCCACTGCTGCCAAATAGTGAATTTTTTTGTAACATTTTCTAAAATATCCAACTGCTAAATAAGCAATTCGACACTTTTAATTAATTTTGCGAACCTTTTAATATAATATATTACCACATTTAATTTCTGTGAAATTCTATTTTGCGTAAACAAGAGAAGAGGGCTTCACTGAATGAGTTGGAAAACTTTTTTTTTAAGATACGAATTATCTGAAACAGCTCATAATTTACTTTCTTTTTTAGCACGACTTTTGTAAAAAAAGATCGTGCTTATGTTACCGGTTTGTCCGTCCGTCCGTCTGTACCCACGATATCTCTGCAACTATAAGTCCGATTTAAAAAATTCTTTTTGCATTGGTTAACTTGAAGTATGCGAATGATGATCCTTTATTTTGTTTTTTTTTACGATGTGCAATTTCGCCGCTAGGAGGCGTAAATGCAGCTGATGTCGAATTCAAAATTACGTTTTGTTCCACATATTTGCTTCTAAACAACCGATTGAAAAAATTCTTTTATCTTTCGATTCCATTTATGTCGAAGAGTGTTTTAGATATAGTTACTTTTTCAAATTACGCATTGATTTTCCGCTAGTAGGCGTAAAAGTAAATTGCATTTTTCCCGATAACTCTTCTTCTAAAACTGTGATTTGAAATTTTTTTTCTTCAGCGGATACATCTCCTGATGGAAAATATTTTGTATATAATTTCAAATTTTTGGTAAAGAATACTTTAGCCACCAGGGGGCGTAAGTGTTAATTTTTGCTTCTGATGTATTTGCCATAAAATCTGAGCTTCTAAAATATCGATTGGAAAAATTCTTTCTTGAACTGATGCCACTGACATCGATAAACATTTTCGTAATATGTTCTTCTTAAAATATTCCATAGTTTCTCCGCCAGGGGGCGTAGATGCATATCATATTTTTGTTAATATCTCTACTTCTAGGAGTCCGATTTGAAAAAGTCCTTCTTTGTTGGACAGTGTTTCCAGTGTGACATGTTTTTCATATAATTTCAAAATTTTCAGTAAATTCATAGACTTTCTCCTAGGGGGCGTAATGGTAGATTGCTTTACCCCCTATGTCTCTGCTTCTAAACCTCCGATTTGAAAAATTCTTTCTGCACCGGATACAGCTCCTGATGGGAAATCCTTTGCACATAATTTCTAATTTTTGAAAAAAATGGTTTGGCCACCAGGTGGCGTAAGTCTCAATTTCTGCTTCTGATGTATTTGCAGCAAAATATGAGTTTCTTAAATCTCGATTGAAAAAAAAGTGGTTTGTTCACAGATACTACTCATGTCGACAAACCTTTTAGGAACATTTTCTTCTTGAAATAACACATGGCTTCTACGCCGGGGGGCGTAGATGTATATCTTATTTTTGTCAATATCTCTACTTCTAGGAGTCCGATTTGAAAAATTCCTTCTTTGTTGGATAGTGTTTCCGATGCGAAAGGTTTCTCCTATAAATTCAAAACCTGCAAGTAAATCATAGACCTTCCGCTAGGGGGCACAAAGGTAAATTGCGTTTTCTGCGTTATTTCTGCTTCTAAAACTCCTATTTGAAAAATTCTTAATGTATCGCATACAAGACCTGATGGAAAATATTTTTCACATAATTTGTAATGTTTGGTAAAGAATGGTTTGGCCACCAGGGGGTTTCTGCATCTGATGTATTTGTAGCAAAATGAAAACTCGACTAAATTTTTTTTTTCTTGTACCGATAGGACTCATACGGAAAAACCTTTTGAAAATACTTTCTTCCTAAAATAATGCATGGTTCCTAAAATAATGCATGATTCTATTTTAGTAAGCCAAGAAATAGTGGAGGCACAAAGTGGCGTTCCAGAGATTTATTAATTTTTTAATACCGCATATGTGTGTGAGTCCTCTAAGGTCTAAGCCAATAGTAAACAACATACTCTTCTCTGATGTGATCGAGATTCAACTTTGGCTGCACCAAGAAGGAAATAGCAACGTTGCCTCAATTCTCTCAAGGTTGTAACATACCGTGTTAAGTATAAAAGGATCAGTGTTCGAAGTGGGCCGGTATGACATATCCGTAGTTAAAAAAACATTATTTACCATCCTGGTATGTAATAAATTATAAATCCGCCACAAACTACGTAAAGAAATTAGGATGAAAGCACAAATTTTAACGCAAAAATCGGCAAAGGACATTTTTAACGGATAAAAGTGATAAATGATTAGCAGCTGGGACTGACAAGACGTAGGAAGCAGAATCATGGTGTCAGAATTATTGTTAATACGAAGGGGAGGGGGGGTGAAACAGTACATCTCGCAGGAAAAACACTTCATTTAGTTTTTCATTTGCTGAGAAGGGAAAGATACAAGGCTTATACGGCGCGGCGTGACGACAGGGGTCGCGCTGCCGATCGCGATCTTCGCAATTTGCGAAAACGAAATCGTTTTGCAAAAACAAAGCTTCGGCGATTACCTTTTCATAGTGTTAAAACACTTTGCGAAAACAAATTGAATTTGGCGACTAAATTGGCGAAAACAAATTGAATTTGGCGACTAAATTAGCGAAAACAAATTGTATTTGGTGACTAAGTCGGCGAAAACATATTTGAATTTGGCGACCAAATTGGCGAAAACAAATTGAATTTGGCGACTAAAACTTTAGAAAAGCCAGCGCTACCCCTGCGTGACGAAACCTCAAATGTGGCAAGGAGGGTATCTCAACAGATGGACTTCCCGGAATCCTGACTTTTCAGATATTTTCTAAGCCCCAGTAAAAACCTATTATCAGCACAGGACTATGGATTGCTCACCGTTATGGGTGGGGCGTTGCGCGGGGATAAAATCGTAATAAGGGGATTAAATTGCAAATATGATTTTCTCTCTCCCTAACATTTTCTAAGAACCAGTAAAAACCCATTATCAGCACAGGACTACGGATTGCTCACCATTATGGGTGGGGCGTTGCGTGCGGTGATATTAAAGTGTAATAAGGGGATTAAATTGCTAATATCCCGTGGATGGCCTACTGGTCAGCGTTCGTGACTGCCACGGAGAAGACCTCGGGTTCGATCCCAGACAGGTACGAACGTTCGAACCACTAAATATCCGCCGTGCGTCGGATGGGCACGTTAAGTCGTCGGACCCCGGGTTCTGGCCCCCCGGTAAAAAATAAAGGCGTCTTCCTCCCCCTTTCTACCTCGCTTCTGTGTGACTTTCCTATCGGGCACTCTAGCCCAAATCTCCTAGCTTTCTACTTCTAAGGGTTATTTAAGACCTGGGGTCAGACACTCCCTTCCGAGAATCCTCTACATATGATCTGATCTGAAATTGCTAATATGATTTTCCCTCTCAGTAACATTTTCTAAGCCCCAGTGAAAACCCATTATCTGCACAGGACTATGGATTGCTCACCGTTATGGGTGGGGCGTTGCGTGTGGTGATATAAAAGTGTAATAAGGAGACTAAATTGCATATATAATTTTCTCTCTCCGTAACAACACTCTTCTTCGTAGACCCTCCTTAAATGTGCCCAGCTGAATCCGCTTGTTGTTGAGTTTGCTGACTGAAAAAGGCATTTGCAAGGAATTTGACTTTTGTTTGACCTGCTGCTAGATTAGTTACAGGATTCAAAGCTGATGATCGTCCTTCGCATGCGCGCATATCCATCATTTCAGTTTTAGCGTAGTAGCACAGCAGCAGTCAGCCGAGCACTGAAGCAGAATGACTTTCGATTTAAAATCTTGGTTAAAGAATGAGAAGTTAGAAAAAGAGCGTAAAGATGCTGAACAGGCATTTTCTGTTTTAAAAAAAAGGTAAAAATATGTTCAGAATTTAATTTATTTGTGCAGTGGTCCAATAATCCAGAGACTGTAACTTAATTAACGTTGGAAATTAAGCTGAAACTGAAAGAGACCACAAACTCTTCAAAAAATGAAGGTATTTTTCCTAATTATTACATGATTTTTTTAACTCAAAAAAAAAGAAAAAGAAATAATAATGTGGAATGGTATGTATTTCTTTCGAAACCTCCTATTTGTACTACACTGGTGTGCAAAAATTAAGGACGAAGAGGAGAAATCAGCATAACAGCGGAACGAGCTGGCAGAACGGACCGAAAGACCACTCAGGAGATAGACTAGGGTCCGGTAAGGTAGGGCATGCGCATATATGCAGCATGACGTAGGGGTGGGGAAGTGTCGGAAGGGTAAAGCGCACGGGCGGTGTACGCTCAGCAATTCGGTGAAAGCTATTGCACGGTGTACATCGGTTTGAATGACGTCGAGTTGCTGCCACCGTGTGATATGGCCAACAGACAATCCAGTAGACGACATCTGGATGACTTTACCCGAGGTCGCGTAATTGGGAAGTTGGAAGAAGGTCGAAGTGTGACTAGTGTGGCCGAGGAGTTCGGGATCGCTCACAGCATCGTTTCACGAGCTTGGAGAGCATTTCAAACGACAGGAGCAGCTGTCCGAGAGTTTAGCAGTGGTCGTCCACGAGCAACCACGGCGGCGGACGACCGGTATATTGTCCTACAGGCGAGAAGAAACAGACGGCAGACAGCGGGAGAAATCGCTAGGCACATGCAACAAACAACTGGACGTCCGTTATCGCGTTTTACCGGGGCCAGCAGGCTGCACAAAGATGGTCTATTTGCACGACGATTAGTACGGTGTGTGCCATTAACGCCTGCTCATCGGAGACGGCGGTTTCTGTGGTGCCAGGAACACAAGAACTGTACACATCAGCAATAGGGTCGAGTTCTCTTTACGGATGAGAGCCGATTTAGTCTGATGAGCGATTCTGGACGTATACACATCTGGAGAGAGCAGGAAACACGCAATCACAGCTCACTGCGCATAATAAGCTCCCTTTTAAGAAAACCCAAAAAACATTAGGTAAAAAAGAAAGGATTTCCTTTCGTTGTGTGTTCTTTATGGAAAGACATCATCACAGTCCATTGTTTCGTATTACCGAACTGTGTTTTAACTGAGAAACAACTAACGACCGACACTCTGGCTTTGTCATTCAAGGACGGTGTGGCGAACGTTGCATAGCAACGAGACATTATGTTTCAAAATTGCTGTACATTTATTTTTATTTTCCACTTCACAATTATCGTTCACTGTCAACGAGGAAAGAAACACGCAGGAGTTGTTCAGCAATATATCTTTACGCCTGCATGTCTACATGGCATTCTAAAGCAGATGATAGAAACTGCTGAAGCTAAAAATAGATAAGCCGTTGTGAAAACCACGAAAGTGCTCTGAAATTATGATGAATCCGGTGGAATCGACTGCAGCGCTGCGGTGGGAATTATGATAGTAATGCAGGAAACAGCTGAAGCTCTTTCTGCAGTTTTCCTGCTTGTATTAAACACATTCACGTTTTTTGCGGTACGGACGTCTCTCTTTGAAATTCCCTACAAGACAGTGCGTTACAGAAAAGTAAGTATGCCTAAGTAAGTAAGTATGCCTAAGTAACGGGCATTAACTTCCTGTGCGGCTAATTATGTTTCACTGCAATTGTAAAAAAGCTTCGCTGCAGCACCTAACAATATTTCAATGAAGCGATTTAGACATCGCAGTGGAACCAAATTTTTAAGAACTTTAATTTTCTTTGATTTTGTCGCAGAATGAAAGACCAGTTGCGAGCACGTGGTTAGTTGATGCATACATCAACAGGTCCATGGTGTATGATAGTTAGATGATACAACTCCCCATAGAGTTAACAGTTAGAAAAACGGATCGTTAAGGACACAGTTCGCCAGGGGGCGTGGCCTAGGCCAAGGTATTCATATTTAATGCCTAAGTAAAAGAGCAATAATAGTAACATAGTGTCTAAACCATATGAATATGAACACGATGGAATAAAAACTGCTAAAAAGGCTTAGGCCTGGGTCAAGGTATTAATATTTAATGCCTAAGTAAAAGCGCAATAATAGTAACTTGACTTGGTGTCTAAACCATATGGATATGAACACGATGGAATAAAAACTGTTAAAAAGGCTTAAGCCTAGGCATTAATATTTAATACTTAAGAAAAGCGCAATGATACTAACTAGACCTTGTGTCTGAACCTTATGAATATGAGTACAATCGAATAGAAACTGTTAAAAAGGTCTAGGCCTATTTGTTAATATTTAATGCCTAAGTAAAAGCGCAATAAAACTAACTTGACTTGTTACCTAAATCTTATGAATATGGGAGAAAAACTGTAAAAAAAGTCTAGGCCTGTTTATTAATATTTGATGCTTAAGTAAAAGCGCAACATTATTTGTTTGATTTATTATGTATAAAGTTATGAATATATTGCGTCGTGCTCATATTCATAACGTTTAGACACAAAGACTAGTACACTGCCGGACAATTGCTAAGGACAGATGACGATAGCAACCATAAAATGGAAGGCAGGAAAATGTGAAAATTAACATAAGTGCGTGATACAGTAAGACGTGTTGTGCGTATGCAAATTTTGGATTGCCGAACTTGTTCGTGACGTCATAGCGCTGATAAGAGATATAAAGGATTTGACGCGTATTGACCGATGTTGTTCAAACGCAAAGTTGAAAGGGAAAGAATCAATTGACGAACTTGCAATTTTCAGTATGTCTTCCCGACATCACCTAGATGATTTTACGCGTGGCCGTATTATTGGCAAGATTGAAGAAGGGCGAAACATAACAGATGTTGCCAGGGAGTTCGACGTCAGCCACAGTGTTGTTTCAAGGGTTTGGAAATCATTTCAAACAAATGGAGAGTGTAGCAAACGTCACGGGGGAGGTCGTGTTCGCAGTACGACACCTGCAGAAGATCGGTGCATAGTGCTATCAACAAAAAGACACCGGTGCAGCACAGCTAGTCAGGTTGCAAATCAGTTTATGGCTGCTACTGGCAAGCGGATTTCCCGAAAAACTGTCGCCAGACGTTTGCATGAAGGAGGACTATACGCCCGCCGTCCTGTTGTGTGCATCCCATTGTCCAGACGTCACCGTACCGCCCGTTTGCAATGGTGCCATCAACATCGGAATTGGACTGTTAACGACTGGTCTGCTGTCCTCTTCTCAGATGAGAGTAGATACCGTCTATCGTCTGATTGTCGACGACAACTGATCTGGCGTGATAGTGGTACTGCATATTGTCCAGCAAACATACAGGAAAGGGATCGATATCCGACATGTAGATGGTGTGGGCTGGCATCATGATCAATGGCCGTACGTCCCTCTATGTGCTTCCAACTGGGACTATGACTCGCCAACGATACATTAATGATGTCCTGCTACCTCATGATCGCATGTTCCGTGGTGCTGTCGGTAATAGTATCATTTTCATGGACGACAACGCAACATGTCATCGAACAGTCACTGTCCAGGAGTGTTTTGAGAGCTAGGATATACAACGCCTCGTATGGCCAGCACGTTCTCCAGATCTGAATCCCATTGAAAATGTGTGGGATGCTTTGGGGAGGAATCTTGCTGGTCGCCAATGCCCTCCAATAAACAAGGACACCCTCATCCGTGCACTGACAGAGGAATGGGATAAATTACCCCAACAGCTGCTTGATAATGTTGTGCAAAGCATGACACGACGTGTGGAATCTTGCATCGCCCTCCATGGTGGCCATATCCCGTATTGAAATCTTACGCCGGAACGCCTGCGGACGGTAATTGCATTTTTTTCACGTTTACGTATTCTGCACAAAATGGCCTGTTTGTCCCTTGAACACGTTCCAAAGCCTTCTGGATTTCAGAGCACAATAAATTATCTTTCTTGTAATGTCCTGGCATCCTGACATTATTTTATTTCACTTGGCATCCAACCACACTTACTTTTTTAAGCGCTATATAGCCGTTTATGATCCGTCCTTAGCAATTGTTCAGCAGTGTAGTTCGTTGAGTTGCTCACGGTGGTCGTTAAACCTCCAATAAAAACCTTAATAGCGCTATTATAGGTTTATACTAAACCTATATTAGCGCTCTTAAGCCTGCCCTAAGGTAATGAGGAGCAGATCGTAGCCGACGACTGCTTTGGAAGAGATGAGTGCAAGGCAAGATTGCTGGCTTGAAGGAAAGGAGTTAAGGAGGGGAAAGGTATTGTCTGCATGTTGAAATCGTATTAACATGAACTGTTGAGGGGAAATGTGCAAGTTAATCATACTAACTTGAACATTTTCCCTCATCCCTAATCCATGAAAACATTTGCTTTAAGTCCTTTCCCTTAGGCATCAATTTTTTTTTTTTGAGCAGGCCGTGTTACTGGTGCTAAAAGAGGAAAACCAAAGTTATGGTTTCTGAGTGGATTTTCGACTAGGCGCACTATATAGGGCTCGCCTAGGGCCCCACAGCTTGAGAGGCCCTGAAAACGTATAATTGGATTTCCAGTTTTGTTTTGATTTTCACCGAACGGATTTCCGACTAGGCGCTCTATATAGGCGCTCGCCTAGGGCCCCACAGCTTGAGAGGCCCCGAAAACGTATAATTCGATTTCCAGTTTCGTTTTGATTTTCACCGAACGGAAAATTCCAACACAGATGTGGAAAAAGTAGTGAAATTTTAAATGGGCAAAATTTATACAGAACAAAAAAAGTAGTGAAATTTTAGATGGGCAAAAATTTAATGAATGCTAATGTCCTACCATTCGCAAAAATAATGTTTCAAAAATCTGTAAAAAACAAATTCTTTGGACTTGGCGCCTCAAGCAGGAAATTAAGGAACTAATTGGAAAATTTAAATATATGAGAAGGAATAGCTAAGCCTAACCTGAGAGACACAGAAATATCTTATTCCCCTGAGTTGAACAGTTTCTTCATAACAGAAGTTTAATTTTTTGAATTATTGACTTTCCTCTCAGCTGTAAATTCGTGAAGTATATGGATATTTAAAGTGCCAAACTTAATGTCTTTTAAATTCCTATTAGCCACAAAATTAATTTTTGAAATATATCTAAAAACAAAAAGTTACATGTGTACGGACAGACAAAATGACTACCCTAGCATTGTTTCTTACAGAGCGTTCTAATAATGGGAAAATAAAATGGCATTTTAAAAAGCGTAAAAACCTTTTTCTTGTCTGCCCCCCACCCCTCTTTTTGTTAATCTGATGGATGAAAATTTCTGCGGTGATAAGAAGGGGAGGGGCCCCTGAACCTTTTAGCGACTAGGGCCCCAAAAGATCTAAAGTCGTCTATGGTAGTACTGAATGTAATGTAAGTCTAAATGACACAGTGATTGACCAAGTAATTGGGTTTTGGTATTTAGGAAGCATGTTTGACAGAGAGAACAGATTGGATGGTGAAATTAGTAGGCGAGTGAATTCTTCATTGAAAGTCATAGCGGCTTCGAAAGATTTTCACAGGAATGATGGGTTCTCAAGAGAGTTCCGCATGGCTGTGTATGAGAGTGTAATTGTTCCTTCTCTGATGTATGGCAGTGAAACCTGGGTACTGCAGGAAAAAACATAGGAGCCGTTTGTGTGCTCGAGAAATACATTACTTACGGCAAGACACGTTTTGATTGTGTGAGGAATGAAGATGTGTGGCAGTTGAGTAATATGAAGCAAAATGTGGTTAGCAAGGTGGAGACTAATATTCTTTGGTGGTTTGGACATATTGAAAGAATGAGTGATGAGATGCTTATTACGAAAATTGTTTTAGCCTAAGTGGCAGGAAGGAAAGGAAGAGGAAGGCCGAGGAAGTCATGGGAGGATCAGATTCAGGAGTGTCTGCATGAGAAAAAGATTATGAGTATGAAGTATAGAAGATCTTGTGTACGTCGTGTGATGGATGTCAGTGAAGTCCGAGTTGTGTGTCAAGATCGCTGTAAATGGAGACATTTGTTATGACAACAGTAAGTAAATAATCAGTTAAAAATTTATCTGGTAGTTTGTATTTCTTTGTGGAGCTAACCTCTGAATTTTAGAGAACAGCTTAGTGATATGTATGTATGTGCTCCTGGTGTCAGTGTGTCATGTTTAATATACGGGTATGTAACCCTTTAGATTTTACAAATTTCATCAAAAATGGATGGACAGAACATTGGCAAAAAATGACTCCAAATTTTAGATTCTCTTGTGTTCCAAAAAGTACAAAACCTTCAAGACAGTTCCCAAATTAATGAGCATGTATATCTAGGAGGGGGAGGGGGTTTGAATACCTTTGCAGCCTGTGGAAAGCGGAAAACAAATTCTTTCTTTTCGTGTTTTATAAATAAATTTGTTATCAAGCTTGCCCCACCAAAAATAATACTCCCCCATCCAGAAACGCGCCAAGCGTGGGTTCAACGGGTGCGAAGAACCCGAGCGCCAGTTTTCGGGCGGCGGCAGCACAGCTCAATCATATTTTACGGTTGATAAATTAATATCAATGACGTGGAAGAAGTAAAAAAAATGTTTTACTGTGAGAAATTGTAATGCTACGCGACACGTTTATTTTTTTAGTAAAAATAATTCATTATATACTTCAACAGAAAACGACTTGAAATCAGAGAATCATTTTTATTGTTTTGTTCAGTAACGAATACCGCGGGCGAATATATATATATATATATATATATATATATATAGGGATGTAAGGTCAGGTGATGCGTAACATCACAGCCTCTCCTTGACAAATGTCAACCCCGCCTTCTCGTGGTGCATCCTGTTCCCACTAAAGGGGCTCTGACGACCGCAAATAGCGGTATAACTATACCATCGGGATCAGAGGAAATGCTATCCCACACTTCACCAACCCGCTTGGCCAGCGTGGTGAGTTATGGCCAAACACCCTCCAAAATGACTCTACAACTTAAATCTTGGCCCTCAGTCTCCGGCAGTTGGAATGTACCTGTCAAGGCAGCGGCCAGTGCGACATGAAGGCAGAGGGTGCTAAGAATCCCCGGAGGACTTGGACTAGGCTGCCATTTGATGCTGACCTTGGCTACCTACAACGGACGCTCCCTTATCTTCTGATTCAAGGCTTCTTGAATTGGAAGAGGAACTACAAAGGATCAAGTGGGACATCGTCGGGCTGAGTGAGATAAGGAGAAAAGGAGAAGATCTCATTGAACTGAAAAGTGGACATCTCTTCTATTATCGTGGGACAGATACTGGCAGAACTAGTGGTGTTGGATTTATAATAAACAAGAAACTGAAGGATAAAGTGGTAGAAGTTGAAAGTTCCTCTGACAGAGCTGCACGACTCGTTATCCAACTATCGAGAAGATACCAGGCTCAGATTATTCAAACTTATGCACCCACCACAAGTCATCCTGAAGAAGAAATTGAAGAATTTTATGAGGAAATTCGTCATCTAAATAATAAAGGTAAGCAGCACTTGAAGATAATTATGGGAGATTTCAATGCAAAAATAGGGCACCGGCAACAGAATGAAACTTCAGTAGGTAAATTCGGTCACGGCAACAGAAACCAGCGTGGAAATACTCTCGTTGAGTTTGCAGAGGCAGAAGGATTTTTCATCTTGAATTCCTTTTTCAAGAAAAAGCCACACAGGAAATGGACATGGAGACATCCAATTGGGACGACAAGTGAAATTGATTTTATTATGTGTAACAAAAAATTCGTCATCGAAGACTGCAGTGTGCTAAACAAGTTCAACACAGGTAGTGACCATAGATTGGTGAGATGTAAGATGCACCTCAACACTAAACTGGAACGTGGCAAGCTCATAAGACAAACAAAATGTATTGACATAACCAACCTTAAAAAGCACCATAATACTTTCAAGTTGGAACTGAAGAACAGATTCTCTGCTTTAGAAGGCCTAACATCGGAAGAAGTGGATATTTCGGAAGTTAACAGAAAAGTAACCAAAGCTCTTATGGAAACAGCAACAAAATTAGCTGGGTCTAAGAACAAGTTGCATGTAAACAAATTATCAGGAAAACCAAAATGTTGATGCAAAAAAGAAGAGAGATGAGGACAACTAAAGAAGATGTGACTTCCAAAGTGGAATATATAGAGCTATGCAAGACAGCACGAAAAAGTATCACTGAAGACGTAAGGAAATTCAACTGTGAGCTAGTGAGGAAAGCAATTGAAAACAACCAAAGCCTAAAGATAGCAAAGGGACATCTCAGTAAGGGAAGAAAACAGATTATGGCTCTGAGAAAAGAAGATGGTTCTATAACAAGAAATAGAGGCGAAATTTTGACAAGAGTGAAAGATTTCTACTCCAAATTATATGAAAGGGATGATACATGTACTCCAGACATCATGAAAGGTACCAGAGTTCTTCCAGTCCTCCCAGCAGAAGTTGCTCATGCAATCAAGAACATGAAGCGGGGGAAAGCTCCAGGAGAAGATGGAATTACTATAGACATCATACAAGAAGCAAGTGGAGAAATTGAAACAGTGCTCGCCCAAATTTTCACTCGATGCCTTAATGAAGGGAAGATTCCTGAGGATTGGAACAATGCTACAATGATCCTGCTACATAAAAAAGGTGACATTGAGGATCTCAGGAACTACAGACCTATCAGCCTCCTATCAGTGGTTTATAAAATCTTCACTAAAGTTCTTTCACACCGCTTGAAGGTAACACTGGACATGGCTCAACCGAGAGAACAAGCTGGATTCAGGAGTGGCTACAGCACAATAGATCATATCCACGTACTGAGAGAACTAATTGAAAGAGCGAGGGAATATGAACTTCCATTGTGCATGGCTTTTATCGATTATGAAAAAGCCTTTGATTCGGTGAAACCATCAGCAGTTACCACGGCTCTGAAATCCTGCGGTATTGAAGATGCATACATTAATATTATTAATAACATCTATGAAAATGCAAGTGCAAAGATTCGGCTGTTTGAAATAACAACACACATAAAAATTGGAAAGGGAGTGAGACAAGGTGACACCATATCTCCGAAGCTCTTTAATGCCACATTGGAAAATGTCTTTCAATCACTGAACTGGGAAAACAAAGGGATAAAGATTAATGGAGATTATCTAACCCACCTTCGTTTTGCTGATGACGTAGTCATTTTTGCAACTACCCCATCAGAGCTGCAGAGTATGATCCAGGAACTTGCTGACAAGAGTAAAGAAGTGGATTAAAAATGAACTTTCAGAAGACAAAAGTGATGTTCAATGCTTTTACAAGAAATGAAGATTTATCGATTGATGGAGAAAACTGGAGATAACAGATACGTATGTTTATCTTGGACAGCAGATATCAAGTGAGGGTCACATTGATGAAGAAATTAATCGGCGTACAAAACTTGCCTGGAGAGCTTTTGGAAGAAACAGCATAATTTTCAAGAGCAATATGCCATTATGTCTTAAAAGAAAAGTGTTTGATCAATGCATCCTTCCAGTGCTTACGTATGGTGCAGAGACGTGGACCTTAACTAAAAGAGACATACAAAGGCTGCAGACAACTCAAAGCATCATGGAGAGGTGCATGCTTGGTATAACCAGGAGAGATAAGAAGAGGAACTCGTGGATCCGACAAATGACGCGAGTGGAAGACATCATGATCAGAGTTAAATCCCTGAAATGGCAATGGGCTGGACATACTGCCAGAAGGACAGACCATAGATGGACAGCCGAAATTTTAGATTGGATTCCAAGGGACAGGAAAAGACCCAGAAAAAGACCACATGGGAGATGGGTGGATGAAATTCGTAAATATGCGGGAGTGACATGGAGGAGACTGGCACAAGACAGACCGTTGTGGAGGAAACTTGGGGAGACCTTCGTCCAGCAGTGGATTGATAATGGTTGACAATGATGATGATGATGATGATATATATATATATATATATATATATCACAATTGCCCCCCCCTCGATAGAGGAAGCTGGAATATGTTTATCATCGTACATTACAAACTTTTTTCTACCGGTTAAGCGCACTTTTGTATGAATTGACAGAGAGGCAGTTGACTTCTTGGATAATTCTGAACTAGTTGTACAGATTTGTTTTTACTTCAGTTTTATATGAGAAAATTGTGTTTTATGAAAACTTTTAATTTAATGGAAATAAGAAATGATGTTGCTAAAGCTATTTATTTCATGTAAAAATGAATAAAATTAAAAAATTTACTCGCACAAGAGGCGGCAAATCTGGGCTTTCACCTTGGCTGCAAATGACCTTGGCGCGCCCCTGCCCCCATCCGTCGTCCATCCTGATTTCCAAGTCTGGTGACGTCCCTGATGCCAGGTAAAAAGTTTTTGATTTTCCGGGAATAGGGATCAGCGAAAACTGTTTACGTGGGCGATACGCTTATTGTTTATATTCGCAAACAGAACGGTTTGCAGTTATGCAATTTTTTACGGTGAGCTTCGGCATACATGTTACAATTTGCTGTAGGTAAGAGCTATGTAAATACATTCGCATACACGAATAAGACCGCCAAAAAAAAAAAAAATAAGAGATTAATTGTTGCTCTTTATTAAAATAATAAAAAAAAGGACGGGTGGAAAATTTAAAAAAATCTCGTGTTGATTTGCAAAACACGGGGGCATTGATATGTTTGATTTGATAATTTCTTTTTACCATGTGGAAAGAAAACAATAGAAAAAATATTTAACCTGTTGACGAAATATTATACTTTCCTCTTTTGTTCAGTGTCGAGGTAATTTATTCTTCTTCTTCACAATTTTAAACATTTTTGCTAGAAACTTATAAACTATTAATTTATTAGGTTTAGGTGCAGTGTGGTAGTGTGGCCGAGTGGTCTAAGGCGCTGGTTTTAGGCACCAGTCTCAAAGAGGCGTGGGTTCGAATCCCACCGCTGCCTAATAGTGAATTTCTTTTGTAACATTTTCTAAAATATCCAACTGCTAAATAAGCAATTCGACACTTTTAATTAATTTTGCGAACCTTTTAATATAATATATTACACTATTAAAATTGCCACCCTCAACTGCAGAGGAATGGCCAACCCCTTAGCCAACTCCCTTGCATTCGAGGACCTCCACAACCTAAACGCCGACGTCCTCCTTTTACAAGAAACCAACTGCACACCCAACACCAGATACACCCAGTGGCGGCCTTGGCCATACACCCTTCACCACGCACACAGTCTCACCCAACGCGGAGGCATCGCCATCGCCCTCCACCACCACCTCCAAGCTCACCTCACCTCTATCTCTGTCACCAATCTGTACAGAGATCTACTGCAGCACCTCGTCCTCACCATCCAACAAACCACTTTCCACATTTTTAACATCTACGTCCCCCACCAGACCAACCTGGTCGGACCTCTCTTTCAACACCTCCACACTGCCATTAACACCCTGCCCTCCAACTCCACTATCATTCTAGGAGGAGATTTCAATTGCGTGCTCAACGCCGCAATTGATCGCTCCTCCGAGACTGACCGCAACACCTCCACGGCTAACCATCTTACCACCGTAGTCAACAACTCCACCCTTCACGACGCATACAGAGAGCTCTTCCCCACTCTCCGCTCCTACACGTGGAGGTCCCCGTCAGCAGCATCTTCCTCCGCCGCTCGACTCGACAGATTTTATATCTCTGGAGACCTCCTCCCCACCCTCGCTGCAGTAGAACACACCCCCACTGCCTCTTCGGACCACTGCTCTGTCCTCATCACCCTCTGCCTTTCTTCCACCCCAACCCGCAGCATCAGACACTGGACCTATGATCCAGAACTCCTCAACGACACAACATACTGCACTACAGTCACCAACATTCTCCAAGATGCCATCGCCGCCCTTCCCTCAACAGACTGCCCCATACAACACTGGCTCGACACGAAAGCCAACATTCGCCTCCTCTCCAAACAAACTTCCTTCACTAACAGAACCCTCCTCCGCATGCACACAGACAACCTCAGAGCCCTTCTGAACATCACCGACATCACCTCCCCATCCTACCTCACACACCAACTTGCCCTTCAGAAAGCACTTGAACCCCTCGCCCACCAAGCTATCCTGCGGATGAAACTCCTCCACCTCAGCACAGTCGAACATCCGCAAGAACACTTCCTTAACATTGAAAAACACACCGTAGCTCCTCCTCTCTCCACTCCATCACTCTCCCCAACGGCAACACCACTGATGATCCCCAAGACACCTGCACCCACGTTCACCAACACTTCACCGACCTTTTCACTACTTACTCTGCTCCCCCTTACGCTCTTGACAACATCCTTCATTCCTTACCTCAAGTCCCTCACCACCTTCACCCTTCACTTTCAACCTCTTTCAACCACCAGGAGATTCTCTCTTCACTTTTCAACCTTAACCAGTCAGGTTCCCCAGGGCCTGATGGTCTAACCGCAATCTTCTACAGGAAATTTTCCTCCCTCATTCTACCTCTCCTCCTGGCGTGCTTCAACTCTATCTTCTCCTCCACCTCCATCCCGGCGGAATTCACCACCGCCCACATCATTCTACTCCCCAAGAAAGGCTCGCTTCTTGACCTGAACAACTGGCGCCCTATCAGCCTTCTGAACCTGGACTACAAAATTCTCACCAAAACCCTCTCCACGAGGCTTAACCTAGTACTACCAGCCTTGGTTCACCCCGACCAGTCCTACACCATCCCGTCCAGGTCCATCCATGAGAATATCCACATTCTCCGGGATATCACCCACCTTGCCCATACCAATGATGAACCCCTCGCCCTTCTAAATCTTGACCAGAGGAAAGCATTTGACAATGTGTCCCATCGCTACCTCGCCGAAGTCCTCCACAACTTCGGTTTCCCTGCCCCCTTCTCCTCCATCATCCTCACCCTTTACAGCAACGCAGTCGTTCACGTCAGGACGCGAGCCTTCCTCACTGCCCCCATCCCCTTCCAAAATGGTATCCGCCAAGGATGCCCCCTCTCTGGCCAACTCTTCGCTCTCTGCTTTGAACCTTTTCTCCGCTCTGTTCGCACCGCCTTTGCCTTCTCCCACCCCACCGAGCTCGCCAGCCATCGGCACCATGCCATCTATGTCTCTGCTTACGCCGATGATGCAACCTTCATCATCAGGCAAAACAATCAATTCCCCCTCCTCCTCTCCCTTTTTGACGAGTACGCCAACCTCTCCGGTGCTTCCCTCAACCTCAACAAAAGCACCGGATTGTGGTGCGGATCCTGGGCTTCCCGGACAGACACCCCCTGCGCCGCCCAGTGGTCCTCCGACAGTCAGCACCTCCTTGGTATCCACATCGGAAAGCGACTCGTCACTGATGCTGCCACCTGGCTCCCTCTTATTCGAAAACTCAAGCAGACGGCAGGCTGGTGGGCTCAAGCCAAATTCTGCACCTCCTTCCACAGTCGCGCTGCCATCGCTAACAGCCTATTCATGTCCCAGGTGTACTACTCCTGGACAAACACTCCCGTCCCCTCCCACATCCATCTCGACGTCTCCAGAGTCCTCACCAACTTCATTTGGTCCAAACACCATTGGACCACTGCTGAAACCCTCACTAGGCCCATCTCCCATGGAGGACTCGCTCTCTTCGACGTCCCCATTAGGTACAAGGCATTTAGACTCGTCTCATTCTTCTCTGCCCTGACCTCTTCCAACCCTGCTGTCTCCACCCTTCTTAACGTAATCTCTTCTCCGCGGAACCCCTCTCTCACTCTCCACACTTTCCTCCTCATGGACCAATACCCCCGAGTTCCTACTCGCCTCTCTCCCACCTACCATGAGGCTATCACCCTCTTTCGCTCTCTTCCCACCACCCGGATCTCTCCAACCTCCACCCTCGAACTTCTCTCTGAACCTCTTTTCTTCTCCTGTACCCTTCACCCCCCTCACCTTCCATTCTTTCACTTTCCCACATGGCTCCGAGCTGGGGTGGTCACGGTACGCCAGCTCGTACACACCAACCTCGCCTGGAAACATGTCTCCGAGCTCTCTCCCACCCTCCCTGGATCCACCTCAAACAATCATAAGTTCACCCTCATTAAAGAAGCTCTTCGCCTCCTCTTCCCCTCCCTCACCTCCCCCAATGGGATCCGCACTGTCCAGGCAGCGCCAATCCCCTCCCCTTCATTCTCAATACTCCCTCTGCTGCTCTTCACATACACTCTATCAGTGTAAAACAACTATACTACTTCCTCAAGAACTCTACCCTCACACCTTACCCTACTCATTCACTCACTCCCTCCCAATCCACCACAGCCTGGTCCACACTCACCACACTCACCAACCACCCACACGAAATCAACATTCAGTGGCAATTCCTCCACTCACGTCTGCCAGTTCCAAACACCCTACACCAGATGAAGATTCTATCTTCCCCCTCTGCCCCCTCTGCGCAGAGCCTGGCTCCATACAACACACATACATCCACTGCTCAGCCCTTCTCCCGATGTTCCATCTGATGTTCTCCCTTGCCTCCAAAGTCTGCCCTATCACACACAAGATGGAACACTACCAATTCCTCAACACTACACCCACCACACCACACATTTCAAGCACATGCGCATACTTCTTCGTCCTGGCGAAGTATGTCATTTACCAACTTTACTTACAACACACCAACAACACACCACTCACAGACCCACCAGCAAGCACCAGCCTGCTCCACCACTTCAGGAACAGGGTCGTCGCCCGCCTCCAGGCAGACTACACAGAAGCACACAGGACGGCGACCCTCAGCGAGTTCTGGAAGCGGTGGAACCCACACATCAGCTGGTTCACCATCACCAGCGACGACCAGGTCCGTCTCAACTAAAAGCAGCTCAAGAAACTACAGCAAAACCCCACGCTGTGCACCACTCCAAAGAGCCACCTGCCAGCACCTGCACCAAACAACTGGAAGCAACCCTGCAAACCAGGATTGGAACTATGACACCGACTGTAAAAAGCATCTTTCCTTCTGTCAACAATTTGCACCATCTTTTTCAGATCTCACCCAAAAAGACTCTGGACTCACCAACCAACGCACCACTCCCAACTCTAACAACAACTAAATCATCCTCTGTAAATTTTGTATGTTCATCTGTCAAACTGCACCTCAACACACCTATTCTCATGTTATAGCTCAGCCAACGTACACACATGCTGCTCAAATGAGCAAAACAACTGTAAAAACTCACCACATTTGTAAATATTCACCTTACTCTTACCATCATCAATTTCCTGAGGAGTGAAAGCTCTCTCGCCTTGTCAGCCACAAATGTAATTCATCTTTAAATTGTAAATAAAGTTTGTTTTGAAAGCAAAGAGGCGTGGGTTCGAATCCCACCGCTGCCAAATAGTGAATTTTTTTTGTAACATTTTCTAAAATATCCAACTGCTAAATAAGCAATTCGACACTTTTAATTAATTTTGCGAACCTTTTAATATAATATATTACCACATTTAATTTCTGTGAAATTCTATTTTGCGTAAACAAGAGAAGAGGGCTTCACTGAATGAGTTGGAAAACCTTTTTTTTAAGATACGAAGGATTTGAAACAGCTCATAATTTACTTTCTTTTTTAGCACGACTTTTGTAAAAACAGATCGTGCTTATGTTACCGGTTTGTCCGTCCGTCCGTCTGTACCCACGATATCTCTGCAACTATAAGTCCGATTTAAAAAATTCTTTTTGCATTGGGAAACTTGAAGTATGCGAATGATGATCCTTTATTTTGTTTTGTTTTACGATGTGCAATTTCGCCGCTAGGAGGCGTAAATGCAGCTGATGTCGAATTCAAAATTACATTTTATTCCACATATTTGCTTCTAAACAACCGATTGAAAAAATTCTTTTATCTTTCGATTCCATTTATGTCGAAGAGTGTTTTAGATATAGTTACTTTTTCAAATTACGCATTGATTCCCGCTAGTAGGCGTAAAAGTAAATTTGCTTTTTCCCGATAACTCTTCTTCTAAAACTGTGATTTGAAATTTTTTTTCTCCAGCGGATACATCTCCTGATGGAAAATATTTTGTATATAATTTCAAATTTTTGGTAAAGAATATTTTAGCCACCAGGGGGCGTAAGTGTTAATTTTTGCTTCTGATGTATTTGCCATAAAATCTGAGCTTCTAAAATATCGATTGGAAAATTCTTTCGTGGACTGATGCCACTGACATCGATAAACCTTTTCGGAATATTTTCTTCTTAAAATATTCCACAGTTTCTCCGCCAGGGGGCGTAGATGTATATCTTATTTTTTGTCAATATCTCTACTTCTAGGAGTCCGATTTGAAAAATTCCTTCTTTGTTTGACAGTGTTTCCAGTGTGACATGTTTTTCATATAATTTCAAAATTTTCAATTAATCCATAGTTTTTCCGCTAGGGGGCGTAATGGTAAATTGCTCCCCCCCCTATATTTCTGCTTCCAAGCCTCCGATTTGAAATTCTTTCTGCACCGGATACAGCTCGGTGGAGTGGGTGTAGCGTACGTGGGCGAAGCGTACAAACCAAAATCGTGGGCGAAGCGTACACTTCTTCGTCTGTTGGGTTATCCCCCTTGCACGTGCGGGCCGGGCCGCCTCCAGGGCTGGTGAACACGTGTAACAAACACGTACAATTGGGGTTGTCATTAGCCGGGTCCGTTTCAGTGTGCGTTCATTTGTGCGCTGCGATTTGAAGTGTTTGTAATTATTTCCTTCAGAAGAACATATTATATTGTCATGGAATCTCTTGAATTGTTATCAACTAGAAATGGAAAACCTTGTTTGATAGCAGATGGCTACCAACACCGATTGCATAGAAAAAGCAAAGAATGTATCAGTTGGCTATGTACAAAAGAGAAAAAGAACAGATGCAGGGGAAGTATTAAAACGAATTTTAAATATGAAATAATAAGTCGAACGGATCATTCTTGTGTGCCAAATATTGCAGAAATAGAGGTAAAAAAGACAATGGATATCTGTAGAAAAAGAGTTAGAGACGAAGTTTCAGTACCAGTGCATAGGAGTTTTCAAGAAGAAATGAGAAATATTTATTCAAGAGGATATGACCTAGTAACTGAAGTACCAATATATGGAAATGCCAAAACTTCACTGTGTGCAGAAAGAAGAAAAGTATTAGGAAGTACTCAAAACCCTACAGAAAGTAATGATATTGTATTTCCTGAAAATGTTCTTCACCTATCGAACGACGAAAGTTTTCTTCGATTGGATTTTACAAATAATTATGGGAAAAGAATTCTCGTGTTCGCAGGTGAAAACGTTAAACATCTTTTGACAAGTGGAGACACCTTTTTTTGATGGAACATTCAAGAGTTGTCCGAAACAGTTCACACAATTGTATACTGTGCATGTTGATTGTGGAAGCACGGCACTTGAAACAAATGTTTATCCTGTGATATTTGCATTATTACCCGATAAACGAGAAGAAACATATTATGCTTTGTTTAGCGAATTAAAAAGTTGGTGCCCAGAATGGACACCAAAAGTTATAAAAGTAGATTTTGAAGTAGCAGCAATTTCAGCAATAAAAATGATCTTCTCTCAAACAACAATATCTGGTTGTAATTTTCACTACAATCAATGCTTGTGGCGAAAAATCCAGGAAGTAGGACTCGTGACGTAATATAAATCAAATGAAGAGATAAGGAAGATATGCAAAATGTGTTCGGCATTAGCCTACATACCACTTTCAAATGTAGAAGATGCATGGCTTATCATAATGGAAGATACTCCAAAAAACGGTAAGTTATCCACATTTCTTGATTATTTCGTTGAACAATGGATGGATAATTCTATTATTCCTGTCGAGATCTGGAATGTTCATGGTCAGCGCCATAGGACAAATAATGCAATAGAAGGTTGGAATTCGAAATTAAATAGAATTATTGGCAAAAATAATTGTATTTAATGCAAAAATAATTCTATTCCAAATGTTCATTTTTTAATTAAGACCCTGAAAGAGGAATCCGAATATGTCTCGTTTTTGCTAAAGTCTAAAGAATTAGGAGAAACTGTTGGAAAAAGGAGAAAAGTTTACATAAAATTAGACGAAAGTATAAATAATATTATAACGGAGTTTGAAAAAACACAAAACCTGCGAAAATGCTTAACAGCTTTAAGCTATGCAACAAAGATAGATTAATTTAGTGGTGAACCAATGCTAAATAAGGCATTGCCCAGTCACAAGACTGGGGGAAAACTGTGGGGGAAAGTTTGCAGTAAAATACAATTGAAAATCACATTTTCAAAACAAACATGTACAATTTTGTTATTATGTACTTTGTAAATTGAATGACGGCTCCAATTGTATTTCACTTAATTTTTCTGTATTTTCGTATGCGTTACAAATGAATTTCAAATAAAAAAAAAGTAATAAAATAAAATTAAACAGCTCAAATGATTTTTTTTTTTACGTTCATAGATTCCTTCTGGTAAAATTTTTTTATAGCTATAAATGCGAACTGTAAACTGTGGCCATAAAACCAACTTGTATGAGTTACGAAAGAATCCTCAAAATTTCTCCCTCCCCTCCCTACCTTCCAAACATGCTGTACGCTTCGCCCACGGTCATCACCCCCTATCAGGGGGTGATGCCACGGTACGCTTTGCCCACGTACGCTTCGCCCACGTAACCTACAGCTCCTGATGGGAAATCCTTTGCACATAATTTCTAATTTAAAAAAAAAATGGTTTGACCACCAGGTGGCGTAAGCCTCAATTTCTGCTTCTGATGTATTTGCAGCAAAATATGAGCTTCTTAAATCTCGATTGAAAAAAAAGTGGTTTGTTCACAGATACTACTCATGTCGATAAACCTTTTAGGAACATTTTCTTCTTGACATAATGCATGGCTTCTACGACAGGGGGCGTAGATGTATATCTTATTTTTGTCAATATCTGTACTTCTAGGAGTCCGATTTGAAAAATTCCTTCTTTGTTGGATAGTGTTTCCGATGCAAAATGTTTTCAATATAAATTCAAAATTTTCAAGTAAATCATAAACTTTCCGCTAGGGGGCACAAAGGTAAATTGTGTTTTCTGCTTCTAAAACTTCTATTTAAAAAATTCTTCCTGTATCGCATACAAGACCTGATGGAAAATATTTTTCAAATAATTTCCAATGTTTATTAAAGAATGGCTTGGCCACCAGGGGCATAAGTGTTAATTTCTGCTTCTGATGTATTTGTAGCAAAATCTGGGCTCCTGAAAACTCGACTAAATTTTTTTCTTGTGCCGATAGGGCTCATACGGAAAAACCTTTCGAAAATACTTTCTTCCTAAAATAATGCATGGTTTTCCCACCAGGGGGCGTAAAGTCACATCTTATTTTTGTCAATATCTCTGTTTCTAAGAGTCCGATTTGAAACATTCTTTCTATGTTGGAGAACGTTTCCGGTGCGAAATGTTTCTCATGTAAATTCATGTTTTTCTTAATGCACAAGTCTGCAACCAAAGGGCGTAAGCTCACAATTCCGTTTACAGCAATATCTGAGGGATTAAAAACCGATTGAAACCCTTCTTTCTTCCGTCAGATACTATTGTTTTCCATACCGGTTCCATTGATTTTGAATAGCTTTGATAAATTTAATTTGCATCAGAACGGATTTAAAAGACGTGCATTACACCCGAAAATTCGGTGTCATCTTTCTTGTTGTGTTTTGTAGAAGGGAAGCGGGGTGGGAGAGTTGCGAGAAATTATGATCAGTGTAATTTTGTACACTGTGTAAATCAAAATGTATTAGTTAAATCAACTGTCAGGAAAAATTATCTTGACATTATTTACAATGAGGTTCTTAGTAAAATTAAGCACATTATTTATCGGGCACAACAGCATTGGGATATGAGCCAGTGAAACGGCATACACAGCGTTGCATTAAGAAAGTTTTTTCCAGGAGGGCAATTACAAATTTTGAGAGGGATGAAACTTGTTGACTGATTATATACGTGCAATCACAGTTTTATTGTTTATATATGCGTACATTAATGCATATAAAAATTTTAAATAGAGTATAAAAATTTTCTTATGCTCGAATATCGCAAATGCGAATTCCAAGAAATTTGCACATACAAGTGATTAAAAATGTTGTACCTTTGCATTAATTACAACGGATTACACCATGAAGTGGTGTAAAATATTGACGACGTTAGTAAGATAACGCTGTGCTGGAGAAAATTCCCCTCTTCAAACATTAATAGTGGTAAAAATATCCTCGCGTTACTACAAGCATGTTTCTGATTATTGAGGAATCGTTACAGTGTTACCTGGAAACGTATGGTGTAAACCGTTCCCCTGCCATTTGATTATAGCCCCTTTAGATTATTTAGATTAGCACATAGTAGTAAAAAAAAAAAACTAACGAATTAGGACGGCAGTTTGAGGTGTCTCGATTTTTTTTTGTCACCAATACCATTTTTTTTAAACCAACCACCGCTAGGAAAAAAAAAATAATAATAATTATAGGAACAATTTCTAGTAATTTGCTGTTGTTCAAAATTAGGTAGCAAATACTTTGTTGTATTGGAAGCACTAACGTCACGTTAGGTACACTGAGGCTTAACCGTATAACATGGAAAGTCGGCATCCAGAATACTGAATGCCAGCTTCCAAAATATGATGATGTAATGCAAACATTTCTACACTGTGAAATTAGGTTTTTATTGCGTGATATTCCGAGTTGTTAGTGCTTCAAAAAGTACCCCTTCAGCAAGGACTGTTTAATGTTTTATTGAAGGATGATAGAAATTTCAGATTGAAGTCCATGTGGATGCTTTTTTTTTTATTATTATAATATTTTCTTTCGTTTTCTCAAGATTTTTCATTAATTTCTCCAAATATTCAGCTATAAACGAAAACAATTAGGAGAGACCGCCCGAAAATCCTACGGGATGATGTGCACCCCCGAAAAGATGCCTGAATACAACTCCCCTGTGAGGTACATTTCTGACCACTCGGCCGTCATGATGAATGTCTGTGTCCCGGTTCCGAGAGAGAGGGGTGCTACCCCTGGCGAATGAACGTCTCCATGTTAGAAGACGAAGAAACGCTGGTGCACCTTCGTTCTATTTTGAACGCTGGGATAGCCACGATTACGGACGATGAGTGCGGCGTGTGGGAGAGGGTTAAAAATGAGATTAAGGATTACCTTATGAAAAAAGGTAGGCTGGCTGCCATGGAAAGGAGGAATCGTCACATGATTTTAATGAATATCCTGAATGCGGCGATTCGTGGAGAGGAAGGAGGTTGTAATTCCTCTCTGATTAATAACGTTAGAAGTAGGATCAGTCATTTTTTTAAGGAAGAGGGTTCGGCGGTCAAATTGACCGGCTCCCTTGAAATGCTCCGGCAGGAGAGTGACATAAACTACATTTTCAGGAAGATGGAGGCTGAGAGAGTTAGGGAGAACCTCCAATGTCTTGATATCGACAACAGGGAAGTCAGGGATCTCCCCGTCATTCTGAAGGCCGCCGCGGACTATTACGGTGAGTTGTTCAGCAAGGAAGCTGTGGCCTCTGATGTTATGGATGCCTGGTTGGAAGGCACGCCGGTTCTTGCGCAGGAGGATAGGAATCTCGTGGAAAGGGAGTTTACTGATAATGAGGTCAAGACTGCGATCCTGGATCTCAAGCTTAACAAGTCTCCTGGTATTGATGGCTTGCCGGCCGAGTTCTATAAGAAATTTTCCAATATTCTCGCTCCATGGCTTTGTAGAATTTACAACCACATTGTGAATAGAGGAATCATGACTGAAACTATGAGAACCAGTATTGTTACTCTGCTTTGTAAGACCCCGGGAAATCCTGCCAGGGATCTTGGTGGGTGGAGACCAGTGTCTCTGTCTACAATTGATTACAAGATCATGGCAAAAATCATCAATGCTAGGCTATTGCGGGTTGCGGAGAAGCTGGTTGGTGTTGGTCAGACCTGCAGTATACGTGGGAGACAAATGTTTCACAACATCAGGTGCGTAAGAGACTTGGTCACTTACGTTACCGAAAGAGATCTTAAGCTGGGAATGTTTTCTGCGGATCAAAGCAAAGCCTTTGATCGGGTCTCCCACGATTTTATCAGGAAGTTGCTGGAAGCTCACGGCTTTGGTGAAATATTCCGAAGGGCTGTGGACTCGTTGTATAGAGACCTCAATGGGAGAGTTATTGTTTCTGGCCGTCTTTCTCCCTCTTTGAGGTTGGAAGAGGAGTGAGACAAGGCTGCCCTCTCTCTCCATTGTTGTTTGTTTTGGTCATCGAGACCATGCTGAGGAAGGTTCTGGCGCACCCGAACATCAAAGGGGTTCCTGTGCCTGGTTGTGCGTACTCCATGAAGTACTTGGCGTATGCTGATGATGTCACCTTCTTTGTGGACTCGGAAAGAAGTCTGACTAAGGTCCGGGAGGTCTTCGCGGGGTACTGTGGGGCCACCGGTGCTAAGCTGAATGATGATAAGTCCAGTCTGGTGCTCTGGGGAAGATGGGATTGCACTGCCGTTCATGGGCTGGAGGTGACCGATGGACCCGTCAGGATACTGGGTATCCTTTTCGATAAAGACGGTGTTCATAAGAAAACTTGGAGGGACATCCTCTCAAACGTGCGGAAAGAAAGGGATAGGTGGCAGAAGCTTCATATTTCAATGACTAATCGTGCTAAGTTGGCCAATGCCCTCTTGGTGTCAAAGTGTGCTTTTGCCGGAGAGCTTGAGTCACCCCCTCGGAGTCTTCTGAGGTTATTGGAGAGGGAGATTTTTGCCTTCATCTGGGCTGGTAAGGCCGTTGAGGCGATAGCCAGAGCCGCCCTTTTTTGTCCTAGGGAGGAAGGCGGTTTAGAGGTTAAACACCTTTCCTCTTGGTTCAGCGCACTCCAGTTTCGTAGTACTAAAGGGGCTCTTAACTCCTCTCATCCGTGTAAGAACTTTGTGTCTTTTTTGACTGGATTATCCGCGGACAAGTTCTTGCCTGGCTATCGTTTTTTCGGGCCCAGCAGGGAAACTACCCATAAGTATTACAAGCTTGGTGGGCACCTTCAGGCCCTTGCGGAGGCCAACCGGAACGGGAATAACTTGAAGCAGATGTACTTTCATATCCTTCCTAGACCCAGGGAGAAGATCATTGAGTTCAATGTTGTTAACTTCGATAAGAGGGAGGCGTGGATGTGTGTCCATGCTGCTGGGGTTGATTGCAAAAAACGGGACTTTAAGTTACGTTTGGCGCATGATGTCCTTCCTACCAGGAAACGGCAGTGCACTTGGGGTGGTGCTGTCACTGACAGGTGTCTTTCCTGCAATCTTATCGAAGATAGACACCACTTGTTTTTTAGTTGCCCTATGACTGTGCAGGTTTGGCGGTTGGTCTGGGATTGGGCCGGCCGCCCTCAGCAGTTTATGCCTCAGCATGTTTTCTACCAGTATCCCGGTCCCAAAGCGGGAAGGGATGTCTGGAGACTCATCATTACGGAGACGACGTACAAAATCTGGAGAGAGAGGAACAGAGTTCTTTATTGTAATCACGGTAATGTGGGATTCAGCCCTATGAAAGTTGCCTGGCAGGTCAAGTGCGAGATCCGGAACAGGGTTGAACTTGACGCCCACTCCCTTTCGGACCGCGCCTTCAGGTATCGGTGGGTCTTCTGGCCTCGGATTGTTACCGGTACTAGGGAAAAGTACTTCTTCCACTGGAGAACTTAACCCCCTCCCACCCCCTTGTTTCGGCTTGCAATCCTGCATTACCGGATCCTTTTGAATTTTTGGTTGATGTTTTGTTTCGTTGATACATGGTTTGTGTGTTCTACTAACTTCTCGGATCGAGCGTGGGGGCTCCGGAGACGCCGTTTTCCGGACCCCCTATCGGTCGATTCGGTGCTTTTTGTTTCGTTTCAGCCACTTCTGCTTTGCGGTTTGGATCCAGCTTCGGTTTCCGGACCCCGGTTTCCGCGTTCGGTGTGCTGTGCTTCGGGGGTGTTGCTTGCGAGAGTGTTTTATTTATTTGTATGTGTATGCGTGTTTTTTTTTTTTTTTTTTGTGGAGCGGATGCCTTGGGGAGTTTTTTGTTGTTGTCTGGTGTGTGTCTGGCGTGTGCCGGTTCTGTGTGTGTGTCTTTAGGGGGAGGCTTCCTCGTTTCTGGAGATGCCTGTTGCTCTCCGCCGTTGCCTCCTCTGATGTTGTCATCCTTTGGGTGGCTATGTCACTGGGTCTCCTCCGAAGGAGGAATTTCCTCCTACATGAACGTTTCGAAGGGCCTTGTCCCTTCGTCGTTCTAGGAGACTCCGCCGTCGGTATGTATGGTGTTGCGTCGGGGCTTTAGGGGGAAGGCTTCCTCGTTTTTGGAGATGCGTGTTGCTCTCCGCCGTTGCCTCCTCTGATGTTGTCATCCGTTGGGTGACTTTGTCACGGGGTCTCCTCCGAAGGAGGAATTTCCTCCTACATGAACGTTTCGAAGGGCCTTGTCTCTCCGTCGTTCTAGGAGACTCCGCCGTCGGTTTGTATGGTGTTGCGTCGGGGGTGTGAGTGTCCTTGCTTGTGGAACCGTGGTGTGTGTATCGGGGCGTGTGTGAAACACCGGTGGAACCGATCCCATGTTTATACATGGGGGCGGGGAAACAAGCGTGTTGGTGTTGCTGGGCAACAAAAGTTCGTAATAGGAGAGAGGTCGTCGTGCTTCTGCACAATATGACGTCCCTTTCTTTCTGTTTCCAGTGAATGGTATACGAAGACAAAGATGCCTGAATACATCATCACTGGGCATACAAATGTGGTCTGTCATACAGCACACTTAATTTGCGGAAAACTGAACACGTCCACATCTACTTTCCTGTACAGCTCTCCGAAAAATTGATCATTCAGCAATAGCCAGATTAATAAATGGTTCCTTGCGGCTGTTGCGCACTCAGTAGGGGTGGCCTTGGAGATCAGGCCTTCCCCATGAGGTATCAATCACGTGGTCCTTTGTTACTAGCAGTGGAAGCCTGTTGCAACGTGAATATACGGGCAGTGTTTCTTTCAGGATTTTTTGGCCGGCGGGGGGGAGGAAATAAAACCTTAGAGGGGGGCAAGTTTTCCATTTGCTATATATATATATATATATAAAATTTTAACTACTATATTTTTATATATGTAGAAGTAATTACTATATATCTAGCACAGGGACGCATTTAGAGGGAATCTTGACCCTTCCCCTCCCCCGGAAATGTTTCATTTTTTTTTTTGGTTAAAATGCGACTTACATTAGAAAAAAATGCCTTAATTTTATCAAAATGTATCAACTTACATTAGAAAAAAATGCTTTAATTTTTCTTTAACTTTAATTTTGTTCCAGATGGTGCAATTCAAAATCTTTCTTTTTCGTCCCCCCCCCCGAAGAAAAATTCTATATACATCTCTGATATAGTAATTACTTCTTCAAACATTTCAGGAATAATAATTTTTTTTCAGCTAAAGGTGGGGGGGGGGGCAGGGTTGAGTCCGCAGGCTTGAAATTCTTATTTATTAAAATGCATTCGACGCACTCTTAATCCTGAATCACGATTCCCAGACAATTAGGTTTGATTAGTCGACTTATTGTATTTTGAATTATATCATGCGTCCTAATACACTTTTTATTAAAATAAACTATAACTAGTACCATTTGAACAAATATTTCAAAAAATATAATTGGAGAGATATTTGTAGCATAAAAAGAAACGAAATTTCCTTTTTCATCAAAGCCTGAATTTATTAAAATTTGGTTCGGTAACCTAAAATGTCTCCGGAGGGGGAAGTGTTGTTTCCGGGAGGGCTTCACCTCCCTGGGTGTATGCCTGAAAGAAACACTGTGTACGGGGATAAGCGTTACGGCATAAGGCGATAACAAAATTTTAGAGGGGATCTTTCCGCAAATCTGCCAATTGCGGAAAGATCCGTGTTCTGTCCGCAACTGAGAAAAGGGGGAAGGACTTAGCGAGGGCGAGGGATTAGAGGAACAGTAAAACACACCCCATTCCTAATCCGTCACCAGAAGGGTTGAATTTTACTTGAAGTCATTCAAATATTGGAAGAGTGGTATACGGACAAATGGACGATTTATTTCATTCTATTCGAATATCTTCTCATCAGCCTATTTCAAAAAATATGTTTTTTGTTTTTTTTTGCACGCTACTGTGGGTCGGTCATCAACAGAAAACCGTAGTGTGTAATAAACATAAATTTATTTTGTTGTTGCAATTCCACATTTCTACAATTATTACCGGATTTTCATAAATTGTCCATCACAGATGGGGCCAGTCCATCTGTGAGAATTAACTCCCAGTATAGCTATAACTTTTTTCAACCCTAATTCTGAAAAAGTTATTATTTTTTATGATCTGTTTTATTTTATTTCGCCTTCCCTAATCCAAAAAAAAAAAAAAAAAAGAAAAATTGATTACGGAAATATTTTCATAAAAAACATAACTATACTGTATATCAGTTTCAAAATAAAATTACGAAACTGAAGGTAGCTGTTGATTTCTTCTTCATTATTCCAACTCTGAATGAACGATATATTCTTCAAACAACGTCGGATATACGCAGTTGTGTAAAATTCCGCCATAGTTTTGCTGATCCACTCATCCAATTTGATTGTTGCTTTTTGTCTTTTCTTGTCCTCGAGATTTAGGCACTTTCTGTCGTACAAGAAGTCGCTGTACCTCGTTTCATCTTTCAAGCAGGTCGTTAACCTCTCGACTTTAGGATGAGGATTTTTGATAGCTGCATTTAACCGCGATGGTTCCAGCCTTCGACGACATTGTTTGTTCTGTGTCGTTTGTTGTTGCAATTCCACATTTCTACAATTATTACCGAATTTTCCAGCCAGATATTTAAGGAATAATCATAAAATTTATGAAGGTTTTCATTAATGGGACTGGATTCTTGAATGCATATCCAACCATCGCCTACATTTTCCACAGAATGATAAGCCAGTGAAGCCCAAGTTTGAGTGAAGCACACATTCGCAGGAGTTGCCTTATCTCCTCGTTATTGTTATATTCATTCACTAATCCCAGTTCTTGAATTTTTCGCCAAAGGGGGTGTTTACCTGATCTCTCACTAAAACTCTTCCTCTTTTCCCAGTTGCGGACAGCACTGGATCTGTCCGCAATCGGCACTGTTTTTCCTCTGTTCGCAATTGGCACTATTTTTTCCTCTGTCCGCAATTGGCACTGTTTTTTCCTCTGTCCGCAATCGGGACCAAACCATTTTAGAGATACCCGCCCGCGGCTGCGGTATGTTCTAATCTGAGTATGTATTTGTCTGTGTATGTACGTATTTTGTTTGGAGGACACGATCGGATCTGCGTTATATCCGATTTCGCGGATAACCGACCACGTTATATCCAGCTTCCACTGCATGTTTTTAAGTACGGGGAATCTGAGGCGTACGTTTTTCTTGGGGATGACCTTAAAAAAACATATAAATGTAAAAACCGTACAACAACGTTGAAAATTATAGTATTAATATATTTTATTGCATTGGAAAACTCGTAAACCTTAAGAAAACCAAACTTCTCTTTTGATGATTCTATCTGTCTATAAAGCTCCAGATTCTAGATAATGAAATCCCCACAGCTAAGAATCTGAGACCAGTGCTTCAGTATTGAACTCATGAATTAACAGATCCTGATCCTAGATTAAGTGAAATCCTCACAACTAAGAACCTGAAACCAGTGCTTCAGTATTGAACTCATGAATTAACAGATCCTTATTCTAGATTAAGTGAAATCTTCGCAACAAAGAATCTGAGACCAGTGCTTCAGTATTGAACTCATGAATTAACAGATCCTGATTCTAGATTAAGTGAAATCCCCACAACTAAGAATCTGAGACCAGTGCTTCAGTATAGAGCTCGTGAATTAACAGATCCTGTGATTCTAGATTAAGTGAAATCCCCACAACTAAGAATCTGAGACCAGTGCTTCAGTATGGAGCTCGTGAATTAACAGATCCTATGATTCTAGATTAATGTTTGTTTGTTCTGCGAATCCTGACTGCATCCATTTGAAATTAGAATGTTGAATGTAGATGATACATTTAGGATTCTATTTTAGTAAGCCAAGAAATTGTGGGGGCACAAAGTGGCGTTCCAGAGATTTATTAATTTTTTAATACCGCATATGTGTGTGTGAGTCCTCTAAGGTCTAAGCCAATAGTAAACAACATACTCTTCTCTGATGGGATCGAGATTCAACTTTGGCTGCACCAAGAAGGAAATAGCAACGTTGTCTCGATTCTCTCAAGGTTGTAACATACCGTGTTAAGTATAAAAGGATCAGTGTTCGAAGTGGGCCGGTATGACATATCGGTAGTTAAAAAAACATTATTTACCATCCCGGTATGTAATAAATTATAAATCCGCCACAAACTACGTAAAGAAATTAGGATGAAAGCACAAATTTTAACGCAAAAATCGGCAAAGGACATTTTTAACGGATAAAATTGATAAATGATTAGCAGCTGGGACTGACAAGACGTAGGAAGCAGAATCATGGTGTCAGAATTATTGTTAATACGAAGGGGAGGGGGGGGTGAAACAGTACATCTCGCAGGAAAAACACTTCATTTAGTTTTTCATTTGCTGAGAAGGGAAAGATACAAGGCTTATACGGCGCGGCGTGACGACAGGGGTCGCGCTGCGGATCGCGATCTTCGCAATTTGCGAAAACGAAATCGTTTTGCAAAAACAAAGCTTTGGCGATTACCTTTTCATAGTGTTAAAACACTTTGCGAAAACAAATTGAATTTGGTGACTAAATTGGCGAAAACAAATTGAATTTGCCTACTAAATTGGCGAAAACAAATTGAATTTGGCGACTAAATTGGCGAAAACAAATTGAATTTGGCGACTAAATTGGCGAAAACAAATTGTATTTGGTGACTAAGTCGGCGAAAACATATTTGAATTTGGCGACCAAATTGGCGAAAACAAATTGAATTTGGCGACTAAATTGGCTAAAACTTTAGAAAAGCCAGCGCTACCCCTGCGTGACGAAACCTCAGATGTGGCAAGGAGGGTATCTCAACAGAGGGACTTCCCGGAATCCTGACTTTTCAGATATTTTCTAAGCCCCAGTGAAAACCTATTATCAGCACAGGACTATGGATTGCTCACCGTTATGGGTGGGGCGTTGCGTGGGGATAAAATCGTAATAAGGGGATTAAATTGCAAATATGATTTTCTCTCACCCTAACATTTTCTGAGCCCCAGTGAAAACCCATTATCAGCACAGGACTACGGATTGCTCACCGTTATGGATGGGGCGTTGCGTGGGGTGATATAAAAGTGTAATAAGAGGATTACATTGCTAATATCCCGTGGATGGCCTACTACTGGTCAGAGTTCGTGCCTGCCACGGAGAAGACCTCGGGTTCGATCCCAGACAGGTTCGAACCACTAAATATCCGCCGTGCGTCGGATAGACACGTTAAGTCGTCGGACCCCGGGTACTGGCCCCCCGGTAAAAAATAAAGGCGTCTTCCTCCCCCTTTCTACCTCGCTTCTGTGTGACTTTCCTATCGGGCACTCTAGCCCAAATCTCCTAGCTTTCTACTTCTAAGGGTTATTTAAGACCTGGGGTCAGACACTCACTTCCGAGAATCCTCTACATATGATCTGATCTGAAATTGCTAATATGATTTTCTTTCTCCGTAACAACACTCTTCTTCGTAGACCCTCCTTAAATGTGCCCAGCTGAATCCGCTTGTTGTTGAGTTTGCTGACTGAAAAAGGCATTTGCAAGGAATTTGACTTTTGTTTGACCTGCTGCTAGATTAGTTACAGGATTCAAAGCTGATGATCGTCCTTCGCATGTGCGCATATCCATCATTTCAGTTTTAGCGTAGTAGCACAGCAGCAGTCAGCCGAGCACTGAAGCAGAATGACTTTCGATTTAAAATCTTGGTTAAAGACTGAGAAGTTAGAAAAAGAGCGTAAAGATGCTGAAAAGGCGCTTTCTGTTTAAAAAAAAGGTAAAAATATGTTCAGAATTTAATTTATTGATTTATTTGTGCAGTGGTCCAATAATCCAGAGACTTTAATTTAATTAACGTTGGAAATTAAACTGAAATAGACCACAAACTCTTCAAAAAATGAAGGTATTTTTCCTAATTATTACATGAATTTTTTAACTCAAAAAAAAAAAAAAAATAGTAATGTGGAATGGTGTGTATTTCTTTCGAAACCTCCTATTTGTACTACACTGCTGTGCAAAAATTAAGGACGAAGAGGAGAAATCAGCATAACAGCGGAACGAGCAGGCAGAACGGACCGAAAGACCACTCAGGAGATAGACTAGGGTCCGGTACGGTAGGTCATGCGCATATATGCAGCATGACGTAGGGGTGGGGAAGTGTCGGAAGGGTAAAGCGCACGGGCGGTGTACGCTCAGCAATTCGGTGAAAGCTATTGCACGGTGTACATCGGTTTGAATGACGTCGAGTTGCTGCCACCGTGTGATATGGCCAACAGACAATCCAGTAGACGACATCTGGATGACTTTATCCGAGGTAGCGTAATTGGGAAGTTGGAAGAAGGTCGAAGTGTGACTAGTGTGCCCGAGGAGTTCGGGATCGCTCACAGCATCGTTTCACGAGCTGAGATAGCATTTCAGACTACAGGAGCAGCTGTCCGAGAGTTTAACAGTGGTCGTCCACGAGCAAACACGGCGGCGGACGACCGGTATATTGTCCTACAGGCGAGAAGAAACAGACGGCAGACAGCGGGAGAAATCGCAAGGCACATGCAACAAACAACTGGACGTCCGTTATCGCGTTTTACCATGGCCAGCAGGCTGCACAAAGATGGTCTATTTGCACGACGATTAGTACGGTGTGTGCCATTAACGCCTGCTCATCGGAGACGGCGGTTTCTGTGGTGCCAGGAACACAAGAACTGTACACATCAGCAATGGGGTCGAGTTCTCTTTACGGTTGAGAGCCGATTTAGTCTGACGAGCGATTCTGGACGTATACACATCTGGAGAGAGCAGGAAACACGCAATCACAGCTCACTGCGCATAATAAGCTCCCTTTAAAAAAACCCAAAAAACATTAGGTAAAAAAGAAAGGATTTCCTTTCGCTGTGTGTTCTTTATGGAAAGACATCATCACAGTCCATTGTTTCGTATTACCGAACTGTGTTTTAACTGAGAAACAACTAACGACCGACACTCTGGCTTTGTCATTCAAGGACGGTGTGGCGAACGTTGCATAGCAACGAGACATTATGTTTCAAAATTGCTGTACATTTATTTTTATTTTCCACTTAACGATCATAGTTCACTGTCAACGAGGAAAAAAACGCAGGAGTTGTTCAGCAATATCTTTACGCCTGCATGTATACATGGCATTCTACAGCAGATGATAGAAACTGCTGAAGCTAAAAATAGATAAGCCGTTGTGAAAACCACGAAAGTGCTCTGAAATTATGATGAATTCGGTGGAATCGACTGCAGCGCAGCGGTGCGAATTATGATAGTAATGCAGGAAACAGCTGAAGCTCTTTCTGCAGTTTTCCTGCTTGTATTAAACACATTCACGTTTTTTGCGGTACGGACGTCTCTTTTTGAATTTGAAATTCCCTACAAGACAGTGCGTTACAGAAAAGTAAGTATGCCTAAGTAACGGGCATTAACTTCCTATGCGGCTAATTATGTTTCACTGCAATGGTGAAAAAGCTTTACTGCAGCAACTAACAATATTTGAATGAAGCGATTTAGACATCGCAGTGGAACCAAATTTTTAAGAACTTTAATTTTCTTTGATTTTGTCGCAGAATGAAAGACCAGCTGCGAGCACGTGGTTAGTTGATGCATACATCAACAGGTCCATGGTGTATGATAGTCAGATGATACAACTCCCCATAGAGTTAACAGTTAGAAAAACGGATCGTTAATGCCACAGCTCGCCAGGGGGCGTGGCCTAGGCCAAGGTATTCATATTTAATGCCTAAGTAAAAGCGCAATAATAGTAACATAGTGTCTAAACCATATGAATATGAACACGATGGAATAAAAACTGCTAAAAAGTCCTAGGCCTGGGTCAAGGTATTAATATTTAATGCCTAAGTAAAAGCGCAATAAAACTAACTTGACTTTTTTTTTTTTTTTTTTTTTTTTTTTTGATTGGAGGTTTAACGACCACCGTGAGCAACTCAATGGGCTATAAGCAGTCGCCCGTCCCTAATTTAGGGTCACTGGTTCCAGGGAAGGGAAAGAGCCAGTGCCGTAAGACAAACACAACATCCATGCCTCACCGGGATTCGAACCCGGACCCCTCACGGACGAATGATCAGAGGCCAACGCCTTAGACCTCTGCGCCACCGGGACGGCTAACTTGACTTGTTACCTAAATCTTATGAATATGGGAGAAAAACTGTAAAAAAAAGTCTAGGCCTGTTTATTAATATTTGATGCTTAAGTAAAAGCGAAATGTTATTTGTTTGATTTATTATGTATAAAGTTATGAATATATTGCGTCGTGCTCATATTCATAAGGTTTAGACACAAAGACTAGTACACTGCCGGACAATTGCTAAGGACGGATGACGATAGCAACCATAAAATGGAAGGCAGGAAAATGTGGAAATTAACATAAGTGCGTGATACAGTAAGACGTGTTGTGCGTATGCAAATTTTGGATTGCCGAACTTTTTCGTGACGTCATAGCACTGATAAGAGATATAAAGGATTTGACGCGTATTGACCGATGTTGTTCAAACGCAAAGTTGAAAGGGAAAGAATCAATTGACGAACTTGCAATTTTCAGTATGTCTTCCCGACATCACCTAGATGATTTTACGCGTGGCCGTATTATTGGCAAGATTGAAGAAGGGCGAAAAATAACAGATGTTGCCAGGGAGTTCGACGTCAGCCACAGTGTTGTTTCAAGGGTTTGGAAATCATTTCAAACAAATGGAGAGTGTAGCAAACGTCACGGGGGAGGTCGTGTTCGCAGTACGACACCTGCAGAAGATAGGTACATAGTGCTATCAACAAAAAGACACCGACGCAGCACAGCTAGTGAGGTAGCAAATCAGTTTATGGCTGCTACTGGCAAGCGGATCTCCCGAAAAACTGTCGCCAGACGTTTGCATGAAGGAGGACTATACGCCCGCCGTCCTGTTGTGTGACTCCCATTGTCCAGACGTCACCGTACCGCTCGTTTGCAATGATGCCATCAACATCGCAATTGGACTGATAACGACGGGTCTGCTCTCCTCTTCTCAGATGAGAGTAGATACACTCTATTGTCTGATTGTCGACGACAACTGATCTGGCGTGATAGTGGTACTGCATATTGTCCAGCAAACATACAGGAAAGGGACCGATATCCGACATGTAGTGTCATGGTATGGGCTGGCATCATGATCATTGGCCGTACGTCCCTCTATGTGCTTCCAACTGGGACTATGACTGACCAACGATACATTAATGATGTTCTGCTACCTCATGTTCGCATGTTCCGTGGTGCTGTCGATGATAGATTCATTTTCATGGACGACAACGCAACATGTCATCGAACAGTCGCTGTCCAGGAGTGTCTTGAGAGCGAGGATATACAACGCCTCGTATGGCCAGCATGTTTTGCAGATCTGAGTCTCATTGAAAATATGTGGGATGCTTTGGGGAGGAATCTTGCTGGTCGCCAATGCCCTCCAATAAACAAGGACACCCTCATCCGTGCACTGACAGAGGAATGGGATAAATTACCCCAACAGCTGCTTGATAATGTTGTGCAAAGCATGACACGACGTGTGGAATCTTGCATCGCCCTCCATGGTGGCCATATCCCGTATTGAAATCCTACGCCGGAACGCCTGCGGACGGTAATTGCATTTTTTTCACGTTTACGTATTCTGCACAAAATGGCCTGTTTGTCCCTTGAACACGTTCCAAAGCCTTCTGGATTTCAGAGCACAATAAATTGTGTTTCTTGTAATGTCCTGGCATTCTTACATTAATTTATTTTACTTGGGATCCAACCACACTTACTTTTTTATGCGCTATATAGCCGTTTATGACCCGCCCTTAGCAATTATCCAGCATTGTACTATTAACCTTTTACTAAAGCATTAAATATTAATCCCTAGGCCTTTGCGCCCGTTTGAAACCAAGAATCTGCAATGTTTATACGTCCCCTAAAGTGGGTGTCTGCGCTTGTCCGTTTGGCCAACTGTTTAGTGGCCAGTTGCTTTAAACTCTATTTCAATGAATTCGTTTCATTTGTTTTTGGAAAAGTCGCCCTTCGGTAAACTACTCGTTCGATAAATGTGGTTTCGATGAATTCGCGTTCGACGAATTCGTTTTCGATGAATTCGCTTGCTCCCAAATATAGTCATCATTGCGTGATAACTGATGTTGATCTTTTAAATGCAAGCCCACCAAAATATGGTGTAAGGCGTTATTTTCCAGGAAATTTTCTGCCCTGCTGTTTAAAAGTTTACACACCCCATGCCCAAGAATCGGAGTTTTTCATTTCTTCGATAAAAGAAAGAAGAAAAATAAAATAAAATAAAAGAATAACGATAATTACTTTATACGTGAAAACTTTGTAACATGCAGTTCGACTTCCAGGATTTTTGCAGGTATATCCTTCACGCAGAGCGCACTTAAGATGGGGGCTGGAAGGGCTCCAGCCCCGGGCCTCGCGTTTTCAAAAGACCTCAGAATTATGTAATATGCTTGAAGAATTGAAAGAGTCCTACAGGTTCTTTTTTTTTTTTTTTTTGCAGGTAGCACAGCCAAAAACAATGAGAAACTTCCTGGTAGAAAACAATTTCCATTTCTTTTCGCTTTTTTAGTCCGCAAAAAATATAGTCAACCCCAGTCCATCATCAAATCTTTCAAAAGCATTACAGAAGTTTTTGTACACATCCGTAACTGGAGGAAATTTTCATACATCAAGAATTCGTTTGAATCATGATATTTGGATCATGTTATTTTCCCCACCACTTCAATATAATTTCACCAAGCTGAACCCAACCGTTGGGGGAGAGGAGGAGAAGAGGGCAAAGCAGAACTGAACTGTCCATTTTTCAAGCGTGCATTTTTACATTTTTTTGCTACCACTGATTCGTCCATGAATCATGGGATACATACTTCAATACGGCGGGAATATTTTTATCACTTCCTCATCATATTTTGGAAATATTTTCTCCGGGGTATTTTTATTCATCCACCCATAGTGAAACCCTAGATGTGCCACTAATACAGGGGCCCCCAAAATACTGTGTAGCCCCCAGCCCCGTCTTCTTGAATGTGCCCTGCCTTCACGTTCAAGAGTGGAGGCCGCGTGTGGCCTAATGGGCAACGTTTGTGACTACCATGGAAAGGAACTCACGTTGGATCCTGGACAGGTACGAACGCTCGATTCACTAAATATCCGCCGTGCGTCGGATCGGCACGTTAAGCCGTCGGACCCCGGGTACTGGCCCCCCGGTAATAAATAAGGGCGTCTTCCTCCCCTTTCTACTTCGCTTCCGTGTCACTTTCCTATCGGGCACTCTAGCCCAAATCTCCTAGCTTCCTATTTCTAAGGGTTGTTTAAGACCTGGGGTCAGACACTCTTTTTCCTAATTTCCTAAAATCCTCTACATATGATCATCATGTTGAAGAGTGGGACAGGAAATGTAGTTGCGAGGCAAGGGGGTGCGAGCATTTTTACATTTAGAGAGTTTTTTTCCGGGGGGGGGCTGAAACTTGATGACAGATATGATCACAATTTTGTTATTTATATATATGTTACTGCTAGAACTCGAAAGCCGTTAATGTGCATATTACCTAGTTAATCTGCAGATTAACTGATTTGCTCCGTTAACGTGCGGAATCAAGAGTTTTCCGCATTTTACCTAGGTAATGTGCACATTAACGGCTTCCGTATCGTTAAAGTTCAAAAGTTTGTTTCTCTCATTTCCTTTCCCTACACCTTCCCCCCCCTCCCTCCGCCCGCTTGATTTTAGCTGTGGTTCTTAGTAAAACAGAGGATGGCTTTTATAAACTTGGTACTAAAACGGGCATTTTAAAACAATTGTATGCAAAATCTGAATTCAGTGTTTGCAAAGAGAGAGTTTTAACGAAAGAAGATGTCCCTGCTGTAGAAATATCTTTACGTCAAACAGCAATAAAACAATCCCTTGGTACTGGGCAGGGTTTCAGAAATGTGACTGCAAATCAAAATGTACCACAAATAGGTGTGCTTGTCGCAAAAACCAATTGCTATGTAATTCAAAGTGTCACCAATCTTTAGATTGCACTAATAAGTTAGCATAATTTTATCATATGTTCTGCAAATTCATTTCCTTAATTATAATAATATTTTAAACCGTTTGATTCTTTCTATTATAGTCTTTTAATTGATTAATGATTGACTCTATCAACTAATTTGTTGATTGTTTGATTGTATCTTTATATATCGAAAATTAATAAATAACATTATGTTAATTGAAGCGTACAGAAACGTTGCTGTTGTTCCAGCAAAGATCTTATTTTCACTTTATCGAGTGCCTAGTAGGTAATGTGCAGATTATCTAGGTAATTTGCAGATTACCTAGATAATTTGAGAAATGAAACAATTTTCGGCACTTTAACGGATCACCCTAGTTAATCTGCACATTACCTAGATAATCTGTAGAATAACTGATTTCTGCACTTTAGCGGTAACATATACGTACATTAACACATATAACATTTTCAAATAGAGTATGAAAATTTTCTCATGTTGGTATATCGCAAATACGAATCCCAAGACATCAACATATACAAATTATTAAAAACGTAAAAATGTTATACTTTTTTGCTTTAATTCAGTAACGCACCACGGATGGTGTAAAATATTGAGGATGATAGTAAGAAAGCTGTGCTGGAGAAAATCCCCACTTCCAATGTTAGGAGTGGTAAAATGTCCTCGCCTTACTACATGCTGTTTCTAATTATTAAGGAATTTTTACAGTGTTACCTGAAAACGTATGACGTAAACCATTCCCCTGCCATTTGGTTTCAGCTCCTTTAGATTACATAGTAAAAAACATAAACTAACTAACCGTTTGTGTGTGTGAATGCCAGATTGAGGTGCCTTTATTTTTATTTTTTTCACAGAGCGTAGATCACTCATCGTCAACGAAAAAAAAAATTCTTTCTATGGGAACAATTTCTCATAATTTGCCATTGCTAAAAATTAGGTAGCAAATATTTTGTTGTATCAGTGGCACGAACATCACATTAGCTGCACTGAGGCTTAACCGTGTACGTGGAAAGTCGGCATCAGGAAGACTGAAATGAAGCTCAATGCCAGCCTCCAAAATATGATGATATACTGCAGTGCAAACATCTCTACTCTGTGGAATTAGGTTTTTACTGCGCTATAGTAGCCGGAGAGTGCTTGAAAAACTACCCCATCAGCGATGATTGTTTAATGTTTCATTGAAGGATGATAGAAATTTCAGACTGAAGTCCATGTGGATGTTGTTGGTTTTTTACTACTATAATATTTTCCCTCATTTTCTTATGTTTTTTCTTTTAATTAATTCCGCCAAATATTCAGCAATAAACGAAAACAATTAGATTAAATACAAAAGGAGATCGCCCAGAAACCTACTGGGGGGATGGGCGTTCATGGATTTTCGAGGAGCTAAGCACCCCGAGAAGATGCCTGAATACATCACTGGGTGCGAGGGTGAGCTGTAGCTCATCCTGAAAATTGTCTTGCCCACCCTGCCGCCCACTCAGTTCAAGATGTGCTATATTTTATTTTTTTAACTTTAAAATATAATCTGGAATTAGCCAAATAAAAATGACACCCGTGTTTTTCGTCGTGTCGGCCTACGTATTTTCTCTTAGAAAGTGCGCTTTTCCTTCTTCGTAGAAAAGTTATCAACATAGCATCCACAGGACCATGAAAATTCAGCTGTTCTCCACTCGTCCAAATCTTTAATTTAAGCCTGTTTTCAAGTTACAGTGATCAGGGGCGAATGAAGAGGGTGAATAGGAATTCACTGAGATCATTAGTAATTGCTCTGCTGTTGTTAGAAGTCATTAGCAATTGATCTGCTGTTTGTGCTCCTAAGCAGGGGATTGCAACACGGAAAGTGGCCGCCCCGGTGGCGCAGTGGTCTAAGCAATGGCGTCTGACCATTCGTCCGAGATGGGCGGAGTTCGAATTCCGGTGAGGCATGCATGTTGTGTTTGTCTTGCACTGGCTCTCTCCCTTCCCTGGAACCAGTGGCCCTACATTAGGGACAGGTAACTGCTTATAGTCCGTTGAGTTGCTCACGGTGGTCATTAAGCCTGCAATAAAAAAAGAAAAACACGGAAAGTGGAGACTAAACCTATATTAGCGCTCTTAAGCCTGCCCTAAGGTAATGAGGTCGTAGCCGAGCATTGCTGTGGAAGAGATGAGTGCAAGACAAGATTGCTGGCTTGAAGGAAAGGAGTTAAGGAGGGGAAAGGTATTGTCTGCATGTTGAAATCGTATTAACATGAACTGTTGAGGGGAAATGTGCAAGTTAATCATACTAACTTGAACATTTTCCCTCAACCCTAATCCATGAAAACATTTGCTTTAAGTCCTTTCCCTGAGGCATCAAATTTTCTTTTGAGCAGGCCGTGTTACTGGTGCTAAAAGAGGAAAACCAAAGTTATGGTTTCTGAGTGGATTTCCGACTAGGCGCGCTATATAGGCGCTCGCCTAGGGCCCCACAGCTTGAGAGGCCCCGAAAACGTATAATTGGATTTCCAGTTTTGTTTTGATTTTCACCGAACGGATTTCCGACTAGGCGCACTATATAGGCGCTCGCCTAGGGCCCCACAGCTTGAGAGGCCCCGAAAACGTATAATTGGATTTCCAGTTTTGTTTTGATTTTCACCGAACGGATTTCCGACTAGGCGCACTATATAGGCGCTCGCCTAGGGCCCCACAGCTTGAGAGGCCCCGAAAACGTATAATTGGATTTCCAGTTTTGTTTTGATTTTCACCGAACGGATTTCCGACTAGGCGCACTATATAGGCGCTCGCCTAGGGCCCCACAGCTTGAGAGGCCCCGAAAACGTATAATTGGATTTCCAGTTTTGTTTTGATTTTCACCGAACGGATTTCCGACTAGGCGCACTATATAGGCGCTCGCCTAGGGCCACGCAGCTTGCGAGGCCCCAAAAACGTATAATTGGATTTCCAGTTTTGTTTTGATTTTCACCGAACGGATTTCCGACTAGGCGCACTATATAGGCGCTCGCCTAGGGCCACACAGCTTGCGAGGCCCCAAAAACGTATATTTGGATTTCCAGTTTTGTTTTGATTTTCACCGAACGGATTTCCGACTAGGCGCACTACATAGGCGCTCGCCTAGGGCCCCACAGCTTGAGAGGCCCCGAAAACGTGTAATTGGATTTCCAGTTTTGTTTTGATTTTCACCGAACGGAAGGTTCCAACACCAGATGTGGAAAAAGTAGTGAAATTTTAAATGGGCAAAATTTATACAGAACACAAAAAGTAGTGAAATTTTAGATGGGCAAAAATTTAATGAATGCTAATGTCCTACCATTCGCAAAAATAATGTTTCAAAAATCTGTAAAAAACAAATTCTTCGGACTTGGCGCCTCAAGCAGGAAACTAAGGAACTAATTGGAAAATTTAAATATTTGAGAAGGAATAGCTAAGCCTAACCTGAGAGACACAGAAATATCTTATTCCCCTGAGTTGAACAGTTTCTTCATAACAGAAGTTTAATTTTTTGAATTATTGACTTTCCTCTCAGCTGTAAATTCGTGAAGTATATGGATATTTAAAGTGCCAAACTTAATGTCTTTTAAATTCCTATTAGCCACAAAATTAATTTTTGAAATATCTCTAAAAACAAAAAGTTACATGTGTACGGACAGACAAAATGACTACCCTAGCATTGTTTCTTACAGAGCGTTCTAATAATGGGAAAATAAAATGGCATTTTAAAAAGCGTAAAAACCTTTTTCTTGCCTGCCCCCACCCCTCTTTTTGTTAATCTGATGGATGAAAATTTCTGCGGTGATAAGAAGGAGGGGCCCCTGAACCTTTTAGCGCCTAGGGCCCCAAAAGATCTAAAGTCGTCTACGGTAGTACTGAATGTAATGTAAGTCTAAATGGCACAATGATTGACCAAGTAATTGGGTTTTGGTATTTAGGAAGCATGTTTGACAGAGAGAACAGATTGGATGGTGAAATTAGTAGGCGAGTGAATTCTTCATTGAAAGTCATAGCGGCTTCGAAAGATTTTCACAGGAATGATGGGTTCTCAAGAGAGTCCCGCATGGCTGTGTATGAGAGTGTAATTGTTCCTTCTCTGATGTATGGCAGTGAAACCTGGGTACTGCAGGAAAAAACATAGAAGCCGTTTGTGTGCTCGAGAAATACGTTACTTACGGCAAGACACGTTTTGATTGTATGAGGAATGAAGATGTGTTGCAGTTGTGTAATGTGAAGCAAAATGTGGTTAGCAAGGTGGAGACTAATATTCTTTGGTGGTTTGGACATATTGAAAGAATGAGTGATGAGATGCTTATTACGAAAATTGTTTTAGCCTAAGTGGCAGGAAGGCCGAGGAAGTCATGGGAGGATCAGATTCAGGAGTGTCTGCATGAGAAAAAGATTATGAGTATGAAGTATAGAAGATCTTGTGTACGTCGTGTGATGGATGTCAGCGAAGTCCGAGTTGTGTGTCAAGATCGCTGTAAATGGAGACATTTGTTATGACAACAGTAAGTAAATAATCAGTTAAAAATTTATCTGGTAGTTTGTATTTATTTGTGGAGCTAACCTCTGAATTTTAGAGAACAGCTTAGTGATATGTATGTATGTGCTCCTGGTGTCAGTGTGTCATGTTTAATATACGGGTATGTAACCCTTTAGATTTTACAAATTTCATCAAAAATGGATGGACAGAACATTGGCAAAAAATGATTCCAAATTTTAGATTCTCTTGTGTTCCAAAAAGTACAAAACCTTCAAGACAGTTCCCAAATTAATGGGCATGTATATCTAGGAGGGGAGGGGGTGTGAATACCTTTGCAGCCTGTGGAAAGCGGAAAACAAATTCTTTCTTTTCGTGTTTTATAAATAAATTTGTTATCAAGCTTGCCCCACCAAAAATAATACTCCCCCATCCAGAAACGCGCCAAGCGGGGGTTCAACGGGTGCAAAGAAAGCGAGCGTCAGTTTTCGGGCGGCGGCAAGACAGCTCAATCATATTTTACGGTTGATAAATTAATATCAATGACGTGGGAGAAGTAAAAAAAATGTTTTACTGTGAGAAATTGTAATGCTACGCGACAAGTTTATTTTTTTAGTAAAAATAATTCATTATATAATTCAACAGAAAACGACTTGAAATCAGAGAATAATTTTTATTGTTTTGTTCAGTAACGAATACCGCGGGCGAAGGACTAACAATCTTTTTTCTAATATTTTTTTAAATCTTGAAGATTTCAGCATTCGTGATATGCGTGGCCAGCAAAAGAATGATGGGTCAATATGAAGAAAAACACAATGGACTTCAAAAACAAAATTTTTGACCTAAAACCCTTATTCATTTTATGTACTCTGAGCAGCTCATACTTTAAATCTGGTCGTAAATGACGATGAAAAAATTTATCTAGAAATTGTGAACATTTTCAGCATTGTTTAAGAAATATATGCTTTTTTTCTGAAATAATTTACCGTTGGCAAATTTTAAAGAAATAATCTCCAGCGTTGATCGTAAAACCCTGCTGTGAAACAATATGAGAAAATAGGATCGATGCAATAAGGGTAACAAGGATAGGGGTACAATTTTGATGCAATTCGCGATGCATTATACATTAAATCTTTAACGAATCTTTTAGAGACAGAGATATACGAAATTTAACCAATCTTTCTCTGAAAAAAGAATAAAAACAAAAACACATCCAACTTTATTTGCTCCAGAAAGAATTGGTACACTCTTTCTTTGTTCAAAAACTGTTAGCAGGAAATTAATACGAAAATCTGGTGTTGTAGTTATACTAACCATAATAAATGTTAAAACAAGTAAATGGCTGTTTAGAAGAATGTAGAACATGTGGGGGTTTTAAAAGCCTAATAGCTAAAAATAAAACAATTGCCGAGGAAATAGATTGCGAAACAGATTTCCCAACTGTTCAATTGGTTAGACCACATACAAAAAAAAAAAAAAAGAAAAAGAAAAAAAAGGAATTTTTGGTACCAAAATACGGAAGAAATGAAAAAAAACAAAACTTTCCTATTTTTTGATACAACGATAAGAACGTATCAAATGGTGTCAAGTAGACGCATAAGGAGAATTTTATTTCGAACTCATATTTCGATATACTGTATTATATATCACAATTTTTCATATATTTTCAATTTTTAAATGACCTTTATTCTTTATTGACACTAAGCACAGATATAAAAATAAAATACTGTATAGACGTACAAATAAAACTGGCAGGTATTGCACAAAAAGAATATGATATAGTTACTGTAACTTACAAATAAAACTGCCAGGTATTGCACAAAATAATATGATTCAGATATCTGTGACTAAATTGAAATTCTTTGGACTTACGTTATGCATCACATGAACACATTAAATGCTTTACGATAGATCTTTTCAATTGACTCATTAATACGTTTTCCAAACAATTCAGTAGCTTTTAAAAATCATGAAAAATTGCTTTCGATTAAATATGAAACTGGAAAGACTTTCAAATATATGTACCGTTAGTATTGAAAACAAAACTGCTACAAACTTAAACAATTCAAACATTGTTAGGAGATTGTAACAAAAAAAAGAAAAAAAAAAGAAAACACTGTGGAAGTTAATTTTATAGCTGAAACTACGCACGTTTGTTTGCTTCTTTGAAGCTTCAGTTTTTAGTTTATCGGAAAAAATATCTTTATTTATTACAAAAACCAATTATTTCGAACTCATATTTCGGTATATATATCACAATTGCCCCCCCTCGATAGGGGAAGCTGGAATATGTTTGTCATCGTACATTACAAACTTTTTTCTACCGGTTAAGCGGACTTTTGAATGAATTGACAGAGAGGCAGTTGACTTCTTGGATAATTCTGAGCTAGTTGTACAGATTTGTTTTTACTTCAGTTTTATATGAGAAAATTGTGTTTTATGAAAACTTTTAATTTAATGGAAATAAGAAATGATGTTGCTAAAGCTATTTATTTCATGTAAAAATGAATAAAAATTTAAAAATTTACTCGCACAAGAGGCGGCAAATCTGGGCTTTCACCCTGGCGGCAAATGACCTTGGCGCGCCCCTGCCCCCATCCGTCGCCCATCCTGATTTCCAAGTCTGGTGACGTCCCTGATGCGAGGTAAAAAGTTTTTGATTTTCCGGGAATAGGGAGCAGCGAAAACTGTTTACGTGGGCGATACGCTTATTGTTCATATTCGCAAACAGAACGGTTTGCAGTTATGCAATTTTTTACGGTGATCTTCGGCATACACGTTACAATTTGCTGTAGGTAAGAGCTATGTAAATACATTCGCATACACGAATAAGACCGCCAAAAAAAAATAAGAGATTAATTGTTGCTCTTTATTAAAATAATAAAAAAAGGACTGGTGGAAAATTTAAAAAAATCTCGTGTTGATTTGAAAAACACGGGGGCATTGATATGTTTGATTTGATAATTTCTTTTTACCATGTGGAAAGAAAACAATAGAAAAAATATTTAACCTGTTGACGAAATATTATACTTTCCTCTTTTGTTCAGTGTCGACGTAATTTATTCTTCTTCTTCACAATTTTAAACATTTTTGCTAGAAACTTATAAACTATTAATTTATTAGGTTCAGGTGCAGTGTGGTAGCGTGGCCGAGTGGTCTAAGGCGCTGGTTTTTGGCACCAGTCTCAATGAGGCGTGAGTTCGAATCCATTTCGTGATGCGTGATTAAGACTCCGATCTGAACGGAGTCTTAATCACGCATCACGAAAGAACTTTAAAGGTTACTATTCCTGAGAACTCTGCAACGGGACAAACCTTCGTCTCCAGACTGCGCCTTGGAATCTGCTTCGACTCCCTGAGAGAAACCACTCTCAAAAGATATTCACAGGCTCTAAAAGAGTATATTCCCCCGGAAGCCATCATCAACATGGCACGCAGGGGACGATTCATCTTTGTTTACCTATCAAGTCAATCGATGGTTGAAAAAGTCCTCAGCAGAGGGATCAACATCGGACCTCACCATTTAACTGCAGAACCCCTAGCGGAAAAGCCCATCCTTGTCTCCATGTACCCCGTGCCACCCGAGGTCTCCAACGCTGTTCTCAACGTAGCCCTCGGGAGATGTGGCCGAATCGTCGGGAATTTCATGACTCTCTCAGCCGCGCCCCGAGACCCAGAAGACCGGCACCTCGCAAGATGGCGCCGACAAGTGAAAATCATCTTCCCCTCGGAAGAAGCCATACGCAACTGCCCGAATGTAATTGAAATTCAATGTGGAGCCCATAACCACAAGATCGATGTTTTAACATCCCTGCACTGCTTTCAGTGCAAGGGCTATGGGCACCAAAGAAATCAATGCACTCAACTCCAACCCTCAACCAACCAAACCCAACGGGCGGAGACTGAGCCCCAAAGCACCCCACCTGCTACAGAAGAAATAGGGCAACCTGCTGCCACAGAAGACCAGCCCAAGGGCCAAACTTCCTCTACCTCCAAATCCATGACGACTGATGCCTTTAATCCAACTGGCGCTCTCCCGCCCCCGCCCACGGAAGACAACGCCACGGCAGAAAACGCTCATTTGAAGCACCGCTCCGAACCTGAAATGCAACAGCCAAACGACACGCCCGCCGATGCAGCCCCAGAACTCAACGGCAACCAACCTGAAGTGCTCTCCACGCCAACTCAAGTTACGACTACACCCACTGACGCCCCCGCCACCTCCACTGCTCCGGACATCAACGCACCGGCACCCATCATTCAGAGGCAAGAAACCACTTCCTCAGCCTGGGAACCTCCACTAATCAGCGAACCACCCCACTCTGATGTCGCACCACCCACGGACACCCTCCTTCCGGGATCGGTCCCCACACCGATCACAGTTCTCCTCACCTCCCCCTTCTACTGAGTCTCAACCTAGACCCGTTGTGTGGTTCCGGATGAGCTCAACCAAACCGGATACCATACCCACCTCTTTTAAAGGCAACCCAGCACCGGATTTCCCCCTCACCCAGCACCAGCTGATCAACAAGCTCGCCTCAACAGAAGCAGCCGACGGCCCCATCCCTCTTTCCGAACTCACCCGGCTCTTCGCTTTCCCCCCTTCAAGCAACTGGACGACGCCTACATCCTGGAGAATCACAGATCATCGCTCGTGGAAGGCATTTCGCAACTCGAAAAATTCAGAAAACAAGTCACCAAACACTACGCCAGCAAAGAAACTATCAGCACTTTCACCCATGCACTCACCCGTCGCATTGCCTACCTGACTCGCCTAGCCGCCAAAGTTGACCTCCACCCAACCAAGGACATTCAACTTAAAAATTATTAGCCACAACTGTAGAGGCCTGGCCAACCCCATGGCCAACGCCCTCGCCTACGAGGACATCAACCCCCTTGATGCCGACATCCTCCTCCTCCAAGAGACGAACTGCCTCCCAACCACCGACTTCACCAAGTGGAGACACTGGAATTACCAATTCTTCCATGCTCACAGGCTCACCCACCAAGGCGGGACCGCCATCGCTATCCATGACCGGCTCCTCACTCCGGAAATCACCATCACCACCAAGAATATCTACAGGGACCTACTGCAGCATCTGTCCATCACCCTCAACCACCACGATTTCCACGTCTTCAACATCTACGTCCCCCACCAACCTCAGTACGTGACTCCCCTCTTCTCGCACCTCTCCACCGAAATCACCTCTTTGCCGGCCAACTCAACCATCGTCCTAGGAGGAGACTTTAACTGTGTCCTCTCCACCCACCTCGAGCGCACCTCCAACCAAGAACGCAACCAACTTGCCGCGCGCAAGCTTGCTACCGTCACCCATAATGCAGCGCTCCACGACTCATTCCGGGAATTTTTCCCTCCACTACGTCGTTCACCTGGAGGTCTCCCTCTGCGACCTCCACCTCCGCAGCGAGACTAGACAGGATCTACGTCTCAGGAGACCTGCTCCCCAGGCTCGCCAATGTGAGACATGCCCCCACTGCCTCCTCTGACCACACAGCATTGTGCTTCTCACCCTCTGCCTCACCTCCTCGCCTGCCAAGAGTATTCGCCACTGGACTTTTGACCCCATCCTGCTCACCGACACCAAATACTGTGACGCCATCACCAATATCCTGCAAGAGGCCATTGCCGCCCTCCCCTCTGTAGACTGCCCCATCCAGCACTGGCTCTCTACCAAAAATCGCATCCGCCTGCTATCAAAACAAATTTCGTTCACCCTGAAAACCCAACAGCGGATGCACACTGACAACCTGCGGAAACTCTTAAGCCTCACCGACTTATCCTCTCCCACCTACCTCATCTACCAAGCCGAGTTGCATAAGGCCCTCGAGCCCCTTGCCCAACAGGCCATTCAAAGGATGAAACTCCTCCACATCAGTGCTGTAGACCATCCTCAGGAGTACTTCCTGCAGCTTGAGAAAAACCGTAAGCACTCCACCTCTCTCAGCGTTCTCACCCTCCCTGACGGATCCCTTACTGATGACCCCACTGAAATCTGCGCCCAGGTCTTCAACCACTTCTCCGACCTCTATAAACCCTACCACAACCCCTCTAACACCTCTCCTTCCCTCCTCCACTCCTTACCTCAAGTCCCCAACCACCTCCACTCTATCCTCTCCAATACTGTCACACGCCAAGAAACCCTCTCCTCTCTCCTCGGCCTTAACCAATCGGGCTCCCCAGGACCCGACGGGCTAACGGCCACCTTCTATCGCACCTTCTCTGATCTCATCCTTCCTCTCCTCCTGGCGTGTTACCACTCCATTTTTCTCTCTCCCTCTCTCCCCACTGACTTCACTGTTGCTCACATCACGCTCCTGCCGAAAAACGGCCCTCTTTCGGACCTGAACAACTGGCGCCCCATAAGCCTCATCAACCTGGACAACAAAATCTTCACCAAGATCCTCTCAGCCCGCCTCAATCAAGTACTTCCATCATTAGTCCACCCGGACCAATCGTACACCATCCCCACCCGGACCATCCATGAGAACATCCACATTCTCAGGGACCTCACCTTCATTGCGCACTCCAATAAAGAGCCCCTCGCTCTCCTCAACCTCGACCAGCGGAAAGCCTTCGACAACATCTCCCACCAGTATCTCTCTGACACCCTCAAGAACTTCGGGTTCCCCCCTATCTTCACATCTGTCATCCTCTCCCTTTACAACAGCGCCACTGTTCAGGTCAGAACGAGGACCTTCATCACCGCCCCCATCCCCTTCCAAAAAGGCATCCGGCAGGGATGCCCACTCTCAGGGCAACTTTTCGCCCTCTGCATCGAGCCTTTTCTCCGCTCCGTCCGGAATACCCTTACGCCCACCCAAACTATCGAAACTGCAAGCCAGCGCCACCACACCGTCACAGTGTCGGCCTACGCCGACGACGCTACCTTTTTCATTCGCCAAGACCGCCAATTCCCTCTCCTGCTTAATTTGCACAAAGACTACGCTCTCCTCTCCGACGCATCGCTTAACATCGCCAAAAGCACCGGACTCTGGTGCGGAGCCTGGACCTCCAGGAATGACACCCCTTGCGCTGCCCAATGGTCCTCCAATCATCAACGGGTGCTAGGCACCAACATTGGGAGGAACCAAGCCTCCGACGCCGCTACCTGGCCACCCCTCATCCTCAAGCTCAAGCAGACCATTGGAAGGTGGACCCTCGCTCGTTTTTGCACCTCCTTCCACAACAGAGCCAACATAGCCAACAGCATCCTTATGCCGAAAATCTACTTCTCATGGACCAACAGACCTGTTCCCGCCTATATCCTCCTAGAATTCACCAGAATCCTCAACAATTTCATTTGGCCCAAGCACCACTGGATTGCAGCACACACACTCACCAAGCCACCGACCCACGGCGGCTTGGGCCTGATTGACATACCTCTAAGATACAAAGCCTTTCGCCTCATCTCATTCTTCTCTACTCTCCTCTCTGCCAACCCCGCCATCTCCACTCTAACTGATGTCCTCTCCTCCCCCGCAACCCCTCTCTCACTCTTCTCACCTTTCTCCTCATGGACATGTACCCCCGCATCCCTTCCCGCCTCTCCCCCACCTACTGCGAAGCTCTCTCTCTCTCTTCCGGGCCCTCCCCTCCACCCGCCATCCACCCTCTTCCACCCTCGACCTCCTTGCCGAACCGCTCTTCTTCTCTTCTCTCCTTCACCCTGCCCACCTCCCCTTCTTCCACTATCCCACCTGGCTCCAAGCCGGGATAGTCACTGTCCGACAGCTCGTTCATCCCAACCTCTCTTGGAAACACGTCTCTGAGCTCTCCCCCACTCTCCCCTGCTCCAACTCCAACAACGCCAAGCTCACCGCTCTCAAAGACGCTATCTCTCTCCTCTTCCCTGCTCTCGCCTCCCCTCACGGGCTCCGCACGGTCCCTTCTGCCTCTATTACTCTCCCTTTCACCCTATCCTTTCCCTCTACTGTCATTCCTCTCCACGCTCTCACCGTCAAAAACCTTTACTCTTTTCTTCAACTTCCCTCTCTCTCTCCCAGCCCAGCGCTCTCTCTTCCCCCCAACCAGTCTATCCCCGTCTGGACCGCCCTCCGCTCTCTCATCAACCACCCCCATGAGATCAACGTGCAGTGGCTCTTTCTCCACTCCCGCCTCCCAGTCCCTACTTCCCTTCACCACATGTCCATCCTGACCTCCCCCTCTGCCCGTTCTGCCCAGAACCCGGCACCATTCTCCATTCCTACCTCCACTGCCCCATTCTCCTCCCCCTCTTCCACCTCATGTTCACCTATGCCTCTAATACCTGTAACGCTGCCCACTCCATCAGCCACTACCTGTATCTTAGAACTACCAACCAACCTCTGCACAACCCGAACACCTGCACCTATTTCTTCGTACTTGCCAAGTACATAATCTATCAAATGTACTCCGGACACACCAACTGAAACCGACTCAATGACCCACCGGCCTCAGAAAACCTGATCAACCACTTCCGGAACAGAATCACTGCTAGAATTCAAGCCGACTACACCGAAGCTCTGCGGACCTCCACCCTCCCCACCTTCCATGCCTGCTGGACCCCCACCCGCCAGTGGTTCAACATCAACAACAACCGGATCAACCTTACTCACCGGACCACCCACAATCATCGCTCTGCACAAACACCCTAGCAGTGCATCTCCGGCCTCCTCATGAACTCTCACGAACCTCAAAAAAAAAAAAAAAAACCTTCAGTGCTACCCGCCGAAAATCAACAAACTCTCGACCACCACCTGTACTGACTGCCAAAACAAAGTGACTGGTAATACTTCTCCGGTGCTCCGAAGGAACTCTTACAATTCCAACTCAAGGACTGGCCGTGTCATAACAACAAATCAGGACTGTTCTTGAAATAATTATAAACATCCTTTTTCTTCTAGCACAATTAAGCCTCTCACCAAACCACCACTGTGAAACCATTGCATCACTACAACTCTGTTTCACCCAATTTCTCTCCATCTCAATTGTAAACACTTCACTGTAAATACCTCGCTTAGTCTTGTTGTCTGTACTCAACTGTAAATATGTCATAATCATTCATTGTAAATAACTCACAATCACCACCACCCATGCTTGGGTGCCATTCACTAGACTAAATGAGCCTAGACTCCATGTTCATTACTATGTAACCTCTCTTAGTTCCAATAAAGTTCATTTTGAAAAGTTCGAATCCCACCGCTGCCAGATTGTGATTTTTTCTTGTAACATTTTCTAAAATATCCAACTGCTAAATAAGCAATTCGACACTTTAAATTAATTTTGCGAACCTTTTAATATAATATATTACCACATTTAATTTCTGTGAAATTCTATTTTGCGTAAACAAGAGAAGAGGGCTTCACTGAATGAGTTGGAAAACCTTTTTTTTTAAGATACGAAGGATCTGAAACAGCTCATAATTTACTTTCTTTTTTAGCACGACTTTTGTAAAAAAAGATCGTTACCGGTTTGTCCGTCCGTCCGTCTGTACCCACGATATCTCTGCAACTATAAGTCCGATTTAAAAAATTATTTTTGAATTGGGAAACTTGAAGTATGCGAATGATGATCCTTTATTTTGTTTTGTTTTTTACGATGTGCAATTTCGCCGCTAGGGGGCGTAAATGCAGCTGATGTCGAATTCAAAATTACGTTTTATTCCACATATTTGCTTCTAAACAACCGATTGAAAAAATTATTTTATCTTTCGATTCCATTTATGTCGAAGAGTGTTTTAGATATAGTTACTTTTTCAAATTACGCATAGATTTCCCGCTAGTAGGCGTAAAAGTAAATTACATTTTCCCCGATAACTCTTCTTCTAAAACTGTGATTTGAAATTTTTTTTCTTCAGCGGATACATCTCCTGATGGAAAATATTTTGTATATAATTTCAAACTTTTGGTAAAGAATGCTTTAGCCACCAGGGGGCGTAAGCGTTAATTTTTGCTTCTGATGTATTTGCCATAAAATCTGAGCTTCTAAAATATCGATTGGAAAAATTCTTTCTTGGACTGATGCCACTGATATCGATAAACATTTTCGTAATATGTTCTTCTTAAAATATTCCATAGTTTCTCCGCCAGGGGGCGTAGATGTATATCATATTTTTGTCAATATCTCTACTTCTAGGAGTCCGATTTGAAAAAGTCCTTCTTTGTTGGACAATGTTTCCAGTGTGACATGTTTTTCATATAATTTCAAAATTTTCAATTAATTCATAGACTTTCCGCTAGGGGGCGTAATGGTAGATTGCTTTACCCCCTATGTCTCTGCTTCTAAACCTCCGATTTGAAAAATTCTTTCTGCACCGGATACAGCTCCTGATGGGAAATCCGCACATAATTTCTAATTTTTGAAAAAAATGGTTTGGCCACCAGGTGGCGTAAGTCTCAATTTCCGCTTCTGATGTATCTGCAGCAAAATATGAGCTTCTTAAATCTCGATTGAAAAAAAGTGGTTTGTTCACCGATACTACTCATGTCGACAAACCTTTTAGGAACATTTTCTTCTTGAAATAACGCATGGCTTCTACGCCAGGGGGCGTAGATGTATATCTTATTTTTGTCAATATCTCTACTTCTAGGAGTCCGATTTGAAAAATTCCTTCTTTGTTGGATAGTGTTTCCGATGCGAAAGGTTTTTCCTATAAATTCAAAACCTGCAAGTAAATCATAGACCTTCCGCTAGGGGGCACAAAGGTAAATTGCGTTTTCTGCGTTATTTCTGCTTCTAAAACTCCTATTTGAAAATTTTTTCCTGTATCGCATACAAGACCTGATTTAAAATATTTTTCACATAATTTCTAATGTTTGGTAAAGAATGGTTTGGCCACCAGGGGTTTCTGCATCTGATGTATTTGTAGCAAAATGAAAACTCGACTAAATTTTTTTTTTTTTTTCTTGTGCCGATAGGACTCATACGGAAAAACCTTTTGAAAATACTTTCTTCCTAAAACAATGCATGGTTTTCCCACCAGGGGACGTAAAGTCACATCTTATTTTTGTCGATATCTATCTCTGTTTCTAAGAGTCCGATTTGAAAAATTCTTTCTATGTTGGAGAACGTTTCCGCTGCAAAATGCTTCTCATATAAATTCATATTTTTCTTAACGCACAAGTCTGCAACCAAAGGGCGTAAGCTCGCAATTCCGTTTACAGCAATATCTGAGGGATTAAAAACCGATTGAAACCCTTCTTTCTTTCGTCAGATCTATTGTTTTCCATACCGGTTCCATTGACTTTGAATAGCTTTTATAAATTTAATTTGCGTCAGAACGGATTCAAAAGACGTGCTTATTACACCCGAAAATTCGGTGTTATCTTTCTTGTTGTGTTTTGTAGAAGGGAAGCGGGGTGGGGGTTGCGAGAAATTATGATCAGTGTAATTTTGTACACTGTGTAAATCAAAATGTATTAGTTAAATCAACTGTCAGGAAAAATTATCTTGACATTATTTACAATGACGTTCTTAGTAAAATTAAGCACATTATTTATCGGGCACAACAGCATTGGGATATGAGCCAGTGAAACGGCATACACAGCGTTGCATTAAGAAAGTTTTTTCCAGGAGGACAATTACAAATTTTGAGAGGGATGAAACTTGTTGACTGATTATATACGTATAATCACAGTTTTATTGTTTATATATGCGTACATTAATGCATATAAAAATTTCAAATAGAGTATAAAAATTTTCTTATGCTGGAATATCGCAAATGCGAATTCCAAGAAATCTGCTCATACAAGTGATTAAAAATGTTGTACCTTTCCTTTAATTACAACGGATTACACCATGAAGTGGTGTAAAATATTGACGACGTTAGTAAGATAACGCTGTGCTGGAGAAAATTCCCCCTCTTCAAACATTAATAGTGGTAAAAATATCCTCGCGTTACTACAAGCATGTTTCTGATTACTGAGGAATCGTTACAGTGTTCCCCTGCCATTTGATTTCAGCCCCTTTAGATTATTTAGATTAGCACATAGTAGTAAAAAAAAAAAAAAACTAACGAATTAGGACGGCAGTTTGAGGTGTCTCGATTTTTTTTTTCTCACCAATACCATTTTTTTTAAACCAACCACCGCTAGGAAAAAAACAACAACTTTATATGAACAATTTCTAGTAATTTGCTGTTGTTCAAAATTAGGTAGCAAATATTTTGTTGTGTTGGAAGCCCTAACATCTCATTAGCTACACTGAATCTTAACCGTATACATGGAAAGTCGCCATCCAGAAGACTGAAATAAAACTGAATGCCAGCTTCCAAAATATGATGATGTAATGCAGTGCAAACATTTCTACTCTGTGAAATTAGGTTTTTATTGCGTGATATTCCGAGTTGTTAGTGCTTCAAAAAGTACCCCTTCAGCAAGGACTGTTTAATGTTTTATTGAAGGATGATAGAAATTTCAGATTGAAGTCCATGTGGATGCTTTTTTTTTATTATTATAATATTTTCTTTCGTTTTCTCAAGATTTTTCATTAATTTCTCCAAATATTCAGCTATAAACGAAAACAATTAGGAGAGACCGCCCGAAAATCCTACGGGATGATGTGCACCCCGAAAAGATGCCTGAATACATCATCACTCGGCATACAAATGTGGTCTGTCATACAGCACACTTAATTTGCGGAAAACTGAACACGTCCACATCTGCTTTCCTGTATAGCTCTCGGAAAAATTGATCATTCAGCAATAGCCAGATTAATAAATGGTTCCTTGCGGATGTTGCGCACTCAGTAGGGGTGGCCTTGGAGATCAGGCCTTCCCCATGAGGTATCAATCACGTGGTCCTTTGTTAGTTGCAGTGGAAGCCTGTTGCAACGTGAATATACGGGCAGTGTTTCTTTCAGGTTTTTTTGGCCGGGGGGGGTAAATGAAACCTTAGAGGGGGCAAGTTTTCCATTTGCTATATATATATATATATATAATTTTAACTACTATATTTTTATATATGTAGAAGTAATTACTATATATCTAGCACATGGGCGCATTTAGGGGGAACCTTGACCCCCCCTCCCCCGGAAATGTTTCATTTTTTTTTTGGTTAAAATGCGACTTACATTAGAAAAAAATGCCTTAATTTTATAAAAATGTATCAACTTACATTAGAAAAAATGCTTTAATTTTTCTTTAACTTTGTTCCAGATGGTGCAATTCAAAATCTTTCTTTTTTCGTCCCCCGCCCCCCCCCCCGAAGAAAAATTCTATATACATCTCTGATATAGTAATTACTTCTTCAAACATTTCAGGAATAACATTTTTTCAGCTAAAGGTGGGGGGGGGGGGGGGCAGGGTTGAGTCCGCAGGCTTGAAATTCTTATTTATTAAAATGCATTCGACGCACTCTTAATCCTGAATCACGATTCCCAGACAATTAGGTTTGATTAGTCGACTTATTGTATTTTGAATTATATCATGCGTCCTAATACACTTTTTATTAAAATAAACTATAACTAGTACCATTTGAACAAATATTTCAAAAAATATAATTGGATAGATATTTGTAGCATAAATAGAAACGAAATTTCCTTTTTCATCAAAGCCTGAATTTATTAAAATTTGGTTCGGTAACCTAAAATGTCTCCGGAGGGGGAAGTGTTGTTTCCGGGAGGGCTTCACCTCCCTGGGTGTATGCCTGAAAGAAACACTGTGTACGGGGATAAGCGTTACGGCATAAGGCGATAACAACATTTTAGAGGGGATCTTTCAGCAAATCTGCCAATTGCGGAAATCTGCCAATTGATCTTTCCGCAAATCTGCCAATTGCGGATAGTTCCCCGTTCTGTCCGTAACTGAGAAAAGGGGGAAGAACTTAGCGAGGGCGAGGGATTAGAGGAACAGTAAAACACACCCCATTCCTAATCCGTCACCAGAAGGGTTGAATTTTATTTGAAGTCATTCAAATATTGGAAGAGTGGTATACGGACAAATGGACGATTTATTTCATTCTATTTGAATATCTTCTCATCAGCCTATTTCAAAAAATATGTTTTTTGTTTTTTTGCACGCTACTGTGGGTCGGTCATCAACAGAAAACCGTAGAGTCTAATAAACATAAATTTATACAATATATAGCCGGGGCCAGTCCATCTGTGAGAATTAACTCCCAGTGTAGCTATAACTTTTTTCAACCCTAATTCTGAAAAAGTTATTATTTTTTATGATCTGTTTTATTTTATTAAGCCTTCCCTAATCCAAAAAAAAAAAAAAAAAAAAGAAAAATTGATTACGGAAATATTTTCATAAAAAACATAACTATACTGTATATCAGTTTCAAAATAAAAATTACGAAACGGAAGGTAGCTGTTGATTTCTTCTTCATTATTCCAACTCTGAATGAACGATAGATTCTTCAAACAACGTCGGATATTCGCAGTTGTGTAAAACTCTGCCATAGTTTTGCTGATCCACTCATCCAATTTGATTGTTGCTTTTTGTCTTTTCTTGCCCTCGAGATTTAGGCACTTTCTGTCGTACAAGAAGTCGCTGTACCTCGTTTCATCTTTCAAGCAGGTCGTTAACCTCTCGAATTTAGGATGAGGATTTTTGATAGCTGCATTTAACCGCGATGGTTCCAGCCTTCGACGACATTGTTTGTTCTGTGTCGTTTGTTGTTGCAATTCTACATTTCCACAATTATTACCGGATTTTCCAGCCAGATATTTAAGGAATAATCATAAAATTTATGAAGGTTTTCATTAATGGGACTGGATTCTTGAATGCATATCCAACCATCGCCTACATTTTCCACAGAATGATAAGCCAGTGAAGCCCAAGTTTGAGTGAAGCACACATTCGGAGGAGTTGCCTTATCTCCTCGTTATTGTTATATTCATTCACTAATCCCAGTTCTTGAATTTTTCACCGAAGGAGGTGTTTACTTGATCTCTCACTAAAACTCTTCCTCTTTTCCCAGTTGCGGACAGCACTGGATCTGTTCGCAATTGGCGCTGTTTTTTCCTCTGTCCGCAACTGGGACGTCCGCAATCGGGACCAAACCATTTTAGAGATACCCGCCCGCGGCCGCGGTATGTTCTAATCTGAGTATGTATTTGTCTGTGTATGTACGTATTTTGTTTGGAGGACACGATCGGATCTGCGTTATATCCGATTTCGCGGATAACCGACCACGTTACATCCAGCTTCCACTGCATGTTTTTAAGTACGGGGAATCTGAGGCGTACGTTTTTCTTGGGGATGACCTTAAAAAAGCATATAAATGTAAAAACCGTACATGTATATACGGAATTTCAAAATGTTAAATACTATTGAAAAATCTATGCTTCAAAAGAGCATAAGATGTTCTTTAATTTTGATTTATTTAAAGTCAGATTGCGGTGAAAGAAAAAAAAACAACGTTGAAAATTATAGTATTAATATATTTTATTGCATTGGAAAACTCGTAAACCTTAAGAAAACCAAGCTTCTCTTTTGATGACTCTATCTGTCTATAAAACTCCAGATTCTAGATAATGAAATCCTCACAGCTAAGAATCTGAGAATAGTGCTTCAGTATTGAACTCATGAATTAACAGATCCTGATTCTAGATTAAGTGAAATCTTCACAACAAAGAATCTGAGACCAGTGCTTCAGTATTGAATTCATGAATTAACAGATCCTGATTCTAGATTAAGTGAAATCCCCACAACTAAGAATCTGAGACCAGTGCTTCAGTATGGAGCTCGTGAATTAACAGATCCTATGATTCTAGATTAATGTTTGTTTGTTCTGCGAATCCTAACTGCATCCATTTGAAATTAGAATGTTGAATGTAGAAGATATATTTAGGATTCTATTTTAGTAAGCCAAGAAATAGTGGAGGCACAAAGTGGCGTTCCAGAGATTTATTAATTTTTTAATACCGCATATGTGTGTGAGTCCTCTAAGGTCTAAGCCAATAGTAAACAACATACTCTTCTCTGATGGGATCGAGATTCAACTTTGGCTGCACCAAGAAGGAAATAGCAACGTTGTCTCGATTCTCTCAAGGTTGTAACATACCGTGTTAAGTATAAAAGGATCAGTGTTCGAAGTGAGCCGGTATGACATATCGGTAGTTAAAAAAACATTATTTACCATCCCGGTATGTAATAAATTATAAATCCGCCACAAACTACGTAAAGAAATTAGGATGAAAGCACAAATTTTAACGCAAAAATCGGCAAAGGACATTTTTAACGGATAAAATTGATAAATGATTAGCAGCTGGGACTGACAAGGCGTAGGAAGCAGAATCATGGTGTCAGAATTATTGTTAATACGAAGGGGAGGGGGGGGGGTGAAACAGTACATCTCGCAGGAAAAACACTTCATTCAGTTTTTCATTTGCTGAGAAGGGAAAGATACAAGGCTTATACGGCGCGGCGTGACGACAGGGGTCGCGCTGCCGATCGCGATCTTCGCAATTTGCGAAAACGAAATCGTTTTGCAAAAACAAAGCTTTGGCGATTACCTTTTCATAGTGTTAAAACACTTTGCGAAAACAAATTGAATTTGGCGACTAAATTGGCGAAAACAAATTGAATTTGGCGACTAAATTGGCGAAAACAAATTGAATTTGGCGACTAAATTGGCGAAAACAAATTGTATTTGGTGACTAAGTCGGCGAAAACATATCTGAATTTGGCGACCAAATTGGCGAAAACAAATTGAATTTGGCGACTAAATTGGCTAAAACTTTAGAAAAGCCAGCGCTACGCCTGCGTGACGAAACCTCAGATGTGGCAAGGAGGGTATCTCAACAGAGGGACTTCCCGGAATCCTGACTTTTCAGATATTTTCTAAGCCCCAGTAAAAACCTATTGTCAGCACAGGACTATGGATTGCTCACCGTTATGGGTGGGGCGTTGCGTGGGGATAAAATCGTAATAAGGGGATTAAATTGCAAATATGATTTTCTCTCTCCCTAACATTTTCTAAGAACCAGTAAAAACCCATTATCAGCACAGAACTACGGATTGCTCACCGTTATGGGTGGGGCGTTGCGTGGGGTGATATTAAAGTGTAATAAGGGGATTAAATTGCTAATATCCCGTGGATGGCCTACTGGTCAGCGTTCGTGACTGCCACGGAGAAGACCTCGGGTTCGATCCCAGACAGGTGCGAACGTTCGAACCACTAAATATCCGCCGTGCGTCGGATGGGCACGTTAAGTCGTCGGACCCCGGGTACTGGCCCCCGGTAAAAAATAAAGGCGTCTTCCTCCCCCTTTCTACCTCGCTTCTGTGTGACTTTCCTATCGGGCACTCTAGCCCAAATCTCCTAGCTTTCTACTTCTAAGGGTTATTTAAGACCTGGGGTCAGACACTCCCTTCCGAGAATCATCTACATATGATCTGATCTGAAATTGCTAATATGATTTTCCCTCTCAGTAACATTTTCTAAGCCCCAGTGAAACCCATTATCTGCACAGGACTATGGATTGCTCACCGTTATGGGTGGGGCGTTTCGTGTGGTGATATAAAAGTGTAATAAGGGGAAGAAATTGCTAATATAATTTTCTCTCTCCGTAACAACACTCTTCTTCGTAGACCCTCCTTAAATGTGCCCAGCTGAATCCGCTTGTTGTTGAGTTTGCTGACTGAAAAAGTCATTTGCAAGGAATTTGACTTTTGTTTGACCTGCTGCTAGATTAGTTACAGGATTCAAAGCTGATGATCGTCCTTCGCATGTGCGCATATCCATCATTTCAGTTTTAGCGTAGCTGCACAGCAGCAGTCAGCAGAGCACTGAAGCAGAATGACTTTCGATTTAAAATCTTGGTTAAAGAATGAGAAGTTAGAAAAAGAGCGTAAAGATGCTGAAAAGGCGCTTTCTGTTTTAAAAAAAAGGTAAAAATATGTTCAGAATTTAATTTATTTGTTTAAAAAAAAGGTAAAAATATGTTCAGAATTTAATTTATTTGTGCAGTGGTCCAATAATCCAGAGACTGTAACTTAATTAACGTTGGAAATTAACCTGAAACTGAAAGAGACCACAAACTCTTCAAAAAATGAAGGTATTTTTCCTAATTATTACATGAATTTTTTAACTCAAAAAAAAAAAAAAAAAAAAAAAGAAATAATAATGTGGAATGGTATGTATTTCTTTCGAAACCTCCTATTTGTACTACACTGGTGCGCAAAAATTAAGGACGAAGAGGAGAAATCAGCATAACAGCGGAACGAGCTGGCAGAACGGACCGAAAGACCACTCAGGAGATAGACTAGGGTCCGGTACGGTAGGTCATGCGCATATATGCAGCATGACGTAGGGGTGGGGAAGTGTCGGAAGGGTAAAGCGCACGGGCGGTGTACGCTCAGCAATTCGGTGAAAGCTATTGCACGGTGTACATCGGTTTGAATGACGTCGAGTTGCTGCCACCGTGTGCTATGGCCAACAGACAATCCAGTAGACGACATCTGGATGACTTTACCCGAGGTCGCGTAATTGGGAAGTTGGAAGAAGGTCGAAGTGTGACTAGTGTGGCCGAGGAGTTCGGGATCGCTCACAGCATCGTTTCACGAGCTTGGAGAGCATTTCAAACGACAGGAGCAGCTGTCCGAGAGTTTAGCAGTGGTCGTCCACGAGCAACCACGGCGGCGGACGACCGGTATATTGTCCTACAGGCGAGAAGAAACAGACGGCAGACAGCGGGTGAAATCGCAAGGCACATGCAACAAACAACCGGACGTCCGTTATTGCGTTTTATCGCGGCCAGCAGGCTGCACAAAGATGGTCTATTTGCACGACGATTAGGACGGTGTGTGCCATTAACGCCTGCTCATCGGAGACGGCGGTTTCTGTGGTGCCAGGAACACAAGAACTGTACACATCAGCAATAGGGTCGAGTTCTCTTTACGGATGAGAGCCGATTTAGTCTGACGAGCGATTCTGGACGTATACACATCTGGAGAGAGCAGGAAACACGCAATCACAGCTCACTGCGCATAATAAGCTCCCTTTTAAGAAAACCCAAAAAACATTAGGTAAAAAAGAAAGGATTTCCTTTCGTTGTGTGTTCTTTATGGAAAGACATCGTTACAGTCCATTGTTTCGTATTACCGAACTGTGTTTTAACTGAGAAACAACTAACGACCGAAACTCTGACTTTGTCATTCAAGGACGGTGTGGCGAACGTTAAATAGCAACGAGACATTATGTTTCAAAATTGCTGTACATTTATTTTTATTTTCCACTTCACAATCATCGTTCACTGTCAACGAGGAAAGAAAAACGCAGGAGTTGTTCAGCAATATCTTTACGCCTGCATGTATACATGGCATTCAAAAGCAGATGATAGAAACTGCTGAAGCTAAAAATAGATAAGCCGTTGTGAAAACCACGAAATGTGCTCTGAAATTATGATGAATCCGGTGGAATCGACTGCAGCGCTGCGGTGGGAATTATAATAGTAATGCAGGAAACAGCTGAAGCTCTTTCTGCAGTTTTCCTGCTTGTATTAAACAAATTCACGTTTTTTGCGGTACGGACGTCTCTCTTTGAAATTCTCTACAAGACAGTGCGTTACAGAAAAGTAAGTATGCCTAAGTAAGTAAGTATGCCTAAGTAAGTAAGTATTCCTAAGTAACGGGCATTAACTTCCTGCGCGGCTAATTATGTTTCACTGCAATGGTGAAAAAGCTTCATTGCAGCACCTAAAAATATTTGAATGAAGCGATTTAGACATCGCAGTGGAACCAAATTTTTAAGAACTTTAATTTTCTTTGATTTTGTCGCAGAATGAAAGACCAGCTGCGAGCACGTGGTTAGTTGATGCATACATCAACTAGGTCCATGGTGTATGATAGTCAGATGATACAACTCCCCATAGAGTTAACAGTTAGAAAAACGGATCGTTAAGGACACAGCTCGCCAGGGGGCGTGGCCTAGGCCAAGGTATTCATATTTAATGCCTAAGTAAAAGCGCAATAATAGTAACATAGTGTCTAAACCATATTAATATGAACACGATGGAATAAAAACTGCTAAAAAGTCCTAGGCCTGGGTCAAGGTATTAATATTTAATGCCTAAGTAAAAGCGCAATAATAGTAACTTGACTTGGTGTCTAAACCATATGGATACGAACACGATGGAATAAAAACTGTTAAAAAGGCTTAAGCCTAGGCATTAATATTTAATACTTAAGAAAAGCGCAATGATACTAACTAGACCTTGTGTCTGAACCGTATGAATATGAGTACAATCGAATAGAAACTGTTAAAAATGTCTAGGCCTATTTGTTAATATTTGATGCTTAAGTAAAAGCGCAACATTATTTGTTTGATTTATTATGTATAAAGTTATGAATATATTGCGTCGTGCTCATATTCATAACGTTTAGACACAAAGACTAGTACACAGCCGGACAATTGCTAAGGACGGATGACGATAGCAACCATAAAATGGAAGGCAGGAAAATGTGGAAATTAACATAAGTGCGTGATACAGTAAGACGTGTTGTGCGTATGCAAATTTTGGATTGCCGAACTTGTTCGTGACGTCATAGTGCTGATAAGAGATATAAAGGATTTGACGCGTATTGACCGATGTTGTTCAAACGCAAAGTTGAAAGGGAAAGAATCAATTGACGAACTTGCAATTTTCAGTATGTCTTCCCGACATCACCTAGATGATTTTACCGTGGCCGTATTATTGGCAAGATTGAAGAAGGGCGAAAAATAACGGATGTTGCTAGGGAGTTCGACGTCAGCCACAGTGTTGTTTCAAGGGTTTGGAAATCATTTCAAACAAAAGGAGAGTGCAGCAAACGTCACGGGCGAGGTCGTGTTCGCAGTACGACACCTTCAGAAGATCGGTACATAGTGCTATCAACAAAAAGACACCGGCGCAGCACAGCTAGTGAGGTAGCAAATCAGTTTATGGCTGCTACTGGCAAGCGGATCTCCCGAAAAACTGTCGCCAGACGTTTGCATGAAGGAGGACTATACGCCTGCCGTCCTGTTGTGTGCATCCCATTGTCCAGACGTCACCGTACCGCCCGTTTGCAATGGTGCCATCAACATCGCAATTGGACTGATAACGACTGGTCTGCTGTCCTTTTCTCAGATGAGAGTAGATACACTCTATCGTCTGATTGTCGACGACAACTGATCTGGCGTGATAGTGGTACTGCATATTGTCCAGCAAACATACAGGAAAGGGATCGATATCCGACATGTAGTGTCATGGTATGGGCTGGCATCATGATCAATGGCCGTACGTCCCTCTATGTGCTTCCAACTGGGACTATGACTCGCCAACGATACATTAATGATGTTCTGCTACCTCATGTTCGCATGTTCCGTGGTGCTGTCGGTGATAGATTCATTTTCATGGACGACAACGCAACATGTCATCGAACAGTCACTGTCCAGGAGTGTTTTGAGAGCTAGGATATACAACGCCTCGTATGGCCAGCACGTTCTCCAGATCTGAATCCCATTGAAAATGTGTGGGATGCTTTGGGGAGGAATCTTGCTGGTCGCCAATGCCCTCCAATAAACAAGGACACCCTCATCCGTGCACTGACAGAGGAATGGGATAAATTACCCCAACAGCTGCTTGATAATGTTGTGCAAAGCATGACACGACGTGTGGAATCTTGCATCGCCCTCCATGGTGGCCATATCCCGTATTGAAATCTTACGCCGGAACGCCTGCGGACGGTAATTGCATTTTTTTCACGTTTACATATTCTGCACAAAATGGCCTGTTTGTCCGTTGAACACGTTCCAAAGCCTTCTGGATTTCAGAGCACAATAAATTATCTTTCTTGTAATGTCCTGGCATCCTGACATTATTTTATTTCACTTGGCATCCAACCACACTTACTTTTTTAAGCGCTATATAGCCGTTTATGATCCGTCCTTAGCAATTGTTCAGCAATGTAGTTCGTTGAGTTGCTCACGGTGGTCGTTAAACCTCCAATAAAAACCTTAAGAGCGCTATTATAGGTTTATACTAAACCTATATTAGCGCCCTTAAGGCTGCCCTAAGTTAATGAGGAGCAGGTCGTAGCCGACGACTGCTTTGGAAGAGATGAGTGAAAGACAAGATTGCTGGCTTGAAGGAAAGGAATTAAGGAGGGGAAAGGTATTGTCTGCATGTTGAAATCGTATTAACATGAACTGTTGAGGGAAATGTGCAAGTTAATCATACTAACTTGAACATTTTCCCTCATCCCTTATCCATGAAAACATTTGCTTTAAGTCCTTTCCCTTAGGCATCAAATTTTCTTTTGAGCAGGCCGTGTTACTGGTGCTAAAAGAGGAAAACCAAAGTTATGGTTTCTGAGCGGATTTCCGACTAGGCGCACTATATAGGCGCTCGCCTAGGGCCACACAGCTTGCGAGGCCCCAAAAACGTAATATTGGATTTCCAGTTTTGTTTTGATTTTCACCGAACGGATTTCCGACTAGGCGCACTATATAGGCGGTCGCCTAGGGCCCCACAGCTTGAGAGGCCCCGAAAAGGTATAATTGGATTTCCAGTTTTGTTTTGATTTTCACCGAACGGAAGGTTCCAACACCAGATGTGGAAAAAGTAGTGAAATTTTAAATGGGCAAAATTTATACAGAACACAAAAAGTAGTGAAATTTTAGATGGGCAAAAATTTAATGAATGCTAATGTCCTACCATTCGCAAAAATAATGTTTCAAAAATCTGTAAAAAACAAATTCTTTGGACTTGGCGCCTCAAGCAGGAAATTAAGGAACTAATTGGAAAATTTAAATATTTGAGAAGGAATAGCTAAGCCTAACCTGAGAGACACAGAAATATCTTATTCCCCTGAGTTGAACAGTTTCTTCATAACAGAAGTTTAATTTTTTGAATTATTGACTTTCCTCTTAGCTGTAAATTCGTGAAGTATATGGATATTTAAAGTGCCAAACTTAATGCTTTTTAAATTCCTATTAGCCACAAAATTAATTTTTGAAATATCTCTAAAAACAAAAAGTTACATGTGTACGGACAGACAAAATGACTACACTAGCATTGTTTCTTACAGAGCGTTCTAATAATGGGAAAATAAAATGGCATTTTAAAAAGCGTAAAAACCTTTTTTCGGTCTGCCCCCCCCCTCCTGTTTTTGTTAATCTGATGGATGAAAATTTCTGCGGTGTTAAGGAGGGGAGGGGCCCCTGAACCTTTTAGCGCCTAGGGCCCCAAAAGATCTAAAGTCGTCTCTGGTAGTACTGAATGTAATATAGGTCTAAATGGCACAGTGATTGACCAAGTAAATGAGTTTTTGTATTTAGGAAGCATGTTTGACAGAGAGAACAGATTGGATGGTAAAATTAGTAGGCGTGGTGAATTCTTCATTGAAAGTCATAGCGGCTTCGGGAGATTTTCACAGGAATGATGGGTTCTCAAAAGAGTCCCGCATGGCTGTGTATGAAAGTGTAATTGTCCCTACTCTGATGTATGGCGCCGCGGGTGGCCGAGTGGGCAACGTTCGTTACTGCCACGGGAAGGGCCTCAGGTTCGATCCCAGACAGGTACGAACGCTCGATCCGCTAAATACCCGCCGTGCGTAGGATGGGCACGTTAAGCCGTCGGACCCCGGGTACTGGCCCCCCGGTAATAAATAAGGGCGTCTTCCTCCCCCTTCCTACTGCGCTTCCGGCTCACTTTCCTATCGGGCGCTCTAGCCCAAATCTCCTAGCTTCCTATTTCTAAGAGTTGTTTAAGTCCTGGGGTCAGACACTCCATTCCTAAAATCCTCTACATGTGATCGATTGATCTGATGTATGGCAGTGAAACCTGGGTACTGCAGGAAAAAAACATAGGAGCCGTTTGTGTGCTTGAGAAATACGTTACTTACGGCAAGACACGTTTCTTTTGTGTGAGGAATGAAGATGTGTGGCAGTTGCGTAATGTGGTTAGCAAGGTGGAGACTAATATTCTTAGGTGGTTTGGACAAATTGAAAGAATGAGTGACGAGATGCTGATTACGAAAATTGTTTTAGCCTAAGTGGCAGGAAGGAAAGGAAGAGGAAGGTTGAGGAAGTCATATGAGGATCAGATTCAGGAGTGTCTACATGAGAAAAAGATTATGAGTATGAAGTATATAGAAGGTCTTGTGTACGTCGAGTGATGGATGTCAGTGAAACCCGAGTTGTGTGTCAAGATCGCTGTAAATAGAGAAGTTTGATGCGACAACAGTTAAGTAAATAATCACCTAAAAATTTATCTGGTAGTTTGGATTTCTTTGTGGAGCTAACCTCTGAATTTTAGAGAACAGCTTAGTGATATGTATGGATGTGCTACTGGTATGTAGCTTAGTGATATGTATGTATGGGCTACTGGTATGTAGCTTAGTGTTATGTATGTATGTGCTACTGGTATGTAGCTTAGTGATATGTATGTATGTGCTACTGGTGCTGGTGTCAGTGTGTCATGTTTAATATACGGGTACGTAACTCTTTAGATTTTACAAATTTCATCAAAAATGGATGGACAGAACATTAGCAAAAAATGACTCCAAATTTTAGATTCTTTTGTGTTCCAAAAAGTACAAAAACTTCAAGACAGTTCCCAAATTAATGAGCATGTATATCTAGGAGGGGAGGGGGTGTGAATACCTTTGCAGCCTGTAGAAAACGGAAAACAAATTCTTTCTTTTCGTGTTTTATAAATCAATTTGTTATCAAGCTTGCCTAACCAAAAATAATACTCCCCCATCCAGAAACGCGCCAAGCGGGGGTTCAACGGGTGCGAAGAAAGCGAGCGTCAGTTTTCGGGCGGCGGCAAGACAGCTCAATCATATTTTACGGTTGATAAATTAATATCAATGACGTGGGAGAAGTAAAGAAAACGTTTTACTGTGAGAAATTGTAATGTTACGAGACACGTTTATTTTTTTAGTAAAAATAATTCATTAAATAATTCAACAGAAAACGACTTGAAATCAGAGAATATTTTTTATTGTTTTGTTCAGTAACGAATACCGCAGGCGAAGGACTAACAATCTTTTTTCTAATATTTTTTTAAATCTTGAAGATTTCAGCATTCATGATATGCGTGGCCAGCAAAAGAATGATGGGTCAATATGAAGAAAAACACAATGGACTTCAAAAACAAAATTTTTGGCCTAAAACCCTTATTCATTTTATGTACTCTGAGCAGCTCATACTTTAAATCTGGTCGTAAATGACGAAAAAATTTATCTAGAAATTGTGAACATTTTCAGCATTGTTTAAGAAATATATGCTTTTTTTTCTGAAATAATTTACCGTTGGCAAATTTTAAAGAAATAATCTCCAGCGTTGATCGTAAAACCCTGCTGTGAAACAATATGAGAAAATAGGATCGATGCAATAAGGGTAACAAGGATAGGGGTACAATTTTGATGCAATTCGCGATGCATTATACATTAAATCTTTAACGAATCTTTTAGAGACAGAGATATACGAAATTTAACCAATCTTTCTCTGAAAAAAGAATAAAAACAAAAAAAGATCCAACTTTATTTGCTCCAGAAAGATTTGGTACACTTTTTCTTTGTTCAAAAACTGTTAGCAGGAAATTAATACGAAAATCTGCTGTTGTAGTTATACTAACCATAATAAATGTTAAAACAAGTAAATGGCTGTTTAAAAGAATGTAGAACACGTGGGGGTTTTAAAGGCCTATTAGCTAAAAATAAAACAATTGCCGAGGAAATAGATTGCGAAACAGATTTCCCAACTGTTCAATTGGTTAGACCACATACGAAAAAAAGAAAGAAAGAAAGAAAAAAAAGGAATTTTTGGTAACAAAATACGGAAGAAATGAAAAAAAAAATTCCTATTTTTTGATACAACGATAAGAACGTATCAAACAACTGTAGACGCATAAGGATAATTTTATTTCGAACTCATATTTCGATATACTGTATCATCATCATCATCATTGTCAACCATTATCAATCCACTGCTGGACGAAGGTCTCCCCAAGTTTCCTCCACAACGGTCTGTCTTGTGCCAGTCTCCTCCATGTCACCCCTGCATACTTTCGAATTTCATCCACCCATCTCCTATGTGGTCTTCTTCTGGGTCTTTTCCTGTCCCTTGGAATCCAATCTAAAATTTCGGCTGTCCATCGATGATCTGTCCTTCTGGCAGTATGTCCAGCCCATTGCCATTTCAGGGATTTAACTTTGATCATGATGTCTTCCACTCTTGTCATTTTTCGGATCCACGAGTTCCTCTTCTTATCTCTCCTGGTTACACCAAGCATGCACCTCTCCATGCTTCTTTGAGTTGTCTGCAGCCTTTGTATGTCTCTTTTAGTTAAGGTCCACGTCTCTGCACCATACGTAAGCACTGGAAGGATGCATTGATCAAACACTTTTCTTTTAAGACATAATGGCATATTGCTCTTGAAAATTATGCTGTTTCTTCCAAAAGCTCTCCAGGCAAGTTTTGTACGCCGATTAATTTCTTCATCAATGTGACCCTCACTTGATATCTGCTGTCCAAGATAAACGTACGTGTGTGTTATCTCCAGCTTTTCTCCATCAATCGATAAATCTTCATTTCTTGTAAAAGCATTGAACATCACTTTTGTCTTCTGAAAGTTCATTTTTAATCCCACTTCTTTACTCTTGTCAGCAAGTTCCTGGATCATACTCTGCAGCTCTGATGAGGTAGTTGCAAAAATGACTACGTCATCAGCAAAACGAAGGTGGGTTAGATAATCTCCATTAATCTTTATCCCCTTGTTTTCCCAGCTCAGCGACTGAAAAACACCCTCCAATGTGGCATTAAAGAGCTTCGGAGATATGGTGTCACCTTGTCTCACTCCCTTTCCAATTTTTACGTGTGTTGTATTTTCAAACAGCCTAATCTTTGCACTTGCATTTTCATAGATGTTATTAATAATATTAATGTATGCATCTTCAATACCGCAGGTTTTCAGAGCCATTGTAACTGCTGATGGTTTCACCGAATCAAAGGCTTTTTCATAATCGATAAAAGCCATGCACAATGGAAGTTCATATTCCCTCGCTCTTTCAATTAGTTCTCTCAGCACGTGGATATGATCTATTGTGCTGTAGCCACTCCTGAATCCAGCTTGTTCTCTCGGTTGAGCCATGTCCAGTGCTACCTTCAAGCGGTGTGAAAGAACTTTAGTGAAGATTTTATAAACTACTGATAGGAGGCTGATAGGTCTGTAGTTTCCGAGATCCTCAATGTCACCTTTCTTATGTAGCAGGATCATTGTAGTGGTGTTCCAATCCTCAGGAATCTTTCCTTCATTAAGGCATCGAGTGAAAATTTGGGCGAGTACTGTTTCGATTTCTCCACTTGCTTCTTGTATGATGTCTACAGTAATTCCATCTTCTCCTGGAGCTTTTCCTCGCTTCATGTTCTTGATTGCATGTGCAACTTCTGCTGGAAGGACTGGAGGAACTCTGGTACTGGTATCTTTCATGATGTCTGGAGTGCATATATCATCCCTTTCATATAATTTGGAGTAGAAATCTTTCACTCTTGTCAAAATTTCGCCTCTATTTCTTGTTACAGAACCATCTTCTTTTCTCAGTGCCATAATCTGTTTTCTTCCCTTACTGAGATGTCCCTTTGCTATCTTTAGGCTTTGGTTGCTTTCAATTGCTTTCCTCACTAGTTCACAGTTGAATTTCCTTACGTCTTCAATGATACTTTTTCTTACTGTCTTGCATAGCTCTATATATTCCACTTTGGAAGTCACATCTTCTTTAGTTGTCCTCATCTCTCTTCTTTTTTGCATCAACATTTTGGTTTTTCCTGATAATTTGTTCACATGCAACTTGTTCTTAGACCCAGCTAATTTTGTTGCTGTTTCCATAAGAGCTTTGGTTACTTTTCTGTTAACTTCAGAGATGTCCACTTCTTCCGATGTTAGGCCTTCTAAAGCAGAGAACCTGTTCTTCAGTTCTAACTTGAAGGTATTATGGTGTTTTTTTAAGGTTGGTTATGTCAATAGATTTTGTTTGTCTTATGAGCTTGCCACGTTCAAGTTTAGTGTTGAGGTGCATCTTACATCTCACCAATCTATGGTCACTACCTGTGTTGAACTTGTTTAGCACACTGCAGTCTTCTATGACGAATTTTTTTGTTACACATAATAAAATCAATTTCACTTGTTGTCCCATTTGGATGTCTCCATGTCCATTTCCTGTGTGGCTTTTTCTTGAAGAAGGAGTTCAAGATGAAAAACCCTTCTGCCTCTGCAAACTCAACGAGAGTATTTCCACGCTGGTTTCTGTTGCCATGACCGAATTTACCTACTGAAGTTTCATTCTGTTGCCGTTGCCCTATTTTTGCATTGAAATCTCCCATAATTATTTTCAAGTGCTGCTTACCTTTATTATTTAGATGACAAATTTCCTCATAAAATTCTTCAATTTCTTCTTCAGGATGACTTGTGGTGGGTGCATAAGTTTGAATAATCTGAGCCTTTGGTATCTTCTCGAGAGTTGGATAACGAGTCGTGCAGCTCTGTCAGAGGAACTTTCAACTTCTACAACTTTATCCTTCAGTTTCTTGTTTATTATAAATCCAACACCACTAGTTCTGCCAGTATCTGTCCCACGATAGTAGAAGAGATGTCCACTTTTCAGTTCGATGAGATCTTCTCCTTTTCTCCTTACCTCACTTAGCCCCACGATGTCCCACTTGATCCTTTGTAGTTCCTCTTCCAATTCAAGAAGCCTTGAATCAGAAGATAGGGAGCGTCCATTGTAAGTAGCCAAGGTCAGCATCAGATGGCAGCCTAGTCCGGTCCTCCGGGGATTCTTAGCACCCTCTGCCTTCATGTCGCACTGGCCGCTGCCTTGGCCAGGTACATTCCAGCTGCCGGAGACTGAGGGCCAAGATTTAAGTTGTGGAATCATTTTGGAGGGTTTGGCCATAACTCACCACGCTGGCCAAGCGGGGTTGGTGAGTGTGGGATAGAATTTCCTCTGATCCCGATGGTATAGTTATACCGCTATGGGCGGTCGTCAGAGCCCCTTTAGTGGGAACAGGATGCACCACGAGAAGGCGGGGTTGACATTTGTCAAGGAGAGGCTGTGATGTTACGCCCCTTTAGTGGGAACAGGATGCACCACGAGAAGGCGGGGTTGACATTTGTCAAGGAGAGGCTGTGATGTTACGCATCACCTGATACATCACAATTTTTCAATTTTTCATATATTTTCAATTTTTAAATGACCTTTATTCTTTATTGACACTAAGCACAGATATAAACATAAAATACTGTATAGACTTACAAATAAAACTGTCAGGTATTGCACAAAAAGAATATGATATAGTTACTGTAACTTACAAATAAAACTGCCAGGTATTGCACAAAATAGTATGATTCAGATATCTGTGACTAAATTGAAATTCTTTGGACTTACGTTATGCATCACATGAACACATTAAATGCTTTACGATACATCTTTTCAATTGACTCATTAATACGTTTCCCAAACAATTCAGTAGCTTTTAAGAATCATGAAAAATTGCTTTCGATTAAATATGAAACAGGAAATACTTTCAAATATATGTACCGTTAGTATTGAAAACAAAACTGCTACAAACTTAGGCAATTCAAACATTAGGAGAATTCAAATTCGTGCAGAAATAGTCCAAAGTAATCGAGGTTGTTGCCTTCAATGCACGAGCTTAATATCAAGAGTCACTCATAATACAAATTTAAATTCGTTGGCTGAATTTAAAGATTTTATTATATAAGAATTTTCGGGTTTCCCTAGAACCCATCATCAGATACAGAAGAAGGAATAAGTTTAAATAAAGTGTTACGTGAACATAATATTGATATCATATCCTTCTTCTGTATCTGATGATGGGCTCTAGGGAAACCCGAAAGTTCTTATATAATAATATCTTTAAATTCAGCCAACGAATTTAAATTTGTATTATGAGTGACTCTTGATATTAAGACCGTGAATTGAAGGTAACTACCTCGATTATTTTGAATTCAAACATTGTTAAAGAGATTGTAACAAAAAAAAAAAAAAAACACTGTGGAAGTTAATTTTATAGCTGAAACTACGCACGTTTGTCTGCTTCTTTGAAGCTTCAGTTATTAGTGTATAGGAAAAAATATCTTTATTTATTACAAAAACCAATTATTTCGATATATATATATATATATAATATACCATCGATGGACAGCCGAAATTTTAGATTGGATTCCAAGGGACAGGAAAAGACCCAGAAAAAGACCACATGGGAGATGGGTGGATGAAATTGGAAAGTATGCGGGAGTGACATGGAGGAGACTGGCACAAGACAGACCGTTGTGGAGGAAACTTGGGGAGACCTTCGTTAAGCAGTGGATTGATAATGGTTGACAATGATGATGATGATATATATCATAATTGCCTCCCCCTTGATGGGGGAAGCTGGAATATGTTTATCATCGAACATTACGAAACTTTTTCTGCCGGTTAAGCGGACTTTTGTATGAATTGACAGAGATGCAGTTGATTTCTTGGATAATTCTGAACTAGAGTTGTACAGATTTGTTTTTACTTCAGTTTTATATGAGAAAATTGTGTTTTATGAAAACTTTTAATTTAATGGAAATAAAAAATGATGTTGCTAAAGCTATTTATTTCATGTAAAAATGAATAAAAATTTTGAAATATACTTGCACAAGAGGTAGCAAATCTGGGCTTGCGCCATGGCGGCCAATGACCTTGGCGCGCCCCTGCCCCCGTCCGTCGCCCATCCTGATTTCGAAGTCTGGCGACGTGCCTGACGCGAGGTAAGTTTTTGATTTTCCGGGAATAGGGAGCAGCGAAAACTGTTTACGTGGGCGATACACGCTTATTGTTCATATTCGCAAACAGAACGGTTTGCAGTTATACATTTTTTTATGGTGAGCTTTCCTGTAGGTAAGAGCTACGTAAATACTTTCGCATACACGAATAAGGCCAAAAAAAAAAAAAAAAAAAAAAAAAAGAGAGAGAGAGAGATTAATTGTTGCTCTTTATTAAAATAATAAAAAAAAGGCCGGGTTGGAGAATTTTAAAAAATGTCGTGTTGATTTGAAAAACACATTGATATGATTGATTTGATAATTTTTTTTACCATGTGGAATGAAAACAACAGAAAAACAATATTTAACCTGTTAACGAAATGTTTGATAGTATTAGCTTAATCAGAAATATTTTGCTTTCCTCTTTTGTTAAGTGTCGACGTAATTTATTCTTTTCACAATTTTAAACATTTTGACTTGGAAAATATATACTATTAATTTATTAGGTTCCAAACCAGTGTGGTAGCGTGGCCGAGTGGTCTAAGGCGCTGGTTTTAGGCACCAGTCTCAATGAGGCGTGGGTTCGAATCCCACCGCTGCCAAATGACGATTTTTTTTGTAACATTTTCTAAAATATCCAACTGCTAAATAAGCAATTTGACACTTTTAATTAATTTTGCGAAGCTTTTAATATAATATATTACTATATTTAATTTCTGTGAAATTCTGTTTTGCGGAAACAAGAGGGCTTCACTGAATGAGTTGGAAAACTTATTTTTAAGATACGAAGGATCTGAAACAGCTCATAATTTACTTTCTTTTTTAGCACGACTTTTATGAACAAAAGATCGTGCTTATGTACCGGTTTGTCCGTCCGTCCGTCTGTACCCACGATATCTCCGCAACTATAAATCCGATTTGGAAAATTCTTTTTGCACTGGAAAGCTTGAAATATGCGAATGATCATCCTTTATTTTATTTTGTTTTTTTACGATGTACAATTTCGCCGCTTGGGGGTGTAAATGCAGATGATGTCGAATTCAAAAATACGTTTTATTCCACATATTTGCTTCTAAACAACCGATTGAAAAAAATTCTCTAATCTTTCGATTCCATTTATGTCGAAGAGTATTATAGATATAGTTACTTTTTCAAATTACGCATAGATTTTCCGCTAGTGGGCGTAAAATTAAATTACATTTTTCCCGATAACTCTTCTTCTAAAACTCCGATTTGAAATTTTTTTTCTTCAACGGATACATCTCCTGGTGGAAAATATTTTGTACATAATTTCAAATTTTTGGTAAAGAATACTTTGGCCACCAGGGAGCGTAAGCGTTAATTTTTACTTCTGATGTATTTGCCATAAAATCTGAGCTTCTAAAATATCGATTGGAAAATTCTTTCGTTCACTGATCGATAAACATTTTCGTAATATTTTCTTCTTAAAATATTCCACAATTTCTCCGTCAGGGGGCATAGATGCATATCTTATTTTTTGTCAATATCTCTACTTCTAGGAGTCCGATTTGAAAAATTCCTTCTTTGTTTGACAGTGTTTCCAGTGTGACATGTTTTTCATATAATTTCAAAATTTTCAATTAATCCATAGTTTTTCCGCTAGGGGGCGTAATGGTAAATTGCTTTCCCCCCTATATTTCTGCTTCTAAGCCTCCGATTTGAAAAATTCTTTCTGCACCGGATACAGCTCCTGATGGGAAATCCTTTGCACATAATTTATAATTAAAAAAAAATGGTTTGGCCACCAGGTGGCGTAAGTCTCAATTTCTGCTTCTGATCTATTTGCAGCAAAATATGAGCTTCTTAAATCTCGATTGAAAAAAAAGTGGTTTGTTCACAGATACTACTCATGTCGATAAACTATTTAGGAACATTTTCTTCTTGACATAATGCATGGCTTCTACGACAGGGGGCGTTGATGTATATCTTATTTTTGTCAATATCTGTACTTCTAGGAGTCCGATTTGAAAAATTCCTTCTTTGTTGGATAGTGTTTCCGATGCAAAATGTTTTCAATATAAATTCAAAATTTTCAAGTAAATCATAAACTTTCCGCTAGGGGGCACAAAGGTAAATTGCGTTTTCTGCTTCTAAAACTCCTATTTGAAAAATTCTTCCTGTATCGCATACAAGACCTGATGGAAAATATTTTTCACATAATTTCCAATGTTTGGTAAAGAATGGCTTGGCCACCAGGGGCATAAGTGTTAATTTCTGCTTCTGATGTATTTGTAGCAAAATCTGGGCTCCTGAAAACTCGACTAAATTTTTTTTCTTGTGCCGATAGGGCTCATACGGAAAAACCTTTCGAAAATACTTTCTTCCTAAAATAATGCATGGTTTTCCCACCATGGGGCGTAAAGTCACATCTTATTTTTGTCAATATCTCTGTTTCTAAGAGTCCGATTTGAAACATTCTTTCTACGTTGGAGAACGTTTCCGGTGCGAAATGTTTCTCATGTAAATTCATGTTTTTCTTAATGCACAAGTCTGCAACCAAAGGGCGTAAGCTCACAATTCCGTTTACAGCAATATCTGAGTGATTAAAAACCGATTGAAACCCTTCTTTCTTCCGTCAGATACTATTGTTTTCCATACCGGTTCCATTGATTTTGAATAGCTTTGATAAATTTAATTTGCATCAGAACGGATTTAAAAGACGTGCATTACACCCGAAAATTCGGTGTCATCTTTCTTGTTGTGTTTTGTAGAAGGGAAGCGGGGTGGGAGAGTTGCGAGAAATTATGATCAGTGTAATTTTGTACACTGTGTAAATCAAAATGTATTAGTTAAATCAACTGTCAGGAAAAATTATCTTGACATTATTTACAATGAGGTTCTTAGTAAAATTAAGCACATTATTTATCGGGCACAACAGCATTGGGATATGAGCCAGTGAAACGGCATACACAGCGTTGCATTAAGAAAGTTTTTTCCAGGAGGGCAATTACAAATTTTGAGAGGGATGAAACTTGTTGACTGATTATATACGTGCAATCACAGTTTTATTGTTTATATATGCGTACATTAATGCATATAAAAATTTTAAATAGAGTATAAAAATTTTCTTATGCTCGAATATCGCAAATGCGAATTCCAAGAAATCTGCACATACAAGTGATTAAAAATGTTGTACCTTTGCATTAATTACAACGGATTACACCATGAAGTGGTGTAAAATATTGACGACGTTAGTAAGATAACGCTGTGCTGGAGAAAATTCCCCCTCTTCAAACATTAATAGAGGTAAAAATATCCTCGCGTTACTACAAGCATGTTTCTGATTACTGAGGAATCGTTACAGTGTTACCTGGAAACGTATGGTGTAAACCGTTCCCCTGCCATTTGATTTCAGCCCCTTTAGATTATTTAGATTAGCACATAGTAGTAAAAAAACAAAAAAACAAAACAAAAACTAACGAATTAGGACGGCAGTTTGAGGTGTCTCGATTTTTTTTTGTCACCAATACCATTTTTTTAAAACCAACCACCGCTAGGAAAAAAAAAAAAATAATAATTATAGGAACAATTTCTAGTAATTTCCTGTTGTTCAAAATTAGGTAGCAAATACTTTGTTGTATTGGAAGCTCTAACGTCACGTTAGGTACACTGAGGCTTAACCGTATAACATGGAAAGTCGGCATCCAGAATACTGAATGCCAGCTTCCAAAATATGATGATGTAATGCAGTGCAAACATTTCTACTCTGTGAAATTAGGTTTTTATTGCGTGATATTCCGAGTTGTTAGTGCTTCAAAAAGTACCCCTTCAGCAAGGACTGTTTAATGTTTTATTGAAGGATGATAGAAATTTCAGATTGAAGTCCATGTGGATGCTTTTTTTTTATTATTATAATATTTTCTTTCGTTTTCTCAAGATTTTTCATTAATTTCTCCAAATATTCAGCTATAAACGAAAACAATTAGGAGAGACCGCCCGAAAATCCTACGGGATGATGTCCACCCCCGAAAAGATGCCTGAATACATCATCACTGGGCATACAAATGTGGTCTGTCATACAGCACACTTAATTTGCGGAAAACTGAACACGTCCACATCTACTGTCCTGTACAGCTCTCGGAAAAATTGATCATTCAGCAATAGCCAGATTAATAAATGGTTCCTTGCGACTGTTGCGCACTCAGTAGGGGTGGCCTTGGAGATCAGGCCTTCCCCATGAGGTATCAATCACGTGGTCCTTTGTTACTAGCAGTGGAAGCCTGTTGCAACGTGAATATACGGGCAGTGTTTCTTTCAGGATTTTTTGGCCGGGGGAGGGGGGAAAAATAAAACCTTAGAAGGGGCAAGTTTTCCATTTGCTATATATATCATCATCATTGTCAACCATTATCAATCCACTGCTAGACGAAGGTCTCCCCAAGTTTCCTCCACAACGGTCTGTCTTGTGCCAGTCTCCTCCATGTCACTCCCGCATACTTTCGAATTTCATCCACCCATCTTCCATGTGGTCGTCTTCTGGGTCTTTTCCTGTCCCTTGGAATCCAATCTAAAATTTCGGCTGTCCATCGATGGTCTGTTCTTCTGGCAGTATGTCCAGCCCATTGCCATTTCAGGGATTTAACTCTGATCATGATGTCTTCCACTCTTGTCATTTTTCGGATCCACGTGTTCCTCTTCTTATCTCTCCTGGTTACACCAAGCATGCACCTCTCCATGCTGCTTTGAGTTGTCTGCAGCCTTTGTATGTCTCTTTTAGCTAAGGTCCACGTCTCTGCACCATACGTAAGCACTGGAAGGATGCATTGATCAAACACTTTTCTTTTAAGACATAATGGCATATTGCTCTTTAAAATTATGCTGTTTCTTCCAAAAGCTCTCCAGGCAAGTTTTGTACGCCGATTAATTTCTTCACCAATGTGACCCTCACTTGATATCTGCTGTCCAAGATAAACGTACGTGTCTGTTATCTCCAGCTTTTCTCCATCAATCGATAAATCTTCATTTCTTGTAAAAGCATTGTACATCACTTTTGTCTTCTGAAAGTTCATTTTTAATCCCACTTCTTTACTCTTGTCAGCAAGTTCCTGGATCATACTCTGTAGCTCTGATGGGGTAGTTGCAAAAATGACTACGTCATCAGCAAAACGAAGGTTTAGATAATCTCCATTAATCTTTATCCCTTTGTTTTCCCAGTTCAGTGATTGAAAGACATTTTCCAATGTGGCATTAAAGAGCTTCGGAGATATGGTGTCACCTTGTCTCACTCCTTTTCCAATTTTTATGTGTGTTGTATTTTCAAACAGCCTAATCTTTGCACTTGCATTTTCTTAGATGTTATTAATAATATTAATGTATGCATCTTCAATACCGCAGGATTTCAGAGGCATTGCAACTGCTGATGGTTTCACCGAATCAAATGCTTTCTCATAATCGATAAAAGCCATGCACAATGGAAGCTCATATTCCCTCGCTCTTTCAATTAGTTCTCTCAGTACGTGGATATGATCTATTGTGCTGTAGCCACTCCTGAATCCAGCTTGTTCTCTCGGTTGAGCCATGTCCAGTGTCACCTTCAAGCGGTGTGAAAGAACTTTAGTGAAGATTTTATAAACCACTGATAGGAGGCTGATAGGTCTGTAGTTCCTGAGATCCTCAATGTCACCTTTTTGATGTAGCAAGATCATTGTAGCGCTGTTCCAATCCTCAGGAATTTTCCCTTCATTAAGGCATCGAGTGAAAATTTGGGCGAGTACTGTTTCAATTTCTCCACTTGCTTCTTGTATGATGTCTACAGTAATTCCATCTTCTCCTGGAGCTTTTCCCCGCTTCATGTTCTTGATTGCATGTGCAACTTCTGCTGGAAGGACTGGAAGAACTCTGGTACTGGTACCTTTCATGATGTCTGGAGTACATGTATCATCCCTTTCATATAATTTGGAGTAGAAATCTTTCACTCTTGTCAAAATTTCGCCTCTATTTCTTGTTACAGAACCATCTTCTTTTCTCAGGGCCATAATCTGTTTTTTCCCCTTACTGAGATGTCCCTTTGCTATCTTTAGGCTTTGGTTGTTTTCAATTGCTTTCCTTACTAGTTCACAGTTGAATTTCCTTACGTCTTCAGTGATACTTTTTCGTACTGTCTTGCATAGCTCTATATATTCCACTTTGGAAGTCACATCTTCTTTAGTTGTCCTCATCACTCTTCTTTTTGCATCAACATTTTGGTTTTTCCTGATAATTTGTTCACATGCAATTTGTTCTTAGACCCAGCTAATTTTGTTGCTGTTTCCATAAGAGCTTTGGTTACTTTTCTGTTAACTTCAGAAATATCCACTTCTTCCGATGTTAGGCCTTCTAAAACAGAGAATCTGTTCTTCAGTTCCAATTTGAAGGTATTATGGTGTTTTTTAAGGTTGGTTATGTCAATAGATTTTGTTTGTCCTATGAGCTTGCCACGTTCGAGTTTAGTGTTGAGGTGCATCTTACATCTCACCAATCTATGGTCACTGCCTGTGTTGAACTTGCTTAGCACACTGCAGTCTTCTATGACGAATTTTTTGTTACACATAATAAAATCAATTTCACTTGTCGTCCCATTTGGATGTCTCCATGTCCATTTCCTGTGTGGCTTTTTCTTGAAAAAGGAGTTCAAGATGAAAAACCCTTCTGCCTCTGCAAACTCTACGAGAGTATTTCCACGCTGGTTTCTGTTGCCGTGACCGAATTTACCTACTGAAGTTTCATTCTGTTGCCGTTGCCCTATTTTTGCATTGAAATCTCCCATAATTATCTTCAAGTGCTGCTTACCTTTATTATTTAGATCACGAATTCCCTCATAAAATTCTTCAATTTCTTCTTCAGCATGACTTGTGGTGGGTGCATAAGTTTGAATAATCTGAGCCTGGTATCTTCTTGAGAGTTGGATAACAAGTTGTGCAGCTCTGTCAGAGGAACTTTCAACTTCTACAACTTTATCCTTCAGTTTCTTGTTTATTATAAATCCAACACCACTAGTTCTGCCAGTATCTGTCCCACGATAGTAGAAGAGATGTCCACTTTTCAGTTCAATAAGATCTTCTCCTTTTCTCCTTACCTCACTTAGCCCGACGACGTCCCACTTGATCCTTTGTAGTTCCTCTTCCAATTCAAGAAGCCTTGAATCAGAAGATAGGGAGCGTCCGTTGTACGTAGCCAAGGTCAGCATCAGATGGCAGCCTGGGCCGGTCCTCCGGGGATTCTTAGCACCCTCTGCCTTCATGTCGCTCTGGCCGCTGCCTTGGCCAGGTACATTCCAGCTGCCGGAGACTGAGGGCCAAGATTTAAGTTGTGGAGTCATTTTGGAGGGGTTATATATATATAATTTTAACTACTATATTTTTATATATGTAGAAGTAATTACTATATATCTAGCACAGGGACGCATTTAGAGGGAACCTTGACCCCCCCCCTTCCCGGAAATGTTTCTTTTTTTTTTTTTGGTTAAAATGCGACTTACATTAGAAAAAAATGCCTTAATTTTATAAAAATGTATCAACTTACATTAGAAAAAAATGCTTTAATTTTTCTTTAACTTTAATTTTGTTCCAGATGGTGCAATTCAAAAACTTTCATTTTTCGTGCCCCCACCCTCCCGAAGAAAAATTCTATATACATCTCTGATATAATAATTACTTCTTCAAACATTTCAGGAATAACAATTTTTTTTCAGCTAAAGGAGGGGGGGCAGGGTTGAGTCTGCAGGCTTGCAATATTTATTTATTAAAATGCATTCCACGCATTCTTGATCCTGAATCACGATTCCCAGACAATTAGGTTTGATTAGTCTACTTATTATATTTTGAAGTATATCATGCGTCCTAATACACTTTTTAATAAAATAAACTATAACTAGTACCATTTGAACAAATATTTCAAAAAATATAATTGGAGAGATATTTGTAGCATAAAAAGAAACGAAATTTCCTTTTTCATAATAGCCTGAATTTATTAAAATTTGGTTCGGTAACCTAAAATGTCTCCGGGGGATAGTTGTTTCCGGGAGGGCTTCGCCCCCTGGATGTATGCCTGAAAGAAACACTGTGTACGGGGATATGCGTTACGGCATAAGGCGATAATCACATTTTAGAGGGTGTCTTCCCAGTTGCGGACAGGGGGAAAACTGCTAATTGCGGAAAGATCCCGGTTCTGTTCGCAACTGGGAAAAGGGGAAAGGACTTAGCGAGGGCGAGGGATCAGGAGAACAGGAAAACACACCCCATTCCTAATCCGTCACCAGAAGGGTTGAATTTTATTTGAAGTCATTCAAATATTGGAAGAGTGGTATACGGACAAATGGACGATTTATTTCATTCTATTTGAATATCTTCTCATCAGCCTATTTCAAAAAATATGTTTTTTGTTTTTTTTGCACGCTACTGTGGGTCGGTCATCAACAGAAAACCGTAGAGTGTAATAAACATAAATTTATACAATATATAGCCGGGGCCAGTCCATCTGTGAGAATTAACTCCCAGTGTAGCTATAACTTTTTCAACCCCTAATTCTGGAAAAGTTATTATTTTTTATTGATCTGTTTTATTTTATTTCGCCTTCCTAAATCCAAAAAAAAAAAAAAAAAAAAAAAAAAAAAAAAATTGATTACAGAAATATTTTCATAAAAAACATAACTATACTGTATATCAGTTTCAAAATAAAATTACGAAACTGAAGGTACCTGTTGATTTCTTCTTCATTATTCCAACTCTGAATGAACGATATATTCTTCAAACAACGTCGGATATACGCAGTTGTGTAAAATTCCGCCATAGTTTTGCTGATCCACTCATCCAATTTGATTGTTGCTTTTTGTCTTTTCTTGTCCTCGAGATTTAGGCACTTTCTGTCGTACAAGAAGTCGCTGTACCTCGTTTCATCTTTCAAGCAGGTCGTTAACCTCTCGACTTTAGGATGAGGATTTTTGATAGCTGCATTTAACCGCGATGGTTCCAGCCTTCGACGACATTGTTTGTTCTGTGTCGTTTGTTGTTGCAATTCCACATTTCTACAATTATTACCGAATTTTCCAGCCAGATATTTAAGGAATAATCATAAAATTTATGAAGGTTTTCATTAATGGGACTGGATTCTTGAATGCATATCCAACCATCGCCTACATTTTCCACAGAATGATAAGCCAGTGAAGCCCAAGTTTGAGTGAAGCACACATTCGCAGGAGTTGCCTTATCTCCTCGTTATTGTTATATTCATTCACTAATCCCAGTTCTTGAATTTTTCGCCAAAGGGGGTGTTTACCTGATCTCTCACTAAAACTCTTCCTCTTTTCCCAGTTGCGGACAGCACTGGATCTGTCCGCAATCGGCACTGTTTTTCCTCTGTTCGCAATTGGCACTATTTTTTTCCTCTGTCCGCAATTGGCACTGTTTTTTCCTCTGTCCGCAATCGGGACCAAACCATTTTAGAGATACCCGCCCGCGGCTGCGGTATGTTCTAATCTGAGTATGTATTTGTCTGTGTATGTACGTATTTTGTTTGGAGGACACGATCGGATCTGCGTTATATCCGATTTCGCGGATAACCGACCACGTTATATCCAGCTTCCACTGCATGTTTTTAAGTACGGGGAATCTGAGGCGTACGTTTTTCTTGGGGATGACCTTAAAAAAACATATAAATGTAAAAACCGTACATGTATATACAGAATTTCAAAATGTTAAATACTATTGTAAAATCTATGCTTCAAAGGAGCATAAGATGTTCTTTAATTATGATTTATTTAAAGTCGGATTGCGGTGAAAGAAAAAAAAACAACGTTGAAAATTATAGTATTAATATATTTTATTGCATTGGAAAACTCGTAAACCTTAAGAAACCAAACTTCTCTTTTGATGATTCTATCTGTCTATAAAACTCCAGATTCTAGATAATGAAATCCTCACAGCTAAGAATCTGAGACCAGTGCTTCAGTATTGAACTCATGAATTAACAGATCCTGATTCTAGATTAAGTGAAATCCTCACAACTAAGAATCTGAGACCAGTGCTTAAGTATGGAACTCGTGAATTAACAGATCCTGATTCTAGATTAAGTGAAATACTCACAACAAAGAATCTGAGACCAGTGCTTCAGTATTGAACTCATGAATTAACAGATCCTGATTCTAGATTAAGTGAAATCCTCACAACTAATAATTTGAGACCAGTGCTTCAGTATGGAACTCGTGAATTAACAGATCCTATGATTCTAGATTAATTAATACAGACATCTGACGTGGACCAGGAACATCAAACAAAGGTCTTCGCTCTTTCCACATTTATAAGTGAGTCACGGAAAAATTCTCATTGGCCGCCACCGGGAATCGAACCCCGGGTCCTTCAGTTACGCGCCGGATATGCTTCAACTAAATAAGAAATACAGACATCTGACGTGGACCAGGAACATCATTAAGACAGACATCAGACATCTGTTGCTGCTTACCATCTTTATTGAATCCCCGGCATTATGCGGGGCTGCAAGGAGCAACCTGCCAAATTGGCTTGGTAGTTAACGTGTGTGAGTCTGGAGGAATTCGAGGCTGCTGTGGTGTAGTGGAAGCATATCCGGCGCGTAACTGGAAGACCCGGGGCTCGATTCCCGGTGGCGGCCAATGAGAATTTTTCCGTGATTCACTTATAAACGTGGAAAGAGCGAAGACTTTTGTTTGATATTCTAGATTAAGTGAAATATTTACAACTAAGAATCTGAGACCAGTGCTTCAGTATGAAACTCACGAATTAGCAGTATTTTTTGTTTGTTTGTTCTGCGAATCCTGACTGCATCCATTTGAAATTAGAATGTTGAATGTAGATGATACATTTAGGATTCTATTCTAGTAAGCCAAGAAATAGTGGAGGCACAAAGTTGCGTTCCAGAGATTTAATAATTTTTTAATACCGCATATGTGTATGAGTCCTCTAAGCCAATAGTAAACAATATACTCTTCTCTGATGGGATCGAAATTCAACTTTGGCTGGACCAAGAAAGAAATAGCAACGTTGTCTCGATTCTCTCAAAGTTGTAACATACCGTGTTAAGTATAAAAGAATCAGTGTTCGAAGTGAGCCAGTATGACATACCGGCAGTTAAAAATACATTATTTACCTCCCGGTATGTAATAAATTATAAATCCGCCACAAACTACGTAAAGAAATTAGGACGAAAGCACAAATTTTAACGCAAAAATCGGCAAAGGACATTTTTAACGGATAAAATTGATAAATGATTAGCAGCTGGGACTGACAAGACGTAGGAAGCAGAATCATGGTGTCAGAATTATTGTTAATACGAAGGGGGGGGGTGAAAAGTGAAACAGTACATCTCTCAGGAAAAACACTTCATTTAATTTTTCATTTGCTGAGAAGGGAAAGATACAAGTCTTATACGGCGCGGCGTGACGACAGGGGTCGCGCTGCCGATCGCGATCTTCGCAATTTGCGAAAACGAAATCGTTTTGCAAAAAAAAAAGCTTTGGCGATTACCTTTTCATAGTGTTAAAACACTTTGCGAAAACAAATTGAAATTGGCGACTAAATTGGCGAAAACAAATTGAATTTGGCGACTAAATTGGCTAAAACTTTAGAAAAGCCAGCGCTACCCCTGCGTGACGATAACCTCAGATGTGGCAAGGGGGGTATCTCAACAGAGGGACTTCCCGGAATCCTGACTTTTCAGATATTTTCTAAGCCCCAGTAAAAACCTATTATCAGCACAGGACTATGGATTGCTCACCGTTATGGGTGGGGTGATATTAAAGTGTAATAAGGGGATTAAATTGCTAATATCCCGTGGATGGCCTACTGGTCAGCGTTCGCGACTGCCACGAAGAAGACCAGAAGATACGAACGTTCGAACCACTAAATATCCGCCGTGCGTCGGATGGGCACGTTAAGCCGTCGGACCCCGGGTACTGGCCCCCCGGTAAAAAATAAGGGCGTCTTCCTCTCCCTTTCTACCTCGCTTCTGTGTGACTTTCCTATCGAGCACTCTAGTCCAAATCTCCTAGCTTTCTACTTCTAAGGGTTGTTTAAGACCTGGGGTCAGACACTCCCTTCCGAAAATCCTCTACATATGATCTATTCTGAAATTGCTAATATGATTTTCTCTCTCAGTACATTTTCTAAGCCCCAGTGAAAACCCATTATCAGCACAGGACTATGGATTGCTCACCGTTATGGGTGGGGCGTTGCGTGTGGTGATATAAAAGTGTAATAAGGGGAAGAAATTGCTAATATAATTTTCTCTCTCCGTAACAACACTTCTCTCTTCTTCGTAGACCCTCCTTAAATGTGCCCAGCTGAATCCGCTTGTTGTTGAGTTTGCTGGCTGAAAAAGGCATTTGCAAGGAATTTGACTTTTGTTTGACCTGCTGCTAGATTAGTTGCAGGATTCAAAGCTAATGATCGTCCTTCGCATGTGCGCATATCCATCATTTCAGTTTTAGCGTAGTAGCACAGCAGCAGTCAGCCGAGAACTGAAGTAGAATGACTTTCGATTTAAGATCTTGGTTAAAGAATGAGAAGTTAGAAAAAGAGCGTAAAGATGCTGAAAAGGCGCTTTCTGTTTAAAAAAATAGTTAAAAAAATGTTCAAAATTTAATTTATTGATTTATTTGTGCAGTGGTCCAATAATCCTGAGACTGTAATTTAATTAATGTTGAAAATTAAGCTGAAACTGAAAGAGACCACAAACCCTTCTGTAGGGCCAGACATATCAATTCTTAGATAATACCTTTTGTTTCCCGCCGTATAGCGAGCTACCACCTCGCCTTTACTATACAATCTGGCTATCAAGGCAGCTGAAGGCGTCCTTGTGTAGAAGAATAATTACCTCGACAAACACAGTCCAGTACACGGAAATAAAAACAACAACAAGACTTTATTATTCCGATAACATTTGCTTCACGGGTTTCCGATGATTTTCCGCTCAGGTTCCCGTGCTGACCACGTGCTACCTTTCCACAATTCTTTCCGCGATACCCGGTGGACGAAGGAATCCTCCTTCCCCATCACCACGCTGCACGTCTGCCGATAACCGCAGTCCTTCCATCAGAAACTGGAGTCCAAACCAGGACCCTCTCTCCTTGACGACCGAAGCTCAACTGTCTCACTTAATCCTCCTCGCCCCTTTCTGTCCTCTATCACGCATGCGCAAGAAAAACTGGTTTTCCCGGTCAGCACGTGAAATACCTGTACTCAGGAATGTCGTCGGATACCCGCAGGGGATTACAACCTTGCACGTATACAAAAGCAGTATGACAACTTGTTTAACAGAAGCACTCGAGCAGCTGACTCTTCAAGGTCAGATGCCCCAGGTGTTCATGCACCCCTCTCTTAATCCCCCATAGGATTAAAGTCGTACCACGTGGGTGGTGAAGAATATCAGTTCTTATCTGAAACAACAAAATGGCGGAATGAAACGTCCGTCCGCACGTGTTCATCACAATATTAAAAGTACATAAATTCATAATTGACAGTTCGATTGCGGGCGACCCTTACACCTTCAATGAAGGGTTTTTTCCTAATTATTACATGAATTTTTTAACTCCAAGAAAAAAAAAGAAATAATCATGTGGAATGGTATGTATTTCTTTCGAAACCTTCTATTTGTACTACACTGGTGTGCAAAAATTAAGGACGAAGAGGAGAAATTAGCATAACAGCAGAACGAGTAGGCAGAACGGATCGAAAGACCACTCAGGAGATAGACTAGGGTCCGGTACGGTAGGTCACGCGCATATATGCAGCATGACGTAGGGGTGGGGAAGTGTCGGAAGGGTATAAAGTGCACGGGCGGTGTACGCTCAGCAATTCGGTGAAAGCTATTGCACGGTGTAAATCGGTTTGAATGACGCCGAGTTGCTGCCACCGTGTGATATGGCCAACAGACAATCCAGTAGACGACATCTGGATGACTTTACCCGAGGTCGCGTAATTGGGAAGTTGGAAGAAGGTCGAAGTGTGACTAGTGTGGACGAGGAGTTCGGCATCGCTCACAGCATCGTTTCACGAGCTTGGAGAGCATTTCAAACGACAGGAGCAGCTGTCCGAGAGTTTAGCAGTGGTCGTCCACGAGCAACCACGGCGGCGGACGACCGGTATATTGTCCTACAGGCGAGAAGAGACAGACGGCAGACAGCGGGAAAAATCGCAAGGCACGTGCAACAAACAACTGGACGTCCGTTATCGCGTTTTACCGTGGCCAGGAGGCTGCACAAAGGTAGTTTATTTGCACGACGACCAGTACGGTGTGTGCCATTAACGCCTGCTTATCGGAGACGGCGGTTTCTTTGGTGCCAGGAACACAAGAACTGGACACATCAGCAATGGGGTCGAGTTCTCTTTACGGATGAGAGCCGATTTAGTCTGACGAGCGATTCTGGACGTATACACATCTGGAGAGAGAAGGGAACACGCAATCACACCTCCAACATCATCGAAAGGGACCGGTTTGGAGGTGGCGGAGTTCTCGTTTGGGGCGGTATCATGCTTGGTAGCAGTACTGACCTCCACATCTTCCAAGGAGGTTCAGTCACTGGTGTCCGCTATTGTGCCGAGGTTCTCCTGCCTCACGTGCGTCTGTTTAGAGGTGCTGTGGGTCCTGAGTTCCTCTTCATGGACGACAACGCTACACCTCATCGTACACTGGCTGTCGCAGAGGTGTTGGAGAGTGAAGATATTCAACGCATGAATTGGCCCGCAAGGGCCCCGGACCTAAATCCAATCGAACACGTGTGGGACCTTCTCGGGAAACGCTTGGAAGCACGTCACCAGCCGCCAGCAACGTTTCCGCAGCTGCGATTGGCGCTACAAGTGGAATGGGCCGGGATGCCTCAACAGCTCCTTGACAACCTCGTCCTCTGCATGGACAGACGTTGTAAATCCTGCAACGCTGTCAGGGGTGATTATATCCCCTATTAAAGACTGGATTTTTCTTGGCAGCCGCCTGCCACATGGACGTTTCTGTCTTCTGTCCAGTTGTGCTCGAAGCTACCTTTTCAATAAAGTGCCTTTGGATTCCTTGTTTAGACGGTTTTGCTCACTTGTCCCATATTCTTACATCTTGGGGATCTTATGGTATGATTTGAATCGATGTGGAGCACTTCTGCACGACGTTACATTCAAAAAACCGTTTCCTCCTTAATTTTTGCACGCCAGTGTATGTGGATCTATGGTCGAGAGCATACCGGCAGTAGCTCTGTGCCACTTCGACCAGTGAAAATAATCAAAGAATCGTGTATTAATGAATGAAATACGGGATTACGCCATTGTACATTACAAATTTGGAAGATGTGAATCCGTTTATTGGTGTAAATATGACATGGATGGTAAGTCAAATAATATCCGAAAACTTGAACACCTCCAGATTTGCTATATGAATGCCTGTTGGTTCGACTAGCGAATCGTGTGATGGTTATATTCAAATTAATCGGAAACTTAAAACTTGGGCTTTCTGGGTGGTGTAATGGGTAGCATACTCGGGCGCTATTCGGATATTATCTGACTTATCCATGTCGTATTTACACCAATAAACGGATTCCCATCTTCCATATTTGTATTGAACCGTGTATTTTTGATAATCTGAAATTCAATTCTTTTTTTATTGGAGGTTTAACGGCCACCGTGGGCAAGCAGTCCCCAGTCCCTAATTTAGGATCATTGGTTCCAGGGAATGGAGAGAGCCAGTGCCGTTAGACAAACACAACATCCATGCCTCACGGGATTCGAACCCGGACCCCTTTCGGACGAATGATCAGAGGACATCGCTTAGACCACTGCGCCACCGCGGTGGCAATTCAAGTTTTAACGTATCATCGCAAAAAGCATATAAATAATTGGTTACATGATAGAATTACACAGGAAAAAATTACACGGAATGAAATTACACAGCAAAAATTACACAAGGAGGAAATTACACGAAGAAAAAATTACACAAGTCGGAAATTGCACATTGAATGAATTTTAAAACAGATTATACAAAATTTTTAGCCATATCATACAAAATCATAAATTTCTAGCTTAGACTGCAAACGGTTTTTGGAAGGGGTCGGAGCCAGGGGGGCAGGGCCGCCCATACAAAATGTTCGTAAAATCTACAATTTTCAATTTAGAACTACCAAAATTTGGTTTTACTACCTCATGAAACTCTAACTTAGACTGTAGACGGTTTTGGGAAGGGGTCGGAGTCCGGGGGCGTCAGAGCCTCCCCACAAGATTTTCGTAAAATCTACAGTTTTCAATTTAGAACCATCAAATCTGGTATACTATCTCATGAAACTCTAACTCAGACGGTAGACAGTTTTTGGAACGGAACCGAGGGGGGGGGGGGGGGTCAGAGCTCCCGATACACAATTTTCGTAAAATCTACAATTTTCAATTTAGAACTACCAAAATTTGGTTTTAATACCTCATGAAACTCTAACTTAGACTGTAGACGGCTTTTGAAAGGGGTCGGAGTCGGGGGGGGGGGGGGGATCAGGTTCCCTCCACACAAAATTTTCATAAAATCTGCAGTTTTAATTTAAAACAACCAAATTTGGTATACTATCTCATGGTACTGTAACTTAGACGGTAGACGGTTTTTCGAGGTAGGCGGAGCCCGATGGTCAGTGCCCCCATACAAAATTTTCGTAAAATCTAGTTTCCAATTTAGAACGACCAAATTTATTATACTACCTCATTGTACTCTAACTTGGACCGCAGGCTGAAGGAGTCGGAGCCCGGGGTAAAGGGGCCCAATTCAAAATGTTCGTAAAAATTACATTCAGCACTCCAATACCCCACTTGCGGTCTAAGTTAAGAGGCCGTTGATAACAATAAAGTGCAAAAATATCCGTTTAATGGTGTATTAAAAACACAAATTAATAAACGTTAGCTTTCACCACCAACGGGTGCCTTATCAGGCAGAAATACAATGTAATGCAAATTCTTCTTTGTTTCGTGTAATTAAATTAACTAAATCAAAAAATTTAAAATAAGTTTACTGGAAATTTACAGAAATATCTTTTTCATTCATTAACTTTCACCGGCTGAACTTGGTGATTTTACAAATAGTAAAATTTACCCAGGAAATACCGGGTACCCCTGCTAGTAGGAATTAAAGATAATGTTACACTTTTAGTCAGATACAAAACAATAATTATAAAACCCTAGGCCTGGGCCTTTTTAGAAATTTTCAGTTCGCCGTGCTAATTTTCATAAGGTTTGCATAGAAGGCCAAGATTTCAGCAATGCGCCTTACTGAGGTTGAAACTGTTATGCAGACCCAGACCTAGGGCTTTTTGATAGTTTTCTGTCCTCCGAGCTGATATTTACATAGTTTTCATAGAAAATCAAATTAATTCTATTGAAATTTTACTCGAGCACAAAACATTAATATATACGCCTGAGGCCTAGGCATATGCATTTTTAGTAATTTTTATAATGCCGTGATCATATGAGGTTTGCATGACAAATCAATTTAAGAGCGTTACGCTTATTAAAAATTCTTTAAAAGGACTAGCTCTAGCGGCCAATAATTGTTATTTGGTGTGAAAGCGCAACATTATTAACTTGATTTGTTATGCAAGTCTTATAAATATGAGCACAGCGATTAAAAGTTACTAAAGAGCCCTTGCAAGTAAAATTATTTGACCGAGTGCAAGCGCAATTTACGAAATGTCGACAGGTCAAAATATCTAAAGTAACAATGAAATTTGGAATATTCTTTTTTATTTCAGTTTTGACACTTGTTCTGAAAACATATATACTTCACCTATTTTTTATCTTCATTGTGCTTTTAACAGAATTTCTTACCATGTTTTGGGCAAATACACAAGAAAAAAATCACACTGTTCCATTTTTTTAATTTATTAAATTCTTTGGTTGTCATATCAAATACTTAAACTTTCTTATAACGGTTACATAGGTAAAATTAAATTTAAATATAAAACATCAAATAAAAAACACTAAGTCATATGAGCTACACAACGCAAGAAATCTAATCTCCTATTAGAGTCGTAATTCTGTACAATATTTGAAATACGTTGTTTTAAAGAAATGTACCTACCACTTCCGGGGTTTCGTTGACCAGTTAAATGCTGCAAATAGTTTGCATGTTGTAAGGATAATTCTTTGACGATCTTGTCCAGAAATTTCCGAACAGTTGGATGGGAACACTGAAAAAGTGACTGAAGTCCGTAATGCCACCCTTCGATACAACTTGTAATCCTTGCTATACAGTTTGCTGCAGATTGCCTATGGTTCCAAATAGAAATATTAAATAGAGGTTGTTTGTAAGTTGCGTTACTCAGCTGTCGACCTCGAACATATGTACGTTCGAAATAAAGGAGAATTTGCTCGATTTGTTCAGTTTATTCGTTTAAATCAGAGAACAGGCCAGCAACTTCTAAAAATGCTTCCAACACTACTTCTTTTGGTAACAGGGCAAGTGATAACATTTTAATGTGTATCGCAAATGACTGATTAGATTCATATAAAGATTTCAATCCACATTCATTTACTTTGCGCAGAATAGATGGTGATAAATGAAAATAAAACAGCCTCCAATTTCGATATTTTCAAATACGGTATGGAAAGCTTTCATTTGCTGCAGTTTCAAACATATTTAACATCTTCACTTATATTATTTCTTCTTTCCCTGGTAGAAGAGCCAGTACACAAGGAAAAGCGATGCCTGAATCGCATTGGACATGGATATTGTATAACTGGTAATATATTTCCGGAACAACTTTAAATGTACCATGTGCTAGCCAAAAATTGTTAACCACAAGGATATCTAGAAGTATCTTGTGACCAATAAGTATTATGCATTCTGGGTCATCTACTCCGGATTCATGAATAATCCAATTTGCGTATTTCGCTGGTATTTCAAAATTTCTGTTATTTGGATTTGCCGAAACGTTCCCGAGTGTTTTAGCTTTGGATCCATTTAATCGCCTCGTCAAGGAACTTTTCTTTGGTAGACACATTTTTATCCCATCTGATACAGTTACTGAATTGTCAGCTATAACTGAACGAGCCGTTGTCCCTGGATGCGACATTTCAATTTGCAAGTTTATGAGCTGCAGTTTCAAAAATCCTCTTAGCATGACAGTGTTCGGAAGGCTCACGGATGATCTTGTTGTCTCTGGTATGGAGCAGCGATCGACAGTGTAAAGTTCTGAACTTCGCACAACGCCAATGAATAGTTCCTCTAACAGTTTCACGATGGCGAACAGTCTCAAATCCTTTGTAAATGATAGTTTAACCACCTTTAGTACTAATGCCATACTCAAAATTATCCATGGGAAAAATAAAAATTAATTTTAAATACCGAAATTTATGAAGTGGCACTATAAATGCAAAAGCAAACACTTATAGCATACTGGTTGTATTACGCGTAACTATAGCGGCTATAAAGGGCAGTGTGGAAAGCGCCGTAATGCTTCAGCAGAGGAAACGGTCAGTAAATTAACTCCATGTGTAGATGTCGCTGACGGTCAGGGGCGCACACACGGGTGGGCCCGACGCCCCCCCCCGAATTTTAAAACACCTTATTCCGACTACGGCGAAATAAAAAAAAAAAAATCTTTCTGCACATGTTTATAGAAACGAGCTGGCTGTGGTGTGATTGTATGAATCACAGAAATCAAAGTGCTCTTTTGCCTTAGGAATGCTACATCTGTTTTGGATGGCTGACGATGGCAAGCATTAAAGCAGGGAATTAGTGAAACCCCAGAGTGTTTGAGGAACCAGGAATCCATCACTCTCCCAGTCTCTCTTGTTCCCATAACCTTTTCCAGGAAATTTCTCCATGGCTCGGGCCTCAGTCACATATGGGGTGCTAATGGGCATTTCTCCTCTGAGGGGAGGGGGGATACACAAGATAATGGCCTGGGTGTAAACACACAATTTTCTGTTAAGAAGGTCTGCGCCTGTGCTTGATATTTGTATCTGTTGATTTCCATCCGTTTAGGACATGAGAGATTAACTTCCTGAATTTGTCACTTTTCAAGGGGAGCAGTAGCTTGCTTATGAATGACTTTTTCTAACCGAACTGTGAATGACTGTTTTTACTCAGAAGTATGCTTCATTGGAAACTCATGGATTATTCAGTTTTAGATTTAATATTCAATTTCCTCTCTGAAAAGGTAGTTCGACAACTGTAATAGTTTTCAAAGTTCGATGAGGAATACTTAGGTGAGTTAAATATTATTGTTTACTTAACTTTTTCTTTTTCCATTGATAATGTGTCTGTTCTTTAACAGTGTAATGAACAGTGCTGTCAGGGCAAGTATATAATTTATATATATTATTTAAAGTGAGCTTAGATGAAAATGTTTCTGCATTACAGTAAGAGAAGTGATTTAAACTTTATTTTTCTGTACGTCTTAAGGTCTTACATAAATATCAATGGATATATTAATGCACATTTAATTTAGCAGACTTATTCAAAAGAGTAAGGTTTTTTTAACCTGTGAACAAACACATCAGTGCTGATGTATGCTAGCAAAAAAATCCACACACACAAATATATATATATAATCCATATATGTGTGTGTGCGTGTGCCCAATTTCTAGTTTCATTTGTCCCGTGCATTTTTTTTGTCGGACCCCCCCCCCACCCCCTTGAGGAAATTCTGCGTGCGCCCCTGCTGACGGTTGTTTCCCTTATCTCCGTCTCACGAGATTGTGTTACAGTAACTGCGTTATTATCAATAGAAGTGGGCTTTTCTTTTACCATGATTCCAAATGTAAACAATTTTTGTTGTGATTACTATGACAAAAAAAAAAAAAAAAAAAAAGAAGTAATCAGTGTTTTGTGCTAGGGTGCATAGACGCCGACTTCTGAAAATTTCGAGGGATGCTCAAATTCAAAAGGAAAGTACCGTTTCCAATGTTGAAATTTTAGATATTTAAATGGACCTTGTCTTCAGTGTAAACGCAAACAAACCGGTACAAGATTTCATGAAAAAGATATTACATTTTTTTCATAGCAACCAAATTCTTGAAGCTGGTTTTAATTCTTCCGATTTAATTTTCTGTAATGCGCGCACAAGAGCTCCTATATATATTTTTTCTTTTGGACAACATTTGAGCATTTTGTTGGAGACTAATACCGGAAAATCAAACCTGTTGAAAACGACTCAGATTGGACGGCAGAAGAGGAACTAGTAAGTTTGTTCTCAATGTCTTCGGAATTATGTGGCGGTGCTTTTAATCGAATAAAGAATTTCTTCATTGTAACCGTAGTCCTTAGATCGGTAATTAGAATAATGCTTTAAAAAGGAAACATCTCTCCAAACTAAGAACTGAAAAATAAAGAACCGAATAGAATAGACGTGTGACGTACCCAAAAAACTACATATCAATAGCATCAGAGCCGGCTGGACCATAGAGGCAACCGGGGCGGTTGCCCCGGGCCCCGCGTTTTCACGGGGCCCTGCATCATAGAAAATAAAAACAAAATCATTTTTACTAGAATTCTCTATATTTTTGGATATATATTTTTTTTAATTTTGGGGCGCGAGGCCCGTAAAATTTATTTTTACAATGTTTTTTTTTCAGTTTACGATTCCCCCTCCACTGTTTTAGACCTTAAACTTTTGCCCGTTCATGAAATAGCAAATTAAATTTCATCACATTTGTGTGTAAACCAGATACTGAAATTTAAAAAAATGAAAATAATAATATTGACGTGGTTTTTGGGCTATATATAGACTCCAGTTGTTCAGTGACTTTAAAAACAGTATTAGAAATTTAAAAAAAAAAAGAAATTTTCATGTATGAGCGCGTATGAAAGATGAAGAAAGTACTAATTGATTTTTGATGCAAGGTAACTCACTAATTTGTCGCTTATACCACCTTGCATCAAAAATCAATCACTAAACAAAATGTGCCAGGAAAAAAAATATATATATATAAACGAATGTATTTCACCAACCCGCTTGGCCAGCGTGGTGAGTTATGGCCGAACTCCTCCAAAATGATTCCACAACTTAAATCTTGGCCCTCAGTCTCCGGCAGCTGGAATGTGCCTGGCCAAGGCAGCGGCCAGTGCGACATGAAGGCAGAGGGTGCTAAGAATCCCCTGACGGACCGGACTAGGCTGCCATCTGATGCTGACCTTGGCTACGTACAATGGACGCTCCCTATCTTCTGATTCAAGGCTTCTTCAATTGGAAGAGGAACTACAAAGGATCAAGTGGGACATTGTGGGGCTAAGTGAGGTAAGGAGAAAAGGAGAAGATCTCATCGAACTGAAAAGTGGACATCTCTTCTACTGTCGTGGGACAGATACTGGCAGAACTAGTGGTGTTGGATTTATAATAAACAAGAAACTGAAGGATAAAGTTGTAGAAGTTGAAAGTTCCTCTGACAGAGCTGCACGACTTGTTATCCAACTCTCGAAAAGATACCAGGCTCAGATTATTCAAACTTATGCACCCACCACAAGTCATCCTGAAGAAGAAATTGAAGAATTTTATGAGGAAATTTGTCATCTAAATAATAAAGGTAAGCAGCACTTGAAAATAATTATGAGAGATTTCAATGCAAAAATAGGGCAACGGCAACAGAATGAAACTTCAGTAGGTAAATTCGGTCACGGCAACAGAAACCAGCGTGGAAATACTCTCGTTGAGTTTGCAGAGGCAGAAGGGTTTTTCATCTTGAACTCCTTTTTCAAGAAAAAGCCAAACAGGAAATGGACATGGAGACATCCAAATGGGACGACAAGTGAAATTGATTTTATTATGTGTAACAAAAAATTCGTCATAGAAGACTGCAGTGTGCTAAACAAGTTCAACACAGGTAGTGACCATAGATTGGTGAGATGTAAGATGCACCTCAACACTAAACTTGAACGTGGCAAGCTCATAAGACAAACAAAATCTATCGACATAACCAACCTTAAAAAACACCATAATACCTTCAAGTTGGAACTGAAGAACAGGTTCTCTGCTTTAGAAGGCCTAACATCGGAAGAAGTGGACATCTCTGAAGTTAACAGAAAAGTAACCAAAGCTCTTATGGAAACAGCAACAAAATTAGCTGGGTCTAAGAACAAGTTGCATGTAAATAAATTATCAGGAAAAACGAAAATGTTGACGCAAAAAAGAAGAGAGATGAGGACAACTAAAGAAGATGTGACTTCCAAAGTGGAATATATAGAGCTATGCAAGACAGTAAGAAAAAGTATCACTGAAGACGTAAGAAAATTCAACTGTGAACTAGTGAGGAAAGCAATTGAAAACAACCAAAGCCTTAAGATAGCAAAGGGACATCTCAGTAAGGGAAGAAAACAGATTATGGCACTGAGAAAAGAAGATGGTTCTGTAACAAGAAATAGAGGCGAAATTTTGACAAGAGTGAAAGATTTCTACTCCAAATTATATGAAAGGGATGATATATGCACTCCAGACATCATGAAAGATACCAGTACCAGAGTTCCTCCAGTCCTTCCAGCAGAAGTTGCACATGCAATCAAGAACATGAAGCAGGGAAAAGCTCCAGGAGAAGATGGAATTACTGTAGACATCATACAAGAAGCAAGTGGAGAAATCGAAACAGTACTCGCCCAAATTTTCACTCGCTGCCTTAATGAAGGAAAGATTCCTGAGGATTGGAACACCGCTACAATGATCCTGCTACATAAGAAAGGGGACATTGAGGATCTCGGAAACTACAGACCTATCAGCCTCCTATCAGTAGTTTATAAAATCTTCACTAAAGTTCTTTCACACCGCTTGAAGGTAACACTGGACATGGCTCAACCGAGAGAACAAGCTGGATTCAGGAGTGGCTACAGCACAATAGATCATATCCACGTGCTGAGAGAACTAATTGAAAGAGCGAGGGAATATGAACTTCCATTGTGCATGGCTTTTATCGATTATGAAAAAGCCTTTGATTCGGTGAAACCATCAGCAGTTACAATGGCTCTGAAAACCTGCGGTATTGAAGATGCATACATTAATATTATTAATAACATCTATGAAAATGCAAGTGCAAAGATTAGGCTGTTTGAAAATACAACACACGTAAAAATCGGAAAGGGAGTGAGACAAGGTGACACCATATCTCCGAAGCTCTTTAATGCCACATTGGAGGGTGTTTTTCAGTCGCTGAGCAGTGAAAACAAGGGGATAAAGATTAATGGAGATTATCTAACCCACCTTCGTTTTGCTGATGACGTAGTCATTTTTGCAACTAGCCCATCAGAGCTGCAGAGTATGATCCAGGAACTTGCTGACAAGAGTAACGAAGTGGGATTAAAAATGAACTTTCAGAAGACAAAAGTGATGTTCAATGCTTTTACAAGAAATGAAGATTTATCGATTGATGGAGAAAAGCTGGAGATAACAGACACGTACGTTTATCTTGGACAGCAGATATCAAGTGAGGGTCACATTGATGAAGAAATTAATCGGCGTACAAAACTTGTCTGGAAAGCTTTTGGAAGAAACAGCATAATTTTCAAGAGCAATATGCCATTATGTCTTAAAAGAAAAGTGTTTGATCAATGCATCCTTCTAGGGCTTACGTATGGTGCGGAGACGTGGACCTTAGCTAAAAGAGACATACAAATCCTGCAGACAACTCAAAGTAGCATGGAGAGGTGCATACTTGGTGTAACCAGGAGAGATAAGAAGAGGAACTCGTGGATCCGAAAAATGACAAGAGTGGAAGACATCATGATCAGAGTTAAATCCCTGAAATGGCAATGGGCTGGACATACTGCCAGAAGGACAGATCATCGATGGACAGCCGAAATTTTAGATTGGATTCCAAGTGACAGGAAAAGACCCAGAAGAAGACCACATGGGAGATGGGTGGATGAAATTCGAAAGTATGCAGGGGTGACATGGAGGAGACTGGCACAAGACAGACCGTTGTGGAGGAAACTTGGGGAGACCTTCGTCCAGCAGTGGATTGATAATGGTTGACAATGATGATGATGATGATTTAAGAAGGATCCTTATTATTCGCTACGTAAAAATGTTAGCTATAGAAAAACATTCGCTTCGCAGATTGGTTAAATTTTTCGTTTTACCATTTTGTGGGGAAGTTTTATAAAAGTCACAATGCAACCTAAACCCCTTCTACCCGGAAAGAAAACCATAGGTTTTAGGGTGTCACGTCAATTCGTCGCGTGCGTCAATTCGTCGACTACGTCAAATCGTCGCCTGCGTCAATTCGTCGACTACGTCAATTTGTCGCCTGCGTCAATTCTTCGCGCGTCAATTCGTCGACTACGACAATTCGTCGCATGCGTCAATTCGTCGACCACGACGATTCGTCGCGCGTCAATTCGTCGCGGACAAATTCGTCGACTACGTCAATTCGTCGACTACGTCAATTCGTCGCGTTTACAGATTTCGGTTACATACAAAACGAATGCAGGAAAACGTACGATTTCGAACGTTTTGCTCCCTGATCAAATTTATAAAGTTTGGACACGCAGACAGGATAGAAATATTACGTTTTTCTTTGGCACTAAAAATATTAGACGGTAAACGGTTTTTGGGAGGGGGCAGGGCCCGGTTGGACAGAGCCCCCATACACAAAATATTCGTAAGATCTACAGTTTTCAATTCAGAACCACCAAATCAGGTATCCTATCTCATAGTACTCTAACTTAGACGGTTGTCAGTTTTTGGAACGGGTCAGGGCCCGGGGAGTCAGAGCCCCCCCGTACATACAAATTTTCGTAAAATCTAGTTTTCATTTCAGAACCATCAAATTTGGTATCATAAAACTCTAACTTAGACGCTAGACGGTTTTTGGTAGGGGTTGGAGCCCGGGGGTCAGACCCCCGAATAAACACTTTTTCGTAAAATTTACAGTTTTCAATTTAGAACCACCAAATTTGGTATACTATCTCATGGTACTCTAACTTAGACGGCAAACCGTTTTTGGAACGGGTCAAGGCCCGGGGGTTGAGCCCCCATGCAAAATTTTCTTAAAAACTACAGTTTTCAATTCAGAACCACCTAATCTGGTATAACTATCTCATGGTACTCTAACTTAGACGCTAGAGGGTTTTTGGAAGGGGTTGGAGCCCGCGGGGTCGGAGACCCCCCACCTCATAAAAATTTCGTAAAATCTACAGTTTTCATATTAGAACCACCAAATTTGGTATACTATCTTATGGTACTCTAACTTAGACGGCAGACCGTTTTTGGAACGGGTCAAGGCCCGGGGGGTCAGAACCCCCACATACAAAATTTTCTTAAAAACTACAGTTTTCAATTCAGAACCACCTAATCTGGTATACTATCTCATGGTACTCTATCTTAGACGCTAGACGGTTTTTGGAAGGGTTTGGAGCCCGGGGGTCAGACCCCCCCGAATAAAAACTTTTTCGTAAAATCTACAGTTTTCAATTTAGAACCACCAAATCTGGTATACTATCTCATGGTACTCTAACTTAGACGCCAGACGGGTTTTGGAATGGGTTGGAGCCCGGGGGTCAGACCCCCCCCGAATAAAAACGTTTTCGTAAAATCTACAGTTTTCAATTTAGAACCACCAAATTTGGTATACTATCTCATGGTACTCTAACTTAGACAGTAGACCGTTTTTGGAAGGAGTTGGAGCCCAGGGGTAAAGCCCCCACCCATAAAAATGCCGCGTAAAATCTACAGTTTTCAATTTAGAACCACCAAATTCGGCATACTCTCTCATGGTACTCTAACTTAGACGGTAGACGGTTTTTGGAACGGGTCGGGCACGGGGTCAGAGTCCCTCCGCCCATAAATATTTTTCGTAAAAACTAAAGTTTTCAATTTAGAGCTACCAAATTTGGTATACTATATAATGGTGTTCTAAATTAAACGGTAGACGGTTTTCAGAACGGGTCGGGGCAAGGGTGGTTACCCCCCCCCTACACACAAACTTTCGTAAAATCTATAGTTTTCAATTTAGAACCACCAAATTTTGTATATTATCTCATGGTACTCTAACTTAGACGGTAGAAGGTTTTTGGAACGGATCAAGGCCTGGGGTAAAACCCCCACATAGAAAATTTTCTTTAAATCTTTATTTTTCAATTCAGAACCACCAAATTTTGTGTCATGAAACTCTAACTTAGCGGGAGACGGTAAGTGAAAGCGCAACATTATTAACTTGATTTGTTATGCAAACCTTATAAATACGACCAAAGCGATTAAAAGTTACTAAAGAGTCCTTGTAAGTAATATTTTTTGACCGAGTGCAAGTACAATTTACGAAATGTCAACAGGTCAAAATATCTAAAGTAACAATGAAATTTGGAATATTTCTTTTTTCTTTCTTTTTATTTCAGTTTTGACACTTGTATTAAGTTTTAAAAACATATATTTCTCCTGTCGTATACCTTCATTGTGCTTTAAACAGAATTTCTTACCATGTTTTAGGTATTTTGTTTCGTGTGGTTGCAGTTTTTTTAATGTTTTGGGCATTTCATTTTGTGTGGTTACTTCTTTTTATGTTTTGGGCATTTTACTTTGTATGGGTGTTTTTGTTATGTTTTTGTTCTTTTCTTTTCTGTGGTGGTTGTAATGGCGACAGGATGAAAAGGGGAAACTGTAGACAGTCACGATGCCTACTTGCTTCTAATTTTTTTTTTCAAATACAGCACATGATTTTGTATTGAGTTATACCACTTACTCATTAAGCGACTACAGGTTTCTTTAAATATGAACGTTTTCTTAGAGCCTTTTGTTTCCTATACCTAGCTTTTTCGGTTCCGCAATTTCTTTTTTTGGTTTTAGAATATTTTCCTTATTATTAATCTATTTTCTCATGCAAACTCTTTATGTAAGGTATGTTTATTCTATCGAAGTATTTTGCAATTATACGTGAAGCCCTGTTGCTGAAGTAAAAAAAAATATTTCCAACTGAAACAACGCAGTTCAGATATTTTCCCGCTGTTAACTCAAAGAATGAAAACAAAAACAACAAATCTGTGCAAGGGTTGAGGCATGAGACAGTACTTACTGGTAACCAGGCAAAGTTTTAAGGAAGAATGAGCTTAAGAATTTCTAACCGGAAAAAAGAGCATCCACACTGTATCCCTCCCTATCCCCTAGTGCCGGCCTTTGGACGTCTTGAAAGAGAAGTCTTAAGGACACATCTGTATCGTAATTGCCTGAGCATTCGCGACAATCTTCTGGTGTCGTAGTAGAAAAACACACTTCCTACTTCGCCTAAATTGCTTGGATGTAATGCCAACGAACAAAGTTTTGCTCTCGCATTGGATTTCTGTTGCTTTTGATGGAATACTTTTCCCCTGGGGTTCACCGCTTTCACTATAGTCTTCAGGACAGGCGGCAATACACCCCAACGTTAAACACCAATTTCACGGCAATTAACTGCAATTAGCGAAAGAGAGGGGCGGTACAGGAAATAAGTCGAACGAGACAGATCTGAACTTAGAAAGTCGGGGGAAGGTGTTGCATGAAAAACTGTGTTTGGCTTACAGATCATTTGGCACGTAGGGATGTAGGTTTCGTTTAATATGTTACGGGGTAAACAAATTGTCTTTTCAGTATAACAATTTTCTTTCATACGCATGGTGCAACACAAAAAATTTGAATTTATTTTTGAGAATTAGCATGACGCCTACCGGCCCAGAGTACAGCTGCCCAGTCCGCGCCTGCTGCCGCCTCCGGAACCTGGCTCCCGGGTTCTTCGCATCTGTTGATCCCCCGCCTGGAGCGTCCCAGCTGTGAAATACATGTACCTCTGCGTTTTGGAAAAACAAAAGATAAGATGCCGATCCTTAAAATTAACCACTTCTTGTGACCGCAGGTACGAAAATCTTGAACTTCGCTTAAACCCTAACTGGAGGAACAAGCTTCACGTGATTGTCTGTATTCTGAGTGTTTTATTGAATGGTTGCTCATTAGTTCGTAGTTGACTGGAGAACAGAGAACGTGCTTGTTGAAACCTTTGTTGTGCGTTGTCAAGTGATAATAGTGGAAATATATCATTCTAAATATTTTGGAAAGAGAAAGTGCATTGTTTTCCGAAGGCACTATGCAGATGAAGAATGCAACATAAATAGTTAACTCACAAAAAGAAAATGATTTGCTGAAATGGAAAGGGTATTTGTTTTGCCATAACAGCGTGCGAGGTGATTTACGGTATTGTCACTGTATTGAAAGAAATTATGGAAATTGTACTGGCTTTGCTAGTACTATTGTTATTGGAGATGAACACAGGATGCGCAATGAGAAACCACATAATCATGCTCCAAGATCGGTGAAAAGTGATGTTGCTGTTGCAAGAGCCCAAATAAAAGAACGAGCGAGAAATACGGACGAAGCCCCTGCACAAATTATTCAAACCGTGACAACGTCAATGGCTACAGTAAATGCAGCTTACATGCCTAATATGGATGCACTAAGGCAAGTTGTAAAAAAGAGAAGACATGCCAAGACATGCCTGCGGAGCCTACGACTTCAGAACGGATCGATGCCCCAATAAATTTACAGGAGAAGATGGTGCAAAATTTCTTGGCAGAGATAGCGCATTTGGACATCAAAGAATTATTTTATTTTTAACAGAGAATAATTTACGAAAGCTTAAAGAAGCACCCCTCTGGATTATGGATGGGACATTTGAAACTTGTCCAACCCTTTTTAGGCAATTATGTTCCATTCATGCTATGGTTAAAACGAATCCAGAGATGCACAGACTTGTCATACTAGTTTATGGGTTACTTTCCAGCAAGTATAAATAATATAATACTATTATAAAGTATTTTTGTAGGATTTACAAGACTACGCATCAGACTATGATATTCAGCTTGCCCCACAATATACGCATAATAATAGATTTTGAAATAGCTACCGTTATAATGCTGCTAAAAAGGAATTTGGAAGCAGCACACACAAATGTTGTTGGTTTCATCTCGGAAAAAAAAAATGTGCTGAGGAATATCCATCCTCTGGCATAGCCTTGGAATATAAGGAAAACCGTGAGTTTGCTCTCAAAGTCAGACATTTGCAAGCACTCGCATTTTTTTCATCTGATGAAATTCCAGCTGCTTTTGAAGAAGTGAAATCAATTTTACTAGAATATGCAGATTCTGTAGTTCAGTGGTTTGAGGAAAATTATGTTCTTGGAAAATTTCGTGGAAGCAGAAGAAACAATCCAAGCAGAAGCCCTCCGCTGTTCCCGCCAACAATTTGGTCAGTTAGTGAAAACAATTTATTTGGCTTTCCCAGAACACAAAACGAACTTGAAAGATTAGACAGACGCTGGAATACAATTCTGGGAGAGAAAACACCGTGACTGTACGAAATAATCAGTGAAATTGCGAAAGAGCAGAGAACAACTATGGCTAAAATCGAAAGAGTGATAGCACAGATTCCAACAAATCCACCCAGAAGAGAAACGCTGGCAAGATAAAAAGGAATTCGAACTTCTTTGGTGCACAGAGACAATGTTAACATGCTGGACATTTTAAGAGGAATTTCGTATAATTCTACCCTTCACTAAATTGTGCTGGTATTTCTCACTAATTGATTTATACCTTTTACTAACTTGTATTTGAATTTTTCAAGAATGTAATTCTGCCGAAGATGCAAGAGTGTAAAACACAACGCAAAATTAAAAAAGTCAAGATTTTCAAAATAGCATGTCAAAAACATAAAATGTCAAAAAGTAATCCAAAATGTGAAACATATAAAAATTCAAAATGCAATCCAAAATGTGAAACAAATAAAAATTCAAAATGCAATCACAAGTCACAAGCATTACAAAAATGCGAAACGCTATGTAACAAGTACAACACAAAATAAAACAAATGCCAAAAAAAATGCATACGCTTTGTAAAATGTACAAAATAAAATAAATGCCATATTCACAAGGATTTCATGACGAGTCAAGTTAAAAATGAGCTTTTACTTAGACTTCAAATAATAATTACTAGCCTCTACACCTTTTTAAGTCTTTAATAAGTGCAACATCATTAACCTGACTTGTCATCAAACATTATCAATATGACCATAGCATACAATCACTTAAAAGACTTGTTAATGGATGAATTGAGGAATCACCAAGTTCAGCGGGTGAAAGTTAATGGCTGTTTATAGTTTTGTACTCGAGTAAATGCGCAACACAGTAAACTTGACTTTCTCTGAAAATTTTATGTATATGAGCACGGTTGATTGAAAACTGATAAAAAGGCTTAAGGCCTGTTTATTAATTTTTGTGCCTCAGTCAAAACGCAGTACCATAACCTTGGCATGTTATCGAAACCTTATGAATACGTCGGACTAAAAATTCCTAAAAAAAGTTTACGCCTAAGGTCTTGTAACTAAAATTTTGTGACAGGGTAAAACTGCAACATTAATAACTTGACATGTTATGTTAACGTTGTGAGTATGAGCACGGCGGATTAAAGATTTCAACAAATAGCCTTTGGGATTAATGTGTTGTAGCTGAGTAAAAATGTAACATTATCTTGATTTTCTACATAAACCAAACTACGTGCTGAAATGGCCCAACTATATATACGTATACATCAACCATATACCGAAGCGCTGACAAGGTGAAAACAAAAGTGCAATTTTGTACGGTCCCCTAACATTTTATGGCCAGCCTACATGGAAGTGGACACCTTGATATCAAAAACATACTTTTTGTACGGTCCACAACAAATAGCAATGGACACGTCCCAATCTTGGGGGAGGGGGTTAACGACCACCGTGATCAATTCAGTGGGCTATAAGCAGTCGGACATTCCCAATTTTGGGCCACTGGTTCCTGGGAAGGGTGACAGCCAGTGCCAGAAGTCAAGCACAACGTCCATGATTCACCGGGATTTGAACCAGGATCCTTCTCGACAAGTAGTCAGAAGCCAGCGCCTAGATCACTCCGCCGCCGTAGCGGCACACGTTGAAATGTATTTTTCATACGGCCCCAAACGCTCTTATGGACATACTAGATTGAAGTGGACGCAAATAAATCATTAATATAATTTGTACTAGCAGGGATACCAGTTATTTGCCAGGTACATATTACTATTTGTGGAATCACCAAGTTCAGCGGGTGAAAGCTAATGAATGAAAAAGATATTCCTGCAATTTTCCAGTAAACTTATTTTAAATTTTTTGATTTAGTTAATTTAATTTTGCGAAACAAAAAAGAAAGAAAAAGGAATGGGAATACTTACCTTCTAGGAGACATCTATAGAACTGCCGTACATCTGGCGTGTGCTTCTGTGAATCCCGCGACACAGAAATGCAATGTACCTATGTGATGTCGCATGCATACGACTTCACATTGGCATTGATAATCTTTTTCTTACCGTTTTGAATTTTGAATATCTGGAACTCTGTTTACATTACATTATATTTCTTTCTGATAAGCCGTTCGTTGGTAGTGAAAGCTAAACTATATAGATTTGTGTTTTTAATACACCATTAAACGCATATTTTTGCACTTTATTGTTATCTACAGTCCCTAACTTAGACCGTAGGTTGGTTAGTTGGTTGGTTGATGGTTTATGGTGCAAGGCCCTCAAAGGGCCAAAGAGCGCCTTAGAACGTAAATAGGGTATTCTTAAGAGTAAAAAACGGAACTTTTTATGAAAATTTTGCATGGGGCTACCTTGACCTCGGCCCCGACCCCTTCCAAAAACCGTCTACCGTCTAAGTTAGATAACCATAAGTGGTATACCAAATCTGGTTGTCCTAAATTGAAAACTGTAGATTTTACGAAATTTTTATGAGGAGGGGGAGGGGCTCTCACCCCGGGGTTCCAGCCCCTTCCAAAAACCGTCTAGCGTATAAGTTAGAGTTTCATGATACCAAATTTGGTGGTTCTGAATTGAAAACTGTAGTTTTTAAGAAAATGTTGTATGTCTGTGTGTGTGTGCGGGGGGAGGGGGGGGGGGGCTCCGACCCCCAGGGCCTTGACCCGTCCCAAAAACCGTCGACCGTCTAAGTTAAAGTACCATGAGATAGTATACCAAATTTGGTGGTTCTAAATTGAAAACTGTAGATTGTTCTGTACATATGATATGACACTTATGAATTGCATTACTGTTCGATTTCTGTTTCTTTTGTAAAGTTGCCCTCCTGGGTCCGTTTAGCGTATTTCTCTCTTGTCACTGCATAATTCTGTGCATATAATAAGTATTTGTGCTTAATTGTTTCTACCATTTCTGTCATATTTCTAAATACTGTTGCACCTGTCAGTTCCTTCTCACCCATAGTCTTTTATGTGAATTAGTACCTTGTGCATATTTAATATTGAGTATGGTGGTAATACTTAATTGGAATTTGTGAATAGTATAGCATCATGTCTTTTCTTGTCTACAATACTGTAGTATACGTTTTCATTTGCATCGCTCGTGCTTTATTGTCTGCCTCTCCATCGCCGTTCGGGGCGAAATAATTTTATGATTTTAACAATATTTTGTTTTACGTTTCACTGGAACTTTCCAGTTGTTGTATATACCACTGTATTTAGTGGCAGAATTCTACTGTCATGTACATAGAAATGCTATTTTTATTTGAAGAATAAAGACAATTTTGAAATGTAGATTTTGCGAATTTTTATATGAAGGGGGCCTTTACCCCCTGGGCTGCAACCCCTTCAAAAAATCGTCGAGCGTCTAAGTTAGAGTACCATGCGATAGTATACCAGATTTGTTGGTTCTGAATTGAAAACTGCAGTTTTTAAGAAAATTTTGTATGTGGGGGCTCTGACCCCCGGGCCTTGATCCGTTCCAAAAACGGTCTACTGTCTAAGTTAGAGTACCATGAGATAGTATACCAAAGTTGGTGGTTCTAAATTGAAAACTGTAGATTTTACAAAAAAAAAAATATTCGGGGGTGTCTGACCCCCGGGCTCCAACCCCTTCCAAAAACCGTCTAGCGTCTAAGTTAGAGTACCATGAGATAGTATACCAAATTTGGTGGTTCTAAATTTAAAACTGTAAATTTTACGAAAAAGTGTTTATTCGGGGGGGTCTGACCCCCCGGGATCCAACCCCTTCCAAAAACCGTCTAGCGTCTAAGTTAGAGTACCATGAGATAGTATACCAGATTAGGTGGTTCTGAATTGAAAACTGTAGTTTTTAAGAAAATTTTGTATGTGGGGGGCTCTGACCCCCGGGCCTTGACCCGTTCCAAAAACGGTCTACCCGTCTAAGTTAGAGTACCACAAGATAGTATACCAAATTTGGTGGTTCTAAGATGAAAACTGTAGATTTTACGAAATTTTTTATGAGGGGGGGGGCTCCGACCCCGCGGGCTCCAACCCCTTCCAAAAACCGTTTAGCGTCTAAGTTAGAGTACCATGAGATAGTATACCAAATTTGGTGGTTCTAAATTTAAAACTGTAAATTTTACGAAAAAGTGTTTATTCGGGGGGGTCTGACCCCCGGGATCCAACCCTTCCAAAAACCGTCTAGCGTCTAAGTTAGAGTACCATGAGATAGTATACCAGATTAGGTGGTTCTGAATTGAAAACTGTAGTTTTTAAGAAAATTTTGTATGTGGGGGCTCTGACCCCCGGGCCTTGACCCGTTCCAAAAACGGTCTACCGTCTAAGTTAGAGTACCATAAGATAGTATACCAAATTTGGTGGTTCTAAGATGAAAACTGTCGATTTTACGAAATTTTTTATGAGGGGGGGGCTCCAACCCCTTCCAAAAACCGTCTAGCGTCTAAGTTAGAGTTTCATGATACCAAATTTGATGGTTCTGAAATGAAAACTAGATTTTACGAAAATTTTGTATGTACGGGGGGAGGGGGGGGGGGCTCTGACTCCCGGGCCTTGACCCGTTCCAAAAACCGACAACCGTCTAAGTTAGAGTACTATGAGATAGGATACCTGATTTGGTGGTTCTGAATTGAAAACTGTATATTTTGTGTATGGGGGCTCTGACCAACCGGGCCCCTGACCCGTTCCAAAAACCGTCTAAGTTAGAGTACCATGAGATAATATACCAAATTTGGTAGTTCTAAATTGAAAACTATATCTTACGGCAATTCTGTAGGGAGGGGGGGCTCTAACCCCCCTCTCTGCAACCGCTTCCCAAAACCGTCTACAGTCTAAGTTAGAATACCACGAGATAGTATACCAGATTTGGTGGTTCTGAATTGAAAACTGTAGATTGTGCTCCGTGAGTTTTGTTTGTATTTCAAGTATTTAGGCTACTAGGATAACTAGGTTTGTGCTTACCTCCACTATAAAGGTTTGGAGATTCGTTTCGGACATCTCCCGAAGTGGTGAGTGCCTTTTTTCGTTTCTTATCGTCGTGTTTGAAAATTCCTACCGAGCTGGTAGAAGCCTACTTATCTCGGCGCCATTAAAATGGCGTCATCCGGTGGTGTTGTCAACCCTGACATCACTTCCGGTGATCACGGCACTTTGCCCAGCGGTGGCGTTGTCACGTTGCCCTCCGGGTCGACGTCAACCGTTGGCGGCGTATCGTTTTCCTCCCCTGACGTCACTATTACAGCTCTTGCCCCAGCTGCTTCTCATATAGTGAAAGTTGACGTCATGGACACTATTTATGACGGTGCTCCTCTGCCTTCAATGGATGGCGATGCTCCTCTGCCTTCAATGGATGGCGGTGCTCCTCTGCCTTCAACCTCCACTTCTACTGCTCCTCGTTCCTATTCTTCAGCGGTAACTTCCCAAAGGCTTCAGCCCAAGTCTAATTCCATGCGAGCGGAAGCCGCAGCTTTAAAACCTCATGTCCGTCGCTCTGGTAATGAGGTTGTGCTCGAAATTCCAGTGGATTCTCCAGCAGGTGCCTCTTTCACCACGGCTACTGAGTTGGGTGTGTGCTTTGAGGCGCTGCCAGACACACCACTCAAAATGTACTCAACTGCTCTAAAACAAAAGTTCTCTCCGTCAGCGATACGTCATATGTCGCGCAGAGGGCCGAGTGTCATTGTTTATTTTTTTCATGCGGCAGATGCTACCTCTGTCTTACAGACTGGGCTGGTTGTTGGTGATCACCAATTATTTCCTGAGCCTGTCGCCCAGAGACCAGTAACGGTCTCGATGTACCCAGTACATCCTGAAGTCACAGATGCTATGCTTTGTGCTTTTCTTATGCAATCCGGTCGTGTTGTGGGTAACATTACCACACACTCCGCTGCTCCAAAGGACGAGGATGATCGTTCGATTGAAAGTGCCCGACGAGTTGCGCGAGTAGTATTCTCTTCGGATGAACATATCAAGTCTTTTCCTACTCTCTTCACTGTAAAATGTGGAGATCAAATCCGACGCATCGACGTTTTAACCTCCTTTCATTGTCAGACTTGTAAGGCGTATGGCCATCAACGTAGTGAGTGCTTCCGCCGCCCTGCTGTACCTCAGTCTTCGGGACCAAACGTCACTCGTGACAGCCCTGTGTCGTCCACCCCTACCGTTTCTAAGGAGGTGTCTTCAGAACTTCAACCTGCTCTGCCATCGGGCCTTCCTCCACGGGGTCCTGCCCCACAATTGTTGACAGAGGACTTTCCTCATCTGGTACCGACAGCTCCGCCCACGTACCTTGCAGCTCCAGCTAACCTGACTGCTGACCTTCATCTTCCTTCGGATGAAGACACTCCAAGTACAGTTACTGACATGGACTGCCCTACTGCTAGTGACACTTCTGGCAATCACTCTGACCCTACAACTACCAGCAAGCCTGCTCGACGGGAGTCCTGGAGTGCTCCGCAGACTCCGCTCCCTCCTCGCATCGGTGCTGCAAGAGGTCGTTCTGTTGACTCATCTTCCCGCTCCTCCTCTCAACGTCGTACTTCGCCACGAACAAGTCGACACCCTGCTGTGATTCCAGGTTCTAAGACTCCACCCCCAGTGCTTTCCCTAGATTCTTTTCTCCGATACCTAGCTGAAGCGAAGGCGGATATACCGGTAGGTCCGCTTTCTCTTCATAAAATATATGAAGTATTATGCTCTCATAAACATCCTAGATTCTTTAATCAGTTTGTTGCACGTCATTTGCTTGATCTTCCTACTGTTCTAACCCAAGTTTCTAGTGTGATATCTGTGTATCGAAATCTTGTGCTTTCCTATCCCGATCTCAAATTTAGTGTTGACAGAATGAAGAAGCAAGCGAAGAAAATAACAGATTCCAGCGCACGTGCGTGTCGACCTGGGAAGGACCTACCGATTCAAGGTGGTCACACTTAACTGCAGAGGGTTCTCTGCTTCTCCTAGAAATGCTCTAGTGTATGAGGACTTGGCGCCTCTACACGCAGATCTTCTCTTGCTCCAAGAGACCAATTGCTCTGCTACCACTTTGTTCTCTCGTTGGCGGGCTTGGCCCTACGATTTTCACCATGCTTATCGAGTTGGACGGAATGGTGGCCTTGCACTTGGGATCCATCACCGCCTACTCCCTCTGATTTCGACGCCAGTGATTCGTGCCTTACATGTGGACAACCTCCAGGTCGCTGTCTTTTGCATTGAAAACGTGACCTATCATGTTTTTAACATATATGTCCCCTGTGATGAACGTCTGTTACCTGATCTTCTCTCCACACTCCGTACAGAGCTGTCATGCATCCCACCGTCTGAATACATTCTCATCGGCGGAGATTTCAATTGTACGTTGTTGCCGGCCCTTGACCGCAATTCAACCGTTGGAGAATACCGCAGACAACGTGTATTACAGATTTCCCAGCTAGTTGATGATTTTCAATTGGTTGATGCGTTCCGGCATCTACACCCGTCGGAAATCTCTTTTACCTGGCGCTCTTCCATCCATGGCAGCACTACGGCAGCACGGTTGGATAAATTTTATGTTTCGACTGCTCTTCTCCCGTCGATCGCAGCTGCTGCCCATCATCCTTCCGCCGCTTCAGACCACAGTATTGTCAGTCTGTCGGTGTGTGTTTCGCCTTCACCTTCAAGGACTCAACGAGTATGGACTTTTCCGGACTCGCTCCTGGATGATCAACAATTTTGTGTTGCTGTGCGTGAGTTCCTCCGAAGTCGTCAGCCCCTTCTTGATACTACGTCCGACGCGATGCAACTGTGGCTCAGTGTCAAACATGACTTGGTCCTTTTTGTACGGCGCTACTCCCATGCCTCTCGGAATGAGAGCGATATGAAAATTGCGAATCTACGTGCTCTATTGTCGATGCTCTCTCTTGATGATCCGCAATACCCCGGCTATCTGGCAGATCTCCATGCTTTGCTTCTTCCTCGCGCATCCGATGCAGCCTGCAGGATGCATTTCTTGCATCTCTCCCCTACAGCTGATTCTCACGATTACTTAACCGCCTTGGAATCTCAACATCGTTCTGCTACATCTTTGCGTCATCTTCGCCTCCAGGATGGTTCCATCACTTCGAACCCATCGAAGCTATGCACTTTCACCAGACAGTATTTCATCGCCAAGTACAGTGCGGTAACGCAGTCTTCATCCTCATTAGCTTCTCCTCTTCTCTCCTCTCTTCCTCAGGTCCCCTCTACTTTATCTACTTCTTTACTCTCTCCTTTCTCTCTTCGCGAACTCCGCGAGGCGTTCGCTACTCTCAATCCTCATGCCGCTCCTGGACCTGACGGCCTTCCTCTGTCCTTTTATCGTGCTTTTCAACCGTGCCTTCTGCCTTTTCTGTCTGCGTGTTTCTCGTCTGCTTTTTCCTCTCCTGCGTTACCGCCCGACTTTACTTTGGCACACACCATCCTCCTTCCTAAGAAGGGTGACCTCTTGGATCTTGGAAACTGGCGCCCTATCTCCATCCTAAACACTGACTATAAGTTCTATACAAAACTCTTATCCCGTCGCCTTAATTCTGTTCTCTCTTTCGTTATTTCTCCTGACCAGACATACACTGTGCCTGGTCGGACTATTTCCACTAACGTTTCTCTTCTCCTTCATCTTCACTTCCTCGCTCGCTCTTTTTGTGAACCTCTTGCCTTCCTCAATCTGGATCAAAAGTCCGCTTTTGATAACGTTTCTCATTTTTATCTCTCTGTTGTCCTTTCACAATTTGGCTTTCCTCCTACCTTTTCTTCCGCACTCTTGGCCCTTTATCAGGGAGCTAGTTTCCATGTTCGAGCGGCCACATTTCTAACCGCTCCAATTCCGTTTAAGCGAGGCATCCGGCAAGGATGTCCGCTCTCCGGCCAGCTATTCGCTCTCGCTTTTGAGCCTTTCCTGTTAGCAGCCCGAAGATCACTCCTGGATGTCCTACCGCCGACAGTGGCTAGTACTCGTCATCATCGAATAATTTTAACCGCCTATGCTGATGATGTGACCTTTTGCGTCCGGGATGAATCTCAATTTGATCGCCTGTATTCTGTATATCAACAGTATGTTGCATTATCTGGAGCAGCGCTGAATGCCACTAAAAGTACTGGCTTATGGTGCGGGGCATGGGCTGCCCGCACTGATGCTCCTTGGGGTGCGCAGTGGACAGCCACTACACAGAAGATCCTCGGTGCGTATGTCGGATTGCCCTTGGCTTCTGCATCTGCCACCTGGACTGCTCTTCTTCCCCGGATACAACGGACTGCTGCCTACTGGAGTAAGGCCCGCCCTTTCACATCGTTCCGTCAACGAGCAGCCGTTGTTCGTCGACAACTTATCTCTCTATGCGAATACTCTTGGATGTCGACGGTTGTGCCCGTGTCACAAATGATGACCATCACTCGCCTCTCAACTTCCGTCATCTGGTCTTCACATCACTGGGTTAAACCTGCCACGCTTCATCTGCCAGCCTCTTTGGGTGGCATCCAGCTTCCTGATCCAGCTTTCCTTTATAAAACTCATCGCATTATTCATTTCATTCGCCTTGCCACTTCAACTGTTCCGTCCCTTACCACTACCTTGAATGTTCTAGCTTCTTTCCGTGACCCATCTTTCACCTTCCTACTGTTTCTGAAGATGGATGCATACTCTCTTCTCCCGTCCCACCTCCCTCCTGTCCTGCGAGAGGGCCTTTCTCTCTTTCGTTCGCTTCCTCTTCTCCGTTCATTTCCTTCTTCAACTCTTGATCTCCTAGATGAACCTCTCTTCTTCTCTTCTCTTATTCACCCTCCTAACCTCCCTTACTTTTACTTTCCTCATTGGATCCGCTCTGGTGTGATAACTGTCCGTTCTCTCGTAACTTCTGATCTAACCTGGAGACCTCTTTCTTCCCTGTTTCTATCTCCAACCATTACTCTTGCTAACGAATATCTTCTTCTTCGCACAGCGCTTTGGAGCCTCTTTCCACTCCTCGCTTCACCTGATGGTCTCTTCTCGGTCCCCTCTGCTCCTCTTTCCCTACCGTTCTTTCTCCTCATTCGTAGCTCCCCGGTTCTAGTTACTTCTCTCTCCTCCTCTTCTCTTTATTGGCTTCTTCTTTCCCCTCCCGCACTTCCACTTTCTGTTCATTCTGCTCCTCCTTCTCTTCTCCCCGCCATCTGGACAGCATCTACCTCCCCCTTTCCTCCCCTCTTGAACTCAATGTCCATTGGCAATTTCTTCACCTTCGTCTCCCCGCCCCATCAGTACTGTTTCGCATGACCCTTCTCACCTCTCCGCAGTGCTCCTTTTGCCCTGAAGTCAGCGACGTCCAACATCAATACCTATTCTGCCCCGTTCTCCTGCCAGTCCTAAACACAGCATTTCGTCTTGCTGATCGAATTTGTGCTCGATCGTTACCATTTCTTGCATATGCTTGGCTACTCCAAACAAAGCATCCACCTACTCACTTGCCTCCTGTGTGCCGTTATATTTTTCTTCTTGTGAAGTTCACTGTCTATGCTTTCCATCTTCAACAACGCTTCCCCGCTCTTATTCCACCTCCTCAGGAGGCAAGTGCTATCATTCGGAGACGCTTCCTAGCACGGTTAACCACTCGCCTCCAAATGGAGCACTCTCGTGCTGCCTCAACAAACACCGATAGCGTTTTTCAATCCACTTGGGCCCAATCGGCTGGGTGGTTCCATATCCACAATTTGCAGTTACATCTCAACCTATAAGTGGGATTTTTGTTGTCGCCCACGTTCACTGTAACAAATCATGTTTTTACGTATTAATTTTGGTGCTTCGCTATTTGTGATTTTTCTGTTTTAATGTGCCATTGAAGATAGCTCAATATGTTTCCCATGTTCTCTTCGATAATGTTGGGTTTTATGTTGTTGTATATAATTCTTCCTTCTGCACAGTTTACTGCCCACGCAATGTCCCCTTCATTATGTTGAATATTTTTTTAAAATATTAGTCACTGTGTGTATAATTTAATGCAACAAGATGCCCTTCTGAGTACATTTAGCGTTATTTCCCCTTGTCACTGAATACTTCTGTACATATGTTGTAAATTTTGAATGTAGCATCACTGTTGCATTTCTGTGAATTAGTACCTAATGTTTAATCTTTAGTATGGTAGTAATGCTTAATTGGAATTTGTGCATAGTATAGAATCATGTCTTGCCCTGTCTACAATACTGTAGGTAAACATTTTCGTTTGTATCGCTCGTGCTTTATTGTCTGCCTCTCCTTCGCCCTACGTGGCGAAATATTTTTTTATGATTTTAACAATATTTTGTTTTACGTTTCACTGGAACTTTCCAGCTGATGTATATACCGCTGTATTTATTGGCAGAATTCCATTGTCATGTACATAGAAATGTTATTTTACTGAAGAATAAAGGCAATTTTGAAATGTAGATCTTACGAATATTTTGTGTATGGGGGGGGGGGGGCTTTCTGACCAACCGGGCCCCTGCCCCGTTCCAAAAACCGTTTACCGTCTAATATTTTTAGTGCCAAAGAAAAACGTAATATTCCTATCCTGTCTGCGTGTCCAAACTTTATAAATTTGATCAGGGAGCAAGACGTTCGAAATCGTACGTTTTCCTGCATTCGTTTTGTATGTAACCAAAATCTGGCAGAATTCCATTGTGATGTACATAGAAATGTTATTTTACTGAAGAATAAAGGCAATTTTGAAATGTAAGCGCGACGAATTGACGTAGTCGACGAATTGACGCGCGACGAATTGACGCAGTCGACGAATTGACGCAGTCGACGAATTGACGCAGTCGACGAATTGACGCGCGACGAATTGACGTAGGCGACGAATTGACGCGCGACGAATCGTCGCAGTCGACGAATTGACGCACGCGACGAATTGACGTAGAACCAGATTTTAGCACTCTTTACTCTCTTTCTCTCTCTCTCTCTGTCTGCTTGTTTCTATCTTTCTCTGTATCTCTCTCTGCTGTCTCTCCATCTTGCTCCGTATTTGTCAGTCTCTCCACCTTTCTCCGTATTTGTCAGTCTCTCCACCTTTCTCCGTATTTGTCTGTCTCTATCTTTATCTCTCTTTGCCAGTCTGTCTGTTTGTGTCTCTCTCTCTTTCTCTCTCTCTCTCTCTCTCTCTCTCTCTGAACTTTCAATCCATATTATGGTCTTTTTCTTAAGCTCACGGTAATTTGAGATAACATTTTTCTTTATAATAATTTTCGTGTGTTTTCATTTTTCATGTAACAATTTTATTAAACTATGAGATTTATTTTCTAGGGAGCTTAATGGCATTTTTGCTCAGCACCTCGCTATGAAATTTCACCCCAGGCCTGGCAAAAATTCCATCCGGCCCTGAATAGCATAATCAGTGTCTTTACTTGGCATGCCTTGGCCAAAGAAACAGGGAGGGGGGGGGTGGTTCTAGAGTCTAGAGGGTTCTTTCTGCTGGCTTCTAAACGTTCACTACTTTGTTACTTTCAAGACCCGTCAAGGCCTGGCTCTCTCTTTTCATTAAAATATTCCCATCGGCTCCCTTCCTTCCTCCACCATAACCCCTACAACACAGGATCTGGGAAGATCATAGGACACTTTAGACCCAACTCACTGCCTCCCCCTGAAAAAATATTCTTCCTCACATCCACTCAAACATGAGCCTCAAAGTAAAGATCTCTCTCTGATCCCATTCCCTTTAACGAAAACGTCGGCCACTTTAATTAGCAAAAACAGATTGCAGCAAAAAATCCCAACATTGAATTGAAACTGATGTTTCCGACTCAGGATCGAAAACTGCCGCCAACAGCTATTTCTTCTTCCCAAATAAGGGGAATGGCTGCTCAGCCTTGTGCCTCACCACCCGATGGAAAATACAAGAGCGGTATCATTCCGCGTCACCCCCAATCTGTCGCAGTCTCGCTCTGTGTCTTCTGCTCTCGGGCGGTCATTCATTACTCCCGCTCTGACATTTATGGTTTTATGACCCTACCAAAGCTCATTGCGTGCATGGTGAGATGCTGACAACTTACTGATGCGGAAGGAATGTGATTGCGAAAAAATAAAATAAAATCGGTAGCTTTAAACAATTAGGAAGGTAGGGTACAAACCACTTCCCACACTCCCGATTTCTCGCTTGCTTGGCTATCTTGTTTCCTAATTGTTTATTCAATATCGGTAGTTAAAAAAAGCTTTTAAAGATATTGATTTTTGTTTTATAGAAACCAAATATTTGCGCTGTATTCCGATTATCTTATTTAGTTTTCTGTAGAGTGGAACTAAATATTTAAGTATGAATCCAGTACATACATATAACAAAAATTCGGAGTTGTGCAGAGCACCCCCCAAATGATTTCAATGGGTGCTCAAGGGTTTGGCGCCATTGCCAGGGTGTAATATTACACTAATGGATTGTCGCTGTTTGGGCTACCCAAAAATGAAGCGCTTTTCAAACAGTGGAAAAAATTAATACCCAGAGCTGAAAAAGCACTTGATACATTTAGCGCAGTTTGTGAAAAACATTTCGTTAACGATCATATTATTCGGAATTTCGTTCATAAGGTAAATGGTGAGGATGTATTCATACCACGCAATCGTCCAGTTTTGGCAGATGATGCGATTCCAACAATTTTTCCTAATTTGCCACAATCTATGTATATAAAATTAAATGTTTGTTTGTTCGCTCGTATGTCCACTATACAAATCCACAGTCTTCAATTTAGAACCACCATCAAATTTGGTAAACTGTTACCAAATTTGGTTGTTCTAAATTGAAAAATGTAAATTTTACGAAAATTTTGTTTTGTGTGTGAGTGTGTGTGTGTGTGTGTGTGTGGGGGGGGGGGCTCTGACCCCGTCTCGTTCTGTTCCAAAAACCGTCTACCGTCTAAGTTAGAGTATCATGAGGTAGTATACCAAATTTGGTAGTTCTGAATTGAAAACTGTAGCTCTGAGCCCCTGGGTTCCGACCCTTTCCAAAAACCGTTTACAGTCTAAGTTAGAGTTTCATGAGGTAGTATACCAAATTTGGTGGTTCTAAATTGAAAACTGTAGATTTTACGAAAATTTTGTATGGGTGGCCCTGAATCCCAGGGCTCCGACCCCTTCCAAAAACCGTCTAAAGTCTAAGTTAGAGTTTCATGATTTTGTATAATCATGGCTACAAATTTTGTGTAATCTGTTGTAAAATTAATTCAATGTGTAATTTCGTACTTGTGTAATTTTTTCTGTGTAATTTACGACTTGTGTAATTTTTTCTTCGTGTAATTTCTTCTTTGTGTAATTTTTTCTTCGTGTAATTTCTTCCTTGTATAATTTTTGCTGTGTAATTTCATTCCGTGTAATTCAGTCCTGACACCAAATAATTTACGTACAACCGAGTTAAAAAAAAATGATTGAGACTAAAGTAAAATATCTGGATTATTGCAGAATTACGTATAAAAGTGAAAAACGTATAACTCAGAAATGTATAACCGAGGTTCCACTGTATATATAATTTACCAAATTGGAAACCCATTTTAATATGGAGAAGATTTTTTTTTTTTGTGGCTTCCCAATATTTTGGGAGATGTTATCTTCGGGGTATTTGTATTCGCATCTTCAATATTTTGAGCCACACTCATAAAGAAATCCTGGTTGCGACACTGCCTTGCGGCTTGCATGGCCAGAAAGACTCTTCTTACCAAAGTGTTTTTATTATAAGCCAGTCCACAAGTTGCATCGAGTTGCTGAACAGATTTGGGAAAGTTTCAATCCATCTAACAAATTTATCTCGCGCGTAAAAAAAAAAAAAAAAAGATATTCTTAAAAGCTCAGAGATGTGGAGCAAAATTTATAAAGAAATGCATATATTCCTCTCCACCGCAGCCGGTTTTGACTTACTGGCAGGGGTGTAACTAGGGGAGCTTGAAACTCATTGCTTACAATCTGATTAGAGTTGAAATTGAAACTTTCGCCCCAGTTTCTGGAACAGTTTTTTTGCCCCGTACTTTATCATTTGCCCATTTTCAGAAATTGCTTATAATATGTTTTGCTAATAGCCTTGGCAAATTAAAATGTACATTTCTTCCCCAAAATGTTTCAAGACCGCTAGTTGCTCACATACAGAAATGAAAGCGCGCTTGTACATGTTTCACAAAATAAGGATATACACTACTTTCCATAAATTAAGCAACAAACCAAAAAATCGCGATAATTGGGTGAAATATAGTTCAAATTGCACGAAATTTGCATATGTTACGGGCGAAAGCATATACAGCATCGATGTACGGAAGGCAAATGAGTGACGCTAAATGCAAATGCGCAAGAGCTTAAAACCAGCTGTTTCGGAAGGAGTCGCCAATTTATGTGTAGCGGGAATGACAAGATTTCGAGATAGCGATTTTGTTAACATGGCTTCGAGAAGTCATTACCAGACGAGTTACGCTACAGAGCGATAGGCCGACTCGAAGCAGGGCAACGACAGGTGGACGTCGTAAGTAAGATGGCTCAACGTCGATCGCTCTGTGGTCAGCAGGATGTGGCAGCAGTTCCAAGATACGGGTGCAGCTTCCCGAAGGTACAGCGAAGGTAGGCCAAGGGCGACGACCTCCACGGATGACCGGCATTTGCGGCTTTCGTCTCATCTCAGATTTGTGCTTGCGGCAGCCACCGGACGGCGGACGGACGGTACGCAGAACAGACCAAAATGAGAGTAGACCAAAGTCCTAATTTAAATATGTCAAAAATTTTATTCAAGAAGATTTATTCAGACAATTTTCCACATAAGCTTCATATAGTTATTCTGTTGAACCATTTCATTGCCTTTGGCATTCTCTAATTTCCTCTGTATTTTTATTATTACACGCAATTTAAAATTTTATTACCATTTCAAAGAACGCTTTATGTCTCATAAAACGTTCTTTGAAATAATAATAAAATTTAATAAATAAAAAGGAAGTTTTTTCTCATAAAACGTTCTTCGAAGTTCTTTAAATGTTTAATGTCCCATAAAACGTTTTTCGAAGTTCTTTAAACATTTTATGTCTCATAAAACGTTCTTTGAAATGGTAATAACATTTAATAATACGTGTAATAATAATACACTGCCGGACAATTGCTAAGGACGGATGACAATAGCAACGATAGCAACCATAAAATGGAAGGCAGGAAAATGTGGAAATTAGCGTGTGTGGGATACAGTAAGACGTGTTGTGCGTATGCAAATTTTGGAATGCCGAACTTGTTCGTGACGTCATAGCGCTGATAAGAGATATAAAGGATTTGACCCGTATTGACCGTTGTTGTTCAAACGCAAAGTTGAAAGGGAAAGAATCAATTGACGAACTTGCAAGTTTCAGTATGTCTTCCCGACATCACCTAGATGATTTTACGCGTCTCCGTATTATTGGCAAGATTGAAGAAGGGCGAAAAATAACAGATGTTGCCAGGGAGTTCGACGTCAGCCGCAGTGTTGTTTCAATGCTTTGGAAATCATTTCAAACAAACGGAGAAAGTAGCAAACGTCACGGGGGAGGTCGTGTTCGCAGTACGACACCTGCAGAAGATCGGTACATAGTGCTATCAACAAAAAGACACCGGCGCAGCACAGCTAGTGAGGTAGCAAATCAGTTTATGGCTGCTACTGGCAAGCGGATCTCCCGAAAAACTGTCGCCAGACGTTTGCATGAAGGAGGACTATACGCCTGCCGTCCTGTTGTGTGCATCCCATTGTCCAGACGTCACCGTACCGCCCGTTTGCAATGGTGCCATCAACATCGCAATTGGACTGATAACGACTGGTCTGCTGTCCTCTTCTCAGATGAGAGTAGATACAGTCTATCGTCTGATTGTCGACGACAACTGATCTGGCGTGATAGTGGTACTGGATATTGTCCAGCAAACATACAGGAAAGGGACAGATATCCGACATGTAGTGTCATGGTATGGGCTGGCATCATGATCAATGGCCGTACGTCCCTCTATGTGCTTCCAACTAGGACTATGACTGGCCAACGATACATTAATGATGTTCTGCTACCTCATGTTCGCATGTTCCGTGGTGCTGTCGGTGATAGATTCATTTTCATGGACGACAACGCAACATGTCATCGAACAGTCGCTGTCCAGGAATGTCTTGAGAGCGAGGATATTCAACGCCTCGTATGGCCAGCACGTTCTCCAGATGTGAATCCCATTGAAAATGTGTGGGATGCTTTGGGGAGGAATCTTGCTGGTCGCCAATGCCCTCCAATAAACAAGGACACCCTCATCCGTGCACTGACAGAGGAATGGGATAAATTACCCCAACAGCTGCTTGATAATGTTGTGCAAAGCATGACACGACGTGTGGAATCTTGCATCGCCCTCCATGGTGGCCATATCCCGTATTGACATCTTACGCCGGAACGCCTGCGGACGGTAATTGCATTTTTTCACGTTTACGTATTCTGCACAAAATGGCCTGTTTTTCCCTTGAACACGTTCCAAAGCCTTCTGGATTTCAGAGCACAATAAATTGTCTTTCTTGTAATATCCTGGCATTATTTTATTTCACTTGGCATCCAACCACACTTACTTTTTTATGCGCTATATAGCCGTTTATGATCCGTCCTTAGCAATTGTCCAGCAGTGTAATAGAGAAAATTAAAGAATGTCAAAGGCAATTAAACGGTTCAACAGAATTAACTATATGAAACTTATGTTGAAAATTGTCTAAATAAAACTTTTCGAATAAGATTTTTGCCATTTTTAAATTAGGATTTTGGTGTACTCTCAGATTATGATTTATGTCCTACATTTACTAGGAAACTGTCAAAGAATTTCGGAAGTGCTCCGAAGAAAGTTTTTGACAAAAAAACTTTGTCAAAAACTTTCTTCGGAGAGAGCTAATTTTGTTCCACCTTCTTTGAGACTCACGAAAAACATCGCGGAAAATCTGTCAAGAAATTTTATTAAAAAAATAGAACTAAAAACGGTGAATGGCGCGATTCGTAATAAATTCAAAACTATTGAGCAATGCGAACGAATAGAAGCTCGTATTTGGACCTCTTCATTAGGTGAAATTCCGGAAGCAGAAAAGAAAAATATTGATAACTGGTTAGCTAAAGCAGTGAGAGATAAAAACAAAAAGTTTAAGGAAAAATTGAAGATTAAAGAGAATAAGTGGTTGAATCCAAAGTTAATGTCTACAGCACCTGGCCCACAGTTAATACCATCCCCCACTAACAAACATGTCATAGATCTGACGGAAGAAGGAGTAGATGAAAACCTGATTAATCTCCTCAATAAGGGATATAATTATAACCTTTCCTCCGCAACACTTGATAAAAAACGTATACTGATTGATTTAGAAAGCATCTGTAGTAAGGTAGAAAGAGAAGAAGAAAATACAGCAGTTACTTTAAGGAAAGAATTCTCAGACTGCGTCTCAAAATTTGTAAAAAAGCCAGTAAAAGTTGATTACAATTTTAATAGAAATGCCATTGCTGACTTTAAAAAATTCAAAGCCAATGATAAAGTTGTAGCACTGAGAGCAGATAAGAGCAAAGTTTTGTTATTGGTAGAAAAAGAGAAGTATTACAATAAAATGGAAGCTGAATTGAGCAAGCCTTATTATGAAGAACTCAATGGTAACCCTATAGATCAAACTGTCAAAAATCTTAAGAAATTAATCAGCTCTTTAAGAAATAAAAAACAGCTTAATGAGCTCTTCAAAAACTTCTCCAAAATCCAGTCAAGAATTCCACAGATCTATGGTACGATAAAAGTTCACAAAGAAGGCCATCCAGTAAGACCTATAATAGACACTAGAAATTCGCCACTCTCCAACATTAATTATTATTTACTTGGTCACCTCAGAAATATTTTCCCTTCTCCTCCCTACCTACTAAAAAATTCCATGCAGCTAAAAGGAAAACTGGACAACTTGCCAGAATTAATTCATCCAGTAATGGCAAGCCTGGATATAGTCTCTATGTATACCAACATTAACCTGGACCTCCTACTGGAATTCATTGCAGATGACCTTGAGGAAAAAATAGTATTCCATAATCACAATAGAGAAATACTACTTTGCATATATGAACTGCTCCTATTTTCCTTCAAGAATAATTTCTTCCAGTTTGGAAAGAATTATTACAGGCAAACTTCAGGACTTGCAATGGGTTCTCCACTAGCACCTCTGCTAGCAAATTATTATATAAGTAAACTAGAGGTAAAAATCCTTATACAACCCTCCTTGTTTGCTCTCTATGTAAGGTATATGGATGATGTCCTAATTATAGTAGATACTGTGGACCAATCTCTACCCTCTCAGATTCTGGAAGAATTTAACTTACTAGAGAATACCTTGCAGTGCACCCTGGAACAGGAAAAAGACCATAGCATCTATTACCTAGATTTAACCTTGACCTCAAGAGAGGGGAAAATATTCACTCAGCTTTTAGAAAACCCACCAACACAGGGAAGATGTTAGACTTCTGCTCATTCCACCCTGATTATATTAAATCGAATACGGCGAGACAATTTTTGGAAAAAATTGAAATCCTGGTCTCTTCAGCTACTCAGAAAGATCTTCACATAGAAGAATTAAAGGAAATATTGGCAGAAAACAATTACCCCTCCCCATATGTTGAGAAAATATTTAAACAAGTGCCAAAAAAGAAGCAGGAAAAAACCAACTTCAAATTCACCAGCAAAATTACGTACCACAAGGGACTTTTCGAGAAACTGAAAAGGATCGGAGCAAAATATAATATCAGGCTAGCTCCAGATCTTAATAACAAAATAAAAAAATTCCTGCCAGCTTTAAAGCAGAAAGAATTGGACATCCAATTGCAGGAAGGAGTAATTTACTGCATCGACTGTAACTGCGGACTCAGCTATATAGGAGAAACAGGGAGAAGTATTAAGGTCCGAATGAAAGAACACCAAGCAGCTATTAGGAACATTGGGAACAAAACAGGGCTAGACAGACATATACAAGCAAGTGGACACTCCATAAATTGGGACTCAGTGAAAATAATCGCCCACCAGTCAAACTTAGTAAAGAGGAAACTAGAAGAAGGGATCGAAATAGCAAGAAGAAGTACCACAATTAACGATAATTGCGGATGGACTCTTCCAATCGAGTGGCAGCAACTACTCCAGTGACATAGTCCTGATGACGAACTAGGCTTTAGTTCGAAAATTTGACAACCAACTTTCATGAAAAATAACCTCTATAAGACCCGTAAAAAAGTTATTCCACAAAAAAATTCTTTTTTAACTAACAAATTGACGAGCCATTTTGATCCCCGGAATAATTTTCCAATCAATACCACCCCTTTACCGCCATAACTGCTGCGACATGAGTGAATTTAAACATGGATTATGTAATTTCAGATGTACTTTATTTCTATTGGACACCTACTTTTTCATCAAATAAAGGTCTTCGCTCTTTCCACGTTTATAAGTGAGTCACGGAAAAATTCTCACTTATAAACGTGGAAAGAGCGAAGACCTTTATTTGATGTTCCTGGTCCACGTTAAATGTCTGTATTAACCTACTTTTTCTTAAACAAGTTAGTAAAATAATGTAATGCGTTGATTTATGATACGTTTTTCAACATACCAGAAATCATTACTTAAGTTATTTTTCAAGTTATGAGGATAATGGCTGTGGAATAAATCTCTCTCCTGTGTCCATCTGACCCTATTTCAATGGTATTAAACAGAATTGGTTCAGTATACCTCCGGAACAACATACTAAAGTTTTGTCACAATAGAAGCATTTTTAGTCAAGTTATGAGGATAATGGCTGTGGAATAAATATCGCTCCTGTGTCCTAACCTTTGGCCCAATTTCGAAGATATTCAACAGAACCGGTTCAGTATACCTCCGGAACAACATGATAAAGTTTTGTCGAAATCGAAGCATTTTTACGTACGCTATAATGCATAAGGACAATGGAATGGATCCTGCTCCCGTGTCCTGACCTTTGACTCCATTTCGCCCATTTTCAATAGGGTTCATTCCTAGGTGGTTCCTTACAACATACTAAAATTTGATCAAAATCGAACCATTTTTACGCGAGTTATAGTGCGGACGGACAGACAGACGTGCAACGCTGGAGCATATACGCTTCTTCAACCTACGGTTGGAAAGCGTAAAAAAACAAAACAATTCCCAATATAAAATAATTTGTGTGGCATCGAAGAAAGACGTGAAACCGAACAAAAATGCCACATTATAAATGTTTTACAAATAAAGTGTAACATTCTTACTTTAACAAACAATGGAAAATTTATCTATGAGTTCATCATACTCCAGTTCTTAAACGAATCCTGATGTTATAATTTATTACATACAAAAGCGCGGGGCCCAGTTGCGTCGAACCAGAGAAACTATCTTCGCGACGAACCTGGTTTGCTAAGAAAAATAATCCAAGTTTATAATGCCTTAAATTAACTCACGCTTTGAGATCTCAAAAGGATATTAATTACAACTTCGGCGGCGTTTCATCGCAAACATCAACAGTTTTCCCGGCGTGAAATAACCGAAGAAGAAGAATTGATTACTTTTCTCGTAGGAAGTAATTCTCCGCTAATCTGCCCCCATAAAATTGTCCTATACAGCTTCCATTGTTTGAAGCATAAGCCAATATTGCACCACCAGGCACCTGGAAACAAGACAATGCTAATACGTGACATAATAAGTCTTCATTTAGCGACAGCTTAAAAGGAAGTCTTAGAAGTTTTGTTACTCCAAGCGATTTTACTCGCAAACATGCCGTCTGATTTTCAGCCATTTGCTTTGTTTGGTCAGCAGACATGAAGATAATGGAATTACACAGAACGACTATATTATTTATATTATTATAAAAACCAATAAAAAATAAATATTAATAGACATGCTATCGATGAAAAGACATATATACACTGACGGAAAAAAAAATTTCCCAACACCAAGAAGGGGTTGTGTTAGATAAACGACAGTTGGTAGGCGGTGAGAGTACATCTGTAAGATGACGTCTATGCACATTTCGCGCTCGGCGCATATGTGTGGCGCTAGTAGCGTTCCTCGGAACATGCAAAGCAGGTTTGCTGTAAATACGCGCTGTAACGTTCGTGAGCGTTAGTTATCGTTGAGATTCGACGTAGTGTGTTGATGTTAGTCAAGAATGCCTTTAAGAAGACGAAGAAGCCATTATCAACAGCTCACGGAGTTTGAACGAGGTCGTGTAATAGGGCTACGAGAAGGTGGATTTTCTTTCCGCAATATTGCAGAACGACTTGGCAGGAATGTAGCCACTGTGCATGATTGTTGGCAGCGGTGGTCAAGGGAAGGTACTGCCTCAAGAAGACTGGGTTCCGGACGGCCACGTGGCACTACTGAGAGGAAAGACCGCCGTGTACGGCGTATGACCGTGGCGCATCGTACCGCGTCTGCGGCAGCAATTCGAGCTGCAGTTGTCCACCACAGTGACACAACGAACTGTTACACATCGGTTAACTGAAGGACAGCTCCGAGCCAGACGCCCTGTAGCGTGCATTCCACTTACTCCAAACCACTGCCGTTTGCGACGTCAGTGGTGCCAAGCTAGAGCTCATTGGAGGACGGAGTGGAGATCTGTTGTGTTTTCTGATGAAAGCCGGTTCTGCCTGGGTGCCAGTGATGGCTGTGTGTTGGTTAGAAGGAGGCCAGGTGAGCGCCTGCAACCAACCTGTCTGCGGCCGAGACACACTGGACCTACACCTGCGGAGTTATGGTCTGGGGAGCAATCTCCTATGACAGCAGGAGCACTCTCGTGGTTATCCCACGCACCCTGACGGCACAGTTGTACGTCGGTCTGGTGATTCAACCTGTTGTGCTGCCATTCATGAAACAGCATTCCAGGGGGTGTTTTCCAACAGGATAACGCTCGCCGCATACCGCTGTTGTAACCCAACATGCTCTACAGAGTGTCGACATGTTGCCGTGGCCTGCTAGATCACCAGATCTTTCTCCAATCGAGCACGCATGGGACATCATTGGACGACAACTCCAGCGTCACCCCCACCCAGCATTAACCGTCCCTGTATTGACCGAACTGGTGCAACAGGCATGGAACTCCATCCCACAAACTGACATCCAGCACCTGTACGACACAATGCATGAACGTTTGCATGCTTGCATTCAACATTCTGGCGGTTACACCGGTTATTAATGTACCAGCATTTCACATTTAAAATGGCTCTTCTCGCGCTTACATTAAGCTGTGATCTTGAAACCTTTAATCGATTAAATATGTTACCTTTATACAAATGTATTGCCGCCATTTCATTCCTCTACAACTATTTTTTCGTGGTGTTGGGATTTTTTTCTTTAGTGTATATATCATCATCATCATCATCACCATCATTGTCAACCATTGTCAATGTACTGCTGGACGAAGGTCTCTCCAAGTTTCTTCCAGAACGGTCTGTCTTGTGCCAGTCTCCTCCATGTTACTCTCACACACTTTCGAATTTCATCCACCCATCTCCCATGTAGTCTTTTTCTGGGTCTTTTCCTGTCCCTTGGAATCCAATATAAAAATTCGGCTGTCCATCGATGATCTGTCCTTCTGGCAGTATGTCCAGCCCATTGCCATTTCAGGGATTTTACTCTGATCATGATGTCTTCCACTCTTGTCATTTTTCTGATCCACAACTTCCTCTTCTTATCTCTCCTGGTTACACCAAGTATGCATCTCTCCATGCTGCTTTGAGTTGTCTGCAGTCTTTGTATGTCTCTTTTAGTTAAAGGTCCATGTCTCTGCACCATACGTAAGCACTGGAAGGATGCATTGATCAAACACTTTTCTTTTAAGACATAATGGCATATTGCTCTTGAAAATTATGCTGTTTCTTCCAAATGCTCTCCAGGCAAGTTTTATACGCCGATTCATTTCTTCATCAATGTTACCCTCACTTGATATCTGCTGTCCAAGATAAACGTACGTATCTGTTATCTCCAGCTTTTCTCCATCAATCGATACATCTTCATTCCTTGTAAAAGCATTGTACATCAATTTTATCTTCTGAAAGTTCAGTTTTAATCCCGCTTCTTTACTCTTGTCAGCAAGTTCCTGGATCATACACTGCAGCTCTGATGGGGTAGTTGCAAAAATCACTACGTAATCAACAAAACAAAGGTGAGTTAGATAATCTCCATTAATCTTTATCCCTTTGTTTTCCCAGTTCAGTGATTGAAAGACATTTTCCAATGTAGCATTAAAGAGTTTGGGAGATATAGTGTCACCTTGTCTCACTCCCTTTCCAATTTTTATGTGCGCTGTATTCTCAAACAATATATACATATATGTATATGTATGTCTTTTAATCTGAAAAACTAAAACCTAAAGTATAACTGAAAAACAAAAAAACAAAGCCAATAATATTTCGGTTGCGCAGTATGCAACAGACTGAAGGAATTAGGGAAAATATAGATAGTGAAAAAACGACCAAGGAGACAAAGGAATATCGAATATAACTATTCAAAGTACGAACATTTGTATGAATGGTGAATTGAAGAACGTAGAGAACAAAAATTAGAAAACCAAGCTGCCTTCATCAGGAGAGCATCAACCTCGGGGAGGGGCTTTTCTGGTATCAGTAAACGACTAGGAAAAACCAATAGTCGACTGACCATGCTCCCGAAGCTAGATATTATGATCAACAAAATGGACCTAGATATTAAGATTAAAAAAAATGATTCTGGACCTAGATATTAAGACCAAACAAAAAAATGGGGTTTCAGATCGACTTTTCCGATAAGAGACAGGATTTCAATTTTGACATAAAGTTTTTCATTCACTGGTCTTCCAATGTCTCAATTGGCATACACCGTAACGTCAAAAAACCTCAACATCTTAGTCAATAAATTTAAATCTAATAATATTCCAATCCACTTTCTCAGAAGTTACTTTAATCAATTAATTCTTAATTTTAATTCAACCTCCCCCAGCTGTAAATTACACATCAACAATATCTCCTAACACAGGACCTTACAATTTTAATTTCAGCAGGAAATACCAAGTGCCACTTGGCAGGACCCCTGTGGCTGAAGAACATCTACATACACAGTCTTGCATCTGTCATCACGCTCACCTGTTTCGGCCAATTAGGTAACTCCTTTATTTGTTTAACTTTTATTTACACCAATTCAGTGTTACTTATTTCGTGTTCCTTCCAGTCTCCGAAGTTACTGTAGCCTTACTCAGTCCAGCTGCAGGATTCACGCCGTCTTCGGGTAAGTTATTGTTCCCTAACTTTATTATAGTTTTGTGACATTTGGAAAATTCTTATTCCACTTGTTTTGGATTTCAGTGGCTTCGGGAGCATGGGAAGTCGACTATTGGATTTTCTTAGTCGTTCTCTACACACACACACACACACACACACACACACACACAGAGTATATCATCATTGTCAACCATTTTCAATTCATTGCTGGATGAAGGTCTTCCCAAAGTTTCTTCCACTACGGTCTGTCTTGTGCCAGTCTCCTCCATGTTACTCCCGCATACTTTCGAATTTAATTCACCCATCTCCCATGGGGTCTTCTTCTTGGTCTTTTTCTGTCCCTTGGAATCCAGTCTAAGATTTCGGTTGTCCATCGATGACCATTTCAGCAATATGTCCAGCCCATTGCCATTTCAAGGATTTTACTCTCATCATGATGTCTTCCATTCTTGTCATTTTTCTGATCCACAAGTTCTTCTTCTTATATCTCCTGGTTACACCAAGCATGCACCTCTCCAGCCTTCTTTCAGTTGTCTGCTGTCTTTGTATGTCTTTTTTAGTTAAGGTTCACGTCTCTGCACCATATGTAAGCACTGGAAAGCTGCATTGATCAAACACTTTTCTTTTAAGACATAATGACACATTGCTCTTAAAAATTGTACCGTTTCTTCCAAAAGCTCTCCATCCAGGTTTTATACGCCGATTAATTTCGTCATCAATACCACCCTCACTTGATATCTGCTGTTCAAGATAAATGTAGGTATCGATTGTTTCCAGCTTTCCTCCATCAATCAATAACTCTCCATTTCTTGTAAAAGCATTGCACACCACTTTTGTCTTCTGAAAGTGCGTTTTTTATGCCGCCCCGGTGGCGCAGTGTTTTAAGCGATGGCTTATGAACATTCGTCCGTGAAAAGTTCGGGTTTGAATCCCGGTGAGGCATGGATCTCTCCCTTCCCTGGAACCTGCGTCCCAAAATTAGGGACAGGCGACTGCTTATAGCCCATTGAGTTGTTCATTCTAGTCGTTAAACCTTCGATCAAAAAAAAAAAAAAAAAAATCCCACTTCTTTACTCTTGTCAACAAGTTTTTGGATCATAATCTGCAGCTCCGAAAGGGTAGTTGCAAAAATGACTACGTCATCAGCAAAACGAAGGTGAGTTAAATAATCTCCATTAATCTTTATCCCTTTGTTTTCTCGGTTCAGTGAGTGAAATGTATTTTACAATGTGGCATTAAAAAGTTTGGGAGATATGGTGTCACCCTGTCCCATGGAGTGACGCAGCAGTAGTTAATTTCATTGTTACTCCTAAACGATCGCCGAACATAAACTTTTTTCCCTTCATGCTTCAGATAAATGTAACAGTATCTCATTGCGTAAATTACGAGATCCTCATGCTATAAATGTGATAAAACCCATTGCAGAAACGAATATTTGATGCTCTGAAAACTGTGCTTCGGAGCGAAATTCGACTTCCTCTCAACCACCCTTGGGGGAGCTTGTTACCTGCTATTGACGGGAACTTTCAAATGATGTATAACACGATGGGGTTTAACCTGTATATTGATATTTTATACCAGAAATTACCAATATCCCTCACTAACACACTTGCGATTCAGCTTTCATATCTTGAGGTCAGATTTTAACTTGCGCTTGCGCAAATGGACTTTTGAATCTACATCACATTTCATCGGTGTCAGGATCGTTTCTTACGTTCGTCTAAATCTGAATTAACCTAGTCAGATTTAGACGAACGTAAGAAACAATACTAGGTTAACAAATTAACGTAGTCTTTTTTACATTATTATTATTAATAATAATATTGTTTTCGAAAAACTAAATAGTCGAAATACTTACTATTGCCGCCGCCATAGTTTAGTAAATATTTATAACTCATTACCTTCCTTCATCGGTTTTACGACAATAACATTACTTGGCCACCAACCTAAGTACCGCTCAATGTTAGGAATTAGTAAACCTTATTGTTTGTTGTTATGATTTAATTCCACTTAGCATGTATCAACCTGTGGCTCGGTGTGGTCGTGAGTGACCCGAATAAATGCAAAGCGTTGTACTTAAATAAATGCATACTCTCGAACCACTCGTTTTATTTCATCTTTCTCATGCCAGGATCTCCCTGGCATGAGAAAGATGGATTGCATAAATTATCTACAAAGAGTACCCAGGTACTCTCTCGACTTCTGTTTTTAATTTCGGGGTTTAACGACCACCATGAGCATCCGAGGCTATATGATGATCATCATCATCATCATCATTGTCAACCATTATCAATCCACTGCTGGACGAAGGTCTCCCCAAGTTTCCTCCACAACGGTCTGTCTTGTGCCAGTCTCCTTCATGTCACTCCCGCATATTTACGAATTTCATCCACCCATCTCCCATGTGGTCTTTTTCTGGGTCTTTTCCTGTCCCTTGGAATCCAATCTAAAATTTCGGCTGTCCATCTATGGTCTGTCCTTCTGGCAGTATGTCCAGCCCATTGCCATTTCAGGGATTTAACTCTGATCATGATGTCTTCCACTCTCGTCATTTTTCGGATCCACGAGTTCCTCTTCTTATCTCTCCTGGTTATACCAAGCATGCACCTCTCCATGCTGCTTTGAGTTGTCTGCAGCCTCTGTATGTCTCTTTTAGTTAAGGTCCACGTCTCTGCACCATACGTAAGCACTGGAAGGATGCATTGATCAAACACTTTTCTTTTAAGACATATGTAGAGGATTTTAGGAAGGGAGTGTCTGACCACAGGTCTTAAACAACCCTTAGAAATAGGAAGCTAGGAGATTTGGGCTAGAGTGCCCGATAGGAAAGTGACATGGGAGCGAAGTAGAAAGGGGGAGGAAGACGCCCTTATTTATTACCGGAGAGCCAGTACCCGGGGTACAACGGCTTAACGTGCCCATCCGACGCACGGCGGATATTTAGTGGATTGAGAGTTCGTACCTGCCTAGGATCGAATCTGAGGTCCTTTCCGTTGCAGTCACGAACGTTGTCCACTAGGCCACCAGCGGCTGCGTGACTTATCTTCCAAAGTACCTTTACTCTATATAGTTCTCACAAAGCAGAGAGATAGATGTCAGCACGTCAGCACTCATTCTTCCTTTAGCTCGGGATTAGTACTGATGTGTTTTGTATGGAGAACACATAAGTTGTTTAACGGTTTTTTTTAAATTTTCGGGAGAAGAAGGGTTGAAATGGGGAATTGAAGGCATTTTTGATGAATGATCATATGTAGAGGATTTTAGGAAGGCAGGTCAAAACTGTGAGGAATTTCCTAAATATTTGAAAAAAAAAATATGTATATATATATATGACAGATCCCTTCCCAGCAAAAGCAGTCTTGCTGGGCCAGCACTATGTTGCCGCTGCCGAACCGTCAATAAAATGTCCGGGCGGCTAACAGTTGGCACCCCTATCAGTTGTCATATGCCACAACAGAACAATCAGTTATCCATCACAGGCAGTAGCTGCCACAAGTGGACCTTCGGCGACCCAGCAAGCAGTTTCCATAAATGATGGCCAGCCTAATGTGGTCCACTAGTTTCCCGGCAGTGGCAGCTGGCAATCACGTGATGTAACTGATGGCTTGCCGAATCTTGTCCGCCAATTCCCCAGTAGTAGACATATAAAAAAAATTAAAGGATAACCGCAGTTTCCCAAAGACACAACTACCTTTTTTTTCTTTTTACGAAACTTCTGAATCATTGCGCTGCGCTGGGGAAATTTTTTCAACAGGTCCGGGAAAACGCCCGTTTGGATCTAGTTGGAAACGAACCAACCGCCCCGGTGGCGCAGTGGTCTAAGGCGTTGGCCTCTAATCATTCGTCCGTAAGGGGTCTGGGTTCGAATCCCGGTCAGGCATGGATGTTGTGTTTGTCTTACGGCACTGGCTCTCTCCTTCCCTGGAACCAGTGACCCTAAATTAGGGACGGGCGACTGCTTATAGCCAATTGAGTTGCTCACGGTGGTCGTTAAACCTCCAATCAAAAAAAAAAAAAAAAAAAAAAAAAAAAAAACTGCCTACATGGGAAGCGCGCGCTACCAACTGGACTGACACGCCACGCCCGAGCGTTAGCTTGAAGCTCAATCTGCTTCCTGCGCAATGGGTAATCGAATCCCTCAGATATTGCTGTAAATGGAATCGTTAGCTTACGCCCTCTGGTTGCAGACTTGTGCGTTAAGAAAAACATGAATTTATATGAGAAACATTTCGCACCGGAAACGCTCTCCAACACAGAAATAATTTTTCAAATCGGACTCTTAGAAACAGAGATATCGACAAAAATAAGATGTGACCTTAAGTCCCCTGATGGGAACCAGGCATTATTTTAGGAAGAAAGTATTCTCAAAAGGTTTTTCCATATCAGCGGTACCGGTCCAAGAAAAAATAATTTTGTCGAGTTTTCAGGAGCCCGGGTTTTGCTACAAATGCACCAGAAGCAGAAATTAACACTTATTCCGCTGGTGGCCCAAACCATTCTTTACCAAACATTAGAAATCATGTGAAAAATATTTTCCTTCAGGTTTTGTATGCGATACAGGAATAATTTTTCAAAACGGACTTTCAGAAGCAGAAATAACGCAGAAAACGCAATTTACCTTTGTGACCCCTAGCGGAAAGTCTATGATTTACTTGAAAATTTTGAATTTATAGGAAAAACATTTCGCATCGGAAACACTATTCAACAAAGAAGGAATTTTTCAAATCGGACTCCTAGAAGTAGAGATATTGACAAAAATAAGATACACATCTACGACCCCTGGCGTAAAAACCATGCATTATTTCAAGAAGAAAATATTCCTTAAAGGTTTGTTGACATAAGTAGTATCGGTCAACAAACGACTTTTTTTTCATTCGAGATATTAGAAGCTCGTATTTTGCTGCAAGTACATCAAAAGCGGAAATTAAGACTTACGCCACCTGGTGGAAAAACCATTTTTTACAAAAATTAGAAATAATGTGCAAAGGTTTCCCATCAGGAGCTGTATCCGGTACAGAAAGAATATTTCAAATCGGAGATTTAGAAGCAGAGATACAAGGGGGAAAGCAATTTACCTTTACGCCCCCTAGCGTAAAGTCTATGAATTACTTGGAAATTTTTAAATTATATCTAAAACATGTCACACTGGAAACACTATTCAACAAAGAAGGAATTTTTCAAATCGGACTCCTAGAAGTAGAGATATTGACAAAAATAAGATGTACATCTACGCCCCTGGCCGAGAAATTGTGCAATATTTTAGGAAGAAAATATTCCGAAAAGGTTTATCGAATGTGAGTGGCATCATTCCACGAAATAATTTTTTCAATCGATATTTTAGAAGCTCAGATTTTATGGCAAATACATCAGAAGCAAAAATTAACGCTTACGCCCCCTGGTGACCAAAGTATTATTTACAAAAAAAAAAATTGAAATTATATGCAAAAGATTTTCTACCAGGAGGTGTATCCGCTGAAGAAAAAAATTTCTCAAATCGGAGTTTTAGAAGAAGAGTTATCGGGAAAAATGTAATTTACTTTTACGCCCCTAGCGGAAAACTTATGCGTAATTTGAAAACGTAACTATAACTAAAATACTCTTCGACATAAATGAAATCGAAAGATAATAGAATTTTTTCAATCGGATGTTTAGAAGGAAATATGTGGAATAAAACATGTTTTTGAATTCGACATCATCTGTCCTTTACGCTCTCTAGTGGCGAAATTGTACATCGTAAAAAAAAACGAAATAAAGGATCATCATTCGTATATTTCAAGCTTCCCAATGCAAAAAGAATTTTTGAAATAGGACTACTAGTTGCAGAGATATCGTGGGTACAGACGGACGGACAAACCGGTAACATAAGCATTAAGCACGACCTTTTTTTACAAAAGAGGTGCTGAAAAGGGGTGTGTGCGTGAAAAAATAACTTGCCGGAAACGGGAATGTTCCCTTCGGAGTGAGTTATTGTAACCGACTAAACTACATCTGCGGCCCGCATGGCTGCAGATTTGTTGTCTTGACACGTGCTTCACATAGTACGTCACAGGGGGGGGGTCAGTTAAATAATATAAATTCTGCTATTAATTCACGTTTTTGTTTTACTTACTTATAATACACTGCTGGCCACCCAAAATCCAACACCAAGAAGGACACGAGATAGCAAAGCCAGATTTACTGGACACATAACAACAGATACAAAGATGAAGCGATTGAGCTTACAGGCCCGTGCGACTTGCTGAACACTCAGACATCAATAGTTCGTGTGATCCCCATGGCTGGCAATAACGGCCGCTACACGCCGCGGCATCGAACGAAAGAGGCTTTGGATGTGGGCTTGGGGTATTTCGGTCCAGGCTGCTTCCACACGTTGCCACAGTTCATCAGGCGTAGCCGTGGGTGGTGCTTGCCGGGCCTCTAGGTTGCCGATCAGCGACCAGACGTGCTCGATGGGCGACATATCGGGAGAACATGCGGGCAACGGCAGCAGTGACAGCTGGTGGGCCGTGAAGAATTGTTGCACGATGAGTGGCATGTGCGGGCGCGCATTGTCCTGTTGAAACGTGGCCGCTGGCAGGTCCTGCAGGCAAGGGAGGACTACAGGCTCCAAAACGTCAGAGATGTAGCGGTGACTGTTGAGTGTACCGGCAATGCGCACCAGAGTGGTGCGGGTGTCATATCCAATTGCGCCCTAGACCATAACGCCTTGCGACGGACCGGTATGGCGATGCATAATGCAGGCGTCATACAGTCCCTCGCCGCGGTGCAGCCACACGCGGATCCGACCATCGTGGTGTTGCAGGCAGAAGCGGGATTCGTCGGAGAAGACAATGTCGTGCCATTCCGTAGTCCAGGTGCGTTGTTCAACGGCCCACTCCCACCGCACTCGCAGGTTGTGTAACGCCAATGGTAATCGGAGCAATGGGCGCAGTGCGACAAGTCCCCGCTCCTGCAGACGACGTCGGACTGTACGTGCTGACACAGGTTGTTGCGCAACACACCCAAATTCCTGCGCTAACGTTTGTGATGTGGCGGTGCGAGCCGTCAATGCCCTCCGCACAACATGCCGGTTATCTCGTTCGGTGGTGTGTCGCGGCTGCGGCAATCGCTCACATCGGTCCGTCCGTCCCTCCTGCATCCATAGAATCCATACTCGCCTCACTGTGGCGGATGTCGTTCCACACGGGCGCCGATGTCTCGGTACGATAAGCCGCTGTCGCGATAAGCCATTATTCGTCCTTCTGTCGAACTCCGAAACGTGCTGGAATGACAGCCGTATTCTGCGACGGGGCATCAGGAAGCTTCCCACTCACAGGTCCGGCCGCACAACACACTTCCACTGCTTACACCCCGCCTTCTGTGCACCGTTCTTATAGTGCTTCTCAGTGGCGTGCCGGGCGCACATGATTTGCATATGCCCTGCAATGCTAATCGTTTGCATGTCCTCTCACGGAGACGCATGCAGCGAATTTCAGGGCAATCGGATGCTTCCTTTTTGGTGTTCTATTCTGGGTGGCCAGCAGTGTATATACGATGTTTCAATGAATGAAATACGGGATTATACCATTGCACAATACAAATTTGGACGATGTGAATCCGTTTATTGGTCCAAATATGACACGGATGTTAAGTCAGATAATATCCGAAAACTTGAAAATTTCGTCGTCCTGGGGCGGGAATCGAATCCGCGTCTCCCGGATAACGCCTGAGTATGCTAACCACTACACCATCCAGAACGGCAAAGTTTCAAGTTCCCGATTAATTTGAATATAACCATCACAGGATTCGCTAGTTGAAGCAACCGGAATTCATGCACTGGTGTGCAAAAATTAAGGACGAAGAGGAGAAATTAGCATAACAGGAGAAATTAGAGATGCTGAAGTAAACTTGGGAGTTGTCTTAAATTTTCACGTGGAAAGCACCCGTCCATTGGAAGACCTTCAAGACGTAGACGACCTAGAGATTGGGTAAGATGAATTTTCACTGTCAGTTTCCCTGTACTGCATGTTCTGTGAGAGGTATCATATCCCTTCCCATCTTAAATGGGAAATTTCTCAATATGTGCACCATTAAAAAATTGTAACTGAAAGCTTGCTAGAAGTCAGGACAGTAATAATTTTAAAAGTAATAACTCTTTAGAAATTGGTTTAAATAAATTAATCACTTCCACCGAAAACATGTATTAGTTTTAAGCAGCATTTATTCAGAATAAACATTTTATTTAAACGTTAACCTTTTGTCGTAACTTTTATATCTACAGTCTTTCATTTTTTATGTTATGCATAATACTGTATGTATGAGTATTTACGTTCTAGTAGCATGCTATCTGCTGATCTTAACTTAACATTTGCGGCACCTAAGTTTAAGCGGAATACCCGCTACGATTTAGATGAAACACAACGCGTAATTTGTCCGCAACTTTGAGCACGGAATTCCTATAAGGGATAGGAAATCCGACCTCAAAGTTGTTAATTTTCTAGGCGATTTCATTTTTATTTAACCTGTAAATTCCAGAAGGATTTAATAGTAATAAATATTCCATTGTGGCGAATTGTCGACACAGTGGTTCACGTCCACAGTCGAGGGCGTGGTAATACTTCACCAGGATTCGAACCCGGACTCATCTCGAACGAGAGATCAGAATTCAAATGGTATTTATTGACAAACAAATATATACAAGTATTTACAATCACCGGGTTGTCGTCGCGCGTTGGCGATCTCATCAAGCTTTTCAGCTGACAAAGCAATTATCAGAAGTAACGAAGAACAACGCATATATGAGACTGATCATAGAAGTCAGTGAAAGTCAGTCGGGGAATGTTCATATTTCGGAAGAAACAAAACACAAAGTGATCAGTAAAAGAACTGATCATCAGTTCTTGAAAAAAATGTAGGAAAAAAACTGATAACGAAGGAGAAAAAAGCCAGCTTGATGTTGCGTGCCGGCTTCGCTGAAAAAGTCCTTTGTGGAAAGCGCTATGATACACTGGGAAGGAAGGAGCTCATTATAGGAAGACGTAAAAAGTTCAGCGATGACTACGCACAACACGATGCGACACTGTTGAATTGGAGAAGCACTGGTGATGAGAAGGTGAAGAAAGGATGACAAGTAGTGAGGACGGGGCTCACTTGATCGAAAGGTCACTTGACCGAAAATCACTTCTCCGAAAATCACTTAATCGAAAGGTACATTTCACCGAATGATTACTTTACTTAAAAGTTCATTATATCGAAAGATCATTTCACCCAATGGTCAGTTTATCGAAAACTTAGAATTTTGTTGTTAGAGATGTCCTGGAGTGTGGTACGGGTTTTTGAAATACTGGCCACCTAAACATTATCGGATTTTATAAAAAATACACTTTTAATTTCTATGAAACACTTCCCCATGAGTAGGTTTTTGGAAATATAACATTAATTATAAGGCCTAGATCTGTGCCTTTTTCTCAAATTTTAATCCTCCTAGCTCATATTCATAAGGGTTACATAGTAAATCAAGTAAATAATGTCCCACTTTTACCCAACCACAAAACATTAATTTTTTGACCGTAGGCCTAGATACAGGCCATGTTAACAGATTTTAACCCTACTCATATTCATAAGCATTACATAAAATGTAAAGTAATTTTTTATGTAAATCTTGTGAACATGAGCACGCACTGTTAAAATTTGCTAAAAAGGCCTAAGCCGAGACATAGGGACCTAAAATTGATTCTTTTTGTCTGAAAAAGTGTGCCACATTATTAATTTTACTTTTCATGTAAACCTTATGAACATGATTAAAATTTGCTAAAAAGGCTTAAGCCGAGGTCTAGAGACTTAAAATTACTTATTTTTGCCCTAAAACTAAATATTTGCGTTCTCTGTGACACAGAGAAATCAAAAGTGCAATTTGAGTATGATCCCTTAACGTTTCGGTGTCTGTCTGCCGAACTTGCACCATGGTTCAACAGATCGTGTAATGAAATCCATAGTATAGCCCCGGTGGCGCAGTGGTCTAAGCGATGGCTTCTGATGATTCGTCCGGAAGGGGTCCGGGTTCGAATCCCGGTCAGGCATGGATGTTGTTTGTCTTACGGCACTGGCTCTCTCCCTTCCCTGGAACAAGTGACCCTGAATTAGGGACGGGCGATGGATTATAGCCCAATGAGTTGCTCACGATGGTTGTTAAACCTCCAATGAAAAAAAAAGAATCCAAAATTTTCAATGAAATGAACTTTTAGATAAAGAGACCTTTCGGTGAAATGAACTTTTTGACCAAGTGACCCTTGGTTCACCCTCTTCCGTTCGGATGCCGGGGTCTGGGTTTGGTGTCTGACTGGAGAACGCCTCCTGCCGGAATGTATTGTGTCAACTGTGAAGTTCGGCGGCGGTAAAATTATGCTATGGGGGTGTTTCTCTTGGTATGGCACGGGACCCTTGGTCGCAATTCCTGGTAGACTCAACGCCGAGACCTACTGCACCATTTTGGATGACCATGCGCTTCCTACGTTGTGGTAGTTTTACGGGGTGGACCCATGTTACTTTCAGGATGACAATGCCACCTGTCATGTTGCGAGGTCCACCATGGCTTGGTATGGTGACAATGGGGTTATCAAATGGACTGGCCTGCGCAGAGCCCGGACCTTAACCCTATCGAGCACCTCTGGGACGAGTTGGAGCGTCGACTTAAGGGGTGCCCCACCGTCCGAAATCGGTGAAGGAACTGACCTGTCTTCTCCAAGCCGAGTGGAAGAAAATACCGCCAGCCGTCGTACAACGCCTGGTTGAGAGTATGCCCCGGAGAGTCGCAGCTGTAATTGCCGTTCGTGGAGGCTCCACCAACTATTGAAGGTGAATAAACTTCGTTTTCCTTTGCTATCATAGGTGTCCAATTACTTGTTGGTAGATAGTGTATTTCGCGGCGCCCCTGTGAGGACGCTGCGGCTCCCCAGGGCGCCGTGGCGCGCACTTTGGGAACCACTGACTTAAACCATTGCCCTACGGAGCGGCTTATGTTGCCTTCTGCATTTAATTTTTTTTTTTTTTTTTTGATTGGAGGTTTAACGACCACCGTGAGCAACTCAATGGGCTATAAGCAGTCGCCCGTCCCTAATTTAGGGTCACTGGTTCCAGGGAAGGGAGAGAGCCAGTGCCGTAAGACAAACACAACATCCATGCCTCACCGGGATTCGAACCCGGACCCCTTCGGACGAATGATCAGAGGCCAACGCCTTAGACCACTGCGCCACCGGGGCTGCCTGCATTTAATTACCATAAACCTTCTACCACAACTTTCCATATGGTTTTGAAAGTGCGAACGCTACTACCACGATATTTGCTTATCCGAGACTTTGTTAGTTTGGGGAAATAACGTTCGTTTTACTTCTAATGAATTTAAAGAGTTTAATCCCACCTTTTAATATTTGTTTTGCTAAATTCTTTCCCTGCTTGAATTTTTTGTTATTATTGAAACTAATCCCATCAGATATCACGCACAAAGTTATTGGGACTTGGGCCACCGAGATAACAGTAATGACAACAGATTTACTTGCAGCGTCTCATTAAGCGTTCGTCTCGCTAAATCTGTATTCAAAGTTGCGCAGAACTTCTTTGCAAGCGCGATAAGGAGCTGAAGGGAGCCATAAATGAGTTTCCTTCTTTCGCAATTGCCATTTTGGCAACATATGCATTCTCACTCTGTAGCGTTATCGAGATAAAATCTTCTGCAGCTGTGAGCGATCGGTTGAAAAGTTACAGAAACAAGTGTGGGAGAGATATAAGCAAACATTACACGGCAGCGACAGGATGTCTGGTTAGAGCAACAGGGTTCTCCCCTTTAGGAATAATGAAGCTATTATAGTTGATGAGCGTCTTTGTGAATGCGACGATATAGAAAGCAGGTCTTCTTTCATTACTCTATTTACGAGTCTCTTTAAGCAGCTTACTTCAGCCGCCGCACTTTATGGAGCTGTCGCGAATTTCACAGCTCGTTAAATCCATGAATAATTTCAGCTAGTAACAAAACTATTTTGACATTTTTCAAGAGGAGTTTAGGCTTCGGCCGCCCACACTACATCAATGCCGATCCAAGGACAAAGTAATCGACCTACTGGAAGAGTTTGAAAAAGAAATGCGATTATCAGCAGTGCGCTCATCTTCGGTTTAGCAATGTCAAAGGAAAACTATGTACACTCAATGGGCAAAACGTTAGATATACCTACCAAATAGAGTGTTGGTCTTCCTCTAGCGCGAATAACAGCATCTGTACGCCGAAGCATTGACTCCACCAGTGGCGTATCTTGTTTCCGAGACCTGGGCTGTCTCACCCGTCCCCCTCCCCCTAGTACTGTTTTTCTTTTAAATTGCGAAGTTTAATTTTTAATTGTTAAGTAATAGAAGTAACTTTTTTTCTAAATTTAAGGTGCATGCCATTGCTAACATGATACCAAATACACTGCCGGAAAGTGAAAAAAGAACACCAAGAAGGAATTGGCGGACGATCATGAAATTTACATATGTTAATGGGGTTGAGTTTATGTAGGTGTGATATTAATTTCGGGACCAAACGGTGAGCGCTTACGCCACAGCACGGCATAATATGCAAATTATCGTCGGTGGTATTTAAGGAGTACTGCGAAGTGAATGTAATCAGTCGTCGGCGTACCGACACGTGCGAAGACCCTGAAAAAGCTGCAATGCCTGGACATGGAAGACGTGTACGATTTCAGCAGTTATCGGACTTTGAGCGAGGTCGTCTAGTCGGACTCCGCGAGGCCGGGGGTCGTATCGTCGTATTACGGAGCGAACTGGACGGGAGGTATCGGTGGTGGTACGATGGTGGCGTAGATGGTCCGAGGAACAATCCCACACGAGAAGAAGTGGAACCGGGAGTCACAGACGGACTGATGAGCGGACCGATCGACGCATAAGAAGAGCGGCGTTGACAAGCAGAACATCCACTGCGACGCAAATCCGAGCTGCCGTTGCACCTGAGGTGACTGTGCGAACAATCCGCAACCGTCTACTGGATGCAGGACTACGTGCACGTGTGCCTCTGGCATGTGTACCTTTTACTCCAGCCCACCGTCAGGAACGGCTGCAGTGGTGTCGCCAACTTCTGCACTGGAGAACGCAATGGCGATCTGTCGTGTTCAGCGACAAAAGCAGATTCTGCTTAGGAGCCTCCGATGGCCGTATGCGTATTCGCAGACGCCCAGGGGAGCGTCTCCACCCTTCTTGCATCCGCCAGCGACACACATGCCTACACCTGGTGTCCTGGTGTGGAGAGTGATGAGATATCACTCCCGTACACAACTAGTGTTTGTACCGGGTACGTTAAATAGCGCCTCCTACATCAACAACATCATTCAGCCCGTTGTTGTGCCATATGTAAGGTCGGTCCAGCGTGGTGTTTTTCAGCAAGATAACGCACGCCCAGACACGGCACGTGCAACGCAACATGCACTTCAGGGTGTGAGACAACTTCCATGGCCTGCACTTTCACCGGATTTGTCCACCATTGAGCACGTGTGGGATTTTATGGTACAACGACATATCCGGTCTCCACGGCCAGCCACGACCATACTTGATTTACGTGTCCAGGTCGAGGATGCTTGGAACCTAATACCCCAAACTTACATCCAACATCTGTACGACAGACTCAATGCCAGAATTGCACAGTGTGACGCAGTTCATGGTGGTTCAACCTCGTACTAACCATGTTACATGGAAATGTTATTTTTCAGTTTACCAGCAAATACAGCTGTATTTTGCCATAATGTTTTGATCACGTTATCCTCTGCATTCAGTTATTATGCTGTATAAATTTCGTTGATATCAGACGTCTCCTTCTTGGTGTTCTTTTTTCACTTTCCGCTAGTGTAATTATGATTAGGATTTGAACACTTATTTGTACATGAACTCCATTCTTCTTTCCTTTTGTGTGAACTTGAGTGTTGCGTTTTCAAAAATGTTTCTTTCGAGTACTTTTGCATATTTAAAGAGAATGTTTTTCTCTACTGACAAAACAGCCAAGTTTTTCGAATGTGCATGTCCTTGTGAGGCTCTAAGATATACATTGATTCTTTTTAATGCAGAAAAACGTCTTTCGGCAGTTGCAGTTGTTGATGGAAAGCTTAATGTGAGGTCTGCTAATTTGTACACCTCACTAAACACACTGTCCAATTTATTCAACTTTATGTAACAATACGTAATGTCTCTTCCTGATTTGTTTTTGTATCGATCAAGGGAGTAAAACACCTTTAGTTAATTTTTTAGTCGAGCTGTATCAAAATTTGAAGCATAGAGTTATTTAACTTCTGACAGTAGATGTTCAGGGAAGCTTTCACAAAATTTATACAAACAGTTCGAACCCAACAAAGCCACGAATTTAAGATATAATATCTCTGATCTTAATTTTCACAAAAACTGAACCAACTCTCGCGAAACATTCTTATGAGCGAAAGTACGCGAGTGCCTGAGATAGTCTTAAGTCTTCTCTATTCTGAGCGAACCGTTTCCCAAAGCAATGGCCCATTCCCTCTACCAGCTGATTCATGTTGTCATGGAAACGCTAGCAGGCGATGGTACGGAAGGTTTTCGCATCAGAACTGCGAAGACTCTGGAGGAGCTGCTTGCGTTATGCCGTTGCTTTTCGCTCGCGAGATTGAGCCGAAGAAGCGAATCCGCACGGGTTTTTTGCATCGATATATTTTAATACCGTTGATAATTGACTTTTATTTGTGTATATTTAATTAACTTTTATTTGTGCATTCTCTGGGCTTCGCAGCTAGCCTCGAATATACGCCACTGGACTCCACCAAATTCCGGAGGGTTCCCGGAAATCTGTTGCTGAATGGTGCACAACTCCGCTCGAGACGTCCGTCTAGGATTCACGGATCTGATGTTCTGCTACACGGCATCCCAGAGAGGTTGAACAGGGTTTAATTCTGGGGACTTTGGGGAGGCCACTGGATGGTTCAGATAAGTATTTCTCGAGCCATTTCTGGGTGGTAGCGGCCCTGTGGGGTGGTGCATCGTCCTGCTGAAACAGATTATTAGCCGCAAGATGCGCAAAGGTCATAAAAGCGTGTAGGTGATCAGTCAGCACATGCTGGTAGCGCGCAGCGGTTAAGGACCTATCCAGACATACTAAGGGACCATCGGCCGCAGGATGTGCGAAGGTCATAAAAGCGTGTAGGTGATCAGTCAGCACATGCTGGTAGCGCGCAGTTGTTAAAGACTTCTCCAGACACACTGAGGGACCTAATGTGCCCCATGAGAAGGCATCCCAAACCAACACACTATCACCGTAAACAGAGCCGACCTGGCAACACGGGAACATGGCCTCGTGCTGACGACGCCACACCCGCACAATTCCTTCAGCACGGTACAGCTGAAAACAAGATTGACGACGCCACACCCGCACCCTTCCTTCAGCACGGTACAGCTGAAAACGAGATTGACGACGCCACACCCGCACCCTTCCTTCAGCACGGTACAGCTGAAAACGAGATTGACGACGCCACACCCGCACCCTTCCTTCAGCACGGTACAGCTGAAAACGAGATTGACGACGTCATACCCGCACCCATACTTCAGCACGGTACAGCTGAAAACGAAATTGACGACGCCACACCGCACCCTTCCTTCAGCACGGTACAGCTGAAAACGAGATTGACGACGGCACACCCGCACCCTTCCTTCAGCACGGTACAGCTGAAAACGAGATTGACGACGTCATACCCGCACCCATACTTCAGCACGGTACAGCTGAAAACGAAATTGACGACGCCACACCGCACCCTTCCTTCAGCACGATACAGCTGAAAACGAGATTGACGACGGCACACCCGCACCCTTCCTTCAGCACGGTACAGCTAAAAACGAGATTCATCTGGCCATATGACGTCACGCGACGCTGCAGAAGCCCAGTTTTGATGTTTCCGGCACCAGACGAGGCGCAATTTCCAATAGCGAGCAATCAACAGTGGCACACGGGTACGGGGTCGGGTCCCATAATCCAGGGTATGTACCATGCGCCGTACCATTCGCTCGATGATGCACTTGGGCCTCCGGCATTTAATCCGGCATTTAATCCGGAGTCGGTCTATACGGGTCTGGATAGTCTACTTTGACCCTGGTCATCCATGGCATGTGGTCTGCCACCGCTTGCTCTCTGGGCACCGGTAGGTCCGTCGATGGTATATTCGCGGTACACCCTGGATAGCGTTGCCCTCGGGAATCCTAGGATTCTAACCATTTGGGCGCTGGAATGACTCATCTATCTTGTGCCGACAATGCGTCCACGATCAAAGTCGCTCAGATCACCATGTGCACCCATGTTCTTCGATTGCGTTATGCTGTTGGAAAGCCCTTCTGCCCTCCTATTTATCACCTGCGTTCGGTTTCTGTCTGTTCCACTCTGCACAAGGGATGCCCATTTCAGCTGCCCATCAGCCCTATCTTTAAAGTTTTGTCTGCTGAGTGTAGTTCATATCTCAGTGGCGGTTTGTCAGGTGAAATGAGTGAAGTACCACTTCACCTAGAATATGTGAAATGAAATATACAAGGTTTGTCCGGAAAGTAATGAGACCACTTTTCCTGGGCCAATCAGAAGGGCCGGAGGGCGGAGTTTCCGGGCGTGACGGGTGGCGGGTATGTTAGGTAAATGATCGATGTCTCGTCAGTTGGCTCTGAGCTTTTACAGAGTGAGGATCGCTTGCGAAGTGGACAGCTGTATGAGCGCCGCGTAACGGTCAAAATGCAGAAGACTGTCGAACAGCGATATGCAGTAAAGTTTTGTGCTAAACTTGAAAAATCCGCTACCGAGACGCTTGCTATGATACAGAAAGCCTACGGAAAGGATGCTTTATAGAAAGCACAAGTGTTTTGGTGGCACAAAACGTTCACAGAGAGAAGAGATCGCGTCGAGGATGAGCCACGCCCAGGGCGCCCTTCAACGACTCACACTTCGGACAATGTGGAAAAGGTGAAAGCGGTTTTGGACTCTGACCGACGTCTGAGTGTTAGATTGGTAGCAGAGCACGTGGGACTCGCGAAATCCATTGTGCATGAAATCATCACGCAAGAATTGCAGATCCGGAAAATTTGCGCCAAATTGGTTCCTAAGGTTTTGACCGATGAACAGAGGAACAACCGTCTGTCGATTTCTCGTGAGCTTGTGGACCGCGTGAGGAGTGAACCTCGTTTTTTTGGGGAAAGTGATAACTGGTGATGAAACGTGGTTCTTTGAGTACGATCCGGAGACGAAAAGACAGAGCTCAGAGTGGCACACTCCCGAGTCTCCTCGAACAAAGAAGGCTCAAATGTGCAAATCGAAGATGAAATCGATGCTCATTGTCTTCTTTGACTCTAAAGGTGTTGTCCATAAGGAGTTCGTACCACCCGGACAAACGGTCAACGCTGCATTTTACGTGGAAATGCTTCAACGGCTGAAGAACAGAGTTGCGTGCGTCCGCCCGGAGATCACCAACACTTGGATTCTTCACCACGATAATGCGTCGAGCCATGCGTCGCTGAGAGTCAGAGAGTTTCTGATTAAACCCAACGTGGCAACGCTGCCCCAATCTCCCTACAACCCGGACTTGACCCCGGATGACTTCGTTTTGTTTCCCCGCTCAAATCCGGCCTGAAAGAAGACCTTTTTGGGACTATCACAAACGTGCAAACTGCCGCGACGAGTGCTTTGAAAGCGATCCCTGTTCCCGACTTCCAGGCAAGCTACGCGGGGTGGCAGAACCGCTGGAAAGCGGTGTATTGATGTTCAAGGATGTTATTTTGAGGAATTTTAATGTTATGTAAGTATAACTTTAATTAAACGTCTGTTATTGAATGAGTCTCATTACTTTCCGGACAGACCTTGTATTCGTATAGTTTATAGGAACCCTTAAAATTAATAACTTTTTCATTTACATGACTGATTCTAAAATCTATAATGGGTTTGGTGATACGTATCTTACGTTTCTGAAGGCCGGAAATGTTAGGAGTTCCCGTAAAAGGTTGTTCCACCTAAAAACTCTGGACTATGTTTCCAATGGTAAAAATTCCTGTAGACATTTTCTTCGCAATTAATGTATTCCCAAGAATGAAAGTTCACACATCGATAAAAATAACTTCAAATAGACGATAACATAGCTCTATCCACTTTATTATAACCAGGGCACAGCAGCCGAAAACCGAACCCCAGAACTTTCGCTAACTAGCCGAGTGTGTTTGCTTTACACCACAGGGCCAACAATTCACAGCGCTATACGTGGTTTATCCGTCAGCATCTAACTACACAAAGCTCTATTGATGGGCTCAGCAACTGATGTGTCGCCACCTGGTGGGATTCAACGGTGCAAGCTACGAAATTACAGCCGATAAATCCAAAGGGCGAAAGAAATCACTACGGATGGATTTACACTGCAGGGATCACTTGTGCATATGAAGCAGGAATAAATAAGAGCGTAGCCAGGGAGTCGGACAAACACTTGCTCACCCTACGAGACTTCAGGTTATACTAATGATTGCATCATCTTACGTCAGCGATGTCATGACTCAACTACATTGAATCAAACAATGATGCAATAGCTCCTGGGGGTGATGTGTATGATGGGCTGAAGCAATATGACGCAATAGGTTGTGGACTGAGTCTCTCCTAAACAAGAGCGAATCCAGGTCCACCTCACTCCGGAGTAAGTCGCTCTCCCAACTGAGCTACGCAGACATTTGCTGTCACTGCTATCTGCCTTCATCTCATTTGCGTCCTACGGGGCAGACACGTCACACAGTCGACAGATTTTATTGTCATTTTCATGTTCAGCACATTGAAATTAGTAAAGATTCGCTATTTGCATTTCACAGGCAAATTGTGTGTTGTCCAGTGTTATCTAAATCACAGAAATGATAATCGACTTTTTCGAACCATTCGATGTTTTAAAAAGGTAAATGAAAGTTACTTATTCTCCACAGAGAAACATAAATGAGTGAATAAATAAATCCTCCGCCGAAGAAATTCCTATATTAACACACTGTCGTCGCAACCTGTTTTCCTTCAAAGATGAGCGTGATTATGGATTCCGCCCAACAAGTGAATAATTAAGCTCAGATTCGTCATTCAAGGCGTATCTTGAAATCAGGCGACCTCACTGAAATATTATACAGCCTTTAGTGAAAAATTGGCAGTTTCTCTGACGCATACCGAATGTGTAACAGCAATAGTGCTTAGCTAATGAAGACACTGCAAGAAATATAAGGTTTGTGAATTCACAGAAAATTCCTGGAAATAGGGAGCAGCAAAGTTGCCGGTCAGTCTTCGAGTTATAACGAAATTTCCGTTTTGAAATGTTTCCGGGAAACTACAGTATTTTGACAAATTGTACGTTGTCAGTTAACAAAGTTTTCTTCTTTTTTTAGAAATGTAAATTTTGGGTGTTTCCCGTTTACACCAGAAATTCACAGAGTTTGCAAAAACTTCCTCTTCTGCCGTCCCCATACTTAAGATACTTCCTTTTCCACTTTATTTTAAGCCAAAATGCACCAGACGCATTGCCAGACTTTCCCCCTGACGTTTCAAAAGAAGGGATCACCCTCTTTGCCCGCTGCGGTGTTAGTTGAAGCGAAGGAATACCCTCAGTGGAGTTAGTTGAAGCGAAGGGATAGCTCTCCTTGCCCATGGTGGGCTTAGTTGAAGCGGAGGAATCGCTGTCCTTGCCCGCGGTGGGGTTAGTTGAAGCGAAGGAATCTCTCTCCTTCCCCGCGATGGAGTTAGTTGAAGCGAAGGAATTGCTCTCCTTTTCCGCGATGGGGATAGTTGAAGCGAAGGAAACGTTCTCCTTGCCCGCGGTGGAATTAGTTGAAACGAAGGGATAGCTCTCCTTGCCCACGGGGGATTTAGTTGAAGCGGAGGAATCGCTGTTCTTGCCCACGGTGGGATTAGTTGAAGCGAAGGAAACGCTCTCCTTGTCCGCGGTGGGGTTAGCTGAAGCGAAGGAACGTTGTCCTTCCCCGCGACAGGTTTAGTTGAAGCGAAGGAATTTCTCTCTTTCCCCGCGGTGGACTTAGCTGAAGCGAAGGAATAGCTCTCCTTGCCCGTGGTGGGGTTCGTTGAAGCGAGGGAATCGCTCTCCTTGCTCACGATGGTGTTAGTAAAAGCGATGGAAACGCGCTCCTGGCACGCGGTGGGGTTAGTTTAAGCAAAGGAATCGCTCTCCTTCCCCGCGGTGGCGTTAGTTGAAGCGAAGGAATAGCTCTCCCCCCCCCCCGGTAGGGTTAGTTGAAGTGAAGGAATCGCTCTCCTTCCCCGCGGTGGAGTTAGTTGAAGCGAAGGAATAGCTCTCCCCCCCCGGTAGGGTTAGTTGAAGTGAAGGAATCGCTCTCCTTCCCCGCGGTGGGGTCAGTTGAAGCGAAGGAATCGCTCTCCTTGCTTGTGTTGTGGTCAGTTGAAGCGAAGAAACTATCTCCTTGTCCGCGGTGGTGTTAGCTGAAGCGAAGGAATCGCCCTCCTTGTCCGCGGTGGTGTTAGTTGAAGATAAGAAATAGCTCTCCTTGTCCGCGGTGGTGTTAGTTGAAGATAAGAAATAGCTCTCCTTCCCCGCGGTTGGATTAGTTAAAGCAAAGGAAATGCTCTCGTTACCCGCCGTGGTGTTAGTTAAAACGAAGGAATAACTTTTCTTACCCACGGTAAGGTTAGTTGAACCGAAGGAATCGCTCTCCTGTCCGCGGTGGGGTTAGTTGAAGTGAAGAAATCGCTCTCCTTTCCCTTGGTGGAATTAGTTGAAGCTAAGAAATCACTCTCCTTGCTCTCAGTGGATAAAGTCCATGACGGTGTTAGAGCTAGGAGCTAGTACTATGGATTGAGTTAGCAAGATCTTCACAACCCGCTCTCGTTTAATGTAGAAACGAACAGAACTGGATTTCTTGTAATTTTATTTTCTGTAGGTGCTTCTTATTTTTAAGAATAGATCTATAATAATTTAATTTTTTTTCTATAGGAAGACTTATCACAAATGAATCTTTTCATCATGATTTTTGAAAGCAACAGAATGTTTTGGAACTGAAGATTTTTTTATACTGGCAAAGACCTGCAGTTACGTTTAAGAACAGGTAAAAATGTACTACGTCGTCGTATTATTTCCCCAAGCCCCTAAACAAAAAATTAATAACAATTATATTTTTTCTGTAGGAGAACCTATGACATTCTTTTTCATCATGATTTTAAAGAACAGAATGTTTTAGAAATCGAGATTTTCTAAACTAAAAATGACTTCAGTCATGTTTAAGAAAAGGTAAAACGTACTACTTCATAGTATTGTTTTCCTCCCAAACATATAATTTACTCTTGATAGCTATAATTACTTTTGTGTTAAGAGGTCCACAGTCTAATAGATATAGGCATCATACAATCACCCAGTTTCTTACGGTAACACAATATACTAGAATAGCAGGTGCACCAACTGGGGGTGTTGATATCCGTTGCAACAATATCATGCGATATGTTATCTAAAATATCCAGGTCCGCCAACAGACGACGGAAATTTAGTAGTTAATCAAACTACAAGGGTATTCCTGAAAGTAATTCCTCCTTCTTAATAACTTTTGAAATTTTAAAGTGATTTTAATGAAACTGCACTGACATGTACTTTGATATGTTACCAATGTGGGCGCATTTTTTTCAGAATCGGAAATAAAGATCGTGAAGACAGAGAAAAGCAGCGAGCCGTAATTGAATTCCTGGAAAAAGAGGGGAAAAATCCACAGAAGACTCCTAGCGGTGTAAGGAGCTGCCACAATCGATATCATTAATGTCCGAAGATGGATGAAGAGGTTTCGAGAGGGAGAAAATTCAGTGTAGGACTAACAACGGAGTGGAAGACCCGCAACTGCAGTGACAGATGGCAACAGGCAACGAGTGAAAGACCTCATCACAGCTGATCGTCGTCCCACCATCCAGGAGTTGCAACAATAAATAGTGCTCACTATGTGCGGACATTGAAGAAGCAAACGGAAGCTATCAGAAGGAAAAGACGTGATATTCCACTCCATAGTGTCGTTTTACACCATCATAACGCACATCCTCACACCTCAATGAAGACTTCACAGGCTATAGCCAAAATGGGGTGGACGGTGATGCCCCCCCTACAGTCCTGATCTGGCTTCCTCAGACTTTTTCCTGTTTGTCCCTTTGAAAAACACCCTTCGTGGGGAACGTTTCGACGATGGGACAGACGTTAAACTGGCTGTGAACTCAAAGGTGAAACGACAGCCTCAGGAATTTTTCCAAAATGTATTTTACCAATGGGTTCAAAGATGGAGGACATGTATAGAAAATGACGGACAATACTTTGAATAGGCTAGCATTATTAACAATATGTCAAAATATTTTGCCACCAAGTTTCACATTTTTGCTGCTACAAATCGAAATCTTATGAGGGACGAGGCATTACTTTCAGGACGCCCTTTGTACAAGTATCTCAAGTATTCCCGCGGATAACTCCTTTACCGTCATATGGATACGGGAAAAGTGAGAACATAATTTTCCCGTTAATATACAAACGGAATCACAGGAAGGTTTCCTGAAATTCAGAATTTTCCGTTAACACCTCTTAAAAAAGGAAATTTTCCGTCATATGGATACGGGAAAAGTGAGAACAGAATTTTCCCGTTAATATACGAACGGAATCACAGGAAGGTTTCCTGAAATTCAGAATTTTCCGTTGACACCTCTTAAAAAGGAAATTTTCCGTCATATGGATACGGGAAAAGTGAGAACAGAATTTTCCCGTTAATATACGAACGGAATCACAGAAAGGTTTCCTGAAATTCAGGACTTTCCTAACACTTCTTAAAAAAGGAAATTTTCCGTTATTAACCGGAGAAAGATTAACAAGAGTATTTTTTATCAATTCAAGAACAAGAAATCCGTGAAATTCAGGTTTTTTTCCGTCATTTCACAGAAAAGATTGTATCAGGAATGTGCTTCTTTAATCACGAAAAGAATCACGGAAAATGGATCGTGAATTTCAGAATTTTTACAGTGTACGCATATGATTTCCTTATCAGGGAAGGTTTTTTATGAATACGAAATATTCATAAAAATATTCATAATCATTCGGATTTTCGTAATCCGAATATGAAATATTCGAATTACACCAAGTCTATATTTTGGAAAATATATATATATATATATATATATATCATTCCTTATTACATGATCGAGCCACATTATTGTGACCACCAGCTAATATCCAGAGTAACCGCCGTGTGCAGCGCGGACAGCAGCTAGACGGGCTGTAGTTTAGATTGGCTGCAGCTAGATTGGGCTGGGAGGTGTTCACAGGTATGTGGAGGATCCATAGATCGAACAACACAATCGAGGTGGTCCCACAGATGCTCAATTGGGTTTAAGTCTGGGAAATTAGGGGGCCAGGGAAGTATTATACTTTGAAGTCTTTATTGTGCTCTTCCAACCACTCTCGGACATTTCTAGCTGTGTGTGTTGTGCTGGAAGATCCCATCCGCCTCAGGGAAGACAATCAGTATGTATAGGTGTACGTGGTCTGCAAGGAGGGATTCACAACGAATTCGGTCCATAGTACCTTCCACAGGTGCGAGTGGTCCGAGGAAAAACCACGAAAACATTCCCCGGACCATAACGCTGTCCCTACCAGCTTGTGTTCCTCCAGCAATGGTTAAAGAGTGTTTGTTCTCCGATGTTTCTCGCCTTATACGCCAATATCCATCCGTTCGATGAAGCAGAAAACGTGACTCATCGGAGAAGGCAATCCTTTCCCAATCAGCGGAGGTCCAATTCCGCTACTTCCGTGCAAATATATGCATTTTCTGCCGATGCACCTTCGTTAGCATAGGTGCAGTGACCATCCGTCTGCATCGGAGCCCCATACGCAGCAGGGTTTGCTAAACTGTCGTTTTAAACACACTTCCGGTAGCCCCCTGGTTTATTCCGCCAGGGAGTTGCTCCACTGTAACATGTCGATCGGATCTCACGCATCTTTGAAGCCAACGTTCACCTCTCACATCAGTGACACGTGGTGCTCTGCAGTTTCCACGTCGCTTACTCGCAATGGTGTCATTTCTCCAATCACGATGCACTTTAACCACAGCAGCACGCGAACAGTTCACAAACTGCCCTGTTTCAGAAACACTGCCACACTCGGCCCGAAAGCCGATAATCATCCCTTTTTGAAAATCTGATAAATTGCTCGTTTTATCCATGACAGCAACAAGTGATATGTTTTCAGATCAGATCAGATCATATGTAGAGCCCTATCAGGTCTTAAACAACCCTTAGAAAGAGGAAGCTAGGAGATTTGGGCTAGAGTGCCCGATAGGAAAGTGATACGGAAGCGAAGTAGAAAGGGGGAGGAAGACGCCCTTATTTATTACCGGGGGGCCAGTACCCGGGGCCCGACGGCTAAACGTGCATATCCGATGCACGGCGGATATTTAGTAGATCGAGCGTTCGTACCTGCCTGGGATCGAACCTGAGGTCTTCTCTATGGCAGTCACGAACGTTGATCACTAGGCCACCCGCGGCCCCATGTTTCCAGATCAGATCAAATCATATGTAGAGGATTTTAGAAAGGGAGTATCTGACCCCATCAGGTCTTAAATAACCCTTAGAAATAGGAAGCTAGGGGATTTGGGCTAGAGTGCCCGATAGGAAAGTGACACGGAAGCGAAGTAGAAAGGGGGAGAAAGACCCCCTTATTTGCAACTGGGGTCCAGTACCCGGGGTCCGACAGCTTAACGTTCCCATCAGACGCACGTCGAATATTTAGTGGTTCGAGCGTTCGTACCGGCCAGGGATCGAACCCGAGGTCCTCTCCACGGCAGTCACGAACGTTGATCACTAGGCCACCCGCGGCCCCATGTTTCCAGATCAGATCAAATCATATGTAGAGGATTTTAGAAAGGGAGTATCTGACCCCATCAGGTCTTAAACAACCCTTAGAAATAGGAAGCTAGAGGATTTGGGCTAGAGTGCCCGATAGGAAAGTGACACGGAAGCGAAGTATAAAGGAGGAGGAAGACGCCCTTATTTATTACCGGGGGCCAGTACCCGGGGCCCAACGGCTTAACGTGCCCGTCCGATGCATGGCGGATATTTAGTGGATCGAGCGTTCGTACCTGCCTGGGATCGAACCTGAGGTCTTCTCTATGGCAGTCACGAACGTTGATCACTATGCCACCCGCGAGCCCCATGTTTACAGATTGCCTACAGCACACCTTATATACCCTCCAGGCCAGCTCACGAGACGTGCCTCCTTTTATTGGCTACGCGCTGTTGACGTCAAAAGTAGGAGGTGGTCACAATAATGTGACTCTTCTGTGTATTTCCATGAATTCTAAATTTGATCTGTATTCTCCTCTCAACACAATGTTTAAATTTGACTTTTTTTTCGCGATTTACGTTTAGAATTCCTTTTATGTTTCAATAGTTTCACCACAATCTAACTAATCTTGAGTTTTTGAAATTCGTGAAATGGCTCTGTTATTCTCATTTTTCCTGTGATTTTCCTCACAGAGAGCATTTGCATTAAAGAATAAAAGATCATCGAAACATATTAAAACGAGTTACGCCAGATAGAGAACTCCACGAGCATTTGCCGAAATGACCACCACCCAAGAACAACGTTGTCGCAGTGGCAAAAAATGTCCTTTTGGGAGAAGCAGTAAGAAGAAAGAAAAAAGATACATTAAGGTGAAAGAATCATGTTAAGGAAAAGGAACACGGCAAGATACCTGTTACAAGAAAAGGCAGTATTTTTAGAGCCATCAAATGAACAGTCACGGAAGAGGTCGACGAAACTAAAAAAATCGAAACATTGGTGCCCGGTCTGTCGAGATTAACTATGTATGACCACTTTTAAAGTACTTAGAAACACTGACCACAAAAGGGAAAGACTGAATGATGGGATGAATACATTTGTAATGTTCAAGACAATTTTTGAATTTCTGCGATTACACATTTTCGGATTGGGGATGGTCGACTGAGGTTGTAAAGATCAAATTCAATTACAATAATATTGTATCTACTCTTGTATCTTTTTTTAAGCATGCACTGTTAAAAATATTTATGATAGGTTGCACCAAAAAGTGGTGCTACACCAGCTGCACCACTTTCTGAGAAATGATACACCATTATGTGGTGCAAACAACACTCAGCAACATGGTACAACCTTGCATAATGTTTTAATGTAACCTGGTGCAAAGTTGCACCATGTTGTTATATTTTGTTTGCACCACATAATGGTGTATCATTTCTCAGTAAGTGGTGCAGCTGGTGTTGTAGCACCACTTTTTGGTGCAACCTACCACAGAATTTTTAACAGTGTGGTTTTCAATGCCTTGCATATGCATGTGTTACTTTCTTTAAATTGTTTCTCGCAAAGATCGACAAGTTTCGATAATAGTGGCATGGGTGCCGACAGGGAGGGTCACAAGGGTCACTTGATACCCCCCCCTGTAGAATTATTTCCCCTTTATTTTATTTTATTTTATTTATTACTTTTTTACACTCACAGAACTGGACCACAAGGAAAGATGGAATTTGAGGCGTTTAATTTAAGATCCCAATTTTATTGGAAATTTGGAATTGGAAAACGATAACGAGAAAGCGGAAAACCTAGGAAACCGTAAGGTAGTACCGCCCAAGCAAGTTCCGCTCAGGGTGGTGTGTGCTGAACTTAGAAGGCTTGGCGTGGCCGACACTGTTCATTATTTTGAAAACAGATACCGTATCGTAGTACATGACTCTTACTAACATACACTTTCTTCAACAGTAGCATCAATTAATAATAATAGTGTTCTAGTGTAGTAAGGAAGTAGCAATAATAACAATAGTATTAATCATGAAAGAAATACGGGATTACGCCATATAATACAAATTTTGAAGATGACAATCCGATTTTTGGCGTAAATGTGACAAGGGTGGTAAGTCATATAATATCCGAAAACTTGAAAATTTTCATCGTCCTGGAGCGGGACTCGAACCCGCGTCTCCCAGAAAACACCCGGGTATGCTAACCACTACACCCCCCAGAACGATCAAGTTTCAAGTTTCCGATCAATTTGAATTAGGGCTGTCGACCGATCAATATTTTTAGTCGGTTAATATTTCACCATTGATCGATTAATCGACCGATTAATCGGTAATTTGATCGAGTGAAAAAAATACTGTTACAAAAATATACGACTGTAAATTACATTTATGCATTATTCTATTATTATATGGATACTAAATACGTTGTCTGAAATGTTAGAGTGTTGAATGCATCACAGCCTGTTAATCTAGTAATATTCATTGCTTTACTTTATCAAAAAATCAGAAATACAAATTAATAATAATTACCTTGAATTTGGTTTGCAGTCAATGCATTAGCCAAGATTTTAGGCACAAGAGCTTGTCAACATTGGATGGTTTAAGCGAAGAACGAAGTTTGTTGACAACCAATACCAGTGGCACTAAACACTCTTTCACTTGGCACAGACGTTGCTGGAATGCACAGCAACCGTTTTGCTAAAGTAGCGAGCAACGGCAACTGTAATGAATGAGTTTTCCACCACTGAAGAGGATCTGTAAAATCGTCGTCGAGTTCAGGCAAGCTCTGATAAACTCGAAGCTCTAATTCTATCTGCGTGCTGACATTTGTGTATGCCTTTATTTCTGTTTGTGGAATCGACGAATTGTCAAACATTGCTTTCTTCGTTTCTGTTGCACATTACTTTGTTCTTGGTGTAAGGGCAGCTGTTGATTTGTGCTACTGGATGAAATTCTGTTCCACACTAGATCTCGGTTTTTTTCTGGTATACAGCGAAGTGTCTTGAATCGAGGGTCAAGGGTAGTAGCTTCTTCGTACTTGTCGTATAAAGGCAATTGACTGAGTCTTTCCGTCAGATCATCGAGCAACATAGTTTTAAATCTGCAAATATATGCTGGGTCGGTATCGAACAATCTCATTGCGCTTTTGAGATGTGTAAAAGCAGGAATTACAACACTGGCAGTTACGTACTTCTGACCTCCGAATATTTCAGTGATTTCCAAGCAAGGTTTCAATACGCTGATTAGCTTCTCAAGCACTTCCCACTCAACTGTTGTCAAAACAGGGGTATTCGATGCGTTGGCTATCAGAATGGTGTCTACTGCGGTTTTAGCTTTCACCCAACTTTCCACCATGATGTAGGTACTATTCCAGCGTGTCACTATGTCCTGTTGCAGCTTAGTATCAGGAAGACCAAGTTCTTTTTGCTTAGACGAGAGTGTAGCCTCTAAATGTGAGTTGTGTTTAAAACGTCCTACAATTTTTCGGCATTTAGCTAGAACCTTTTCTATCGATTCGACTTTAAGAGCTTTATTTATATTTAATTGTAAAGTATGTGCTGAACATCTTACACTGTCAAACATTGATCTGTTAACGCCAAGAACAATATTTCTGGCATTATCAGTGCAGATGACAACAAGCTTGTCCGTTAGTTCCTATTTTTCAACGGGTTCCTCAAATTCAATTGTACACTGATTTGCAGTATGCTTCTCAATCACCTGTTACACTTGAAGAGTTGCATCACAATAATACCATTCATTGTCAATCCAGTGTACTGTTATTGCTAAGTAGCTGTCGTTGGCGAGTGAGGTCCAAAAATTTCCAGTTAAACTCACATAGGAAGCTCTCTTTAATTCATTAAACACTCATTACTTCTGAATGTCGTAAATTTGGACAATTTCGTTCATAATGGTACTTCTGGCAGGTAAATTGGAACACTTAGAATTCAGAGCTGTTTGTAACAACACTTTCAGGCCAGGATCTTCAACAATACTGCCAGGTCTCGAACTAGATGCAATCCACAACGCTAATTCAGTTGTTAATTCCTGTTCTTTTAATGCAGAAACAGGCTTTTCGAGGAAGGAATTTATACCCATTTGCTTCATAGCGGCGGCATTTGAACTTGGCTGATCTCGAGGCGTATTTGATACAATTTCCATGAATGGATGTTGCGATTGTAAATGATAACGTAAGCTAGTCACACTTCCACCGTTTTTTTTTTTTTTTTTTTTTTTTTTTTTTTTTTTGATTGGAGGTTTAACGACCACCGTGAGCAACTCAATGGGCTATAAGCAGTCGCCCGTCCCTAATTTAGGGTCACTGGTTCCAGAGAAGGGAGAGAGCCAGTGCCGTAAGACAAACATAACATCCATGCCTGACCGGGATTCGAACCCGGACCCCTTACGGACGAATGATCAGAGGCAAGCGCCTTAGACCACTGCGCCACCGGGGGCGGCCACTTCCACTGTACTTAAACTTTTTGTCACATTTTAAACAATAAACATGTCCGCGATCAGTAACTTCCCCACTGTCTTCTAATTTATATCCAAAACAAGAGGATAATTTCCCTATTAATCCCTGAAACTTCCTTTTTGGAGCTCAAATAAACGTGACAGCAAGAGATGAATCAGCACTCAAACTAACTTTCTTTCACTGACAGACACTCCCATGCTCATCTCAGTTGGCTCCGCTACCAATAAAGGTACACTCTTTGTTTTTTCAATGAGAAGAGAGTGGGTAAAAATTTGCCCCAGACTTTTGCTATTGCACTGGAAATTCTCCCTGTTGACGGATACAATACTTCGGCAACAGTACGCGAATTGGTCCCTGGGTAATTAAGACTAATTGCATACACCCATTGATTCCAAGAAACAGGTTTATTAATCCCCCATGTTTCCTATTGAAAGCTGAATCTCATTGTGAGGATCAGTGGAGTATTTTCATCTGCATCGATGTAATAATACCTCGGGGACCACTATCCAAGCTCGGAAGATGCCGGCCGTCTGTTATATCGACCTTACGTATTGAAACAACTGACTTTTCCCAGACGATTCAGCTGAGACAGGAGTAGAAAAGGTGCGGTACCACGTAATGGCTGACGGGGCTGCCTTTTTCCTAAATAGCTACACTGCTACAGTCAACAAGTGGATAGCAGGGATGGGAAGCACAGGCAGACCACCATATGAGAAGCGAGCGTAGCGCACAGCAATAAAAGAACGGGGGGAACCGTGAGGTCGAGAAGCTCTTAAAGAAATGCTGTCAGGACAAGTACAGTGTTAAAGGCGGAAGTTCGAAATTGACGTTGAACTTTGAAGACTAGCATACTGACACACAATGAACGATGGAATCCCTGCTGATAGTGGTGACTGCTAGATTGAAACTCCCATCGCCATGAAAAGGCTATTTTCTAAGAACTGAAGACACAAGCACAAATGTTGTATTCAACAAATTAAAAACTATATGCAGTTTTTTGGAAGTTCCTGAAGAATTTTATTTTTGTACTAATTTTTTAAGTAACCGATTAATCGGAAGAAGAAAATAATCGGCGACTAAAACAATTGATTGATTAATCGGTCGATTAATCGATCAAACCCGGCAGCTCTAATTTGAATATAACCATCACAGAATTCGCTAGTCGAAGCAACCGGCATTCATGTTTAGCGAATCTGGAGGTTAAGAATCTTATCCCGTGTTTGCCCGGAGGAGCAGATAAATCATGAAAGAAATACGGGATTACGCCATATAATACAAATTTGGAAGATGACAATTCGATTTTTGGCGTAATTCGGAAACTTGAAACTTGGTCGTTCTGGGTGGTGTAGTGGTTAGCATATCCGGGCGTTTTCTGGGAGACGCGGGTTCGAGTCCCGCTCCAGGACGATGAACATTTTCAAGTTTTCGGATATTATCTGACTTACCATCCTTGTCACATTTACGCCAAAAATCGGATTGTCATCTTCAAATTTGTAATAGTATTAATCTTTCATTTTCACGATTTACTGTTTTCTACATATTAGCCAAGCCTTAATTAATTACACTTGGACCCCCCCCCCCCCTTGAAAAATTTCCTGCAGGTGCCCATGCCAGTGGCCCTAAATTAGAGACGGGTGACTGCTTATAGCCCATTGAGTTGCTCATGCTGGGCGTTAAACCTCCAATCAAATATATATACATATATTAAGTGCTCTTGTGTGAAAAAATTAAATGTAATTCAAAATGGCATTCTAGCCTTCTTTGTTGCAGCAAGTAGGTCCGTGCTAATCTTTTTCTCTTGTTCTTTCAGTCAGAAAGTCGTATACTTTACTTTGTATTTCTTCCTTCATTTTCATGTACGTCTTTTCAATAAAGGCCTTTTCATGATTCTATTTCCATACTTTGCCTAAATAGTCTTTGTTGTTTTATACAATGCCTAGGTTTTCTATAAAATGCCTAGAAAAATATATACAACATTAAAATAACATAAATATTTAATGCTTTGCCTGAAAACAGTCACGAATTCTATAAATTTCCTAGGCATTCAGTACAATGCTTGTTTTTCACACACTGCTGGTAACAGATACAAAGAAAAGAACCCCTTGCAGCCATGTTCGGCCGAATATATTCTTTACACACGCTCTGAACCTTTTCAGCCATCCTCTCTCTTTCTCTCATTCACTTACTTTGGTTTTCCCTGTCATACGAATTCATGGCATCCATTGAACAAGGAAGTAATTTGATTGATTCATCTGCTCTCTTTTCAAAAACACCAAAACTTATGCACGCTTTTCGGTGCTTTATCGAGGTCAAATGCATGACTGAAGGCAGTGAACGTCGTTCCAATGTGGTCTAGTGGTTAGGATTCCTGGCTTTCACCCAGGCGGCCCGGGTTCGATTCCCGGCATTGGAAATGTGGTTCCATGGTGTAATGGTTAGCACTCTGGACTTTGAATCCAGCGATCCGAGTTCAAATCTCGGTGGAACCTGTTTTTTTTTTTTGTGGATTGGTTAAGTAGATTTTATTTCATTACTGAATAAAATTTTTCATACAGTACATATGTGTTTACAATATGCATTTTTCACTTTTTTGTTTTTTATTCGTTTGTTTCTGTGTTTAACAATCTCCGTCTGAGCATTTAAAGCGGTGGTCGAAGAGGCGCGAAACAACAGCTGGGATGGTATATACTGATGTTAGCCGAAGGTCGAACCTAAGTATGCCATATAAAAAACGAAATACCCAAAATAACAAATCGCCCCCGCCCCAGTTTTCTACTCCTCAGCCTTTTCATGGCTAACTTTTTTTTTTTTTTAATAACATATACCATATCTACTACTCGCGTGATTTTTGTCTTGAATGTCCCCGATGGATCCTTAAAGTATGCAGGAATTTTTTCATAAGATAAAAATTTCAATAAAAATTATATGATTATCTCGTCGTTTTATTTTTTTACACTAACAAATATTCATTAGCAGATGTATGAAAATTAAATTTATTTTCACCGTTACTCTGGCCCTTCCTGCAGTTTTTTTTTTTAATTACTAGAATAGATTTTGCGGGGAGGAAACTTTTAACAGTGAGGGCGCGACGCTTTTCTTCTCCGCTATATTGAGCACTATACCACTGCTTATGCGCGTACGTAGATGTACAACACTGTTGTACGCCCCCCCTCTCTTTTTGCAGTACGATATAAAATATATGTTAATTCTAATTTCAGAACTTTGATTTTCTCCTTTTTTTTTCTTATTCCTCCCCCCCCCTTTTTTTGTAGGAATAAGGCAATATCGCTTTTTTTTTCTTTAAATTTTGTTCTAGCATTTCTTTTACTAACCCTTTTCAGAAGTAATGTAATAAGTTACCTAAACCGAAGTACGCGGTACATAAGCTTCGTACCTCGCGTATTCGCTGTCTGGTAAGTCGGAACCGCAGGCCTCGTACAGAGCACTAGGTGAATTATTTGGAACTCTATAACGCTGAGTGCGTAGATTGTCTGTTGTAGAATTATTAGCCTCATGATCCCGTCTATAACAGTCATAGAAGAGACCGATAGGATCCGTTAGGTTAGCCATTTTCCGTGACTTCTACTATGAATCTGTTCGACTGAAGTTCGGGCGCCACTACGACCTAGAAGTCTTTTCGTACTTCTACGTTATTAAAAAAACATAACCATGAGATGAAATAGTTCCTAAATTAAACCTTAACGGCCAGACGAAACATGTAAACAACAGGAGTCAAACTTACAGAAAAGATGCTTCATTCAGGATGTAGCCAACACATCGTAACATAAGCATAGCATATTGCATTAAACTCTCCACACACCACACAGTTCTTAACACAACGCTTTTCAAGCAACGCTCTCTTTAACAACGCTCGCAATAATCTCTCGTTCTTATCAATTCAGGCATACCTCACGTTCATTCAACCTCAATTATGTTGCCAACAGTATTCGTTTGAGAGAAAAGTTATTATGTTAAGAGTGAAGAATAACTGAGAATAAACTCAAGATTTACATAGGGAAAGAAACTAAAAAGGTAAACTTAATTTAGAATATACGTCACAACTCGCTTCGAACTGAAAGCCGAAATTCTGGAAGTGGGGATTTGTGAAATGCTATTTTCAGTGTCTTGTCAGTCGAAAGTTCAAATAATTGCTCTTGACGAACCATGCTTAATTCTGGCATATCACTCACTGTTACGGATAATGGATCTCGAATCCAATCGTGGGTGTGGCTGTCGATCTGAGGAAAGTAGTCTTCAAACTGGTTTTTCAGTGCTGATAGGCGCACCGCTACTCTTTTCACAATGGAATTTATAGTAGAGTTATCAACAGCTTCCACTGCTATGAATTTTGTAAACAATAGAAACATTTCAGTAACCCCACAGTCAATCCGGCCTTTCCAAAAATCTAACTTCTTCACGAAGCCTTCTATTTTGTCCTCGTATATTTAAGTTCTTTCCTTGCAGTGACACATTCAAACTGTTTAGTTTTTCAAAAATGTCCGCTAAATAGGCCAGTGTTGCTAAAAATTCATCATTACACAAATGTTCTGCTAATTCCGTTTTCTTAAGCAGAAAAAATCTAATTTCATCACGCAACTCGAAAAGACGCTGCAGAACTTTTCCACGAGACAGCCATCTGACTTCACTATGAAAAAGCAGATGCTTATGTTCAGATCCCATTTCTTCACAAAGTTCAGTAAAGCAACGAGCCGGCACTGGCCGAGATTTAATGTAATTAACAATCTTAACAGCATTCGTAAGATATATCTGGTTGCAGTTTTTTGGCAGTCAAAGCTTCGCGATGTATCATACAATGAGTCTATTTTACTGCCGGAGCTACAGCTTTCACTCGAGTTACAAGGCCACTATTCTTCTCTGTCATAGCTGCAGCGCCGTCACCGGTGCTTAAACCTATACAATCAGTCCAAGTCAAGCCTTCAGCACAGACAAATTCGTTAAGTTTCATTACTGAATAAAATTTTTAAGTACAGCGAATATGTCTTCACCGGTAGTTGTTGTTGGAATCGTTTTACAAAACAGTAACTCTTCTCTTATATTTCCTTCCCTGGCATATCTCACGTAACAAATAAGCTGAGTCTGTGATGAAATATCGGTTGATTCATCGAGTTGCAACGCAAATATTTGACCTTCTTCTACTTGTTGAATTAACTGCGTTTTTAAATCCATAGCCAAGTAATCGATTCGCCGTGAAACTGTATTATTTCACAGTGGAATAGTTTGTAATGCCTTCGCAGATGCCTCCCCATTCATAATGCGACACATTTCTACAGCTGCAAGCAACAAATTCTCGTCAATGCTGTGTGATTTCTTACATTTAACGATTTTCAAAGCCACTACATAAGAAGCTTTCAACGCTTTCTGCGACAACGTAGCTTCTTTTGACATAACAGTTTTCTGTCGTTTCAATTCCATCTTTTTTCGAACAAAAACCGCACGATCCTTGTGTATATAATCTTCATGCATAGTTTCCAAATGTCTTTTAAGTTTCGCAATTCTAAGGTTGTCATTGGCGAGAACTTGAAAACAAATGACACAATGCGTCTGTTGAACTCCGGATTTGCTACTAAAACAGGAAAATCCCAACTTGATATAACTTGCGTCATATTGCCTGCCCCTTTTCTTTCCTTTATCCGGGGCTGTACTTGTGTCGTCACTAGTGATCCTGCTACTATATTACTAGGGTTCACTTTGGTCTGCAGATTCTGCACTACTCATAGTTCTCTTCAAATAGAGACCCATTCTCAACGTCAAGTAGATTAGTTTAGTTCTAGATTAAGTAGAATATATGGCAACAGTCACAACAAACGTTATTTCCTCGATGACAGATAACAAATGAGAGAGTGACGGTAGAAAAAAACAATGTGCGTGTAAAGGACTATCACATTGTGTTTGGAGGGGTGTCCGTTTTCATCCACGTACAGTGAATAACATTAGGCGCATCGGCTCGCGCCTACCTTCCTAGGGCTTAGACCACTGGGCCACCGGGTGTCTTCCTCAAATTCACGAGTCATATCCTACTACACCTTTCGGGAATAGACATAGCCTATTCCTGATTCAATCATTTCCGAGAAATGGAAAAAAAAAAACCTCTGAATTTCAAAGATTTCTCATACATGAACTGACAGAAATGCTCCTGTTAATCTTTCTTTGCACTACGAAAAATGATCTGGAACTCACGAGCGTAATTATAAATTTTTCCTTTCGTAAATTAACGAAGCATATTTCTGATACAAACTTTTTCGTGAAATGATGGGAACCCCCCCCCCTCCTGAAATTTACAGATTTTTCGTACACCAGGAAAATTCTGAATTTTCAGAAAATACTTCGCAATTTCTTTCGTATATTAATGGTAAATTGCCGTTTTCAAGAAATGTTCACGGGAACTTCTGAATTTTCAGAAACCTTTCCGAAATTTATTTCGTGTTTTAACGGAAAAATTCTGTTAAAATACGAAAGATGACAGTCGTTTTTGCAACTATCCCTTCAGAGTTGCATAGCATGATCCAGAAAGTTGATGACAAGAGTAAAGGAGTGGAATTAAAACTGAACTTTCAGAAAACAAAATGGGTGTATAATGCTTTTATTAGAAATGAAGATTTATCGATTGATGGGAAAAATCTGGAGGTTACATATACCTACCTACATTTATCTACGACAACAGGTATCAAGCGAGAGTCACATTGATGAAAAATTAATCGATGTTTTCGGAGCCTTTGGAAGAAACAGTATAATTTTCAAGAGAAATGCATTACGTCTTAAAAGAAAAGAGTTTTAATCAATGCATCTTTCTATTTCTTACGTACGGTTAAGGACACGAATCTTGTCTAAAAATACATACAAAGGCTGCAGACAACTTAAAGAAGAATGGAGAGATACATGCTTGGTGTAACCAGGAGAGATAAGAAGAGGAAATCGTAGATCAAGAAAATGGCAAGAGTGGAGGACATCATGATCAGAGTAAAAAATCCCTGAAATGTCAATGGGGTAGACATATTGCCAGAAGAACGGACCACCGATGGGCAACCGAAATTTTAAATTGAATACCAAGGGACAGGGAAAAACCCAGAAGAAGACCATGTGGGAGATGGTTGGATAAAATTCGAAAACATGCCACGAAGGAGACTGTCTTAAGACAGACCGTTTTGGAAGAAATTTCGGGAGACCATCATCCAGCAGCTGATTGATTTATATATCCAGCTACTAAAATAATTTTTACAATTCGGGTGATAGAATTGCAGATATTGTGAAATGCAAAGCATAATTTTTTTTTTATATTTTTTAAATATTTTTACACCATAAAATTTTTTTTTAAATATTTTTTTTTTATATCTTTACGCCATCCAGCAAGAAAACTGTGCATCAGAGGAATTCTAAGGTGCATGGATCATCATCCTAGTGGTGTTCATAGTTAACATTCTCCGGTGCAAGGATCATCTTCGGAATAAGACTTATATTCCGTTTTTCTAAGCAGCCCACAGAAGAGCTAACGGAATACTATTGGACATTTATCAGAAGACCTACTAGAAACTATCAGGTATGTTATTAAAATATAAGGCGCTATGTTCCCTAGCATTACAGAGGGTGAGTCGAAAGTTTTTTCAATATTTGCATAAACGCATGTACTGCGGTTGGTATGTCACGTGTTTAAACTAATTCAAGTCACGCACTGCAGTCAGTCGAAAGGGATATAAAATGGTAGTCGTTGCTGTGAACAGCATTGCATGTCGTCGCTCTGTCTGTGGTTGGGACGCCTAAAAGACGAACAGCCACAACCGGCTAATTATTAGGGAACTTTTGCTTTACGAGTTTGAACTCGGCCATAACGCTGCTCAAGCAAAACCAAAACATTTGTCATTCGAAAAGGGAAGGTTCCGTGTAGAGATGAGCTCGGACCCAACCCGGACTCGGACGGGCTCAGAATTCATTAACTACCGAAAAACCAGGGCCAGGGCTGGGCTCGGCTCGGAATTACACGTCTTTAATTTCATTGTGGATTTGTTACCATAGTTGAAGGATTTTCAATTTCCTAAGCTAGCTGCCATTGCAAGACAAATTTTACTTAGCAAGACTTGCATTATGCATTGTCCAAAGCTATGGACCAAGCAAGGATTAGTTTAAGGAGGTCTGGTATCGAAAAACTGGGAAAAAATCACTTTCCCATTTTTTTTATTTTATTAAAAATCAAGAATCTTATCTTTAAAATGATGTATTAATTTCCAAAATTATGCAGTTAGAAGTATTGTTATTAATTTTTTTAAATTTCCTCACTCCCGCGATTTTCGGGGGTGACGTTAGTTTTTAGTGCAGCAGGTCGAGTGTTAGAGAAAAGAAGATCAAGTTGAAGCGCTGAGGCATTAGATGCAATTCTTTCTTTTTTCATGATGAACTTGATCTGGAAACTGCACACACATATGATAATATTGTGATCATTATACTATTAAGCGCAAAGCTTTGTTAATGTTACAAAATGCAAAATAATCTGGTCTGGATTTTGTAATATGAACAAAGCTTTGCGCTTAATAGTTACGGTCTTTTTTTTTTTTAATTTTGGAAATTTCCCTACATGCTTTTTTTTTTATATTCTACTACATCACTCTAAACTACCTTTACCAATTAGCATATATGTAAATTGTATTGCAAAGATTAGTTTTCTAGAGTCAAAATTTTAAACACTTGCAACTATCTGTACGGCGTTGTACGTTTTATAATGTAATTTATTCAAAATAAAAGTAAATTTAGAAATCAAAAAAGAAATAACGAATGGAATTTTTTGTTTCTAAACGATTTTTTTTTCTTCAGCTTTTACCAAAATTACTAATTCTCCTGATACGGTCGAAGGGCACGTTGATTTTTTTTTTTTTTTCTAATCCACAATTTAGAACATTTGGCTTTATGCGTTGTATTTCTAAAAACATATTAATATTGTGAAGTGGATTAACTGAACTAAACTTTTAAAACTAATGATTTTTAAACTAATCCTTGCTTGGGCCATATCTTTGGAAAGTGTATAATGCATAAATGCAAGTCTTGATAAGCAAAATTTTCCAAGAATGCTGGCCCGGGCTCCTAAAATTGAGGCCGAACTCATCTCTAATTCCGTGGACCACAGCTCCCCGACCATATAGTTCAAGAAAATTCTCTCAGGTAACAGAAACCTCGACGATCATCCTAGGTCAGGTAGGCCACGAACTGTGGATTCAGAGGCCGTGAACCAGGCCGTAGAGGCAAATCCGACAACCAGCACCCGGAGATTATAAGGCGAGCTGGGCATATCACAGACCACCGTGGTTCGTCACCTTCAGGACCTCAGCAAGGTCTGCAGCAGATGCCCCATTGTCCCTCACGAACTGACGCCAGCTGAACCAAACCACCGAGTGGAAGTGTGAAAGAAACTCCTAGAAAACCCACGCGATGTACGTTTTACCAAGAGAACAGAAAGCGCGCTCTCCTACAGCGGGAGAACTCTCGGCCTCATACCGTGCGAACGACCCGGGAAAAACTCCAGGAACTTGATGGCATCGAACTGATGCCACAGCCAGCATATAGTCCGGACCTTGCCCCCGTAGGATTATTATCTGTTTCGGTCCATGGCCCACTTCCTTCGAGGGCGGCCAGGAGGGGTGGCAGCTGGGGTGAAGGAGTACTTCGCCTCGGAGGACAAGAACTTGTACCGCTGCCGAATCGACGAACTGATAGACAGATGGCTAAAGACGGTGCTACACGATGGTCTATTATTTGAATGCTAGTCAGCTTTCGTCGTAAAGGTACATATGAAGACATAGAGTGATCCAAATATTGCAAAACCTTCGACTCGCCCTCTGTAGTAATTAGAATGAAACACTGGTACATCAAATAGAAGTCATCGTTCTTTCCACGTTTATAAGTGAGTCACGGAAAAATTCTCATCAGCCGCCACCGGGAATCGAACCCAGGGTCTTCCAGTTACGAGCCGGACATGCTGCTGCACCACAGCTGCCTCGAAATTCTACACCACAGCGGCCTCGAAATTCTACACCACAGCGGCCTCGAAATTCTACACCACAGCGGCCTCGAAATTCTACACTAGAGCGGCCTCGAAATTCTACACCAGAGCGGCCTCGAAATTCTACACCACAGCGGCCTCGAAATTCTACACTAGAGCGGCCTCGAAATTCTACACCAGAGCGGCCTCGAAATTCTGCATTGGTGCAGTGGCAGCATGTCCGGCGCGTAACTGGAAGACCTTAGGTTCGATTCTTGGTGGCGGTCGATGATAATTTTTCCGTGACTCACTTATAAACGTGGAAAGAGCGATTACTTCTGTTTGATGTTCCTAATACACGTCAACTGCGTATTTATTATGAAACACTGGTATTTTTATTTGATTTATTTGCAGATAATATGTATGCTCTATCAAAAGAAGTGCGAACAAGATGACTATCCAAATAACATAACCGCAATGCCAGGTCTCTTTTATTTATTAAACGAATACTTTTTGGCTGGCTTTCAAAACGTCAGAAGGCCTGAATTTGTGCACTCGAAGGAGAAACATTCCAGGAATTCATTAGATCAAAACTCAGCATCAGCTAAAAGTGTGTAAAGGAATTAAAAAGGGGAGAGAAATCACGTCACCAAAATTGCCTTATCGGACGAAATGCTTAAATGCTGGTATTGGAAAAGTCTCGGAGAAATTTAATCACTTAAGCTTTGAGCATGACCGCCCTTTGTCTCTAAAATAAGAACCTTGGAAGAACTGAGAAGAAGATAAAGAAAAAAATATTAAACTAAGGAAAGGGAGAGACAGATGGTGGGAAAATGGACGACTGCAATCACCCTGTGAGGTGCGCTGATGAGATCTGGAATGGGATTCGATGAAGTCTACATCAAATGAAAAACTGATGAGAGATAGAGAAAGAAAAAAACGTCAAATCGATAACAAAACACCGAGCAAACAGAACAGCTTTTTTCCTGTAAAAAAGTGACTATGAAAATATTCTCTGTAGGAAAGAATTGTTAAGACCTACTAGTAATCCCCGTTTTGTTTCCTGCACGCTTGGATATTAACAGACATGTACTACAACCTTAAATTATGGTTTTGGGAAGGTAGACTTTTAAGGCAAGATTTGTGCAGCATTTTTAGCACGTCTTTTGCAAAAAACATAGGTGCTTATACGGTATATCACTTTGTCCGTCCACCCGTCTGTGGTCACCCTACGTATCTCTGCAACTATTTGTCCGATTTGAGAGAGCAAGAATTCTTGCTGCTCCGATCTTTGCATAAATAACTTCGCTGCTAGAGGGTGTAAATGCAGATTCTGAAAAAATTCTTCACACTCACGGACAACGAAATTTGCGCACCTAGAAGAACACATGCTACAACCGCGAAACTTTGCAAATAGCTAGAGTGCGTACGGGAATGCCAATAATCCTCGTTTGGTGCCAGTGCGCACGACTGCACACCCTGTAGTGGCTCTGCAAGTACGAACTGGCAGCCCTATAACCGGCGTGTAGTATGCGATGCCCCATGAAAGCGAAAAACACCGGCCGACGCAAGCAAGAGTACAGAGTGACAATAATGCCGGGTAGATGCCAGATACGTCGATTTATACACAACTTACAGACTTTGAGAGAGGCCTGATCATCGGGCTGAAAACCGCAGAATGGTCGGCGCGACGTATAGCACGCCACCTGGATCGTTCTGACCAAACTACATACCGTCCGACTGTGTTGGGAACAGTGGACACGTGACGGCACTGCCACACGGCGGAGATGCTCAGGGCCGGCTAGATTCTCCGGGTTTGAGCCTGCCACGCTCTCGCTTCCGAAAGGAGTCAAATATATAACGCTCACACCAATAGTTTCACCACTAAATGCGTGATTTGCATCGTCGCTTAGTAAAAAAAATTCTTCTATTCTTACGATTTCTTCCTCCGAATAACAGGATATTGTCGATGTATTTTCTTACCTACTACAACTTGAATGTATGCATATCAGCGTAAACAATGGAAGTAATTTTTGCATCGTTTGTACATTCACGAATGCTTACTACACGCACACACAAAAACTGGAAAATACAATTAAACAGATGAAATGACGTAAGTAATCATATCATCCGTTGTTGTTTTTTTTAATTAGAAACATCAGCAGACTGAGCAATTGATTTTCAGTATGCAATTTTAATATCAGAAATGATGATAAGACTAAGTTATCTGACTCGACTTTTCATTTCATTATTTTCGACTATTTCATTTCACTTGATATATGACGGGGTAGTGAACAGTAATTTCAGAACTGGAAGAAATATATATATATCACTATTATACAGATCGCTTTTACGAAAGGAAGGAAAAAATAAGTAAAACATTTCGGAAAAGCTTTCGTCGATGCATTTACTCGATATACATAAGTATTGCAAAGATCAAATTATTTCCTCTGTCTCTCCTTTTGTTTACCTATTTCGCATCGCTTCTATCTTGTCAGAATTTGTTTCCAGTGAGATACATGTAAGGCAATAATCTGTGCAGTAAAAATTCCGAAAAATATTTTATACTACATTCTGACAAATTCACGGTACGACACAAACTGTGTGACTTACTATTTTACTTTCCTGCATAGGTCTGTATATATTTTGAAGCAGTTACTACTGTTTTACTTTAGTTAGTTTCTTTCTACTACCTTAAAACAAAACCCTCATGGAACATGTTGGAACCAATATACAACCGTTTAAAATACGTATTCACACAGTACTTGTATTTCCCCCGTCACATTCTCAGATGACATATAAGAAAAATTGTGTGTGACCCATTCTTACTCTAACCCACTTAATAAAAATCATGAGAAGTGTCATTAACGTATAAAAAACACTCATAACCATATAATTAAGTTACGTGAATATGACGCAATAGATGGAAAGATGGAACTTAGTTTGAAAGTGGAAGTCATATTATACATACACAAATCCATTTAAACATGCATGACAACTTCAAAATTTACGTTTCACTTTCGTACCATATTTAGGTGTGTTTCTATAATTGACATTAAAAAATTAATTCGATTGTGAATACATAAATTAGGATTAATTCTTGTAATAGGAAGTAGCACTACATCAATACGTTATGCTTGGGAAAATGTAGATGTTGGAAATCATACCGTACCAAGTCTGCATCATATAAATATTTTTAATATTCAGGCAGAAAATTTTTCACGGGTCCGTGCTCTAACCAATGGGCATGCAACGACTTGCCATGAGTGGAATTATTATTATTATTATTATTGATATGATGAATTAAAACTTATGTGAAGCTTGATACTGTTAGTGTAGACATCACATTTGCAATACAAACAGATGAGAGTAACACGTCAAAATTGCCCCTCTAAATCCTTAATTTATTGGTTAGAATATACACTATCTACCAATAAGTAATTGGACACCCCTGCGATCCTGATACACGTCACGGCCGCCGCCGTTAAATGTCGTGTGGGAAACAACAACGCAACCAGTCGCATGCAAGATGCCACGCAGTTCGGAGCTCTCTGATTTCGAGAAAGGTGTAATCGTCGGGTATCACAGATATGGCCAATCCATACCTGACATATCCAGCGAGTTGAAGTACCCAAAATCGACAGTGGCCTACGTGATTGGCGAGTGGAAGATGAGAGGTGACTGTCGGAATGTGCCCCGACCCGACAGACCCACAAAACTGGGAGTTAGAGACCGACGGGTGCTGGCCAGAGAAATTCTGAAGAACCACACTAAATCGATGGGCCACATCCACGAGGAGTTTCAACAGGCATCCGGGAGTGTTCTTTCGATGAATACCATCCGTAAGAAAGCCCATTTTCTCGGTTATCACGAACGTGCTGCCGCCCACAAGCCTTTGATCACCAAGTCCAATAGCGCTGCTCGGCTAACGTGGTGAAAAGAACGTCGACAGTGGACCGTTAAACAGTGGAAACAGGTTCTCTGGAGCGACGAATCAAGGTTTACTTTCTACCGGTCGGATGGCAGGGTCTGGGTTTGGCGTCTGCCTGGAGAACGCCTTCTGCCGGAATGTATTGTGCCAACTGTGAAGTTCGGCGGCGGTGGAATTATGCTATGGGGGTATTTCTCTTGGTATGGCACGGGACCCTTGGTCGCAGTTCCTGGTAGACTCAACGCCGAGACCTACTGCACCATTTTGGATGACCATGCGCTTCCTACGTTGTGGCAGTTTTACGGGGTGGATCCATGTTACTTTCAGGATGACAATGCCACCTGTCATGTTGCGAGGTCCACCATGGCTTAGTATGGTGACAATGGGGTTAATCGAATGGACTGGCCTGCGCAGAGCCCGGAGCTTAACCCTATCGAGCACCTCTGGGAAGAGTTGGAACGTCGACTTAAGGGGTGCTCCCACCGTCCGAAATCGATGAAGGAACTGACCTGTCTTCTCCAAGCCGAGTGGAAGAAAATATCGCTAGCCGTCGTACAACGACTGGTTGAGAGCATGCCCCGAAGGGTCGCAGCTGTAATCGCCGCTCGTGAAGGCTCCTCCAACTATTGAAGGTGAATAAACTTCGTTTTCCTTTGCTATCACAGGTGTCCAATTACTTGTTGGTAGATAGTGCATGTGCATGGAATTTGCAATTAACGGCACTTTCCCCTTAAATTAAGTACGACTGACTTTAAACTGCCCCCGGAGTCTTCCCTTCAGCAACTTTTTTTTTGTTTATGTGCAATAATTTAGTTATTTGTAGACAATAAATTTTAACCTAACATTCAAATGGGTGAACGGCAAGAAAACAGTATATATATTAAGCATTTTGTTTCGCTAATCAATTTTTAAATTTGGGCTACTGTGAATGGCTGAGGAAATTAATGTTACATTTATGCAGAAAAATCATGGTACATTCAACATTTAAAATTCGTTTGTAGCACTTTAACATGTATTTAACATAAATTGAGGTTGTACTACCCAAATTCCATTTTATTTTTTCTACTCCCTTTTTGAATTTTATTTTTTCTACTTCCTTTCTACTCAGTTCAGCAATCAACATCCCAAAAGAATAGAAATTTGTTTATTAAACTAAAGTTACTTTCATTTTTATCGCTAATATTACTGAACATATTCAGAGAAAAGTAATACCATACCTTTCTAGCAAAATTCCCATTCTTGTGTTAATAGGAAACCCTCATAAAAGCATCCAACAAAAACCATTTTAAGACAGTAGTTTATCAAGTCATTATTTCCAAACCGATTGATATTTTGACGAAACATTTTAATCCATTTACTAAACTACAGTTACACTCAACGTTGGGTTAAATTTATGGTTTACAAGTTTAATAACTTATAACGAAGTAAATTTCTCCGTCATTTTTGGTCTACGCCGGGATTCGAACCCGAGGCCGCTTATTCCGGAACAAGTCGCTCTACCAACTGAGCTACGCAGACGTTTATTCAGATTCCTATCTGCCTTTATGTCGTGTGCGTCCTGCTGGCAGGTACGTCACATCTCCCCCTCCCCCGAAAGAGGGCCGGGGGCATGGCCCACTGGTCAGCCGTGACCATGAATCGTTGCAGGCAGCCATCCACTGTAGAACGTGCACTTGAGAACTCCCAGTAAATCTGCTGTGTGGGGTGCAACATCACGCATTTTTTATTTTTTTTTTTTTTATTTTCGAAGCGCTGGAGAAGGAATTCTCTGATTTTTCCTGTCTCGCGGTGTGGAAATAACATCACACCAATGCGAGATTTTGAACGGCCGGGTCATCCGGATAGTTCGGGCGCCATTATAACGAAGTAAATTTCTCCGTCATTTTTGGTCTACGCCGGGATTCGAACCCGAGGCCGCTTATTCCGGAACAAGTCGCTCTACCAACTGAGCTACGCAGACGTTTATTCTGATTCCTATCTGTCTTTATGTCGTGTGCGTCCTGCTGGCAGGTACGTCACAAACTCTTTATACACAAACAGATTAGGAAAGCTATTTTTATGCCGCCCCGGTGGCACAGTGGTCTAAGGCGCTGGCCTATGAGCATTCGTCCGTAAGGGGTCCGGGTTCGAATCCCGTTCAGGCATGGATGTTGTGTTTGTCTTACGGCACTGGTTCTCTCCCTTCCCTGGAACCAGTGACCCTAAATTAGGGACGGGCGACTGCTTATAGCCCATTGAGTCGCTCACGGTGGTCGTTAAACCTCCAACCAAAAAAAAAGGCCTTTTGTATCATACCATCATCCAGGATAAGCTGCACTTCAGCAAAGTGCATGTGGCAGATGGATACCGAAGCAGCTGTCCGACGAGGCATACCATCATCCAGGATAAGCTGCACTTCAGCAAAGTGTGTGGCAGATGGATACCGAAGCAGCTGTCCGACGAGCAGAAAGCTGGCAGGTTGCAAATAGCGAACATGTTGTTCCGAAGACTTCAGAGAGAAGGAGACAACTTTCTCTGACGTGTGATGAGAGTGGACGAGACATGGATTCATCACCATACGCCGGAAAGCAAACGTGCAAGCATGGAGTGGAGACGCAGTGATTCGTCCCCACCCAAAAAATTCAAGATCAGGGCATCAGTCACGAAGGCAATGGCTACGGTGCTTTCGACATTAACGGTATTATTCTTATGGATTTACTGGAAGATCGGCAAATAATCAATGCCACCTATTACAGCGATCTCCTCAAGAACTCCCTTAAGGCAGCACTGAGAAAGAAGGGACTAGGACTCCTCAACAGTGGGGTATGCTTTCTCCAAGACAACGCCAGGCCCCACACTGCTAAAGTGACAATGGAAACATTGGAGGAATTGGAATGGGACGTTGTACCACGCCCTCCGTACAGCTCGGATATGTCACCATATGACCCACCTGTTCGGCCCATTAAAGGAATTTTTGGGAGGGTTCAGATCAAATGAAGAGGTGAAAGGTGACGTCCTGAGATAGTTTAAAAAACAGAGTAAAGAATTATATGAAACTGGGATCAGGAAGTTTCCAGAACGCTAGAACGCTGGAAAAAATGTATGGACCACGACGGAGATTACTTTAAAAAGAAATTGATGTAACATCAGTTGTATGGTAAATAAATATCTGATTAAAAGATCAGATCAGATCATATGTAGAGGATTTTAGGAAGGGAGTGTCTGACCCCAGGTCCTAAACAACCCTTAGAAACAGGAAGCTAGAAGATTTGGGCTAGAGTGCCTGATAGCAAAGTGACACGGAAGCGAAATAGAAAGGGAGAGGAAGACGCCCTTATTTATTACCGGGGGCCAGTACCCGGGGCCCGACGGCTTAACGTGCCCATCCAACGCACGGCGGATATTTAGTGGTTCGAGCGTTCGTACCTGCTGGGATCGAACCCGAGGTATTCTCCGTGGCAGTCACGAACGTTGACCACTAGGCCACCAGCGGCCCTATCTGATTAAAAAAAGTCCAGGTCAAATTTGAATCCCCCTCGTAAATAATACGCCTTTTAAACTGTATTGAAAAATGTCACTCTCCACGAAGGATGGAAATTTCATGTAAATTAATATTTTTAGTTTTAAATAGTCATTATGGAAACTTTGTCTAGCGTTTTTTTTTAAGGGCGAGCCGAACCATTTTTTAAATCGGAAATAAGGTGTCGGTACCGTCGAAACGCATGCGTAAGATGTCTTTACGACTATGAACGGTCGTAATATTTCAAATCTGTTTAACCTTGGCTTCGAGCTTAGTGGGAGACAAAATATGAGCCCCAGCGCTTGAGTGTCGGGTAACATACGGTCATTACACGAAAACTGCAGCTGCAAGCATGGTAAGCCCAACAAGTATGATGTTTACTTCCTATTGTTGCAGTGGTCGGAGCCATTGCTATGACGACGTGCTTGCTCATCACGGAGTCACCCACGCGAGCAACATGGTTTCTTCGCCGTCCTAAGAACATCGATTGCCCGTTCTGTCTCTCTCCTTCACACGGCATTTGGCATCCAACGCCGGCTGCCCACTGAAACACGCGCTCAAGCGTCCTTCTCACCCGGGAGGACCAGCGGGAAAATAACGGAGCTATTTCTCCTCGTAAACCCCACACAACCAGCCTTATTAGTAAATAGTGTCCAAAGATGCTGCCTTGCTGGGAACACAACGCTCTCAGGAGGAAGAACGACAAACCGGAATCCACAGCTACGTAAAACGGACTGCTAAAATGTAAGTACGAAAACTGTTTCTACGGGAAAGAAACTTTTCCAAAAGTTTGTCTCCTTATGGCGTGGTCCGCGAAACAAAAAAAAAATTTAGGGCTTAAATGAGTTATCAACCGAATTTTAAAGAGTTTGTTTTGATTTTTTTTTTCTGTTGGAGCAATAACAAATTCTTTTTTTTTTTTTTTTTTAATAGTCATTTCGAATTAATTTTAAATGAATTTGGTACTTTTAAGGAATTCACAGCTGGTTTGTATTAGTATTTTGGAGCAAATCACTTCTGCAACTTCTTTTCGATATAAAGCAGAGACGGCATATGTCACCTCATTTCCACTGTATACGCTGCGAATTTTCCTGCGGTTCTAAAGTAGTTTGCACACCATCCATATCCACGTTTCGTAGAAATTTTGATGTGTTCTTTCTTGACAGCCATTGTGCACTTGTGGAATTTCGAGAATGGAGTCCAATATGCGCGTACTTTATTCAATCTCAAATTAGGTCGGAAAAAATGACAAGAAAATATATACTTTTCAGAAATTTGGCTGCCTCTTTACAATCCAGGAATAGTTCAGTTCCACGTTTTTGAATAATCAATGCCTTTATTTTTTCAATTTAGCTGTTCTGAATTTTGAATATCTCTTTCGAAATTTCGTTCTTTTAAGTATTTCCAGAACGGAAGACAGATTTCAACAAAGACATATGTTGTAGATTTAGAAGAATATCTTGAGTTTATAAATGTGTTGTACATCATTCAAGCTTCGTGCACTATGGACTAGTGACACCGAATTTACAGCCTTTCTGAAACAATAATGTGTACGTTTGAATTAACTTATTCAATTTGATCTCTCTTAATGAAAAAAAGACAATAGTTGAAATTTAAACACGAAGGGACCAGAACCTACAGGAGGCGAAACATAGTGATTTGACGTTTAGAAGTAGAATGTCAAATCTCGCAAAATTTTGAATAGACGAATTCCACAATTACTGTTTGAAAGCACGATTTATATTAAAAATGAATAAGATAAGTCAGCTATCTCTAAATTCTCGGACTGATACTTAGCGAATTTTGAAGAATTTTGTTAATGAACTTCAACCATATGGTCTTGATCTTCTGTGTGTCATTGCCTCCGTAGCTTCGTTAGAAATTGGAAAATTCTATAGGATATTGCAATGTTTTTATAATAGTGTCTTTCGTTGAAAATATTTATTTCTGAATTGTCTATGTTGCACCAATACGTTAGCATTACTTCAATGTAAATACTCTTCGTACTGAAATGTTCCATAAAGTTAAGTCGTGCATTGCGCAGCTTAATTAACACATATAGCACTTCATTAAGCACTTAATAGCTTTAACGGCGAAGTAAAATAGCAAGTCTTGTAGGTATTAAATGTTTATTGGATCCACTTGCGTCAGCACAATATCAATTGTCGAAATCGCTTCAATAGAACTTAAGCAACGGTTGCTTCAACAGCTAAATAATTCAACACTCGCATCACCAAATAATATCCAAGTCATATTAACTCGATGACACTTGAGGGCTTCAAAATCAACGAAGCGGGTTTTTTTTCTAATAATGAGAAAATACAGAGGGTGAGTCGAAAGTTTTGCAATATTTGGATCACTTTATGTCTTCATACGTAAATTTACGACGATTCAAAGTATAGGCTTTCAAAGTATACACCATCGTTCTGTATCGTCTTCAGCTATCTGTCTGCCAGTTCTTCGACTCCGCGGCGGTACCATTTCTTGTCCTTCGAGGCGAAGAATTCCTTCACCCCAGCTGCCACCTCCTCCTGGTTGTTGAAGTGCCGCTCGCTAAGAAAGTGGGTCATGGACCGGAACAAGTAATAATCCGACGGGGCAAGATCCGGACTATATGCTGAGTGCGGCATCAGTTCGATGCCCTCAAGTTCCTGGTGTTTTGCCCAGGTCGTTCGCGCGGCATGAGGCCGAGCGCTGTCGCGCTGTAGAAGAGCGCGCTTTCTGTTCACCAGTACCGGGTACTTCTCCTCCAAAACGGCATTCATCCGCTTCAGCTGTTCAGAGTAGAGGTTGGCGCTGATGGTCCGACCGTCTGCAAAAAATTCGTAATGGATTATCATCTCAAAATTCCACCAGACGCAGAGTATCACCTTGTGCTTGAAGCGCCCACATTTGGCAACATGTTCAGGAAGCTGGACTGAGCTCAACCACTGCCGTTGTGTGTTAGGATTACGGAAATAGACCCACTTTTCATCGCACATAACAATTCTCTTGATGAAACGTACATCTCGCGGGTTTCCTAGGAGTTTCGCTGGCGATAGTTCGTGAAAGATAATGCGGCAGCTCCTGTAGACCTTGCCGAGGTCCTGATGGTGACGAACTACGGTGGTCTGTAATATGCCCAGCTCGCCTGATAATCTCCAAGTGCTAGTTGTCGGATTTGTCTCAACGACCTCGCGCACGGACTCCGAATCCACAGTTCATGGCCTACCTGATTTTGGCTGATTGTCGAGGTTTGTGTCACCTGAGCGAAATTTCTTGAACCCTCTGGTGGCGGGGTTTTGGTCCACGAAACCTCCCCTTTCGTGTGATAAATGTTTCGTCTTGCTTGAACAACTTTATGGCCGAGTTCAAACTCGTAGAGCAAAAGTTCCCTAATTAGCCAGTTGTGGCTGTTCGTCTTTTAGGCGTCCCAACTACAGACAGAACGACGACATGCAATGCTGTTGTCCACAGCAACGACTACCACTTTATATCCCTTTCGACTGACTGTAGTGCGCAACTTTAACTAGTTTAAACACGTGACATACCCGCCGCAGTACATGCGTTTATGCAAATATTGCAAAACATTCGACTCACTCGCTTTAAATATTCAACGCCAGATAAATAATCCAATTATAACCTACATTCGAAAAGTTACAGGATTGATTCAATAAAGAACACAGGGTGTCCCACTCGCTACGGGACCCGGCATTTCTTTAATAATATTAACACCAATGAAAATATTGCAACGACATTTGAAGTGAACTTATCACATTTCGTGCGAAATGTGATGACATCACAACATGTGCTGAAAGTTCCCACCATTTGCGTGTAGACAGCATTAAACCCTGCGCACCATATTGTGGAAAGACCTTGACAGTACGTGCGCCGTCACTGCCTGAATTTCTCTCACTGCCGGTACGCATGAAGTTTCGTTTTTTCTTCACAGTACATTTGGCAAGTGCTTTTGGACAACCCTGTTTCCTGTGACAATCGGCGAAGTGACTTCCTGAGAGACGCAAGTAATCGGCTCTTTACTTTTGGATCGTTTCCTCGGACATTTGTGGACGACCTTCTGTATGGTTGACTAATAAAGTTCCCTTGGCTTCCAATTTCTTCGACAATGTTCAAACGGTGGACTTGCTCGGCGGATGTCTGCCTGCAAATCTTTCCAGGAATTGCTGTTGACAAGACTTTATCGGTTCTGTTTTTCAATAAGTGCGAACAATAAACACTCGCTCTTCCAGAGTATACCGATACATTTTAACACGTACGCGAACAGCAACGAGCACGAGCACTCACTATCAACAACCATATTGTGTAGACACGCTCAGCGAAATTGCATAACAAAGCAGCAGGTAAGCGCGTCCTGCTGGCTGGCGGACTGCTCCTCAGTGGCGCCACACTTAAGAATGTGTCTGCCCCTATGGAGCATTCCCGCTGGCTTGCGGACAGCACCGGGTTCAATGCTGTCTGGACGCAAATGGCGGCCACTTCCAGCACATGTTGTGATGTCATCACATTTCGCACGAAATGAGGTAAGACCACTTCAAATTTCGTTGCAATATCTTCATTGGTGTTAATATTATTAAAGAAATGCCGGGTTCGGCAGCGAGGAGGACATCCTGTATAAAAAGAGTACCATACTCACAGTTAATGCTGGCCACCTTCAAAATACTCCTTCTGAATCAACACACAGTTTCCAGCGTTTCTGAAGATCCTGAAAACAGTTCTGGAAGGCATTTTCCGGGATGTCTGCAAGTTGTTTTGTCACGGCTGCTTGCATAGATGTAATGTCTGCGTGATTCTGCGAGTGGGTACCTCTGCATTCAGCGCTTTGTCGCTTGGTTTGTGAATCATACTAAAAAAGTACCATACTCAGAATTAATGCTGGTCACCTTCAAAATACCCCTTCTGAATTAACACACAGTTTCCAGCATTTCTGAAGATCTTGAAAACAATTCTGGAAGGCATTTTCCGGGATGTCTGCAAGTTGATTTGTCACGGCTGCTTGAATAGATGTAATGTCTACATGATTCTGCGAGTGGGTACCTCTGCATTCAGAGCTTTGTCGCTTGGTTTGTGAATCATAGTGCATTCACTATATTTCATCTCCCGCAATAATTCTGGAGCAAATATGTGGATCCTCAGCTGCAGTATCAACCCAGCAAATCGGTGCAGTTCGATTAACGAGCCTCCTTTCGGACATCATTCAGAATGTGGTGTACCAATCTGGCATCAAGTTTTCGTTTTCCCAGACCCTCGCGTAGAATTTCGTGGCAAGTAGACTTACTGATGCCCACCGACTCAGCCAAAAGTTTTGGTCATCATTCAGAATGCGGGGTACCAATCTGGAATTAAGTTTTCGTTTTCCCAGATCCTCGCATAGATTCTCGTGACAAGTAGACTTACTGATGCCCACCGACTCAGCCAAAAGTCTTGGTCATCATTCAGAATGCGGGGTACCAATCTGGAATTAAGTTTTCGTTTTCCCAGATCCTAGCGTAGAATCTCGTGACAAGTAGACTTACTGATGCCCACCGACTCAGCCAAAAGTCTTCATCATCATTCAGAATACGGGGTATCAATCTGGAATTAAGTTTTCGTTTTCCCAGATCCTCGCGTAGAATCTCGTGACAAGTAGACTTACTGATGCCCACCGACTCAGCCAAAAGTCTTGGTCATCATTCAGAATGCGGGATACCCATCGGGCATCAAGTTTCCGTTTTCCCAGATCCTCGCGTAGAATCTCATGACAGATGGACTTATTGAAGCCTATCGACTGAGCCAAAAGTCTCAAACTGATTCCGCACCTCTTCGACTTAAAGTTTAAACTGATTCTGCACCTCTTCGACTTTTTCAGCTGTCAGCACACTGGAGGAACGCCCAGATTTCGAATCATCAAAAGATTTCCGCCCGTCACGAAACCGTGCATACCATTGGGAAACTGCTGCGTGATAATGCTGTGTCTCAATACGCTTCTTTTAACATTATCTAAGTTTCAATAGCTGATTTACTAAACATACTGCAAGAAGTACAAATCATCGATGGACAGTCGAAATTTTAGATTGGATTCCAAGAGACAGAAAAAGACCCAGAAGAAGACCACATGGGAGATGGGTGGATGAAATTGGAAAGTATGCGGGGGTAACATGGAGAAGGCTGGCACAAGACAGATCGTTGTGGAAGAGGCTTGGAGACAACTTCGTCCAGCAGTGGATTGATAATGATTGACAATGGTGATGATGATATATTTGTTTATTTATTTATATACTTTTTGGTTGATATTTTGTTCCGTGAATTTTTAAAAATATATTTTATGCGTGCTTTAATGTTGTTCCACGAAGTCATAACCACCGTCCACAAGATCAGTCACGACAAATTGTTGTTAGTGGTGATCTTAACGAGTCTACATTTTGGCAATACGAAATTTCTTTTTAATTTCATTCTCTGCTAAATCCAGTTTAACCACCGTCCACAAGATCAGTCACGACAAATTGTTGTTAGTGGTGATCTTAACGAGTCTACATTTTTGCAATACGAAATTTCTTTTTAATTTCATTCTCTGCTAAATCCAGTTTAGAAATAACATGATCTGTTACTTGTAAAACAAGCTTATCCGTTGAAGTCGTGCTTTCTTTCGAGCAATTCCACATTACCGAGCTATTTTGATTCTTTCTTTTCTTCCTATATCGATGACCTAATGGTCATCGATATAAGAAGAAAAGAAAAGCGCAAGTAAATTTTTTGTTGTCTCACTGACTTCCAATGATTCCATTGCTAAGCATGCGAAATGATGTGCTCTCAAAACGAATTGTAATAAAATGACTGTAAAATTCGCTAGCCCCAAGGTCACAAAACATAGGAATTTTTTTGTTCGCGCCATTTTCGGGCGGAGCGGAAAAAAATCAACATGTTTAAGGCTATTGCTGTGATGTACACGCAATGAGCCGCATTACTATCGGTTTAGTGTATAAATATTTGAATTGCACTGTACCTATCTTGTGTAGCGAGGGCGTGTTAATAAGTGAAATACAAGCTTAAGGATGTGACAGGAAGCCCCACATAGGTGAGATCATATCTGAAATCTGTTTAAATGAGTAGCGGACATTTTCCAAAGTTTTAAGACAGAAGTCCCTTTGGAAGTGAAAGCGAGAGAGACGGGACCTCAATTTTGGAGAGAGAGATCGGATCTTGTTAGTGGCGTCGAAAGTGATTTGTCTCCAGAGAGGGATTGGTATTGCGTCGCATAGCTGCAGCGGCGGTTTATGAGAAACACAAAGTTCGGGTCTAGTGTCGATAGCACGGAGTGGTACGAAGTCGATCAGAAATTTCATTAACCTTCTCTTCAAGAAGTTCCAAGCCGCATAATTTCAACGAAATAAACTATTTGTGTTTGTTGTAGTTAAAAATGGGCTGAATTATATTTTTCTTCAAGTGCGTGATCCTTCTAAGGAACGAACCAAAACAAAATTATGTGATGGCTCTCGCCGGATCGCAGCTATGTGGTGAAAAAGCTAGAAAGAAGCGAGGAACGTTACAATGACAGTACAAGTGTCCCGTTAGAATCCAATGTCTTGCCTTCCTCGGGCAATCAGTAGTGAGGGAACAGCACAAAAGGCACGGACACTTGGATATTTAACTGCTCGGGGAAAAACACTCAGTCTCAAAGAGCACAAAGCCCTGGTTTTATCTCAAAAGGGGGAGTCAAAGTACCACTGGCCGCATAAACTGCGGTTTTCAACACTGGCCGCAAAAGCGACTACTTTCGCTCTAGCCGACTTCTAACAAGAGAGCGCTCCGTAAACATCACTTATCAGTCGCGATCACGTGTACGCCATTCACCCTTTGACATAGCATCAGGCTGCCCCACCGAAATTCAGCGAAAGGGAAAACGTAGCGTTAAGTTAGAAACTGCTTAAAGAGAATGAACCAACTTTTATACAAGGTAACAGGAGCAAAAAAGGAAAGTTAATTTTGAGTATACGTCACAGCACGTCCTGATACGTTTAACCTTAATAAAGGCTTACGCAAGGATTTGTTTCCGTCATCTACTCTGAATATTAAGGACCTCCGTTCCAATTAAGACCAATGCAATTCACAATTTAGCTGGAATCTTCATGTGTCTTATGCTCTGCGTTATTCACACGAGACTAATAAAAAAACAGCGATTGCGCTGTAATATTCTCCTCCTCGAACTTAGAGAGTGAAGCTATTCGTTGTCGACGAAATGAGAGTTAAACTCAGGAAAGCTTAGCCGAGTTTAATTCTCATAAAGTTCAGTTCTTTATTGTGTGCGACAAATGGGATCAAATATCTGCTTCCGTTTCCAATGCAGGTAACTTCTACAATGAGAATTTCTTTGTCTGCTCTCAGTATGATTATTTCTTCAAAGGAGCCCTGGCATAACCTATCATATTTCTTACATTACTAAATCTTGTTAAGAAAGAAGATATGACTCGAATTAGAACATAATTTTCTTCATGCTATTTACGATGTTTCACTCAGCCCTTTCTCAGGAAGAGGTAATAAGCTGCATTATAAGCACCCAGTAATTTCTTCAAGAAAAATGTAAAGTATAGCGAGTAGTGACAGCTGAATGGTTATTGGCGGGTGGCATAGTGGTCAACGTTCGTATCTGCCACGGAGAAACCCCAGGTTCGATTCCAGGTAGGTACGAACCCTCGAACCATTAAATATCCGCCGTACGTCGGATGGGCACATTAAGCCGTCGGACCCCTGGTACTGCCCCCCGGTAATAAATAAGGGCGACTTCCTTCTCCTTTCTACCTCGCTTCTGTGTCATTTTCCTATTGGGCACTCTAGCCCAAATCTCCTAGCTTCCTATTTCTAAGGGTTGCTTAAGACGTGGGGTAGACACTCCCTTCGTAAAATCCTCTACATATGATCTGATATGAATGGCTCTTGGTGAAAAACTGAGTGACGGAAGTGCATGTCATCAGACTACCGCAAAATGAAGCACCAACCTCAACAAAAATCTAGGAGTATTAACAGGTAAGTAACCTGAAGACATTGTGAAATAGTATATGTGATAAATTCACTATAAACAATAAGAAGTACCAAAACACTTGCGATACAGTCAAAAAGAGAGTCGGAACACCACTCAACCAAAACACACCACAGAGAAGTCCTATGAGTGCGTATAAATTTTTGTAAAAAAATAAGAATTTAAGAAATTCAAACGAAAGCAAATTAGAACAAATATGTTATAAGTTTGCTATCTATCAAATAAAAAAACAAAAACATCTCATAAAATTTTTGGGAGACAAGATAATTCATTGAAAAATAGGGATGTGGGGTGTAAGTCATCAGTCGAATGCTGTGTCAACAGGAAATATAACTAACGTTAAAAGACCTGCTATTATCCAGTCTTATCCAGATACTGGCGTAATTGTGAAATAAGTCAAATAATTTAATGGAAACCTATATTGTTCATGAAAGAAATACAGGATTACGCCATATAATACAAATTTTGAAGATGACAATACGTTTTTTGGCGTAAATGTGACAAGGATGGTAAGTCAGATAATATCCGAAAACTTGAAAATTTTTTCATCGTCCTGGAAAATTTTCAAGTTTTCGGATATTATCTGACTTACCATCCTTGTCACATTTACGCCAAAAATCGGATTGTCAACTTCAAAATTTTTCCTATCTTGTTTTTCAAAAATCAAAAAAGACTAGGAAAGACTAAAAAGCAAAGCTTACTTAATGACCTATCCTCAACTGAGAACTGACCAATGAACATTTTTTAAAAAAGGATTCGTTGATAGGTGTGGTATTATAACACTTTTCCAAAAAGTAAGAAATGCTTAATTAAAAATAAAATGAAATGAGTTTAAAGCTAACTTGCGCTAACGCAATGAGCCAACTGCCTTACTGCTTTCTTCAGTGGTTTCCGTAGGAACGGGGAATTTGTATTCCACATCGAGTTTCTACAGAAAATGCTGTATCCCTTTTTCTCCCTCTGATCTTCCTTGGGGGACAACTTGGCCCTCGCTTTCTTTTTTTCTACACTGGTTTCCATAAATTAAGGAATAAAATGAACAAGTTAGTAAAATCATGCAATGCATTTATTATGATACGCTTTCCAACATACCAGAAATCATTACTCAAGTTATGAGGACAATGGCTGTGGAATAAATCTCGGTTCTGTGCCCTGTCCTTTGACCCCATTTCGATGATATTAAACAGAATTGGTTCAGTATACCTCCGGAACAACATACTAAAGTTTTATCGCAATAGAAGCATTTTTAGTCAAGTTATAAGGATAATGGCTGTGGAATAAATTTCGCTCCTGTACCCTGACCTTTGACCCCATTTCGCTGATATTAAACAGAATTGGTTCATTGTACCTCCGGAACAACATTCTAATGTTTTGTCGCAATAGAAGCATTTTTAGTCAAGTTATGAGGATAATGGCCGTGGAATAAATCTCGCTCCCGTGCCCTGACCTTTAACTCCATTTCGATGATATTAAACAGAACCGGTTCGGTACATCTCCGGAACAACATGATGAAGTTTTGTCGCAATCGAAGCATTTTTATGTACGTTATGCCGCATATGGGCGATGGAATGGATATGTCCTGAACTTTGACCCAATTTCGTCCGTTTTCAATAGGGTTCCTTACCAGGTTATCCCCTACCACATACTAAAATTTCATCGAAATCGAACCATTTTTACGCGAGTTATCGTGATGACAGACAGACAGACAGATAGACGGACAAAACTGGAGCATATACGCTTCTTCAACCTACGGTTGGAAAACGTAAAAAATTGCGATAAGTTGGCTAATTATCGTTAAATATGCACGAAATTTTTATATGTTACTTGCAGAGTACCTGAGCATTAGTGAATGGTATGCAAATGAGTGGTGCTGGCATAGCTTTATGCAAATTAACAACAACATAAAACTGGTTTTTCTCAGTGAGTCGCCAATTCACTGGCAGAGATTGAAGAAAGGATTTCGTGTTGTGTTGTAATGTCTTTGAGATTTCATTTACTAGAGGAATTACGCTGCAGAGCGATAGGTAGACTCGAAGCAGGCTAAAATCAGGCGAACGTAGCCAAATGGCTGAACGTAAGTCGTTCTGTGGTCCAAATGCTGTGAATCCGCTTCCAAACCACATAATCGTGTTCCCGTAGGTACAGTCAAGTCAAGCAGGCGAAGGGTAACAACTTCCTCACAAGATCGACATTTGCGCGCCGGAATAGGACCACTACGCCGACCCATCTTCGATCTGTGCTTGCTGGAGCTATTACTAGCAGGACGGTATCAGCTTCTACGGTACGCAGAATGCTACATGAAGCAGGGCTCTATGCTGGGCTGCCTGTATCATGCATGCCCCTGAACTTCCGCGCCACATGAGGGTACATTTGAATTGGGCGCGCGTGCATGTGAATTGGATTCCAAATTAATGGAGATCTGTACTGTTTACGGACGAGTCGAGATATGCCTTACAGAGTGATTCTTGGCGAATTATCCTCTGGAGAGAGCCAGGGACCAGATATCATCCCTCTCATATCCGTGAAAAGGACACATGTGGTGGAGATAGTGTGTTTGAAAAAGTAAAAAATGGAACTTTTACGAAACTTTTGTATGGGGGCCCCTTGAGTCCAGGCATATTTTTTAGGCGGACGTGACGACCTCTACGTGCTGCCAGGTGGCAACTTGAACGCTCGGAGGTATAGAGATGATATTCTGTGCTACTTTCTTTGGCTATATGCAGGTGCCATTGGAGACACATTCATACTGCAAGCCGATAATGCTCGCCGACACACAGCACCGCCGGTAGAGCAATACGTTGAAGAGGAGATCATTGTCCGCATGGAGTGAGGAGATCATTGTCCGCATCCTGACCCTAACTCAATCGAGCGTGTGTGGACGCTCTAGGTAGGCCGCCTGTTGTTGTCTTCAACTCCCTCTTCCGAACCCTGAAGGGGTTTCAAACTGCTTTGTTACAACAACGGGCATTGCTACGTACGGATATCATAAACACCATTATTAACAGCATTGAACATTGCTGTGAGGTCTGTATTGCTTTTCGGGGTGACCACATTCCATATTGAGACGCTTTTTAATTTAATTTTTGAATACCTATTTGTTTTATTTTTATTTTTAAAGCAAATATGAATGCAAATACTTTGTATAAAATGTTCTTGCGAATTTCTGTAATATATGGTGAAGATTTTCACCAAATTTCATTCAAAGTGGTTGAACGAATTTTGGTGAAACTGGTTAAATAAATTACAATGAAGATTCATTCAAATTGGTTACTTATTTTTTTGAATTATAACAATTTTTCCATTTATTCTTTAATTTATGGAAACCAGTGTATTTCCGGATAGGAAATACAGTGAGACCACAAAGGTGTATCGAACCTCTTCCTAAATGGCGACCGTCAGATTTGGTTGTTGTTGTTGCTCAATGGATCTTTTACGGATGCTATCATAGGCATTACTCTCAACGGCAGCAAGCGCTTACAGAACTTCCTGCATTTTTCTGTAGCACTAAAAGAAACACAGTCACTCATAACCTATTTTCTGTTCAGCCGAGCCAGAGGCGTATATAGAACTTTTCTTGGAGGGGGAATGAGGGAGAGGGCAGAAAATAAAAGTTTTTGCTATCTATCAGGACAAAATAAAAAGCATGTAAGTTGATGCGTTTTTATAAAATTAAAGCATTTTTTCTAATGCAATTCATATTTTAACAAAATAAATAAATAAATAAATAATGAAACACTTTCGGTAGGGAGGTCCCTTGGACCCTCTCTAAATACGCTCCTGAGTTGAATAGTGTCGCACTTCAATCGCTTTACCAAATCAGTCATTCCCTGCTGTATAAAAATTTTGGAATCCTACATCAATTTAGATTTTCTCTCACGTCACAAAAATAGCTGCTCAAATCAAAGTCAAAGAAAATACTTTTGAATGGATTCTGTGCTTTCAAGAAAGAAAACAAAAACTGATCATCATAGTGTAATCTTTACATTTCATGATCAGTTTTCCATAAAAGAGCGCGCGCGCGCGCACACACACACACATATACACACATCAGTAAATCGATCATTACACGAAATACACTGCCGGACAATTGCTAAGGACGGATGACAATAGCAACGATAGCAACTATAAAATAGAAGGCAGGAAAATGTGGAAATTAGCATAAGTGCGGGATACAGTAAGACGTGTTGTGCGTATGCAAATTTTGGATTGCCGAACTTGTTCGTGACGTCATAGCGCTGATAAGAGATATAAACGATTTGACGCGTATTGACCGTTGTTGTTCAAACGCAAAGTTGAAAGGGAAAGAATCAATTGACGAAATTGCAAGTTTCAGTATGTCTTCCCGACATCACCTAGATGATTTTACGCGTGGCCGTATTATTGGCAAGATTGAAGGAGGGCGAAAAATAACAGATGTTGCCAGGGAGTTCGACGTCAGCCACAGTGTTGTTTCAAGGCTTTGGAAATCATTTCAAACAAATGGAGAGTGTAGCAAACGTCACGGAGAAGGTCGTGATCGCAGTACGACACCTGCAGAAGATCGGTACATAGTGCTATCAACAAAAAGACACCGACGCAGCACAGCTAATGAGGTAGCAAATCAGTTTATGGCTGCTACTGGCAAGCGGATCTCCCGAAAAACTGTCGCCAGACGTTTGCATGAAGGAGGACTATACGCCCTCCGTCCTGTTGTGTGCATCCCATTGTCCAGACGTCACCGTACCGCCCGTTTGCAATGGTGCCATCAACATCGCAATTGGACTGATAACGACTGGTCTGCAGTCCTCTTCTCAGATGAGAGTAGATACAGTCTATCGTTTGATTGTCGACGACAACTGATCTGGCGTGATAGTGGTACTGCACATTGTCCAGCAAACATACAGGAAAGAGACCGATATCCGACATGTAGTGTCATGGTATGGGCTGGCATCATGATCAATGGCCGTACGTCCCTCTATGTGCTTCCAACTGGGACTATGACTGGCCAACGATGCATTAATGATGTTCTGCTACCTCATGTTCGCATGTTCCGTGGTGCTGTCGGTGATAGATTCATTTTCATGGACGACAACGCAACATGTCACCGAACAGTCACGGTCCAGGAATGTCTTGAGAGCGAGGATATTCAACGCCTCGTATGGCCAGCACGTTCTCCAGATGTGAATCCCATTGAAAATGTGTGGGATGCTTTGGGGAGGGGTCTTACTGATCGCCAATGCCCTCCAATAAACAAGGACACCCTCATCCGTGCACTGACAGAAGAATGGGATAAATTACCCCAACAGCTGCTTGATAATGTTGCGCAAAGCATGACACAACGTGTGGAATCTTGCATCGCCCTCCATGGTGGCCATATCCCGTATTGACATCTTACGCCGGAACGCCTGCGGACGGTAATTTCATTTTTTTCACGTTTACGTATTCTGCACAAAATGGCCTGTTTGTCCCTTGAACACGTTCCAAAGCCTTCTGGATTTCAGAGCACAATAAATTGTCTTTCTTGTAATATCCTGGCATTCTGACATTATTTTATTTCACTTGGCATCCAACCACACTTACTTTTTTATGCGCTATATAGCCGTTTATGATCCGTCCTTAGCAATTGTCCAGCAGTGTAGTAACTCTGTAACGTAATACCCACAACACCTGTGGGTGGTTCCATTCCACTGTGGTGGGGGTCTGTCTCCACTGCTCGTTCGCGCCAGACATTTCATTCACACCAACCCAATACATTGTCAATCATACGTGTATAGTTGAAATGATTTGCTAATCATGTGCATGATCCATACGTGTACAAATCAAGTATCATGTGCATGATCCATACGTGTACAAATCAAGTATCATGCTATTTCCATTAAAGTCGATTAAAAATTTCTAGCGAAGTGTAGGTTTTAAAACGATTGTTTATAAAAAGAATGCTCTGACAGGGCTAAGGAGGAAAAGAAAAACGGAATCAGTTTTAAAATTTCTAAAGATGTTTTATATGTGTCACATCTTTTGAAAGCACATACTCATTTTTACTGCACTTATAACATACAAAGTCGACATATAATCAAAAAGCGACTGAACGAGAATCTCTATGCAACTTATCTAGAACACGAAACGAGTTGAAAACATCGTAAATCAGGTAATATGCTTATTTCCAAAATGTGAAGCATATTTATTCACGCACACTGTATTTCACAATAATATACACTCAGTAGACAGAACATTAAGGATAGGAGTAATGAAAGAAGCATGGAGAGATGCATGATTAGTATAATACACCATACGTGCATCTCCCCATGTTTCTTGCAGTTGTCTGCAGTCTTAGTAAGTTTTTTTTTAGTTAAGGTCCACGTCTCTGCTCCATATGTAAGAACTGGAAGGATGTATATATTAAACACTTTTTTCTTAAGACATAATCGCATAGTGCTCTTAAAAATTGTACTGTTTCTTCCTAATTCCAAAAGCTCTCCAACCAAGTTTTATTTATATGCCGATTAATTTCTTCATATATAATAATCCGCCGATTAATTTCTCATACTACAGTAAAAATTGTTGTACCAACCATTATATTCAAGATAAAAGCCAATTTTGGAGATTTCTCTTAAAGATCGTGAAATTGTAAACCATATGTTTTATAATCTCTGGATTTTTTTTACGTAGAGACATTACAAACAGAATCATGTAGTTTTACATTTTTCGGTTTTGGCAAAGGATATTGACACCTTATCCTAAAATGTAACATTATATTATTCTATTAATAACAGTCAGATCTATATTAATATTCTTATCTGAATCACTGTTGTATATTTGCCAATGTCAGATGCATAACATTACTCCGTCCCCTAAATAAGTCCGTTAGAAACCTGTGCGGAACCTCTACTCCTAAAACCTGAACGGAACTATGCGTAAGAAATTTTTAATTTACTTGCACGGAAATAGTACGCACGAATCTAGGACCACACTGCCTTGGTATTAAGTAAACATGAAGAATAAATAGTTGGAAATAACATTCGTCTGAACTTGATGTAGAAAATGCCTTCCCTTTTCTTTTTACACAAGGGAAAATGTGAAATTTGCGTGCTTCGGATTTCACAAGGGAAAATGTGAAAATTGCGCGCTTCGGATTCCTCAAGGGAAAATGTGAAAATTGTATGCTTCGGATTCCACCAAAGTTTAAAATTATTTAAAATTTCACAACAATAAATGTAATCGTATGCTTAGAAGTTAACGGAAAAAAGAAAATCTTTTGGGCATTATCTTAGGCGCAGACATGTTTTCAGCAACTGTTAATAGCTCACGGTCATGTAGTGAGTAATGGCTAAAAACATATAGTGATGTTGTTTGTTGCTGTTTCAAAGCTGGCTTTTTTATTTCTTCCTTTTCCCCCCTAAGATTTTGTTCTTTAGGTTTCCGATTATTTTCACTGCATTAATGTTTCTCGTCTGGTTCTGCTTCGTTTTCTGATATTCATATTAACATATGGCTAATCTCACCTCTCTTTTGTACCAACCGAGTGATATTCAGCGTGTGGAGCTTCCGTGGCCCGCCATGGTCGAATATTAACCGACCAAATAAAACTGCTTACAGTATAAACAAGTTCACCGCGGAAAGTTTTATGAGGCGACACGGTACCCGCTGAATTGACGTCATATTTCAAAATGGCGACTGTTCAAGAAAAAGCAATATGCGTACTCTGGTTCTTCGAAACAAAGTCAGTTAACACAACGCTACATCGTTACAGAACGCAGTATGGCAGAGCTCCACCTTCCGGTAACGCTATCTAACGTTGGTTAAAGCAGTTTTAAAAGACTGGTAATGGTCAGCATCAAAAAGGAGAGGGAAGACAGAGCTTCGCTGGACGATGTTGATCGCGTCCGGGAAGCTTTTTCTCGATGCCATCAGAAGTCAACAAGACGAGCTGACTCGCAGTTAGGTATGCCACAAACGACTGTTTGAAGGTTCTGTATAACCGCCTACACCTCGGTGCGTACAAACTGCAGATTGTGCAGGCTTTATAGCGGGACGATAAACCCCGCTGTTTCCAATTTGCCCAAGACATTTTGTCTAAAGTCGAAGCTGACGAACATTACCTGCGGACATGGATATTTTGTGATGAAGGAACGTTTTTCGTCTTAGGGAGAGTCATAATCATCATCATTGTCAACCATTATCAATCCACTGCTGGACGAAGGTCTCCCCAAGTTTCCTCCACAACGGTCTGTCTTGTGCCAGTCTCCTCCATGTCACTCCCGCATACTTTCGAATTTCATCCACCCATCTCTCACGTGGTCTTCTTCTGGGTCTTTTCCTGTCCCTTGTAATCCAATCTCAAATTTTGGATGTCCATCGATGGTCTGTTCTTCTGGCAGTATGTCCTGCCCATTGCCATTTCAGGGATTTAACTCTGATCATGATGTCTTCGACTCTTGTCATTTTTCGGATCCACAAGTTCCTCTTCTTATCTCTCCTGGTTACACCAATAATGCACCTCTCCATGCTGCTTTGAGTTGTCTGCAGTCTTTGTATGTCTCTTTTAGTTAAGGTCCACGTCTCTGCACCATACGTAAGCACTGGAAGGATGCATTGATCAAACACTTTTCTTTTAAGACATAATGGCATATTGCTCTTGAAAATTATGTTGTTTCTTCCAAAAGCTCTCTAGGCAAGTTTTGTACGTCGATTAATTTCTTCATCAATGTGACCCTAACTTGATATCTGCTGTCCAAGATAAACGTACGTGTCTGTTATCTCCAGCTTTTCTCCATCAATCGATAAATCTTCATTTCTTGTAAAAGCATTGAACATTCCCTTTTGTCTTCTGAAAGTTCATTTTTATTCCCACTTCTTTACTCTTGTCAGCAAGTTCCTGGATCATACTTTGCAGCTCTGATGAGTTAGTGGCAAAAATGACTACGTCATCAGCAAAACGAAGGTGAGTTAGATAATCTCCATTAATCTTTATCCCTTTGTTTTCCCAGTTCAGTGATAGAAAGACATTTTCCAATGTGCATTGACCCTCACTTGATATCTGCTGTCCAAGATAGACGTACGTGTCTGTTATCTCCAGCTTTTGTCCATCAATCGATAAATCTTCATTTCTTGTAAAAGCATTGAACATCCCTTTTGTCTTCTGAAAGTTCATTTTCATTCCCACTTCTTTACTCTTGTCAGCAAGTTCCTGGATCATACTCTGCAGCTCTGATGGGGTAGTTGCAAAAATGACTACGTCATCAGCAAAACGAAGGTGAGTTAGATGATCTCCATTAATCTTTATCCCTTTGTTTTCCCAGTTCAGTGATTGAAAGACATTTTCCAATGTGGCATTAAAGAGCTTCGGAGATATGGTGTCACCTTGTCTCACTCCCTTTCCAATTTTTATGTGTGTTGTATTTCCAAACAGCCAAATCTTTGCACTTGCATTTTCATATATGTTATTAATAATATTAATGTACGCATCTTCAATACCGCAGGATTTCAGAGCCATTGTAACTGCTGATGGTTTCACCGAATCAAAGGCTTTTTCATAATCGATGAAAGCCATGCATAATGGAAATTCATATTCCCTCGCTCTTTCAGTTGAGTACATTGGCATAAATGAAGAATATGGGCCCCCCAAAACCCTCACGCCATTCGAGAAGTCGAACGAAATAGTTAAAAGGTGAACGTTTGGTGCGCTTCGTCATGTTCAGAAGTGTTGGGGCCCTTTTTCATTTTGGTGGAGAAACCAGTGACAGCGGTGACTTAACTGGACACGCTACAGCTGTATCTGTTGGCCTCAGTTGGAAGATCGGTAGCCCAATGTGGTGTTCCAGCACGATGGCGCACCGCCGCATTAAGTTGTTATTGTCCGGGAATTTCTTAACCTGCATTTTTCTGGGCGTTGGGTTGGGCGTGGTGGACGCATTCCGTAGCTTCCGAGCTCACCCGTTATTACGCTACTGGATTTCTTCTTGTGGGGATACGTGAAAAACATCGTTTACCAGACCCTTGTGACCTCCCTTGATAACCTGAAGACCAGAATTGGTGCTACGATAACAACAGTAACGCCGGAAATGCTGGAGAACACTCGGCGGGAAATTGATGGTCGCTTGGATATCTTGCGTGCCACGAAAAGCTCGCTTGTCGAAGTGGTTTAGCAATCTGATGTATCGATTCTACAGGTAATAAAACTTTTAGTTGTCATCTGTCACATTCTGTTTGCGGTTTTAGTTTGTTGTTTCCCGTTTTCCAATTATATTCCACTGAAACCCGGACAAAAATTATGTATCACCCTGTACAATCCCGTCTATTTGCATATGTACACTGCTGGCCACCCAAAATGAAACACCAAGAAAGACACGAGATAGCAAAGCCAGATTTACTGGGCACATAAAAACAGATGCAAAGATGAAACGATTGAGCTTACAGGCCCGTGCGACTTGCGGAACACGCAGACACCAATAGTTCGTGTGGCCCCCATGGCTGGCAATAACGACCGCTACACGCCGCGGCATCGAACGAAAGAGGCTTTGGATGCGTGCTTGGGGTATGTCGGTCCAGGATGCTTCCACACGTTGCCACAGTTCATCAGGCGTAGCCGTGGGTGGAGCTTGCCGGGCCACTCGGTTGCCGATCAGCGACCAGACGTGTTCGATGGGCGACATATCGGGAGAACAGGCGGGCCACGGCAACAGTGACACCTGGTGGGTCGTGAAGAATTGCTGCACGATGCGTGCCACGTGCGGGCGCGCATTGTCCTGTTGAAACGTGGCCGCTGGCAGGTCCTGCAGGTAAGGGAGGACTACAGGCTCCAAAACGTCGGAGATGTAGCGGTGGCTGTTGAGTGTACCGGCGATGCGTACCAGAGGGGTGCGGGTGTCATATCCAATTGCGCTCCAAACCATAACGCCAGGCGACGGACCGGTGTGGCGATTCATAATGCAGGCGTCATACAGTCTGTCGCCGCGGTGCCGCCACACGCGGATCCGACCATCGTGGTGTTGCAGGCAGAAGCGGGATTCGTCGGAGAAGACAATGTCGTGCCATTCCGTAGTCCGTTCAACGGCCAACTGCCACCGCACTTGCCGGTGGTGTAACGTCAACGGTAATCGGAACAATGGGCGCCGTGCGACAAGTCCCCGCTCCTGCAGACGACGTCGAACGGTACGTGCTGACACAGGTTGTTGCACAACACACCCAAATTCCTGCGCTAACGTTCGTGATGTGGCGGTGCGAGCCATCAATGCCCGCCGCACAACATGGCGCTCCTCCCGTTGGGTGGTGTGCCGCGGCTGCGGCAATCACTGATGTCAGTCCGTCCGTCCTTCCTGCACCCACCGAACCCATACTCGCCTCACTGTGGCTGGATGTCGTCCCACACGGGCGCCGATGTCTCAGTACGTTAAATCGCTGTCGATGATAAGCCACTATTCGTCCTCTGTCGAACTCCGAAACGTGCGGGAATGACTGCTGTATTCTGCAACGAGGCTTCAGAAAGCTTCCCACCCACAGGTCCGGTAGCACAACACACTTCCACTACTTACACCTCCGCCTTCTGTGCACCCTTCCTATAGTGCTTCTCGGTGGCGTGCCGGGAGCACATTATTTGCATATGCCCTGCAATGCTAATCGTTCGCATGTCCTCTCGTGGGCGACGCATGCTGCGCATTTCAGGCCAATCGGATGCTTCCTTCTTGGTGTTGCATTTTCTGTGGCCAGCAGTGTATTTTGTTTGAGATTGCTTGTTCCACAAAATTATTATTCATTCAAGTAAATATGTGCTGTTTAACAACACATCTTATTACTTATAATTTGTGATTTCTTTTTTTATGGCGAGCACACATGTAGCAATTCGTTTCCCAAAGCGCTTATGAAATTTCTTTTGCTTATAAGAGCATTGCATATATATACATAAAAATTTCCATTCGGTAAATTTATGGTCCGCGAAATACAACTCTGCTGGTTTAATGGAGTCTTATATGTCGCCTACTGATATATTTATGGAGAAAGGAATACGTTCAGATTTATTGCTGTGGCGGAATTTATCGTTTGAACAAAAATATGGCTAAGCAGACAGCAGAATAATTCATACATAATGTTAATATCTGGCGAACAACTCTCGAAAAGTCTTTTTCTTTAAATCTTCGTGTTATGCTGTATTTCTATCCGATAGAATAAAATGCTGCTAATAATATTCTGAAGTCGTTTCTGGGTAGAATTGATTTCAAAATCACACGGCGATTTCTCTTACATAAATCTAGTCAAATGGTATTCTAGATGAATATCATATTTACGAAAAAGTATTCCTTATTCAATCTTTTATAGCCTACCACGCATGAAATTTAAAATTCACATTGAAAGCTTAATTTTAAAATTATTTGAGGACTACGCATGTGTATTTCTTTCATTCAGTTAAAGTAGGAGGGTGATTAACAATTCCCAAAAGCATTTCTTCGTCTACCGAATGTCGTTCATGCCTAAATCATGAGCTTGGCTAAAACAGTTCAAACGAACAGTTTCTAATTAATTTATGGAACATGTGAATTACTTAAAAATAGCCTTTATATGGCATGTAGTCACGATATTATCCGACAGAGCACGCATTCTCGAACTTAGTTTTTACATTTTCTATTAACATACGAAGGCTGATCAATAAGCAAAAATCGAAAGTAGGGTGCTGCATGTATCACTGCTATTTTAACACGCGACTTTTAGGATAGCCCGGCATGTAGCATAGCTTCAAATAGAAAAATGCAGTTGCATCTGTAGCACGTTACAAAATAAAGTAGTTTGTTGAGGAAAATTATACTACAAATCCTGCTACTTTAAAAAAAAATGAAAATCAATTTCTTCAAATCCTCGTTCCAGAAAAAGTTAGGTGGAGATGAGTAGAGATAGCTAAACTTGTATATTTTTTGGGAGAGTGTGTTTGGTTTCATTGGCTGGGACAGGGAAGAGGAAGGGGGCTGAATAGAGGAAGGGGGCTGAATAGAGGAAGGGGTCTGAATCTGCTCTAAAACAACCATGCATCTGACTTGACTTACAAGGTGAAAGCTATCTAAACACAGAGAGCCTTTCTCAGTCAGCCCGAGAAGACAGTGTAAAAGCTAGCCAAACCTGAAAGTCTCAGTCAGCCTGCTAAGACAGTGTGAAAGCTAGTCAAATCTGAAAGTTTCAGTTCAGATGTGAAGATAGTGTGAAAGCTAGCCCAAAACTAGAAAAGTCTTCTCAGTCAGCCTGCGAAGACAATGTGAAAGCTAGTCAAACCCGAAAATCTCAGTCAGCTTTCGAGGCGAGCTGACTAAGAAGACTTTTTAGTGTTTGGGTGGCTTTTACACTGTCTTCGTATATAGGCTGACTGAGACCTTCAGATTTGGCTAGCTTTCAAACTGACTTCTCAGGCTGACTGAAGTGACTTCCTAGTGTTTGGCTAGCTTTCACTCTCTTTGCAGGCTGACAGAGACGACTTTACCAGTGTTTGGCTAGTTTTCACACTGTCTTCGCAGGCTGACTGAGACGACTTTCCCAGTGTTTGGCTAGTTTTCACACTGTCTTCGCAGGCTGATTGAAACTTTTAGGCTAGCAAAACTTGAAAGCCTCAATCAGCCTGTGAAGATAGTGTGAAAGGTAGCCAAACACTAGAAAAGTTTTCTCAGTCAGCCTGCGAAGACAATGTGAAAGCTAGTCAAACCCGAAAATCCCAGTCAGCTTTCGAGGCGAGCTGACTAAGAAGACTTCCTAGTGCTTGGGTAGCTTTTACACAGTCTTCGCAGCCTGACTGAGACCTTCGGATTTGGCAATCTTTCAAACTGTCTTCTCAGGCTGACTGAGGTGACTTCCTAGTGTTTGGCTAGCTCTCATTGTCTTTGCAGACTGACTGAGACAACTTTCCCAGTGTTTAGCTAGCTTTCACACTGTCTTCGCAGGCTGATTGAAACTTTTAGGCTAACAAAACTTGAAAGCCTCAATCAGCCTGTGAAGATAGTGTGAAAGCTAGCCAAACACTAGAAAAGTCTTCTCAGTCAGCCTGCGAAGACAATGTGAAAGCTAGTCAAACCCGAAAATCCCAGTCAGCTTTCGAGGCGAGCTGACTAAGAAGACTTCCTAGTGCTTGGGTAGCTTTTACACAGTCTTCGCAGGCTGACTGAGACCTTCGGATTCGGCAATCTTTCAAACTGTCTTCTCAGGCTGACTGAGGTGACTTCCTAGTGTTTGGCTAGCTCTCACTGTCTTTGCAGGCTGACTGAGACAACTTTCCCAGTGTTTGGCTAGCTTCCACACAGTCTTCGCAGGCTGAACTGAAATTTTCAGATTTGACTAGCTTTCACACAGTCTTAGAAGGCTGATTAAGACTTTCAGGTTAGCAAAACTTGAAAGTCTCAATCAGCCTGCGAAAGACTGTGTGAAAGCTAGTCAAATCTGAAAGTTTTAGTTCAGCCTGTGAAGACAGTGTGAAAGCTAGCTAATCCTGAAAGTCTTAGTCATCCTGCGAAGACAGTGTAAAAGCTACGCAAAGACTGGGGTCTTTTTAGTCAGCCCTCCTAACTGTACTAACGATAGTCCATCGACGTAAACGGCTACTCTGGTGCCAACAACATGCAGAGTGGACAATAGAACATAAGAAGCAGGTGTGCTGGTCAGACGAATCACAGTGTACACTCTTTTCTACCGATGGTCATGCCAGTATTTGACGTCAGGAGCATGGATCTATGGATCCGTCATGCATTTCATCGGCTATGCAGGCGTATGGGGACGGTTGTATGACATAGGGCACATTTAGATGGCATGAACTCGAATCGTTGGTACGTGTGGACCAACGTATGAGGACAGCTACTACCAGGGGCTGCTTACGGATCATGTACACCCCCACAGTGTTGCCTATCCACCCAGACAGGGAAATGGGTTCTTCCAAAAAGGTAATGCCCCATGCCATCGGGGTTTGCGTCATGAAGGAATGGCTCAATGAACACAATGCTGATACGAGACATCTTAAATAGCCCCAAACCTCGCCTGAACGCAACCCAATTAAACATCACTGGGGATAACCCAGATGATGTAGTTGAACACACCATTACGCAAAATGAAGAAACTGTGTTCCGCAACACTAACAGTCTGGATGCAGATCTCTACGAAACGGTGCGTGGAGCCGATGCCAAGCCGTGTGGCTACCGTTCTCTGGGAGAAAGGAGGGCTCAAGTAGTGTTACGTGGGTGGTCGTAAACCAATGGCTCTCAGTATTTGTCAACAACCAATCTAAGTTTGTTTAACTTCTTTCTAGTTTTTTTGACGCCACTCTAAGATTTCTTCCATGATTTGACACATGACATGAAAATATGCTATGTTAATAATTTATTTTAAGGTTTTATTGAACTCTCGCTCGCAGGATACCCGGAACTTGAAACACAGCCGGTAATCCAATCGAATATTAAGTTTCGTAAGACTTACTTCATTGTGAAAGTGACATGTCAGGAATTACGCTATTTCATCTTACAACCTGTGATTAATATCTGCATTAAGATTTGTCTGACGCGTGCCATCTGGCATCAGCAGGAAAGAAACTGAGGTGATGTAATAATGAAACACCCTTTTCAATTCGAAGTTATTATAATCAGTTACTTCTTCATTATAGACAGAAGTCTAATCTCTATCTCACAGGTAATTTCGGGAAAATATCTTTTAAGCGTGAGGAAAAAGCATATTTATTCCAGGGATGAACAATAATTTTTTTATCTCGTCCGAGGAAGATGTGAATCCTAAAAACAAGCAAAATTAATGAAATATTTATTATGTGAGCTTTCATCTTAAAATTTAATAAACGACTAATGTTACGTTAAACAGATTCTGTTACGTTCAGCTTTCTTTTGATGCATGATCTAAGAAAAGCCACCTCAAACTTTGTTTGGACTATCAAAATTGTTTTGCCTGCAGAACTGCACAACTGTGTGTTTTAGAAGGTGGCCAGTCATCTTATGCGGTTAAATAAAAAAGCCTTTCCTAATTTTCTTTTTAATTTGGAGCGTCATGTTATATTATGAATACTTCATGATATGCAAATGAAAGAAGAATCTTTGATATTTGGCAACACACGATCTGCTTTTGTTTTCATTTTTGGTTGAATTACCACCGCGAGCAACTCCTAAGGCTATAAAAAGTCGCTCTTCCCTAATTTGGGGCCACTGGTTCCGGAAAGGTGTGGAGGTTTAGCGTTTCGCGGAGTGTAATACTTGCTTATTTGATAGTGTTTATGATTCACAGAGACGTAACTGTGCATTTATGCGCCCGGGGCAAACTACAAACTACTGCACCCCCATCTGTCTTCCTATCTCATATCAATACTTGTATATTAATTCTATAAGGTTTTTTACTGTTGGTTGGTTGGTTGGTTATTAGATTTTATTGGCGCAAGGGCCATGGTTGGCCAAAGAGCGCCAGACACAAGACAAACAGACAAAATTAAAAAACGGAGCATAAATCGCAAAAACTGGCTGACCAAGTAAAACCGAACCATGAGTACGAAAGAAGGGCCAAAAAAGACAAAGAAACAAACAGTATGAAAAACATGGTACAATGGTGAGAAACAAGCCGATTAAGTAAAACTGAGGTTGGTTGGTTGGTTGGTTGATATTAGTGGCGCAAGGGGCAGGTTTGCCCAAAGAGCGCCAGACAAAGAACTATCAGCTACAGATTTTTAAAAGCGTGGAAAATGATTAAGAAAAGACAGGCTTGGTAAAAGTTGGAAAAAAGGATGATGAAAGCCGTGAAGACAAGTTAGTTAATTGGGTTTATATAAAAATTTATTAACTTACTATTGTAATTATTATAATTTGTTTTTCATTGAACACAACTACACAAAGGATGAGTCACAGGAGGGGGGACGAACCGTCACTCTCCTCCCCCCACCCTCCTCTGCAATGCTGGCCGAGGGCGGGGACGAACTGTCACTCTCCTCCCCCATGTTCCTCTGCAATGTTGGTTGAGGCTGGGGACGAACTGTCACTCTCCTCCCCCCTATGTTCCTCTATAATGTTGGTTGAGGGTGGGGACCTCGCTGAGTCCGAGACAGTTGCAATGTTGGTCAGGCGGACCGCGACAGTTGGATGGACACTGCACACCTTTGCGGATTGAGGGCCGGATCTTCCGCACGTGCAGGCTTTCTGCTGGGAACTGAAAGAGTCGGTCGTCTTCAAAAGAGAAGGCGCAGACTCAGCTATCTGGAGCTTGGGGAAATCCACCTGTGTCGCTTGTTCAGCTGTAGATCGCTTGGCAAGTGCGGCGAGAGCTACAGGGCGCGGAACAAAGGGTTGCACGGGTTGTGGCAGAGACTGAACTACTGCGGCAAAAGTACGCTGTCGATTGGTGGGTATACCCAACTTGGCCTTTGCAGCAGGGTACGAGAGGCCTTCCAGGGTTTTGAGGCGCTGGATCGCCATCTCGTCCTTCCATTTCATACAGTTGCGGGAGTAAGCTGCATGGGCCTCACCACAGCAGGCCGCAGAAGTGCAACCCTCCCCGTCATGTTCACTGGAGCCACAATTAGCGCAACGAGCGGAACTCTTACAGAAACGTTGTGAATGCCCGTACCTCTGGCACCTGAAACAGCGCAGAGGACTGGGAATGTACGGGCGAACTCCACAGACCAAGTAGCCAGCCTTGATTTCGGTTGGAACTTTCGGGGAGTTAAAAGTCAAGATCACATTTTTAGACTTAATCAAAGAACCATCGCGCCGAAACATCATACGACGTGCAGCAATAACACCTTGATCTGCAAGTTCAGTCACCAATTCTTCTTCACTGCATGGCAAGAGATCAAACTCCGAAATAACACCCCGAGAGGTGTTAAGAAACGGGTGAGGTGTCACTTTGACAGGAATGCCTTGAAGACTAGTGAGGTGCAGAAAAGTGTTACTCTGAGAAACACTGCAAGTTTGGACAAGCAGGTCCCCAGAGCGAAGCTTCTTCACAGACCTCAAGGGGCCAACCGCAGCGTCCAAAGCTTTACAAATGAAAAAGGGAGATTTGGTAGACAGTCTCTTATTCGGATAGGTGGATTCCACAACTAAGTGTGTAGCATGCGTTGTCACAGCAAACGAGGGGAGACGACGCTTCGGAGCGACTGGAACAGCTGCCGAAGAAGAGGTTCCACATTCTTGGTCCAGGTCAAGGTCTAAAGACCGTTTAAGGTTATGAGACTTGGTAGGTTGAGAAGACGAAGGAGAGTCATTGTCAATAATCATTTTCTCAGGCGACTTAAATTTGGAGTTTTTCTTTTGTTTTTACCCATGGAAAAAAGGAAGAGGATTCGTCTGCAAACTACTCCACCCACCACCGAGCCCTACGAGGGAGAACTGGAGGTCTGCAAGTCAAGAAAATGACGCTGGACACAGTTCTGGAGCTTATACGTTGCAGATATAGTCCGTTGGCTGTGATCACACGCACTCGGCGGACACTTCGGCCTCCGGGTACCGTCATGCCAACGCCTTTGGCATGATCCCACAGCCCCCGGGATTACCCTGCCGTGCTATACGACAAAAAAGCCGCTAAAGCCCTGTACACAACTTGGTACAAGACTTCTGACTAGAGGTGGGTTAGTCTCTAGCCTCCCGTTTACAGCGAAGCCGGGGTCGAAGAGGAGTGTTGGTACACAGGAGGCACTTAACCGGTCTCCTGCGACCTCAGCCGCCAGACATCCCATTTCCGCCTCACGGGTCTCCGCACGCGGCAAACATGCAGGTAGGTCTAGCACCCAAACCAGCTAAAAGGAAAAAAGTAATCCAAGGAAGACAAAACCCTGGAAGGGAACCTAAACGGAATCTCAGCAACCTACGAACTGAGCGGTTAATATAAAACAGTTAGTGGTGGAGGGTAACAAAACCACAAGACCGGGGTGTTAGTACATAACGTGGTAGCGATTAGGTAGAGAATACAACACGGGCAACTGGCCAGTGGAGAAAATAAATAAAAACGAAAAAGCGAGACACAAGACCAGCTCGGGAACGTGGAGACGCGACTCCCCAACAGCTGGATGAACAGCTGTCCCTGCAAACACCAAAATAAAAAACAAGCGGTGGCGTGACATCAGATGGTGACTAGTCACAAGGTCAGCTCGGGCCGTGGGGGCGCCGCTCCCCAAATAACTGGAAAACCAGTTATCCCCGTGCGGGTTTTTTTACTGTAAGACCAGTTGTTGGAGAACGGCTGAACGTAAACATATGGTTGAGGTATCAAAATAAAGGTATAGATGTGCCAGTCGAAGAGAAAAATGAGATTGAGGCAACGGTTCGGGCGTTGTGGGGCGTCAAAGTACCCATGTAAAGTCAATGGGAGAAGCGTGCGGTTGACTCACGCGCTGTTGAAGGCGGTAGTATGGAGGGACTCAGATAGTCCGAAGTCTCTCTTCTTAGCTAACCGTTGTGCAAAACAACGCTATTAGGAATTTGTTTGAAAGTTCTTATCGGAACAGCGAACACTTGAGGACATGATTGCGTTGTGCCATTGGACTGTGTGATGCATATATACATTTAACATTCATTCGATCCAGTTTATTCACGTAGGTAAGACGTTTTCCATTATGTATAGACGTAAATAAACTTTCCTATGAGTTTATTTTTTTCAAAAAAACAAAAACAAAACAAAAAACAACAACTTATCGTGGAATCCGACGGGTTTCGTCTAGGGGGGGGAGAACTATTCGTCGATCCCGACGAGTTTCGTCTACCGGGTTCGAATCCCGGTGAGGCATGGATGTTGTGTTTGCCCTACGGCACTGGCTCTCTCCCTTCCCTGTAACCAGTGACCCTACATTAGGACGGGCAACTGCTAATAGCCCAACTTATAGCCCAATGAGTTGCTCACGGTGGTCGAAAATCCTCCAAATACGTGGCGTCAGTAAATAAATAAATACATCGCTCTTTCCACGTTCCAGGAACACATAGCAACCGAAAAATTGTTTTCAGCCGCCGCCGTGGAATTGAATCACGGATCTCTCGATATCTAGCCGAGCGCGTTAGCTTTACACAACGGTGGCGCTCGGCTAGATATCGATAAATCCGTGATTCATTTTCACGGCGGCGGCTGAAAACAATTTTTCGGTTGCTATGTGTTACTGGAACGTGGAAAGAGCGATGTATTAATTTATTTATTCACGGTGGTCGTTAAACCTTTAATCAAAATAAATAAATAAATAAATAAATAAATAAATAAATAAAAAGTAATCACGAACCTGGACTATTGTCTTCACTGAAGTGGTTGAATGAATTTGTCAATCAAATAAAGTTATAAAGTTTACATTTGTTGTTTCATATGAGTTTATCATTTTCAAAAAAAAAAAAAAAAAATTACTGTCCATTCCGACGGGTTTCGTCTAGTATATTATTAATTTAATAGTTATGTGTGTGTGTTTGTTGTACTCATGTTCAAAAATTAAGGATAATTGGGAATCACAGGGAAATGTTGCACTGCACAAAGTGAAACAGGAGCTTTCGTTTGGCATGATGTCCAATTTGGATCTTTTTCTTTAGCGAAAAAACGTTCAATGGAGTACCCTGATTTAACGAGGGAGAGAAACGCTAATATGATTACTTTTAACATGCAAAACAACAAAATTGAATGAAATTAAATATTTAACGACGCGGAAAAAATCTGCTGCGTACCATCCTTGTGTGCTAGAGGAAGAATGCTGATAAAAAAGCAATGGGGCGGAAGTGCATCAAACACTCAACAAGCCAGTTCTGCAAACTTTCTCCTCCATCCACTCCGAGGGGTTACAGCTTGAGTGCACTGCGTCCGCAGAGTTGAAAACAGGCTACCTACTCCTAGGCAAAAAAAGGTATGTGTGGGGCCCACGCACATGAAAGTAGATTTTGGGGCGACAATTGCAGATAGCGTCTGTGACGAGGATCGAACTCGCTCCCCCTCACTCCTGAGTAAGTTGCTCTCCCAACGTCTTGACACGTGCTTTACCTCTGTAGTAGTTCAGAAGAGGGATAGTGTAGTAATGGAATAGGGATGTCGGCGGGAGAGAGACAGAGCATAAGAATTCTTAGAATTTTGTCTATTGCTCCTTTCATCTTCCAAGTGAGCGTTGCATTGGGAACATCGGTGCTGCTTTCGCTTCATGTGTGCTGTGTAGTTAAGCATCGGCTAGTCTCACGTGGACGTGAAGTTGAATATGCACTGGTGTTCAAAATTAAGAGAACTTGCACATTTTGTCGATTTTCAGAAAAAGTACGGAACCAAAGGTACAAATTAGGCCGCCGAATGAGAATGCAAATTTTCAGTGTCGAATACGTAAGCGTACACGTGCGTGTGGGCGGAGTTGTGACAGCGGAGGGCATGAAAGCACACGTGGCTTTTTCCGCGATTAGTTCGCTCGTACTCCTCGGCGGCATTCGTTGTGTTTCTTGCAGGAGTTGGTTCTATTTCATAAGCAGTCAGGTAAAATGAGTTGCCACGAACGTATTGATGGCGGAATGAGGTGGAGAATCGTCGGTAGATTGGAGTCAGGGCAAACGCAAGTGCATGTTGCTACAGAGCTCAATGTAACGCCCAGTGTCGTCTGCAATTGGTGGAAACAGTTTAAAGACACCGGATCCATATCGAGAAGGTGTAGGCAAGGTCGTCCAAGAGCCACGACGGCCAATGAAGATCGTTATTTGGCACTTTCAGCGAGGCGCCCCATGACTGCTACAGCGCACAGCTATCTTGTGAGCTGCATGCTGCCACTGGAACCCGAGTTTCAAGGGTTACTGTTTCCCGAAGGCTTCACGAGAGAGGGCTTTTTGCCAGAAGACCCGCTGTTTGCGTCCCGCTCACTTCAGCACACAAGAAAGCGCGTTTAGCATGGTGCAGACAACATCAGCCATGGGCCAGACTTCAGTGGAGTAACGTTCTCTTTACAGACGAGTGGCGATTCAGCCTGAACACTGATTCTCGACGTACCTTCATCTGGAGAGAACCTGGGACCAAATACCTTTCCTCCAACATCCGAGAAAGGGACCGCTTTGGCATCGGAGGTGTCATGGTCTGAGCAGGCATCATGTTGGATGGCCGCACACTTCTCCACGTGTTTGACAGAGGTTCCCTGACTGCTGAGAGGTGTAGGGCTATGTACACAGCCCTATGTTCGACTTTTCAGGGGCGAAGTTGGCCCTCGGTTGCTTTTTATGGACGACAATGCTCATCCACATAGGGCTCACCTGGTCGACGATTATCTGAAAGGCAGGATATTCGCCGGATGAATTCGCCAGCCCGATCGCCAGACCTAAACCATATCGAACATGTCTGGGACGCTCTTGGGTGGGCGATTTCAGCTCGCTATGCCCCTCCGAGAATCATCCAGGAGCTGAAAACTGCGTTGCTGTAGGAGTGGGACCGACTACCAGAGGGACTCTTCAACTGCCTCGTTTCCAGTATGACGTCGCGCTGTCAGAGCTGTATGACTGCAAGAGGAGACCATACTCCATATTAGAGTCATTTTATGTTCGATCTTTCAACGTGGAATTTTGACATTCCTGCGCTGATGAGCCTTACTGATGATCACGAGGGTGTACCATGACTGTTGAATGGTATAATTTTTTCTCTTATATAACTGTGTATCCATACCAAATTTCATTAAAATGTGTCCATTAGTTTTTCAGAAATTCGACAAAATGTGCAAATTCTCTTAATTTTCAACATCAGTGTATTTGAAAGAATTAATAAATTACCTCTAGTACTAACGTAGTTAATTAATATAAGCATTCAAATACATCTAATTGGAGTGGCCACTTTATTATGTGACAGTTTTGAGCAAATGAGCTATGGCTGCACGCTGTTGCCGCCAGAGGGCTAGGCTAGTATAAAAAGGGAAAGCTTAGTGCTTGCGACAGTAGTAGAGTGATTTTTGGGTGACGAGGTGGATAAAAAATGCGATTTGACGGACTTTCAACGTGGGATGATTGTAGGAGCTTGGAGCCATGGAGCGAGTATCACCGAAACCGCCGCATTCGTGAAATGTTCCAGAGCAGCTGTTGTTAAAGTGTTTAAAGACTGGACTGTCAGCCAAAAAACTGGGTCTCTACGTGCAACGTGTGGTCGTCATCGACTAGTGATGCTCGGGCGGAACGTGGAGTGTCCAGACTGGTAACAGACAACAGAAGGGCAACAGTGCCACAAATTACAGACCATCTTAATCAAGGATCCCCTCAAAGGATCTCTGCACGCACTGTTCTCCGTACACGGCATCGGATGGGATATGGCAGACGAAGGCCTGTTCGAACACCTTTGCTGTCTGCTGTTAACAAGAGAAAACGTCTCCAGTTCGCACAGGAGAACAAGGATTGGGCAGTCGATAATTGGAAACAAATTATGTGGTCCGATGAATCACGTTTTCAGTTGCACCATGCCGATGGCCGAGTGAGAATTTGGCGGAAACAGCACGAAAGCATGGACCTCAAATGCATTGCTATAACCCTTCAAGCTGGTGGAGGCAACGTTATGGTTTGGGAAATGTTTTCCTGGTATGCTTTGGGCTCTTTAATTCGTGTTGATCAACGTCTGACTGACACATCATATCTAAACATCGTTGCGGACCAAGTGCATCCTGTCATGTGGATGGTTTATCCCAATGGCGATGGCTACTTTCAACAAGATAATGCGTCCTGCCATAGTGCTCGTATTGTACAGGATTGGTTTCAGGAACATGCCGGTGAGTTTACTTTGCTTGGGTGGCCCCCACAATCTCCAGATCTCAACCCCATTGAGAATTTCTGGGATTAAGTTGAACGAGCCATCAGACAGCTGGATCCACAACCCTGCAATCTCACACTCCTGGAAAGTGCTATTGATCAAGCATGGTCTCAGATTCCACAAACCACCTATCAACATCTCGTGGAGTCCATGCCACGAAGAATCCACGCAGTATTGAAGGCAAAAGGTGGCCCAACGAAGTACTGAGGGGGTGGTCATAATAAAGGGGCCATTCAATGTATAATGTAAACCTATATTCATAGTATCCTGCATGTGTATTTTTTACATGGCGGGAATTTTCATCCCAAAACGGATTTAGCGAGCGCCGGGACATAAGGAGGGTTTCTGTCGGTCCTGAATTCCTCGTTATCATCATCATCATTGTCAACCATTATCAATCCACTGCTGGACGAAGGTCTCCCCAAGTTTCCTCCACAACGGTCTGTCTTGTGCCAGTCTCCTCCATGTCACTCCCGCATATTTACGAATTTCATCCACCCATCTCCCATGTGGTCTTTTTCTGGGTCTTTTCCTGTCCCTTGGAATCCAATCTAAAATTTCGGCTGTCCATCTATGGTCTGTCCTTCTGGCAGTATGTCCAGCCCATTGCCATTTCAGGGATTTAACTCTGATCATGATGTCTTCGACTCTTGTCATTTTTCGGATCCACGAGTTCCTCTTCTTATCCCTCCTGGTTATACCAAGCATGCACCTCTCCATGCTGCTTTGAGTTGTCTGCAGCCTTTGTATGTCTCTTTTAGTTAAGGTCCACGTCTCTGCACCATACGTAAGCACTGGAAGGATGCATTGATCAAACACTTTTCTTTTAAGACATAATGGCATATTGCTCTTGAAAATTATGCTGTTTCTTCCAAAAGCTCTCCAGGCAAGTTTTGTACGCCGATTAATTTCTTCATCAATGTGACCCTCACTTGATATCTGCTGTCCAAGATAAACATACGTATCTGTTATCTCCAGTTTTTCTCCATCAATCGATAAATCTTCATTTCTTGTAAAAGCATTGAACATCACTTTTGTCTTCTGAAAGTTCATTTTTAATCCCACTTCTTTACTCTTGTCAGCAAGTTCCTGGATCATACTCTGCAGCTCTGATGGGGTAGTTGCAAAAATGACTACGTCATCAGCAAAACGAAGGTGGGTTAGATAATCTCCATTAATCTTTATCCCTTTGTTTTCCCAGTTCAGTGATTGAAAGACATTTTCCAATGTGGCATTAAAGAGCTTCGGAGATATGGTGTCACCTTGTCTCACTCCCTTTCCAATTTTTATGTGTGTTGTATTTTCAAACAGCCGAATCTTTGCACTTGCATTTTCATAGATGTTATTAATAATATTAATATATGCATCTTCAATACCGCAGGATTTCAGAGCCGTGGTAACTGCTGATGGTTTCACCGAATCAAAGGCTTTTTCATAATCGATAAAAGCCATGCACAATGGAAGTTCATATTCCCTCGCTCTTTCAATTAGTTCTCTCAGTACGTGGATATGATCTATTGTGCTGTAGCCACTCCTGAATCCAGCTTGTTCTCTCGGTTGAGCCATGTCCAGTGTTACCTTCAAGCGGTGTGAAAGAACTTTAGTAAAGATTTTATAAACCACTGATAGGAGGCTGATAGGTCTGTAGTTCCTGATATCCTCAATGTCACCTTTTTTATGTAGCAGGATCATTGTAGCATTGTTCCAATCCTCAGGAATCTTCCCTTCATTAAGGCATCGAGTGAAAATTTGGGCGAGTACTGTTTCAATTTCTCCACTTGCTTCTTGTATGATGTCTATAGTAATTCCATCTTCTCCTGGAGCTTTCCCCCGCTTCATGTTCTTGATTGCATGAGCAACTTCTGCTGGGAGGACTGGAAGAACTCTGGTACCTTTCATGATGTCTGGAGTACATGTATCATCCCTTTCATATAGTTTGGAGTAGAAATCTTTCACTCTTGTCAAAATTTCGCCTCTATTTCTTGTTATAGAACCATCTTCTTTCTCTCAGAGCCATAATCTGTTTTCTTCCCTTACTGAGATGTCCCTTTGCTATCTTTAGGCTTTGGTTGTTTTCAATTGCTTTCCTCACTAGCTCACAGTTGAATTTCCTTACGTCTTCAGTGATACTTTTTCGTGCTGTCTTGCATAGCTCTATATATTCCACTTTGGAAGTCACATCTTCTTTAGTTGTCCTCATCTCTCTTCTTTTTTGCATCAACATTTTGGTTTTTCCTGATAATTTGTTTACATGCAACTTGTTCTTAGACCCAGCTAATTTTGTTGCTGTTTCCATATGAGCTTTGGTTACTTTTCTGTTAACTTCAGAAATATCCACTTCTTCCGATGTTAGGCCTTCTAAAGCAGAGAATCTGTTCTTCAGTTCCAACTTGAAAGTATTATGGTGTTTTTTAAGGTTGGTTATGTCAATACATTTTGTTTGTCTTATGAGCTTGCCACGTTCAAGTTTAGTGTTGAGGTGCATCTTACATCTCACCAATCTATGGTCACTACCTGTGTTGAACTTGTTTAGCACACTGCAGTCTTCGATGACGAATTTTTTGTTACACATAATAAAATCAATTTCACTTGTCGTCCCAATTGGATGTCTCCATGTCCATTTCCTGTGTGGCTTTTTCTTGAAAAAGGAATTCAAGATGAAAAATCCTTCTGCCTCTGCAAACTCAACGAGAGTATTTCCACGCTGGTTTCTGTTGCCGTGACCGAATTTATTTTTTTGAAGGAGTTTAAATGTATACTTCATTTGAAGTTTCCCTCGTACCAAACTAAACAGAACAAAGACATATCGCGTGATTTTAAGTTATTAAAAAAGTTCGTAGCTTCTTGCATAGCAGTATTGCAAACTATTGGAATTTTTTTTTCATGGTAGTACTCGACGAAATAATGACCGTTTAGAATGAGAAAAATCAGCCTAAATAAAACAAAATAGTAAAGATTAGGGATGGGTAAAAACCCTCGTTATTTTTGAACATCGATGTTTTGCGATGTTTTAACTTAGAAGTCGCAGAAGCCGATACATCGAAAAAATATCGAATTTTAATGACCGATGTTTAAAGCTGGCAAAGAATGTTTTCTACGTAAAGTAAATGAATTTCTTTTTGTTACATTCTTATAAAGAGGAAGAAAATATCATATTTCTGTTGGCTGTTTTAGTTCATAATTCGTTTGCAAAACCGAATTATCAACTAAAACAGCAAACAGAAAGATGACATTTTCTTCCTTTTTCCTCGATGTTACTCGGGGTTGAATTGGGGAGAAATCGCCATTACATTGAACCGAAATTTTACCCACCGATGTTCCCATTCACTGCTGCAGATGAAAAAGCGTGAATTCTTCGGCTTATTGCAAAACATCGAGGTTCACACCGATACATCGAAGAAACATCGAGGTTTCAGCTAATACATCGAGCGTTTTAACAAATATTATGTTACTGGCTGTTGAATTTGTATCACGGTTATATTGAACAGAGATTTTACAAGTCGATTTGCCCATTTACTGTTGCAGATGTAAAAGTGAGAATTCTTCAGTTTATTAGCAAAACATCGAAACATCGAGGTTCACTCCGATACATTGGAGAAACATCGAGATTCACTCCCATACATCGGAGAAACATCGAGATTGCCACCGATACATCGATCATTTTAACAATAATATATATATATATATTATTAACTTAGTTACTCGATGTTATTGGTGAGTGATCAGTGTTTTATTAAACAGAGATTTTACCCATCTATTCCTGCAGATTGAAAATTAAGAATTATTCGGCTTAATAGCAAAGGCATCGAAACATCGAAGTTTTCATCGATTCATCGAAATTTCCACTGATACTGTCGATGCATCGATGTTTCAGGAATGAGTAACCACCGATGTCCAACATCGATGTTTTCTCTCGATGTGCCCATCCTAAGTAACGATGATAAGGTTAAGAAATGGATAAATATTAACAGGTCGTTAAGAAATAGATCTTGACAGAATTCGTTTTCTAGCTTATTACTCAGAAATTATACCGTTTTTAAGTTTCTCTTAAGAGACGAAAATTCCAGTTAAGTTTTACATTCATATCCGATCTGAGGTGTTTTCGTTTAGTGTATTACATTCGTTCAGGCATAATGGAATTAATGGATCAGCAGAATAAAAAAATGGTTACATATATAAAAATGGTTATATAGGAATATAAAAATATATATATGAATATATATATTTTTTTATATTTTCAAGAGCAATATGCCTTTATGTCTTAAAAGAAAAGTGTTTGATCAGGGCATCCTTCCAGTGCTTACATATGGTGCAGAGACGTGGACTTTAACTAAAAGAGAGATACAAAGACAGCAGACAACTCTAAGCAGCATAGAGAGATGCATGCTAGGTGTAACCAGGAGAGATAAGAAGAGGAACTCGTGGATCAGAAAAATGACAGGAGTGGAAAACATTATGATCAATGGCTGGACATATTGCCAGGAGGACAGACCATAAATGGACAGCTGAAATTTTAGACTGGATTCCAAGGAACAGGAAAAGACCCAGAAGAAGACTACATGGGAGATGGGAGGATGAAATTCGAAAGTATGTGAGAGTAACATGGAGGAGACTGGCACAAGACAGATCCTTGTGGAAGAAACTTGGAGAGACCTTCGTCCAGCAGTGGATTGATAATGGTTGACAATGATGATGATGATGATGATATGAATATAAAAATGGTTACGTAAAAATTGTGGAGTGTCAAATCGATGAGAGTTTCAAAGATGCCAAATCTATTTGCGCAAGTTCAGAGTCATAAATTATTCATGGAAGATAATTTCGGCCAGCCATACACATTCTTGTTTTATGTATTTGACCAAAGGGGGAACTAAAGAGAAATTGTACTTTAAACGTCATCTTTATCAGTGCATAACTGCAAATTATTCCTCCTCTCACTAAATTGTTTTGCAAACGTTAAAGTGAAGCAACGTAGTTTCTCAGTGTGGAACGCCTGATTCTCAGATTGCTAATATTAATCAGAATCAGTAACCGCCCTTCTGGGAAATTCAATCGATTTTAATTTAACGTGTTCAGCTCCTTTAGGATTTTCGACAGACGCGAAAAGTTTGCTAATATTGTTTTCCGCGTATTTTGTCTATTTCATACGAAAGATTTTTATCCGTATGATAGTCATTATTCCTTTTCATGAATATCTTTGTAGCGTAGCAGATACTAGATGCAAGGTTATTTCCTGCTGTTCATCAAGCGAAGAGCAACTTCCATTTCGTCCCAGTAATTTATTTCATAGCTCACTTTTGGGTAACTGTTAAACGTGATCCAAACTACCCATATTTTGTTCTGTTTCTCAGTGAGCAAGGACCATAAATGATACCATATAAATTCAAGTGCAGTGCTAAAAATGCATAAATTTATGCTGAATGCATGCATCAGTTCTCTAGACCAGTGGTTTTGCTGAATGCATGCACCAGTTCTCTAGACCAGTGGTTTTGCTGCATGCATGCATGCATCAGTTCTCTAGACCAGTGGTTTTGCTGCATGCATGCATGCATGAGTTCTCTAGACCAAGCTTTCGCATTCGCGGACAGGCAAACCGTCGGGGAAACTTTCGCGGACAGGCAGAGCGTTTGAAGGGAAATTTCTCGGACAGGCGATGCCGAAATAAAACCTTTAGACTATTTTCAAGCATTTAATCTTGTTATATTTTATATTATAATCATCACTGCGTACAGTCCATAACTTATATATCAAGTTATTCCATGTCACCTACTTACAGCTAATATCATTTAATCTGGTAATATTCTTTAATAATTAATAAGTGCAATCCATAATCAATATATCACAATATCCTCCTTACTGTTAGTATACTTTTTTCTGGGGTCCATGCGACGTCAGTTGCTGCTGCTTCGGGATAATTTTCTCGAGCCGGGGTTCCAGCGTCGTTAATGCAAGACGCAGTGCAGCTTTAATGTCCACCATGTTCCTGTGCTTTGGTTTCATTGCGAAACGAGTGAACAGATTTTCTCGAAATAAATACGTGGCCGAAAAGCTACCAATAACTTTAGAGCTTTGTCGTTTAGATTTGGATATTCTTTACCCATGATAACCCAAAACTGAGTTAGAGATTTGGATCTGAATATCGATACCACACTGGCATCACAAGGAAGTTCTGCAAAGTTTTCCTTTTCCTGGTGAGTTAGCCAGCAGGTGTTCAGATCTTCTGTGAAGAGATTAGCGATTCAAGCTTTCTTTAACCTTCCGCGACAGGTGTTCAAAAAAATTTAGATCTACATTTCCTCTTACCTCGACTCCATTTTGATTCAAAAGAAAAATAAATAAATTCTCTCATTTCTCGCGGACCGGCAGATTGTGGACACCCCGCGAACCGGCAGAAGACACCTCGCGAACCGGCAGTTGGGAAACATTGATTTAGACCACGCTTTGGGAGGCATTTTGAAGAGTGTTTGTCCTGATAACGACACTGGCGTCTTCAGTGGTTGTATGATTTTCATTTACAAGAACTATAACGAAGTAAATTTCTCCGTCATTTCTGTCCACGCCAGGATTCGAACCCGGATCCCCTCATTCCGGAATAAGCCACTCTACCAATTAAGCTACGCGGACGTTTTATTCTGATTCCTATCTGCCTTTATGTCGTGTGCTTCCTTCTGGCAGGTACGTCACATCTCCTGGTACGTTACATCATCTCCCCCTTATTTCCTTATTATTTTTTTTTTCGAAGTGCTGGAGAAGGTATTCTCTTATTTTTCCTATCTCGCGGTGTGGAAAGAACATCACAAACCGGCAGAAGAAACCTCGTGGACCGGCAGAAGAAACCTCCTGGACCGGCATTATAACGAAGTAAATTTCTCCGTCATTTCTGTCCACGCCAGGATTCGAACCCGGATCCCCTCATTCCGGAATAAGTAACTCTACCACGCTTGAGCTTTTTTTTTTTATTCTGATTCCTATCTGCCTTTATGTCGTGTGCGTCCTTCTGGCAGGTACGTCACATCTCCTGGTACGTTAGAGAACTTGTTCCTTCAAAGAATATTTCGGTCTCATGGAACATTCAGTTCCATCACCACATCTTTTGTTGTTCTGTCCATGTAACAAGTACAGACATTTGAAGAATACATCAGAATCATATACAGAGGAGCTTCATTTAATTCGCGCTGGAGTAGGTGATTCAATCAAAAACTGCCGTATTTGCACGATATATTCAACAAAATGCGAAGTACTTAAAAACCAAATGAATCTTGTAAAGATTTTAGTTTACAGATTCACGGTTAAAAAGATATCACATTTAAAAATAGACATAAAGCCCAATCATCAGATGTAAGAACTACAGGTGTTAACAGGAACTGGTGGTTATATATCAAAGGTAGAGTCCTTGTGTGACGTTTTGTAATTCGCAGATCACGTGTGTATCAGGTAGTTTGTATGCAATAACATAGTGAGAATTAGTTCACAAAATGAATTATTTGAATTCACATTAAGTACTTGCTTCCAGGATTGTGAGATATGAAACGGGGTATTATCATTGCAGCGTGAAGTTGCGAACTTAAGAAAAAATAGATTCTCAGCAAACAATGCGTTGAATCTTGAAGAAGGGGTGCCCAGTATAGTAGTCTCAATCCACACTGGGTAATGAGTACCTTGGTTGGTGAGTCGAGAAAGTGCTGTAGATTGGGACCCTGTTTTTACATTATATTTGTGTTCAGATAGTTTTGGTTTTATAGAACGTAAGGTAGAGCCTAAAAAAAATTAAATATTAAATACCAATATCTTTTGTTTCACTTCTTTGTTTAGTAACAACTTTTGCCATCATCATTGATGTTCACTGATTTTAAGGGAATGTGATAAACACCATATTTATTTTCAAATTTCATGGGATCTCTATCATTTTTAACTAATGACAGAATATTTCTAGTTCTCATTCCGAAATTAAGGTTGTTTTTACGACAATAGTTATTCAACACATTCACTATCTCTGGCACATGATCCAATGAACCCACGAATCGAATTTGAACTCACTGTCTCTGTAAGGTGGACGGTATCAATCTCCGAACTCTGTTCAAGATCATTGTGACTGTAGCTTTGGGATATCTATGCGCCTTTGCAAGATCGTAGATTTTTACAATTTCACATTGGCGTAATTCTGGGGTTTAAAAAAAATGTGTAAAAATGGTTTGGTATTGTGCAGTCGTGATGTATGATATGTATGGCACTGCAGAAAATTATTGTTTGTGGTTTAAGCGCTGGCTTATGACCATTCGTCCGAGAAGGGTTCGGGTTCGAATCCCGGTGAGGCATGGATGTTGTGGTTGTCTTGCGGCCTCTCTCCATTCTCTGGAATCAGTGGCCCTAATTTAGGGACGGGCGACTGCTTATAGCCCACTAAGTTGCTCACGGTGGTCGTTAAACCTCAATCAACAACAGTTGTTGTTGTTGGATGTAAGCAAGTCGAACCTAAGTTTTTTTTTTTTTTGATTGGAGGTTTAACGACCACCGTGAGCAACTCAATGGGCTATAAGCAGTCGCCCGTCCCTAATTTAGGGTCACTGGTTCCAGGGAAGGGAGAGAGCCAGTGCCGTAAGACAAACACAACATCCATGCCACACCGGGATTCGAACCCGGACCCCTTCGGACGAATGATCAGAGGCCAACGCCTTAGACCACTGCGCCACCGGGGCGGCGAACCTAAGTTAATAGAGGTTCAGTATTGTAACAGATGCGGATGTGATCGTCTGTGATGAACTTGAAGTTCCGTATAGCATGTTTATGCTGTTCTTGGAACACCAATAAAGACCGTTTATGTGAGTATTGAAGTTATCTGTGTTCTGGCCTTTGGGTCTCATCTAATTTGACTCAGGGTATAATTAAAGATGTTTGTATGCTAGCTATCCGGTGCTTTAGACTTCGAAGTTACAGTGCTACTGACAGATAGTAGGATAGTAATGTTTTAAGTAGTGAAACTTTAAACGAAAAACATTACACGAATTTGAAAACATCAGAGTTGACTAGTTTCTCAAAGGGTGACATTTCTTGGCTTTTTAAGGTGGATCCACCTAAAATCTTTGCCTTGTATTCCCTATGGGTAAACTTCTGTAGCCATTTTCTTCACAGTAAATGCGTTTCTAAGGACGAAAATTTGAACATCGATAAAAATAACTGGATATTATAGCCTAGTATACTTAATATTTTCGAAAATGTAACCCTAATTAAGCAGTCCAACATTTGTTTGCCCACTGACGTCATCAACGTCGAGTCATCTATTTTCTGGTCTCAACACCACTAAAGGAAAAGTTATTGATTTTTAATATAATTATGGTTAAGGTTTAGAAAATATAAGTATACTAGGCTATAATATGAAGTTATTTCTATTGATATTCAAAGTTTCATCCTTGGTAACGCACAACTTGTGAAGAAAATGGCTACAGAAGTTTGGCCATTGAAAATACAAGGCAAAGATTTTAGGTGGATACACATTAATCAGTTAAAAATAACCCACATTGCTTGTCTAAGAGGCGAAACTGTGACGTGATTTGTCAGGAACAAGATCGCCGTCGTCTGAGAAGGCTGGTACGGAAAAACAGGACTTCCTGAATTGACCGAAGCATTCAGCGAAAGTTGTTTCCGACCTACATCTCAGCGAGCAATGCGCAAGGTCTTGAAGAGGATTGATAATGGTAGTCACATACCTATTGTAACGTATACTCTCGATTCACTTTCCTTTTGATTTTACTATCTCTGGTTATTTTATTTTTCTATGTAAATTATCTTCTTACTGAACGAGATGTTATTTCTCCCGCTGAATGAGATCTGGCAATGAGTGTAAATCATGACGTGGTGGTAGCCAGTATAAATAGGCGCGTTCAACGATACCTGAGGAGAGCGTTTGTTGTTGTACGGAGAGAGCGTTTGTTGTTGTATAGGAAGAGCGTTTGTTTATGTGGAGAGCTGTTGTTTATGAGTATAGAGCTTTGTTCATGTGCAAGGAGCTACGTGTTATTTGAGTAGCTGTGTGTGAAGATACCAGTAGAAGTTCATAATAAAAGGTTTTACGTAAGTACGTCTTTCTCAGTTCATAGTACTGTCAGACCTCTGTCTGGCTGTTAAGTTTATTTCATTTGGTGTTATTAGTAACAACCAGCATTAAGATTTTATTCATCTTAATTATTACTACAACATTACTACCAGTTATAAGTTTGTTCATTACTGTTACTACACTACTAGCAGGAGACTTTATTCATGATCTTAATTAACTAGTAACAACAACCATTTGAATTCACTATTAGAAGCTTAGTACAAGCATTGAATTCATCATAATATTAGCTGAGTAGAAGCTAAGCTTAGCTTAGTAGTAGACAAGAGTTATTCATTATACTATACCGAAACAACTGATTGTTGAGAAGAACCGGAACGTTCGTCTACAGTGGTGGCAGAGACACTGTAACTGGACATTAAAAGACTGGAAAAAGTTATGTAACTGGACGAGTCGCGGTATACCTTGTTCTGTACCGACGATAGGCAGATAGCTTGGCTGGAGCCCCATGAAGCAGAGGACCCAACTTGCATTGTGAACGCAACTCAAGTTTCTGGAGATGGTGTGAGGCACGTTCTGTTGGTACGAAGCGAGTCCCCTGTTATAGATGGAAGGTCGGGTGTCCTCCAGGGGTTATCTGAATATTGTTGCAAATCAAGTGCATCCTGCAATGTCGACTTTTTATCCAGCAGGTGACGGATACTTCATGGACGGCTATTGTACTGTCTATAGCTCCAGATGTGCTCAGTAGTGATTCACTGAGTCTGACAGCGACTTCCACAGTCTTCCCTGGCCAACACGAAGCCAAGATTTGAACCCCATTGAAAATGTATGCAACATGTTAGAAAAACAGATCCGGGAGCAAAGTAATCTTCCATCAAATCTGAGCCAGTGAAAGGACTGTCTGGCGAACGTCTGGTAAGCTGTAGACGTAGATGCACTCCGATACATTGTGGAATTTGCGACAAACCGCATACATACTGTATTTCGGGCTAAAGAAGGTTTAATTCAGTATCCGGTATGTGTATATGAATACTTTGTTTGCAACCTTAACACTGTATCTCTTCTGAATTTTGAATTAATTTTTTTATTCTGATTTCATTATAAAAACTAGTTAAGAAATTAAATTCGATTTCATATTTTCAATACATGAAAAAAAAAACCCTTTTCTTTGAAGTTCATTCATTCATTCATTCATTTATTCATTGCCAACCGTTATCAATCCACTGCTGGACGAAGGTCTCCCTAAGTTTCTTCCACAACGGTCTGTCTTGTGCCAGTCTCTTCCATGTTACTCTCACATACTTTCGAATTTCATCCTCCCATCTCCCATGTAGTCTTCTTCTGGGTCTTTTCCTGTTTCTTGGAATCCAGTCTAAAATTTCAGCTGTCCATCGATGGTCTGTCCTTCTGGCAGTATGTCCAGCCCATTGCCATTTCAGGGATTTTGCTCTGATCATGATGTCTTCCACTCTTGTCATTTTTCTGATCCACGAGTTCCTCTTCTTATCTCTCCTGGTTACACCAAGCATGCATCTCTCAATGCTGCTTTAAGTTGTCTGCAGTCTTTGTATGTCTCTTTTAGTTAAGGTCGACGTCTTTGCACCATATATAAGCACTGGGAGGATGAATTGATCAAACACTTTTAATTTCTTCATTAATGATGAAGAAATCGATTGATTTCTTCATCAATGTGACCCTCACTTGATATCTGCTGTCCAAGATAAACGTACGCATCTGTTATCTCCAGCTTTTCTCCATCAATCGATAAATCTTCATTTCTTGTAAAAGCATTGTACATCACTTTTGACTTCTGAAAGTTCATTTTTAATCCCACTTCTTTACTCTTGTCAGCAAGTTCCTGGATCATACTCTACAGCTCTGATGGGGTAGTTGCAAAAATGACTACCTCATCAGCAAAACGAAGGTGAGTTAGATAATCTCCATTAATCTTTATCCCTTTGTTTTCCCAGTTCAGTGATTGAAAGACATTTTTCAATGTGGCATTAAAGAGCTTCGGAGATATAGTGTCACCTTGTACTAGTTAATAAATCCGAATAACATTTGTTTTACATTCAATGCATCTATTACATATTCTTTACAAATATGAATCTTTCTTTTCAAAACAGTTTGTCCACTATTCAGTTTAGCATTAATGCGGAGTAAAATATATCCTAATCTCTGCTTGCTTCAAATTTCTTGAATCCAAAAAAAAAAAAAAGAAGAACTATGAGCGTTATTTAGGAAGCTTTTAGTTCTGTAATCTATTTAAAAAAAAAACGCTCTCTCGATTCTCTAAAAGTTGCAACATACCATGTTACGTATAAAACAATTAAAGTAAAGTAAAAAAGAAAGAATTAAAGAAGTAAAAAACGCTGTCTCGATTCTCTAAAAGTGGTAACATCCATGTTACGTATAAAAGAATTGAAGAAGAGTAAAAAAAAAAAGAATTAAAGAAGAAAAAAACGCTGTCTCGATTCTCTAAAAGTTGTAACATTCATGTTACGTATAAAAGAACTGAAGAAGAGTAAAAAAAAAAAAGAATTAAAGAAGAAAAAGAAACGCTGTCTCGATTCTCTAAAAGTTGTAACATTCATGTCACGTATAAAGGAATGAAAGAAGAGTGTACTTTTTGCTCATCTGGAATTGAAATTTTAACGCAAAAAAGAATATAAATGAATTACGTAGAACCGAATTGAAAAAGCGATAGAAACTACAGTACGATATTGGGACTAGCGCAGAATTATGTATAAAAGTGAAAACCGTAAAACCCATTTTCCACTGTATTTCGCCAATGATTTTTCCTTCAGAGAGTATTGGACCTTCAACTCTGTGAAGCGGAATTTAATATCAAACATCGCGGGAGATTAACTACAGCAATTTAAATATTTGATGACATATCTGCATGAGTTATTTAAGAACTGGCAGCGAAAGGAGCAATCAGTTTCGTTCGGATAAAAATCATTATTCTTTATGACGTTAAGCATCTCATCAGTATGTTCGTCATCTGAAATATAGTGAAATTTTATTTCATAACGCACATAAAAGTTATATGAACAGTGAAGCAGTGAAACAGCCAAAACGGAGTCGAGGACGCACACACACACATATTAGTGAAGAAAATTATGGAAAACTTTTGGAAAATTTGTATTTCTGAGGTTTGATGTGTCATAGCATTAGTCTTTCTTAGAATAATACACTGCTGGACAATTGCTAAGGACGGAGCATAAACGGCTATATAGCGCATAAAAAAGTAAGTGTGGTTGGATGCCAAGTGAAATAAAATAATGTCAGATGCCAGGACATTACAAGAAAGACAATTTATTGTGCTCTGAAATCCAGAAGGCTTTGGAACGTGTTCAAGGGACAAACAGGCCATTTTGTGCAGAATACGTAAACGTGAAAAAAATGCAATTACCGTCCGCAGGCGTTCCGGCGTAAGATGTCAATACGGGATATGGCCACCATGGAGGGCGATGCAAGATTCCACACATCGTGTCATGCTTTGCACAACATTATCAAGCAGCTGTTAGGGTAATTTATCCCATTCCTCTGTCAGTGCACGGATGAGGGTGTCCTTGTTTATTGGAGGGCATTGACGAACAGCAAGACACCTCCCCAAAGCATCTCACACATTTTCAATGGGATTCAGATCTGGAGAACGTGCTGGCCATACGAGGCGTTGAATATCCTCGCTCTCAAGACACTCCTGGACAGCGACTGTTCGATGACATGTTGCGTTGTCGTCCATGAAAACGAATCTATCACCGACAGCACCACGGAACATGCGAACATGAGGTAGCAGAACATCATTAATATATCGTTGGCCAGTCATAGTCCCAGTTGGAAGCACATAGAGGGACGTACGGCCATTGATCATGATGCCAGCCCATACCATGACACTACATGTCGGATATCGGTCCCTTTCCTGTATGTTTGCTGGACAATACGCAGTACAACTATCACGCCAGATCAGTTGTCGTCGACAATCAGACGATAGACTGTATCTACTCTCATCTAAGAAGAGGACAGCAGACCAGTCGTTATCAGTCCAATTGCGATGTTGATGGCACCATTGCAAACGGGCGGTACGGTGACGTCTGGACAATGGGATGCACACAACAGGACGGCGGGCGTATAGTCCTCCTTCATGCAAACGTCTGGCGACAGTTTTTCGGGAGATCCGCTTGCCAGTAGCAGCCATAAACTGATTTGCTACCTCACTAGCTGTGCTGCGCCGGTGTCTTTTTGTTGATAGCACTATGTACCGATCTTCTGCAGGTGTCGTACTGCAAACACGACCTCCCCCGTGACGTTTGCTACACTCTCCATTTGTTTGAAATGATTTCCAAAGCCTTGAAACAACACTGTGGCTGACGTCGAACTCCCTGGCAACATCTGTTAGTTTTCGCCCTTCTTCAATCTTGCCAATAATACGGCCACGCGTAAAATCATCTAGGTGATGTCGGGAAGACATACTGAAAATTGCAAGTTCATCAATTGATTCTTTACCTTTCAACTTTGCGTTTGAACAACAACGGTCAATACGCGTCAAATCCTTTATATCTCTTATCAGCGCTATGACGTCGCGAACAAGTTCGGCAATCCAAAATTTGCATATGCACAACACGTTTTACTGTATCCCGCACTTATGCTAATTTCCACATTTTCCTGCCTTCCATTTTATGGTTGCTATCGGGACTATTGTCATCCGTCCTTAGCAATTGTCCGGCAGTGTACCATTACATTCTATATCATTAGAAAGATAATTAATGCAGAATGTAACGCAGCACACTTGTTAAAAAAATTGTATTTCAAAAAGTTATACACAGAAAACCATGATAACGCATATTTTGTAACTTCTCACCACTGCTGTTAGTACTTAGACGGGAAACCTTTTGCCGCATTACAGCCTTACAACGGCATCTGATTAAGTGAACCATGGAGTGGGCCATTACATTATGACCGCCTCCAGCCTAGAGAAATGAGCGTGCCTGGAGACCGAACGGTGGCGCAGGTGAAGTTCACAGAGTAGTATATATACAACCCGAGGACCGGCTTTCGGTTAGTAGAGTGTTCGGAGTCAGAATGGGAAAAGCTGCCGATTTATCGGAGTTCGATAAAGGACAAATCGTGATGACATGGCACCTTGGCACTACTATCTCGGAAACGGCGCGACTTGTGAGATGTTCACGTGCCGCTGTAGTGAGTACGTATCAAAAGTGGTGCACAGATGGCCAAACGATGAACCGCCGTTCGCAGCTCATTAATGCCAGAGGGGAGCAGAGACTTGCGCTTTGGTCACGGTGACCGCTGGGCCTCTGTGCGACAAATCACCAGCAGCTACAACAGTGGTGATCAGGGCAATGTGTCACAGCACACAGTTCATCGCAGCCTGCAAAGACGAACTGTGTTCCCTGCTGGTGATGGTCATTACCAACAGGATAATGCGCCATGCCACACTGCCAAAATCTTCAAGGAGTAGTTCGAGGAACATGCTGGTTTAATGCCCTGGCCTTCAAATTCACCTGACATGAACCCAATCGAACATTTGTAGTTCGACTTATAGAAAAGTGGGATCTCGCAAAATTAACACCACCCCAAAGTGTACACGAACTGGAGGACCTGCTTTCTAGAGAACCAAGTACCAGCTAACTTTAATAAAACAGTTTTAAGGAAAAAAGTCCTTAAAAATAAAGTTAGGTTAGTCTAATTTAATTGCATCACAGTTAATAAAATGATTTAGGCCAATGAAAGCATTTTTGGAAGTTGATCTAGAGCAGGCTTGTCAAACTCAAAATCCCAACTGGGCTGAATAATCTGGGAGTAAGTTCGTGTGGGCCGCAAGAAAAAGAAATAGTCATATAATACAGTATATAATCTCTAATGTATGAATTTACAGAAATGTATATTGTTTGCTAGTAAGAAAAAAACAACAATAACACAGATTAATGTTTTCTTCCCGATGTCTGACATCTCTCTTCTGTCAACAAATTTCCTGTTTCGGGAGAAATATTATTGGCCACAGCAACTATTCAGACTGAACCAAGATGAATGTCTGTCAATCTGCATCTACCAGGAGACTTGTTTCCTTTCATTAATGAGAATAGTTGCTCGCACTGGTAGGTACTTCCAAACATGGAAATAATTTCACACGCGAATTTGCGAGTTTCTACAAATCGCGCAGGCAAATACCTGTAAAAATCAGGGACACCAAACTGGTTGAATTTGTTCTTCAAATTTGAATTGCACTGAATCTCAATCAGCTCTGTTTGCATATGCCCTGGCACTTTTTCTATGTCAGTCGAAAAAAGGGCTGAAAACACAGAAAACTTGTCTTCCGAAGATTTAAAATCTTGAAACCATTTCTGTAATTCACTCATTAGACATCGAATTTTTTCGGCGTACTTTTTATAGGAAACAGGTTCATTTGTACTGGTTTTGTACGCCCCACAAATCGGAAAATGCGTTAAGTCTTCATTTTCTACCTGTTTTTCCCAAAGAAGTAACTTACATTTGAATGCTTTAACTTGGTCATTCATGTTTGTTATAACTTTATATTTTCTTTGCAATTTCAAATTTAAAGCCGACAAGTGATTTGTTATATCGACCATGAAGGGCAGATCGTGTAAACACATCGAATCCGACAAAAGGCTGGTGTCTTGTTCTTTCATGCCTAAAAACTGACTTATTTCATCTTTCAATTTTCAGAATCTTTCAAGGACCTTGGAGCAAGATAGCCAGCGCTCTACTGTATAGTATGGTAAAGCAGAATTTTCGCTTTCTAAATCTGTTTAAAAAGCGGAAAATTGTCGCTGGTTTAAACCACGGGATTTTATAAAGTTTATCATTTGTTTTATGGGTTTTATCACATTTGCCATGTTCATCACTTTTGAACATAACACCTCTTCATGTAATATGCAATGCACGTGTTGGAAATTAGGTCTGTCACAAGTTTCATTCACTTTTCTTTGCAATCTTGCCACGAAACCGTTCTTTTGCCCCGTCATACAAGGAGCCTCGTACGTCGCTACAGATGACAATTTTGACAGAGGTAAATCATATTTTTGCAGAAGTTCACAAACAGAATTGAATACATCCTCTCTAGTTGTAGTGTCGTGCAATAAGCACGAATGAACACAGCTAAATGAGCTACGCCACCGATGTCTGTACTCTCGTCACAAGCGATAGAAAAAGCATTGAAATTAGATGCTTTTGTTTTGATCTGATCACTCAAATTGCAAGCCAGATCAGTTACTCTTTCAGCAACCGTATTTTGTGACAATGAAATGCCTTGAAAAGTCTTTACACTTCCGGGGAAAATAATTTCAGCAGCTTTTATCGCGCAGGTTTTTATAAAATCACCTTCCTTGAAATCTTTTGAGTGTTTGGCTATTAACTCCGACAATACGTAGCTTGCATGTACTGCAGCTTCGCTTTTTTGTGTTACTTTGGTAAACATTGTCTGTTGCTGTTTTAATTCCTGACTTTAACTCTTTTAACTTGTCTTGTCGCATTAATGCGTCATACTGGTCGTGTTTTGATTTATATTGCTCATATTGACATTTGATATTATATAACTTCAGGACACTGATGACACTATTGCACACTAAGCAAACAATTTTATCTTTCACTTCACAGCAAAAATAATCCAACTCCCACTTCTCTTGAAAAACACGATGTTCATCAGTGAGTTTTCGTTTATTACCACTTGGTTTTGAGAGAGACATAGTTGATTATACACTGAAGAGCAATTGAATTAGAGACAGCTGGCGTTATGCAAATGTGGCGCTGTGGGCGGCCCTGTAAACGGAAACGACATGACGTATGCAGCGATCCGACAATATAAGGAGTGACGCGACGGGAATCAGTAAGAATCGGACGCAGTATGAGTAAGACGAAGGATTTAAGCGCATTTGATCGTGGGGAAATTGTCGGGGCCCGACGAATGGGTCACTCCATCTCGAAAGTCGTAGTTAGTTAGTTAGTTAGTTAATTGATTTTAGTGGCGCAAGGGCCAGGCTTGGCCAAAGAGCGCCAGACACAGAACTATTAGCTAAAGATTTTTAAAAGCGTGGAAAATGATTAAGAGCAGACAGGCTTGGTAAAAGTTAGAAAAGAGGATGATGAAAGCTGTGAAGACTAGTTAGTTAATTAGGTTTATATATAAATTTATTAATTTACTATTATAATTATTATATAACTTTTATTTCTTTTTTTTTTTTTTTAAATAAGTTTTAAAAACGAAAAAAGCAAAACAATAAGAGAAAATCGGCTCGGGCCGTGGGGACGCCATCCCCCATCAGCTGGATGAACAGCTTTCCCTTCGGTTATGTAATCGTCAAAGCCGCAGAGGCGATAGAAACCGTCACAAGGTTAGCTCGGGCCGTGGGGGCGCCGCTCCCCAAATAACTGGAAAACCAGTTATCCCCGTGCGGGGTCGGAAGTCGTACAGGCACTGGGATTTTCACAAGCCACTGTGTCATGGGTGCACCGTGAGTACATCGAATCCGGTAAAACCATCCCTGCAAGGGCCAACTGCCGTAGACAACAGCTTGTGGATGAGCGGGGTCATCGTCGGCTAGCTCGCATTGTAACAGCTGATAGACGGGCCACAGTGCAAGAAATCACTCGGCAATTTAACGCTGGTGCACAAAAACGTGTAAACAGCCGCACCGTCCAGAACCATCTCCTCGCTATGGGGTACAGAAGCCATCGTCCCACGAGGGTACCGCTGCTGATTGCATATCACAAGATGCAAAGATTAGCATGGGCGCGGCAACATCGCCACTGGACCCTAAACATGTGGAAAAATGTTGCCTGGACTGATGAGTCGAGATTCACGTTGGTACATGCGGATGGCAGGATACGAGTATGGCGCAAACCACATGAAGCGATGGATCTTTCTTGCCAGGAGGGTACTCTTCAAGCTGGTGGGGGTGGCATTCTCGTCTGGGGACTGTTTACGTGGACTGAAATGGGACCCCTGGTACGTGTGACATCGTCCCTCACAGGTCAACGTTACCGGGATATCCTGGACGACCATTTGCTCCCGTTTGTGCGTCTTCAACATCCCACTGGGGACTTCATCCTTCAACAAGACAACGCACCGTGCCATCGCTCCCGAATTCTGTCCGAATGGTTGGATGAACACTCCACCGACGTGACCTCGCTTCCTTGGCCAGCTAGGTCACCTGACCTCAATCCCATCCAACACATCTGGGATGCCATCGAGAGAGATGTTCGAGGCTCTGATCCCCCTTCATCAAATCTTCGTGAACTGTGGGAGCTTGTTCAGGTGTCGTGGATCCGCATGGCTTCCCAACGCTTCCGGTGCCTTGTCGAGTCCATGCCAAGACGAATCGCCACCGTCACCAGACAGGTACCTCTAATTCAATTGCTCTTCAGTGTACATAACCTTAACAAAGAATAATATTTACTTTCCTTCAGCACAGGCAAAAACCGACTGATTTTGAGAGCTCGCGTCACCTCATGGGCCTGACAATGAGTGCAAGCGCACGGAAGTTGGAGGGTGAGGTATTGGTAACAGATGATGCGCGGCTCTAAATATATTGGGCGAGTTGCGCATGGCGTCATGATTTTGTTGCGGATGTCAGCGAAACCGACTCCTCTTTCGTTGATCGTCGTGGTTAGTTTTACTCTTGAGTTTTTCTGGCGCTTTTTTCATTCGGATGTTCTTGGTTTATTAATATTTTTTTTTCGTGTGTGTGTTTCGGGTGGGAATTTACTGATTCTAAATAAATTTTTTTATAGGGGCCTTAAAAATATTTATTTTTGGCGAAAATCTAATTTTTGACTGTTCCATTTTCTGTTGTACACGTATAGCATCAAAATAGCTACGCCGCGCTCGATTTTCACGTTTAGTTTACTAACACTCTGAACGCTGGCCGTATTCCACGTGTTTTCCCATAACAAGCTGGGGCCGAGAGTTTGACACCCCTGATCTACGCATTCGCGTCCCCAGACCCAGGAAGTATGAGGAAAACCGCAGACTAGATGGCCGACAAGACCGGGATTCGAACACCCGTCAGAAACGTTCACCTTCCACAACGACTTAACCAACTACGCCATGTCATGCCAGTGGTGATTGCTTCTATCAATTGTGCTTTATTCCTTGGTTGATCCTGACTAACAAGTTTGTTTAATGGCCTCCATATATTTTCTGTTGAATTCAGGTCAGGGCTATTACCTGACCATTCTAGCAGTGTAATATGATATGTAATATGTAATATGCACTTTTTGCTCGCAGCAGCAGCATGACAAGTAGCTGAATCCTCGTGAGTTCTTACGTCAGCAAGATATGTGCGATATAAGGAACATATGAGGGACATTCGAGAAGGGAGAGGACATAAGCGGAACCACTGGGGCGGGGGGGGGTCAATACCCCTAGATTTTCAGGGTCGGAGATCCCCGATGTAAAGGACCCCACGAAAGTTTTCGGGAATATTATGATATAATGCACACTTTTTTATGATGTGAATCAACTAAATTTAATAATATAAGATTCTAATTTTTCGTAGAATGGAAACACATGTATAATGTGTACTTAATAAAACAGCGATATCGATTCCTAATAAGCAAATTCAGCTTTACAGTTTTGTAATTTACATTTCTGCCCTTTCTATCATAGTTTTACAGTTCTGTTCGCTAAGTTCCACAATTCGCCAACAGAGGCGCCCATGTCGTGCCCGTTAGATCACGCCTCAGAAACTGCTTTGCTCTTGCGTGTTTGTGTAGGGTGTGTAGGGGGGGGGTTCCCAAATTCTATCTTATACAGTATGTATATAATATTGTATACATACATATATGTATACATATAATGTATGTATATGTGATTAGATCCCCCCCCCCCACCTCAGATTTTGAAGCCTGGTTACGCCGCTGGGAAAGGAACAAACGCTTTAGAAAAGGAAGTATTCTGAAGCGCAGCAGTTCCAATATGGAAAGAAAGGAGAAACTAATGGTATCCTTCAATACTTTCAGAGTCACCACAAACAGAGACTACAGAAATCATCACAAGCTCCGAAATCTGCAATGATGGTGTGTCTGTCGAACTACCATCACGATGGAACTCCATCATACACAAGCGTTAACCTCGAGACAAACAAAGATCATGACTTGATATTTTTGCTATATCAAGTTATTATAGGGCGGATTCATTAGAAAAAAAAATCAACTTTTATAAATTGTTGGTGCTCATGGATTTTATTGTTCCTTTCGATGAGTAAACAACTCACAAAAAAGTACAAACGAATCGGATTATATTTAGAACTGCCTCATCAAGGTTGAATGCAACACCAAGAAGGACACGAGATAGCAAAGCCAGATTTACTGGACACATAACAACAGATACAACAAACGATTGAGCTTACAGGCCCGTACGACTTGCGGAACACGCAGACATCAATAGTTCGTGTGGCCCCCGTGGCTAGAAATAACAGCCGCTACACGCCGCGGCGTCGAACGAAAGAGGTTTTGGATGGGGGCTTGGGGTATGTTGGTCCAAGCTGCTTCAAAACGTTGCCACAGTTCATCAGGAGCAGCCGCAGGTGGTGCTTGCCGGGCCATTCGGTTGCCGAACAGCGACCAGACGTGTTCGGTGGGCGACATATCGGGAGAACAGGCAAGCCACGGCAGCAGTGACACCTTTGGTCGTGAAGAAATATTGCACGATGCGTGACACGTGCGGGCGCGCATTGTCCTGTTGAAACGTGGCCGCTGGCAGGTCCTGCAGGTAAGGGAGGATTACAGGCTCCTAAAAGTCGGAGATGGTGCGGTGGCTGTTGAGTGTACCGTCGATGCGTACCAGAGGGGTGGGGGTGTCATATTCAATGGCGCCCCAAACCATAACGCCAGGCGACGGACCGGTATGGCGATGCATAATGCAGGCGTCATAAAGTCTGTCGCCGCGGTGCCGCCACACGCGGATCCGACCATCGTGGTGTTGCAGACAGAAGCGGGATTCGTAGGAGAAGACAATGTCGTGCCATTCCGTAGTCCAGGTGCGGCGTTCAACGACCCACTGCCGCGCACTCGCCGGTGGTGTAACGTCAATGGTAATCGGAGCAATGGGCGCTGTGCAACAAGTCCCCGCTCCTGCAGACGACATCGAACGGTACGTGCTGACACAGATTGTTGCGCAACACACCCTAATTCCTGTGCTAACGCTCATGATGTGGCGGCGCGAGCCGTCAATGCCCGCCACACAACATGCCGGTCCTCTTGTTCGGTGGTGTGCCGCTGCTGTGGCAATCGCTCACGTCGGTCCGTCCGTCCCTCCTGCACCTACCGTATCCAAACTCGCCTCATTGTGGCTGGATGTCGTCCCACGCAGACGCCGACGTCTCGGTACGATAAACCGTTGTCGCGATAAGCCACTATTCGTCCTCTGTCAAACTCCGAAACGTGCTGAAATAACTGCTGTATTCTATGACGAGGCATCAGGAAGCTTTCCACGCACAGGTTCTGCAGCACAATACACTTCCACTACTTACACCCCGCCTTCTGTGCACCCCTCTTACAGTGCTTCTCGGTGGTGTGCCTGGAACACATGACTTGCATATGCCCTGCAATGTGTGACATATATTCTAAATTAACTTTCCTTTTTAGTTTCTTTCCCTGTGTAAATTTTGAGTTTATTCTCAGTTATACTTCGCACTTAAAGTGATATCTTTTCTCTCAAACGAATAATGTTGGCAACATAAATGAGGTTGAATGAACGTGACATGTGCCTGATTTGATAAGAACGAGAGATATAAACTACGAGTAAACTGTTGCTTGAGGAGCGTTGTCACTTGTGTTGGAGAGCGATTAATGTGGAACGTAGCGTTGTTGGTGTGTGGTGTGTTTAATGTTGATACCGATTTGTTATGGAAGTGCTACATCCTGAATAAAGTATCTTTTCCGTAAGTTTGACTTCTGTTGCTTGCATGTTTCGTCTGGCCGTTAAGGTTTAATTTAGGAACTATTTCATCTTATGGTTATGTTTTTAAAATAACATAGAAGTACGACATGACTTCTACGTTATAAATGCTAATCGTTTGCATGTCCTCTCGCGGGCAACGCATGCTGCGAATTTCAGGCCAATCGGATGCTTCCTTCTTGGTGTTGTATTTTGGGTGGCTAGCAGTGTAGATTACATGGCAAAATGCTTTCTAACGTTATTGGACCTGTTTCCCAATTCTTCTTTGAAGTTTTGCCGTATAAATTATATGGCAAAATGCTTTCTAACGTTATTGAATCTGTTTCCCAATTCTTCTTTGAAGTTTTGCCGTATAAATTACATGGCAAAATGTTTTCTAACGTTATTGGATCTGTTTCCCAATTCTTCTTTGAAGTTTTGCAGTATAGATTACATGGCAAAATGTTTTCTAACGTTATTGGATCTGTTTCCCAATTCTTCTTTGAAGTTTTGCCGTATAGATTACATGGCAATATGCTTTCTAACGTTATTGGATCTGTTTTCCAATTCTTCTTTGAAGTTTTGCTATATAGATTACATGGCAAAATGCTTTCTAACGTTATTGGATCTGTTTTCCAATTCTTCTTTGAAGTTTTGCTGTATAAATTACATGGCAAAATGCTTTCTAACGTTATTGGATCTGTTTCCCAATTGTTCTTTGAAGTTTGCCGTATAGATTACATGGCAAAATGCTTTCTAACGTTATTGGATCTGTTTCCCAATTGTTCTTTGAAGTTTTGCCGTATAGATTACATGGCAAAATGCTTTCTAACGTTATTGGATCTGTTTCCCAATTGTTCTTTGAAGTTTTGCCGTATAGATTACATGGCAAAATGCTTTCTAACGTTATTGGATCTGTTTCCCAATTGTTCTTTGAAGTTTTGCCGTATAGATTACATGGAAAAATGCTTTCTAACGTTATTGAATCGGTTTCCCAATTGTTCTTTGAAGTTTTGCCATATAGATTACATAGCAAAATGCTTTCTAACGTTATTGGATCTGTTTCCCAATTCTTCTTTGAAGTTTTACCGTATAGATTACATAGCAAAATGCTTTCTAACGTTATTGGATCTGTTTCCCAATTCTTCTTTGAAGTTTTACCGTATAGATTACATAGCAAAATGCTTTCTAATGTTATTGGATCTGTTTCCAAATTCTTCTTTGAAATTTTGCCGTATAGATTACATGGCAAAATGCTTTCTAACGTTATTGGATCTGTTTCCCAATTGTTCTTTGAAGTTTTGCCGTATAGATTACATGGCAAAATGCTTTCTAACGTTATTGGATCTGTTTCCCAATTGTTCTTTGAAGTTTTGCCGTATAGATTACATGGAAAAATGCTTTCTAACGTTATTGAATCGGTTTCCCAATTGTTCTTTGAAGTTTTGCCATATAGATTACATAGCAAAATGCTTTCTAACGTTATTGGATCTGTTTCCCAATTCTTCTTTGAAGTTTTACCGTATAGATTACATAGCAAAATGCTTTCTAACGTTATTGGATCTGTTTCCAAATTCTTCTTTGAAATTTTGCCGTATAGATTACATGGCAAAATGCTTTCTAACGTTATTGGATCTGTTTCCCAATTCTACTTCGAATTTTTGACATATAGATTACATGGCAAAATGCTCTTTAACGTTATTGGATCTGTTTCCGAATTCTTCTTTGAAGTTTTGCAATTGAACAGCTCTTTCTTGGCCAAAAACGTGAGTTCGTGAGAAAACACTAATTCCTACTAGGAAACAAAGAGGACATGGCTCTTAAATTTGCCAACGACAGTGCTGAATGGGGACTCGCTCTTGCTACCACTTCCGATTCTTCTCTGACTGAGCACGAAAATCAGAAACAATTCCGCTTTCAAGTTGTGGAGTGCCCTCGGAAGCGCGTTCCGGCAGTGGCGGCGGAACCGCCCAGGCTGCGAGGGCCCGGGCCCGGTCAATAATTTCATCCAAGATTTTTATTTTTGTTTGGCATATGTGCGATTGTTGTGATGTGCCTTAGAAAGTTCCTCTAGGTAATATGATCAGGTGGTCCTAATCCCCAACAAAGCTCCTTAGGCATTGTTTTTCTTCTGTTTGTTCCGGGAAGCGGGAAGGGAGCGGGTGCTGCACGATTCGAAATTTCGGGCCCGGTCAACGAATTTCATTTTCCGCCGCCCCTGTTTCCGGGTACCAAGAAAAGCTCACTTTTAGCAGAGAGTGAGAAACAAGCCGACTGAGAAATCAGCAGTGGAATGTTCTGTAAATTGTATATTTTCTGTAATTGTTGTATTTCTGTAATTGTTGTATTTCTGTAAATTGTTGCATAGTATAATCACTATAATGAACCGCATGTGAACCTACTTAAGAAATAAATTTGAGATTTATCTTGTTCAGTTAAAGTATGCCAGTGTCAATGTGTCATGATTATTATTTTCTTTATAATGGGCGTAGACTTATAGTAATAAACGTTCAACCACCTTGAAGATGAGGCAGTCCAAAATATTATCGGATTTCCTTGAAATTTTGTGTAAGACATTTTTTTTATCAAAGGGAACAACAACAACAACAAAAAAAAAACCAACCCCAAGAGCACCAAAACATTCCGACGTTTGAATTTTTTGAACCACCATACAAATCACGTTAACATTAGATCAATGTAACGACAACCGCAAATTCACGTGTTTCTATTGATATGTTTATGTTGTTATGATCTACTCCATTAATTCTGGAATCAATAGGGGTGATGGGTGGATAGAATTAATTAAGCATTAATTAATTTTGAGGCTTTTTCTGGGTCGAAAATGAAAAGAGCATAGGAAGATTTGCTCATGGAAACATGGAGAAACAGCATGGCTTCTCGCGTGGTTTATGTGGTCTTTGAAGTCGTAAACCACCATATGGTTCGGGGAAGGTAGACTAAACATCTTGGCGCGAACGCGAAGCGTATCATTTCAGGCCAGTTGCAGGGTTTAGAGGAAAAGGGAACAAAGGTTGGCTTATAACCACAAATTTGTCCTCGGGTTAAGTGTTATGTCATCTACCAATGCTCTCTCTCTGTGTGGTCTGTCTGGATGCTATAACGGCACGTGACATAATCTGAGAGAAGTAAGAAGGAAGAAACTTCAATTGCTTGTTCGGGTCTGCGGAAAGAAGACCTAAGAAAAGAGAGTCAATGCACTCCAGAAGAAAGCTGCGGTTCCCCTTCATTTATGATAATGGTCTAAGCAACTCGAGAGCAGTTAAAGTACACTGCTTGTGAAGAAAGTCGAATGCTTGGAGGTACGTTCAGGTGCGACAGAGATCTTCACGAAGAAATCTCCAGAGAAGTGTTGGGAAGAGGTGGCTAGCACGAGTGCGAAAGATTCCCAGCCAAAGAACCGCGAAAGGTGTTCAGCAGGGTTCCGTCATTCACCCCGAAGTAAAGCGGGCAAAGCAAGAGATGTTACCCGTATATCTTGCGGAATAGCGTGCAACAGTGGAAGACCACGATTCCGCCAGTAGACGTTTGTGGAGCGGCAACAAATTTTAATACAAGAATTATGCTCTTCAGCAGTTCATTCCGATGATACCGCGCGTAAGGAAGTGATAGGGAATGAGCGCTACAAATCAGAGAAGACTTAACTGAAGGATATACTAGGGCTTCCCAAGAGGAAGGATAATATTCAGGGGGCATAAAACAGATCCCGGGGTTCACGTATCCCAAAGAAAAAATAAAGTTTTAATATTTCATATCTTGCTCCAAGCCCCGTTTTCTGAGTAAGTTTTCTCCTTCATGAGGAGATTGCTTTTTTTCTCCTTCTTTCTAGCTCCCAGGAATCAGGTAGGGATAGCCAGGCGTACCCCACCCATTCATTAGTAAAGTGCAAGAACGTGAGAAATACGCTAAATACAAGCGAGAGTTTCTTACGCCGAGATCCTTTTGAACGAAGCACGTCCTTACCAGATAAGAAAAAGGCGAACAGAACCTTTTCTCGAAGAGATGTAACTCGGGTTGACAGAGGCATAAATGGTCACCAGGAAGTGAAGCAGGGCCCACGATAGTGTCACGGACCCCAAGCTGCGTGCTTGACGAGTCAAAGGAAGCATATTTCTCTTACCATCCCAAAACCTTCACTCTTTAACCGATGTATCAGGATGACCCACAACGGGGGGAGAATCCAATCCTTCGCGAGGGATTGTGGCTTGCGATCAATGAGGGACGCGTGTTTCGTGTAGGGGTTATCGAAACTCCATCCCCACGAAATCGACGGGACGTTTCAGGGGAACGCGAGAAGAGAGTAAAAAACAAACAAACAAGAATTCTCTTGAAAATTTGGCAGTCAAAAAGTAGCACTAATGCTGTAACCTTCACCTGATGAAGGGGAGTTTCTAATTCCTCCAACAAAAGGTGTGAGGTTGTCAGTCGAGCGTCCAGCTAGACGCAGAAGTTAGAGATGCTGTACTGCACTAGCTGAGTGTCGTGGAAAGTAACCCCGAGGACCAGATAGAACCACGATGAAGATGCTAAGTACGGGTATTGAGTAAAACAGCTAGGAAGCTAGTTAGGTCAGGTTAGGCTTCAAAATCTACCAAGTGAGCAGCCCGAACTACTTGTCAGCGGCATCGATATTGGGTGAGACTTCTTAAACTTATAATACCTCAAATAGGATGAGCGTGCATGATCATTTTCCAGTGAAAACTCAGTAGTTGAGGTCAATTCTCTTGGAAGCGCTTATTGGAATGTTTGTATATTAAACTCGAAAACGAGAAAAGTTTAGAAATTAACTCTAGAAATTTAATATCTGATTTTGATCTAGATTACTTCCCCCGATACCCATGTACCTACCTTTAAGAGACCAAACTGAGAATAAATCTGTTTTTTTGTTGTCACCAGAGTATCTCAAATCTTTCCAGAATTGTTTATAGAGTGACTCTTTAAAACATCTTATCACAAATTATAATACCAACGTTGCATCTCAGAATTAGCCTCTCCATGAAGTTTTTTTTGTAGTTGCTTATTTTGTAATTCAATCATCTCTTAATTTCCCAAACCTTAACCTAATGAAATTCTCACAATTAAAGCGGCATATGGAAGAGCGTGAGTTCCCCATGTTTTCCCATATGAAACACAACGCAGTGCAGCCGTGGACCCTGAGCTTGGAGACCCTCAATTAGGGAACCCAACCTCATGGAAGACACCAATAGACAGGAAAATTAAACGGGGTAAAGAGCCATGCAAATTTTCGGTCTTTCAATTTAATCCCACTGCAGCGAATAAGCCACAGCAGCTGGTTCGCCTTTTAGCTCAGCGGTTGGGCGGCGGTAATAGAAAGAGGGACTGTGAAGAGCGCTCAACACCCACCCACAGAGGGGCTCTTGTGTGTGTGTGTGAGAGAGAGAGAGAGAGAACGGGGAGAAATTCTTCGGCTAAAAAACCTACCAACGTGGTTCTCGCAGAGGAATATTAACACGCGTTAGTGTCATCTTATTGGATTAATTCACCAAAAGAAGAGCTTGTAAGTACAACCCATTTGTTTATGTTGCAAGTGCAATAGATAATTTGTGAGGAACTATTTCCGCGAGAAATACCGAACTTGTGCATGCTAAATTGATCTGAACAATTAATTACAATAGCAGAACTCAGAATCAGACATTAAAGCTGACTGCCATATTTAAATATCGGTCAAAAGGACCACCCAAATTCACAATGGCTACCAATTAACAGTCAAGAATATTTGTGCCATTTTTCCTTAACTAAATCGTTTTTTGTGCTGTGCAGAACGTAATCTCGTAGTCGACCTCTTTTTGTGGAACCTATTTGTTTAAATGTTTGCCCTAACATTCAGTCTTCGCGTCCAGAACGTCTCGTGATAGCGTATTCAAATGTATTTTTGCCGCTAAGATCGGTACACTACAAAAACTTGCGGCAGAGATAAAACAAATATCAGGTGGTCGCCATAAAAAAGTTATGAGCCGTGGAATTAAAAACTTACTTGGCCACGGCCAGAACAATATGGTTTAAAAACCAAGTTTCTGTTCTCTGTATTTTAATTTTGAACTCCAAATAGGCTCTAGATTCGTCTAATGTACCTTGCCTTGATAAAACTTTGCATAGGCAAGTGACAGCTTGGCGAATTAAAATGCCTTTGTTACTACACCACCTGAGACTTCATTGTCTTTTCAATTAAATATGAAATGTTTTTATTTAGAATTTCATTATTTACCAAACATTTTCTGTAAGGCGCTTTTATTTATAGAAAAAAAAACTAATAAAAATTAAATGTAAATGTTTCTAATCAGAATTTTGTAATTTGCCAAACATTTTCTGCAAGATGCTTCATTCATAGAAAAAAAAAAGAAAGTTTTTTGTTCAGAATTTCCTTTGTTACCAAATATGTCCTGTAAGAAGCTTCAAACTGATATGAGTTAGATATACCCCCCCCCCCCCTACCGATTTTTTTAATAATTTAGAATATTCTTTCGCATGACTAAAATCATTGAAACTTGAACTCTCCAGTAGTTTTTTACTCTGCAACATTAAGTTTTTTTCTCCATCTTCAGGAGTTAAAATTATATATACAGTGGAAGCCGGATATAATGCTATCAGTTATACGTGGAATTGGATATAACGCGTGTCTCTCAATCGTATTTTTCTACAAATTCCTACATACATAATAATGAATAGATTTGTGTATCATAAAAATAAATAAATATAGTTTGTCAAAACCCATTTGAATAATATACTGATAGGCTAATTTATTGAATAAACCTATAAAGAGAGTTTAGGAATTGTTTATGTCTTAGGGCTCAAAGCATTCAGATTCGGATATATAGCAGGTATATCTATAACACAGTTAACGCTTTGTCACCGTGTACCTTTCACTGTATTACATTCTCATGAACGGTCCGAAAAGACAACTCACAATGTGTAGGTTTTCGTCTTTAGGAATTACGTCTAAAATTAGGTGAGAGAGTAGGGTTGCATTATCTGTTTCCTTCCTTAATGAATTCACCTGTGTTCAATTATCTTCGTATGACGTTCTTTCTTCCCCTTGTGCTTCCTTCAGCCCACCCTAATCTAATAATACTGAGACGAAAAGTCTTTGATCTGAAGGGACTGCGTAGTAATATTTTCGGCATGTTTTTGTAATAACTCAGAGATCATTTTTAAACTTCGTGTTTTAGGGATAGATTATTTCCGGTCCTGCAGTTTTTTATAGTAACACTTCGTTCTGCCGGAACATAATTGCCGAAGATTGACGTGCTTTGAGTATTTTCTCTTAGTCTAAGAATGGAAAGAATTTTTTTTATTTTTTATTTCTACTTCTGTTCTTCAATGACGTTGCTCTATGCTTTTCTTGCTGAACAACTGTTTCGAAACAGGTTCAGATGTCAGTGAATTCTACTTTGCTGCATGAAAACACTGTGTACTATTTGCTATAGCGGTTTGAATATTTTCCGAATTTTCTTTTCCATTCTTTAATAGAACACTCTTATGACTAGAGCAGAGGATTAGTTTATGAATGAGTACCATCAATCATTGTAAAACGAAGTAAAGAAGAGAGAAGTTATTTCTTACTGTAAGTCATTAGGGAATTGTTAACCATAAAGGTGTGTGACGTATTACAGACATGAAGCACGTGACCAGACGACAAATCTGCAGCGATACATTCCTTTGGTGTAGCTTAGTCTTTTAGAACAACTGCACAATGGCGAGGAGATGTGAGTTCGATCCCCACCACTGGCATATTTATGAATTTCACAGGTTATATTTGAACTTCTCGTCCACATTAATGTTGGCCACCCGTGAACGATTCTTTCACAACGAATGACTCTTCACCTTAAATGGTGAATGGTTTGCTCTCACCGGTGTGAATGATAATTCAGTCCTCCATTACTGCATTAATGTTGGCCACTCGTGAACCATTTGTTCACAACGAATGACTCTTCACCTTAAATGGTGAATGGTTCGCTCTCACCGGTGTGAATGATCATTCAGTCCTCCATTACTGCATTAATTTTGGCCACTCGTGAACCATTCGTTCACATCGAATGACTCCTTACCTTAAATGGTGAATGGTTCGCTCTCACCGGTGTGAATGATCATTCAGTCCTCCATTACTGCATTAATGTTGGCCACTCGTGAACCATTTGTTCAAAACGAATGACTCTTCACCTTAAATGGTGAATGGTTCGCTCTCACAGCTGTGAATGATCATTCAGTCCTCCATTCTGCATTAATGTTGGCCACTCATTATCCATTCGTTTACAACGAATGACTCTTCACCTTAAATGGTGAATGGTTCGCTCTCACAGCTGTGAATGATCATTCAGTGCTCCATTCTGCATTAATGTTGGCCACTCGTGAACCATTTGTTCAAAACGAATGACTCTTCACCTTAAATGGTGAATGGTTCGCTCTCACAGCTGTGAATGATCATTCAGTCCTCCATTCTGCATTAATGTTGGCCACTCATTATCCATTCGTTCACAACGAATGACTCTTCACCTTAAATGGTGAATGGTTCGCTCTCACAGCTGTGAATGATCATTCAGTGCTCCATTCTGCATTAATGTTGGCCACTCGTGAACCATTTGTTCAAAACGAATGACTCTTCACCTTAAATGGTGAATGGTTCGCTCTCACAGCTGTGAATGATCATTCAGTCCTCCATTCTGCATTAATGTTGGCCACTCATTATCCATTCGTTCACAACGAATGACTCTTCACCTTAAATGGTGAATGGTTCGCTCTCACCGGTGTGAATGATAATTCAGTCCTCCATTACTGCATTAATGTTGGCCACTCGTGAACCATTTGTTCAAAACGAATGACTCTTCACCTTAAATGGTGAATGGTTCGCTCTCACAGCTGTGAATGATCATTCAGTCCTCCATTCTGCATTAATGTTGGCCACTCATTATCCATTCGTTCACAACGAATGACTCTTCACCTTAAATGGTGAATGGTTCGCTCTCACAGCTGTGAATGATCATTCAGTGCTCCATTCTGCATTAATGTTGGCCACTCGTGAACCATTTGTTCAAAACGAATGACTCTTCACCTTAAATGGTGAATGGTTCGCTCTCACAGCTGTGAATGATCATTCAGTCCTCCATTCTGCATTAATGTTGGCCACTCATTATCCATTCGTTCACAACGAATGACTCTTCACCTTAAATGGTGAATGGTTCGCTCTCACAGCTGTGAATGATCATTCAGTGCTCCATTCTGCATTAATGTTGGCCACTCGTGAACCATTTGTTCAAAACGAATGACTCTTCACCTTAAATGGTGAATGGTTCGCTCTCACAGCTGTGAATGATCATTCAGTCCTCCATTCTGCATTAATGTTGGCCACTCATTATCCATTCGTTCACAACGAATGACTCTTCACCTTAAATGGTGAATGGTTCGCTCTCACCGGTGTGAATGATAATTCAGTCCTCCATTACTGCATTAATGTTGGCCACTCGTGAACCATTTGTTCAAAACGAATGACTCTTCACCTTAAATGGTGAATGGTTCGCTCTCACAGCTGTGAATGATCATTCAGTCCTCCATTCTGCATTAATGTTGGCCACTCATTATCCATTCGTTCACAACGAATGACTCTTCACCTTAAATGGTGAATGGTTCGCTCTCACAGCTGTGAATGATCATTCAGTCCTCCATTCTGCATTAAGGTTGGCTACTCATGAACCATTCGTTCACAACGAATGACTCTTCACCTTAAATGATGAATGGTTCGCTCTCACCGCTGTGGATGACAATTCAATGCGCCATTACTGCCACACACGCTGAAGTCTCAGCACGTTTAACTTTATTTCGCCCTCGTGAGTTCGAAAACGTACTCCTATTAAGGAAAGTAAAGTCGAGAATTAATAAGTTCCAACTGTTATGTGAATGAGTAATCAGCATTCTGATAGGAAATAATTCAGAAGCTTAGGAATGGAAATGATACGCAAATGCCATTCATTTGAATGGTGTGCCCGAATCGTTTGCCGTGAGCAAATCACTCATCGTAAATGGTGAAGGGCTCGCGCTCTTTTGGGCAGTTTACCAAAGAAAGCTATGGCCTTGAATGCGCTTTGGTCGTAAACACGAGGTCTCTGCTACGAATGATTTACTGAGCGAATGTAGTGATAACCTGAAAATTGATTGGTCATTCGCAAATGACTCTTTTCCGTGAATGATGAATGAACTCTGTGACGTGCCTGCCCCGTAGGACGCACATGAGATAAAGGAAGATAGCAATGAGAGCACATGTCCGCGTAGCTAAGTTGGGAGAGCGATTTACTCCGGAGTGAAAGGGTCAAGATTAGATATCCGGCGAGGACAAACTTGTACATTCTGTTGGCGCGCGAACTTTCAGGATGACCCGGCTGTTAAGTTTCTCGCAATGATGTGATGTTCTTTCCACACGGCGAGACAGGAAAAATGAGAATCCCTTCTTCAGTGCTTCGAACAAATAAATCAGTGTGATGTTACGTTCCACACACCAAATTGTCTGGGATTTCTCAAATGCACGTTCTTCATGGGATGACTGCCTACAGCGACACATGGTCCCGGCTGACCCGTAGGCCATGCTCCGGCCGGGCCATGGGGGGATGTGACGTCATGGGGGGATGTGTCGTGCCTGCCCCGCAGGACGCACATGAGATAAAGGCAGATAGCTGGGAGAACACTGTCTGTGTAGCTCTGTTAGGAGAACGACTTACTCTCGAGTGAGAGGACCCGGTTTCGATTCCCGGCGCGGAAAAACTTGCACGTCATAACTCTCTACATAGCTGAAAGTTATTTTTTCAGTAATTTTTCATACGTCATTTCCGGCGTTCAGTTACTCGAAGATCCACATCTGGATCTTGTGTCACAAAGTCCCACAAACTGACTACATGCCTTCCGCAAACACTGGGAATTTTGGGCAAATTAAATACGGCGCTTCAGAAAGAAAACCGTTCATTTGCCATGTGTTTCTTTCTTTTTCTTTCTTTCTAACTTTTTTTTTTTTTGTTAGTTTTGAAGGTTTAACGACTATCGCGAGCAACGCGATGGTCTATAAGCAGTTGCCCGTCCCTAATTTAGAACCACTGGTTCCACTGAAGGGAAAGAGTCAGTGCCGTAAGACAAACACAACATCCATGCCTCACCGGATTCGAACCCGGACCCATCTCGGATGGATAATCAGAAGCCAGAATGACCACTGCCCCACCGGGGCTGCCATATGTTTCTGCATAGCTTTAAATATAGTTCTAGGTGTTTCAGAAAATTATTTGTACATTTTAAAAATCTTTCGAATTATGAAGAAAAAGAAGGGAGAAGAAAAAAAAAAAAAAAAAAAAACTCATGTAGTTTATATCATCGTTTTGTATGTTTGCAAATAATCTTCGCTCCGCGAATTGGGTGGTTGTAATGTGGAAAGCGGAATATCCGCTTTTAGAAATCAGTTCGAAAAAAAAAAAAAATCCTTTTTCCATGGTGAGCTGAGACCATTCTTTTTCTCTTTTCTTTTTATCTGGAGAGTTCTCTCTTTTCCAGTAAACATAAATGTCTGTTGCGTTTTTCTTGAAGATAAATCACAACAATCCTTTTCCCGGTCAGAAAAACGCAATGATCCCATAAGTTTAGTAACTTTTTATGGAAACAATGTTTCCATAGGTTTTAGAAGCTTTTTATGGCGCACAATTTTTCCCGTACGCGGAGTAGATGTACATTTATTGCTCTTGCTACAACGTTCGAGTTTCAACAACAAAAAGAATCATAGCTGCCTTTCGTAAGCAGTAAAGGCAATCCCGATCAGGACTCTTCACGAACTTTTTATCATTTCTTAGAAAACAGTCCTGTGCAGATGTGTGTTTGAATTTGTTACGATGCCTCGTCTTCCAAGACGTGAATCAAAAAAGTTCTTTAGATACTCACATACGTAAGATTTTGCAAGAAAGAATTCTGTGAGAATACACTTATTCAACCTAGCGTATAGCTTCCGCGACAGGTAATGGAAGGGTATATTTGCATTTTGTTACTCTATTGTTTTTTATAAGACAGACAGGAAAATCATGTTTCGATATCCGAAACGCTAGGAAAAACGAAGATTTTGCAATTTTTCCGAGAAACCTTTCCTGTGTGTAGCCATAACTTTGCGATATTAGAAGGAAAAGAAAAAATAAGCACAGGACTTTCTCTGTGGGGAAGTGGCAGTGGATGGCCTAGTGGTCAACGTTCGTGACTGCCACGCAGAAACCATAGGTTCGATCCCAGTCAGGTACGAACGCAAGAACCACTAAATATGTGCCGTGCGACGGATGGGCACGTTAAGCCCTCGGATTCCGGGTACTTGTCCCCCTGGTAATAAAAAAAGGGGGGGGGGCGTCTTCCTCCCCTTTTCTACTTAGCTCCCGTGTCACTTTCCTATCGGGCACTCTAGCCCAAATCTCTTAGCTTCCTATTTCTCAGGGTTGTTTAAGACCTGGGGTCAGATACTCCCTTCCTAAAATTCTCTACATATGATCTGATCTGTGTGGAACTGACATCTTCATTGCCGATAGTAGGAATTCCTGTGGGTTGAGTTATGGCTGCGACACACAACACAAAGGCACTCTCTTGAAATATTATAGATCGAAAAAACGTTTAGGTCTCGTTTCGAAACCATGACTACAAATTATAGTAGAAAATTTCGTTTTGAAAATTATCGTCTCCGTGAATTTTCAAAACAATAACAGTGTGAGGATCTCTGCAAACGAGAGGCATAAATATTTAAATATGATTTAAATATTTAATCGATGCAGTATTCAAATTTGCCTTACAGTGATGAATATGATTTTTGTGTGTGTGTGTATGCGTAGGTGTATAACGAAGTAAATTTCTCCGTCATTTTTGGTCTACGCCGGGATTCGAACCCGAGGCCGCTTATTCCGGAACAAGTCGCTCTACCAAATGAGCTGCGCAGACGTTTTATTCTGATTCCTATCTGCCTTTAATGTCGTGTGCGTCCTACTGGCAGGTACGTCACATCTCCCCCCCCCGAAAGAGGGCCGGGGGCATGGCCCACGGGTCAGCCGTGACCATGAATCGTTGCTGGCAGCCATCCACTGTAGAACGTGCACTTCAGAACTCCCAGTCAATCTGCTGTGTGGAATGCAGCCTGACACATTTATTTTTCGAAGCGCTGGAGAAGGGATTCTCTTATTTTTCCTACCTCGCGGTGTGGAAATAACATCACATCATTGCGAGATTTTGAACGGTCGGGTCATCCGGATAGTTCGGGCGCCATTATAACGAAGTAAATTTCTCCGTCATTTTTGGTCTACGCCGGGATTCGAACCCGAGGCCGCTTATTCCGGAACAAGTCGCTCTACCAACTGAGCTACGCAGACGTTTTATTCTGATTCCTATCTGCCTTTATGTCGTGTGCGTCCTACTGGCAGGTACGTCACAGGTGTTTAAGTAACAGCAGTGTAAGATATATATGGCAAGAGAACGGACAATTTATGCTTACAAAACACTGTTGTACATTTTGTGAAACTTCTCCTCAAAGACGCCATGTTGTTCGAACTGTTAAGAGGGGTGTCGTAAGTACATGGTGATGTTCTGTATGACTTCTTACATGTTGAAAGGCTAAACCGAAAGGACATTCGTTACGAGGTGTCAACAATGCGACCCCCAGACGTGGAGGGGTTCGCGGGGAGAGAGAGACGAAGAGGGCATTAGAGATTCGTAGTGGCTATGAGAAGGAGACGTTACGGGGATGCAGCACAATGTTTTTCCGTTGTATGGGATATAACCCATAAAGTATGTAAATAATGTACATCTTTATATATATCTTGAAGAAATACTCGGACCTCTTAGCAAATGGATTCCTAAAGGTATTTTCCCTAAGGCGGTACATTATAAAGGACGTAAAGAACCGAACCCAAATGGGCTTGGAACCCACAGGACCGCTAAAACATCGACATCTCACATTGGCGCAGATCGCAAGGATCAGTCCCGAACAAAGAATTAATAGGAATGTTTCGCCTATCGCCTGGTAAAGAGAGAAACCCCGAAAGAGAAGTTAAGCGGCGAATAAATCGGCAGTACCGCTGGAATTAAATGGGTCTACAGTATCGCTGAAATTGAATGAATCGGAACTTTTCTTCATACTGGAATTAAATGAATCGGAACTTTTCTTCATACTGGAATTAAATGAATCGGAACTTTTCTTCATACTGGAATTAAATGAATCGGAACTTTTCTTCATACTGGAATTAAATGAATCGGAACTTTTCTTCATACTGGAATTAAATGAATCGGAACTTTTCTTCATACTGGAATTAAATGAATCGGCACTGCCGCTGAAAACAACAACAGCAAAAAAAATGACGGATTTTAGATGTACCAACGGTGGCTGGAGCTACCGACATAATTGGAGTCGTTGAATTGGATACGAAGGAATGCTCAAATCCACACATGGACCGAAAGAAGGAACTTATGGACTCATGTAAGAAACCAATTATTTATGGATGAGGCGTCAACCTGTTGCTGGACTAGATATAAAGTGGGAGAAAGAGACTGTGACTCCGTTTATTTGATGAGACAAGAACATTTTAAAGTCTTCGGTTTAAACGGGAGGTGTTTATTCGGCGTTTTTTTTTTTTTTTTCGCGTGACAATACGAAAAAGACGCTAGTTGGAAGTTAATATCTACGTTTCTGGTTAGGTGCTGTTCCTTAAAGAATTAAGTGCAGTTTACAACCTGAACCGAAATGCGCAGCTTGTTTGGCAAAGAAAAATATATCTAGCAGGAAAAGAAAAAAATGAAATGAAACGCACCAAATGGAGTAACTTTAATAATTTTTGATGAATAAAAGCGCACATGACCTGTTTTTGAATAAATTAGACATATTTTCATTTCTTTACAATTTATTCATTAGTGAATTTTATTCTCAATCACGAATTATTCACATGCGCATTTTCAGTAGAAAAACAATAACAACAAAAACAAACAAGAAAGATAACACCGAATTTTCGGGTGTAATAAGCACGTCTTTTGAATCCGTTCTGACGCAAATTAAATTTATCGAAGCCATTCAAAGTCAATGCAACCGGTATGGAAAACAATAATACCTGACGGAAGAAAGAAGTTTTTCAATAGGGTTTTTAATCCCTCAGATATTGCTGTAAACGGAATCCTGAGCTTACGCCCTCTGGTTGCAGACTTGTGCGTTAAGAAAAACATGAATTTTTATAAGAAATATTTCTCGCCGGAAAGGCTCTCCAACACAGAAATAATTTTCCAAATCGGACTCTTAGAAACAGAGATATCGACAAAAATAAGATGTGGTTTTACGTCACCTGGTGGGAAAACCATGCATTATTTCAGGAAGAAAGTATTCTCAAAAGGTTTTTTCCATATGAGCGGTATCGGTCCAAGAAAAAAAAAAATTTAGTCGAGTTTTCAGGAGCCCAGATTTTGCTACAAATACACCAGAAGCAGAAATTAACACTTATGCCCCTTGGTGGCCAAACCATTCTGTACCAAACATTAGAAATTATGCGAAAAATATTTTCCATCAGGTCTTGTATGCGATACAAGAAAAATTTCCAAATCGGAGTTTTAGAAGCAGAAATAACGCAGATAAAGCATATTACCTTTGTGCCCCTAGCGGAAAGTCTATGATTTACTTGCAGATTTTGAATTTAAAGGAAAAACATTTCGCATCGGAAAAACTGTCCAACAAAGAAGGAATGTTTCAAATCGGACTCCTTGAAGTAGAGATATTGACAAAAATAAGATTTACACTACGCCCCCTGGCGTAGAAACCATGCATTATTTCAAGAAGAAAATGTTCCTAAAAAGGTTTGTCGACATGAGTACTATAGGTGAACAAACGACTTTTTTCTCAATCGAGAATTTAGAAGCTCATATTTTGCTGCAAATACATCAGAAGATGAAATTAAGATTTACGCCCCCTGGTGGTCAAACCATTTTTTTACAAAACATTTAAATTATGTGCAAAGGATTTCCCATCAGGAGATGTATACGGTGCAGAAAGAAATGTTCAAATCGGAGATTTAGAAGCAGAGATATATGGGGGGGGGGGGGGGAGCAATTTACCTTTACGCCCCCTAGAGGAAAGTCTATGAATTACTTGAAAATTTTGAAATTATATGAAAAACATGTCACACTGGAGACACTATCAACAAAGAAGGAATTTTTCGAATCGGACTCTTAGAAGTAGAGATATTGACAAAAATAAGATATACATCTACGGCCCCTAACGTAGAAACCATGCATTATTTTAAGAAGAAAATGTTTCTAAAACGTTTGTCGACATGAGTACTATCGGTCTACAAATGACTTTTTTTCAATCGCGAATTTAGAAGCTCATATTTTGCTGCAAATACATCAGAAGCGGAAATTAGGAATTACGCCCCCTGGTGGCCAAACCATTTTTTTACAAAAATTTGAAATTATGTGTAAACGATTTCCCATCAGGATCTGTATCCGGTGCAGGAAAAATGTTTCAAATCGGAGATTTAGAAGTAGAGATATAAGGGGAAACGCAATTTATCTCTACGCCCCCTAGCGGAAAGTCTACGAACTACTTGAAAATTTTGGAAATTAAACGAAAAACCTGTCACACTGAAAACCCTAACAACAAATAAGAAATTTTTCAAATCGGACTCCTAGAAGTAGAGATATTGACGAAAATATGATATACATCTACGCCCCCTGGCGAAGAAACTGTGGACTATTTTAAGAAGAAAATATTCCAAAACGGTTTATTAGGTGAGTGGCATCAGTCCACGATATAATTTTTCAATCGATAATGATCAATGATCATATGTGGAGGATTTTAGGAAGGGAGTGTCTGACCCCAGGTCTTAAACAACCCTTAGAAATAGGAAACTAGGAGATTTGGGCTAGAGCGCCCGATCGGAAAGTGAGACGGAAGCGAAGTAAAAAGGGGGAGGAAGACGCCCTTATTTATTACCGGGGGCCCAGTACCCGGGGTCCGACGGCTTAACGTGCCCATCCGACGCACGGCGGGTATTTAGTGGATCGAGCGTTCATACCTGCCTGGGATCGAAACCTGAGGTCCTTCTCGTGGTAGTCACGAACGCTGTCCCACTAGGCCACCCGCGGCTTTTCAATCGATATTTTAGCTCAGATTTTATGGCAATTAAATCAGAAGCAAAAATTAACACTTACGCCCCTGGTGGCCAAAGTATTCTTTACCAAAAATTTGGAATTATATGCAAAAGATTTTCCATCAGAAGGTGTACCCGTTGAAGAAACAATTTTTCAAATCGGAGTTTTAGCAGAAGAATTATCGGGAAAAATGTCATTTACTTTTACGCCCCCTAGCGAAAAATCTATGCGTAATTTGAAAAAGTAACTATATCTAAAATACTCTTCGACATAAATGGAATCGAAAGATAAAAATTTTTTTTCAATCGGATGTTTAGAAGCAAACATGTAGAATAAAACGTATTTTTGAATTCGACATCATCTGCGTTTACGCCCTTTAGCGGCAAAATTGCACATTGTAAAAAAAAAAAAAACGAAATAAAGGATCATCATTCGCATATTTCAAGCTTCCCAATGCAAAAAGAATTTTTCAAATCGGACTAATAGTTGCAGAGATATCGTGGGTACAGACGGACGGACGGACGGACCAACCGGTAACATAAGCACGATCTTTTTTCACAAAAGACGTGCTAGAAATGGACCTTCCCAGAAAAATCAGGGCAACTGAGATTTTCTTATTAGCAAACACGGATAAGTTTAGTTAGTTTTATTGGAGTCACATCGCTATTAGAAATATTACGTTCAATAAAAGAACGACCAAACCAAAAATTGAAGTATGCTAAAGAAGCAAAAATGTCAAATCATACGTTCGGTATCATTCCTTTTGTTTTTTATTTGATATAATTATTTTAATTCATATTCGAGAGCACAGTAATTGTATCTATTAATAGAGTTCACAGCAAAGAGCAAATTAAACGTGATTCCTTAGACGTAGTGATACTTCCCAGCTATGTCACTGCTCGTGACTACAGCGGAATATTCAAATATACCGTTAGGGCCGTCGGAAAGACAGCCTTGACTGAGGTTTTGCCTCGTGGAAACTAAAGCACGTAGCGAAATGATGTGAGAATAGGCTGACATTCCCACATGAGTTGGTTTCAATACATGCTGGGGCTGCGATTAGTTCAGCTCTCAGTGGATAGGGGACTACATAGACAATAGACTGTAGCTCCATAGCACCAGCCCCTATTGAAACAAACCAGTGCATAATTCTTGGAAATGTAATACTCCGGCACTCACGTTACCTTATTAATAAAATTATACAGAACACACGATCATGACAAGATAGTAAAGCATTCTGGTTCTGAAATAAAGACTTTAATAGTAAAATAGTGTACTACTTTGATACTGACACATGACTTTAGTCATACTTTTATGATGCATTTATGGCTTTGATTAAGCGACTAGGTTTTATCGTTAAATATGACGTTAATGGTAGGATAATATGATATTCTGATACTTAAAACATTCCCAGCCTCGATGACGAGATATGGTACTCCGAAACGGGATACATGCATGATCTTTGATGGTAAGATAATGTGGTACTGAAAACACCACTTTAATGGTAAGTCAACGGAAAGACCCAAGTAGCACACTGACATTGGCCAACGGTTGGCCCAATGATATTTTTGCGTCGGCAGCGTTGGGCGAAGGTTGCGTTGTTTATCGAAGACTGGCCAACGGTTTTTCCAACCACACATGACCAACCATTCATCAACAAATGACAACTTAACGGTTGTCCAATGGTTGTCCGATGGCTGTCCAACAACACATGACCAACCATAGTTGTCCAAGAACACATGATCACATTAGAAAACTGTTTGCAACAGTTTTCCAATGTGGGTCCAACCGTTGAACCAACACATATCCAACTGTTGGCCACCGAGTCGCCTCGTCGCTGGGCCGACCGCTGAAAGCCCACGGTTGGTCCAACATAATATTGCTACCTGGGGAGTTAAGCAGAGTTGCTATCGGTTGTGTTGGCTGCTCAATCGTCTTTCATCACTCCCCGCCTTCCGTAGTGTTTATAGTTATTTGAAATGCATTTAGTTGAAGATGTAGCTATTGAATTAATTAGGGTATTTAATTAAACTGGTTGAACATAAAACACACTAGAGTTTTCAGCTGAAGTATACGGCCAGTGGAGAAAGAAGAAGCGAATTTTCGTAATATCAGCTGGTTGTGTAAAAACACATATTTTGTACGCGCCCCCTCACTCCGGAGTGAGTTGCTCTCCCAACTAAGCTACACGACGGAATGTATCGCTGCAGATTTGCCGTCTTGACACGTGCTTTACCTCTGTAGTACGTCACATCCTGTCACTCTTAAATATATATATATATATATTTTTTGAAGAGAAGAATGAATTTTTATCAATTCTAGAGAAATTTGTGGAACAGACATCACACATTTTTCGAAGAGCCCAACGACCAGTACATCTATTTTGGTGTCACGTCAATTCGTCGCGTGCGTCAATTCGTCACCTACGTCAATTCGTCGCCTGCGTCAATTCGTCGCGCGTCAATTCGTCGACTACGACAATTCGTCGCGCGTCAATTCGTCGCATGCGTCAATTCGTCGCGCGTCAATTCGTCGACCACGACGATTCGTCGCGCGTCAATTTGTCGCGGACAAATTCGTCGACTACGTCAATTCGTCGACCACGTCAATTCGTCGCGTTTACAGATTTTGGTTACATACAAAACGAATGCAGGAAAACGTACGATTTCGAACGTCTTCCTCCCTGATCAAATTTATAAAGTTTGGCCACGCAGACAGGATAGGAATATTACGTTTTTCTTTGGAACTAAAAATATTAGACGGTAAACGGTTTTTGGAACGGGTCAGGGGCATGGTTGGTCAGAGCATCCCATACACAAAATATTCGTAAGATCTACGGTTTTCAATTCAGAACCACCAAATCAGGTTTCCTATCTCATAGTACTCTAACTTAGACGGTTGTCAGTTTTTGGAACGGGTCAAGGCCCGGGAGTCAGAGCCCTCCCCCCCCCCGTACATACAAAATTTTCGTAAAATCTAGTTTTCATTTCAGAACCATCAAATTTGGTATCATGAAACTCTAACTTAGACGCTAGACGGTTTCTGGTAGGGGTTGGTGCCGCGGGTTCGGAGCCCCCTCATAAAAAATTTCGTAAAATCTACAGTTTTCATCTTAGAACCACCAAATTTGATATACTATCTTATAGTACTCTAACTTAGTCGGCAGATCGTTTTTGGAACGGGTCAAGGCATGGGGGGTCAGGGCTCCCCACATACAAAATTTTCTTAAAAACTACAGTTTTCAATTCAGAACCACCTAATCTGGCAAACTATCTCATGGTACTCTAACTTAGACGCTAGACGGTTTTTGGAAGGGGTTGCAGCCCGGGGGCAGACCCCCCGAATAAAAACTTTTTCCTAGAAGGTTTTTTTAAGGGTTGCAGCCCGGGGGTCGCCCCCCTCATAAAAATTTCGTAAAATCTACATTTTTCATATTTAAACCAACAAATTTGGTATACCATCTTATGGTACTCTAACTTAGACGGCAGACCGTTTTTGGAACGGGTCAAGGCCCGGGGGTTCAGAGCACCCCACAAAACATTTTTTCTTAAAAACTACAGTTTTCAATTCAGAACCACCTAATCTGGTATACTATCTCATGGTACACTAACTTAGACGCTAGACGGTTTTTGGAAGGGTTTGGAGCCCGGGGTCAGGCCCCCCACCCGAATAAATACACTTTCGTAAAATCTACAGTTTTCAATTTAGAACCACCAAATTTGGTATACTATCTCATTGTACTCTAACTTAGACGCTAGACGGTTTTTGGAAGGGGTTGGAGCCCGCGGGGTAGGGCCCCCCCTCATAAAAATTTCGTAAAATCTACAGTTTTTATCTTAGAACCACCAAATTTGGTACACTATCTCATGGTACTCTAACTTAGTCGGCAGACCGTTTTTGGAACGGGTCAAAGACCCGGGGGGGGGGTCAGAGACCCCCACATACAAAATTTTCTTAAAAACTGCAGTTTTCAATTCAGAACCACATAATCTGGTATACTATCTCATGGTACTCAAACTTAGACGCTAGACGGTTTTTGCAAGGGGTTGGAGCCCGGGGGTCAGACCCCCGAATAAAAACTTTTTCGTAGAATCTAAAGTTTTCAATTTAGAACCACCAAATTTGGTATACTATCTCATGGTACTCTAACTTAGACGCTAGACGGTTTTTGGAAGGGGTTGGAGCCCGCGGGGTCGGCCCCCCTCATAAAAAATTTCGTAAAATCTACAGTTTTTATCTTAGAACCACCAAATTTGGTATACTATCTTATGGTACTGTAACTTAGTCGGCAGACCGTTTTTGGAACGGGTCAAGGCCCGGGGGTAAGAGCCCCCACATACAAAATTTCCTTAAAAACGACAGTTTTCAATTCAGAACCACCTAATCTGGTATACTATCTCATGGTACTCTAACTTAGACGCTAGACGGTTTTTGGAAGGGTTGGAGCCCGGGGGATCAGACCCCCCCCCCCGAATAAACACTTTTTCGTTAATACTACAGTTTTCAATTTAGAACCACCAAATTTGGTATACTATCTCATGGTACTCTAACTTAGACGCTAGACGGTTTTTGGAAGGGGTCGAAGCCCGCGGGGTCGGCCCCCCCCCCTCATAAAAATTTCGTAAAATCTACAGTTTTTATCTTAGAACCACCAAATTTGGTATACTATCTTATGGTACTCTAACTTAGTCGGCAGACCGTTTTTGGAACGGGTCAAGGCCCGGGGGTAAGAGCCCCCCACATACAAAATTTTCTTAAAAACTACAGTTTTCAATTCAGAACCACCTAATCTGGTATACTATCTCATGGTACTCTAACTTAGACGCTAGACGGTTTTTGGAAGGGGTTGGAGCCCGGGGGATCAGACCCCCGAATAAACACTTTTTCGTAAATACTACAGTTTTCAATTTGGAACCACCAAATTTGGTATACTATCTCACGGTACTCTAACCTAGACGCTAGACGGTTTTTGGAAGGGGTTGGAGCCCGCGGGGTCGGGCCCCCACATAAAAAATTCGTAAAATCTACAGTTTTTATCTTAGAACCACCAAATTTGGTATACTATCTTATGGTACTCTAACTTAGTCGGCAGACCGTGTTTGGAACGGGTCAAAGACCCGGGGGGATCAGAGCCCCCCACTTACAAAATTTTCTTAAAAACTGCAGTTTTCAATTCAGAACCACCTAATCTGGTATACTATCTCATGGTACTCAAACTTAGACGCTAGACGGTTTTTGGAAGGGGTTGGAGCCCGGGGGTCAGACCCCCTCCGAATATTTTTTTTTTTTTTGTAAAATCTACAGGTTTCAGTTTAGAACCACCAAATTTGGTATACTATCTCATGGTACTCTAACTTAGACAGTAGACTGTTTTTGGAACGGATCAAGGCCCGGGGGTCAGGGCCCCCACATACAAAACTTTCTTAAAAACTACAGTTTTCAATTCAGAACCACCAAATCTGGTATACTATCTCATGGTACTCTAACTTAGACGCCAAACGGGTTTTGGAATGGGTTGGAGCCCGGGGGTCAGACCCCCGAATAAACCCTTTTTCGTAAAATCTACAGTTTTCAATTTAGAACAACCAAATTTGGTATACTATCTCATGGTACTCTAACTTAGACGCTAGACGGTTTTTGGAAGGGGTTAGAGCCCGCGGGGTCGGGCCCCCCACATAAAAATGCCGCGTAAAATCTACAGTTTTCAATTTAGAACCACCAAATTTGGCATACTCTCTCATGGTACTCTAACTTAGACGGTAGACGGTTTTTGGAACGGGTCGGGCACGGGGTCAGAGTCCCTCCGCCCATGAATATTTTTCGTAAAAACTAAAGTTTTCAATTTAGAGCTACCAAATTTGGTATACTATATAATGGTGTTCTAAATTAAACGGTAGACAGTTTTCAGAACGGGTCGGGGCAAGGGTGGTTACCCCCCCTACACAAGAACTTTCGTAAAATCTATAGTTTTCAATTTAGAACCACCAAATTTTGTATATTATCTCATGGTACTCTAACTTAGACGGTAGAAGGTTTTTGGAACGGATCAAGGCCCGCGGGTAAGACCCCCCCCCCCACATACAAAATTTTCCTAAAATCTTTATTTTTCAATTCAGAACCACCAAATTTTGTGTCATGAAACTCTAACTTAGCGGGAGATGGTAAGTGAAAGCGCAACATTATTAACTTGATTTGTTATGAATACGACCACAGCGATTTATGTTACTAAAGAGTCCTTGGAAGTAATATTTTTTGACCGAGTGCAAGTACAATTTACGAAATGTCAACAGGTCAAAATATCTAAAGTAACAATGAAATTTGGAATATTTCTTTTTTCTTTCTTTTTATTTCAGTTTTGACACTTGTATTAAGTTTTAAAAACATATATTTCTCCTGTCGTATGCCTTCATTGTGCTTTAAACAGAATTTCTTACCATGTTTTGGGTATTTTGTTTCGTGTGGTTGCAGTTTTTTTAATGTTTTGGGCATTTTATTTTGTGTGGTTACTTCTTTTTATGTTTTGGGCATTTTACTTTGTATGGGTGTTTTTGTTATGTTTTTGTTCTTTTCTTTTCTGTGGTGGTTGTAATGTCGACAGGATAAAAAGGGGAAACTGTGGACAGTCACGATGCCTACTTGCTTCTAATTTTTTTTTCAAATACAGCACATGATTTTGTATTGAGTTATACCACTTACTCATTAAGCGACTACAGGTTTCTTTAAATATGAACGTTTTCTTAGAGCCTTTTGTTTCCTCTACCTAGCTTTTTCGGTTCCGCAATTTCTTTTTTTGGTTTTAGAATATTTTCCTTATTCTTAATCTATTTTCTCATGCAAAATCTTTATGTAAGGTATGTTTATTCTATCGAAGTATTTTGCAATTATACGTGAAGCCCTATTGCTGAAGTAAAAAAATATTCCCAACTGAAACAACGCAGTTCAGATATTTTCCCGCTGTTAACTGAAAGAATGAGAACAAAAACAAAAAATCTGTGCAAGGGTTGAGGCATGAGACAGTACTTACTGGTAACCAGGCAAAGTTTTAAGGAAGAATGAACTTAAGAATTTCTAACTGCAACAAAAAGAGCATCCGCACTGTATCCCTCCCCATCCTTTAGTGCCGGCCTTTGGACGTCTTGAAAGAGAAGTCTTAAGGACACATCTGTATCGTAATTGCCTGAGCATTCGCGACAATCTTCTGGTGTCGTAGTAGAAAAACACACTTCCTTCTTCGCCTAAATTGCTTGGATGTAATGCCAACGTTTTTCTTTTGCATTGGATTTCTGTTGCTTTTGATGGAATACTTTTCCCCTGGGGTTCACCGCTTTCACTATAGTCTTCAGGACAGGCGACAATACACCCCAACGTAAAACACCAATTTCACGGCAATTAACTGCAATTAGCGAAAGAGAGGGGCGGTACAGGAAATAAGTCGAACGAGACAGATCTGAACTTAGAAAGTCGGGGAAGGTGCTGCATGAAAAATTGTGTTTGGCTTACAGATTATTTGGCACGTAGGGACGTAGGTTTCGTTTAATATGTTACGGGGTAAACAAATTGTCTTTTCAGTATAACAATTTTCTTTCATACGCATGGTGCAACACAAAAAATTTGAATTTATTTTTGAGAATTAGCATGACGCCTACCGGCCCAGAGTACAGCTGCCCAGTCCGCGCCTGCTGCCGCCTCCGGAACCTGGCTCCCGGGTTCTTCGCATCTGTTGATCCCCCGCCTGGAGCGTCCCAGCTGTGAAATACATGTACCTCTGCGTTTTGGAAAAACAAAAGATAAGATGCCGATCCTTAAAATTAACCACTTCTTGGGACCGCAGGTACGAAAATCTTTAACTTCGCTTAAACCCTAACTGGAGGAACAAGCTTCACGTGATTGTCTGTATTCTGAGTGTTTTATTGAATGGTTGCTCATTAGTTCGTAGTTGACTGGAGAACAGAGAACGTGCTTGTTGAAACCTTTGTTGTGCGTTGTCAAATGATAATAGTGGAAATATATCATTCTAAATATTTTGGAAAGAAAAAGTGCATTGTTTTCCGAAGGCACTATGCAGATGAAGAATGCAACATAGATAGTTAACTCACAAAAAGAAAATGATTTGCTGAAATGGAAAGGGTATTTATTTTGCCATAACAGAGTGCGAGGTGATTTACGGTATTGTCACTGTATTGAAAGAAATTATGGAAATTGTACTGGCTTTGCTAGTACTATTCTTATTGGAGATGACCACAGGATGCGCAATGAGAAACCACATAATCATGCTCCAAGACCGGAGAAAAGTGATGTTGCTGTTGCAAGAGCGCAAATAAAAGAACGAGCGAGAAATACGGACGAAGCCCCTGCACAAATTATTCAAACCGTGACAACGTCAATGGCTACAGTAAATGCAGCTTACATGCCTAATATGGATGCACTAAGGCAAGTTGTAAAAAAGAGAAGACATGCCAAGACATGCCTGCGGAGCCTACGACTTCAGAACGGATCGATGCCCCAATAAATTTACAGGAGAAGATGGTGCAAAATTTCTTGGCAGAGGTAGCGCATTTGGACATCAAAGAGTTATTTTATTTTTAACAGAGAATAATTTACGAAAGCTTAAAGAAGCACCCCTCTGGATTATGGATGGGACATTTGAAACTTGTCCAACCCTTTTTAGGCAATTATGTTCCATTCATGCTATGGTTGAAACGAATCCAGAGATGCACAGACTTGTCCCACTAGTTTATGGGTTACTTTCCAGCAAGTATAAATAATATAATACTATTATAAAGTATTTTTGTAGGATTTACAAGACTATGCATCAGACTATGATATTCAGCTTGCACCATAATATACGCATAATAATAGATTTTGAAACAGCTACCGTTATAATGCTGCTAAAAAGGAATTTGGAAGCAGCACACACAAATGTTGTTGGTTTCATCTCGGAAAAAAATGTGGTGAGGAATATCCATCCTCTGGCATAGCCTTGGAATATAGGGAAAACAGTGAGTTTGCTCTCAAAGTCAGACATTTGCAAGCACTCGCATTTTTTTCATCTGATGAAATTCCAGCTGCTTTTGAAGAAGTGAAATCAATTTTACTAGAATATGCAGATTCTGTAGTTCAGTGGTTTGAGGAAAATTATGTTCTTGGAAAATTTCGTGGAAGCAGAAGAAACAATCCAAGCAGAAGCCCTCCGCTGTTCCCGCCAACAATTTGGTCAGTTAGTGAAAACAATTTATTTGGCTTTCCCAGAACACAAAACGAACTTGAAAGATTAGACAGACGCTGGAATACAATTCTGGGAGAGAAAAAACTGTGACTGTACGAAATAATCAGTGAAATTGCGAAAGAGCAGAGAACAACTATGGCTAAAAGCGAAAGAGTGATAGCACAGATTCCAACAAATCCACTCAGAAGAGAAACGCTGGCAAGATAAAAAGGAATTCGAACTTCTTTGGTGCACAGAGACAATGTTAACATGCTGGACATTTTAAGAGGAATTTCATATAATTCTACGCTTTACTAAAATGTGCTGGTATTTCTCACTAATTGATTTATACCTTTTACTAACTTGTATTTGAATTTTTCAAGAATGTAATTCCGCCGAAGATGCAAGAATGTGAAACACAACACAAAATTAAAAAAGTCAAAATTTTCAAAATAGCATGTCAAAAACATAAAATGTCAAAAAGTAATCCAAAATGTGAAACATATAAAAATTCAAAATGCAATCCAAAATGTGAAACAAATAAAAATTCAAAATGCAATCACAAGTCACAAGCATTACAAAAATGCGAAACGCTATGTAACAAGTACAACACAAAATAAAACAAATGCCAAAAAAAAATTCATACGCTTTGTAATATGTACAAAATAAAATAAATGTCATATTCACAAGGATTTCATGACGAGTCAAGTTAAAAATGAGCTTTTACTTAGACTTCAAATAATAATTACTAGCCTCTACACCTTTTTAAGTCTTTAATAAGTGCAACATCATTAACCTGATTTGTCATCAAACATTATCAATATGACCATAGCATACAATCACTTAAAAGACTTGTTAATGGATGAATTGAGGAATCACCAAGTTCAGCGGGTGAAAGTTAATGGCTGTTTATAGTTTTGTACTCGAGTAAATGCGCAACACAGTAAACTTGACTTTCTCTGAAAATTTTATGTATATGAGCACGGTTGATTGAAAACTGATAAAAAAGCTTAAGGCCTGTTTATTAATCTTTGTGCCTCAGTCAAAACGCAGTACCATAACCTTGGCATGTTATCGAAACCTTATGAATACGTCGGACTAAAAATTCCTAAAAAAGGTTTACGCCTAAGGTCTTGTAACTAAAGTTTAGTGACAGGATAAAACTGCAACATTAATAACTTGACATGTTATGCTAACGTTGTGAATATGAGCACGGCGGATTAAAGATTTCAACAAATAGCCATTGGGATCAATGTGTTGTAGCTGAGTAAAAATGTAACCTTATCTTGATTTTCTATATAAACCAAACTACGTGCTGAAATGGCCCAACTATATATACGTATACTTCAACCATATACCGAAGCGCTGACAACGTGAAAGCAAACGAGCAATTTTGTACGGTCCCCTAACATTTTATGGCCAGCCTACATGGAAGGGGACACCTTGATATCAAAAACATACTTTTTGTACGGTCCACAACAAATAGCAATGGGCACGTCGCAATCTTTGGGGGAGGGGGGGGGGGGTTAGCGACCACCGTGATCAATTCAGTGGGATATAAGCAGTCGGACATTCCCAATTTTGGGCCACTGGTTCCTGGGAAGGGGGACAGCCAGTGCCAGAAGTCAAGCACAACGTCCATGATTCACCGGGATTTGAACCAGGATCCTTCTCGACAAGTGGTCAGAAGCCAGCGCCTAGATCACTCCGCCGCCGTAGCGGCACACGTTGAAATGTATTTTTCATACGGCCCCAAACGCTCTTATGGACATACTAGATTGAACTGGACGCAAATAAATCATTAATATAATTTGTACTAGCAGGGATACCAGTTATTTGCCAGGTACATATTGTTATTTGTGGAATCACCAAGTTCAGCGGGTGAAAGTTAATGAATGAAAAAGATATTCCTGCAATTTTCCAGTAAACTTATTTTAAATTTTTTGATTTAGTTAATTTAATTTTGCGAAACAAAAAAGAAAGAAAAAGGAATGGGAATACTTACCTTCTAGGAGACATCTATAGAACTGCCGTACATCTGGCGTGTGCTTCTGTGAATCCCGCGACACAGAAATGCAATGTACCTATGTGATGTCGCATGCATACGACTTCACATTGGCATGGATAATCTTTTTCTTACCGTTTTGAATTTTGAATATCTGGAACTCTCTGTTTACATTACATTATATTTCTTTCTGATAAGCCGTTCGTTGGTAGTGAAAGCTAAACTATATAGATTTGTGTTTTAATACACCATTAAACGCATATTTATGCACTTTATTGTTATCTACAGTCCCTAACTTAGACCGTAGGTTGGTTAGTTGGTTGGTTGGCTAGTTGGTTGGTTGGCTGATGGTTAATGGTGCAAGGCCCTAAAAGGGCCAAAAAGCGCCTTAGAACGTAAATAGGGTATCCTTAAGAGTAAAAAACGGAACTGTTTACGAAAATTTTGCATGGGGCTACCTTGACCCGGGCCCCGACCCCTTCCAAAAACCGTCTACCGTCTAAGTTAGATAACCATAAGTAGTATAACAAATCTGGTTGTCCTAAATTAAAAACTGTAGATTTTACGAAATTTTTATGAGGAGGGGGAGGGGCTCTCACCCCGGGGTTCCAGCCCCTTCCCAAAACCGTCTAGCGTCTAAGTTAGAGTTTCATGATACCAAATTTGGTGGTTCTGAATTGAAAACTGTAGTTTTTAAGAAAATGTTTTACGTCTGAGTGTGTGTGCGGGGAGGTGGGGGCTCCGACCCCTAGGGCTTTGATCCGTCCCAAAAACCGTCGACCGTCTAAGTTAAAGTACTATGAGATAGTATACCAAATTTGGTGGTTCTAAATTGAAAACTGTAGATTTTGCGAATTTTTATATGAAGGGGGCCTTTACCCCCGGGCTGCAACCCCTTCAAAAAATCGTCTAGCGTCTAAGTTAGAGTACCATGAGATAGTATACCAAATTAGGTGGTTCTGAATTGAAAACTGTAGTTTTTAAGAAAATTTTGTATGTGGGGGGCTCTGACCCCCGTGCCTTGACCCGTTCCAAAAACGGTCTGCCGTCTAAGTTAGAGTACCCTAAGATAGTATACCAAATTTGGTGGTTCTAAGATGAAAACTGTAGATTTTACGAAATTTCTTATGAGGGGGGAGCTCCGACCCCGCGGGCTCCAACCCCTTCCAAAAACCGTCTAGCGTCTAAGTTAGAGTACCATGAGATAGTATACCAAATTTGGTTGTTCTAAATTGAAAACTGCAGATTTTACGAAAAAGTGTTTATTCGGGGGGGCTCAGACCCCCGGTCTCCAACCCCTTCCAAAAACCGTCTAGCGTCTAAGTTGGAGTACCATGAGATAGTATACCAGATTAGGTGGTTCTGAATTGAAAACTGTAGTTTTTAGGAAAATTTTGTAGGGGGGGGGCTCTCACCCCCGTGGCCTTGACCGGTTCCAAAAACGGTCTGCCGTCTAAGTTTGAGTACCATAAGATAGTATACCAAATTTGGTGGTTGTAAGATGAAAACTGTCGATTTTACGAAATTTTTTATGAGGGGGGGGGGCTCCGACCCCGCGGGCCCCAACCCTTCCAAAAACAGTCTAGCGTCTAAGTTAGAGTTTCATGATACCAAATTTGATGGTTCTGAAATGAAAACTAGATTTTACGAACATTTTGTATGTAGGGGGGGGGGAGCTCTGACTCCCCAGGCCTTGACCCGTTCCAAAAACCGACAACCGTCTAAGTTAGAGTACCATGAGATAGTATACCAAATTTGGTTGTTCTAAATTGAAAACTGTAGATTTTACGAAAAAGGGTTTATTCGGGGGGGGGGGGCTCCGACCCCCCGGGCTCCAACCCCTTCCAAAAACCGTCTAGCGTCTAAGTTAGAGTACCATGAGATAGTATACCAGATTAGGTGGTTCTGAATTGAAAACTGTAGTTTTTAAGAAAATTTTGTATGTGGGGGGCTCTGACCCCCGTGCCTTGACCCGTTCCAAAAACGGTCTGCCGTCTAAGTTAGAGTACCGTAAGATAGTATACCAAATTTGGTGGTTCTAAGATGAAAACTGTCGATTTTACGAAATTTTTATGAGGGGGGCTCTGACCCCGCGGGTTCCAACACCTTCCAAAAACCGTCTAGCGTCTAAGTTAGAGCACCATAAGATAGTATACCAAATTTGGTGGTTCTAAGATGAAAACTGTAGATTTTACGAAATGCTTTATGAGGGGGGAGTTCCGACTCCGCGGGCTCCAAGCCCTTCCAAAAACCGTCTAGCGTCTAAGTTAGAGTACCATGAGATAGTATACCAAATTTGATGGTTCTGAAATGAAAACTAGATTTTACGAAAATTTTGTATGTAGGGGGGAGGGGGAGAGGGGCTCTGACTCCCCGTTCCTTGAGCCGTTCCAAAAACTGACAACCGTCTAAGTTAGAGTACTATGAGATAGGATACCTGATTTGGTGGTTCTGAATTGAAAACTGTAGATCTTACGAATATTTTGTGTATGGGGGCTCTGACCAACCGGGCCCCTGCCCCGTACCAAAAACCGTTTACCGCCTAATATTTTTAGTGCCAAAGAAAAACGTAATATTCCTATCCTGTCTGCGTGTCCAAACTTTATAAATTTGATCAGGGAGGAAGACGTTCGAAATCGTACGTTTTCCTGCATTCGTTTTGTATGTAACCAAAATCTGTAAACGCGACGAATTGACGCAGTCGACGAATTGACGCGCGACGAATTAACGCGCGACGAATTGACGCAGTCGACGAATTGACGCGCGACGAATTGACGTAGGCGACGAATTGACGCGCGACGAATCGTCGTAGTCGACGAATTGACGCACGCGACGAATTGACGCACGCGACGAATTGACGTAGAACCATGTATTTTTACGTTCTGGCGTCAACGTCAAATCACAAATTTGTCCATGACGCGAATCGAATCTGCGACTCTCACTCCGGAGTAAGTTGCTCTCCTAACTAAGCTACACGGACGGAATATACCGCTGCGCATTTGTCTTCTTGACACGTGATTCACCTCTGCAGTACGTCACAGTTGTTTATTGTTCACGAAATGATAACGCACAGGAAGTTTTAGTGAGCAATACACTTTAGTCGATTATTCTCAGGTCGCAATTCATCAAATGACTCTTAATAGCAATCTTATATATAAACACAGAAATCTCCACCGTATAGTCATAGCATAAATCTACAAAAAGCTTTTCATCCCCCCGTTACGGCAGTACTCCACACATATCACATTCGACGTAGACTGTTGTTAATGCTATGCATCTTCCACGAGAGTAGAAAAGTAAATTCCAAGTAAAAAATTTTGATGTTACGAAAATGGGTAACGAAAGTGGTCGGTGAGACATAAGTTGATTTTCTCGAGCATCTCGAAAACGTACGTCGTTACGAAATTTGGTTTCCTCTCGAAATACCCTAAAGGGGGCTTACCTGTTACTGATGAGAGCTTTAAAATGATGTATAACATGAGGGGAGTAACTTGTGGATATCCTAGACAAAAAGTTACTAATATTCCTCACTAACACACTTGCGATTCAGCTTTTCTTTCTATCTTGAGGTCAGAGTTTAGCTTGAGCATGCGCAGATAGACCTTCGTAGCAACATCACATTTCATCGGTGTCAGGGTCGTTTCTTATGTTGGTCTAAATCTGAGTGATAATAATTATAATAATAATAAATATTGTTTTTGAAAAACTAAACAGTCAAAACACTTGCTATTGGCACCGCCATACATTAGTAAATATATATAATATATATATATATATATAATAAGAGCTGCACTAGAGGTAATAGAGGACAGAGGTTATTTCGCACATCAAGCAAAGTTGATTTTGCTAACTTGCTAATCACTCTGGAAGCTTTAAAACTGGCACTAATTTTGTTAAAAATACTTACAAAATACTCAAGTCCTTCAAGCACTCTGTCCTTAAAAGTTTTTTCAAATTCTGGAAAGAAACTGCTGACCATGTTGATAAGCATGTTTTTGCTTTGGTTCTAGACATTCTTAAACATATTCTTAAAGATAAAATTTCTCTTAAAGAATTTTCCAGTAATTTTGTAACCATCAGGTTTCTAAATAAAGCCTATGATCATCTCAATGTAAGGAAGCTGTTCTACAATAATGCAATTTTTTTTCCCATCCACAGGCACCAGTCTATTGTAAGTTTTAAATATGTTAAGACCTTAGGGTCAATAGTTAAAAACTACAAACTTAACTCTTCGAGTTACATTCCTGTAATTACTACATGTTCTTGTGATGAACATAAAGAAACAGTTCACTATGATAAGAATTACAACCATATTATCACCGGAAACTTGAGTTTTGTTGAAAATGAAAAGCTTAGGAATTTATTAGAGTATGGTTCTAAATTTAGACCTTCCTTCACAATTTCCAAAGAAAGGATTCTTGAGAGCTTCACTCAAGATGTTAATAGGTACATCGTAAAAACCAGTTTAACGTACAATCAGCCTATTGAGGATTTCGCAGAATGGAAATATAATGTAATCAATAGCTTCACCTGTGAGTTGGCAGGTCTGGACTTTTGTTTCGATAGAAATCTCTTTTTCTCTGGAGAAGCTAAAAGGTCACTCTCCAAACTACAAGACCTATTTATTTTTACCACTACGGATAAAGCTAGCAATAATTTTGCAATTATCTGTAAGAAGTTCTATTTTGAATTGTTAACTATGGAACTCAATAATAGAGTAACGTACGAGCCCGTAAGTTATTCTACCAAGCAGTTAGAAAATCGGTTTAAGGCATTCTTCAAGAAACTTAAAATTCCACAAACTAGAAGATATGAGCCTGAATTTCCATTTCTTTTTGCAACGGTTAAGTTTCATAAAGATCCTGTGAAGTTCAGGTTCATAGCTAGTGGAGTAAGGAGTCATAAAAAGAAAATAGATCTTGCTTTTGAAGATGTCTTAAAGAAGGTTTTGAAACACATTAGAAACTGTACTAATTTGATGTACAGAGATTTTTGGATAATTAATAATAATGCAGAAGTAATTTCTACTATACTCAAAGTATGTCCCTTAGATATTAATAGTTATGATTTTGAGAACCTATATACTAATCTGCCTCTATCAGATATAATCACTACCTTTAAAGAGCTGTATGCAGAATTTAAACTTAACCAATTTGTTAATGTAGGAACTTGGAACTCTTATCTCAATTGCTGCATAAAAAATAACCATATCTTATATACTAATACTCTCTATAAGCAAGTGAACGGTATTCCCATGGGAACATCAACCTCCACGAATATCGCTAATCTATTCCTGTTCTTTAGGGAATATAAATTCATTAAAAATCACCCCACCTGCTCAGATAACTACCTTTACACATTTAGATATATTGATGATCTGCTGTGTATCAATAATTCAGAAGTTATAGAGAGTGATTTTGATAATATCTATCCTAGCTCTCTTAACTTATGTAAAACCAACCACAGTAATCAGGAACTTGAGTTCCTAGACTTAAGCATTAAGCTCAACAGAGGTAACCCATCTATTAGCCTCTTTGATAAAAGAGTTAATTTTCCTTTCAAAGTAATTAAATATCTACACTGGAATAATAACATATCAACCAAAGTAATTGAGAATGTACTAATTTCTCAGGTCCTAAGAATTTCAAGAATTTGCAGCAACAATTTGGACTTCAATTACCACATTAATATACTATTAGATAGTTTTCTAGTGAACGAAATTCCTTCTTCTTTCATCAAGAGAACTTTAAGAAAAATTATTCTGAATAATAGAGTAAGGTTGGCAGATCTGCTTTAATTTTCTACACAGTTAATAATATGATTCTGACCAATCAAAGCCGTAAGGAAGTTGGCTAGAGGATGCCTATTAACTACTAAAAGGAACCTTAGTGCTATGGATATGAAGGTCCTATTAAAACAAAAAATTAAATAATATAGACAAAATCACAAAAAAAAAAACTTAAAAATCTGTTTATAAAAGAAAATAAAAACAAATAAAAAAGAAAACTAGTTATTCATCACTAGGATAGCTATACTAAAAATAGTAAAACTAACATTAAAATTAATAAGATTCTGATTAATCTATAGAAGCTCACTAAGGTGATTTAATACATGCAAAGATTATTAAATACACCACTCGTGTATTTTATAATATTTTTTAAGTATTCTGGAGAGTTAATTCTGCTCTTTCTGATCATACAGATCCACAGTCTTAAGTATATATATATATATATATATTTTTTTTTTTCTCTGGTTAAAATCTCCACGAGTTGGTTTCTTTCAGTATGAGGAGGCCTTCAGCCCTACCCACACTGCCCCCCAGCGACTAGGGAGTGGCAGATGTGTTAGGAGGCGTGGGGAAGAGGTCAGCCATGTTTTTCTCTTGTGTGGAGAAAGTTTAGTTGCACAAGAGGTAAGCTCTCTTCCTTGTTTTTGGGTTTTAGGTTTTATAAGTTCAATGTTTGTATTTCATGTACTTTTTTTCTCTGTTGATTTTTTGCTTTTCAGCTTTTAGGCACTGGCTTGTCTGTCAACATTTTTGCGGGTTTTAACTCTTTCTTTTCATGGTAACTTTGCGCGTCTTTTAGGGAACTTAGGCACAGCAGATGGCTAAGCATAGTTCCTTTTCTTTGCGCTGTATTTTCAAAGTAGTTAAGTTCTTAATAACTACTTAATTATGCACTTAAAGCACTGCTGAAATACTTTGTACATAGTGCAACTAATTGTTTAAGTCATATAACTTTCACAAAGCTGTTCTTTAGTTAATTATTGTCTTTAACTTATTCTCGTTTTTTGTGTTGTCAGAAGTTGTAGAGTAGGGGGTTTTAGAATCAAGTTTTCTTTCAAAAATCTGATTTTTTAAAAAATTAATATTTCCTTTTTTAATTGCAATGTAAAAATTTGGATTTCTTTTGCATTGTTTTTCAGGTTTAAATTCTCTCTCAGGCGAACTTGGCATTTCGTTATAGCTGAAAATTATTTCTAATTATTATGTCACTCTCACAGCTTGAGTTCTCTTTAATCTTCTTCTCTCTGTTTAATAGTAACAGATGAAGAGCATGGGTCGGGCCAGGAGGGTTATGGATGCAAGCGAAATTGTTAACTAGTGCTAGGTCATACAACTCTGCGGAGGACATGACATATATATATTTTTTAAAACAATTTTTGGTGGGCTTGTTACTTGCATCTATGGCCTTGCAGAAACCCATTTCCAACTAGGTCTTTGTGGAAGTGAGAAAATGCAGAGTTTTTGCTGGTCCTTGATAAAGCCAAGGCTCAGTATTCTCGACACCTTCTACATTCAGTTGTTTTATTTTATTTTTTTATCTTTTCTCCTTTTACTCACACCGGTAGATACATAACCTTTTCTATGTTGTACTTGGTATGAGTCAAAAATATATATATATATTTTTTTGCTTAGGTCTCTTCTTAATAGAATGTGAATTCTGAATTTTCAAAACTGCTGCGTTGCGCGTTTTGATCTTCAGGTTATTTTGCAACTTTCGTTTTAAATTCTAAAGTTTTTCCTTAGTTTTCAGTTTTGCTCTTCAGTATATATATATATATATATATCATCATCATCATCATTGCCAACCATTATCAATCCACTGCTGGACGAAGGTCTCCCCAAGTTTCCTCCACAACAGTCTGTCTTGTGCCAGTCTCCTCCATGTCATCCCTGCATACTTTCGAATTTCATCCACCCATCTCCCATGTGGTCTCCTTCTGGGTCTTTTCCTGTCCCTTGGAATCCAATCTAAAATTTCGGCTGTCCATCGATGATCTGTCCTTCTGGCAGTATGTCCAGCCCATTGCCATTTCAGGGATTTAACTCTGATCATGATGTCTTCCACTCTTGTCATTTTTCGGATCCACGAGTTCCTCTTCTTATCTCTCCTGGTTACACGAAGCATGCACCTCTCCATGCTACTTTGAGTTGTCTGCAGTCTTTGTATATCTCTTTTAGTTAAGGTCCACGTCTCTGCACCATACGTAAGCACTGGAAGGATGCATTGATCAAACACTTTTCTTTTAAGACATAATGGCATATTGCTCTTGAAAATTATGCTGTTTCTTCCAAAAGCTCTCCAGGCAAGTTTTGTACGCCGATTAATTTCTTCATCAATGTGACCCTCACTTGATATCTGCTGTCCAAGATAAACGTACGTGTCTGTTATCTCCAGCTTTTCTCCATCAATCAATAAATCTTCATTTCTTGTAAAAGCATTGAACATCACTTTTGTCTTCTGAAAGTTCATTTTTAATCCCACTTCTTTACTCTTGTCAGCAAGTTCCTGGATCATACTCTGCAGCTCTGATGAGGTAGTTGCAAAAATGACTACGTCATCAGCAAAACGAAGGTGGGTTAGATAATCTCCATTAATCTTGATCCCTTTGTTTTCCCAGCTCAGCGACTGAAAAACACCCTCCAATGTGGCATTAAAGAGCTTCGGAGATATGGTGTCACCTTGTCTCACTCCCTTTCCAATTTTTATGTGTGTTGTATTTTCAAACAGCCGAATGTTTGCACTTGCATTTTCATAGATGTTATTAATAATATTAATGTATGCATCTTCAATACCGCATGTTTTCAGAGCCATTGTAACTGCTGATGGATTCACCGAATCAAAGGCTTTTTCATAATCGATAAAAGCCATGCACAATGGAAGTTCATATTCCCTCGCTCTTTCAATTAGTTCTCTCAGTACGTGGATATGATCTATTGTGCTGTAGCCACTCCTGAATCCAGCTTGTTCTCTCGGTTGAGCCATGTCCAGTGTTACCTTCAAGCGGTGTGAAAGAACTTTAGTGAAGATTTTATAAACTACTGATAGGAGGCTGATAGGTCTGTAGTTCTTGAGATCCTCAATGTCACCTTTCTTATGTAGCAGGATCATTGTAGCGGTGTTCCAATCCTCAGGAATCTTTCCTTCATTAAGGCATCGAGTGAAAATTTGGGCGAGTACTGTTTCGATTTCTCCACTTGCTTCTTGTATGATGTCTACAGTAATTCCATCTTCTCCTGGAGCTTTTCCCCGCTTCATGTTCTTGATTGCATGTGCAACTTCTGCTGGAAGGACTGGAGGAACTCTGGTATTGGTATCTTTCATGATGTCTGGAGTGCATGTATCATCCCTTTCATATAATTTGGAGTAGAAATCTTTCACTCTTGTCAAAATTTCGCCTCTATTTCTTGTTACAGAACCATCTTCTTTTCTCAGTGCCATAATCTGTTTTCTTCCCTTACTGAGATGTCCCTTTGCTATCTTTAGGCTTTGGTTGTTTTCAATTGCTTTCCTCACTAGTTCACAGTTGAATTTTCTTACGTCTTCAGTGATACTTTTTCTTACTGTCTTGCATAGCTCTATATATTCCACTTTGGAAGTCACATCTTCTTTAGTTGTCCTCATCTCTCTTCTTTTTTGCATCAACATTTTCGTTTTTCCTGATAATTTGTTTACATGCAACTTGTTCTTAGACCCAGCTATATATATATATATATATATATATATACTTTTATGTAGAGGTAGGACGAATACTAAATTTTCTCGAATCTGAATCCGAATCCCAATCCTAAAAGGTTCTCGAATCCTTCATATAAGAATAATCATAAGAAAAAAAGGGAAAGAAAATACTTCTACTTAAAATTAAAAGTTTTTAACTGAAGCAAAATTTGAAATCTGTGTTTATTGAAAAACGAATTAAAGAATACAGTTTTCAAAAATATACCCATACTTATTAAGAAGATACAAATGAAATTTAATTAATTTATAATTTACATTTAGTAAATGAAGTACATAACTCTTGAGGTTCATTTCCATTTTCTGAACATAATTTGACGAAAAAAATATTTCAGTGAAAATTCACATTTTTGACATTTGTCTTTAATAACAAAAGTTCCAAAACCTTAAATCAGAGCAAGTGTAGAGGTGGGGAGGATTATTTTAGGAGTTAATGTAGATAAACACTAAACATGTATAACGTGAAAGCCTTGTCGTACTGCTACGTTATTTTAAAAGATCACCATACGATGAAAAAGTTTCTAAATTAAACCTTAACGGCCAGACGAAACATTTAAAAACCAAAAGTCAAACTTACGGGAAAGATGCTTTATTTCTCGATGTAGCACTTCACATAACAAATCGGTATCAACATTAAACACACCACACACCAACAACGCTACGTTCCACAACGCTGCACATTAATCGCTCTCCAACACAACGGTCTACAATCAACAGTTTTCTCGTAGTTTAAATCTCTCGTTCTTATCAAACAGGCATACGTCACGTTCATTCAACCTCAATTATGTTGCCAGCAGTATTCGTTTGAGAGAAAAGATATCACGTTAAGTGTGAAATATAGCTGAGAATAATCTCAAAATTTACATAGGGAAAGAAACTAAGAAGGAAAGTTAATTTAGAATATACGTCACATCTAATACTAAATTGAGCAAATTCTATCCAGAAAATTAAGAAAAATAAAAAACATGTGTGTTGTAAGACTTAATAAAAACACTGAACACTGAACTCTTTCAGGGCAATGTAATAAAAAAATCAGAAACTTTCTTTTTTTTTTTTTTTTTTGATTGGAGGTTTAACGACCACCGTGAGCAACTCAATGGGCTATAAGCAGTCACCCGTCCGTAATTTAGGGTCACTGGTTCCAGGGAAGGGAGAGAGCCAGTGCCGTAAGACAAACACAACATCCATGCCTCACCGGGATTCGAACCCGGACCCCGTTCGGACGAATGATCAGAGGCCATCGCTTAGACCACTGTGTCACCGGGGCGGCCAGAAACTTTAAATGGAGATTTTTATTAAAAAACACTAGCATTCGAACTCGCTATGTGTCTATTTCGTTTTTTACTAGCTATGACACCCGATGTGCTGAATAGTCTTTCTGACATTACTATCGATGGTAGTGTGATCAAGAACTTTTTAGAGAGTTTCCTCAAAGTTTGATATTTTTTGTTGTCCTTCCAGTATTTAAAGATGTCCGCAGATGGTGGAAACAGTGTTTCTGCTAAATAGGCATTTATTTCTTCTTCAAATTAGATAAACTATAACTCTGCTCACTGCTGGTAGATAGTGCCATCAATTGAGAATAGTGACTCCACATGCAATGAACTTCTTGTTGTTGAGTTAACGATTTTTGAGTGGTATCTCTGACTTTGTTCTGATGACTTCAGATCACTGTCATCTGCTTGCAAAATACTAATATCAGAAATTTTAATGGCCAGTGTTGATTTAACTTGCTCAAGGTTTTCTTTGCTCAAACATACACTTCCTTTGAATCGGGGATCCAGTATACTTCCAAGAGCATGCAATTTTTTGGTCTGAACAGACTGATAGCGCCTTTTTACAGATGTGAGCAAGTCATTTCAAAAACTCTGTACGGAACCTAAAGTTGATTTGAAGTTTTGTAGAATGCTAATGGTGCTATTCACTAAAGGAATTATTTCTGAGATTGTTACTTCGCTAGAACTGGCCACAAATGTATGCTATAACGAACACATCTAGGATTCGTATCACTTCTTCTGTAGTTGTCCACTGTCGAGCACTAAGATCTACCGAAGCAGATAATAAAACAGCTTGCTTTTTGTTCCATGAGACGAATGAGCATGTAAAACTGAGAATTCCATCTAGTCGGTTCGTCTTGTATCAAACGATGGGGTTTAAGACTTAGCTTAGCTTTAAAAGCTCGTAAGACTTTCATGGCTATAGAAGAGTGCTTGAAATGTCCCACAATATTCAGGCAGGTTGACATTATTTCCTTAATTTCACTCTCGTTTCAGTAAACCGTCTTTGAGAACTAATTGAAATGTATCAACAAGCCATGGCAAGTGGTGAAAGGTACTGCGTTCTAAAGCTCAAACCATATTAGACCCATTGCATCTCATGAAACACACAACTTTTCTAAGAGATACCATTCCTTCATAGTGTTGGTAATGAAAGTTTCTATTGCAGGTGCTGTATGTGAAACTTCTGCAAACGGAAAACATTCTAAGCTCAAGTGATGATACTCAAAGTTTTCATCTGTGAAGTGAACTGCGAAACTGAGGTAATCGTCAGAAGATGTTGATGTCCACATGTATGTTGTAACTGCAATAAATCCGGTTTTATCTAAAAGATTGTCAACTTTTATTTTTTCTTCTTCATACATCTCTGGAATTACCTTTTGGGCGGTGTGTTTTCTGCTTGGGATGATATATCTTGGCTCAAGGCGATTTATCAACTTTTTAAAACCTTTATCTTCTACTATGGACAATGGTTGGTTATCTTTGTAGATCATTTCGGCGACTAATCTGGTAATTGTTTTAGCTCTTTTGTCTCCAGGCTTAAAACTTTGTATTTTATCAATAAATGCTTTCGGAGTCAGTTGGTTAGAAGATAGTGCTTTGCGTTTTACTGGGGGTGCTTCGAAAGGGCTTTGTTCTCCATAAGAAGAAGCTGCTGAACCAGGACTAGGAGTTGAACTAGCTGATGCAAGACTTCCAATGACAGCTGGATCATCTGGGCTATTATTGTATTCCAATCGGGAGTCAACTCTGACAGTGAAAGGGCTTAAGGGTGATGCTGGCGTTAGTAATGGAGATGATGAACTTCTATCTTTCAGTTCTTGAAATTTGGATGAATGTTTGGCTTTCAAATGTTTCCACATTGCTGAAGTAGCATGTGACCCTTTTCCTCTGGATAGTTTTACAGAACACAGACTGCAATTCGCATAATTTTCATTATCCGAAATTTAGAAATAGTTCTAGGTATTAGAAGATGCTTGAGATGATGTCACTTCATACGTTGACGTTCGTTGCAGGTTATAGGAGGTGCGTTGGTTGTGTGACAGGCACAAGATAAATCGATAAGTATGCGTAAATGCTGTGGTCAGCGATAGAAACTACGTAGGAATAAAAACAATAAAGCGTGAGAAACGCTGAGATTGAGACAAAAAAACACAGACCGGATAACGCCGAGCGTATACTTATAGCGTGTGCAAGTGAGACCCTGCGGAGAGTTGAATAGAACTAGAAACTCTGAGCTGTAGACAGAGTAACTTGAGCCATGTGCGCGACGCGGCTCAAGGTCACACTCCCCATCCGTTCTCACCGTCGTTATCACAGTAACGGCTGCCGGGTAAGAGATAAAATATGCTAAGTCACTTTTCCCACTATACTTGAGGTATGGTGGCTAAGTCACTGTCCGATGGGAGACGCCAGTCGCTTCGGCGGTTGCTCTCTGTGTTTGGCTGAACAATTCCATCACTGATGCATCCGGTTTGGAAGCAACGAGCTATTTAAAATAGCTGTGTAGACACTGTAGACGATCTTCTTCGATTGTTTTCTAATGTCAGAACTAGTCATGCTGACAAAAAATTCTAACAAATGTCGCTCTAGAACAAACACCAAACGCCAAGTTTTTTAGGTTAAGATTCAAAAGATTCGAATGGCGAAAAAAGCGAGAAGATTCGAGTTTTCGAATCTCAATTCTTTTTCAAGATTAGCGGGATTCGAAGATTAGAATGTCCCATCCCTACTTCTATGACTCACATGTCTTCTTTCATTGGTTTTGCGACAATAACATTCATTAATCCACCTATCTAAATACTGCTCAATGTCAGGAATTACTAAACTTTACTGTTTGTTGTTATTATTTAAATGATTTAATTCCACTTAGTGTGTACCGGACTGTGGCTCGGTGTGGTCGTGAGTGATGCGAATAAATGCAATGCGTTGTACGTAAGTAAATGTCTACTACCCTCAAATCACTCGTTTTATTTCACACCCACAAAGATCTCGGCATGCAAAAGACTCTAGAGCTTGCAGCAACCACGGGCATAAGAATAACTCTATTTACAGTTTGCTGTAGGTTGCATGAGAGGGGCCTCTATGCCAAGGCATGAATGATCTGTGTTCCCCAGCTCCCTTCTCCAGATGGGCGCGTTTAAGATGGAGTCACCACCATTGCCTGTGGAGCCTATCTATCGCAAAAACAACCTTTAGAATCCGAAATTTTGAAGCAGCGATTTTGGGAAAGATAGAATGTACATTACACACCCTAGCTGCGATACCATACTTTATTTCAAATGTAGACTATACATAAACTGACCTTCGTGGTAAAAGGTATCGGAAAGTAAAAGGTATCGGAAAGTAACCTTTTCCTTTTGAAGCAACTGTATATAGTAAAATATATTTTGAAGTTAACAGAATGTGCATTTATGACCTCTGTAGCGGCGAGGTGGTGCATTGGAAATAGACCGATCGTATGGATCATCGTTTTTACGGACTGCAAAAGGGTTTTTTCAAATCATACTAATATTTGCAGGGATATAGTGTCCACAGACAGACGGGCTGACAAAAATGCTTCTAAAGCACGTACTTTTTACGAAAGACGTGCAAAAACTGGTATTATAGATGACACCATTCCTGTTTAGCCTAAGAGAAAAATAATGGAGGTGCCTGATATGAGTACGTTCCATGTCTAAAAGGTACCATCTGAAGATGTGCATGGATTATCTACAATAACAACGATGTGCATGCTGTGATGTTATTTCTGGGATCCCCCTCAATAAAGGACATGGATACAGTGGTGCCCATATGAGTACTTTTAGGGGGGGCTAAGAAAAATTCTTACCTCCTTTAAGGTTGTCAAACATTTTAGTAAATGTACAAGATACTAAAATACAACAAAAATATTTGATACAATCAGTCATTATTATTTTATTACTTTTAAAATGCTTTAAAAAAAGGTTTCGTCTATTTTAGTGTTTTAAATATAAACAAAAATTTGGCTATACCAACTGTTTAGGGGTCGAGCCCCTCCCTGCCCCCCTCTTATGGGCACCATTGCATGGATATCATTGCTATCGAAACACCCATCAACGCATTGTGACATCTATGCATACATGTCTCGAAGAGTGTCCTGTTGCACATTTCACTATTATTGCAACTGCACATGCATAGTGTCGAGTGTGTTTTCTTGATGTCCTCAGACACGATGATGTTATGAATAGAAGGAAACCTTGGGGATAGGACTGACTTAGGGGAAGGTGTTCGCATAAGTATTGAGCGACGCCAAAGTCATGGAGAACTTTATATTCTTACTGGAAAATTTCATTGTACCTCATAGATGTCCCAGAGGAAAGGTATATGCAATGGGGTTCTGGACAGTAATCCACGTATTTTGCGTTCTTCTAGTGAACAAAAGATATCGGGCGTCGTAACTTGTGGCGCAATACAGTGTATCATAATTATGATGGTACAGACAGTGTTGCATATCTGAACGTACGCTAGACATACTTCCCCTACTTTTTACGAAGTCAGGCCATTATACGTCCACCGTTTACACATTACAGTGAATTATGATATGCTGATCAGCCAAAACATTAAAACCATCTACATAATGTAATATAGGTTCTCCTCTCGATGCCAAAACAGCTTTTACCTGATGAGGCATAGATTCAACTACATGTTGGTAGATGTCTCTTGATATTTGGTACCGTGGCTGCAACAGAATATCTCGCAGTTCCCGTAAATTACGTAGCCAGGGTGATGCTTCTCGTACCGGTTTCTCCAATTCAAACCACAAATGCTAGATAAGATTCATGTCCGGCGAATTTAAGGGCCATGGCAATAAATGGAATTACTCTTCATGTTTTTGGAACCATTCCTGAACCTTCTTCGCAGTGAGGCATGTCTTGTTCAGAGACGCCATTTTCTCCAGGGAATACACTCGCCATAATGGGGTGTGTGAAAACACAAGTCTGTCCGCGACAGGCATCGAAACCGTGTTCCCTCACTTCTGAGTAAGTCATTCTCCCAACTGAGCTACGTGGACATAATGTTTTGCTGCAGATTTGTCGTCTTGACACATGTTTTCACCTCTGTAGTACGTCATAGGTGTACTTGGTCAGCCACGATATTCAGGTACGTGACAGATGTCAGATTTTTCTCAACAGGGATAATGGGACCAAGTGTTTCCCTAGAAAATATAGCCCAGACCATCACACAACCTTCAGCCGTCTGGATATGTCCCACAGTACATCCATGTGGGAAGACTTCCTTGGGTAAACTCCGCACCCGGGCTCGTCCGTCTGCAGGGTGTAACAGAAAACGGGGTTCGTCAGACCATGAGACCCTCTTCCAGTCTTCTATGGTCCAATGTCGATGATTACATGCCCTGTGCAAGCGTTGACAACGATCAACGGCTGTGAGCGTATGCACACGAATGTATCTGCGGTTGCAGAGACCCATGACCAAGAGCTAATAAAGAACTGTGTGTTCGGACACAATGGGCCCTTCACAACAATGGGTAATGTCAGCCACAGTAGCTCTCCTGTTGCTGCGGACAAGACGAGACAGCCTGCGCTGACCTCTGGCATCGATGATTGCGGCCTGCCCATGCCTCGTAGACGGCTCGAAGTGTCACCTGTTTCGGGCCATCTTTGAGAGATACTAACGACTGCATAGTATGAGCAGCCTACTAGCGTCCCTGTTTCGGAGATGCTCTTACCAAGGCTTCTTGCCATGAAAATCTGACCTTTGTCGAAATCAGATAAATCCTTTGCTTTTCCCATGTTGTAACGAAACTGAAATACTGACTAACCAGCCCGTTTCAGTAACAGGGTCCCTCTCATATATCACGAGTTATGTATATCTCTGTCGCCTGACCGATGTGTTGGAGTAACTACACTACACGAGCACACAGCTGAACATCAACTTACTCTACATCTTCTTCTTTATTCCTCTTGTAGGATTTCCTCCCTCCAGATTAGGTTTGTATCAACTTCGTTTGCCTGAAGTCACCTTTGTATCAGAGCGTTGCTGACATCAGAGAGTGTTAGTACATCTTAACACAAAGAAACATGAAACAGAGGGAGCGCAGCGAGCGTAAGCGGTAGGGAAGGAGATGATGGCCTCATTTACAACAGGGTTTATTTACCCGGGTCCGACGGCTTAAGGCGCTATAACGAAGTAAATTTCTCTGTCATTTTTGGTCCACGCCGGGAATCGAACCCGAGTCCACTTATTCCGGAACAAAGCACTCTACCAACTGAGCTACTTCGTTCTTGCTGCTATCTGCCTTTATGTCGTGTGCGTCCTGCGGGGCAGGCACGTCACATCCCCCCCGAAAGAGGGCCGGGGGCATGACCCACGGGTCATCCGTGATCATGAATCGTTGCAGGCAGCCATCCGCTGTACAACGTGCACTTGAGAACTCGCAGTCAATCTGGTGTGGGGAATGCAACGTCACACATATTTATTTTTCGAAGCGCTGGAGAAGGGATTTTTTTATTTTTCCTATCTCGCGGTGTGTAAGGAACATCACACCATTGCGAGATCTTGAACGGCTGGGTCATCCGGGAAGTTTGGGCGCCATTATAACGAAGTAAATTTCTCCGTCATTCCTGGTCCACGCCGGGAATCGAACCCGAGTCCACTTATTCCAGAACAAGTCGCTCTACCAACTGAGCTACGCAGACGTTCGTTCTTGCTGCTATCTGCCTTTATGTCGTGTGCGTCCTGCGGGGCAGGCACGTCACAACGCTTTCTGAGACATGGTGGGTATTCAAAGCTCACTATAACGGCACTCGGTTTTGAACACGCAACCTTCAGGTTGACAGTCGTCTGATCCAGTTAGTAGGTTACCCAGAACCTGACTTCACAGCACTGTTATCGGAGTACTTTTTGAATAGGGAATTCATTAGTAACAGCGTCATCTACATATCTGTGCCAGTGATGTCCCTGTAGTTGCTGCTTATACAAATAAGGACTCGCGTACTTTTCCCGGTAATAAAATACGTCGTAAAGTTCATCAGTAATGGGTGTTCCGATTCTTATGACAGTGTATAATGAACGAATATTGATTTTATGCAATATATAACATTTATTTGCTTATATGCATTCCACGTCAGTGTTTTCTTTTTATGCTCACCTCGTTTTGAGGGATTATCTTTTATGCGTGTGTGTGTGTGTTTGTTTTCATTCCTCTTTCCATCATCGCAAAAACCTGTGGTAATCTCCTGTCATCGCCGGTTCCATTGTGATGCCCCATCGTTGAAATGCGTGGAAGAAAGATATCTCTTTGCTCATAACTGACTTCTCTTCTACGTCAAGGGAGTAATGGCTGATCATAAATCACCGCATGCAGGATAGTGTTTTTGTTTTATAGTTGAAAAACCTGGTATTTTTGTAAGACAGCAACATCCGTCATTCGAATGGTTTCTTGGCTCTCCTGACGTCATCAAAAATGGAAGAAGAAAGTGGAATTTCAGTTTGCCTTTTCGACACTCACTCAGAGTTCGCCTTAATGTGGATTCCAAAATTTCGAGCCCATTTGTAGTTTGCCTATTAAAATGAAAACCATAAGTAGCTTTTGAATCATTGTAAATACACTGCCCTACCATTAATATATGGACACCTGCATGTCACGGCTTCTAGACTTCGTAGAACCAGATTTTTTTTTTTTTTTTGAAATGTCGGCCGATAACTTTTTTTTTTAATATCAGTTCTTAAGGGATTTCAGATTTTTTTGTAATATCCGCCGATACATAAGGGATATGATTTTTTTCTAAAAACCTACCGATACAAAAGGATAAGATATTTTTTATCCCTTATTATAACTTTTCGTAAGGGATAAGATAATTTTTATCCCTTATTATAACTTTTCGTAAGGGATAAGATTTTTTTGTAAATAACCGCTGATACATAAGGAATTAAAATTGAAAGAGCGAGGGAATATGAACTTCCATTGTGCATGGCTTTTATCGATTATGAAAAAGCCTTTGATTCGATGAAACCATCAGCAGTTACAATGGCTCTGAAATCCTGCGGTATTAAAGATGCATACATTAATATTATTATAACATCTATGAAAATGCAAGTGCAAAGATTCGGCTGTTTGAGAATACAGCACACATAAAAGTAGGAAAGGGAGTGAGACAAGGTGACACCATATCTCCGAAGCTCTTTAATGCCACATTGGAAAATGTCTTTCAATCACTGAACTGGGAAAACAAAGGGATAAAGATTAATGGAGATTATCTAACACACCTTCGTTTTGCTGATGACGTAGTCATTTTTGCAACTACCCCATCAGAGCTGCAGAGTATGATCCAGGAACCTGCTGACAAGAGTAAAGAAGTGGGATTAAAAATGATTTTTCAGAAGACAAAAGTGATGTACAATGCTTTTACAAGAAATGAAGATTTATCAATTGATGGAGAAAAGCTGGAGATAACAGACCCGTACGTTTATCTTGGACAGCAGATATCAAGTGAGGGTCACATTGATGAAGAAATTAATCGGCGTACAAAACTTGCCTGGAGAGCTTTTGGAAGAAACAGCATAATTTTCAAGAGCAATATGCCATTATGTCTTAAAAGAAAAGTGTTTGATCAATGCATCCTTCCAGTGCTTACGTATGGTGCAGAGACATGGACCTTGACTAAAAGAGACATACAAAGGCTGCAGACAACTCAAAGTAGCATGGAGAGGTGCATGCTTGGTGTAACCAGGAGAGATAAGAAGAGGAACTCGTGGATCCGAAAAATGACAAGAGTGGAAGACATCACGATCAGAGTTAAATCCCTGATATGGCAATGGGCTGGACATACTGCCAGAAGGACAGACCATCGATGGACCGCCGAAATTTTAGATTGGATTCCAAGGGACAGGAAAAGACCCAGAAAAATACCACATGGGAGATGGGTGGATGAAATTCGAAAGTATGCGGGAGTGACATGGAGGAGACTGGCACAATACAGACCGTTGTGGAGGAAACTTGGGGAGACCTTCGTCCAGCAGTGGATTGATAATGGTTGACAATGATGATGATGATGACATAAGGAATAAGATTTTTTTTTTGTAATATCCGCCGATACATAAGGAATAAGATGTTTTATAAGGGATACGATTTTTTTCTAAAAAACTACCGATACATAAGGAATAAGATGTTTTATAAGGGATACGATTTTTTTCTAAAAAACTACCGATACATAAGGGAAAAGATTTTTTTATCCCTTATTATAACTTTTCGTAAGGGATATGATTTTTTTATCCCTTATTATATCTTTTCATAAGGGATAATATTTTTTTGTAAATATCCGCTAATACACAAGAAATAAGATTTTTTTTTTTTTGTAATATCCGCCGATACTCTGCCTTCAAAACATTGACGAGTTCAGCTTTATACATTGAGTGAACTCTTCCTCCTGGGACGCTACGATCCATTTTGTTCCAGAGATTCCCTCTGTACTCCAAATCAACCGCGCAGATAGCCGTTTCGTACCCACTATGTAGAGTACGAAGTGGTTATCTGCGCTACGAAAAATAGTGCCAAACGAAAAGAAGCAGAATTATTGCTTAGGACAACCTAAGACTGTACCACTATGTAGGGTACGAAAAGGCTATCTGCGCTACGAAAAATAGTGCCTAGCGTTTAGAGCCAAAAGAAGCAGAACTATTGTTCAGGATCCATTTTTGCTTGATCAGCAGTTTATCGGACAAAATTGCTGTCTAAAACAAATTTTCCAAAAGCTAGAGCGTTTTTAGAAATAGATTTGATATGAGAAATTACTCAATCAAAGAGACACGCCCTTTCGGCTGCTATGACCAACTGCAAAAATAACTGGTAGAACGGGAAACGGGTGGAAGCCCTCTTCCAACATTCACAACACAAAGACAATAAACTGACAATCGGGGAAACTGGAAGGGAAGCTTGCTTAAAAGGGCAGTAGGGGAAGAAGTTCGGACTCCAGCACACCCCATTCACAATCTCCACTGCTTGTGTGATATGTGGTTCAGTGAGAAAGTAACTGCTTTACATAAGGGAAACAGGAGGAGTGCACTATAACGTGGATGGACACCGTTCTTGCGTGCCATGGAGTGTCGTGATAATGCTCCACCGCCTTTAACAACAGTATCCTCTTACAGTGACTTGGAGTATACATTAGTGGTCAAGACTCCGGAAGGACCAGTACAACTTTGTCCTGAAATCGGTCTGCAACAACGCGAACAGTACGACCTCGTGCGTTGTCCTCCTGTTGGTAAAGGTATGGGTCTTCCACAAAGTCCTGCTACAACGTTAGTAGTGTTTAATTATCCAGGACTTCTGGGTTGTGCCCAGAATTTACAGTTTGTCCAAAGCAACTAATAGGCCCAAGCCGAACCACAAAATAAAATTCCATTCCATCACGCTGACGCCACCAAACGTCATTAACGGGATGGTACATCCCGGAAGATACGTTTCTCCCGGCATCCTCGGCACCCAGTAAACATAGTTAGGCTAGAAGATAGCGTACCATGACTTGTCAGACTAAAGCACAGTTTTCCATTGTTCTATAGTCCAAGATCAAAGTTTCTTTCACTGCGTTAATCGGCGTGTGGTGTTAGTCGAAGTGATTAGTGGCTTGTAAATCGCTACTTGACCATAGTAATTCATGTCGCACAGGGTTCTGCACACTGTACTTGACAAACCGGGAATTTTGAGTTATACCTAGATGTCCTAGACAATTGTGCACTACCAACAGTCTGGAAGTACTCTGAGGAAGGCACACTTCTCTAAAAGCAAGATAATACGCCATGCCATGCTGCTGGCGTTGTATTGGCCTCAAAAAGTTGTCCTGGACAGTCTGGAATCCTGGACAATTATGCACTACTAGCATTGTGAAAGCACTCTGAGGATGGCCCATTCATCTACAAGCAGGACAACATGCCATGCTGTGCTGCTGGCGTTGTTTCAGATTAGTTTGAGGACATCGGCGTCAAAACGTTGGCCTGAAGAGCCCAGAATCCTGGAAAATTATGCACTACAAGCATTGTGGAAGTACTCTGAAAACGGCCCATGCCTCTACAAGCAGGACAACATGCCATTCTATGCTGTTGGAGTTGTTTCAGATTCGTTTGAGAACATCAGCGTCAAAAGGTTGGCCTGGATAGCCCAGAATCGTGGGAAATTATTCACCACTAACATTGCAGAAGTACTTTGAGGATGGTCCATCTCTCTACAAGCAGGACAACACGCCATGCCATGCTGCTGGCGTTGTTACAGATTAGTTTGAGGACATCGGCGTCGAAAAGGTGGCGAGGACTGCTCAGAATCCTGGACAATTGTGTACTACCAACATTGTGGAAGTACTCTGAGAACGGCCCATTCCTCTGCTAGCAGGACAACATGCCATGCTATGCATCGGCGTAGGAAAGTTTGTCTGGCCAGCCCAGAGTCCTGAACTGAACCGTATAGTGAATCTGTGAAACGAATGTATCATCATTTGCGTAGAAGAAGAGATCGTCTACAAACAAAGTGGAACTGGTCATTGTCTTGAAGATCGAAAAGCGTAACATATAGACGGACATTTACAAAACATTGGTGAAGGGTATTTCAAGAAGATTAGAGGCCGTCAAAAGAGCCAAAGGTTACCGCGCCCAATAATAAATTTTCTGTAAATAAATAATACTTATAGACATGCAGGTGTTCAGATACTAATGGTAGGGCAGTGTACATACATATTTCATTTCCTTCTTCTGAACGTTCACATATATTATTTTGATGCATACAAACAGACTCACGGTAATTAAGACACTTCCCCCGTTGTGTACTATACTTTTAAAAATGTATGGAGTTTCTATTCTTCGCATCAGAATAGAATGCAAAAGGTGCTTGGGAGTACCATGTAAGCTTAGGGGTGCAAAAGTAAAAAAAGTGTATATTTTCTAAAGCTACAGTATTTCGCTTACTTAAAGTTTATGTTGAAGGCTCTACTGGACAACGGGTAATCAGTTATTTGGACTGATTGTGCCCTGCCTCAACTTTGGTGGAAAACTTCTTCTTCATTTACTCTCCACTACTCACAGCAATCAAAGTAAAACTGGCTAAAAGCACATCTCATTCGGTAAAAGTCCTTTATAATGTGTTTTCAGAATTACAAAATGCATGGAGTTTTTCGCTGTATGGGCACCTCATTTACAGGGATTATTACTCTATCCATTTTACTTACAGAACTATTATTCATTGCAGTATGTCTAGTGGCATTATTGTTCTTCACAGAGTTTCTAGAGGGAGTATTATTCTGTACAGCGTATGTACAGAGATTATTATTTTCTGCAGCAAACGTATATCCACAGAGGCTAATATTCTCTACAACTTATTTGCAGAGACTATCATACTCTGAAGTGCATCTATTATTGTTTTCTTCAGCGCATCTACAAGAATGACTAGCCCATTATTAACTTCGTTTGTTTCACATGTTCTTCATTCGCAGAGATTATTACAATCTCGCTACAAGGATTATTGATCCCTCATTTACAAGGATTATTGATCTTAAAAGCATGATGTCTCAGGTGATTGTAATTTGATACATAACAACTGCATGTTTTGGCATTTTAGATTGGTTATATAAGTATAATAGCTCATATTTACCATAATGAAATCCTTAAACTGCTTTTAAAGATTATTAAACTTATGAACACTGGTTTCGTGAATGAGTTCTGATGATCCTTAGTACGTTACGTCTGAGATCAGAGTGAGACACGATGCTCATAAAGTTTCATCATCTGTACGAAGAAATTCAAATTTAGACGTAAAGTGTTCACGTGTCGACGGCCTTCGTTTTCGTATATCGCTGAGAGTTTCGTATTCTTTTTTGTGAACTGTGGTTTCCACTGCTGTTTTGAACTCCCGGAATTGCTGAGGTTAATGGGCTCACATTTACGGTTTTGACGTAGAAGTCTTTTCGTATTTCTACCTTATTTTAAAAACATAACCATAAGATGAAATAGTTCCTAAATTAAACCTTAACGGCCAGACGAAACATGTTAACAACAGAAGTCAAACTTACGGAAAAGATGCTTTATTCAGGATGTAACACTTCCACAACAAATCATAACATCACATAGTACTTCGCTTTAAACTCTCCACACACCACACAGCTCTTAACACAACGCTCAACTTGCAACACTTCTCCAAGCAACGCTCACTTTAACAACGCTCTCCAAGCAACAGTTTAGTCGTCGTTTTTATCTCTCGTTCTTATCGATTCAGGCATACGTCACGTTCATTCAACCTCAATAATGTTGCCAACAGTATTCGTTTGAGAGAAAAGATATTACGTTAAGAGTGAAGTATAACTGAGAATAAACTCAAGATTTACATAGGGAAAGAAACTAAAAAAGAAAGTTAATTTAAAATATACGTCACACGGTGCTGGATTCCCAGAACTGTTGAGGCTAATATTCTCCCATTATGGACAGAACTCCTAGCAATAAGCATCCAGCTGTGAAATTTCTGAAGGATTTCCACTCGGTTATTGAAGAAATCTTTTGATCCGTCAATTTGTATGCCATGGAATGACCAATGAATTTTTCCGCTAGAATGATAATTTCGTTTGAATATTCTGGAATGTTAATTTTATTTCTATAACGTGGAATGTTCATTTTATTTGTATAATCTAGAAAGTTATTTCATTTGTGTGATTTGCAATGCTATTTCATTTGTGTGATCTGGAATGTTAATTTTATTTCTATAACGTGGAATGTTCATTTTTATTTCTATTATCTGGAATGTTCATTTTATTTGTATAATCTAGAAAGTTATTTCATTTGTGTGATTTGCAATGCAATTTCATTTGTGTGATCTGTAATGTTATTTCATTTTTATGGCCTGGAATGTTCATGTCGTTTCTATGCTTCGAAGTGTTCATTTATTTGTACTCTCCGAAATGTTCATTTCATTTGTATGCGTTGGAATGTTTATTTCATTTGTATGGTCTCGAACAGTGCTGTCTAACTGGGAGCCCGCAACTGAAGAATAAACTAAATTTCATTTCTGACTGTAAAGACATGGCATCAAATCTGAAATGTTACATTGCATTGTACACTAACAAGCATTAAGTGGGTCTTCACTGGGACTGTCAAATACAATGGATAAGGTAGTGTAAATAACGAATTTAATTAGTGGCGATTCCAAAGATTTTAAAGTGAACTTGATTCCGAATATAATGATTTGTTTCTGCACAATCAAATCCTTTGGTTGAATGCTGGAAAATGTTTAGTGAGATTTTTGCAAATCTGGAAAGAACCTTATCCATTTTTTTTGAGGGGGTGGGGGTGGGGGGAGAAATAAAATGCTATAATAATTTAATTAAAAACCTCAGTGATGCAACTTTTCTTTGCACACAGCTTTCCTAACTAATACATTGCCGGACGGATGACAATAGCAACGATAGCAACCATAAAATAGAAGGCAGGAAAATGTGGAAATTAGCATAAGTGCGGGATACAGTAAGACGTGTTGTGCGTATGCAAATTTTGGATTGCCGAACTTGTTCTTGACGTCATAGCGCTGATAAGAGATATAAAGGATTTGACGCGTATTGACCGTTGTTGTTCAAACGCAAAGTTGAAAGGGAAAGAATCAATTGACGAACTTGCAATTTTCAGTATGTCTTCCCGACATCACCTAGATGATTTTACGCGTGGCCGTATTATTGGCAAGATTGAAGAAGGGCGAAAAATAACAGATGTTGTCAGGGAGTTCGACGTCAGCCACAGTGTTGTTTCAAGGGTTTGGAAATCATTTCAAACAAATGGAGAGTGTAGCAAACGTCACGGGGGAGGTCGTGTTCGCAGTACGACACCTGCAGAAGATCGGTACATAGTGCTATCAACAAAAAGACACCGGCGCAGCACAGCTAGTGAGGTAGCAAATCAGTTTATGGCTGCTACTGGCAAGCGGATCTCCCGAAAAACTGTCGCCAGTCGTTTGCATGAAGGAGGACTATACGCCCGCCGTCCTGTTGTGTGCATCCCATTGTCCAGACGTCACCGTACCGCCCGTTTGCAATGGTGACATCAACATGGCAATTGGACTGATAACGACTGGTCTGCTGTCCTCTTCTCAGATGAGAGTAGATACAGTCTATCGTCTGATTGTCGACGACAACTGATCTGGCGTGATAGTGGTACTGCATACTGTCCAGCAAACATACAGGAAAGAGACCGATATCCGACATGTAGTGTCATGGTATGGGCTGTCATCATGATCAATGGCCGTACGTCCCTCTATGTGCTTCCAACTGGGACTATGACTGGCCAACGATACATTAATGATGTTCTGCTACCTCATCTTCGCATGTTCCGTGGTGCTGTCGGTGATAGATTCATTTTCATGGACGACAACGCAACATGCCATCGAACAGTCGCTGTCCAGGAGTGTCTTGAGAGCGAGGATATTCAACGCCTCGTATGGCCAGCACGTTCTCCAGATCTGATTCCCATTGAAAATGTGTGGGGTGCTTTGGGGGAGTCTTGCTGGTCGCCAATGCCCTCCAATAAACAAGGACACCCTCATCCGTGCACTGACAGAGGAATGGGATAAATTACCCCAACAGCTGCTTGAAAATGTTGTGCAAAGCATGACACGACGTGTGGAATCTTGCATCGCCCTCCATGGTGGCCATATCCCGTATTGACATCTTATGCCGGAACGCCTGCGGACGGTAATTGCATTTTTTTCACGTTTACGTATTCTGCACAAAATGGCCTGTTTGTCCCTTGAACACTTTCCAAAGCCTTCTGGATTTCAGAGCACAATAAATTGTCTTTCTTGTAATGTCCTGACATTCTGACATTATTTTATTTCACTTGGCATCCAACCACACTTACTTTTTTATGCGCTATATAGCCGTTTATGATCCGTCCTTAGCAATTGTCCAGCAGTGTATTACGCAGTATTTGATTGAGCTGAATATTGCTCTTCAAGGGAAAGATCAAACTATTTGTATCTTGAGAGTCGTATAGCTGGTTTTTGTATAGCAAGTTGCTGTTATTAAAATCAAATCTAGAAAGAAGCGGTTTGACTTGCTTCTAATCCTGCAAGAAGTTTTGTGATGAAAGGACAATACTCCGTGAAACTATTAAATTTTCTAGTATCTGTTCCTCAGCTAAAATCTCTTATTAAAAATTATGATGACAGGTATAAACAATTTGATGAACTCAAACCAAGCAAGCATACATCTGTTCAGCGATCCATTGAACATTGGCGTTGAAAGCACAAACACCATTTATCAAATGGAATAACGTGAACTTCAAATAGGTGAATTTATTAAAGCTCGATAAGTGACTGAAAAAAATTTGGTATTAAAAGTAATTTCAATGTTTGGAAGTACCTACATGCGTGAGAGGGTATTTTCAGGCATTAAATACATAAAGTCAAAACATAGAAACAGTATGAATGACTCTACAATTGAATAATTATTTCGAGGTTCAACGACAAATATTAAAGTGGACATGCAACAACTTTTAGGGGAGCTTAATCGTCTATAGGATTTCCATAAAATGTATTTTTTCCAAATTTTTAATTTCAAATGTTTCAATACTAAATGTAAATAGACGATATCATCGCTCTGTCCACGTTATTTTATAAACAACGCATAGCAACTAAAAAATTGCTCTTCCGACACCGCTGGGATCGAATCCCAGATCTCTCGATAATCGGCCGAGTGTGTTCGCTTTACGCTACGGTGCCAACAACTCACAGCTCTATGTATGGTTTATCAGTCAGCATCTGACTACACAAATCCATATTGATGGGCTCAGCAACTGATGTGTCGCCATCTAGTGACATTCAACAGAACAAGCTGTTTAATTACAGCTGATAAATGGCGACAGAAATGGCGAACATTTTTCAAATATGTGGAAATCTTGTAAATAGAAGGTCTATCCACTTTATTTTATAAACAACGCATAGCAACTGAAAAATTATTATTCCGACACCGCAGGGATCGAATCCCAGATCTCTCGATAACTAGCAGAGTGCGTTCGCTTTACGCTATGGTGCCAACAATTTACAGCGCTATGTGTAAAGAACGCACACACGGCTATTTATCGAGAGATCTGGAGTTCGATCCAAGCGGTGTCGGAAGAACAATTTTTCAGTTGGTATGTGTTGTTTATAAAATATCGTGGACAGAGCGATGACATCGTATATTTATATGATCTCTAAGTATTTGAAATATATTCGTCATTGTTTTAATATTAATTAAAAGAGTTCAACACTTTAAACGGCCCATGTACCTGAACCAACTGGTGCCCGAAATTTTCTGCATTTCCCAAACAGAAATGTTCCCATTGCTGCCAGGTTTTTTAAATGCTACGGACAAACAATTGTTTTCCTCTCATTATCTCAGCAGTACTGTCCATAAACCTGTCAATGGTGATAAACATTCCCTTCTACTCCTTTTTTCTCTCTCTGCGGCATGACCCAAGGCATGATAGGGAAGGGAAAATCTCCCTGACACGGACATCATGTCACTAGGTAGAAACAAGTGACTCAAACCAGTCCTTGCGTTGTCATAGCCCATTTCGCAGGTGATCAGTAAAAAAGGAAATCATCCTCCTCAGAGATGATTTACAGTAGGTAGTTCTGTGAATAACAAAGCTAAAGGAAAGGCAACAATTTCTGATGCTCAGTTTCATTATTTTCGGCTGCGTTCGGCCCTTTTCTTAGATAGCGAACATATTTTTTTGAGCTGATTTTAATCTATTTTGTAACCCCGATTTAATGCGTTCCAGCTGTATAATGAATTAGCTTTGTTTATCTTTTTGCTAAGCTAATTATTATGAATGAATAATGCTCTAAGCTTCAAAATGATGAATTCCCAAAAGGGTGTTGTTACTCGTTAATTATGAACTTAAACAAAGTCTCAACGCTGGTTATTTATATTAAGTAATCAAAGTCATAAACCTAACAGCCAGACAGAGGTCTGACAAAACTAAGAATTGAAAAAGACTGAACTTACAGAACAACTTGTTTATTATGATGACTCCTGGTCAACTAAGGCACTCATATATCACTACTACATAACAACACACTCCAACGCAACAACTCCAACGCAACAACACAACACTTCTCGATGAACGCGCCTATATACGAGCTACCACCACGTCATGACTTACACTCATTGCCAGATCTCATTCAGCGGGTGAAATAATATTCCGTTCAGTAGGAAGATAATTTACATAGTAAAATAAAATAACCAGAGATAGTAAAATCAAAAGGAAAGTGAATATAGAGTATACGTTACAGCTGGATAAAGATTTAATAAATTAAGCGGATATCTTTATATTTACATCGTCTGACATATATTTAAAAAACATGCGGCTCTGTAATTCTTTTTAAAACCTTGACTCCCGGCTCTGTTAAAGTTCGGCTACACTGGTCTGGAACTGTCGTCTGACTGGAAATCATACAAATGAATGAATATTTCATGCACACTGGTCTGGAACTGTCATCTCACAATAATCATACAAATGAATAAAAATTTCATTCATGACTGAATGAAGTATTCATTCATTCATTTGTACGATTCTTTGGAATTCTAATTACATTCGTATGCACTGGAGTGTTATTTTATTAGTATGGTTTGGTATCTTCATTCATCGGTATGCTCTGAAATATTCATTTCGTTTGCATTCTCCGTAATGTTTATGCGAAATAAAAAATTGTTCGTCAAGGCGTTTTGCTTTACGAACAGTTTATAACGAATGTTGGAACTGAAATTACATCAGATATCAAAAGAAAATGGTTTTGATTGATACACACTGTAACTGATTCTTATGGTTTTTTTACGCTTTCCAACCGTAGGTTGAAGAAGCGTATATGCTCCAGCTTTGTCCGTCTGTCTGTCTGTCCGCACGATAACTTGCGTAAAAATGGCTCGATTTCGATGAAATTTTAGTATGTGGTAGGGGACGAAACCTATTGAAAATGGGTGAAATGGGGTCAAAGGTCAGGACATAAGAGCGGGATCCATTCCATCGCCCTTATGCATCATAACACGTAAAAATGCTTCGATTGAGACAAAACTTCATCATGTTGTTCCGGTGGTATACTGAACCAGTTCTGTTGAATATAATCGAAATGGGATCAAAGGTCAGGGCACAGGAGGGAGATTTATTATACAGTATTCTCATAACTTGACTAAAAATGCTTCTATTGCAACAAAACTTTAGTATGTTGTTCGGGAAGTGTACGGAACGAATTAATAGTCAGGGTAGAGAGGAGGGTTTGTCTGCGCGCGATTTCTGGTATGTTGGAAAGCGTACCGTAATCAATGCATTGCATGATTTTACTAACTTGTTTTTTTTTTTTTCACTTTGCTTTTATAGAATATATGAAGAGCAGCAAAATTTCTTTTTGTTTTCAGAAATTAGAAATTTGATCAAGATATCGGGAGAGGAGGCAAAGAAGGACAACCATGTCAATTCTAGACGAAGAAGGGCAGCAACGCCAAGTTCAGCCCCGGTTCCTCGATTTGAGCGCAGTTCACGTCAGCACAAAAGAGGAGCTGCAGAACATCATGTTCAAGATGCTGGAAGTTCGTTTGAGACCGGACAAGCTGAGCGAAGACGAAATTAATCGCATTGTGTATTGCGAGTCGAGCAGTCCTTCGGCTGAATACCCTTTTCTAGATCCCGTTCCGGCTTCCATGAGAGAGGTGAACCTGTCCGAGCTCAGTCAAGTGGACATTGACTGGAAAATGTTGACGCTGGCCCGCCCTAACACGAAGCAAGAGATGGAGATTTTTACCAGGCAAGTTGTACTTAGCCACACACACACACACACGCATGCATGCTATTTCTTTCTTTTTTTGGGGGATGTTTACCAAGACACCAACTTTAAGGTATTTCTTTGATCAATTACACTTTTCGTAATCGAGTTACTCTGTATGACCTTTATATTATCAACTGTTTACTGAAATTCGTGTTGGATGGAAATGACACCAACAATGAAGGTTGTGAGTAAAGCGTAGAATGAGTCTATCATAACGACATAACAGCATGCCAAAGGAAAAAGAAAAAAACTTAACGCATCGTACCTTGATTGCTTAGAAATATCCAGTAATGATTTGAATGTTTTAATGGTATAACACGCACGAGAAAATTACGCAGATGTTGTAGCCCAAATGGAGATATTTAAATGGTAGAAAACACACATGAAGGATAATCTTGTGAATTTTGTGCTTACTAGGAATGATGGTAAGTAATGACACTTTTCACTTCTTCACTGGAGAAAAGCAATTAGCAGACTGCATTTAGAATGTTTTGTTCAAAGCAGCTGATTGTGGAGCCTTTTGGAGAACCCCTTTAAAGAAGGATATGTGTGCTTCGGAGTGTCGTCAGCTGATGGTGAAGTCTTTTGGAGAACCCCTTTACAGAGGGAAATGTGTGTATCAGAGTACTGTCAGGTGATGGTGAAGTCTTTTGGATAATCCTTTTAAAGAGGGACGTATGTGTATCGGAGTGCTATCAGCTGATGGTGGAGTCTTTTGGAGAACCCCTTTGCATAGGGATATGTGTTTGTCAGAGTTCTGTCAGTTGATGGTAAAGTCTTTTGGATAATCCTTTTAAAGAGGGACGTATGTGTATCGGAGGGCTGTCAGCTGATGGTGGAGTCTTTTGGAGAACCCCTTTAAAGAAGGATATATGTGCGTCGGAGTGTCATCAGCTGATGGTGGAGTCTTTTGGAGAACCCCTTTAAAGAGGGATATGTGTGCGTCGGAGTGTCATCAGCTGATGGTGGAGTCTTTTGGAGATCCCCTTTACAGAGGGAAATGTGTGTATCAGAGTACTGTCAGGTGATGGTGAAGTCTTTTGGATAATCCTTTTAAAGAGGGACGTATGTGTATCGGAGTGCTATCAGCTGATGGTGGAGTCTTTTGGAGAACCCCTTTACAGAGGGAAATGTGTGTATCAGAGTACTGTCAGGTGATGGTGAAGTCTTTTGGATAATCCTTTTAAAGAGGGACGTATGTGTATCGGAGTGCTATCAGCTGATGGTGGAGTCTTTTGGAGAACCCCTTTGCATAGGGATATGTGTTTGTCAGAGTTCTGTCAGTTGATGGTAAAGTCTTTTGGATAATCCTTTTAAAGAGGGACGTATGTGTATCGGAGGGCTGTCAGCTGATGGTGGAGTCTTTTGGAGAACCCCTTTAAAGAAGGATATATGTGCGTCGGAGTGTCATCAGCTGATGGTGGAGTCTTTTGGAGAACCCCTTTAAAGAGGGATATGTGTGCGTCGGAGTGTCATCAGCTGATGGTGGAGTCTTTTGGAGATCCCCTTTACAGAGGGATATGCGTGTGTCAGAGTACTGTCAGGTGATGGTGAAGTCTTTTGGATAATTCTTTTAAAGAAGGACGTATGTATATCGAAGTGTTATCAGCTGATGGTGGAGTCTTTTGAAAAACCCCTTTACAGAGGGATATGTCTGTGTGTGTCAGAGTACTGTCAGGTGATGGTGAAGTCAGATAATCCTTTTAAAGAGGGGCGTATGTGTATCGAAGTGCTATCAGCGTCTTTTGGAGATCCCCTTTACAGAGGGATATGTGTGTGTCAGAGTACTGTCAGATGATGGTGAAATCTTTTGGATAATCCTTTTAAAGAGGGACGTATGTGTATCGGAATGTTATCAGCTGATGGTGGAGTCTTTTGAAAAACCCCTTTACAGAGGGATATGTCTGTGTGTGTCAGAGTACTGTCAGGTGATGGTGAAGTCAGATAATCCTTTTAAAGAGGGGCGTATGTGTATCGAAGTGCTATCAGCGTCTTTTGGAGATCCCCTTTACAGAGGGATATGTGTGTGTCAGAGTACTGTCAGATGATGGTGAAATCTTTTGGATAATCCTTTTAAAGAGGGACGTATGTGTATCGGAATGCTATCAGCTGATGGTGGAGTCTTTTGGAGAACCCCTTTGCATAGGGATATGTGTTTGTCAGAGTTCTGTCAGGTGATGGTAAAGTCTTTTGGATAATCCTTTTAAAGAGGGACGTATGTGTATCGGAGGGCTGTCAGCTGATGGTGGAGTCTTTTGGAGAACCCCTTTAAAGAAGGATATATGTGCGTCGGAGTGTCATCAGCTGATGGTGGAGTCTTTTGGAGAACCCCTTTAAAGAGGGATATGTGTGCGTCGGAGTGTCATCAGCTGATGGTGGAGTCTTTTGGAGATCCCCTTTACAGAGGGATATGCGTGTGTCAGAGTACTGTCAGGTGATGGTGAAGTCTTTTGGATAATTCTTTTAAAGAAGGACGTATGTATATCGAAGTGTTATCAGCTGATGGTGGAGTCTTTTGAAAAACCCCTTTACAGAGGGATATGTCTGTGTGTGTCAGAGTACTGTCAGGTGATGGTGAAGTCAGATAATCCTTTTAAAGAGGGGCGTATGTGTATCGAAGTGCTATCAGCGTCTTTTGGAGATCCCCTTTACAGAGGGATATGTGTGTGTCAGAGTACTGTCAGATGATGGTGAAATCTTTTGGATAATCCTTTTAAAGAGGGACGTATGTGTATCGGAATGTTATCAGCTGATGGTGGAGTCTTTTGAAAAACCCCTTTACAGAGGGATATGTCTGTGTGTGTCAGAGTACTGTCAGGTGATGGTGAAGTCAGATAATCCTTTTAAAGAGGGGCGTATGTGTATCGAAGTGCTATCAGCGTCTTTTGGAGATCCCCTTTACAGAGGGATATGTGTTTGTCAGAGTTCTGTCAGGTGATGGTAAAGTCTTTTGGATAATCCTTTTAAAGAGGGACGTATGTGTATCGGAGGGCTGTCAGCTGATGGTGGAGTCTTTTGGAGAACCCCTTTAAAGAAGGATATATGTGCGTCGGAGTGTCATCAGCTGATGGTGGAGTCTTTTGGAGAACCTCTTTAAAGAAGGATATGTGTGCGCCGGGGTGTCGTCAGCTGATGGTGAAGTCTTTTGGAGAACCCCTTTAAAGAGGGATATGTGTGCGTCAGGGTACTGTCAGGTGATTATGAAGTCTTTTGGATAATCCTTTTAAAGAGGGACGTATGTGTATCGGAATGTTATCAGCTGATGGTGGAGTATTTTGAAAAACACCTTTATAGAGGGATATGTGTGTGTGTCAGAGTACTGTCAGGAGATGGTGAAGTTTTTTGGATAATCCTTTTAAAGAGGGACGTATGTGTATATGAGTGCTATCAGCTGATGGTGGGGTATTTTGGAGAACCCCTTTAAAGAGGGATATGTGTGCGTCGGAGTGCTATCAGCTTTAATGCCTTTAAAGAGGGACATCGGAGTGCTATCATCTTTAATCCCTTTTATCAGGACAATCCCTTTAAAGAGGGACATATGTGCGTCGGAGTGCATTCAGCTATTGGACGATTCACAGCTTATAAACAACGTTCCCGCTTCGAAGAACAAAGAATGGTTAGTGATCCCTTTCAACGCTGCAATCTTCACCACCGCAGCAAAAATCAGTGTTTAGCGATTCGAAGTATCACGGATAACAGTTCGTACATGTGTCAGCGATGTTGATGCAGCTTAGCACGCCTTAGCAGCGCTAAGGCACTGTTTTCCTAGGCTTAGCGGTGTTGAGACACTTTTGGCTATTAGATGGAAAGAAAAGCAGGACAAAATAATTTTTTTAGATGATCATGTATACAAAAACAGGAAAACCTTGTTCTTTACATTATCATACTAGTATCATAACCGAATGTTCATACTGCAGAAATGGCTGCCACGGTGGTCGAGTGGTCTGAGGCGCTCTCCTCTGATATTTTGTCGCGCTGCTCTCCGGTCCGAGACATGACGAGTGCATTTGTCTGATGGCGCAGGATCTGTCTGTTCCCTGGAACCTGTGTCTCGAAAATAAGGACAAGCGGCTGCTTATAGTGTCAGAAATTACACATGGTGGCCGCTAAACCCACAAGCAAAGTCTTTATTGTATTTATACTGCAGAGATGAGATGATGCAGTAGGGTGTCTCACGAAACACAGGGGTTCTACTGTAAAGATCATGTGACTTTCTTTGTCCTACCGCCAGTTAAAACAAAGTTATAGATGTTGGATATTCTGCGGAGTTAAGAGAAGAAACAACAGAAAAGTATTAAGCAATCGTGAACGCTGAGTGATAAGTTTCTACGGTAGTGAAGGGCATTTCTACTAAACTGCTCGCTATCGGCTTTAGTACGTAGAAGTAATCCTCTGAGATAAGACTGATTCCTCTTGTGTATAACACAAAAGAAATCAGAATATTCAAACCAAACTGAATTTGCTTGTACCACTTACTGCCCATCCATGTAACACTTCCCAGAAAACTTGAAAATTTTCATCGTCCTGGAGCGGGAATCGAAACCCGGTCGAGTATGCTAGCATACTCGACCTGTAATCGGGAGTTGCGGGGTTCGATTCCTGCTCCAGGACGATGAAAATTTTCAAGTTTTGTGGGAAGTGTTACATTTTCATTTTCATTTATTGCATTTTAGTTGTTACAGACATGGTATTACATAATCATAAATATATAACAGAAATAATATATTTTTGTAACAACAGGGAATGAGGAGGGAAAAGGCCTGATAGGCCTGGCGTGCCCTCTTCTCCCAAAGCATCAAAATTCTCATGAAAATAAAAAAAAATAAAAACAACAACAAACAAACAAGTCAAGTCCACGCAATATCAAACACAGCTAGGGTGGTACTAATAAAGGTAATAATACATTATGAGCTTTTGGTCAGTAAGAAATACCTGAGTTTTCGTTTAAATAAATTATTATTATTAAGTGATACAATATCAGTAGGAAATGTATTCCATAATGCAGGACCAGTATAATTAACAAATGATCTAAATCGTTCTGTTAGTGGAAACATAGGGATTAATGTTGTTTTATGTCTCGTGGAATAATCATGACTGTGAGTATTTATCGTAATTAAATCTTGGTAATAACCACTTTTAATTCTCAAAAACATTAGTTTACCTATACTATAGATATGCAATTGTTGAATAGTTAGTATATTAAAATCGTTTGGACTGAGTCTAGCCTGAAAGACTGTATTTGAAAATTGAGTATTTTGTAGTTTAAATTGCAGTAGTCTTATGAATCTATTTTGTAACGATTTAAGTTTTTTCATATTGTATAAAGTAGTCGATCCCCAAACAGATGTACAATAGATTAGGGGAGATTGAATTAAAGTGTAGTATAATAAAATCATTAATTTTGGGGTTAATTGGCCACTGCACTACTAATAACCCCTACATGGATGACCAGCAAGTGAAGAATATTTCTTCCTTCATTGACAAAAGAAATCTCCTAAATCCACTTTTTGATTTTAAAGAAAACTGCGTATTAGTCACAAAATTGATGTGACTATATCAGTTGCATACGTTCAATGCAACTAATAGATTATTCTTGGTAGAAGAATCGTGTAGAACGACATTTAAAGAAAAATTTTATATTTCCACGTACAACTCTCACGTAACTTTCTTGCCTTTATTTAAAATTGATCATATTTAACAATTTACTATAAATTGATAAAAGTATAGTTAGTAGTGAAAATTTAATACAAATGCTAAATAATAAAAACTACAAAAACGTTTAAATTACAGGGCTTTCAAAAAAAAAATTGACGGAATTCTTCCGGTCTTTTGTTTTCCTAATCCGCTAAGGCACTTTTTATTTAGAATTACGTCACTGGCATGTGAGTGTGTGTCAAAAAGTTCAAAACTTACATTATCGTGTGTGTATGGGTCGAAAAGTCGAAACTTTGTAGTATAATAGTAGATTGAGCAGTAATTGATTTTGTTTCAAATTACTACCTCAACCTAAATTCCACTGTAAGCTAAAGCGTAAACTAACTTGCTTGCTTCTCTGTAAAGCACTCTTCTAACCAAAGCATAAACCCGCTGCAGTAACTTGCTTCACTGTAAAACACTCGTCTGACTAAAGCGTAAACCTTCTGCAGTTCACTGTAGAGATACGTTCTTCGGGAACGATTCGTTCGAAAAGAACGAATCAGTAAACTGAGCCGTTGGCGAACGAATCTTTCCCGAAAGGAATCGATTCCGCAAAGGAGCCAATTCCCTGAACGAATCATTCAGAATTACTTCTTACTAGACATCAACATTTCACTACGGTGTCTCGGCGAGGTTCGTGTTCTAGTTAAAAAATATTACTTTATTCAAAAGTTTACAATTGCAATAAATTAAGTGAACGTTTCGAAACGAACCTAAAAGAAAAACGAGGAAATTTTTTTTCATAACGAATTAAAAACATATTTGAACTTAAAAATCTGCCACTAGTCTCAACGTAGGATCCGACCCTTTTCTCTAGATACATCATCATCATCATCATTGTCAACCATTATCAATCCACTGCTGGACGAAGGTCTCCCCAAGTTTCCTCCACAACGGTCTATCTTGTGCCAGTCTCCTCCATGTCACTCCCGCATATTTAAGAATTTCATCCACCCATCTCCCATGTGGTCTTTTTCTGGGTCTTTTCCTGTCCCTTGGAATCCAATCTAAAATTTCGGCTGTCCATCTATGGTCTGTCCTTCTGGCAGTATGTCCAGCCCATTGCCATTTCAGTGATTTAACTCTGATCATGATGTCTTCCACTCTCGTCATTTTTCGGATCCACGAGTTCCTCTTCTTATCTCTCCTGGTTATACCAAGCATGCACCTCTCCATGCTACTTTGAGTTGTCTGCAGCCTTTGTATGTCTCTTTTAGTTAAGGTCCACGTCTCTGCACCATACGTAAGCACTGGAAGGATGCATTGATCAAACACTTTTCTTTTAAGACATAATGGCATATTGCTCTTGAAAATTATGCTGTTTCTTCCAAAAGCTCTCCAGGCAAGTTTTGTACGCCGATTAATTTCTTCATCATTGTGACCCTCACTTGATATCTGCTGTCCAAGATAAACATACGTATCTGTTATCTCCAGTTTTTCTCCATCAATCGATAAATCTACATTTCTCGTAAAAGCATTGAACATCACTTTTGTCTTCTGAAAGTTCATTTTTAATCCCACTTCTTTACTCTTGTCAGCAAGTTCCTGGATCATACTCTGCAGCTCTGATGGGGTAGTTGCAAAAATGACCATGTCATCAGCAAAACGAAGGTGGGTTAGATAATCTCCATTAATCTTTATCCCTTTGTTTTCCCAGTTCAGTGATTGAAAGACATTTTCCAATGTGGCATTAAAGAGCTTCGGAGATATGGTGTCACCTTGTCTCACTCCCTTTCCAATTTTTATGTGTGTTGTATTTTCAAACAGCCGAATCTTTGCACTTGCATTTTCATAGATGTTATTAATAATATTAATGTATGCATCTTCAATACCGCAGGATTTCAGAGCCGTGGTAACTGCTGATGGTTTCACCGAATCAAAAGCTTTTTCATAATCGATAAAAGCCATGCACAATGGAAGTTCATATTCCCTCGCTCTTTCAATTAGTTCTCTCAGTACGTGGATATGATCTGTTGTGCTGTAGCCACTCCTGAATCCAGCTTGTTCTCTCGGTTGAGCCATGTCCAGTGTTACCTTCAAGCGGTGTGAAAGAACTTTAGTGAAGATTTTAAAAACCACTGATAGGAGGCTGATAGGTCTGTAGTTCCTGAGATCTTCAATGTCACCTTTTTTATGTAGCAGGATCATTGTAGCATTGTTCCAATCCTCAGGAATCTTCCCTTCATTAAGGCATCGAGTGAAAATTTGGGCGAGTACTGTTTCAATTTCTCCACTTGCTTCTTGTATGATGTCTATAGTAATTCCATCTTCTCCTGGAGCTTTCCCCCGCTTCATGTTCTTGATTGCATGAGCAACTTCTGCTGGGAGGACTGGAAGAACTCTGGTACTGGTACCTTTCATGATGTCTGGAGTACATGTATCATCCCTTTCATATAATTTGGAGTAGAAATCTTTCACTCTTGTCAAAATTTCGCCTCTATTTCTTGTTATAGAACCATCTTCTTTTCTCAGAGTCATAATCTGTTTTCTTCCCTTACTGAGATGTCCCTTTGCTATCTTTAGGCTTTGGTTGTTTTCAATTGCTTTCCTCACTAGTTCACAGTTGAATTTCCTTACGTGTTCAGTGATACTTTTTCGTGCTGTCTTGCATAGCTCTATATATTCCACTTTGGAAGTCACATCTTCTTTAGTTGTCCTCATCTCTCTTCTTTTTTGCATCAACATTTTGGTTTTTCCTGATACATATTGTTGTCTAAACCGGAAGAATTACTGACCGAAACGAAAGAAAGGATCCGACTTAGAGTCTACTCTCTAGACACAAACCGTTCTGTAAACCAGAAGAATCAAACTACCAAAACGAACAAATCTGTCCGAACGATTCTTTCTGTTGATTCGAATCGAAAGAATCGTTTTACCCGTCTCTAGTTCACTGTAAAGTAATCTTCTTACTAAAGTGTAAACCTGCTGCACTAATTTGCTTCACAGTAAAGCACTCTTCTGACCAAAGCGTAAACCTGATGCAGTGACTTGTTTTACTTTTACGTAAAGCGCTTTTCTGACTAAAGCGTAAACTGCTGCACTAATTTGCTTCTCTGTATAGCACTCTCCTGACCAAAGTATAAGCACGCTATCATCAGCTTTCATGCGTTATTATACTTTGACATGTTGTCAGATTGCCAAAAGCAAAAACAGAAAATGTAGCGTTCAGGTTGAAAAACGCTTAAAGAGAATAAACAAAAAATCTGCATAAGAAACAGGAGCTAAAAAGGAAGGTTAAATTAGAACAAGGCCTTAACTAGCACGGGCCTAAAGAGGGCTACAATGCAAGTGCAGGCATGCTGCCCCTAGAAAATGGACGTTGCTGTAAGTACTCCGATCGGTAGTTAATGAAAATGACCTTTTTATTTCATTATAAGCCTAAATCCTTTACTTTATTTATTCGCGTATTGCAATTTCGTTTGGAAACAAAAACAAAATTAAGATGCTACAGGGCAAATGATGGATAACTTAAAAGAAATGTTTTCTCGATGCGAATCAGTAAAAAGAGCTGTGCTGATAATTCTCTACCACATGAGCACAGGACATGATGGTGTCAAGGGTCAGAGAGAAGAAGGAAAAGCCCTTTTTTTTTCAGGAGAAACGTAAAATTTGGAAGAGCGTTATTTCAAAAAAGAAAGAAAAGGGGAGAAGGCAGAAGCGTAATTGCGCTGAAGGCTAAAACACTGTTCGTCACTGGGTAAGGGGCTATGAAATGCTAAGCTGCTGTTAAGAGAGCTTTCCCGTTGTTGAATACCTACAAAGAATTGTCATTGGGAGGCTTTATCTAAATATACCTTTCCAGAATTGTAAGTGCGCACTTATTACTTCACAGTTGTACAGGAACGGTATTCAACAGTTACCCAGAGGATGGGAGCAGGTCGTGGCAAACGATGGCGACTACATTTTGGACGGATTGGTACTTGTATACACGGTCGTATCAGAATAATATGACCACCTACCTAATAATGGGTAAAACCACCCTTGGCCCGGATGATAGCTGTGAGACAGAGCCTCATGGACGCAATGAGGCCTTGGAAGGTTGCCCGAGACACACGTGCCCATTCGTCTGCAGCAGAGCACGGAGGTCCCGGAGATGACGTGCGGTTGTGGGTAGGCACGTCTAACCTGTCGATCTAAATAGTCCCAGAAGTGCTCTATGGGATTGAGGTCGGGCGATTTCGCTGGGCAAGGGAGAACGGCGACATCGCTGTCGTGTTCCTGGTACCAGTCACTCTTAGCGACGGCGCGTTGTACTGTTGGTATACCATCACCACCAGGGTAAATGTCCAGTATGAAGGGATGCATGTAGTCAGCAAGGATCGACAGGTAGCCATTGGCGTTCAGTGACCCATCCAGTGGTAACAGCGGTCACAGGTCATACCAGGAAAACATTCTCCAGACATGCACACTGCCACCGCCGGCCATAACTTGACCGACAAACGTGTCCGGGTATTGATTCTCGTATGTCTGACGCCGTATCCGCCACCGTCTGTCACTTCTGTGGAGTAGGAACCTGGATTCGTCGGAGAAGGCAACATTTTCCCACTCTTCCACTGTCCAATGACGGTAGTCCCGTACGAACTGCAGGTGTCGTCGCCGATGGACCTGGGCTAACATGGGCGCCTTGACGCAGCGTCGAATCCGAAGACCCAAGCGTAATAGGACTCGTTCTACTGTTATCGGGGGACACGTACCTGGGTGTCCAACGTTCATTTGCGCGGTCAATTGCTGAACTGTTACGCGTTGATTGCCCTTGCTCTTCTGAGGCATGGTCTTTGGGGCTCCACAGTTATAACATTGGGAGGTACTCGGTGTGGTAGCGGTACATTCTTGGTACACCCTTACTACGAAGTCTGCTGTTTCTGAGATGCTTCCACCCTTGGAGCGGTAGCCGATGATCATTCCTTTTTGAATGTCCCTAAAGTCACTACCTCTGGCCATCGTGCTCACGTAACGCACTATGGCGCATCTTTCCTGGCCGGCCCCCGTGTGATCGACCTTATCACGTGCACTCTGTGACTCGCCTTGGCGGGTACAGTGTGATTCCTGGGGTGGTCATATTATTCGGATACGACCGTATATATATACGGTAATTAGCACTTTTTTGATTGAAGGTTTAACGACCACCGTGAGCAACTCAATGGGCTATAAGCAGTCTCCCGTCTCTAATTTGGGGCCACTGGTTCTAGGGAAGGGAGAGAGCCAGTGCCGTAAGACAAAAACAACATCCATGTCTCACCGGGATTCGAAGCCGGACCCTTTTCGGACGAATGATCAGAGGCCATCGCTTGGACCACTGCGCCACCGGGGCGGCAATAGCACTTTTGTGTTGCCTTGCATTTGTAGACATAACTTTCTTTCCGACCCAAGAGTTATAACATAAAAATATTTTTTTTCCGAGGGCTGTGCTAAAAATCATTTAGATCAAGTTAGACTTAAGCTTTATCAATTACTCATTTTTACGTCTAGGTGGTCAAAGAGTATATCTTTCATTAGTCTCGAAATCTTCGTTTCCGAGAAAGAACAGGAGTAAGTCTATTATTTTCTCAAGATTATCTGCTGTGTAAGTTTCTTGTGACCTTAAAATTACATTGTATAACGAAGTAAATTTCTCCGTCATTTCTGTCCACGCCAGGATTCGAACCCGGATCCCCTCATTCCGGAATAAGTCACTCTACCAATTGAGCTACGCGGACGTTTTATTCTGATTCCTATCTGCCTTTATGTCGTGTGCGTCCTTCGGGCAGATACGTCACATCTCCTGGTACGTTACAATTGTTTGGGTTTGTTGTGAAATGTTAGCAATGGAACGTCCTGAAGTCGGTTGTTTTTTATTTAGGAAAATGATGTTCCCAGTTTGAAAGAATTCTGTTAGTGTACCTTATTTATTTTTAATTATTTACGACGGCAGAGACCCTGAAAACCGCTGAGAAAGAGAAATATAAATCCACCGGTCTTTTATGTTGTTTGGAGAGTTGTATCCCTCCGGCAATGAAACGTCTTCACCGCTTCAGCACTTTGTTGTTTTTCTTTCCACTTTTGATGCTGTGCCAAGGTTAGCCAATTCCAGGTGGTACAAATAGACATGAATAGGACCGCGCCCTCTGTGGGAGTACGGTGGCTATAGCAATAATGTATGGAGCTATTACACAAGGAGAAGGGCATGTTCTCTCCTCCCTATGTGTGTTTCTTTGAGAAAGATTATTTTCTGGTAGGAACAAAGAACGTCGCATGACTGTCCAAGGGCCGCAGGCAAAGAATCGATTTACGGTCTTTTCAAGAGAGGAATTTCACAATTTCCTCTTTTGACCAGATTTCTTGGGTGTTGCACAAAATGTTCTGAATGTGAGTAATTATCTAGCGTTGTCAGGAATCTCGACAAATGATCTCGAGTCTAAAAGATCACGGAATAACTGAAATCTCTCATTATGAGCAGCATTTCATTTATATTCACAAGTTGTCGAAGAAGAATCCGGTGCGCTCCTTCTTTGATAACTTGTGAATATACAAACAGCCCGACTTTTTTTTTTTTTTTTTTTTTGAGGTAAGACTACGTCTAACTCTACCGATAGCATGGGGCGACTTACGGCCGACAACCTGTGACAAAAATAGCTTCCAATTGAAATCCTTATAGTGTTAAAATTACGTACCGCACACTAATCGTGTTAGCATATTCGGAAACAGCATGGAGTCCAATTCGCGTACTGTGCAATAAATACATCGCGCGCGAGACGATCCCCTCGCTTCCCGTGCGTGTTGGAGATGATGCAATATCTCTGGATGTGCTGCCGCGTTTGATTCAGTCTATCTCGGCAACCGTGAGCGCAATATGAATGTGGGTGGTATCGTTTTAAAGCTATCGACAAGATCTATTCAAATATACGTAGAGCTTTTCGCAGTGGTTTAAATTGAACATTTAAAAAAATTGTTTTCTAGTGAACCGTTGAACACTTTTGACAATATCGCCGTTTATCTGGACAACCGTGAGTGCAAAACGACGGCACGTGGCATCATTTTAAAGCTCTCGACGAGATCTGTTCAAATATATAAAGAACACATCGCAGTGGTTTAAACTAAAATTTTTAAAAATTGTTTTCGTGTGAACGGGTTAACATTTTCGACAATGCCGCGGAATTCGCAGAATGAACGCACGCAAAAGTCGAGAAAATCAAAACGAGAGGCAAGAGCAAGCAGTGATGTATTCAGGCATCCTCTCGGGGGTGCTTAGCCCTCGCCCCCCCCCCCCCCCGAAAATCTATGAATGCCACCCGTAGGTTCTTGGGTGATATCCCCTTACATTTAGTCTAATTGTGCTTGTTTATAACTGAATACTTAAAGAAATTAATTTACAAAATTAAGAAAGTGAGGGAAAATATTATAATTATAAAAAAATCCAATCTGAAATTTCTATCATCCTTCAACAAAACATTAAACAGTCCTCGCTGAAGAAGAATTTTTCAAGCACTGACAAATCGGACTACTTCCGCAATAAAAACCTTATTCTGCACAGTAACAATAGAGATGTTTGCGCTGCAATACTTTATCATATTTTGGAGGCTGGCATTCAGTTTTAGTTCAGCCTTCCGGATGCGGACATTCCATGTATAAGGTTAAGCCTCAGTGTAGCTAACATGACGTTACTGCTTCCAGTACAACAAAATATTTGCTACCTAAGTTTTAACAATAGCAAATTATTAGGAATTGTTCCCATAATAAAGAATTTCTTTTTCTGGCTGTGGTAATTTACATTCTGTGATCCCCCCCCCCCCCCAAAAAAAAAAAATAAATAAAAAAATTATATATGAGGGCACTTCAAGCTGGCACCGAAACGGTTCGTTTGTTTTTGGTTTTATATCAACTATTTTATTTGCTAATCTAAATAATCTAAAGGGGCTGAAACCAAACGGCAGGGGAGTTTTCAGGTAACACTGTAATGGTTCCTCAATAATTATCAGAAACACGCTTGTATAAAGGCGAGGACATTTTTACCACTCCTAATGTCCTGGGGGGTTTCCTTCAGCACATCCTTACCTTTACTAGCGTCCTCAATATTTTAGTAGTCCATTACTGAATTAAGGCCAAGGTATAACATTTTTAATCACTAGTATGTGTATATTTCTTGGAATCTGCATTTGCGATATTAGAGCATAAGAAAATTTGTGTACTCTATTTAAAATTTATATAACAGAATTGTGATTATATGTATATAATCTGTCAACAAGTTTTAGCCCCGTCGAAATTTGCAATTGCCCCCGGAAAAAAAAAACTCTGAATGCAATACTGAGAGCAAGCAATGAGGAATGTAAGAAGCCCAAGAAGACGGTGGTATGTAAATTGCGAACCAAAATCAGACCGTCATTAAAACTCTATATGTTAATTGCGAACGAAGGCCCATGACCGCTATATGTAAATTCCGAACCGACTTCTCTGAACATCTGCTGGAATTACCTAAGCTAGCTCGTCTGTTTTGATTGCTTTGCTTTATATATATCTTTTGTTGTACGACAAGTTTTACGATGGAAGTGACGCTCTCGATCTCTGAAAAAGGAATTGATTTGTTAATCGTATAGACGCCTACACTTACTACAAAATAAAGATATTTTCGCGAATACAATAAATTAAGTAAAAATGTACATATACTAAATATAGAACATCACAGAAAAAAAAATTAACATGGCCCCTGCGCGAGGATGAGAAACTAGTTTTGTTGTTTTCGTGAATAAAATGAATTACGTACAAATGTACACATATTAAATATAGGACATCACAGACAAAAAATTAACATGGCCCCTGTGCAAGGATGACAAACTAGTTTTGTTGTTTTCGTGAATAAAATGAATTACGTACAAATGTACGTATGCTAAATATGGAACACAGAAAAAAAAAATAACATGGTCCCTGCGCAAGGATGACAAACTAGTTTTGTTGTTTTCGTGAACAAATTGCTTTAAATTGTTTTACATTGTTTTAATCATAATTTTTTCATACTGGTTGATTTTTTTAATATCGTCAGAATGCGCACAGAAAAGTTGGTTCGCAATTTACACATAGGGGTCTCGGCTCTTAGTTCGCAATTTACATATCGGGGTTGAGAGCGGTCCGATTTTAGTTCGCAATTTACACACTTCGAAGAATAAACAGAGCACCACGTTGGTTAATTCGCGTATCGATCTGCTTTTTTTTTTTTTTTTTTTTTTATTGGAGGTTTAACGACCACCGTGAGCAACTCAATGGGCTATAAGCAGTCGCCCGTCCCTAATTCAGGGTCACTGGCTCCAGGGAAGGGAGAGAGCCAGCGCCGTAAGACAAACACAACATCCATGCCAGACCGGGATTCGAACCCGGACCCCTTACGGACGAATGATCAGAGGCCAGCGCCTTAGACCACTGAGCCACCGGGGCGGCGATCTGCTTTGTGTTCGCAATGTATCCAGCATTATTTGCAAAAATAATGTAAGCTACTTTTCATATTATAGACCTGTGTTGGCTATAACAAAACAAATAAACGCTTTGAAACCATACTCGACTTGCTCATTTCAACTCTCCGATGTGCAAGTCATAGTGCCACGTTCCAAACTGACGGCTCAGTCAGAACTGAGCCTAACTACACTTTTTTTTTTTGTTCTCTCGACAAAGTTGTCCAAGTTTGTTTGATCAATTGTTAATCCCCAGACAGGTGACTAATGCTACAGACTGAGCTAAATGTTCCGGACCGAATGTCAGAGATTTGATAAAAACAATGGGCTTCTACCCCAGGACCGTTAGTTAAACGTGACTTCTGAACCACGATGTATGTTTGGCGGCACGGATAGAGCTGTTCGTTCTTTGCTTCGCCCGAATAAAGTAAAATTAGAAAGTTTCGGTTTATTGTGAACAAAATTTCATTTGTGTTTGTGCAAAAAGGAATTATTAGAAATTATGCAAATACACACAGAGTGACACGTTTAGGTTCGGATAAAAATAAAAACGATGTACACTAGAATGTACCACGTATAACGTAATTGTCTTTCTGCTGTAACTGTAGAATTTAGTCCTTAAGGTCGGTGATTACGTTATGTGTACTAAAGTCAGTATAATACTAGAAGGTACCCTTAGGCATTCAAGAAGGAGGTCAATACTTCTACTTACAAATAAGTTTATTCTTCTTGCATGTCGTTTACGCCACACTCATAGTTTGACACTGGCCAACTATATCGTAATCCAGTTCTCTAAAGCACTCAATTCAATAGCAGCGATTTAACATCAAATCACAGTGTAACAGCAATCGACAGCATGTCTATTATCTATAACACCTTTGACATCAGTCCTCCAAAGCAACAGCTACATTGCATTTTTATCTTAAGTTCTTCTTATCAGTACACACATACGTCACTCTCGTTTCGACCTCAGATTGTTGCCAACGTCATTCTCGTTTGAGGGAAAAGACGTAACGTTAAGGTTTGAAAATGTCTAAGAGAACGAACTCAAATTTGCGTAGAAAAAGAAACTCAAAAGGAAAATTAAAATACACTGATGTCCAAAATTAAGGTCACAAACACATTTTTCACAATAATTCAAAATAGCAACCTGTAAAACGTTTAAAATTGCTGTCATATATACTTTGCAGAACGGTGAATCTAATGTAAGCATCCACTGTTTGTTAAACGGTTAACAGGGTGAGTTTGGTAAGAGAACGTGAAAATGACTGTTTTCTGCATCTGCGAATTTCGTCTTCACAGCTGTGTTTCTTGCAAGAAAAATCACAAGACTGACTGATTTCAGTTGGAATGAGTGCTTGGAATTGTTTAGAGTTTAGACAATGGACTGAAGTGGAGAGCCATCGGCAGGCTGGCCAGTCTCAAGCGGAGGTCGCTCGATGGTTACGTTACACCGAGAGATCTGAAAACTGGTATGCTGATAGGTCTTAAGTCATGATACCTAGAAAAGTCCGAAAACCAAAAAAAAAAAAAAAAAAAAAAAAAAAAAATGGCGATTTTGGAACGTCGTGTGCTTAAACTTTTCGCGAATTGTTTGACTACTTCTAAATGACTTAGAGATCTGAAAATTGACATGCAGATAGATCTCATGGTCCCGATACCTTGAAAAGTCCGAAAACAAAGCAAAAAAAAAATATCAAAATATCGGCTTTGGAACATTGCCTCGAAAAATTTTCGTGAATTGTTCGATCCCTCCTATATGAGCTTGTGATCTGAAAATTGGCATGCTGATAGGTCTTAAGGTCTGGATACCTAGAAAAGTCCGAAAAACTCAAAATTGCAGGTTTGGAATATTGTCTGCTTGAATTTTCCTACCACCTTTTCACCTAGAAAAGTCTGAAAATCAAAAAATTGAGAAGGGTGGCTTAGCTTTGCTCTTCAAAATGCTCATAAATTTAAAGATAATTATGCCAGAAACTTTGAAATGCTGTAAAAATTCCTTGAAATTTTGATTTAAAATGATGGGGACGCCAAAGACTGCTACCGTTTTACATCAAACCGTATGCATTGACGTCACGACTCTGTTCTATATCGTAAAGCAGTTACGGATCTTAAATTACATTTCTTTCCCTTAATTACTTTTCCCTTTCTTTAAATTTATGTTCACAAAATGGTCTTATAGATTCACCGTTCGGAGAACGGACATGACTGATAGTACGGCATATGGTATCCTGTACGGAATAAATAGATTATTGATGTTGACAATGGTTTCAGCTCTTTAAAACATCAGTTTTAATCCGTGTCGATGCCTCTGAAGAGCAACAGAATCCGAATAAGGCCGTCCGGGTCTTAAATTCATCCTAGACTAGTGGAGCTACTAATAGTTTTCAAGAGTACTCTTTGGCTTGCAAAACAAGGTAAAATTCTGCTTAAGTGACGGTCGGTGGAATTATTAAAGTATTCCTAACCTATCACCACACGATTTATCACACGTAGTATGTTGAGATATGGCGCTGAGCTCACTGTGTCAGCAGCAAAGAAAGCAGGATTGTAGGCCTTGTAGCGAGTCCATCGCACCAGACCTTAGAGCCTGTTTTTTCCAGTTCATAGCTCGCAAGCGGATTTTCTGTACTCCAAATGATTGCGTTACGCGTATTCGCTCTACAAACTACGTGAAATGTTACCTAGGTGAATAACCACCGATTCCAATGGCGTATCTTGGGTCCGAGACCTGGGCTACTCCGCCCCCCCCCTTCGTACTGTTAAGTAAAAAATGCGAAGTTTAATTTTTAATTGTTAATTAATAGAAGTAACTTTTTTTCTAAATTTTAGATACATGCTATTGCTAACATGGTGCCAAATAATTATGAGGATTAGGATTTGAACACTTATTTGTGCATGAACGCCATTCTGCTTCTGAATACTTTATCTGTACAGGAACTCCATTCTTCTTTCCTTTTGTGTGAACGTGTGTTACGTTTTCACAAAAATGTTTCTCCCGAGTACTTTTTCATATTTAAAAATAATGTTTTTCTTTATTGACAAACCAGCCGAGTTGCTCGAATGTGCATGTCCTTGTGTGGCTCTAAGATATATCTTCATTCTTTTTAATACATAAAAACTTCTTCTGGCAGTTGCAGTTGTTGATGGAAACTTTAATATTAGGTGTACTAATTTGTACATCTCACTAAAGACTATGTCCAATTTATTCAACTTTATGTAACACGTAATGTCTCTTACTAATTTTTTTAAACTCATCAAGGGAATAAAACACCTTCAGTCATTTTTTATTCGAGCTGTATCAAAATTTGAAGCATAGAATACTTTATGTTCTGATTCAGGGAAGCTTTCACAAAATTTATCAAAACAGTTCGAATCCAACAAAGCCACGAAAATAAGATATAATATCACTGATTTTAGTATTAAAAGAAATCCGTCTTGTTGCACGATGATATTTATTCGACAAAACACGAAATCTATATACAGTTCAAAAACAAATGAGCACTTTCGGTGTCACATTGACACCTTCATCAGATGTGATTTCACCATGTGGTTACATGCTGGTCTTAAGTAGGTGGAGTAGATGCATCATGGGAAAGGTAAAGTCAATGTCACATGATATACCAGATAACAAGACAATAAAAAAAAAGGCATAATTAGCCAATGAAGATCACTCAACAGAAGCAATTGCTATTGCGCTGTCCTTCCCAACAAGATTGCTCCAAGGTTCAGGTAAAACATAAGGATAATAGTCATTACAGCAACGTGTATTATAAGCCGAAATATAGAGGCTTTCTGTAAATAACGAGGAATAAACAGAGTTAGGTGTGTTTATGATCTTAGCGTTGTACCAGTCTGGGATGGAATTTCCAGCACTTATGGTTCTTGCAAAAGAGGTGCTTTGGTGATTCATTTTTAGATCATATCTGAATAAATATCATCGTGCAACAAGACGGATTTCTTTTAATACTAGTATTCATGCACGGATTATAGTGTCTACCATCACTGATTTTAATTTATTGACACTTCACGCAAACTGAAACAACTCTCGCGAAATACGCGCTGTTGCAGGCGAGTGAGTGAGCTGGTCGAAGTCTTCTCTTTCTGATCGAACCGTTGCGCAAAGCAATGGTCCATATGTTCATATGTACATTCATGTTGTCATGGAAACTCTAGCAGACGATCGTATCGAAGTTCTTCGTATCAGTACAGCAAAGACCCTGGAAGACCTGCTTGCGTTATGCCGTTCGTTGGTCATCTCTCCCCAGACTGATTCTCTTCGAAAGAAGCGAATTCACTCTTGTTTTTTTTTTTTGCACCGAAAGCATCGACATATTTTAATGCCGTTCATAATTGACTTTTATTTGGGTATATTTAATCGACTTTTATTTGTGTATATTTAATTGACTTTCGTTTGTGAATTCTCTGGGCTTCACAGTTAGCTTATCTAGCCTCAAATATACGCCACTGACTGATTCAAAGAATTACTGTCATCCTCCATCCGTTGTCAGGAGGTCGGCGCTATTTCTTATCCTCACGAATGATGCCAGACGTTCTCACGTCGCCCGTTGACGCATGCGCCATGACTATCGCTCATCGAAATCCCATCCTTTCGGATCAGACGTGTAAGATACGACAATCGTACCGCTTTTAGATTGCTTAGCAGAATGATTTTTTTGACACCTACCCAATGGATCACCTTGTACATTAAACTCGATAAGACGAAGCATTTTGTTTTGAGAAATGACACATGCGTAATAAGGAAAGGCCGTTTATGAGCTCGGTAGTCCTATCTTGATGATACAAAGTTTTTGGTCGCTCGTAGGAAGGCTTTGGTTTCAAGCCATCGGAATGATGATTTCTATGGGCCATTTCGAGAGATGAATACGGAGGTCCATTTCACCAGCCTTCCCCCCCCCCCCACGCCACGTCGCAAAATTTTAAATTTAAACAGCCTGATCGTTATGATGGATGAATCCTTAATGAGTTTCCGGAATTTTTTTATTTTGAAGGTGGCAGCACTGCACTGTCTGTTATTGTATTTAAATATTGACGTCTTGCCTGTGCATCAACGAAAGGTGTTATTTTTGTCGAAGATCAGTTCCACAAGGTGTAGTTGCTGTTGCGCATGTATTCCCTTCACTCTTTACAATCTTGCGCGCCAACTTGATCATCAGTTTCTTCTCACGGCACCCGCTGAGACTTAATTCATCTCATTTAAGATATTCCTCTCTTCGCTTTCCGGGAAGTTATGTTCGTAACTGTCCCACGAATTCCTCGTAACTTCCCAAAATATCCTTTGCAGAGCTGTCATGTCCCGTTCTTTTAACTCAAGAGGTATAATCGGTAGTTTCTTGCCATGTTCAACTCCAGTTCACTTCCGTTTGCAAATCAGATCACTTACCGTCGACCAAGGGATCTTATGCAGCTAAAATGTCACGTACGGTGCAACTGCTTTCATAACACTCTTATTTTATATTTTACTATCAATCCGCTCTGGAAATTTGATAGTTAAGTATGTCAGTTGAGGAGGAATCTTGCATACATAGTTGTGCCATTGTTTCACAATAGCTCCATGAGTATATTTATGGTTAGGTCTGTGACGTGGAGATTGCATAGGACCCAATCAACGATCAATAGATGGGTGTCAGTTAACTATCAATGAATCGCTGTCAATTAACTGTCAATAGATGGGGGAGGGGTATTAATGATAGAACAGTATACTATATCACATATGAGGTATGGTTAAAAAATACCGGGACTATATTGATAATTCGAAATGCAAAACGCTTACAAGGTACTTAAATACCTTGTAAGCGTTTCTATCTGTAGGAAAGGTTTAGAAACTGCTTGCATCGCTGTACAGCCTTAGGAGCCAGAACCGACATTAGGTGGAACTTAGAGGCTCACGATAGGAAAGTTGGTAGAGATAAAGAAAGGAGAATACTTAGATACCAGTGCTAGTAGCTAAGCAGAATGCCTAGATACTTAGACGTGGCATTACGCATTAGCAGTAAGGGAGAAAGAAATGGATCTGGGAGAACCAGACGTCCTTACTTTTAACGACGAGAAGGTGGCAGTACCCCGGGTTTGATGGCTTAACGTGCCATGGCCGATATTGTACGGTTCAACTCATCTAGACCTGCCTGGTATCTAATCCGAGACCCTTGGATAGGTAGGCAAATGTACCAACCACAGGGCCTTCCGCTTTACCGTGTGAGCTAGTTATAAAGCCATCTCAACGTCATAGTTGGCACGTGTCTGATGGCTATTGTGTGTTCCTAACAATTTCATACTTCAGTGTATATTGCATACGGCGTTATGCACCAGACAGGTGCATGACAGATAATGCTGCCCGTTGTACATTGGTGTCCAAAATTAAAGTCGAGAAGGCAATAGCGAACAAATAATCCAAAGTGCCCAACGAAATATTACACTACTGCCCATTAAAAGCGCAGCACCAGGAAGATAGCATCCCAAAGACTCGAAAGTTGGAAAGTTGGCAGAAGGACAAAACACGGGTGCACATGTAAATGATTAACCTGGCAGCACATATGGAAACCATGTGGGACAGTAACTACCCCTGGAAGTCACAAAAGAGGGGTGAACAAGTGTTACAGGGCTTGTTGATGAATTCTATTACAGCGCCCTGTGTGGAGGGTTAGTTAGATGCTTCCTTTGCAGTAAGTTCGGTATCGGTGGTATAATCCGTAATTCTCCCAACTGGAGCAGATAAAAACAATGCAAAGCATAGAAAAGTGAATCGACTGAGGCTAAATTTTGCAGTGAGGAAAACGTTTATTCAGATGTTACGGGGAATGTCATCGTGCTTTTATTCTTTTAGTTCTCCCTCAGGATTCTACACCGCCGAAAATCCCTTTATCGCTTTCCGGCCATCCAAACCGCTTCCTTCATCCGTTCCGACTTTCCCCGAGGTTTTTTTGAGCTTCCTAAAAATATTCATCTCATCTCTCGACTTTTTGCCAACGAGTCAGTCTCCCTCTCATGCCCAGAGAGAGAAAACCCCTTGGTCCTTCTAATTCCAAGAAAGCGCAGCCACACCTACATTCTCAAAAACTCTTATGTGCTTAATTGCTTTACTGTTGCCCCCTCTGCTGTGATCCGTGGGAAAGGAAATACTTTCTTTGCCTTTCGCTGCGATTCCTAATGGCGGGAAATCAAAGAAAATGACTACAGAATCTCGCTTCTGATAAATATGGAAGCCCCGGTTACACAAGGAGCCGGTGTTAAGCACTCGAAGTGTGTTTGCTCGCAGTTCCTGGCTACGGACAGCTGCAGCATGCCTCGTCGAAGACAACGACAGCCGTACCAGCAGATTTCCGACTTCGATCGCAGAAGAATTGTGGCATATCGGGATTGCGGAATATCACTCCGAGACATCGGTGCTCGTGTTAGACAACATGCGGCCACATTAGGAAGAACATCGCGTCAGTGGGTAGCGCAGGAACGAACAACAGCTCCGTCACAACGGGAGAACCGACATCTGGTGCGCATGGCTCTGACAGATCGCACAGCCGCATCGACACCGTAGCTCAACAGTTCGGGTGTGTGGACAACACCCAGTCACTGCACGGACGGTTTGGTATATTGGATGGTTTTAAAACCCAATCACCTGCACGGCAGTCAGCAGAAGGAGAGCATTTTTCCACGCGCCCATTGATTCTGCTACCTTTGACTGTACAACACCGGCGTCTGCAGTGGTGCCAAGAACGTCGCGCATGGAGGAGCGAATGGCAAGTCATCGTGTTTTCCGACGAATCCCGCTTCAGTTTGCAGCATCATGACGGACAAAATATTTTTCTCGCTGCACCACGGCGAATGACTGAGTGAGTCCTGCATTATGCTGCGCTATACCGGCCCTGCACCGAGCGTTATGGTATGGGGTACCATTGGATTCCACTCCCTCACGCGCCTCGTCCACATTACCGGTATTTTGGACAGCCACTGCTACATCACTGAGGTGTTGGAGCTTGTTGTTGTACCATATCTTGATGTACCGTCTGGTGCCATTTACCTACAGGATAATGCGCGACCGCATTTGGTACGCAACGTCCAAGACTTCCTGGATCTCCACCATGTGCCATGTCTTCCTAGGCTTGCGCGGTCCCGGGACATGTCGCCTATTGTACACGTGTGGCTCATGATCGCAAGATAACTGGTACAGGCACGCTAGCGACCACCCCCGGCTACAACGGAGGAACTGTGACATCGTATCAAAGCTGCGTGAACGGTCATTCCCCAAACACATATCCAACGTTTCTTCCTTTCGATGCCGAGCCGTGTAGCAGCTGCAATTGCCGCCCAGGGTGGCTACACCAAATACTGGTGTACCCTCGTCTCACTGTGCTGTATTTGTAATCGATTCACCCTTGTATCATCTGCTTTCTGTACAATAAATATGGCTTTGATATCTCTTGTCTTTCGTGGTGTAATTTTGATAACCAGTAGTGTATATGCAAATGGACACGAGAAAGAAATGCCATCAGTGAAGTTTGCACATCAGTGAGCAAAATGCTGTCTAATATGTAAATTTAATTACATACTTAAACGCCAGCGTGAACCGGAAGTGACATTTCTAGTTGACAGCGTGTGTAAGAGGCGTTACGGCGTCTACAAATGCTTCCCTTATGTCTCATACACGTGTATCTCAAGTTGTGTGGTGGCGAGCGATAGGATGACTAGAAGTAAGGCAGTCTCAAGCGCAAGTCACAAGGAATTTGAATATTCAATATTAACCCTAGTGTGGTTTTACGGTTGTAACTTCAATTCAACAACATCGGTGAGAGTGTCACGAATGCCTGGCCAAGGTCGTCCAAGGCGTAAACCTCGCGAGGATTCTCATGTTGCTTTAACCGCGCGGTGTCATAGGTTCCATACCGCCCGATTGTCTTCCGAGCTGTCCACTGCCACTGGGACTAGGGTATCAAAGCGAGCGATATATCGAAGGCTTAATGCAAGTTACCTATTCCCGCATCTCACATGAAAGCTCGCTTGAATTCATGGAGGCGTTCTTGGAGCCCAGACGAGTGAGTCAGCTTTTTTACAGTCGATTCGAGATTCACTCTACTAACGGATTCTCTTCAGCATCTCATCTGGAGGAAACATGGAACCTGTAATGATCCTGCAAACGTCTTCGAACGTGACTGAATTGGAACCGGTGTTCTGCTCGTGTGGGGTGGTATTACGGTCAAAAGTTGCACATCACTACTCCACGTGTTCGCAGGAGGCAATCTGGAGGAAACAGGGAACCTGTAATGATCCTTTCCGATCACACATACACACATTATATGTATGCAATATTATATACATACTGTATAATGTTACAGTGGACACCCCCCCCCCATCCTAAAACCTGAAGAAAACTCTAAAATTTGTCCGCCATGTCGCGTATGGTATGAGGCAGCTAGGAATCACAGTTCGGCAGGATCACATGTTCTTTTACAGTTCAGTTTTTTTATTTATTTCTCATTTACGTTGTTTTTTTCTTACCCACTAAAATTATGGCAGTTCTTAGAAAACAGCTTAAGGCTTACTTAATGCTAAATTATGCAAAATTCGCACCGAACAAAACTAAATAAAATTAGTAATGGCAGTCAATTCGCACTTATTTTACGAACATGAGTGTTGTTCCGCTAGCTGCAAAATATAGGTATCGATCCTGGGACAACGGCACCATTAATGTTACACGGCACTAGCAGTGTTCCTGCCGAGTCGGCCGGTAACGGTGCTTGAGACCTGAAGTACAATTTAGTTGGCCACGGCACCAGGTGAGAATCTCAGGTGCACTGCTGCACTCAAAGATTCACACCAGAACATAAAAAATGAAAAGTTGAAGAATGACCCGAAGCATAAGGCTTGGGTGAATCCACCTTGTGAACAAAATAACAACAACAAATAAAAAGTAAAATAATCTAAAAAAAAATTATACTTTGGGATCAGAGTTGTGATGAGGTTCACCCGCAATCACCAATTTGTGACTGAGTGTAGTGGTCCGGATCTTACTCCGGTACATTCAATCCCCAACCAGCCAGTACAACACTCACTTTCGCAAATAACACATGATTCTCAAATACACAACACAACATTTAATAACGTTCTGCGAGATTTAAACAGATCCGGCGCTCTCTAGGCGCATAGACAATTGCCCCTCATATGTGGGCAGCATACGGTGTCACACTTTACTGTCGGAAGACGCAAGCCGTCTGAGTCTCCACCGGACTATCTGAACAAGAGATACTACTCTTTAACACACTAAATAGAGCTGCAGGTGATATTCATATACAATTGCTTAGAGAATAAAGAAAAAAAAAATTATATGCAAACGATCACATTAAAAATACTCGCGACACAAAATACACAAGCACGTTAATTTGCGGTATAAGAATATAGGTGCGAAATACTGCCAAAGTTAATTAACTAAATCTAATAAGCATGCACATGCAGATCCCTTCCCGCTCGCTTTGGCCCTGGACCAAAGTTAAAAGAAACTGTCCCGCCCAGCGGAATTTGTGGCCACACCTTCTCCCTTATTCATGTAAAAAAAATAATCAGGAAATGGGCCCGGTAAGAAATTGAAATCTGTATGTGCAGGTATTTCCTCTGAGGTTCAGTCACTCAGCATTACTGCATCTATGTCCATGCAGCTTTGGGTGTCGGGATGGCACAAGTTCGCAGATGTGCGAAGAAAGAAAAAGGAAATATTCATCTACTTACAGTTACGTGACTTTGCTGTGCAAATCTGTTGTGCATCACATAATATCACACGACAAAAAAAAAACACACACACAGACACTTGCACCATGTGGCAGCACCGATGATTCAACACTTCACTTTGACGCTTGATGTAAATGAAGCACACAATTAAAAATGGTAATATCACGCCGCACTTTGTTGCAATGATTAGAGTGCACACTGATCTATTCTCGTGACGATTTGAAGGTGGCCGTTAAGCAAAATAGGCCCTCTCACATCTGCAGTTGCGGTTTCCAAGATTGATTTTCTGTGTTCCTGGGAAATGATTTTTGTTGTCGTGAAGAAATAATTGTGAACGTCGACTGCTGGGAGAGTGGGACACATTCAATTCCGCTGCTGCTATAGTTGATTCCGTCCGTCGCTACCTTCCGTCCTTTTTGACCGTTCATTCCCAATTCAGTCAGTTCCTTTCCGTTCGCAAACCATCTATCTACCCTGCCTGAGTACGCAGTTCAAATATGCCACTCGCAGGTTTCGTTTCCATTTTTTTTTATCGAGTTGCGACCGCCAGCCCTGAGATTAATTTTCTCGGCCGAGCGAAATCAGACGTGCTTTTACCTTAAGCGTATATCGGCAACTCAACATTTCACCTGTATATTTGTTAGGTATCGAAGCCACCGCGCTTACGCTCATATTTTTCTTTCGCCATGTTTTTATCCCGTCGCACTTACACGTAGTGGCTTCGCTGCTTACGTGACCACACACACGCACACATGGGGCCTCGCTTCGCCCCGTAAGACAAGCGCGTCTCTTCACTTCCTCCACAGTAGGGGATGAATGGGGGTGACGATTCCACACTGCAGTGGTTGGCATCCGAATCCGACTTTGCATGGCTTCGCTTCTCATTGGAATGACCACTGTCCACTCGCAGACTTCTTAATTCCCTGTAACTTGGCTTTCATTAGGCCAAACAGTCGCTGAGTTCCATTACGCTCCAGCCTAGAAATTTCTGCTTTATCCCGCGGATTTAGGCATTCTGCTGTCTTTATGGCAAACTGGCATCTCCAGCTGCCTCGAGTTGTCTCCATTTCTTACCAAATGCGGGGAGGTTTGCTGCTTCATTTTTCCCAATTCATTTTTAGCAGATCCAAGGCATCCAGCCTTTCACATCGGAGAGCATACAGACAACTAAACTTTCTTCCTTATTTTCACGCTAAGTGCGAAATCTTATTTTTCTGCACGGGCCACACAGAGAGCAATTGTTCTCGAAAATGCCCCAAACAATCGACGAATTTACGATTATTCGCTAAACCTTTTGTCCCCATCTTCATTCATTTACTCAAGTGGACCCCTCTTCGAAATGTACCTCTTTTCCTCTCCGTGTTGCTTAGGCTTCCTGTCAGCTGCGCCTTGATATTTATGACCTAACAGAGCTATTCTTGAGACCACCCAGCCAGAGAGAGAATTCTTCGCCTCTTTTCTTTCCAAACCCCCAGATAAAACTTTATCTGCTGTTTACACTTTTTAAACTCCAATCAAGACTCGAACATAGTTAATACTTAATTAATTTCACACATCAACCACGCCCATTAATTACTAAATTAATGGCGGGGGTGGAGTCGTAACATCGGCCCCTCCTCAAGAAATCCAGAAGTCCTCTTCTGTGCCTATCGCTTTGCTCTTATCAATTTCCAGAGTAACCATTGAGTGCTAACTTTTCCCACAGGTAGAAACAATTCAAAATGGCAAAAATATTGCGTTTCTTGCCTTCAAATGCATTGGAGCGACTTCCTAATTATCCCGCAATTTTGTTAATTAATTTAGATAACATCCGAAAGAAAAAAACAACGTAAATGAGAAATAAATAAAAAAAACTGAACTGTAAAAGAACATGTGATCCTGCCGAACTGTGATTCCTAGCTGCCTCATACCATACGCGACATGGCGGACAAATTTTAGAGTTTTCTTCAGGTTTTAGGATGGGGGGGGGGGGGGGGTGTCCACTGTAACAATAAGATAGAGTTTGGGACTTCCTCCCCTACACACAAACACGCAGGAGCAAAGAAGTTGCTGAGGCACGATCTAACGGGCACGACGCTGACGCCTCTGTTGGTGAATTCTGGAGCTAAGAGAACACAACTGTAAAACTATGATAGACAGGGCTGAAATGTAAACTACAAAGTTGTAGAACTGACTTTGCTTATTAGGAATCGATATCGCTGTTTTATTAAGTACACATTATACACGTCTTTGTATTCTACGAAAAATTACAATCTTATATTATTAAATTTAGTTGGTTCACATCATAAAACCCGAAACTTTTGGAGAGGTTCTTTACATTGGGGATCCTTGATTCTGAAAATCTGGGGGTCCTGACCCCCCCGTAGTTACGCCTATGATTTGCTCTAACATATATATGTTCCCATGTGTGTTTCACGAAGTAGTTTTTTCCATCTGAAGATGAGGCTGACGCAGCGTGGTCTAATAAAGTCTTTACAAGCATGTATGTATGTGTTTATCTTATTAAAGATTTTAACCAATCACTAGATTTTGTTTCATCGTGCAACTAAGCAGAGTCGCAGAATATAAACGTACACGCTTACGCCGTACGCGGATAGTTTCCAAATTATTAGCAGATTTTGCAGATAGTTTTGGCTTATAGATTAAAAAATAAAAATGTTATTTACAGCAATTAAAACACTTACTCAAGGCTTTACTCTGATTAATATATTTAATTCTATCTTAACGTGAGAACGTTCAACTATTTTTCACATCTTCCGTTAGTGAGTTCTTTTGTTTTTACAGACGTTTCTGGTCTCTTCATTTTTATCAAGGCCTGTTCTCAATATATAAGAACTGTAACAAAAGTTGCGTTTACACAGAAATATTTAAAATTTTATTGCCAGGTCTCTCTTGCAGTTTGCCAGTTATAAAAATTAAATCTTTTCCTTTTGTATTTTATAAGTCTACTATTTTTGAATTAAGTTGTTGAAAATGCCATTTATAATTTTTGAAGGTTCATTAACGGAACTGCTTTTCCAGACATAAAAACTTTCTTTAATTAGTGTCTTGTTTTTATGAGGTTCATAGTTATATTTTAAACTTTTGGCCTTAAGGTCCATTTTACACACATTTCTACGCATTCAGTCTATAATGAATTAACTTTATTTTCTTTCCGCTAAGCTAATTCATATGAATGATTCTCTTCCTACCAGCTAGCTAATGATATACTTGTACTAAGCTTCAAAATAGTGAATTCAAAAGGGTGTTGTTACTAGTTAATTACGAACGTAAACAAAGTCTTAACGCTGGTTATTTATAGTTATAAATAAATGTTATAAACCTAACAGCCAGACAGGGGTCTGACAAAAACTATGAATTGAGAAAGACTAACTTACAGTAACTTCTTTATTCTAAGACTCTTGGTCAACTAAAGCACTCACACAACTTGATTTACAATAACGAAGAATCTCTCCTCGTAAACAACAACGCTCTCTCATAACAACAACAAAAGCTCTCTCTAAGTCTCGATGAACGCGCCTATGCCGCCCCGGTGGCGCAGTGGTCTAAGGCGCTGGCCTCTGATCATTCGTCCGTATGGGGTCCGGGTTCGAATCCCGGTCAGGCATGGATGTTGTGTTTGTCTTACGGCACTGGCTCTTTCCCTTCCCTGGAACCAGTGACCCAAAATTAGGGACGGGCGACTGCTTATAGCCCATTTGAGTTGCTCACGGTGGTCGTTAAACCTCCAATCAAAAAAAAAAAAAAAAAAAAAAAAGAACGCGCCTATATACTAGCTACCACCACGTCATGACTTACACTCATTGCCAGATCTCATTCATCGGGTGAAATAATATTTCGTTTAGTAAGAAGATAATTTACATAGTAAAATAAAATAACCAGAGATAGTAAAATCAAAAGGAAAGTGAACATAGAGTATACGTTACAAGTCGTAATGTACTTTTGTCCTCTCTGGATTCTGTAATGTTCTAATAATTATTTATTGTTATATTAATTTTTCTTTAAATTATCTTATTCTATTGTTATCGTGATTCGTGGGTTTGCAGCAAGTTTTCTGTTTTAATGGTTGTGCACGCAGATACATTTTATTTTTATACAACTCTGCAACTAAGGCTAAGTTGGGATGCATCTACATACTACACGAATTCATTTCCTCATCGCACCTGCGGAACTTAAGTTTTTTTTCCTTTTACACCTACGGCACTTTAACTTTGGACACCAGTGTATATTACGTATCCCTATTCCATCCGAGAATATCACACACACACACAATACTTTTTATGAGCGAGCGTCACCTCCCAAATGTGATTTCTCTTGATGATTTTCTTTATGGGAGTTCCCCCTTACTTTAACATTCGATCAGTTTCCGGCGAGTAATTTCAACGGCACACATTCGGAAAATAGGTCATCTTAAGATCCCCGGAGCTTTGGGAAGAAGTTTGAGAAGTAGTTTCTCAGGCGAGACTTTCTCTCGTACATTGATCGTCCACAGGGAACGATCTTTTACACGGGTTATGTTGAAGTGGGATTACGCACACGAGCGAGCGCACACACTCTCACCTTCGCAAAATTCCATCAAAGGAAAAGGGGTAAATGCTGCAGACTATCTCACGTTTGTGAAGCATCTATCTTTAAGCTGCCGCAGGTGCAGCATGAAAATTACATTTTCGTCGGTAAGGCGACTCTCCATTTAAACGCAAGCAAAGGCTGTGCGAAGCGAATTTTATGAAAGCGAAATTTCCAAAAGAACAAACCTTGCACGCGTTATATTGAAGTAACCAGAAACAACTTAATGAAATGAACATCAGAGTTATCGCACGAAGCGCAGTTTCCTTTATAACGAGAATCTTGTATAAAAACTAGTAACTGCGCCTTTAAAAATATCGCATTATGTAAATGAAGAGAGAAACTGCAAAATACAAACAAAGGATGTGGGGTATGCCATAAAAGTTGCTACGTTACCTGGGTTCTAAATTATATTCAGATCAAAGATGAACAAGTATCACAATATCCCCGTGGAGACTGCATTATGTGCACTAAAAACAGCAAAATATGCACTTAAAAGCACGAGATATGCACTTAAAATGTAAAATACAAAAGCCGTTCTATATGAACTGAGAGTAATTTTTTTTTTAGTTGGCGACAATGCGAATGAGAAAAATAACCACGCAGACGGCAAACTGAATTAAAGAAGTAACTATGGCAACAGTTATTAGCCGTGGCAGACGATTCTGGTTTTGTTATTGCGCAGTTATGCACGTCTGCATTTCGCCGTACAGCTATGGAGGTGAGTAATTCACAGTTAAGAAGTTAAATGCGTTGTGCGATAAAATTTTGCTATCGTTTGGGTAAGACTGCTCTAGAAACAGTTAATTTAATGAAAAACGCTTACAAAAATAAATGTGTGAGTGCTTCGACGATTTTTAGAAGGCAGAATGATTTCAAAAAAAAAAAAAAAAAAAAAAAGGGCGTTTGTCGGCAGAATTCGCTCCTAGGCCTGATCGACCTGAAAGTGTTGTTACGTATTGTTAACTCTGTTTGGGCAGTCCTGCAAGAAGATGGACAAATGACGTGTGAAAACATAGCGGCGTCAACTAATTTTTTTCTTTTGTGATTGGAGGTTCAACGACCACCGTGAGCAACTCAATGGGCTATAAGCAGTCACCCGTCCCTAATTTGGGGTCACTGGTTCCAGGGAAGGGAGAGAGCCAGTGCCGTAATACAAACACAACATCCATGCCTCACCGGGATTCGAACCAGAACCCCTTTTGGACGAATGATCAGAGGCCATCGCTTAGACAACTGCGCCACCGGGGCGGCAACTAATATTTCAAAAACGTCGGCATTCCGCATTCTACGCGACAAATTACTGCTGCATCATGTGTGTTCCAGATGGGGTACTTCATCACCTGACGAGAGAGTAATTGTTAGCCAGAGTTCAGGTGTGTCATGAGTGGAAACAAATGATTGCAAAGGACCCAAGCATTCTATAACGAAGTGAATTTCTCCGTCATTTTTATCCACGCCAGGATTCGAACCCGGATCCCCTCATTCCGGAATAAGTCACTCTACCAGTTGAGCTACGCGGATATTTTATTCTGATTCCTATCTGCCTTTATGTCGTGTGCGTCCTTCTTGCAGGTACGTCACATCTCCTGGTAAGTTACATCATCTCCCCCTTATTTTTTTTTTTTTTTTTTTCGAAGTGCTGCTCTTATTTTTCCTATCTCGCGGTGTGGAAATAACATCACACCATTTCGAGATTGTGAACGGTCGGGTCATCCGGATAGTTCGGGCGCCATTATAACGAAGTGAATTTCTCCGTTATTTTTATCCGCGCCAGGATTCGAACCCGGATCCCCTCATTCCGGAATAAGTCACTCTACCAATTGAGCTACGCGGACATTTTATTCTGATTCCTATCTGCCTTTATGTCGTGTGCGTCCTTCTGGCAGGTACGTCACATCTCCTGGTACGTTACAATTCTAAACACAGTAATAACTTCCGATGAAACGTGGGCCCACTCTTTCGGCCCACTTGCGAAGCGCACAACGAGTGTGTGGAAACACACAGACGCGCGTCCTCCGAAGAAAGTCCGCCAAACCAAATCAGCTAGAACGGTGATGATAATAATTTTCTTTGATAATAAAGGTTGAGTCTACCAGCCTGCAGTTCCTTCACAAATTACTGTCAACGTTGAGTATTACATTTCAGTTCTTGAAGCGTCTGCGACGACACATATCGATTTAGCGAGCGGAACTGGTGGACAGGTGAACCCTACACACTCACCCCGTGCGATTTCTGGTTGTTTCCAACAATGAAGGAGAAGTGTAATGGGGCAGTTCAATGCACATGCTGACGCTATTGAAGCTGTACAGGGGTCGCTGAAAGAAAGAGCTTCCACAAAATGCCTTCGCCACATGCTTTGAAAAGTGGGCTGAACGATGGGACCGTTGCATATCATCCGAGGGAAGACACTTTGAGAAAGAATGACATATATTTTGCTGTACCTATATATCTTAATTTTGTGTGATTTAACTCTCAGTTTTTATGCAACAGTCGTTGTATGTATTTATGCATATTTTTTATTATTTCGCTGTACTAGGAAATAGTCCTTAATTTTCATTCTTCCGTAGCGTGAAGGGTGGATTTTACATGCAAATCGAGTTGATGCTTTCCCTCGGAAGTGATATTTTTGTCACAAATCATACAATATTGAATTTTTGCACCAGTAGTTAAATTCTTACGGTAGACGAAGATCCATGTTTTGATTAAAACTTTCATACTTGATTTAATTTTAGGCTTTTTGTCCCCCTAACTCTTGCTATCAAAACTGCCTTTTTTAAAACACTCAATCATTTACACAGATCAAATGTAATGGGCGTTCTCAGAGCTTTGCTGCGTTGACTTGACCTAGCTAACTTTTCGTATGAAGAGATCATTATGTTTGAAAATTGGTTCACAAAATTAAATGTCGCATGATTTGCTTGTGTGGAGCTCTGTATGAATTTCGCTGTAGCTTTTGTGGGAATGGAAGGAAATTTCAAACATCAAAGCAAATCTACCGGCAGGGGACATTTCTAATGCTGTGTTTCCCACTGCCATGTGTGGAGAAAGAAAGTTTATTATCATTCTCTTGGTTTCAGTGGATTGCCGATTCTTTCATCTGAGCTTAGAAGTGTTGGAAATACAAACTCTCAGTGCTGGAACGTCGATCGTCAAAAAAGTCTTTCAGGCGCTCCTCATGAATTACGTCATCACTTCGTGGCAAGTGCAGCTGCCGTTCCACATCCGGGGGACTCTACCTCTCTCTTTAGGTTCCGTGGCGTTAGTGGTCAGGTATGAAATCGTAGCATTGCGGACGGTTATGCGATGAGTAAGAAATTTCTTGACTATTTCGTTGAGCAGTGGCTGAACAACGCAAAGATGTGTATCAAAATGTAGAATGTTTATAGACAGAGACACAGGGCGAATAACGGGGTAGAAGGTTGGAATTCTAAATAAACTAAGAATGTAAGCCAAAAACAACCAAATGTGCAGTTGCTAGTGAACATTTTAAAGCAAGAAGCAAAGAGTGTTTCACAGAGTTTGAAAGGTAAAGAACTGCGGCAAGTAGGAGAAAAAAAAAATGCACTCAGCTGGACACACGAATCGAAAAGATTATTACGGAGTTCGAGCGCTCAAATGACTTGGGAAAATGCATGAGAGGCTTAAGCTACAGTCCGTCCCACAATTATATGGAAAGGTGTAAAAACAGAGTAAATGAAAATGTACGCAACCCATTAAAACAATGGTGAAAATAAACCACATAGTCTTTGAAGACATATTTTGCGGATGAGAAAATAATTATTTCGGATATGTATTAAAAGTTTTAAACATGTGGTGTACGGAAACTGTCCCACAATTATATGGAATTTCGCACAAACGCGCGAACACTAACACGCATTGCTATGCAAATTAGCCTGGCGTCAGAGCTGGATAAATGGTCGGTAAACGTGATGAGCCTGATTCAATTTTAACAATGCCACGTGGGAAAGAGCTGTCAGCGGAGGAGACAATTCACCTTCGGGAGTTGCACGACCAAGGAATGAATGTAAGTGCGATTTCAAAAAAATTAAAACGATCCAAACCTTCTATTTACACTGGCGTGCAAAAATTAAGGACGAGACGAATTTTCGAACGTAGCGTCGTGCAGAAGTGCTCCACATCGACTCAAATCATACCATAAGATCCCCAAGATATAACAATATGGTACAAGTGAGCAAAACCGTCCAAACAAGGTATCCAAAGGATACAAAGGCACTTTATTGAAAAGGTAGCTTCCAGCACAATTGGACAGAAGACAGAAACGCCCACGTGACAGGCGGCTGCCAAGAAAAATCCAGTCTTTAGTAGGGGATATGATCACCCCCGACTGCGTTGCAGGATTTACAACGTCTGTCCATGCTGAGGACGAGGTCTCAGCATCTGCTGTCTGTCTCTTCTCGCCTGTAGGACAATATACCGGTCGTCCGCCGCCGTGGATGCTCGTGGACGACCACGGCTAAACTCTCGGACAGCTGTTCCTGTCGTTTGAAATGATCTCCAAGCTCGTGAAACGATGCTGCGAGCGATCCCGAACTCCTCGGTCACACTTGTCACACTTCGACCTTCTTCCAACTTCCCAATGACGCGACCTCGGGTAAAGTCATCCTGATGTCGTCTACTGGATTGCCTGTTGGCCATATCACACGGTGGCAGCAACTCAACGTCGTTCAAACCGATGTACGCCGTGCAATAACTTTCACCGAATGGCTGAGCGTACACCACCCGTGTGCTTTATACCCTTCCAACCCCCTTACGTCATGCTGCATATATGCGCATGCCCTACCGTACCGGACCCTAGTCTATCTCCTGAGTGGTCTTTCGGTCCGTTCTGCCTGCTCGTTCCGCTGTCTCTCCTCTTCGTCCGTAATTTTTGCCCACCAGTGTATATCGTTTTAAGTGGTAGCAAAAAATATCCAGCTCAGAAACGAACTAGACGGATATAGTAATGTTTTGCCTCGAATGAAACGACATATTCGGAAGCTTGATGTGCATGGTAATCTGTCTGTACGGAATATAAATCGACATGGAAACTTCAAAATGTCGAAAATTACGGCTCACAAAGTTTTGCAGCAGACACCCCTCGTGAAATATGCAAGACTGTTAAGGAAACCGCCTTTAACTGCACAGCACACACAAGCCCGATTAAACTGGACCAAAGACCATATGTCATGGAAGGACGAATCGCTCCAAGTATTATTTAGTGTTGAAAAGAAATTTAATTTAGATGGCCCAGACGGTGTGAAATATTATTGGCATGATATTCAGCCGACAATACGGAGGAGGTTCCGTGATGGTATGGGCGTTTTTTGGATTTAATGGGCAAGGTAATATCTGCGGTTATTTTAGGACGTCAAAATGCTGTAACATACCAGGAACTTTTAAAAGACAGTTTGATCCCAGATGCTGCTGAAATAGGTGGTCCTGATTGGCCTTTCCAGCAGGACAACGCGAGCAGCTGTAGGATGGCCTGGCTCAGATCGAACAGTGTCAAATTATTTCCGTGGTCAGCTCGCATCCCGGATCTCAACCCAATTGAAAATCTTTGGGGAATTTTGTTTGGAAGTGTTTATGCCAATCTCCGGTAATTTTCATGCGCTAAAGATCTGTAAACCGAAATCCTGAACTGTTGGTATAATATTGACGGTACAATTATGCATAATTTAACGTACAGTATGTTAGAATGCATATTTCAGCTTATTGCGCGTGGAGGAAAGTCAATAAATTCTCAATTGTGTTTGCTATTTAAATATTCTGGTTTTTTTTTGTTTCCATTTAATTCTGGTACAATGTTACATAGTTTGATTTCATAAAGCTATAATATTATGTTAAGTATATGTTGTCAACAGCGTTTGACGTGTGTATATTAGTTGCTGGTCATAATACACATAATGTTCCACTAGAAGTTCTTGTTATTTTCTGCATGCAACTGTTTTCGTTTACAAAATTATGTTTCCATATATATATGGGACGGACTGTATGTTACCTAAACGCATTAGAAATATATGTCTTTATTTATTTTTAAGGGGTAGGTGTTTCTTACTCATGGCATAACCATACCGTCCGCTGATGCCACGATTTCCTACCCGTCCACAAAAGTCACGAGACCTCTCTTTCGAAGCTAATCTCTCCCTCTACGGAAGAGAATTCTTTGTCATTACGTCTCTTGTGCTCTTGTTGTTGCTAATGTGAGGTTGTGTTTCGAGTGATGTCGTCGGCGGGTTTTTTTTTATTGTTAATAGAACTTCTCCTATAAAAAAAGGAAGCAACTTATTTAATGACAATAGTGTTCCTAACCTTTTAGACTAAGTCATGCTTCACAATTTGAATAGTTCCTGTTAAGTGAGTGTTTCTCGCAGCAGTGTATTTTCGTGCAGTGACCGAAGACAATTTCTACAAAATGGCGTCGGTCAGAAATGCGTCGTACTTTCGTGGAGCTTTTATTTATATGTTGTAAACATTTTCTCATATACTGGATTTAATCGTGCCTTCGTAGCGTCTTTTGTTATCGTTAAAAAGTTTCTACATGTTTTGCATTCAACTCTAAGTATGATTTATTATTAGAATACTGAGTCTTTTGTTTTATTTCTACTAAGCAAACATATTTCACTACATTGCCTTGGATGAAGATATAGTGCAATATTTCTACTTTGCACTGAGCCATTTTTGGAGAGCTGGTGATACACGTTTAATTATTATTATTATTTCACCAAATTAATCGAGATTTTTTTGGGTACGTGCCACTTTAATTAATCAATTTATTTAACCAACTCCAGTTAAGAAAATCCAACAAGAAGTTCTTTAGTTCGGGCTGTTGCTTACTTTTCGAAGTCTCGGGGGGGGGGATTAAAGCCTATCTATTTTTATAAAGTACACTTGTTAAGTAAGCCTACTTTAAAAGATGTCCAGACGGCGTTTAGGTATTGACAACAGAAATAGGGCTGTAGATTACCGATTCTTTATCTACTGCCGAGTTTGAAAGAGGTATAACAGTAGCTGTCCAACGTATAGGTATTCTATCGCGGAGGTGGTACCGGATTTGCAGTATCCCCCTGTCGAGATTAGTTTGTGATTTGGGGCATCGTCTTTCTGAAAGAGTCCAGTGCCATCGAAATATACGGTCACCATGTAGGAACAACACACGGTCCGAAACAGTATCTACGTAGGATCTGGTTGAGACAATGTGTTCAACGGAAAGGAAGAAACTCGATAATGTCCGTGATAATAATCCCCCATACCATGATAACCCCGCCAGCCTGTTTCCTTCCAACCGTGGAGTCGGGTTGCAGCTGTTCACCCGTGCGGCGTTAATTACAGATCAGTTCATGAGCATGCACGAACTATAACCTTGACTCATTTGACCAAACGACCCCTTTGTAGTCGTATAGTGTTTAGCGAAGCCGTCCTCACAACAGACTGTGCTCCTGATGATTGCCTATCAACAGGGACACGTGAACGATACTCCGACTCCTTAGGCCTCTCCAGAAGACAATACTCTGGATTAGAATCTAAGAAACGTTTCTCTGTTCACCTTTATTGTAGTTTACAGTCGTCCGTTGTCCCTTAAAGCACGTGCCAATTGGCATTCACCTCGATGGTCAACCAGTGGTGGTTAAACCCTTCTGGCAATTGGGCGTGTCTCTGGTCTGACCATTTGTACCACACCTGCACTACGGCAGCTTTAAAGAACCAACCTGTAGATCTTTAGATGCTGGCCTCCACTTCGATAATCATTCGCCGTTCAAGTTCTGAGCAGCCCTTCTCCTTCCCCATTGCACCGGCTTCGTGCTAGCAAACTAAACACCCCTCTTTGTGCCGTCAATACAGGGTGGAAAGAAACAACCGCATAAACACCCCAGGGGTGATTCCTTGGGTCAGTTCAAGCATAAAATGTTCTATGACATTTTTGGATTTAGGGCATAGTTTACCAGATATAAGCTCCCAAAGGTGCGTGACGTCACGTCCGGAATCGCCTGTTTTTGAGGCTTCAAGCATAACTCGACTGTCATGCAGAGAAGCGTGTGGCGGATGCTTGATGCTGCAATCGCAGTAAAACAGTCATCCAGTCTGTTTCCGGAGTCGCGTTACGTCCGCAGTTGTCGAAGCGAACGGAATTGGTCGCCCTGTTGTGTGACATACGGCCTTGGTGAGCACTGCGATATGTTAATCTGTCGTGATGTCTGCCGAGGTACTTTGTGTTTCACTTGGGGAGTTTGCCCAAGTTTCCACTATGTTCTGTAATACTTATCATGTTTTTGTCACATATCGTGTGGTTTCCTCAATTGTGGGAACTTCTGTACCTTTATCGTAGTACATGCTTTTGTTGTGTTTTACATGTTCCCTTCTTTTTGTGCACTGCGTTGTACAGCCATGTTCTTGTAATTATATTTACCTGTTGTTTTGTGCTTTGCTTTCATTCTGCACGTCATCACATGCTTTATTAATTAATCATTACTTTTGCTTGTGCATCATCTTCCTCAAGCATATGTTGTTCCTTATTAATGATTTTAACGTTTTGTCATCCTTAGTTGACTGCCGTATCACATTCACCTGTAATATTTCATCAGTATCGCTCATTGTTTTGTTGTTTATTTTGCCATATGTGGTACGCCTGTATTCCCTATGTTTTTGCCAATAAAGTATATTTTGAAATACTGAGCTTGCAGAATCAGGCACCCACCACGAGCTTTCCTGCATGACACTCGGGTTGTGCTTGAAGTATAGTGGCTAGAAGAGATAGTGTGCCGTGCGTTAATACCTCACTGTTTAAATTTTTGTTCCCATTTTTCATGAAACCGCGAGAGGGCGCTCCTGCGAGTTTCGATGCTATGATTTTTAAGCATTAGCATGCTTTTCTATGGCGTTTTCGATGGATAGCGATTGAAAATGTGATTTATTTGTTAGATCTGTCATGAAAAGTAGTAGTAATAAGTGTACCGTTGAGGATGTGTTTCGTATCTAGATGCAACAGTGGTTCCAGGTTCTGTAAACAAAAGGTAACTATTTACCGTGCCGAAAGATGAGACAAGGCGGAACGAATAGAATTTCTTTTTCCTTGTTCGAAATCAAGTTGGCAGCCACTCAGTAATTACTTAGTTAAATGTGCCACTTTTATAGTTTTTCAGTCTTTTATAAATCGTCGTACTTTGTCTAACTAAAACTATTGAAATTGGGTGGGTTTTTTTGTCCAAAGTTCAGTAAACTTTATCATGGGAAGATTAGGCCTAGGAACAGTATCATGTGATGCCCAATTAAACGTTTTGTGTCATGTAGAGACGTAGAGACAGAAAATAGTTGCAACAGGATCGGAAGAGAATTCAATACTATGATTGATTAGGCAAAAATCCCAATGTAATTACGGATAAAATTTGCGTCCAGTAATGTATTTGTACTAACTGGCCTTGTGACACGTAGATTCAATGCGAGATGATGATGCATTTTCCGAATAAAGTTGACGAAGCTTTCCCAAAACACATCCGGGAGAATATTCACTTATACATATATATACATGACATTAATCGCTTTTAGTATAACTGCAGGATTAAAAAAAAAAAAAAGGTTTTGGTAAAATTTTAGTGAAATTCCTTTACCGCACGGAAAGAGAAGCACGTATATCTTTGAGCATAGTTTACAGCAATAGCATCGAAGCTGTGTGCAGCGCCCTCTATGATTTCATGATTTCAAGAATCCGTCTGCAGAAGCGCACGACACACTATCTCTTCTAGCCACTATACTTGAAGCCTCAAAAACAGGCGATTCCGGACGTGACGTCACGCACCTTTGGGGGCTTATATCTGGAAAACTAAGCCCTTAATCCAAAAATGTCACAGAACATTTCATGCTTGAATTGACCCAAGGAATCACCCCCGGGGTGTTTATGCGGTAGTTTCTTTCTACCCTGTATACATTTCACCAGGGGCGGATTTCCAACTAGGCGCGCGCCCTTGGACCCCAGAGCTTGGGGCGACTGGGTATGCAGGTTGCATTTTCTATGAATTTATTCACATACTTATTCACTGAATTTATTTCGTTGAAATGATGCTTTTAACAATTGCTCTATTACAGAACTAGATTTGGTCATTAACCAGAAATTAAACCACATTGAACTCACGTAGAGTTCTGGTCTTAAACAGCCGCCAGCTCTTAATCCAAGTAGCAAAGCCTTACAGCTTAACTTAGGCCCAACACTGAGCCACGGTCTTCCATTCCTAAAAGACGGTGGCACAGCATTGGGCCTACGTTAAATGCAAGGAAGAACAGACGTTAATACCTGGGAAACAGCCCTTTGAAATACTAAGTTAGAAGATTAGGGTACCCTATAGAAAAGAAAAGCGAAACAACTTAATATATAGTAAAGTACAACTGCACAGTGAGAGGGCCGTGAAGAAAGACGCGCGGTGTCTCAGTTCCTGCTTTGCCGGCAGGAACTGAGACACCGCCGTGAATGGGCAATTATTTATTTAACACCGAGAATTTGATTTTTTTATTAAAAATGTTTTTTTTTACTTAAAAAAAAGCATTTTTTTACTTTAATTGTTTTCACTTCAAATTTTTTTTTTACTTCAAAAAAATTTTTTTTTACTTCAAATTTTTTTTTTTTTTTTTTTTTTTTTTGTGATTCATTTAAAGTCAATATACGCCGCGAATGGGCAATTACTACTCCAGACACTAGCACCAGCCCCGCCGGCCTCGGTATGGGACTGAGACATACACGGGAGCTGGAACTGGTCACAAGTAATTATCGTCACACGTCGAACTAAACTTCAAATCCCTTCATCTCACTTCAGCACCCCATTCTGCCCGCCGTAATGCAACCCATCCTGTCCGAGGCACATTTCGTTTAGCAACATTCTATGTTCCTATCATACTCACCCGCCGAAATATCAAAACAACTGAGTAAAATTCTTAGGGACAAAGTGTCCGTTTGTCTTCCTTCCAGGTTGAGTAGGGTGTCTGTTGAACGCCGTTAAGGAGTTCCGCAGTTTTTTTTTTTTTGATTGAAGGTTTAACGACCACCATGAGCAACTCAATGGGCTATAAGCAGTCGCCCGTCCCTAATTTAGGGTCACTGGTTCCAGGGAAGAGAGAGCCAGTGCCGTAAGACAAACACAACATCCATGCCTCACCGGGATTCGAACCCGGACCCCTTACGGACGAATAATCAGAGGCTATCGCTTAGTTTCAATATTCGCTTTTATTCACGTAAAAGAATTACAACAGAACATCCCCTAACCTCACACGCAGTGTGAGAGAAGGGGAGAAATAAAACAAAATGTAGATATTTACAATGAAATGATAATTGTACAGATGAGCAATGACAGGCATTGCATTATTTGCTGTAAACAGCAGTAGCTCTGGGATAAATGTTCATCGAAGTCTTGGAACATCACTGGGGCGAAAAAATTTACAGAAAAAAATCTGTGCAGTTCTAGTGACATGGGAATCACTGGTGGTAGAGAGTCACTGTGCGGATGAAGAGAACTGTGTACAAAAGGTGACATCAGCAGGAAGCAAACACAATCCAGTTCCAGGAGAAAACATGGTGAGGGAACAGTAAAAATTGAAAGTTACGACGTAGATTTATTAAAACAGCAGATGAACAGTCTGGGCACTAGAAAACTGAAACCAGGGACGACACGGCGACCATGTTGCGAAGAAGGCAGGTAACCGTGCCGTATCTTTCGCCAAGGAATATTCCAGAGTGAGTCTGGCTTTAACCCTGTTGCGGTAGTGTGCAACCAAGGAGGTAGAGAATGTAATAGGATCTGGATCTTGTAACTGTAGCAGGTGAGAGAAAATAATATATTTAGCTAGAATAAATAAATACGAACAAACTGGTAAAATAGAGCAGAAACTTGTAGAACTGTGGCCGAGGAAACGATAATCTTCTAGGGTGAGATCACTGGTACAAGAAGGATGTGCAAGTTGGAACATACTGTGAAATAGTGGGAGCAGCGTCGGACAGTAAACAAACATGTGTAAGACGTCTCCAACGACGTTACAAAAAGGACAGAGATTTGATGATACTATATTTCTCCGGAACAAAGTCGAAGGGACAGGCAGTCGATTGTGCAAAAACCTCCAATGCACATTAAGTTCTGAGGAGAGGGCCGGTGAATGTTGGGCAGTAGACCAGACTGAGGTTAGTGCAAAAGAAGGAACAGAGGGAATAGGGCAAGGTACCGCAGAAGAAGAACGGAGAAAACGGTACAGGGTGCGGGTGGAAAGACTGTGGAGAGGGAGGAGATCACCGGAAAAGGGAAGGAAGAACGGAAAAGGGAGAGAGGCAGAGGAAACGGAAAGGAGGCCAGAGGAATCGACTAGGGAAGGAAAAAGTGATTGAAGAGCATGTTTAAGTTGGAGGAAGTTATCAGAGAGTTCGGGCGAGGGTGGTAGGGTGGGAAAAGTTCGGAAACGGGTTTCCATGAAAAATCGGGGAGGACCAGTTGGGAAACGGAGACTACACCAGCGTGTAGCCATGCGGGGAAAAAGAAAAAGTTGGCAGTAGGGGGGTGGAGGACGGAGGAGAAAAAAAGAGGCTCGGAAAGAAGATCAAGAGTGGAAGAGGGGGTTGACGAATGAGCGGTAAAGAACGAAGGAACTGAACAGCTTCATGGTAGACTAGAGGAAAACGGGGGGGGGGAATAACAGTGTGAATATCCATCTTGAGAAGAAGATGGACGGTGAGGCAGGGATTAAGGGGGGAAGTCAGAACATTAAGCAGAAGAATGGAAGCGGAAGAGTCTGGTTGAACTGTCAAACGGAGGAAATTAAAAATTCTTACAGCTTTATAACGTACGGTAATCTCTGGCATATTGAGGCCACCACAAGTCGAAGGTAGAGACAATACTGAGGAAGATAACCAATGAGTAGATGACCAAACAATGCTTAGCATTGCTGATGTTGTTGCAGTTTGAACGTAGGCTGGTGGCGGTTGTGCAATCCAGGAATGATAAACTAACGAGAGGATGTGGGTGCCAGAAAGCCGTGCACGACTGTGGTAGGTCAAACAGCACTTGAACTTGGACCAGTAAGCAGCGGTGTGACGTAGTTTCCTGACGAGGGGTCTCCAGGTGACAGCTGCTGCTGATACCCGGCTGCCAATGTGCACCCCAAGTATCTTTTGACTGGTGGAAGTCCAATGAGCGCCCCACGGTGTATCGGGGCGATGTCTCCAGGAGCCACACCACAAGCCTGTACACTTTGAAAGGTTTAACGAAGCGCCGGAAGCCGCAGCATACACTTGATACCGAGCAAGAACAATTGTGAATTGCCATTCTTCTCGGATGAGAACTGTGATATCATCGGCGTAGGCAGTAAGAACGATAGAATGGTGCCTGGTGCTATGCTGAATGGTGGAGGGGGGAGGTTGTAGAAGAGAACGGATAGAGCAAAGAAAAGGCTCAAAGACTAGAGAGAAATGTTGTCCGGAAAGAGGACATCCTTGACGGATGCCCTTACGAAACGGAATGGGGGCTGTAAGGAAGAAGGCCGTCCGGACATGGACAACTGAGTCCTGGTACAGGGCAAGGAGGGCTGTGATGAAGACAGATGGGAAACCGAAGGCAGAGAGCACAGAGGCAAGCCACTGATGACTCACGTTATCAAAGGCCTGCCTCTGATCAAGATTGAGGAAGGCTAAAGGTTCGGAGGAAAGGTGGGCAAGGCAATATGAGTCACGGAGGAGATTAATATTAGTATGAATGCTTCGGCCAGGGATGGTGTACGTTTGGTCGGGATGTATGACGGTGGGAAGGACAGGGTTCAATCGAAGAGAGAGTATTTTAGTATAAATCTTGTAGTCAACATTAAGGATGGATATAGGACGCCAGTTATCCAACTCCAGCAGACACCCCTTCTTTGGAAGAAGAATGATGTGAGCTAGAGTAAAAGCGGGGGGAAGAACAGATAAGGAAAAAAGCAGCTGTAAAGCAAGGCAATAGGAGAGGGTGTAAGAAAGAGGAAAACGTACGAAAAAAATTAACTGTCAACCCGTCAGGACCAGGTGACGAGTGACAGTTAAGTAAGGCAAGTGACTGTACTACTTCTGCTGGGGTGATAGGCATAGAAAGAGATGTAACAAGATGCGATGGAATATGTGGTAAGGCACGAAGAATCGAATCAGCATGCGGAGAACTTGACTGGAACTGAGCAAAACGTGACTGGAAATATGTTCTAACACCGGAGCAAATGAGAGTGGGGTCATTAGTAACAGTTCCATCGGGTAACTTCAGATTACGGAGGTGATGAGCAGAACGTTTGTGGAATTCCAGTTGTTGAACCTGTTCACATAGATAGTCATTTGGCTGGAGATAAAGGAGCTTGAGGCGGTGAAGAGCTTGTTGGGAGGCAGGAAGTAGCAAGGCACGAAGTTCAGCTTGGTAATGAGAAAACAGCGGAGAATCAAGATCTAGGGTGGAAAAAATCGAGCGTGCAGCATTAATCTTCATAGAGGCGGTGGTACGTTTTTCGTGGGAATATTGCTTGGTATAAAGAAGAATTTGGGATTTGACATTTAACCAATGTTGCAAGGGACAAGAAGCAAAAGGGAGCGTATATAAGGCTTGTTGGAGCTGCGATTGGATGGAATTTACGTAAGTTGAATCAAGTAAAAGATCATCATCAAGGGTCCAAGTACGGTAGTATTGCCGAGGAGATGGACCGGTGTGAAGACACATTACGACACAGCTGTGGTCGGAAGAAACTGTCGGTGTGTGAGAAAGGGAGATAACTGAAGGAAGAAGAATTGAAGAAACATAAAACCGGTCAAGTCGGGCAGTTGTAGGAGAGGAAGTGGAGTAGGAGCGCCAGGTGTACGAACGAAGAAATGGGTGCAGGTGTCGAAAAGCATCTTGGAGTTGTAGCTGGTTGATGGCTGTAGAAAGTGCTCTGGTAAGAAAATACCTGGTATCCGTGGAACCGTCCGATCTGTCGAGGGATGGGTCAAGGGTGCAGTTAAAATCACCACCTAAGATGACAATATCAGAGGCCGGAAGACCTTGAACACAGGAAACAAAGTGCTCAAAAAGACAGTCGACATACTGTTGATTGCCGGAAACATAGATGTTGAAGATATGGTATCGTAAGTTGTGAAGTTGGAAAGACAGAAGCTGCAGGAGGTCACGATAAATCGGTTTGACCGTGATATCAGTAATGAAGGATCGAAGACGAAAATTGATGGCCACCGCAAGTCCTGCGTGAAGACTAAGTCGATGGGCATGGTAGAATTGAAATGGCCAGGTTCGCCACCGGTGGTATGGATTGTTAGGATGGCAGTTAGTCTCCTGTGGCAATAATATATCCGCATCATGCGGTGTAATGTCTTCAAACACTAACGCATTGGTAGGAGGAACGGAGCATCCCTTACGGTTGAAAGAAAGTAATTTTAACTTGAAAGAGGTTGTAGTGGTTGAATATTACTATCAGCACTTTTGTGAAGACTGGTTACACGTTTCTTTAAGTTAGATGTCTGCGCATGAGTGACTGTGTTAATTTTTGGCAAAAGAGCAAGTAGATTCTGAAGTTGGGTGATAATAGTGGGAAGCTGAGCATTACGTGATTGAACGCAGTCGAGCTGCTTGAGAGGACGTGACGGTTGATTGAGTATAATGAGAGCAAGATCAGAGGCGCCAGCGGCCCGTCTAATGCAGGGAAAGTTTCCAGATATTCAGCGAAAGCTTTTTGATCCAACAATTTTGGAACAGCTGGGGACTTAAGAGATGTAGGAACTGCTGTTGGAGAGAAAGACTGTCGAATTGGCGAACGGGAACGAGAGCAGCGTGGAGAAGACGTCACTGGCGAGATGGAACTCTGTCTGGTACGTTTCAACGTGGGAACGCCGGGAGAAGCTGGTGGGGTGTAGGACAGTTAGATCTGACTTCACATTAGGGGTTCCAAGGGAAGAAGATGAAGCAACACGACGGAGGGGTTGCCATTCCTTTTCTGAGATAATACCCTCCGAAGAAGGTAGAGGTACCACAGCAGCAAGTGGGTCCAACGATGGAGAGGTGGCCAAAGTACTTGTAGTAGATATCGAAGACTTGGAGACTGATGATGAATCATCACTTGCTGGGGGAGAATCATCTGGAACAACAGTAGAAGGGATCAAGGACGTCTGTGGAGCCGAACCTGGTGTGGCCAGAGAAACTGGTGTTGAGGCTGGGGTGGTGACTTTGGGTGGTATGGAAATAGGGGGGCTTGGCAGATAAATGTGGACAACGTGATTGGATGTGGCCATATGCCTTGCATTTAAAACAATGCAAGGCAGTAACGATATCGATCCGGAAAATCTGCTTCCCTACAACCACAGTGAGGTCAGTAGGGCAATCAGCAATGGCATCTTCAGTAGGAAACAGGATCCTTGCTTGGCGACGCAGACCTAAGATGTTCCTGTCATCTGGGTCTGTTGGTGCGGAAGACAGAGTGGAAATGGATCCAACTACTTTTCCACAACGGGAAAGGGCCGCCATTAAGTAATGGTCCTTGATTTCTGGTGGTACGGGGTAGCACGTAACAAGTACGGGGCGCTGCGTGAGCGGGACTCCCAGTAAGGTATGATCCCCAACATGCAGTCCGTCAGATAAGACGCGCTCCACAAACTCTGGCTTCGCAAAATAGATGAGAACAGTCCTAGGCTTCCTCGCCATATGGGTGATCGCTCCCTTAGGGAGGATTTGGCGGACGGCTAAGGAGTATTTCTTAAGGCTGGTGTCCGGGAGGGCATCAAAACATATGCCAAGTTTCTGTGTGCGTAAAACCTCCTGCCCAGCAGCTGAAGTTTCCGGAATTTCGATGCGTAATTTCTTGTTGTCTCTAGTGACAATCATATCAAGAGGCGTTGTACATGGATTCTTCGCTGTAGAGGAAGATGAACTGGTACCTTTCACAACGGAAGCATAAGGTAGAGTTGCCGTAGGAATGGGCGGAGATGGGGAAGGTCGAGACGCAGTGCTCGCAGGAGCAGATGAAGTACCAGAGGCAACGGATACTGAAGAAGTTAATGACGTCACGGTGGTGGAAAATGTCGGGAAATCAACATCCATAAAGTTGGAAGAAGAAGTGGTAACATCAGATAACGCGGCTTGGAAACCAGCTGCGTGTGGTAGTGACGATGACCGAACGTGGCCAGGTGGGGCGGAGCTTTGCTATCAAGCTTCAGACCTGGCCTATCAGATGCGGTCGCCGCCATTTGCAATGGCTGGCTTGCTAAACCCGACCCTGGGCAAAGCCAGGACGGAAAAAGAGTTAGTACAAGTAAAGTTTTACTTACAGGACGTCAAAGTCGGACTCAATCGACACAGGAGACGTTCACAACACAGGAGATACGCAAAATGACGGCACACACACAAAAGAACACCAATAAACGCAGGTCAAACACGGAGCACAGGTCAACACAACCTTTACAAGGCCATCGCTTAGACCACTGTGCCACCGGGGCGGCAGTTCCGTAGTTCAGAGGTCATTGCTAATCTCGCAGCAGCTCTTCTGTACCAAAAGTAAAACAAAAAAAAAAACAAAAAAACTATAGGCTACCGCTGTGCAGCGGTATCCGTTAATGGAGATTTTACTGCATATTTTGGGATTCGCTTCATTTATTTGTTTTTATTGAAGGTTTAACGACCACCGTGAGCAACTCAATGGGCTATAAGCAGTGCCCGTCCCTAATTTAGGGCGACTGGCTCCAGGGAAGGAAGAGAGCCAGTGCCGTTAGACAAACACAACATCCATGCCTCACCGGGATTCGAACCCGGACCCTTCACGGACGAGAGGTCATAAGCCAGCGCTTAGACCACTGTGCCACCGGGGCGGCGGATTCGCTTTCTAATCACTAATGAATGAATGTTCATGGTGAGCAATATAAGTACATGAAGTTTTGTCGAAAATAACAAATAATAATAGCTACTTAACAATCGCAGCTTGATCTCACCTTTTGCTGAGATCAGCATGCGATTTTCTGGGACGGCTTGGGATCTTAGAAGCACCTAGAGCAGTAGTGGATCCAGATACGGGCGGGGGCCAGAAGGCTCGTGCCCTCTTCTTAGGAACTAAGGAAAAGCTTCGATTTGTTAGGTTTTAAGAATAAACTGAATATGTTTTCGTGAAAGAAAGTATTACATGAAAGTACATTACTTTCCTTAATTCATTGGAAGAATTCATAGACATACTAAGAACACTTTTTCATTTTGCGGGAAAATATCAGAAAAGTCCCCGGTTATTCCCGACACTTGCTCCCCTCACGAAAATCTCGGATCCACCCCTGACATAGAGGTGATATTGTGTTTGATGGTTGTGTGACCCAAGTGCTCCTTTGCAGAAGACTCAGCCCTTGGCGAAAAAGGTACCAATACGAAATGGTGCCGAGTAAAACTTAGCTTATCCCTTTGAGCTTTTGTTAGCTTTTCTGGTTTCATCAGCTCTTTTAATGGGATTCACATTGAGTTCAAAAGCTGGAAAAATAGAATTATTGAAGTGTGGCGTAAGGAACTCTCATTGAAGAGTTCCTTTTTTCGCTTTATAAAAAGCGAAAAAAGGGTAAGAGATGACAGTTCAAGTTTTTAGATGGCGAAATTAAGCACTCCGGCGATGACCGTACGGGACGAAACGGGCAGGGTGTTGCACTGAAGAGACAAAGTTGGGTTGTAATTCCTAAGAGCTCCAAAATTCAGCAATTCCTGTAGATACAGCATTTCCAAGAAGATACAAGTTATAATTCCGGAAATGCCGAGTAGGTTTGGCAACCAGGATACTTAGACGATTGCGTTTGGGGAAGGTCGCTCGCATTGGGACCTACAATAATTTTTACTACGTCTTTAGCTCTTACACAGAAAAGGGTGAAAGAAAAGAACTTGGTTTTTGGTCATACAGGGTAAATAAAAGGTTATACAGCCACTGGATGCAAGGATTTTGAAAGGATATATAGCATTAGAAGGAAAAGCAGCAAACCGTTGGGAAAAGCTCAGCGTTGTTCGAATATGGGCTGGAAGTCACTCACTCACTCATCAGCTAACTGCTTAACTGATTGTATTGTATCTCACTACGTAATGGTTGGGATCAAATGCTATTTTCCTGACCATGGATTTCTTATACGATCATTCTTGATTACACCAAGTATGCTCCTCTCCATGATTCTTTGAGTTGTTCGCACCCTTTTTATGACATTTTTAGTTAAGATCCTTGTCTCTGACCCATAAGTAAGAACTGGAAAGACACTCTAATCAAACATTTTTATTTTCAGGTATAATCGTAAAATGCTCTTGAAAATCGTACCGTTTCTTCCAGCCAATTTTTATACACTCATGAACAATGAAATTTGCGCACCAAGAAGGAAGCATTGGATTGAACTGAAATTTTATGGACGTAATGATACAAATGAATGATACACATGATGGCAAAAACAGAGCTGAAGGACAATTACAGAGGGATCTGTGGCACGTAGTCCGGTCATCTTCAATAGCGCGTCGCACCGCCTCGTGCGGCGATACCTGCTACAATACGGTACGGCATGGAGACGAACACACGCCTGATGTTGTCCTGCAGCAGACTGGCCCACACCTATTGAACGGTGTGCTCCAATTCCCGGATAGTGCGGCACGGCGGAAGCTGGCGTTTCAACTGGTCCCACACATGCTCGATAGGGGACATGTCTGAGGAGCGGGCAGGCCATGGAAGTGTCTGAACATGACGCAGGCAGTCCTGAGCAACCCGAGCTCTGTGAAGGCGGGCATTATTCTGCTGGTATAGAGCACCTGGAATCCCGGCCAGGACACATGGGGGCATAGCATCGCATCCACATACCGCTGGACAGTCAATGATCCACGTACCACTACTAGAGCTGATCGGCTACCGTAGGCAATGGCTCCGCAGATCATAATGCCTGCACTGTTGGAGGTGTTGGCTCTCGATAGCAAGGTTGGTATTGTACCGTTGACCCGGGGACTTCCACACCCGGACACGATGATCATCTGTCCCCAAAACGAAGCAGCACTCATCACTACACACCACACGTCGCCAGTGTGTGGCTTTCCACGTCGCTCTGGCATGGCATCACTACAAACGGAGCCGGAGATGTTCCGGTGTTAATGGCAGCAGAAGTAAGGGGCGCTGGGATCGCAGATTTCCTTCTGTGAGGCGTCGAATAATGGTTCCTGGTTCGTGGGCACACAGGAGCCGCTACATCTGCTTGTATAGTAGACCGGGTCCCCGTGGGATCCGGTCCTGCCTGCGCACGATCCGTCGATCGTCTCTACCGGTGGTCCTCCTGGTTCGTCCGGAGCCGCTCCGCCGTGTGGCAGTGCCGTCACGTGCCACTGTTCCCAACATAATCGGACGGTGTGTTCAGAACGATCCACGTGGCGGGCTATACGGCTCGCCGACCACCCTGCGGTTTTCATCGCGATGATCAGGCCTCTCTCAAAGTCCGTAAGTTGTGTAAACCGACGTCTCTGGCATCTACCTTGCATTCTTGTCCCTCTGTACTCTTGCTTGCGTCGGCCGGTGCTTTTCGCTTTCATGGTGCATCGACTACACGCCGGTTTATGAGGCTGCCGGTTCGTGCTTGCAGCGCCACCACTGGGTGTGAGGTCATGCTCAATCGCAACAAACGTGAATCATTTGCATACCCTCACACACTCTAACTGTTTACAAAGTTTCGCGGTTGTAGCATATTTTCTTCTAGATGCGCAAATTTCATTGCCCGTGAGTGTATGTATGTCTAGTAATTTCTTCTTCAATATGACCCTTACTTACTATGTCTAAGGTAAATGTAAGTCATTGATGAATTAAACCCCTATCGCCAGTATCTGGCATGAAGGGGATTAATAGAGCCAGTAATGGAGAAAAGCAACAGCAACCCTACCAGCTAACCCGGACAGGACACCAGGCCCACGGCCAAGCCGAGCAACGCAACGAAGCCCGACCCATCCTACCGACTGAAAGACTCGTCCGCCACCGAAGGGACCAGCTTAGTCCTTTATTCAGTTCCAAAATACACTTTCCAGAAAGCAATAAAATCACAAACGCATTTAAATACAATTCCCGATAACTATCACAATGCTTAATCCACAAGATCGTAATCACAGTGAAAAACAAATTTCTTAAAATTCACAAGTAGTACTCATGTTAATACAATGCTACAGATTTTCAAAGAGACAGACAGTACAAACTAGAATAAATTTCATATCATTCCAAGACACATTAATGAATCCAAAGGGCGATAGGAATGGTGAATATATTTTAAATACGTGGAGATAATGTAAATAAACAATGTCAAAATATATTCATCATTTCTATCGCCCTTTGGATTTATCAGCTGTAATTAAACAGCTTGCTTTGTTGAATGCCCCTAGCTGGCGACACATCAGTTGCTGAGCCCATCACACATTAATGAAAACAACAAAAACAAACGACAATCAGCAATAACACCTTCATGCTAACAACTTGCCTAATAATACATCGATTTCCAAGAAGCAAAATCACAAACACATTAAAATGAAATTTTCAATAACTATCACAATACTAATCCGCAAGTTCATAATCGCAGTGAAGAATTTCTCAATATTCACAAACAGCAGTCATTACTACACTGAAGAGCAATTGAATTAGAGACAGCTGGCGTTATGCAAATGTGGCACTGTGGGCGGCGCTGAAAACAGAAACGACATGACGTATGCAGCGATCCGACAATATAAGGAGTGATGCGACGGGAATCAGTAAGAGTCAGAAGCAGTATGGGTAAGACGAAGGATCTAAGCGCATTTCATCGTGGGAAAATTGTCGGGGCCCGACGAATGGGTTACTCCATCTCGGAAGTCGTGCAGGCACTGGAATTTTCACGAGCCACTGTGTCACGGGTGCACCGTGAGTACATCGAATCCGGGAAAACCATCCCTGCAAGGGCCAACTGCTGTGGACAACAGTGTGTGGATGAGCGGGGTCATCGTCGGCTAGCTCGTATTGGAACAGCGGATAGACGGGCCACAGTGCAAGAAATCACTCGGCAATTTAACGATGGTGCACAAAAACGTGTAAGCAGCCACACCATCCAGAACCATCTCCTCGCTATGGGGTACAGAAGCCATCGTACCCGAGGGTACCGCTGCTGACCGCACATCACAGGGTGCAAAGATTAGCATGTGCGCGGGAACATCGCCACTGGACCCTAAACATGTGGAAAAATGTTGCCTGGACTGATGAGTCGAGATTCACGTTGGTACATGCGGATGGCAGGATACGAGTACGGTGCAAACCACTTGAAGCGATGAATCCTTCTTGCCAGCGGGGTACTCTTCAAGCTGGTGGGGTGGCATTCTCGTCTGGAGACTGTTTACGTGGACTGAAATGGGACCCCTGGTACGTGTGACATCGTTCCTCACAGGTCAACGTTACCGGGATATCCTGGATGACCATTTGCTCCCGTTTGTGCGTCTTCAACATCCCACTGGGGACCTCATCCTGCAACAAGACAATGGACCGTGCCATCGCTCCCGAATTGTATCCGAATGGTTGGATGAACACTCCACTGACGTGACCTCGCTTCCTTGGCCAGCTAGGTCACCTGACCTCAATCCCATCGATCACATCTGGGATGCCATCCAGAGAGATGTTCGAGGTTCTGACCCTCCTCCATCAAATCTTCGTGAACTGTGGGAGCTTGTTCAGGGGTCGTGGATCCGTATGGCTTCCCAACGCTTCCGGTGTCTTGTCGAGTCCATGCCGAGACGAATCGCTGCCGTCCTCAGGACCAAATGTGGTGCTACACGTTACTAGACAGGTATCTCTAATTCAATTGCTCTTCATTGTACAATGTTACAGATTCTCAAAGAGACACCTAGAACCAAACCAAAATCAATTTCGTATCATTCCAAAGCACATTAATGAAAATAACAACAACAAAGCACAATCAGCAAAATACCTTCATGCTACCAATTTGCCCAACAATTGATCCAATTCCAAAGATTCAAACAAATAATCACTAAATTTCAAAAGTCTCAACAAATTCAACAGACAAAAATGTACACCACATATGACACTCCCACCCGAGCCCTGGAGACAAACAAGTACAATAAAATACTCAACAGTCATTCTTTGAAACATACCAAAATACTAATGTACATTTCCAAGCAAAGAACAAATCAGTTAAACAAAGTAAAAACAAGTATAAGATTCTACAACTCCATTAACACACAAAATTAATCAATCAAACAAATAAACAACACTTAAAATAGTACTAGTGATCCGAATTTATAAGGAACAGCGAACGATGGTAGACTACAACTAGTGCAGGTGTGGTACAAATGGTCAGACCAGAGACACACCCAATTGTCAGAAGGGTTTAAACGCCACTGGTTGACCATCGAGGTGAATGCCAATTGGCACGTGCTTTAGGGGACAACGGACGACGATAGACTACAACCAAGGCGAACAAAGAAACGTTTCTGAGTTTCTAATCCAGAGTACTGTCTTCTGGAGAGGCCTAAGGAGTGGGAGTCCCGTTCACGTGCCCATGTTGACAGGCAATCATCAGGAGCACAGTCTGTTGTGAGGACGGCTTCACTAAACACTATACGACTCTAGAAAGGTGTCGTCTGGTTAAATGAGTCAAGGTTCCAGTTCGTGCATGCCCATGAACTGATCTGTAATTAACGCCGCACGGGTGAACAGCTGCAACCCGACTCTACGGTTGGAAGGAAACAGGCCGGCGGGGTTATCACGGTATGGGGGATTATTCTCACGGAGATTATTGAGTTTCTTCCTTTCCGTAAAAGTTTCCAAGCTTTAGCAAATCAACCAGATGGCTTTTTCAAGAAATGCAGACAGTTAAATGCAAACTGGATAATAGAACATTTCAACAATTTGAACGTGGTGACTTGACTAGGCAATAAATGAATAGGCGCAAATGTGATTAGTCATTCGAAGAAACGAGATCACGTTGGTCGGGCGCGCGGTACTGTGGTAGAAAGCACAGCATTATTTGAAGAATTGATTCCAAATATGTGGTAACTCGAAAAAGACTATCTTTGAAAGCCTCGATGCTGGTCAAGATTTCCAAGGCTTCGCGAATGGCAGTAGATTTGATTGTGGAGTATGAAGCTAATTTCTTGATATCATTCCACATAGGATCAGCAGATTTGAACTTGATCTCCCTTGATAGGGCAGTGGTTATTTTACCGTCATTATCGCCCTTAACAAAAATTAAGGGCGGTAACAATCCGCGGCTCTTAAACCAAAGATATTTCCCGAAGCCCAGAAAAATAAACAAACGAATTAAGTTAAGCACAGAACAGGTAGACGGGTGTAAGTATCGATGCCTCTAAATTTCCCCCAAATCTTCAGTTCTTGTGTGACGTACTACAGAAGTAAAGCACATGTCAAGACGACAAGTGACAGTGATAATCCTTTGCCGGCGTGGCTTAATTGGGAAATCATTCGGCTTCGGAGCTCAATGATGAGGATTCGAGTTCGGCCACCGACGAATTTGGGTTTCACATTGGCCACCGACGAATTTGGGTTTCACATTGGCCCCCGAACGTAGAAATGGATCTACTGGCCGTCAGGTTCTTCGAGAAATGTGTGTAATGTTCCTTCCGTACATCATCTGGAATTAATGAGAATTCCTTCGTCAACGCTTCGTGCAAACGCGTGATGCTTCTTTCACACATCATCTGTAATCATTCAGAATACCTTCTTCTACAGAGAGTTACTTCAAGCATGGTTGGCTGCGGACGCGAAACCTACGATTTTGTGTACCAGCCCTCTCTCAAGGGAAGATATGTGTGACGTACTACAGAGGCGACGCAAGATGCCAAGTAGCAGTGATAAGCTCTCATCGGTGTAGCTTAATTGGAAAAGCGTTCGGCCAGCGGGTTCGAGCTCCACCACAAGAAAATTTGGTTTTCACATTTGTAAAAGCATTGTACACCAGTTTTATTTTCTGTAAGTTCATCTTTAATCCCACTTCTTTGCTCTTGTCAGCAAGTTCCTGGAATATACTCTGCAGCTCTTTTTTTATTGGGGGTTTAACGACCACCGTGAGCAACTCAACGAGCTATGAGCTATAAGCAGTCGCCAATCGCTAATTTAGGGTCACTGACTCCAGGGAAGGGAGAGATCCATGCTTCACCGGGATTCGAACCCGGACCCATCTTGGACGAATGGTCAGACGCCATCGCTTAGACCACCTCGCAGGCTTCTGCAGCTCTGAGGGTGTACTTGCAAAACTGACTATATCCTTAGCAAGAAACGAATCTGGTTTAAACAATCTTCGTTAATCTTTATTCACTAATGTCTTCCCAGTTGTCCACAATATTTTATGTAAGATATCGACTAAATTTTTGCCAAACACAAATTAAATAATAAGTGGATTTCAAGTTATCTAATTGTTTTCATTTCACCTTTTAGTTTAGACTTCACATAATAATTACGTCCTACACTTTGTACAAAGATTAAATAATTTAAATGAATTTTTTGTAAAATTAGCCGCAATTATGTTAATCACATCGTTTTTGCCACTAAGTGTCAGAGTTATGAGGATCAGAGGCAGCTGGGAAATCGCCCGAATTGGGCTCAGGTCAAGTAAGGTTTTTTTTTTTTTTTTGGTTGGAGGTTTAGCGACCACCGTGAGCAACTCAATGGGCTATAAGCAGTCGCCGGTCCCTAATTTAGGGCCACTGGTTCCAGGGAAGGGAGAGAGCCAGTGCCGTAAGACAAACACAACATCCATGCCTGACCGGGATTCGAACCCGGACTCCTTACGGACGAACGATCAGAGGCCAGCGCCTTAGACCACTGTGCCACCGGGGCGGCCAAGTAAGATATAAATGACGTTATTGTATAATGGAACTGGTTCCACTCTTCCCTTGGAACCAGTGGCCATGAATTAGAAGGACAGGCGATTCGTCATAACCTTAGGGGATCACGGGATCGTTAAACACTGCGCAAAATGCTTCTGCTCTCTCAGGATCATATTAGTACGAGGTGTGTTCAATACGTAAAGGCCACCCCTGTGACGCAGTGGTCTAAGCGATGGCTGCTGACCATTCATCCGAGATGGGTCTGGGTTCGAATCCCGGTGAGTCATGGATGTTGTGTTTGTCTTACGGCACTGGCCCTTTCCCTTCGCTCGCTGGAACCAGTGACTTTAAATTAGGGATGGGTTATTGCTTATAGCTCAATGACTTGATCACGGTGGTCGTTAAACCCCCAATAAAAAAAGCTTCAGCTCAAGTGTCTCGCGAACGATTTGTTGCCTAGCAACCAGTGAGGCGGGAAACGTGTCTTGGCGCCATTGGCTTCATTTTACTACGTAATAGAACTCCGTACAACTATTTGTTCGTATTTAACTGTGTTTGAAATGGATTATTATTTTTTAACTGAGTCGACGTGTGCCAAACAACGATCAGTTACAGAGTTTTTAACTCATGGAAATGTACCTCCTAAAGAAATACACGCTAGATTAGTGGCAGTTTACGGTTTTGGAACTTTAGACATAATCACTGTTCGTAGTTGGGTAAGAAAATCAAAGGGCAGTGGAGGAATGTTGGCCGTACAGGATCAACCGCAGAGTGGGAGGCCAGTAATAGTGGCAGTTTATGGTTCTGGAACTTTGGACATAATCACTGTTCGTCGTTGGGTAAGAAAATCAAAGGACAGTGGAGGAATGCTGGCCGTAAAGGATAAACCGCAGAGTGGAAGGCCAGTAATAGTGGCCGTTTATGGTTCTGGAACTTTGAACATAAGCACTGTTCGTCATTGGGTAAGAAAATCATAGGACAGTGGATGAATGTTGGCCGTAAAGGATCAACCGCAGAGTGGGAGGCCAGTAATAGTGGCAGTTTGTGGTTCTGGAATTTTGGACATAAGCACTGTTCGTCAGTGGATAAGAAAATCAAAGGACAGTGGAGGAATGTTGGCCGTAAAGGATAAGCAGCGGAGTCCGATGCCGATAATCGCAACTTACGATTTGGATAGACAAAAAAGTCGATGAGCTCATCAGGGGAATTCGAAGAATAACTCAGAGTGCCATAGCAGATAAGCTGAATATTAGTTTAGGTGGTGTCAATGACATTGTTAACGTTTTAAAATACAACAAAGTGTGTGCTCGTTGGGTACGGCATCACCTAACGACTGAAATGAAGAAATCAAGACTTGAAACATGCCAAAGGTTGCTTGCTCGCTATGAAAAATATGGAAGTGATTTTCTTCAAAGCATTGTGACTGGTGATTAGAGTTGGGTTCATCGTTATGACCCAGAAATGAAAAATCGATCGCTGGAATACAGAAACTCATTATCTCCTCGAGCAAAAGAAATTCAAAACTCAATTTTCTGCCAGTAACTCACTGTATTCCGGAACTTCTTCTAGCTTGTTGGCACCCACTGTAGGGTATAGGACTCCTCCTGTCTTTTCCAACTTCCCCGATCCTTAGCCTCAGTCCACCATTTAGCAGATCTAAATTTCTGAAGGTCATCCCTCCACCTTGTTCTCTGGCGCCCCATTCGTCTCTTCCTATCTCTGGGCTGCCATTGCGTTATTTATCGTGTCCATCTTTCAGTCTTCTAACATGTCCAGCCCATCTCCATTTTGATTCTTTTATCTGTACATATAGAACTGAAAGCCCTCACTGACTCATTCACTGACTCAACACCGAATCTCAGAAACTACAAAATTTAGAACTTTCTTACTTGGCAGGAATGTTTCTTTTACAACATAGAGGCGCACTAAGAAAGTTTTTTTCTTACGATAACTTTAAGTGGGTCGAAATGAGTTTTTTCAATAACCCAGCTTTGAAAACGCTAGGACGTTTTGCAATGATCGAGCCATTGTTGCCCAGCAACTGAAGCCCCGCCTAAGTTTTGAATGACTTGAGTTGACCTGCTCAGTATATATTTTGTTCTGAATTTATTTAACAAAAAAACCTTAAAAATCACGTAAAAAGCGTTATATCATAATATGCTTTGCATTTAAACATTTATAATATCGTTTGACATATCGAATGTCAAGGTTTTTTTGAGTCAAAATCAAATTACCAACATTCGTTTTCACCGAAGCGACAGTGACGTCATATAAGTGGTAAGGTGACTGCAATAAATATAAATATGCGGGTAGATTTTCATAGTATTTGGAATTTGAAAAAAAGAAAGTTTTGCCGTTGAGATATTAGCAATAACAAGACAATTTTGCCCACGCTTCCAGAAACATCTGACTTGCTAACTTTTAAATGTACAGTTTCGAACGAAATTGTTTATAAGCAAGGTTCTTTTTACATTTATGCTGAAAGTAACAACGTATTTTGTTCTGTTTCGTGAAGGCTTGAAGTTTTAAATTTACAGTTATCATGGAACAAATTATATTATGGTATGGTGTGAAATCCTGTATTACAGAAATATTTTTAATATCATCACGTTCGAAGAACGGGATGATATCAGAGCTAATTATTTTTATAATATCTGTTATTCCTGTTCTTTCTCTTATGAGTACACTTCTAACTCTGTCTCTTTTCGTTAATCCCAATATTCTTCTCTCTAACTTTCTTACCGATACTCTTATTTTTTCACATTGTCGTTCTGTGATACTCCACGTTTCACTTCCAAAAGTAAATCCGTGGTTAATACATGCATTGAAGATTTTTCTTTTTGAACACAATGGAAAATCGCTGGTTAAATAATCTTTGAATCTCCAAAAGGCTCTATTACCTTGATAATTCTTCTATTGATTTCCCTTTTTTGTCCTTTAAAACCGATTACTTGACTAAATAAATGTATTATCTACATTTTTTTCGATTTCTTTTCCTTCTATCATAATCGTTTTTGTATCCTTTTCTGTATTGTTCATAAATTTAGTTTTTGCTGAGTTTATTTTTAGACGATTTTTAAGACTTTCATCCCTAAATCCTCTATCATATTTTGCATTTTACTATTACTACAAAGGCATTATCCATCAGAAGTATGTTACCACGCTCTCGGTAGTGAGGTGGTCGCGGAATACTTATTCTCAAACAGCCGAATCTTTGCTATGAAAATGCAATTGCAAAGATTCGGCTGTTTGAGAATACAGCACCCATAAAAATTGGAAAGGGAGTGAGACAAGGTGACACCATATCTCCCAAGCTCTTTAATGCCACATTGGAAAATGTCTTTCATTGGGAAAACAAAGGGATAAAGATTCGCTTTCTAACCACTGTTTAGGGGGTTATTTATTACACAGTATATATATATGGGATGTGAGGTCAGGGGGGGGGGGGTGCGCAATATACTACAGCCCTCCTTGACAAATGTCAACCCTGCCTTCTCGTGGTGCATCCTGTACCCACTAAAAGTGCTCTGACGACCGTCAAATAGCCGTATAACTATACCAACGGGATTAGAGGAAATGCTATCCCTCACTCACCAACCCGCTTTGCCAGCATGGTGAGTTATGGACAAACCCCTCCAAAATTACTCCACAACTTAAATTTTGACACTCAGTCTCCGGTAGCTGGAATGTACCTGGCCAAGGAAGCGGCCAGTGCGACATGAAGGCTGAAAATCACCAAAATCACTAAGAATCACCGAAGGAACGGACTAGGCTGCCATCTGATGCTGACCTTGGCTACGTATAACGGACGCTCCCTATCTCCTGATTCAAGGCTCCTTGAATTGGAAGAAGAACTACAAAGGATCAAGTGGGACATCGTCGGGCTAAGTGAGGTAAGGAGAAAAGGTGAAGATCTCATTGAACTGAAAAGTGGACATCTCTTCTACTATCGTGGGACTGATACTGGCAGAACTAGTGGTGTTGGATTTATAATAAACAAGAAACTGAAGGATAAAGTTGTGGAAGTTGAAAGTTCCTCTGCAGAGCTGCACGACTCGTTATCCAACTCTCGAGAAGATACCAGGCTCAGATTATTCAAACTTATGCACCCAATACAAGTCATCCTGAAGAAGAGATTGAAGAATTTTATGAGGAAACTCGTCATCTAAATAAAAAAGGCAAGGAGTACTTGAAGATCATTATGGGAGATTTCAATGCGAAAATAGGGCAACAACAACAAAATGAAATTTCAGTAGGTAGATTCGGTCACAGCAACAGAAACCAGCGTGGAAATACTCTCGTAGAGTTTGCAGAGGCAGAAGGGCTTTTCATCTTGAACTCCTTTTTCAAGAAAAAGCTGCAAAGGAAATAGACATGGAGGCATACCAATGATTGAAAAGTGAAATATAACCAGAAAACAAATTTCGCACGAGAAGTGATATATGCGAGAATTCAGCTGTCTACCTGTGCGATAAAACACCATACTATAAGTTGCAAATTGAAATCACTTTATTTACAATTTAAAAAGTAGGTTAAAAACTGACTAGCGCTTTCGGGATCCCGTTGTCCTCATCTACGAGTCCAAAGCACCACAAAGACACGATAGAGGCAGTCATTATATACAGATAAAAATCCCAGCCCCCGTACACCACGTCACCAACATTTTAGTGATGCCAACATTTAAACAGAAAAAGGCGTGCAAGTTATTAACAGCTGATATTACACTAAGTTTAAGAAATTACAAATGACACTAGGCAAGAAGTGCAGATTAGCCATTGGACAAAGTCTCTGTCGGGGCAACCAATCTACGCCAAGGTCCCGGTACATATGCGGGCAAGTCCAAATTACAACATATGTCACCATAAGCAAGAATAAACAGGCTTTCGGAAAGGAAAACAGTACTTTCATTGAGATTTGTGTTCAGAATTTTCACATCTTCCCAATCTGGTGAGTAACCGCCCTGTGTGACAGCTAACGCAAAGGCAGTATGAGTAGTGCCAACTCGAAGCGTGTACTGGTGTTCTCTCAGGTGGGTATTTAAGCACCTGAGAGTAGAACCTATATAACAATTCTCAGTAACATTCGGGTCTCCATGAATAACAGGGATGCAGTATACCCCATGTTTCCTGAGGGTAGGAGTTCTGTCCCGGTCATTCCTGACCATATCAAAGATATTTCTGGTGCATAATCCAAAAGACATGTCTTGCCGCTGACAGATTTTTCTGAGTGTGGAGACTATAGGAGGGAGGTAATCTACTTTACCTACAAATCTAGTTGTCCGAATTTCCCTAGACAAAGTGGTGAAGTCTAGTAGATCTTCTTAACAACTTCTGAAAAAATTGTTCCAGGTAGCCGAATTTGCTAGCCAAAGACAAGGTTCTTGAAAGTTCTTCACGTCTTGCTTTGCCTGATGTAGAATGTGTATAAGCACGTTTAACCAAGAAGCGAAAAGCTGCAGATTTATGTTATGGGGGGGGGGGTGGGTGAGATGAGTTGAACGTTAAGATACAGGGGTGAAAGTGGGGTTTCTATAAACAGAGTATTTGATCTGTTGAGTATTTAGGTTTCTACATAACAAGAAAACAAGAAAAGGTAACTTCCCATTTTGTTCAACTTCTTTGGTGAATTTTATTGTAGGATACCGTGATGATAAGCAAGAAATGCGATCACCAAGTTGGTGAATTGAATGTGGCCAGAAGACCAGCATACCGTCAACATACCTAAGGACTAATGAGGGTTGAAACGGATAATCACGCAAGATCTTGTCTTCCAGAAACTGCAAAAGTATTTCTGCCAGCACCGGAGAGAGTGGGGAACCCATAGGAGAGAGTGCCAGCACCGGAGAGAGTGGGAACACCGTTTCTTCCAGCACAGGAGAGAGTGGGAAACCATCTTTCTGTTAATAGATTATGTCCTCATATTTAAAATATGATCTTTTGGCTACTAATTTCAGAGCTGTGAGAACAGCATGTACTTCTAAATATGGAATAGAGTCTTCTTGCAATCTGTCAGCAATGATGGAATGTACCGTGTTTAGAGGTACATTCGTGAAAAGCGACACCACATCCAAAGAGTCCATAATAAATCCAGTTTGTGGTGGGTCAAAGCCTTTAATACGTTCCAAAGCCTGTATGGAACTGTTTATTGATACATTAGAGTCCAAAGTCAGGGGTCTCAAATAAGTAGCCAGCACAGACTCAAGAGGCCTTGTAGGACTAGCACGGCCCGAAACTAATAATCTTAGGGGATGGTCTGGTTTATGTAATTTTAGCTTACCAAAAAGTTCTGGCACTCTGGGTCCAGTGGGAGGTTTCATTTTAGAGGATATTGAAACGGGAAAGAAACCCTGATTTCTGAGTTTACTCAGTTCCACCACCGTAGCTTCAGTAGGGTCCGACTTAAGAATTTGATGTGGAATTAGATTAACAGCCTGAGCCATTTTGGCAGAATAATTAGCTTTATTCAAAATAATAATTTGCTGAGACTTGTCCGCCCCATACAATAGAAAGATTAGGGTTATTAGCCAAAGAAATCAGCTGTTCCCTTTCATACTTCAAAAACTTTGAGGAATTGGTGGAATTTGAAATAGATTTAATCAAAGCATAAAATGTAGATCCCGTTCATCGTCCGGTAGAGCATTTATACTAATCTCAATCGGAGGGACAGAGTGCAAAGGGTTAAACTTCGTAATGGGATAGCTGTACTTGAGACCTCTATTCAAGGCTAGATGCTGGCCTTCAGTAATTTGAACAGAACTAAGGTCCAAGTAAGGTTGATAAGTATGAGATCTGTTAACAGGTGCAACCAAAGGGTTGAAGGATTGGTACTTGGAAGGTTTAGTCGACACAAGTTCACAAAGTTTTTTGATGTGTCGTTGATTGATGACATTGAGTTGAGATTGTAATGAGGTAAAAAATATCACTAAAGTCTTACCCAAAATGGCATGATGTGTTGACCCTGCCATGAGCAAATAAGCATCAAGAGACTTGCGATTGAGAAGGTCATCACTATAGGCACGTTTTCTTCTAATTTCAGCACTCAGGTGCTTAGACTCAGCGTTGGTGATAACTCGCAGATCCCGCATAGATATCAAATGGGTACGTATCCTGAGAAAACTGGGCATCACTTTTAGAGATTTACAGTTGACGAGAAAATACAAATGGGCTTGATTGATGAATAGTTTTTTACGAAGTGTACAGAAGGATTTAACCAGAAATATCTTTGATATGGTCAGGAATGACCGGGACAGAACTCCTACCCTCAGGAAACATGGGGTATACTGCATCACTGTTATTCATGGAGACCCGAATGTTACTGAGAATTGTTATATAGGATCTACTCTCAGGTGCTTAAATTCCCGCCTGAGAGAACACCAGTACACGCTTCGAGTTGGCACTACTCATACTGCCTTTACGTTAGCTGTCACACAGGGCGGTTACTCACCAGATTGGGAAGATGTGAAAATTCTGAACACAAATCTCAATAAAAGTACTGTTTTCCTTTCCGAAAGCCTGTTTATTCTTGCTTATGGTGACATATGTTGCAATTTGGACTTGCCCGCATATGTACCGGTACCTTGGCGTAGATTGGTTGCCCCGACAGAGACTTTGTCCAATGGCTAATCTGCACTTCTTGTCAAGTGTCATTTGTAATTTCTTATACTTAGTATAATATCCGCTGATAATAACTTGTACGCCTTTTTCTGTTTAAATGTTGGCATCAATAAAATGTTGGTGACGTGGTGTACGGGGGGAGGGGGGGGTATCTGTATATAATGACTGCCTCTATCGTGTCCTTGTGGTGCTTTGGATCCGTAGATGGGGACAACGGGATCGCCGAAAGCGCTAGTCAGTTTTTAACCTACTTTTAAAGTGTAAATAAAGTGATTTCAATTTGCAACTTATAGAATGGTCTTTTATCGCACAGGTAGACAGCTGAATTATTGCATATATGACAAGAGAAATTGATTTTATTATGTGTAACAAGAAATTTGTCATGGAAGACTGCAGTGTGCTAAACAGGTTCAACACAGGTAGTGACCATAGAATGGTAAGATGTAAGATGCTTCTCAATGATAAACTCGAGCGTGGCAATATCATAAAACAAACAAAGTGTATTGACACGACCAACCTTAAAAAACACCGTAATACCTTCAAGTTGTAACTGAAGAACAGATTCTCTGCTTTAAAATGCCTAACATCGGAGGAAGTGGATGTTTCTGAAGTTAACAACAAAGTAACCAAAGCTCTTATGGAAACAGCAACAAAATTAGCTGGGTCTAAGAGCAAGTAGTTGCATGTGAACAAATTATCAGGAAAAACCAAAATGTTGATGCAAAAAAGAAGAGAGATGAGGACAACTAAAGTAGATGTGACTTCCAAAGTGGAATATATAGAGCTATGCAAGACGGTACAAAAAAGTATCACTGAAGACGTAAGGAAATTCAACTGTGAACTAGTGTGGAAAGCTATTGAAAACAAGCAAAGCCTGGAGAGAGCAAAGAAACATCTGAGTAAGGGAAGAAAACAGATTATGGCACTGAGAAAAGAAGTTGGTTCTGTAACAAGAAATAGAGGTGAAAGAGTGACAAGAGTGAAATATTTCTACTCAAAACTGTATGAAAGGGATGAGACATGCACTATAGACATTACAAAAGGTATCAGAGTGCTTCCAGTCCTCCCAGCAGAAGTTGCACATGCAATAAAGAACATGAAACGAGGAAAAGCTCCAGGAGAAGATGGAATTACCGTAGACATCATACAAGAAGCAAAATGGAGAAATTGAAACAATACTCGCCCAAGTTTTCATTCGATGCCTTAATGAAGGAAAGATTCCTGAGGATTGGAACAGTGCTACAATGATCCTGCTACAAAAAAAAGGTGACATTGAAGATCTCAGGAAATACAGACCTATCAGCCTCCTATTAGTGGTTTATAAAATCTTCACTAAAGTTCTTTCACACCGCTTGAAAGTGACAATGGACATGGCTCATCCAAGAGAACAAGCTGGATTCAGGAGTGGTTACAGCACTACAGATCATATCCACGTACTGAGAGAACTACATAATTGAAAGAGCAAGGGAATATGAACTTCTATTGTGCATGGCTTTTATCGATTATGAAAAGGCTTTTGATTCGGTGAAACAAACAGCAGCTACAATGGCTTTGAAATCCTGCGGTATTGAAGATGCATACATTAATATTATTCATAACATCTATGAAAATGCAAGTGCAAAGATTCGGCTATTTAAGAATACAGCACCCATAAAAATTAGAAAGGGAGTGAGACAAGGGGACACGATATCTCCCAAACTCTTTAATGCCTCATTGGAAAATGTTTTTCAATCACTGAACTGGGAAAACAAAGGGATAAAGAAGAATGAAGATTATCTAACTCACCTTTGTTTTCGGATGACGTAGTTATTTACGCAACTACCCCATCAGAGGTGCAGAGTTTGATCCAGGAACTTGCTGACAACAGTAAAGAAGTGGGATTAAAAAAGAACTTTCAGAAGACCAAAGTGATGTACAATGCTTTTACAGGAAATGAAGATTTATCGGTTGATGGGAAAAAACTGGAGATAAACAATACCTACATTTATCTGGAACAGCAGATATCAAGTGAGGGTCACATTGATGAAGGAATTAATCGGCGTATAAAACTTGCCTGGAGAGCGTTTCGAAGAAACAGTATAATTTTCAAGAGCAATATGCCGTTATGTCTTAAAAGAAAAGTGTTTGATCAATGCATCCTTCCAGTGCTTACGTATGGTGCAGAGACGTGGACCTTAACTAAAAGAGACATACAAAGGCTGCAGACAACTCAAAGAGGCATGGAGAGGTGCATGCACACCGGGAGAGATAAGAAGAGGAACTCATGGATCAGAAAAATGACAAGAGTGGAAGACAACATGACAAGAGTAAAATCCCCGAAAAGGCAATGGGCTGGACATATTGCCAGAAGGACAGACCATCGATGGACAGACAGCTGAAATTTTAGACTGGATTCCGAGGGATAGGAAACGACCCAGAAGAAGACCACATGGGAGATGGGCGCATGAAATTCGAAAATATGCGGGAGTAACATGGAGGAGACTGGCACAGGACAGACCGTTGTGGAAGAAACTTGGGGAGACAGACCGTTGGGAAGAAACTTGGATGAAACTTGGATAGACAGAACGACAGACCGTTGTGTGAAAAACTTGGGGAGACAGACCGACAGACCGTTGTGTCCAGCAGTGGATTGATAATGGTTGGCAATGATGATGATGATATCTATATAGCAGAAAAACCAAATAGTCTTCTTTAAAACTGTTTGCTCCGGTGCTCGTTTGGTTTGGAAGCTTTGGTAGTTTTTCTTCTCTATTTTTTTCTCTATTTTTAACATTGTTTTAATTTTTCACTTAATTTATTTTTGCTTTGGTTTCATCATTACTTCCGTAAATATATATAACTTTGTAACTGGGATTGAGGAGAAAAACATTGCGTACCATACGTCCGGTGAAGTCTTTGCTTCACTCGTCCGAAAGGGGTCCGAGTTCGAATCCCGGTGAAACATGGATGTTATGTTCATCTTACGGCTCTGGCTCTCTCCCTTCCCTGGAACCCGTGTCCCTAAATTAGGGACGGGCGACTGCTTATAGCCCATTGAGTTGCTCACAGAGGTCGTGAAACCTCCACTGAAAAAAAATGTCTTTGCCGACGACTGTGATTACGCGTCACTTACTCAATCTTTCTATGGGCATCTACTTCTTGTCCGCTTTTGCTAACCTCCTAAGCTCGTATATAGGTTCTAACTACCTACAGGCTGTATATCTCTCCCATCTTACGTTATTTCTGAGTATATATCTCAGTCCATTTAATTTACCACGTGGTAAGGGCATTCCCTCAGCTCTCCAGGGGATTTCTGCCAGGGGTCTGGATTGTTTAGCTGAGTTCACGAGTGCTTGACCCTAGTGATTATTGGTTAGCCCATGAGCCACTCTGCTACCCGTTAATAACAGCTGGCATTATGGGTAGGTGATGGTTTCTGTACTTTAAATGGGACATATTTTCTTGGGCCTGATGTATAGCGAAAGATTACGGTGGCTTACCTATGACAGAGTTTACGACTTTCTTGTGACTCCGTAGTGTATTTTATGACTTTTGCTGGTGCCTGCTCCTAGAAGAGATGGTCGTTAAATGTAAACTTGACTATTCATCTGACCGGGACTCGGACTTAGCAATGTGCATTCTTAGATACCAGGGAGTTTTGTCCACCAGCAACGCTAGCACTGAGGACGAACATTTCATAAATTTTATGAATACCATGCTTCTTCACACGAGAGTGGAAAGACGAGAAATTCCTTCGTCGTTTTCACGGATGTCCGAGGAAAAGCTATGAACTTCCTTGACCACCTGGGCTTTTATACTTCAATGGGGAAACTGGGGATATAAAGCAGGAAAGGGAGCAAAGGAAAAAACAATTTTGATTAAATACAAAAAAAAAAAAATTAAAAAAGTACGCCTGGTACTTGTAATTAATTAAGCCGCAAAACAATGTGGCCAGAAATACGAAGTAGTTCTGCGGCAACAATTATATGATCAAAGGTACAACTACTATCAATTCTGAGAACTACGTGCATACCTGTAACAAGTTAGTAAAATCATGCAATGCATTGATTATGATACGCTTTCCAACATACAAGAAATCATTACTCAAGTTATGAGGATAATAGCTGTGGAATAAATCTCGCTCCTTCGCCCTGACCTTTGAACCCATTTCGATGATATTAAATAGAAATGGTTCAGTATACCTCCGGAACAGCACACTGAAGTTTTGTCGCAATAGAAGCATTTTTAGTCAAATTATGAGGTTACTGGCTGTGGAATAAATCTCGCTCCTGTGCCCTGACCTCTAACCCCATTTCGATGATATTCAACAAAACCGGTTCAGTATACTTCAGGAACAACATGCTAAATGTTTTGTCGCAGTAAGAGCATTTTTAGTCAAGTTATGAGGATAATGGCCGTGAAAAAAATCTTGCTCTTCTGCCCTGACCTTCGACCCGATTTCGAAGATATTCAACAGAACCGGTTTAGTATACTTCCGGAACAACATGATAAAGTTTTTTTATCGCAATCGAAGTATATTTACGCAAGTTATGACGCATAAGGGCGAATGAATGGATCCCGCTCCTATTCCTGACCTTTTACCCAATTTCGTCTATTTTCAACAGGGTTCGTCCACAGGTGGTTCCCTACCACATACTAAAATTTCATCGAAATCCAACCATTCTTACGCGAGTTATCGTGCGGACGGACGGACAAAGCTGGAGCATACACGCTTCTTCAACCTGTGGTTGGAAAGCGTAAAAAAAGAAGTTAAAGCAAAGATTATACCGCGAGAGTGGGGAAAAAGAGTTAATGATTCTGCAACACGACAACGCTAAACCCCACGCCAATGTTCCATACAGAAAATCGGGTTTGAAGTTCTTGAACACCCACCCTACAGCACAGATTTGGCACCGTCCAATTCTGGTTTCTTGCATCTCTCAAGAGACATCTGAAAGGAATTCAGTTCACTTGTGAAGATGTTCAAGCCGCTGCGAGGAAATGGTTCCGAAAGCAACCTGAAGATTTTTACTAAGACGGGTTTAAAAAACTTGTTAAACGTTGGCGTTTCTGTATCGAGCGTAAGGAAGAGTATGTAGAAAAAAAAATATGTGAATTAAAGTAGAAATCTTGAGCTTTGTTCTTGTTTTGTTTCAATTTGATAACTTGCCATTACGTTCTGAACATCCTCTGTATTTTTGTGCTTTAAAAGACACTTGTAAGTGATATATTTTCTCTTTTCTTTTTAGGTTTGTGGAACTGGAGAAACTAAAGTTGAAATCGTTGTGTGAGGAAGATGCAAAAGCTGAAACTCGAGTCACTGCCATCAAGATAAAAGTGCAAGCAGATGGTTTCGAACAGGAGACGAACTCTGACGAGTTCACGTACGAGTACTTCAGCCGCAGACACGCGGCAGAAGAGATTGTTCCCAGCGAAGATTCAACCAAAAAGCAAGCAGATACAGAAAAAAGAAACTTAGCGAAAAACTGGATTCCGTCACGCGGCAAGAAACTTTACCTGATCCACGTGAGACACCGTCTCCCGTTCCCGACATCGAACTGGAAACAAAAAGGAAGTTAAGTGTTAGGAGGAAGTCCAAGAAGCTCCTGAAAAAGAAAACCAAAAGGAGAAAGAGAAGAATTAAGCGTCTGAAAAATGGAAGAGTTGTCTTCATAACTGTGAAGAGAAGGAAAAAGTGGTACTCAGTGAGAAAGAAAAAGAGAAAGGGCGATAAGATAAAGAAAACCTCTTTGTCTATGGAACAAACGAAAAATGTGATAAAGCCTTTTCAATCAGAAAACGCAACAGCTGAGGACGCAGGGACGAATGAAGAAGTCCCGAGCGAAATAAAAGACTCAAAAGATGTTACCAGTACTAAAAGCTTAAACGCTGAAGCGAGGAAAACTTCGGCAAAGCTGAGAGGAGCAGCGAAAAAAAATAAAAAATCGATGAGAGTATCAAAACTGAAAAATGCGTCTGACATGGTTGAGGTAGGTGCAAAGACAAGAAAAAACGCTCTTAATAAAACTGGCGAAGGAATACAAAAATTGGGATCTGTCGGAAGGCATATAAACATCACAAGAAGCATGAAAGGGGTTTCAAGCAGAACCCTCGTAAAGAGAAGTAAATTCGTTCGAAGTAGCAGCATAAGGTCAACAAGAACTCTGAAGCCTGCCAGAACGAAAATCACGCAAACCCCTCGCGTAGTCAAGGAATCCACAAACGCAAAATTAGATGCAGATGGAAAAGAAATTGAACCAGATGAGATTGGGGAGGAAGGACGTGCAACGGAGGAAAACGTCTCTTCTGCCAAATTATCTTCAGCGAGTGGCCAACAGAAAATGAAAGTTAAAAATAGAAGTTCGCGCAAGACTTTGATAAGATCAAACGCGGACTCAAAACGCACACACAAGTCTTCCTCCGAGAAAACAGGGGAAAATAATCAGAAAGAAAGTCAAAATGACAATAATGACAACGGTCCTTTAACTTAAGCTACCTAAATTCCCGAATTGCATTATACTTTTAAAGCAACCCTTTTAAGATATTCAAGTAATTTTTTTTGTCTGACAGTTACGCTGCGTGTTATTGGGAAGAATAGCACTCTCAATCAGACCACTACTGATTAATCAAGTTTCGTCGCGCATGCGTGGATTTAAGGCTGCTCAGCGTGAGAGCAGCAACTTCCGTTTAATTCCTGAAGCTTGTCCTGAGAACTTTACATGAGCAAGACCGTATTAAAGCTTATGTATTAGAAGCGAAAAGAATAAAGGTCATGTGAGTTCAGTGAAAGTACTAATGAGTGATTAATGAGTCAAGAGATGAAAAATAAATTCTAATAGTGAAAGCAACATGAGATGCAGATTAAAAATTAACACAGTTTATACTGCAATAATGAGAAAATTAATGAAAAGTGACCGCGACAAGCCCGATGAAACAGAAAGCGTGTTCTCAAGGATTTAAAAAATGTAGTTGCTACCAGGAATTCTAGACTAAGGTCGAGTTAACATGAGTAAGAGGGGAAATACACAAACTGAAATTGCTGTATACTCTACATACACAAATATGTCGAAAGTGTTGCTTTGTAAATACACGTTATTTTGTAAAAATAAGCGCACATAATTAAATTTATCACAGAGATGTTGTTCGCATTGTCTTACGATTTCTTTTTTTTTTTTTTTTTTTTGATTGAAGGTTTAACGACCACCGTGAGCAACTCAATGGGCTATAAGCAGTCGCCCGTCCCTAATTTAGGGCCACTGGTTCCAGGGAAGGGAGAGAACCAGTGCCGTAAGACAAACACAACATCCATGCCTCACCGGGATTCGAACCCGGACCCCTTTCGGACGAATGATCAGTAGCCATCACTTAGACCACTGCGCCACCGGGGCGGCTCTTACGATTTCAAGAATGTTTGATGGGTGACGATTTCGAATGTAAAGTGTTTGTTTATGAATATAGCAATGGAATTTTTAATATTTTAGTGGTCAGCTTGTCAGGCTGCTGTGTAGTACGTTTACGAATGGGTGTAGTCCATTTACTGAACTGGCACTTCGTTGAAAGTTCGTTTTATCGAAACGAACACTTTACCAAAGAGTTGTTTTACCGAAGTTCACTCTCTCGAAATATCACATCGCCGAATAATTTGGGTTCATCGAGATATCATGCTATCGAACTGTAGGTTTCTAGAAGGCTTACTTCACCTAAAAGTTCATTTTCACCGATGTACGAGGGTGATAACAAATGTCCTGCACACGTTAATCTGAAACGGAAGCTGATGATGCAATCTAGAAAATGATTGCGTCATGTCAAGGTCAGACTCTCAGCAACGCAGGGGTGTCAGAACGACGCGCTATCATTTGCTGTGTGGACGTGGAAGATTTTGGAAATGGAAGCATGCAGCTCCTCAGGTCTAGTCACAGAGTTAGACCAGCGCTCCTACGTGAAAATATAAACTCTGCGGGGGGAGGGGGGGGGGCAAAGCTCCGACACAATTCCACACTGCTTTCCAAGAAGTCGTGGGGAAGGAGCTCTTGATCGAAGAACAATTTCTCGCTGGGCATCGCGCTTTCGGGAGGGCGGAAGTGTTTTCGAAGATGATCACTGCGCAGGTCGACGTCAAATGGCGACAGACAAAACGTCTGTCACAATTATATATAATTCAAGACTACACACCTGTGGTGTTGATTTAGAAAAAAATTATCAACGTTTATTCACAATTAAATGTTTTATTAACATCGACTATAGTTTCGCAGAGCGTTTGGCTCGGCATCATTAGGACGAATGAGGATACTGAGCCAAATGCTCTGCGAAACTATAGTCGATGTTAATAAAACATTTAATTGTGAATAAACGTTGATAATTTATTCTAAATCTTTCACAATTGTTGCAACGCTTTTCGAAGAGAATCGCCGTTTGACAGTCGAGGAGATTGCTCAGCAGCGAATTTTGTTCACTTTGTCTGTTCACCGGATTTCGGCCGACTCACTTGGAAAAAGAAAAATCGCCACGCGCTGGGTGCCCCATCAACTCACCCCGGAGCAGAAGGCAGCCAGAGTGAGCATCGCACAGGATCACCACTGCAGGTTCGAAAAGGAGGGCGACATCTTCCCGAACGGAATTGTAGCAATTGATGAAACTTTTTATTTTTTATTATTATTGGAGTTTTAACGACCACCGTGAGTCGCTCGACCCTAATTTAGGGTCGCTGGTTCCAGGGAAGGGAAAAAGCCAGTACCGTAAGACGAACACAACATCCATGCCTCACCGGGATTCGAACCCGGACCCCATTCCGACCGAATGATCAGCGGCCATCGCTTAGACTACTGCGCAGCCGGGGCTGCGTTCATGGAACTTGGACCCGTGATTTTGAGGCATAACCGAAGTCACAATGAGCGGAATGGAGTAATCCAAGTTCCCCACGCCCCTCAAAATGTCGTCGGCAACAATCCAAAGTGATGCAAATGATGACTTTTTTTTTTTTTTTTGCGTACGATGCCCAGGGTGTTGTGGTCTCTGATCAAGTGTCGGAAGGACAAAATGTCAACGCACAATATTATCGTGACTTTCTGAGGACAAAGTTGAGACCAAAAATTTGTCAAAATCGCCCTAACGTTTTGGAAGCGGGAGCGATCTTGTTGCATGACAACGCATCGTGTCATGGTGCTGCGTCGGTACGGGGACCTCTGTCAAAATATGACTGGAAAACTTTATCCCACCCACCATACAGCCCAGCTCTCAGTTCACCCGACTTTGATCTTTTCCCAAAGTTAAAAAAATCAGCTCCGTGGCATCCGCTACGAATCGCTGAACAAATTGGCATTGAACGTGACCCGAGTAATACGACAGCTGAACAAAGATGGCGTACTACGGGGCGTCCAGGACCTACCTCTCCGCTGGAAGCTGTCATTAGCAGCGGAGGGGAGTATATTGAACGGCAATAAGGTAAGTTTTCTCTGTTACTTCACACTTTCTTCAAAAATGGACAGTGTGCACAACTTTTGTTAGGAACCAGTATGAATTTACACTGGCGGAAAGTGAAAAAAAGAACACCAAGAAGGAGACGTCTGATACCAACGAAATTTATACAGCATAATAACGGAATACAGAGGATAACGTGATTAAAACATTATGGCAAAATACAGCTGTATTTGCTGGTAAACTGAAAAATAACATTTCCATGTAACATGGTTAGTACGAGGTTGAACCGCCATGAACTGCGTCACACTGTGCAATTCTGGCATGGAGTCTGTCGTACAGATGTCGGATGTAAGTTTGGGCTATTGAGTTCCAAGCATCCTCAACCTGGACGCGTAAATCTGGGATGGTCGTGGCTGGCCGTGGAGACCGGATAAGTCGTTGTCCCATAAAATCCCACACGTGCTCAATGGGGGACAAATCTGGTGAACGTGCAGGCCATGGAAGTTGTCTCACACCCTGAAGTGCATGTTGCGCTGCACGTGCCATGTGGGATGGTGCGTTATCTTTGCTGGAAAACACCACGATGGACCGACCTTACAAATGGCACAACAACGGGCTGAATGATGTTGTTGATGTAGGAGGTGCTGTTTAACGTACCCGGTACAAACACTAGTTGTGTACGGGAGTGATAGATGATCGCTCCTCACACCAGGAGACCAGGTGTTGGCCCTGTGTGTCGCTGGCGGATGCAAGAAGGATGGAGACGCTCCCCTGTGCGTCTGCGAACACGCATACGGTCATCGGAAGCTCCCAAGCAGAATCTGCTTTCATCGCTGAACACGACAGATCGCCATTGCGTTCTCCAGTGCAGACGTTGGCGACACCACTGCAGACGTTCCTGACGGTGGGCTGGAGTCAGAGGTACACATGCCAGAGGCACACGTGCACGTAGTCCTGCATCCAGTAGACGGTTGCGGATTGTTCGCACAGTCACCTCAGGTGCAACGGCAGCTCGGATTTGCGTCGCAGTGGATGTTCTGCTTGACAACGCCGCTCTTATTATGCGTCGATCGGTCCACTCATCAGTCCGTCTGTGACTCCCGGTTCCACGTCTTCTCGTGTGGGAATGTTCCTCGGGCCATCTACGCCACCATCGTACCACCACCGATACCTCCCGTCCAATTCGCTCCGCAATACGACGATACGACCACCCGGCCTCGCGGAGTCCGACTAGACGACCTCGCTCAAAGTCCGATAACTGCTGAAATCGTACACGCCTTCCATGTCCAGGCATTGCAGCTTCTTCAGGGTCTTCGCACGTGTCCGTACGCCGACGACTGATTACATTCACTTCGCCGTACTCCTTTAATACCACCGACGATAATTTGCATATTATGCCGTGCTGTGGCGTAAGCGCTCACCGGTTGGTCCCTAAATTAACATCACACCTACGTAAACTTGACCCCATTAACATTTGTAAATTTCGTGATCGTCCGCCAATTCCTTCTTGGTGTTCTTTTTTCACTTTCCGCCAGTGTATCTAACGGATCATTTCATCGAAGAGTTGCTTCACCTAAAAGTTCATTTCATTGAAGGGTTCCTCTTCTTCTTCTTCTTCTTCAATGACTCAACAGGCCTGTATGGGGGCCTCCTGGCCTTCTCAAAGAGGTTTTTCGTGAGATTTCGTAACGAGAGATTTTTGACGAGATGCGGCAGTTAGTCCCACACCCAAAACCCAAACCGGAGGACCAAGGGCGTCTGGGGCCGACTTCTCAGGGAACCATCCACGCATTCGCGTCCCCAAGCATAGGGAGTCTGCGGAAAAACCGTAGACTAGATGGCCAACAAGACCGGGATTCGAACACCCTTCAGAAACGTCCGCCACCCACAGAGTGCATAGCGACTTAACCAACTGCGCTATACCGGTGGTTTCATGACGGGTTACTTTACCTAAAAGTTCAAGGGTTATTTCACCAAAAAGTTCATTTCCCCGCCCTATCAATTATCGAGCAGTCCCTTTTGCTGTAGAGTTATTTACATAAAAGTTCACTTCACCGACTTATCAGTTTACCGAACGGTCTCATTTCCTCGAAGGGTTAATTCACCTAAAAGTTCATTTCACGTAAATGTTACTTCCCCTAAAGTTAATTTCAAGTAAAGGTTACTTTACCGGAGAGTTACCTTTTACCGACCTGTCAGTTTATCGAATAGTTTATTTCATCATAACTTTATTTCACCTAAAATTTCATTTTGCTGACCTATGAGTTAATCGAACGGTTCATCTCATTGAAGAGGTTCTTCACTTAAAAGTTAATTTTGCCGCCCTATGAATTATCGAACAGTTCCTTTTGCCGTAGATTAATTTACATTAAAGTTCACTTCACCGACTTATCAGTTTACCGAACGGTTTCATTTCCTCGAAGAGTTAATTCACCTAAAAGTTCATTTCAAGTAAAGGTTACTTGCCCTAAAAGTTCATTTCAAGTAAAGTTTACTTCCCTAAAGTTCATTTCAAGTAAAGGTTACCTAAAAGTTCCTTTTTACTGACCTATCAATTTACCGAACACTTCATTTCATCGTAGCTTTGTAGCTTTATATAACATAAAATTTCATTTTGCCGACCTGTGAGTTAATCGAACGGTTCATTTCATTGAAGAGTTACTTGACTTAAAAAAGTTAATTTTGCACATATATCAATTTGCCTAACCGTTCATTTCATTGAAGAGTTACTTGACTTAAAAGTTAATTTTGCACATATATCAGTTTGGCTAACCGTTCATTTCATTGAAGAGTTACTTGACTTAAAAGTTGATTTTGCACATATATCAGTTTGCCTAACCGTTCATTTCATTGAAGTACTTGACTTAAAAGTTAATTTTGCACATTTATCAGTTTGCCTAACCGTTCATTTCATTGAAGAGTTACTTGACTTAAAAGTTAATTTTGCCCATATATCAGTTTGCCTGACCGTTCATTTCATTGAAGAGTTACTTGACTTAAAAGTTAATTTTGCACATATATCAGTTTGGCTAACCGTTCATTTCATTGAAGAGTTACTTGACTTTAAATTTAATTTTGCACACGTATCAGTTTGCCTAATAGTTCATTTCATGGAAGGGTTATTTCACCTGAAAGTTCATTTCGCCGCCCCGTCAGATTATCGGATGGCTATATTTGTCGAAAGGTACTTTACTTAAATATTCATTTCCGAAGATTTATTTCCCTAAAAAATCACTTCACCGACCTAACAGTTTATCGGACTGTTCATTTCCCCGAAGGGTTACTTCACCTAAAATTTCATTTCAAGTAAAAGTTACTTCGCATAAAAGGATCATTTCAGATAAAGGTTACTTTACCTAAAAGTTCATTTCACCGACCTATGAGTTTATCGAAAGGCTGATTACATCGTAGGGCTACTTCACTTAAAAGTTCATTTCACCGACGTATCAGTTTATCAAACGCTTACTTTACCTGAAAGTTCCTTTTTACCTACCTATCTGTGCATCGTACAGTTCTTTTCATCCTAGCATTATTTCACCTAAAATTTCATTTCTCCGACGTATTAGTTAATCGAGCGGTTCATTTCATAGAAAGGTTACCTCATCTAAAAGTTTATTTCACCGTTTATTAGTTAAGTTTTATAGCTGTCTCAAGTTAATTTATTAGTTAAGTTTTATATCTTTTGAACTCTGGGTGCATTGCGTCATAATTCTTAAAAACAGTTCCAGAGTAGAAATCTTAAAGAAAATGGCATTAAATCAAATTTCATTTAATGCCATTTTTGTCGAAATATGCTTGAACAAAAACAGAGAAGTGAAATTTACTCTGCATTGCTTATGGGTTCGAGTAACATAGACAGAACAGTAGGTTTCACGAGACCTACTGTCATCCCACGTGATACGCATGTATATACCGTCTCTCTAAGCTTCCAGATTGGTTTTCTTTTACTCTTATTTAAATTTTTGTTTTTTCTTGCTATGTTTCTCTTCTCGATAGCACACCTGAGCTGCTTTTCTTTCGTTTAGCAGTGTCTGGAAGTCAGTCGCGACTAGATTCAATACAAAACAGGACCGTATTATCTCACAAAGGTAAGTGGTTAGGGAACTGCATCGTTTTACGCATGCGCTTAGCTAGTCTTAACGTTTGTGAAGGTCAACTTTAGTTTGTGTCAGTGTTAACGTTGTCTGATGATAAGCAAACATCTTGAATAAAAGATCTGAATCGATCGGCTGTCTCAAGTTCATTTATTAGTTAAGTTTTATATCTTTTGAACTCTGGGTGCATTGCGTCATAATTCTTAAAAACAGTTCCAGAGGAGAAAGCTCACAAATCGAAGAACGATGTGAACACACTTTGGCCAAAAAATTGCGAACCTTTATGATAAGGCAGCCACATAAAATAGACACCAATGTAGGCTGATGTAACAGTCCCATGGGATGATGACTTTTGACCTTGTCCTTTACAAAGAGTGCATAGATCATTCGGCTTTAAGAACTCATGTAAACATGGGAAAAACGCAGGATCTGTCAGAATTCGACTCACGTTTGCGGAAATATTAGGTGTGAGCAAAAGTTCTACCCGGTTTTTTTAGTGGAGAACAAAAACAAATTTTTTTTAATAAATAACATCATATTAGTCTTTTACATAGTTGCCATTATTATCTGTGGCATCTTGCCGTCTTTCTAGTAGTAACTAGATCCTCCTTCTTTGGAACTCCTCCATTTTGGAGTCAAAAAACATGTAACGCAGTTTCGACATCTTTATCGATTCTGAAGAGATCGATAAGGTGGTAGTTCGTAGGTGCAAGATCTGAGGCATACGGGGGGGGGGTGGTAACGCTTTCAATCCAATGTCCAGTAATTTTCTCTGAGTGGCTAAAGCTGTATGAGGTCTTGCGTTGTCATGTTGCAGTTCAAAAAGTCTTTATTTTCCAGTTACATAAAGACACTACAATTGTGTTCATTATAACAAAGGCCGTTCCATAAAAACTGAGAATTTTTTTTTGAGATGGAAACACTGCGTAGGAGAAAAATAGCAACTTAGATGACTAACTGAATCAAGGAAGTATTTATGGCAACAGTTATTAATTAGCCGCGGCAGACGATTCTGGTTTTGTTATTCCGCAGTTGTTTAAGGTACGTCTGCATTTCGCCATACAGCTATAGAGGTCAGTGACTCAGAGTTAAGAAGTCAAATGCATTGTGCGATAAAATTTTGCTATCGTTTGGGTAACACGGCTCCAGAAACAGCTGATTCAATGAAAAAAGCTTACAAAGATAAATGTTTGGGTGAGTCAACGATTTTTAGGTGACACCACGATTACGAAAAAGGGCGTTTCTCGGCAGAACTCGCTCCTAAGCCTGGTCGACCTGAAAGTGTTGTTACGGAGGGTATTATTCACACTGTTTGGAAAATCCTGCAAGAAGATCGACGAATAAAGTGTGAAGACATACGGCGTCAATTATTATTTCAAAAACGTCGGCATTCCGCATTCTACGCTACAAATTACTGCTGCATCGTGTGTGTTCCAGATGGGCACCTCATCATCTAACGAGAGAACAATTGTTAGCCAGAGTTCAGGTATGTCATGAGTGAAAACAAATGGTTACAAAGATTCCAAACTTTCTAAATACAGTAGTAACTGCCGATGAAACATGGGTACACCATTTCGACCCCCTTCACGAAGCGCGCAACGAGTGTCTGGAAACACACTGGCTCGCCTCCTCCGAAAAAAAGTCCGCCAAACCAAAATAAGCTGGAAAGGTAATGGTGATATTTTTCTTTGATCATAAAGGTGTAGTCTACCAACATCCCGTTCCTCTACAAATTACTGTCAATGCAGAGTATTACCTTTCAGTCTTGAAACGTCTGCGACGACACATATCGATTAAGCGACCAGAACTGGTGGGTAAGTGAACCTTACACCATGATAACGCCCGCCCACATATGGCTGCTTGTGTTCAACAGTTTCTTACGAAATGCAGTATTGAAATCATGCCACAGCCTGGTATCAGTCCTGACCTCGCCCAGTGCGATTTCTGGTTGTTTACAACAATGAAGGAGAAGTTCCGTGACGCAACATTCAACACAGATGCTGACGTTATTCACGTTGTACAGGAGTCGCTAAAGCAGCTTCCACAAAATGCCTTCGCCACATGCTTTGAAAAGTGGGCGGAACGATAGGACCGTTTCATATCATCCGAGGGAAGATACTTTGAGAAAGAATGACATATATTTTGATGTACCTATACTTCTTCATTTTGTGTGATTTTACTCTCAGTTTTAATGGAACGGCCGTTGTATTTACATTTGATTATGTACATATTTGCAGTAGAAATTAAAACCATTATTATAATACATTGGATCACTAATGGTGTTAGTTTTGCCTAGTGGAAAGTTCAGTGATAAACAATCCTCAATACAATCTTGTTGTATATAGCACATATCAGTTGATTATGATTATGCATGATTCGTTGAGCACAGTGAGAAGCGGATATTTATTGTGCAATACAACCTTTCAAAAAAACAAAACTTCCAATTTTCATACCCTTCGTTGAACAATTGATGCAAGATGACTACAAGGACAGATAATGACTGATGTTCTCGGTGAGTACTAATTATAATGAAATAAATGTGAATACGATTGGGATGGAAGGAATGTCAACATTAAGATGAATGAAACATTGATACTGGATATGTGACTGTGATAATCAGAATTTATTATTCAGTACAAATTTTCATAAAATAAAACTTTCTAATATTATACACTTCGTTGAACAATTGGTGCAGAATGACTGAGGGAAAAAATAAAGACTGATGTTCTGGGTGAATAAAAAAAAATATGATGTTCTGGGCGAATAAGGAAATAAATGTGTATGAGATGGGAATGAGATGAATGTCATCATGAAAATCATTTAAAAATTGGTACTAGATGTGTGACAGAAAACGAAATGATTTCATACATTCATCAACAATAAACATTGACACTATTAATCAAAACAATTACCCATCTTTTTACTTGTCGAGCAGCTTGCAAGATGGCGCCTTTGCGATTAACCGATTAACCAGGTTTTATCTCAGTCTCCGGCAGCTGGAATGTACCTGGCCAAGGCAGCGGCCAGTGCGACATGAAGGCAGAGGGTGCTAAGAATCCCGGAGGACCGGACTAGGCTGCCATCTGATGCTGACCTTGGCTACGTATAATGGACGCTCCCTATCTTCTGATTCAAGGCTTCTTGAATTGGAAGAGAAACTACAAAGGATCAAGTGGGACATCGTGGGGCTAAGTGAGATAAGGAGAAAAGGAGAAGATCTCATCGAACAGAAAAGTGGACATCTCTTCTACTATCGTGGGACAGATACTGGCAGAACTAGTGGTGTTGGATTTATAATAAACAAGAAACTGAAGGATAAAGTTGTAGAAGTTGAAAGTTCCTCTGACAGAGCTGCACGACTTGTTATCCAACTCTCGAAAAGATACCAGGCTCAGATTATTCAAACTTATGCACCCACCACAAGTCATCCTGAAGAAGAAATTGAAGAATTTTATGAGGAAATTTGTCATCTAAATAATAAAGGTAAGCAGCACTTGAAAATAATTATGGGAGATTTCAATGCAAAAATAGGGCAACGGCAACAGAATGAAACTTCAGTAGGTAAATTCGGTCACGGCAACAGAAACCAGCGTGGAAATACTCTCGTTGAGTTTGCAGAGGCAGAAGGGTTTTTCATCTTGAACTCCTTCTTCAAGAAAAAGCCACAAAGGAAATGGACATGGAGACATCCAAATGGGACGACAAGTGAAATTGATTTTATTATGTGTAACAAAAAATTCGTCATAGAAGACTGCAGTGTGATAAACAAGTTCAACACAGGTAGTGACCATAGATTGGTGAGATGTAAGATGCACCTCAACACTAAACTTGAACGTGGCAAGCTCATAAGACAAACAAAATCTATTCACATAACCAACCTTAAAAAACACCATAATACTTTCAAGTTTTAACTGAAGAACAGGTTCTCTGCTTTAGAAGGCCTAACATCGGAAGAAGTGGACATCTCTGAAGTTAGCAGAAAAGTAACCAAAGCTCTTATGGAAACAGCAACAAAATTAGGTGGGTCTAAGAACAAGTTGCATGTAAACAAATTATCAGGAAAAACGAAAATGTTGATGCAAAAAAGAAGAGAGATGAGGACAACTAAAGAAGATGTGACTTCCAAAGTGGAATATATAGAGCTATGCAAGACAGTAAGAAAAAGTATCACTGAAGACGTAAGAAAATTCAACTGTGAACTAGTGAGGAAAGCAATTGAAAACAACCAAAGCCTAAAGATAGCAAAGGGACATCTCAGTAAGGGAAGAAAACAGATTATGGCACTGAGAAAAGAAGATGGTTCTGTAACAAGAAATAGAGGCGAAATTTTGACAAGAGTGAAAGATTTCTACTCCAAATTATATGAAAGGAATGATACATGCACTCCAGACATCATGAAAGATACCAGTACCAGAATTCCTCCAGTCCTTCCAGCAGAAGTTGCACATGCAATCAAGAACATGAAGCAGGGAAAAGCTCCAGGAGAAGATGGAATTACTGTAGACATCATACAAGAAGCAAGTGGAGAAATCGAAACAGTACTCGCCCAAATTTTCACTCGATGCCTTAATGAAGGAAAGATTCCTGAGGATTGGAACACCGCTACAATGATCCTGCTACATAAGAAAGGTGACATTGAGGATCTCGGAAACTACAGACCTATCAGCCTCCTATCAGTAGTTTATAAAATCTTCACTAAAGTTCTTTCACACCGCTTGAAGGTAACACTGGACATGGCTCAACCTAGAGAACAAGCTGGATTCAGGAGTGGCTACAGCACAATAGATCATATCCACGTACTGAGAGAACTAATTGAAAGAGCGAGGGAATAGGAACTTCCATTGTGCATGGCTTTTATCGATTATGAAAAAGCCTTTGATTCAGTGAAACCATCAGCAGTTACAATGGCTCTGAAAACCTGCGGTATTGAAGATGCATACATTAATATTATTAATAATATTTATGAAAATGCAAGTGCAAAGATTCGGCTGTTTGAAAATACAACACACATAAAAATTGGAAAGGGAGTGAGACAAGGTGACACCATATCTCCGAAGCTCTTTAATGCCACATTGGAAAATGTCTTTCAATCACTGAACTGGGAAAACAAAGGGATAAAGATTAATGGAGATTATCTAACCCACCTTCGTTTTGCTGATGACGTAGTCATTTTTGCAACTACCCCATCAGAGCTGCAGAGTATGATCCAGGAACTTGCTGACAAGAGTAAAGAAGTGGGATTAAAAATGAACTTTCAGAAGACAAAAGTGATGTTCAATGCTTTTACAAGAAATGAAGATTTATCGATTGATGGAGAAAAGCTGGAGATAACAGACACGTACGTTTATCTTGGACAGCAGATATCAAGTGAGGGTCACATTAATGAAGAAATTAATCGGCGTACAAAACTTGCCTGGAGAGCTTTTGGAAGAAACAGCATAATTTTCAAGAGCAATATGCCATTATGTCTTAAAAGAAAAGTGTTTGATAAATGCATCCTTCCAGTGCTTACGTATGGTGCAGAGACTTGGACCTTAACTAAAAGAGACATACAAAGGCTGCAGACAACTCAAAACAGCATGGAGCGATGCATGCTTGGTGTAACCAGGAGAGATAAGAAGAGGAACTCGTGGATCCGAAAAATGACAAGAGTGGAAGACATCATGATCAGAGTTAAATCCCTGAAATGGCAATGGGCTGGACATACTGCCAGAAGGACAGATCATCGATGGACAGCCGAAATTTTAGATTGGATTCCAAGGGACAGGAAAAGACCCAGAAGAAGACCACATGGGAGATGGGTGGATGAAATTCGAAAGTATGCAGGGGTGATATGGAGGAGACTGGCACAAGACAGACCGTTGTGGAGGAAACTTGGGGAGACCTTCGTCCAGCAGTGGATTGATAATGGTTGACAATGATGATGATGATATATTATTATAAAACCTGTACCGCCAATGGCTTCATAGGGATTAGCAGAACCAATTACATGCTAGATAAAAGCCCCGCTAATCCAAATACACACATTAATACAATCTTTAAAAAGAAGGATGTTAAAAAAAAAAGTATTCAACAACACAAAACTAAACTCCACATAATCACAACAATAATTGAACATCAATATTTCGAACTCCCAAATCAACTGACATCCCATAGGAGAAAAAAATAATAACAAATGTTATAAATTAAGTCAAAAGTCAAACCCAAGATATTATATAATCAATGATATTATAGGGATAAATATTAATGGATATTATCTAACTCACCTTCGTTTTGCTGATGACGTAGTCATTTTTGGAACTACTCCATCAGAGCTGCAGAGTATGATCCAGGAACTTGTTGACAAGAGTAAAGAAGTGGGATTAAAAATGAACTTTCAGTAGACAAAGTGATGTTCAATGCTTTTACAAGAAATGAAGATTTATCGATTGATGGAGAAAAGCTGGAGATAACAGATACGTACGTTTATCTTGGACAGCAACTATCAAGTGAGGGTCACATTGATGAAGAAATTAATCGGCGTATAAAACTTGCCTGGAGAGCTTTTGGAAAAAACAGCATAATTTTCAAGAGCAATATGCTATTATGTCTTAAAAGAAAAGTGTTTGATCAATGCATCCTTCCAGTGCTTACGTATGGTGCAGAGACGAGGACCTTAACTTAAAGAGACATACAAAGGCTGCAGGCAGCTCAAAGCAGCATGGAGAGGTGCATGCACACCAGGAGAGGTAAGAAGGGGAACTCGTGGATCAGAAAAATGAAAAGAGTGGAAGACATCATGATCAGAGTTAAATCCCTGAAATGGCAATGGGCAGGACATACTGCCAGAAAGACAGACCATCGATGGACAGCTGAAATTTTAGATTGGATTCCAAGGGATGGGAAAAGATCTAGAAGAAGACCACATGGGAGATGGGTGGATGAAATTCGAAAGTGTGTGAGAGTAACATGAAGGAGACTGGCACAAGACAGACCGTTGTGGAAGAGGCTTGGAGAGACCTTCGTCCAGCAGTGGATTGATAATGGTTGACAATGATGATGATTATAAAATCAATAATAAATTAAAATAAAACTTAGGTACACCATTGAAAACAAGCTTATGTAGACCATTGAATTACTGAATCATATTAACCAGTACTGGGCGCTTAGATTTCAGATTTTCTTTCAGCCCTTCCAGTTGTTGGCAGTACAGGTTAGCATTTATCGTTTGGGTAGGTGCAAGCAGCTTCCACTGGATTACCCCTTTGACATCCCTCCATATACTTAAGAAAAACACCTTTCTTGGATGCAGTCCTCTTCTTGAAGTCAATGGAGCAGGCTCTCCAACTCAGCATACAGTCCTTTGACGCTTTACATTTTGTAAAGGACCCACTTTTCATCACCTGTACCTAATCGTTCCGAAGAAGGGCTTATTTCTGTGACGCGCAAAGAAAGAAAGACAGGTGGACAATCCGTGCGATCAATTTCTTGCTGATAGGTCATGTGGTACCCACTGGTCGAACTTTATGATATACCGAATCGCATGCATCCTTTCTACTGTAGTTCTGTGTACAAAAAGCCTTTCTGATAATTCTCCAATGGTTAGATGTTGGTCATTTGATATGGCTTGATTGGGATCCTTTTCAGAAACCTCTGATGAATGTACAGAACGTGGTTGATCTCTGCAGCTTCTGTCTCCTTCACGGAATTTCCGGAACCAACTGTGACATATGCTTTCGGCTACAGCATCCTTGCCATACACCTCACAAATGTTGCGGTAGGCTTCAGCTACATTGTTGCCTATTAGTATGTCGAACTCATAAAGCAAACAATGCCTGATATTATCCATGTTAACCCTTGTGTGACTTGCTTACGAATGAGATTCACAAGCATACTTGGTGCCATTTTATTGCCTATTCCTCGAAGCATTTTGGCCATCAAACGCGCCATCTGTTATTGAACTTCTTAAAATTTTTTATTTGGAATTTGCATCATGAAAAGTGGTAGAACGTTTTCACAAACCTAATACGTTTAACAAAACAAAAGAAATGACTAGTTCCTCAAAAGTAGCCATTTTTAAATTATTTAGCGACCAAAAGACAAGCGGATATCCCATATCCAAAAGCCGTAAATGTGGCCAGATCACGAGACTAAAATGGTGTAGCCGTTTTTGAGAAGAATTGTACGAAAAACAGATCATCCGGTATGCCAGAGATGAAAACGGGTCATGGGTCAACGGGTCGACAATTTCTTGCGGGTTTGGGTCAAGGTGTTCCTGACTCGATTTTGACCCGGTTTTATTTTTGAAAAGACAAAAAATATATTCCAAAGAAAAATGCGCGTTGTGGAATTCTGTAGTCCATACTGGTGCCCACGGAATGAATAATGATTTGCCATGCAAAAATATTGTCGTCTCTTTCTTAAAGCAACGAAGATTTCCACCGAACGACGACAGACAACACATCGACTCCTTATCGTAAAGAGATCCTTCCTTTGCGTTCCTTTATAGTGCCATTGTCCAGGACAATGTACAGGCAAACGCCATTCGCCTGCTTCTCAGCTGATTCACTCTCTCCGTGCGAAGTTCACTGTATGACTAAGAGTTAGTTTTTTCTTGATTGGAGGTTTAACGACTACCGTGAGCAACTCAATGGGTTATAAGCAGTCTCCCGTCCCTAATTTAGAGTCACTGGTTTCAGGGAAGGGAAAGAGCTAGTGCCGTAAGAAAAACACAACATCCATGCGTCACCGGGATTCGAACCCGGACCAATTTCGGACGAATGATCAGAGGTAATCGCTTAGACCACCGCGCCACCGGTAGTTACTGTTCACATTACATCTTTTCCATTGAGAATTCAGAGGTTTTCGATTGATGTGCTAACATCCCGTTCCCATGACATATCATGTCGAAATTAACTCCTTATTTGATAATGATGAGGGATTTAATGTTAAGGAGGTTGCGAAAGGCGTCGAGGCCAACAAATACGTGCTTGTTGAAAACCACAAGGGGAAGAGTGAATGCTGGAAATTGTTTAATTTCATTAAGGAACATGTGAATAATTCCGTGTTGTTTGGTCTTGCTTGTTGTTTAAAATGCGGAAAGTGTATAATTACAAAGAAAGATGTCGACGGTGTAATAAAAGATTATAGAACCAAAAAACTAATGGACCATATCAAAGTACGCGTACCTCCATCAAAGCGTGGAAAGAGTGAACAGTCTAAATACATTTAAAATAATACATTTGTGTAATCGTAAATAATGATTCCCATTTGCAATATACTCCGTGATCACGGTCATAGTCAGCCATTACTTCTGGATTACGCAAAGTTGTGGCAATAAAATGGCACTAAAATTTAGCAAGTAACCACATTTTATTATTAAAAAAGGATTTCAGTTATTAAATATCAAGGTGTTATTGGGATGAATACATATATTATGTTTATATGCACACATATATAAATTGAGTTTCGAATTTATAGTTCAAAGCAGATTTGTCCGGGTCATTTTAGGGTCCTGATCGGGTCTAGTTATGGGAGGTCCCGGTCCGAAATTTTTGACCCGTTTCCAACTCTGGCAGCAACAGACTTCTGAATGCCGTTTAGATCAGGAGTAACCAACTTTGAACCGAACTATGTCTGGTGAGTTAAAAAATTGGGTCTTGGAAGTGTTCCACCTATTTGGAACCAACTGGTCTCGGCAGAAAGCAGAAAACTTCTTGTACAGTGGTGCCTAGAACCAGGAAACTAGGTCCCAGAACCAGAGACGGAAACATGTCAGCGGGCCAATGGGGCAACAGTTTTTTGCGGGTCGAACGAGTCGGGTCAAGCTGCCCCTATTTCGACCCAGTTTTATTTCCATTCTATTTCGGAAAAGAGAAAGAAAAGAATATGTTCAAAGAAATATGCACACTGGAATTTTGCGCTCGATGCTGGTGCCCGCGAAGTGAAAAATGATATGTCATGCAAAAATATTGTCGTCTCTTTCTTATAAAGCAACGAAGATTTCCACCGTCCGACCATACGGCGCTGACGTTAGACACATCCACAGCATATCGTTAAACGATACTTCCTCTGCGTTTGCTTTCTATGCGATTGTCCGGAACAAGATACAGGCAAACGGCTGTCGCCTGCTTCTCTGTTGATTCACTCCCTCACACCCCGCGTGTCACATTGTAAGACTAAGAGTTACTTTTCACATCGCATCTTTTGCATTGAGCATTCAGAGGTTTTCGTTTGACGTGCTAACATCCCGTTTTATTGCCTGTCCTGTCGGAATTAATACCTTATTTGTAAATATGGATGAATTTAATATTAAAGAGACTGAAAAATGCGAGGGGCTGCTGAGGGGCAATGAAGAAATCAACATCCGCATTTTGGAAGCTTTCAACTCATCACAAGCTTGTGAAAGTTGATGTTGCTGCGAAACATAATCTGAAGCTTGGTATGTTATCAAGAAAACAGTAAAACCTGAAATTAAACATACAAAAAGTCACTTAATTCAAAAATTTTCACTGTAGCGCCATCAGAATTAGGTGGAACAGCTTTAACATTACTGCGGAGGGACTTTTTGACTCTCGCAAATGTGTTTGAAAACATGTGCAAAACAGTTGAGTTATGTCTTGTAACTGAAGGACGACAGTTTCAACACTTCCTGTAAGTAAGTGAGTAAATCATACATTTCCCGTAATGCATTTGTTTGATTTCCATATAACCTACGATACCCACTGCGGAGAGACTTTTTGAACGCCCTGTGTGTGTATGTGTGTGTGTGTGTGTGTGTGTGTGTGTGTAATACAAATTGCGTTTCGTATTTATAGTTCAAAGCAGATTTGTCCGGGCCGGGTCCGATTATGAGACGTCCGGGTCGGGTTCAATTATGTGTGATCCGAGTCCAATTGTGTGAGGTCCGGGCCCAATTATGTGAGATCCGGGTCCAATTGTATGAGGTCCGGGCCCAATTATGTGAGATCCGGGTCCAATTGCGTGAGGTCCTGGTCCAATTATGTGAGATCCGGGTCCAATTGTGTGAGGTCTGGGTCCAATTATGTGAGATCCGGGTCCAATTGTTTGAGGCCCGGGTCCAATTAGGTGAGATTCGGGTCCAATTGTATGAGGTCTGGGTCCAATTATGTGAGATCCGGGTCCAATTGTGTGAGGTCCGGGTCCAATTATGTAAGATCCGGGTCCAATTGTATGAAGCCCGGGTCCAATTATGTGAGATCCGGGTCCAATTGTATGAGGTCCGGGTCCAATTGTGTGAGGTCCGGGTCCAATTATGTGAGGTCCGGGTCCAATCACGTGAGGTCCGGGTTCCAATTGTGTGAGGTCCAGGTCCAATTTTGTGAGGTCAGGGTCCAAAATTCGTGACCCGTTTCCAACTCTGCCCACCACATGGGGCGCTTAAGAGCAATCGGGGGTGGGGATCTCTGTTTTCAACTAGAAACTATGTCATACAAATTTTGAAGATGACAATCCGATTATATGGCGTAATTCCGTATTTCTTTCATGATAGAAACTATGTCATTCCACGAATACACATGCAAGTTTTGCCTTGTTTTTTTATCTTTCTTTTTGATAATTTACTTTACATCGAGTAATTTTTCTATGCCAAAAGTATAAACTATAAAATACGAAACATGAAAAAAAAAAAAAAAAAAACGGTAATAGAAAGGAAACTGAACTCTCTTGAAATACAGGGTGTCCTATATAAAACGCAACCCGATGGTAAGAACAAGAAGCACATTAATCAGTATTGTAATATAAGAAACAATTAGGTAAGTACACAACATAAATGCATGAATGAATGCATACATACATGAAATGTTACAGTAAGTTGCCACCATCTGCCTGAATACAGGCATTCACACTTTTCATAGTATTTCCTCCTACGTTTTACTAAGTTTCTAGACGGATATTTGTCACAGCTTGTTCAACGTTGACCTTGAGTTGCATCAGGGTATAAACAGTCTCCTTGAGGTAACCTCAGAGAAAAAAATCCCGCGTAGTCAAGTAAGGAGATCTGTGTTCCCATAAGCTACAACCGATGACGCATGCGCACCGTTAGTTGCGCATGTGGAGCTCTATGTGGATCTCATGCCATGTTCTCCTGAGCATGTCCTCAGGAATTGTTATGATGGCAGGTATAATCCTGTGCTTCAGCTCATCCACATCCGGAACCTTTGTGCAGTAACCCATAACCTTCACATAGCTCCACAGAAAAAAGTCTAGCGGGGTGAGATCTGGTGAACGGGGTGGCCAAGGAATTGGGCCATCGCGTCGAATCCAGAAGGTTTCACCAAGAACTCACGAACACGAAGTTCCGAGTGCGTGGGTGCACCGTCCTGCTGGAAAATTACAGCCGGTTGCTGGATCTTCAATTGGGAGTTAACAAACTCACTCAGCGTGTACAAATAAACTTTGGATATGACTGTGTTTTCGGCGAGAAAGTATGAGCCGATGATCCGATTGTGCAGCAGACCGCTCCAGACGTGTAGGGCTGTCTCGTTCAATCTCACGGACGGCATGTGGGTTATCAGACCCCCAAATTCTGCAGTTATGCCTGTTGATAACACCAGAGACATGAAACGTTGCCTCATCGCTGAATAAAACACGCTCCAGGAAGCATTCCTCATTATCAATATTGTGTAGCATATCAGCAGCAAAATCGAAACGTTTTATCACCGGAATGCAGTGCCTGTGTCGAATGCACTTTGTAAGCAGTCCGGTGCAAGCGGTTGGGTATCGTTGTGTATCTTTGTAGGTGGTAACCCCAACTGCCTGGAGGCCGTACAAATGGACTTCTCTGGACTTCGTAGGAAACTCTGTCGAACACGTTCCGTGTCCTCTTCACTTGTGCTTGGCTGGCCAGCGTCCTTTTTATGAAGCACACTACCAGTTTCCATCAACTTAAATAAATAAATACATCGCTCTTTCCGCGTTCCAGAAACACATAGCAACCGAAAAATTGTTTTTCAGCCACCGCCGTGGAATTGAACCACGGAACTCTCGACGCCACGTATTTGGAGGTTTTTCACCTTGAATCACGCCCTTTGGATTTAACTACTATAATATATATAATAGTCAGTGCTGTTAATGTCCACCAGATGGAGACGTCTCAGTAGCTGAGCCCATCTTACGGATTTATACTGTCAGAAGCTGACTTAAAAATACACATAGCCCGCGGATTGTTGGCCACCGTGGTGTACAGTTAACGCGCTCGGCTAGATATCGAGAGTTCCGTGGTTCAATTCCACGGCGGTGGCTGAAAAACAATTTTTCGGTTGCTATGTGTTTCTGGAACGTGGAAAGAGCGATGTATTTATTTATTTACTGACGCCACGTATTTGGAGGTTTTTCACCTTTTTTTTCCATCAACTTCTTGTGCCACTCGCGTAGTGAGGGTCTGGAGGGTGGGTTACGTTGGTATTTGGCACGGGAATTCCTTTGGACTTATGCATCTGACTTCGTCTATATGAAACATGCCATACAGTGAGGCTTTTTCCTGTGGAGTAGCCATAACAAGTTCAGTGTTGTACCTGAAAGTAAACAAAATCGTTTTGTGTACCAATAAAACATTATGCGTTGCTGTTGCATGTACAAGAAACCAGAATTTCGCTATCTTATTTCGTTTAGGTTTTACTGAGTTGTGAAGATAATTTTGGAACGCTCTGTATATTTAAACTAAGCTATCGCCGAACATTATTTCACCACGTTTTACATAAACGCAAGAGTATCTCATTGCAATCTGCGTAACGTACGAGAACCTGATACTAAATGTCATAAAATCCATTACAAAAATGAATTTTGGTGCTATGCATCTTTCCTGACACTAGTTCAATATGCATCGTAGAGATATTTCATTTCCTCTCGTCTCCTCCAAAGGGAAGTTACCTGCTATTGACGAGAGATTTAAAATGATGTATAACATGATGGGTTGTAACCTGTAGATATCCTAGACGAAAAGTTGCCAATGCCCCCTCACTTGCGTTTCAGCTTTTCTTGAGGTCAGATTTTAGCTAACGCATGAGCAGATGCACTTTCATAGCTACACTACATTTCATCGGTGTCCAGGTCATTTCTTATACCATGTTTCAGACTCATACTAATTATGCTATCTTATCGTGGTTACAGACGACTAAATATAATTTCAAAAAACTTCAAATTCTACAAAAGAAATATATAAGATTAATTGACCTAAAATTTGATATAAATACACAACTATCACTATATAATAATACAAGAGTTTTCCCAAATAAATACAACATTCTTACAATTAACCAACTATGTTACTTTAATATTGGGAAAGTTATGTCCAAGCGAATTAAGAATAATTTACACACTGACATCATTCAAATTGTACCATAGATACACTCACATGACACACGTACTAAATTACATATTCGGCCCATTCATCCGAAGACGTTGACCATGAAGCAAAGTATAAATTACATTGGCCCACACTACTGGAACTCATTACCGATGGAACTGACTTCTTTAAATAACTTCAACCTTTTTATAAAAAAAATTAAAAAACTTCATAATGAATTGCGACTCCTCAAATTGATGATTGCAGTGGACGGGACTGTGACTATTACTATGACTTGTATATCTCGATGTAAATTGATTTCAGTGGTATCACCTGTCATGTTAATCATCTTCTTACATATCATTATTATTATTTTTTTTGAAACACTGATTTGTTTGTGACTTTAACTCCTGACTTAAATGTAAAATTTGTCTATGGAGTATGGGACACTGGCAGGCCTTGCTGGCCAGATAAATTAGGGAAATAAGATAATCAATGTGAGAGTTGGATTTAAGATCCGGCTGAATAAAAACACCTGAATAAGCGTAATACACAAATAAATAACACGTATAGCAAAACGCATCTACAAAAAGTACCAAGGTACTCCCTCGATTTTTTTAAAAACTAACACGCAATAAATAAGGTAAAGAACTTATGCTTATAGCGAAATACACAAATCATTTTCATAAACCACGGAAAATGAAAGTTGAGAAAATTAAGAGAACGTCGGTTTTCCGGAATGATGGGGGGGGGCTCGCTTGCCTTACGGGAGGGGGACTTAACTCCCTCTGCCACCCCGGTGGCGCAGTGATCTAAGCGATGGCCTCTGATCGTTCGTCCAAAAGGGGTCCGGGTTCGAATCCCGGTGAGGCATGGATGTTGTGTTTGTCTTATGGCACTGGCTCTCTCCCTTCCCTGGAACCAGTGACCCTAAATTAGGGACGGGCGACTGCATAAAAAACACCCGAATAAGCCCATTGAGTTGCTTACGGTGGTCGTTAAACCTCCAATTAAAAAAAAAAAACACAAAAAAAAATCTCCCTCTAATCTCCCTCTAATCAGCTACGGCCCTACGAAGAACGCCGTGAATGGACATTACAGCATAGGGAGAAATTTCCGTAGTCAGATGAATCACGTTTAATATACTGCTGGACAATTGCTAAGGACGGATCATAAACGGCTATATAGCGCATAAAAAAGTAAGTGTAGTTGGATGCCAAGTGAAATAAAATAATGTCAGAATGCCAGGACATTACAAGAAAGACAATTTATTGTGCTCTGAAATCCAGATGGCTTTGGAACGTGTTCAAGGGACAAACAGGCCATTTTGTGCAGAATACGTAAACATGAAAAGAATGCAATTACCGTCCGCAGGCGTTCCGGCGTAAGATGTCAATACGGGATATGGCCATCATGGAGGGCGATGCAAGATTCCACACGTCGTGTCATGCTTTGCACAACATTATCAAGCAGCTGTTGAGGTAATTTATCCCATTCCTCTGTCAGTGCACGGATGAGGGTGTCCTTGTTTATTGGAGGGCATTGGCGACCAGCAAGACTCCTCCCCAAAGCATCACACACATTTTCAATGGGATTCAGATCTGGAGAACGTGCTGGCCATACGAGGCGTTGAATATCCTCGCTCTCAAGACACTCCTGGACAGCGACTGTTCGATGATATGTTGCGTTGTCGTCCATGAAAATGAATCTATCACCGAGAGCACCACGGAACATGCGAACATGAGGTAGCAGAACATCATTAATGTATCGTTGGCCAGTCATAGTCCCAGTTGGAAGCACATAGAGGGACGTACGGCCATTGATCATGATGCCAGCCCATACCATGACACTAAATGTCGGATATCGGTCCCTTTCCTGTATGTTTGCTGGACAATATGCAGTACCACTATCACGCCAGATCAGTTGTCGTCGACAATCAGACGATAGACTGTATCTACTCTCATCAGACAAGAGGACAGCAGACCAGTCGTTATCAGTCCAATTTTTTTTTTTTTTTTTTTGATTGGAGGTTTAACGACCACCGTGAGCAACTCAATGGGCTATAAGCAGTCGCCCGTCCCTAATTTAGGGTCACTGGTTCCAGGGGAGGGAGAGAGCCAGTGCCGTAAGACAAACACAACATCCATGCCTGACCGGGATTCGAACCCGGACCCCTCACGGACGAATGATCAGAGGCCAGCGCCTAAGACCACTGCGCCACCGGGGCGGCTCAGTCCAATTGCGATGTTGATGGCACCATTGCAAAAGGGCGGTACGGTGACGTCTGGACAATGGGTTGCACACAACAGGACAGTGGGCGTATAGTCCTCCTTCATGCAAACGTCTGGCGACAGTTTTTCGGGAGATCCGCTAGCCAGTAGCAGCCATAAACTGATTTGCTACCTCACTAGCTGTGCTGCGCCGGTGTCATTTTCTTGATAGCACTATGTACCGATCTTCTGCAGGTGTCGTACTGCGAACACGACCTCCCCGTGACGTTTGCTACACTCTTCATTTGTTTGAAATGATTTCCAAAGCCTTGAAACAACACTGTGGCTGATGTCGAACTCCCTGGCAACATCTGTTATTTTTCGCCCTTCTTCAATCTTGCCAATAATACGGCCACGCGTAAAATCATCTAGGTGATGTCGGGAAGACATACTCAAAATTGCAAGTTCGTCAATTGATTCTTTCCCTTTCAACTTTGCGTTTGAACAACAACGGTCAATACGCGTCAAATCCGTTATATCTCTTATCAGTGCTATGACGTCACGAACAAGTTCGGCAATCCAAAATTTGCATACGCACAACACGTCTTACTGTATCACGCACTTATGTTAATTTCCACATTTTCCTGCCTTCCATTTTATGGTTGCTATCGTTGCTATTGTCATCCGTCCTTAGCAATTGTCCAGCAGTGTATTGTGTAGCATTGATGGTCGGCAGACGGTGTGGAAAGGATTACATGAAGTGATGGACCCGAAATATCTTGTGAAAGCAACCCAAACATTTGGAGGGTGTCACCATGCTATGAGAGATGGTTTGTTTGTATACGCGGTGTACCCTGGCACCAATGGAAGGTAAGAAGACACACAAGTAATACATGAATGTCGCACCCTGCAACACTGAACTTTTTCTTGCACGCAATGAAAACTATATGGATTTCAATGCAACTGTACATCGTGCTAGAGACGTTCAAGAATTATTTGATGAGCACAAAGACACTGGCGGCTCCAGAGGAGTAACTAAGGCCGGGCAAGCGGGGCTCCTGCCCCGGGCGCAGCTCAAGGAAGGGCGCAGAAATCATCACGTACAATCTGATGACAATTGGAAATGAAACTTCAGCACCAGTTTCGGGTACAGTTTTCCCGAGCCTGTAAAGGGTTCCAAGGATTATCCTAACAAAACGCCCTTGAGTTCGTTCTTGAACATAGAAGAAAATCCCCCAAATAGAAAAATGACAAAATGTGGCGCGGGAAGAATTGTACCAGAAACTAGTGCTAAAGTTCATTTTTTCATGGTTACGACGTAATTATATACAGTTTGCTCACGATTTTTCTCCTTACGTCTGTGTAGTTAATCAGGCTAGCTGAAGTTATTACAACTTTATTTGAATATACATACACTATGTTACACCTTCAACATGTTTTCTGATCATCACATTTTTGTGTGTGCTGAATTCTCGTACGAGGATAGAGATAGATAGATAAATAGATAGATAGATAGATAGAGAGAGAGATTACAGAAATTTCTGTGCAGTAGAGACTTTAAGGTATTGTTGGACAAAGTTAATTTACTGCATCGCTTACAGACTGATTTTGAAAATCTGTGATTCGAACAACACTAAAGTCATATCTTATATGGTATGAGAAATAGAAACGGAAACAGACTCCAAATAATTTGTAGCCGCCCGATGTTACTGCAGCCGTTGTGAACAGGAATTCTACCCAAGTATTTGGAAACTATTACATGTTCTCGGTTAGCTCCCAGTCTCAACAGCAAATAACGTTTTTTTCTTGATGATGAAGAGGGGTAAATTTAAGAAACAAAACTGGACAGCAATGACTATAAAAATATATATAAATTAAACTTAAATAAAATATGTGTACCTAATTGAGCTTAAATTAATGTGTGTGTGTGTGTGTGTGTGTGTGTGTAAGACAAAAAGACAGATGGGGACGTAATATTTTGTGGCTTGCCACGGGCGCAGAAATGCCTAGTTACGCCCCTGGGCGGCTCGTAGGGTGAAGTAAGTGAAGGGCGCTATTTCAGCAAAAGTTACTGAAAACAATTCTTCGAATGATTTCGCGAATTCTTAAGATTAACAACTTTTTCGTTTAGAAGAATGACTTCTAGAAAATGTTGTGGCTTTGAAACGAAAGCTCTCCCATTTCTAAAAGCAAGCTAGAAGTGCGAGCAGGCTGTTTCAAATGGCACTACGAATTGATAAACAGACGACCTCGTAACTGCGCGTACGCCATGTGAAGAGATAAGATCCGCAGATCCAAATCACTTCACTAAGGGGTCGCGAAGAGCGTTGACGTAGGAACCTGAGCTTCACTGAATATGGAGGTTGCTTTGGCAACTAATGACGTCATTGATCGAGGTGAAACTATAGTAGTGGCCAATTCTCCGCAGTACGATTTGGAATTTAGACAATTCTCGTGGTTCGTCCGTTGTGTTTATATGTTTATATAGTGTTAACTTCAGTTTCAGTGATATTTCTTTGTCATTCTCCGTGTGTTCGAGATCCATGGTTTTGTTTAAAAAAAATGAACCCGGAAAATGATACAATGTAAATGTTGTTACAGATGTACAAGGTGCATTAGAATGCATTCCAAGAAGTGTATAGATTGTTTTCTCTAGTTTTTACTTTACCCTCAGCCACTGTGCCAGTAGAAAAAAGGTTTTCCTATTTGAAGCAAATAAAAATAGCTTAAGGAACAGTATTTCACAGCAAAGACTAACATCGTTATCTAATATCGCGATACAAAAAGAACTTCTAGTTAAACAGCCATTTTACGATGACATCATTGATGGCTATGCTTTCTTGACAGACAGAAGAACTGACGTTCTTTGTAAGAAGTAGATGCATTTTATTTTTCATGGATTCTCATTTTGTAACACTTCGCAAGTTTCTCTGGTTACGAGCGGCCACCGCACGAGGGGAACTTCCATCACTTCCTTTAACCTCCACAATCCCCCGATCTCAATCCTGTTGAAAATGTCGGGGACAGGCTAAAAAGAACAGTTTGGAGTCGATGTCCTTTTCCGTTAAAACTGAAAGAGTTGCGTGATATTTTGTTTTAAGAACGGATATCGTTGGATCAAAACGAAATCAAGTACCTCATAGAATGTACACCATGTTGCATACTCAAGTTCTCATTCGGAATAAAAGTGGCTCTTGTCGGTCCTAAATAAAGGTTCGTATTTTCATTTTAGCCAGTGTGTATTTTTTAAATTGTGGTTATGAGGGAAGTTTATTTATTCACGTGTTTGGAAATTTTGGTTTAGTTTTAACAGACATAAGTGCTTCAGTTTAAATTTTTTGATCAAGAACACTAAGTAACTCTACTGAAATGGTAAATTTAGAATGATAAATACAACGCAAAGTACTATTTACTTTGATCGCCTACCGGTGGCTCATCCTACTGAAATCATTGTTGTCATTTTCATAACTTACAATTTTGTCACCTGGAAGCGGAAGTACACTGTTTGCAATATTTACAGCCCTCTCTGGGCTTCTAAGTATTCGATTATAAAAAAAGCTTTTTGTTTATCAGAAAACACTTACAAGGCTAAATTTTGTGCACAATTTCTGGTCAAATAGTGTACAGATATCTCTCTAAGTGGCGTAAATGCATATCTTTATCTTTTTCGATGTGTTTGATTGTAAAACTCCGATTTGTAAAGTTCGTTTTATCATTTTAGGATTGATAGCGTTCTTGATGAAGATTCCCGCCCCCTCAAACACACATTTGCTAATTTTCAAAACGCAGTTTTGCTACTAGGAGGAGTAATTGCACACACATTTATGCATGCAACATACATTTTTGCAATCATATATCCGCTTCTAAAAACCTCACTGAAAAAGTTTTTTTCCTGTTTAGATACCACTCATCACGTGAAAAACTTATATATATATATATATATATATCTCCTTTTTCAAGAAAAAGCCACACAGGAAATGGACATGGAGACATCCAAATGGGACGACAAGTGGAATTGATTTTATTATGTGTAACAAAAAATTCGTCATAGAAGACTGCAGTGTGCTAAACAAGTTCAACACAGGCAGTGACCATAGATTGGTGAGATGTAAGATGCACCTCAACACTAAACTCAAACGTAGCAAGCTCACAAGACAAACAAAATATATTGACATAACCAACCTTAAAAACACCATAATGCCTTCAAGTTGGAACTGAAGAACAGATTCTCTGCTTTAGAAGGCCTAACATCGGAAGAAGTGGATATTTCTGAAGTTAACAGAAAAGTAACCAAAGCTCTTATGGAAACAGCAACAAAATTAGCTGGGTCTAAGAACAAATTGCATGTGAACAAATTATCAGGAAAAACCAAAATGTTGATGCAAAAAAGAAGAGTGATGAGGACAACTAAAGAAGATGTGACTTCCAAAGTGGAATATATAGAGCTATGCAAGACAGTACGAAAAAGTATCACTGAAGACGTAAGGAAATTCAACTGTGAACTAGTAAGGAAAGCAATTGAAAACAACCAAAGCCTAAAGATAGCAAAGGGACATCTCAGTAAGGGGAAAAAACAGATTATGGCACTGAGAAAAGAAGATGGTTCTGTAACAAGAAATAGAGGCAGAAATTTTGACAAGAGTGAAAGATTTCTACTCCAAATTATATGAAAGGAATGATGCATGTACTCCAGACATCGTGAAAGGTACCAGTACCAGAGTTCTTCCAGTCCTTCCAGCAGAAGTTGCACATGCAATCAAGAACATGAAGCGGGGAAAAGCTCCAGGAGAAGATGGAATTACTGTAGACATCATACAAGAAGCAAGTGGAGAAATCGAAACAGTACTCGCCCAAATTTTCACTCGATGCCTTAATGAAGGGAAAATTCCTGAGGATTGGAACAACGCTACAATGATCTTGCTACATAAAAAAGGTGACATTGAGGATCTCAGGAACTACAGACCTATCAGCCTCCTATCAATGGTTTATAAAATCTTCACTAAAGTTCTTTCACACCGTTTGAAGGTGACACTGGACATGGCTCAACCGAGAGAACAAGCTGGATTCAGGAGTGGCTACAGCACAATAGATCATATCCACGTACTGAGAGAACTAATTGAAAGAGCGAGGGAATATGAACTTCCATTGTGCATGGCTTTTATCGATTATGAAAAAGCCTTTGGTTCGGTGAAACCATCAGCAGTTGCAATGGCTCTGAAATCCTGCGGTATTGAAGATGCATACATTAATATTATTAATAACATCTATGAAAATGCAAGTGCAAAGATTCGGCTGTTTGAAAATACAACACACATAAAAATTGGAAAGGGAGTGAGACAAGGTGACACCATATCTCCGAAGCTCTTTAATGCCACATTGGAAAATGTCTTTCAATCACTGAACTGGGAAAACAAAGGGATAAAGATTAATGGAGATTATCTAACCCACCTTCGTTTTGCTGATGACATAGTCATTTTTGCAACTACCCCATCAGAGCTGCAGAGTATGATCCAGGAACTTGCTGACAAGAGTAAAGAAGTGGGATTAAAAATGAACTTTCAGAAGACAAAAGTGATGTACAATGCTTTTACAAGAAATGAAGATTTATCGATTGATGGAGAAAAGCTGGAGATAACAGACACGTACGTTTATCTTGGACAGCAGATATCAAGTGAGGGTCACATTAGTGAAGAAATTATTCGGCGTACAAAACTTGCCTGGAGAGCTTTTGGAAGAAACAGCATAATTTTCAAGAGCAATATGCCATTATGTCTTAAAAGAAAAGTGTTTGATCAATGCATCCTTCCAGTGCTTACGTATGGTGCAGAGACGTGGACCTTAGCTAAAAGAGACATACAAAGGCTGCAGACAACTAAAAGAGGCATCGAGAGGTACATGCTTGATGTAACCAGGAAAGATAAGAAGAGGAACTCATGGATCCGAAAAATGACAAGAGTGGAAGACATCATGATCAGAGTAAAATCCCTGAAATGGTAATGAGCTGGACATACTGCCAGGAGGACAGACCATTGATGGGCAGCCGAAATTTTAGATTGGATTCCAAGGGACTGGAAAAGACCCAGAAGAAGACCACATGGGAGATGGATGGATGAAATTCGAAAGTATGCGGGGGTGACATGGAGGAGACTGGCACAAGACAGACCGTTGTGGAGGAAACTTGGGGAGACCTTCGTCCAGCAGTGGATTGATAATGGTTGACAATGATGATGATGATGATATATATATATATCAAAAATTTGCTCAGTTCTTCTGTTAGAGGACATAAATGCAAAATATACTTTTCTTGACGCTCCTTCTAAAAATTTTAAATGTTTGCTTGTGTTGGAAAGGATTTAAAAGGTGGGATCATTACACTTGAGAAATTGGTGTCATCTTTCTTGTTATAAAAAAGTAGCGAAACGCTGTTGTCATGCTATTAAACCAGTAATAATATTTAAAAAACAAATTTATATAATAGTACAATGATCGTACTATATAGATCAGTAGAATTTTCGGTGATTTCATAGAGAATACTTGGAAGAAAAGTTTAAATTGAAAGCCATGAATTCCATTTCTCATTAAGAACATAAATTCAAGTGATTTGCAGGGACTACAAGAATGATGTCTTTTAAAATTACGGAAACCCGAGTGAAGTGGTGAAAGCTAATTGCACAATATTTAGTAATTCTGGGATATGAGAATTACCCCTTTTAGGGAGACCTTACTAAAATTTGGTGCGCTGTGTACGTTACCCAAATCAGTTCAGGATACCCTGACACTATTTCTGTGAAGTCACGATAAGATACGATATTTGAAGAAGTTTTAGGAAGGGAGTGTCTGACCCCAGTTCTAAAACTACCCTTAGAAATAGGAAGCTAGATCTGAGTAAGAGAACTCAATAGGAAAGACAAACAGAAAAATTGAGTGAAAGGAGAGGGGGATATATCTTGCAAACTGTGACACCAGTCCGGGGGAAGGAGAACCACAACACCACCCGGCCGCCGACGCACCAGGAAGTCAAGTCACTGTATCCATCCACGTTAACAGGTCTCTTCACAATATTTGTCATTTTCTTGTAGGACTTCCGTTCACAGTGAGTAGAGTTTAGGTCCCAGCTACCTACAGCGAGATCGCCTTTTTGGGCAGGACACAGAAACGGAAGGAATGAGAGCAAGTCTAGCGACTTTGACAGAACAGTTTGTAGCGAGATTAGAGTACAGTAAATGGCGCCACCGTACAAGTACGATGTTGCACACAGAGGGGTGAGATCATTTCAGGGGGGGGGGGAATAGAAAAGGATACCCATTTAACCAGTGGGTCCAGCATGGAGGCCGTCACTTAACGTGCTCGTCCGATGCACGGCGGATATTCAGCGATTGTTAGTAAATCACACCATCTCTGAAAGATCAGCCCAGGTTCGAACCCGAGGACCTTGCAATAGTCAATTTGTATAAAGAACTAATCACGGTGTGATGCAAAGTGCATCTCCTTGTGATGCTGTCTCAATCTCCCTTCACCGAGCACCACCTAACGGAAGGGCCTATCCCTAAAAGGGTTTTTCCAGGTGAAATGTGCTCGGGTCCGGCGGATGAAATACATAAAATTTTGAGTGCAAAGACATAAGGACGTGCAACACAAAAAGAAAAAAAAACAGTTATGAAAGATTTTTTTTTCTTTTTTTTCTTTTTTAAATAGAAACTAGGGACATGCGTCCTTATTTTGCAAGTTGCTCTAAGCCTAACCTCGCTTTCACTGCATCGAGCAGTTTCCGCTCAGTTTGGGCTATATGCACTGGAAGATGTGGATCGAGGAAAAAGTTGTGTACACTAGCAATCTCAATAAGACCATTTTGTAGTGCGATGCCTAATCCCGTGACATCTTGAAGACAACCAAAACAAGAGGATAGTTAATATTGGAAAGCCTGTCATTTATTGAAATGTAGAAAAGTCAAACAAAATTTCACTTACCTGTTAGGCTTGAAGGAGTACAATCCCCTCCATTATATCATTAATGGAGTGGGAGAACACTCCCCATCACTGTATTCTTTTAAGGTCTTTTAATAAGTTTTTTTTACTCAATATTTGTTGCTTGTTGCTAAGTTTTTTTTAATAATGTTTTTTTTATTTTATTTTGTTGATTTTTTTTTCAAGAAAATGAAATTATAGACTTTCACTGTTTTAGAATCTCATATGAACATTTGGTTCATTAGTGTTTTTGTTGATATATCACAAATTCTTGTGTACTAACATTTCTTCCCAAAGGATTTTTTACTCAGTCTAAGCCAGTCATTTCTTATAATATCTCTAATTTCACATAGTGTGGCAAGTTTGATGCCATTTATTGTTTTGATTTTTTGACCGTATATCTTAGCGTTTCGTTTTTTCCAAATTTGAAATTTAGTCATAGCAATACTGACGTTAACAGCATTATCAATATATGTTTCAAAACAAGAAATAATCGAGCTAGATTAAAACATTTTACAGTAACCTCTATTTACTTCGAACAAGATATTTTAAAAGAAATTTTTCTGACGTTTTGAAATGCTATTTACGGGAAAATAAAATTTCCATAAGTATTATTATTTTGAGCTAATATTACTCCTTTCAAGACCAAGTACGGCTACAGCTAAACTTACCCTCCCTCTTTTTTATCTAAATTTTTGGAATTCGGGCTTGCAATATATTCGAACAATGAAACAAAACTACTCCATGTTTTCTTTCAGCACGTCTTTGGGAAAAAGTACGTGCTGATACTTTTTTTTTTTTTTTTATGTCTGCCCGTACTTTGTGGACACCATATCTTTGCAGCTTAAGCCGGAATTTGAAAAATTCTTTTCGGAGTCCAAAGCCTGACTGTTAAAACATGCTCCATATGTTTTCGTCTTTCTCTGATAAATAACCTCGGCGTTAGAGAGCGTAAATGCATATGCTATTAAATTCAAAATATATTTTATTAGATACAGTTGCTTCGAAAAGAGAAAAAAAAGAAAAATTAAAAAAAAATTACCGTTAATTCCTGATACCTTTTACAACGAAGGTCATTTTACGTAGAAATAATGCATGGTGTCTCCGCTAGGAGCGTAAGTGTATAATGTATCCCCTATGGGTTCCCCTGTCAGCTGTCTTAGCTGAATTTCTTCTACAACATATCGAAAATCAGGTCATTAGTTCCTTTCTCCACCGTCCATTGCTTTACTTAAGGTACGTTGACGACATCCTGGTTGCATGGCCTCACAGCCGGGATGGTTTACACTTGTTCGCCAACGAACTATCATCCCAGTTCTCAACTATGAGGCTCACGATAGAGTTTGAAAATGATTATTGCTTACCATTTCTGGATATTCTTATTAATAAGAATTATGATTGTAACTGTATCAGTACTAGTGTATATAGAAAACCTTGTCATTCCCCAGTTATTATTCCATTTTTCTCATCACATCTAAAACAACACAAGTTGTCAGCTTTGTTCTTTTTGTTCAGAAGAGCGCACTCACATTCGTCAACCCCCGAACTCCTACAACAAGAAGTTAAATGCATTTTTAATTTAGCTGAGCAATACGGATATCCTAGATACTTGACTAGTCGGGTATTTAATAAAGTCAAATATGCTCTGAATACCACTTTGTCAAGAGACTGTAATCGTAACACTAAATATGTGGGCTCCATGCAGTATAATCAACTTTTAACAAGAACTTTATCACACCTTTGTAAACAACATGATGTAAAGTTTGGCTTACAATCACGAAACTTTTTTTTAGTAGTTCGTAAAGATCGTAAACAATGCTATAGTAGGGATCAATGGGGTATCTATAACGTCCCGCTACTTCGGGCAACCACAGGGCAAATTGCCTCAAATTATTTGTGTTCCACAAAACGTAATCTTGGATTAAGGATTAAAGAACATAAATACAACATTAAAGCAGGCACGTATTGCACATCCCTAGAAATACATGCCTGCACATCTCCAAGACAATCTTAATCCAGATTGGAGTAATGCAAAAATTATCCATACTCCTAGAAACCTAAGGGACCTATTAATAAGCGAAAGTGTGTATATAGAAGCTTCTAGTGTACAATGTTATAATGAACATAGCTCCTGTAAGTTGCACAATGCATGGAAATCACTAATTACATCTGTTAACTTTAAATTGTAACTTTTGTTTAGAATGCTATGCTCACCTCACCCCATTCTTCAGTCATTGCAATATGTTTTTCCTCATTTACCATTAAGAATGCTGTGTACGCAACTATTTGACGCCTCTCGATGCTTCCCACAATGCCATAATCTATGCTATATATAGATTGAATGTGTTTTTGTTAAATACATCTGAGGATGAGGTAGCCGCTGCCTTGAAAGTGCTCATGTACATATGGTTTTAGTTGTATATATTTTTCATCTTTTATAATTAAATCGTGCCAAAGACGGTAATTTTTCGTATCAGTGACTCGTTGTTGTTGTTTTTTTTTTGTTTTTTTTTTCTATGTTCGTTTGTGGCAAGAAATATTTTTCATATATTTGTCAAGTTTTGTAATACACAAGGTATCCGATTTAAAAGATCAGATCAGATCCTATGTAGAGGATTTTAGGAAGGGAGTGTCTGACCCCAGGTCTTAAACAACCCTTAGAAATAGAAAGCTAAGAGATTTGGGCTAGAGTGCCGGATAGGAAAATGACACGGACGCCAGATAGAAAGGGGAGGGGGGGGAGACGCCTTTATTTATTACCAGTTCCCAGGGGCCGACGGCTTAACGTGCCACCCGATTTTTAAAAAATTCAAACTGCCTGAGATATCTTCCGTTATAAGAAATATTTTGTGCGCATTTGTGATTTTTCGTTGCGCATATTTCAGTCTCTAGTGCCTGAAAATAGCTATTTCTATTTATGAATGCTTTACCAATTGTGTAGAAATCCGGTTGATATATATCATCATCATCACCATTGTAAACCATTATCAATCCACTGCTGGATGAAGCTCTCCCCAAGTTTCTTCCACGTGAGTGTGGGATAGCATTTCCTCTAATTCCGGTGGTATCAAAGACCGCTATGTGGCGGTCGTCACACAGAGCCCCATCTGGTGGGAACAGGATGCACGACAAGAAGACAAATGCGCCACAATATATATACAAAAGCCGTTCCATAAAAACTGAGAGTAATTTTTTTGAGTTGGCAACAGCGCGAAGGGGGAAAATAACCACGCAGACGACTAACTGAATTAAGGAAGTATCTATGGCAACCGTTATTAGCCGCAGCAGATGATTCTGGTTTTGTTATTGCGCAGTTGTTTAAGGTACGTCTGCATTTAGCCATACAGCTACGGGGGTGAGTGATTAAGAGTTAAGAAGCGAAATGCATTGTGCGATAAAATTTTGCTATCGTTTGGGTAAAACTACTCCAGAAACAGTTGATTTAATGAAAAAAGCTTACAAAGATAAATGTTTGGGTGAGTCAACGATTATTAGATGGCACCATAGTTTTAAAAAGAGGGCGCTTGTCAGCAGAACTCGCTCCTAAGCCTGGTTGACCTGAAAGTGTTGTTACGAAGCGTATTGTTAACACTGTTTGGGCAATCTTGCAAGAAGATCGACTAATGACGTGGGAAAACATAGCGGCGTCAACTAATATTTTACAAACGTCGGCATTCCACATTCGACGCGACAAATTACTGCTGCGCAGTGTGTGTTCTAGATGGGTACCTCGTCACCTGAAGAGAAAAGAATTGTTAGCGAGAATTCAAGTGTGTCATGACTGGAAACAAATTATTGCAAAGGAGCCAAACTTTCTAAGCACAGTAATAACTGCCAATGAAACAATGGCCCACTATTTCGACCCCTTCACAAAGCGCTCAACGAGTGTCTGGAAACGCGCAGGCTCGCCTCCTCCGAAAAAAGTCCCTCAAACCAAATTAGCTGGGTAGGTGATGATGCATATTTTCTTTGATCATGAAGGTGTAGTCTGGAACGGCGAGCATGCCGTTCCTCCACAAATTACCGTCAATGCTGAGTATTACATTTCAGTCTTGAAGCGTCTGCGACGACACATATCGATTAAGCGACCGGAACTGGTGGGCAAGTGAACCCTACACCATGAAAACGCCCTCCCACATGTAGCTGCTTGTGTTCAACAGTTTCTTACGAAATGCAGTATTGAAATCATGCCACAGCATGCCCACAGTCCTGACCTCGCCCCTTGCGATTTCTGGTTGTTTCAAACAATGAAGGAGAAGTTCCGGGGCGCAACATTCAACACAGATTATAATGTTATTCAAGCTGTACAGGGGTCGCTAAAGCACCTTCCACAAAATGCCTTCGTAACATGCTTTGAAAAGTGGACGGAACGATGGGGCCACTGCATATCATCTGAGAGAAGATAATTTAAGAAAGAATAACATATATTTTGCTTTATCTATATTTCTTCATTTTGTGTGATTTTACTCTCAGTTTTTATGGAACGGCTGTGGTATGTACCGGGTGATTCCTAAAGTCCTAAGTCACCTCAATAACTTGGGAACAAAGACAGCTAGAGCTATGGAAGTAAGGTATGGTGTAGTAAAACAACCATGCGCTATCGGGTAAGAGTGACTGCAGCGCCCCTAGTGGCAAAATGTGGAAGTTAGCACTCCTATCTCGGAAACCATGAGAGGTACGGGAAAGAGATCAATTAGAAACTTGTAGAGCATCAACGAATTAGTAGGAAACGACATATGGTAGAAACGGCTGGGGTAAGTAGAAGGCTAGAAACGCGAACTTGTGCGAAGGCGGTTCGTGTCGTTGTCGGGGTAGCAGTCTAGCAGAGGGAAATGTATGACGTATATGATCGCACACCTGTGAGTGTCGTATTCAAATTCTGGTGTGACATAACGCATCACCTGCCGTATCAGGCGCGGCGTGGCAATGTATAAAGGATCGTCGGTCAGGAGCTATGTCATTCGTAACGTGAGTATCGGGTAAAGAACGAGCATGGCAGGCTATTCGAATGAACAGTATTGCGAGATGGTTCTGCTATATGGAGAATTCGGACGCAACGCGAGGAAAGCGTCACACCAGTATGGCTTACGATTTCCAACTCATCCATTGCCGACAGCGTGGATCATCAGTCGCGCGGTTCGACGTCTACGAGAGACAGGCAGTATTGCAGCGCGTCCCCGTTCGGGCCGACCCACCGGAATTGGAAGGGATGTGCAACCAGTCGATGTTCTGGCCAACCGACACACCAGTACGAGGGAAGTCAGTATGGCCTGTGGCTAATCACAATCCCGTGTGTTGAACATTTTGCATCAGCATGGTGCCCACCCATACCGTACAGTACCGCTGCACGTACTGATGCCAGGGGATAACCAACGACGTCTAGATCGGTGCAATTTTGTAATGAACACCGTAGAAGAAAATGCGGCCTTTCTATCAAACTTCCTTTGGACTGCCGAGGCGCAGTTCACACGCGTCGGAGTGCTGAACAAACAAAACACGCATTACTGGGCAGTTCAGAATCCATTCTTCACACGGGAAATGAGGCATCAGGTACGCTTGTCGATCAATGTCTGGTGTGGCATCTGGAAGGACCGACTTGTTGGGCCTGTGTTCTATGAGGGCGCATTAAATGGACAAATATACCTGCAGCTGTTGCAAAGCGCATTACCTGAGTGGTTAGATGATCTGTCACTGCAAGATGTATTCTCATTATGGATTCAGCATGACGGCGCTCCGGCACATCAACCAACAGCGGTACAGAACTTCCTGTCCGACACTTTCGGGGGAACAGATCATCGGTTATGGTGGTCTCGTACCGTGGCCTCCACGATCTCCGGATCTAACTCCCATAGATTTCTTCCTCTGAGTTTACCTAAAGGATCACGTGTACAGGGTGGACAGACGAGTCTCCACGATCTCCGACTGCGTATCGTCGCTGCGCGTGAGAGCGTGACACCTGTAATGCTGGCGAACGTACAACGGGAAGTTCTGTCTCGCGTTCAAATATGTATTGTGGCAGATGGTGGTCATATTGAACCCTATTTACGTTAAACGCAACGTTATGTAAGTACCGCTGTTGCATTAAATACGACCAATGCACTCCATTGCATTCATGCCTAAGTATAATAAACCTTGTATTTCCTCATGTTTCCAGCCTTCTACTTACCCCAGACGTTTCTTACTAATTTGTTGATGCTCTACAAGTTTCTAAGTGATCTCTTTCCCGTGTCTCTCATGGTTTCCGAGATAGGAGTGCTAACTTCCACATTTTGCCACTAGGGGTGCTGCAGTCACTCTCACCCGATAGCGCATGGTTATTTTACTATACCATACCTTACTTCCATAGCTCTAGCTGACTTTGTTCCCAAGTTACTGAGGTGACTTAGGACTTCAGGAATCGCCCTGTATATTGTAACTGTTTAAATGCAATATGAGGAAAACTGCTGAAATTGTGCGTTTTAAGTTATGCGCAGAATTTTTGTAAGAGGCGTAAATGCTTTCTACTTTTGGTTGATTTTTCCCTTCTGAAAATCCGCTTTGAAATATTTGTTTCTTGTCTAAAAGATTTAAAAAAACGTGCTCATTTACTCCTGGATTTCAGTCATCTTTTTATTCAGAATGGTGCTGGCTACCTTGTTCTTGGTTTGCCTGGTATTCATGATGAATTGGGAAGGAAGCTCTGTTTGTGGTGCGATTTTAAATATACTACTGTGCGTGTGCCAAGAAAATAAATTGGATCTCCGGATTTGGCAATGAAAAAAAAAATCTCATCTTTTGGATGAAATTATTAGATTTTCTTGCATGCCCGTAAATAATGTTGACGACTTCAAAATTAAGGAAAAAGTTTTTTTTTTTAATTTTTTTTTTTTTTAATTTCGCTTTTTCGCCTCACTCTCTATTATGTCTTTTAAGAGTGCCGAAGATAGAATATTTCATAACTGACGCATCTTTGTTACAAGGCTTGCGTGCTTTGGAGTGAGTGTTTCGTATATATGCGGCTGCAAAACGTCATTATTTGAATCCTCCGGGGAACAACTACATCGGTGTGGCTGGTCTCACTTGCAGGTGTGGATTGTAAATCATGAATAGTTAATGACCTGGTACGGCTGGCAAGATGGAATAAATCGATGTTAAAGAGTCGCGCAGTAGAGCAACGAGGTGCGTCTACCCAAGTGAACTTTCGAAACGTTTGTTTCTTGTAACATCGCAAAAAACCGAACGCCATAATAAGTAGGAATTCGAAAAGATTTCGTTTTCTTTCTTTTGAGTTTAATAAAATTGCGTAGATTTATTCTGACTCAGTTACAAAAAAAAAAAAAAAAAAAAAAAGAGAGAAAAATGAAGTTAAATCTCTGTGTTCACAGTTATGAAGCATTTTCCAGAGAAAAAAGTTATTCCACAGCGATGATTTTGATTTTCTTTTCTTCCTTTTATTTTGTGCTACAACAGAAACGCTGCCGTTAAAATACTGAATAAAAAAAGCGTTATCCTTCTGAAATTATTTCGAAGAAATATTTTATCAGTTGAAGAAGCTTGTAAAATTTCCACACTCGTTGAAAACTAACGTTTTGATCTGAAATTATTATCCTGATCTGGTTAAAATGTTTAATTTTTTTTAATGTTGGCTTACGACGTTGTGAGAATAAAGCCTTATTTTTTTGTAATGGGATCCGAGCCAACATCTGCCTTCTTTTTTTTTTTTTTTTGATTGGAGGTTTAACGACCACCGTGAGCAACTCAATGGGCTATAAGCAGTCGCCCGTCCCTAATTTAGGGTCACTGGTTCCAGGGAAGGGAGAGAGCCAGTGCCGTAAGACAAACACAACATCCATGCCTCACCGGGATTCGAACCCGGACCAATTTCGGACGAATGATCAGAAACCATCGCTTAGACCATTGCGCCACCGAGGCGGCCCAACATCTGCCTTCTCTGGAGTCGACTGTTCCGCCTCTTGAACTGCATCGACGAAGCTTACAGCAGCAACATTTTTTTTTATTGGGAGCTTAACGACCACCGTGAGCAACTCAATTGACTATAAGCAGTCGCCCGTCCCTAATTTAGGATCACTGGTTCCAGAGAAAGGAGAGAGCCAGTGCCGGAAAACAAACACAACATTCATGCCTCACCGGGATTCGAACGCGGAGCCTTCGCGGACCAATGGTCATAAACCAGCGCTTAGACCACTGCGCCAACTTTGCGGTCTCGACATGTGCGTCACATCTGAGGTAGGTGCGCCACATTTATCCCTACATTGAGAAAGGGATGGGAGTAAATCGTAGGTTTCGGGTTAGCCGACAAACCATGTTTGAAGTAGCTCGCGGTAGAAGAAAGAATTCTTATTAATTCCAGACGACTAGTGAGAGAAGAATCACACAATTTTCTCAAACCTCACGGCCAGGACATTTAATTTTACTTTCTAGCGCCGATGTTAAAATAAAGCCTCATTTACCGGTAATGGGATTCGAACCAACTTCTGCTTTCCTCGGAGTCTCGGCTGTTCTACCGATTCAACTACACTGACGAAGCTTATCGCTGCAACTTTGCCGTCTTGACAGGCACGTCACCTCTGAGATAGGTACGTCACAATGTTTTCATCATTCTGATCATCATGAGCAACAACCAGCGATGTAGCCAAGGGGAGGAGGGACCTACGGGTACGGTCGCCTTCCAAAAATTTTCAAATTCTCATACATTGGCGCTATATGGGAGACACGGATTCCCACTCTAGAACGACGAAATTTTCAAGTTTTCATATTTTATCTGACTTACCATCCTTGTCATATTTACACCAAAAAAAAAAAAAAACGGATGGTCATCTTCAAAAATTGTTTTGTATGGTGTAATCCCGTATTCCATTCATGGTTTATCTGCTCCTAAGGGCAATCACGGGATAGGATTCTTAACCTCCAGATTCGCTAAATATGAATGCCGGTTGCTTCGACTAGCGAATTCTGTGAAGGTTATATTCAAATTAATCGGAAACTTAATATTTGGTCGTTCTGGATGGTGTAGTGATTAGCATACCCGGGCGCTATCTATAGGAGACGCGGATTCGATTTCCGTTCCAGGAGGACGAAATTTTCAAGTTTTCGGGTAATATCTGATTTCCCATCCTTGTCATATTTACACCAAAACACGAATTGTCAACTTCAAAATTTGTATTATACGGTGTGATCCCGCATTCCATTCATGATTGACCTGCATTAACTTCTTTTTTTATTGTTTTCGTACAATCATTTCAAAATGCCGTATTTTTCGCTTTTCAATTGGCGGTTTATCTGTTGTAACAGTTATATAAATTCAGTTTCTGCGGATTATACGCCCGTGCAGATAATACACCACTTTAAGAAAAAATGTCGTTGCCGCACTTTGATTCTTCAAACATCCGCGTCGTAATTGTCAGGAGAGGTCGTGTATCTGGAAAATTACCAGAAATGCGTTAATAACAGGAAAACGTAACGAAATACGAAGACGAAGGCGCCGCCGGCGTGACGCAGTGGTATAGGCGCTAGCTTATGACCATTCGTCCGAGCTGGGTCCGGGTTCGAATCCCAGTGAGGCATGGATGTTGTGTTTGTCTTACGGTGTTGGCCCTCTCCCTTCTTTGGAACCAGTTGCCCTAAATTAGGGACGGTGGTTTTTAAACCTCCAATAAAAAAAGAAAATTAAAGACGAAGGTCCTCAAACAGTTGGAAATGGTGGTTTTCTTTTTTCTTACTTACGGCATTTTGACAGAAAATACGATGCAGCGAAGGCAATGTTGTTTGCTCTGACAGACAATCACGGGTTATGGAAAGCGTTGCACACGTTCGTGGGTATCGCAGGTCAAGTTAAACAATCTAAGTACGGAACTGTATGCTACGAATTTAACTATAACGGAACAGTGGTCTAACTATGGAGCTGTATACTACGAATCTGAGGAACTGCCAGATCTAACTACGGAGCTGTATACTACAAATCTAATTACGGAATTGCATACTACGAATCTAGCTGCGGAACAGTCAGATCTTACTACGGAACTGCGTATGCTATGAATCTAGCTGCGCAACTGTGAGAGCTAACCACGGAACAGTATGCTACGAATTCAACTACAGAATTGCGTACTACGAATCTAACTGCGGAACTGTCAGGGCTAACCACGGAACAGTATGCTACGAATTTAACTACAGAACTGTCAGGTCTAACTACGGAACTGAATACCACGAATCTAACTACGGAACTGTATACTACGAATTTAACTACGGAACTGTTTAATAGGAATCCAACTGCGGAACTGTCAGGTCTAACTACGGAACTGTATACAGCGAATCTAACTGTGGAGCTGTCGGGTCTTACCCACAGAATTGCGACAATGCTGAAAAATCTCGAAATTTTTATTCTTTATTAACTTGAAAATAATAAAAACCATCTAGAAATGTTTTTGTTTTTTTAAATAAGAAGACCTTTATTTCCCCCCATTTCTTTGTACTGCTGGGTCTTCCCATGAATTTAAAGTTTTCTCTAGGAAATTACGGTTGGGGATCAATATAGCGAATGCGGATTAAACAAATAATTTTTTCTTTTAAATTTCATGGTCTGTGGATCATACGGAGGAAAATATGGTACTTAATTTTTTTACGACACAATTATATACACCTTGTGCCTTATTTTTCTCTTTAAGTTTGTAAGGTTAATCAGGTTAGTTGGAATTGCTACACCTAAATTTAAATACACGTTATTTTACACTTTCAATATTTTCCCTCTGGTATTGCACTTCCATTATTTATTGAATTCTCAGCTTTATCTCTCTATGCCTCTCTCTTTCTACTTGTGCAAGAACCGAGCGGAATCTCTTCGGTAGAGATTACAAAGAATCGTCTGATAAAGTTAATTTACAGCATCATTTAGAGCCTTATTTTTTAAAATCTGTGATTCGTGTACAACAGTATAGTCAAAGTTCACGTAGTGTGAAAAATGGAAATAGAAACCAGAAAAATTAGTACTTGCGGACGTTATTACAGCTCTTGTTGCACGTGAAAACGAATTCTGCAACAAGTATTCAGAAGTTATTAAAACTTTCTCAGTTCGCTCCCAATCTCAACAGCTAATAAACGATCCTTTTCGATGATGAACACAGTTAAATCTGTTTTAAGGAAAAAATTGGACAGTAATGATTGAATGGTTTGAAACTTTTTTCAGTGCATTCAAATGTTTCTCTTAGTGCGGAAGAAGTCTCTTTTCCCATATTGACACACATTTGCTCTCCAACAAAATACTTATTAAAAAGCACACATACACTGAAGAGCAATTGAATTAGAGATACCTGTCTAGTAACGTGTAGCACCACCTTTCGCCCTGATGACGGCGGCGATTCGTCTCGGCATGGACTCGACAAGACACCGGAAGCGTTGGTAAGCCATACGGATTTACGACCCCTAAACAAGTTCGAACAGTTCACGAAGATTTGATGGAGGGGGGGTGTCAGAGCCGCGAACATCTCTCTCGATGACATCCCAGATATGCTCGATGGGATTGAGGTGATGTGACCTAGCTGGCCAGGGAAACGAGGTCACGTCGGGTCGGTAGAGTGTTCATCCAACCATTCGGATACAATTCGGGAGCGTGCGCATTGTCTTGTTGCAGGATAAGGTCCCCAGTGGGATGTTGAAGACGCACAAACGGGAGCAAATGGTCGTCCAGGATATCCCGGTAACGTTGACCTGTGAGGAACGATGTCACACGTACAAGGGGTCCCATTTCAGTCCACGTAAACAGTCCCCAGACGAGAATGCCACCCCCACCAGCTTGAAGAGTACCCTGCTTGCAAGAAGGATCCATCGCTTCATGTGGTTTGCGCCGTACTCGTATCCTTCCATCCGCATGTACCAACGTGAATCTCGACTCATCAGTCCAGGCAACATTTTTCCACATGTCTAGGGTCCAGTGGCAATGTTCCCGCGCCTATGCTAATCTTTGCACCCTGTGATGTGCGGGCAGCAGCGGTACCCTCGGGGACGATGGCTTCTGTACCCCATAGCGAGGAGATGGTTCCGGATGGTGTGGCTGCTTACACGTTTTTGTGCACCAGCGTTAAATTGCCGAGTGATTTCTTGCACTGTGGCCCGTCTATTTGCTGTTACAATGCGAGCTAGCCGACGATGACCACCCCGCTCATCCACACGCTGTTGTCCATGGCAGTTGGCCCTTGCAGGGATGGTTTTACCGGATTCGATGTACTCACGGTGCACCCGTGTCACACTGGCTCGTGAAAATCCCCAGTGCCTGCACGACTTCCGAGATGGAATGACTCATTCGTCGGGCCCCGACAATTTGCCCACGATCAAATGCGCTTAGATCCTTTATCTTACCCATACTGCGTCCGATTTTTACTGATTCCAGTCGCATCACTCCTTATATTGTCGGATCGCTGCATACGTCATGGCGTTTCCGTTTACAAGGCCAACCACAGCGCCACATTTGCATAACGCCAACTGCCTCTAATTCAATTGCTCTTCAGTGTATATCTAGGAAGGCACGCTAGACAGCTGGTAGATCTGTGGAAAGTTCAGAATTGCAAGGGCTTTCGAGTGTTAGTATTTCCACGGATTTCCTGAAGGCGGTGGTTCTTGCGTGTATATATGCGGATAATTTCTTGAGGTCGTCCCATTGCGGAATGGCGCCGTGGCTCGCAACTTCCTTCGCTAGAGCTGTTGTTAGCTTTTGGTTCTTAATGTCTCGCTTATGCTCGTTAATTCTCAAGATGTTAGATGTACTACATTCTGGCGAAATGTAGTACATCTAAAAGAACTCATCTGAATTATTTTACCCGTGGGCGAATTGTTTGTAAACTGGAAGGAGCGTGGACAACGGGAGAAGAAGCGAAGGAGTTCGGAATTGCCCAGAGCTTAGTACTACGGATTTAGAAACAATTTGCTGAACATGGAAAAGCTACTGCACTGGCGTGCCAAAATTAAGGACGAGACGGCTTTTCGAATGTAACGTCGTGCAGAAGTGCTCCACATTGACTCAAATCATACCATAAGATCCCCAAGATGTAAGGATATGTGACAAGTGAGCAAAACCGTCCAAACAAGGAATCCAAAGGATACAAAGGCACTTTATTAAAAAGGTAGCTTCGAGCACAACTTGGACAGAAGAGAGAAACTTCCATGTGACAGGCGGCTGCCAAGAAAAATTCAGTCTTTAGTAAGTGATATGATCACCCCTGACTGCGTTGCAGGATTTACAACGTCTGTCCATGACGAGTACGAGGTTGTCAAAAAGCTGTTTAGGCATCGCGGCCCATTCCTCTTGTAGCGCCAATCGCAGCGGCTAAATCGTTGCTGGCGGCTTGTGACGTGCTGCCAAGCGTCTCCAGATCCCACACGTGTTCGATTGGATTTAGATCTGGGGATCTTGCGGGCCAATCCATGCGTTGAATATATTCACTCTCCAACAGCTCTGCGACAGCCACTGAAAGATTAGGTGTAGCGTTGTCGTCCATGAAGAGGAACTCAGAACCCACAGCTACTCTGAAGACGTACGTGAGGCAAGAGAACCTCGGTACAATAGCGGACACCAGTGACTGAACCTCCTTGGACGATGTGGAGGTCAGTACGGATACCAAGCATGATACCGCCCCAAACGCGAACTCTGCCACCTCCAAACCGGTCCCTTTTCGATGATGTTTGAGGTGTGATTGCGTGTTCCTTGTTCTCTTCAGATGTGTATACGTCCAGAATCGTTTGTCAGACTAAATCGGCTCTCATCCATAAAGAAAACTCGACCCCATTGCTGACGTGTTTAGTTCTTGTGTTCTTGGCACCTCAGAAACCGCCGTCTCCGATGAGCAGGCGTTAATGGCACACACCGTACTGGTCGTAGTGCAAATAGACCACCTTTGTGCAGCCTCCTGGTCACGGTAAAACGCGATAACGGACGTCCAGTTGTCTGTTGCATGTGACTTGCGATTTCTCCCGCTGTCTGCCTCTTCTCGCCTGTAGGACAATATACCGGTCATCCGCCGCCGTGGTTGCTCGTGGACGACCACTGCTAAACTCTCGGACAGCTGTTTCTGTCATTTGAAATGTTCTCCAAGCTCGTGAAACGATGCTGTGAGTGATCCCGAACTCCTCGGCCACACTAGTCACCCTTCGACCTTCTTCCAACTTCCCAATGAATGACCTCAGGTAAAGTCAACCAGATGTCGTCTACTGGATTGCTTGTTGGCCATATCACACGGTGGCAGTAACTCGACGTCGTTCAAACCGATGTATACCGTGCAATAGCTTTCACAGAATTTCTGAGCGTACACCGCCCATGTGCTTTCTCCCCTTCCGACACTCCACCCCCCCCCACGTCATGCTGCATATATGCGCATGCCCTACTGTACCAGACCCTAGTCTATCTCCTGAGTGGTCTTTCTTTCCGTTCTGTCGGCTCGTTCCGCTGTTATGCTAATTTCTCCTCTTCGTCCTTAATTTTTGCACACCAGTGTAGAAGGTTCAGTAGTGTTCAACCACGAAAAACTACTTCTTCCCAAGATCATCATGTTGTTGTAGCGGATAAAAGATCTTGCTGAATAACTGCTGGCAAGTTAGCAAAGCAGATGGAATCAAGCACGGGTACCAAAATATCGCGTCAAAACCGTGTCAAGGCGTTTGAATCATTTCGGGTTGTATGCTCCAAAACCTGTAGAGTGTGTTCCACTGACCCAAGCACCCAAAACAACTCGCTATCGATGCTGTCACGAACTGTTTACCTGAAGTGAAAAGCAATGAGCCAACGTTCTGTTCACAGACGAAAGCCGATGTTGTTCATTGCTTGACTCTAGGCAGTAATACGAGGTCCGATCAAAAAGTACCGAAACTAGGCCGATATACAACAAAGCACTTACGTTACTTAAGTCTGGCTATGATCTCTCTCAAAGTAGTCTCCTTGGGCAGGGATACAACGCTGTCAGCATTTTTGCCACTGTTGGAACGCTCCCTGGAAGTCCTGTTCGCGAATCGTACCAATCACCGTTTCCGATTCGCACTGGATCTCGTCCACGGTTTCAAAACGGTGAACCCTTGAGCTTCAGCGTCATCTTCGGGAACAGAAAGAAGTCGCAAGGGGGGCGAAAAACGGCGAGTAAGGCGGATGAGGAAGGGTAGTTATGCTGTTGCGGCTGCAAAACTGGAGTGTTGCTAACGCTCTGTGAGCTGCTCCATTGTCGTGATGGAACAGGAAATCGCCCCACAGGTCGTTTGCGGTGAATGTCCTCCCTAAGACGCCGCAGAACGTCGCAGTAAAAAAGGGCGGTGACGGTCTGGCCCTTGGGGACAAATTCACGGTGCACAACCCCACGAATGTCCTCATTTCCGGGGATCTTCCTCGTGGACGGTCGTACTGACCTCTCGTCATCCTCCAATACCGTTCTGCCGCTCTTGAAGCGGAAGTGGCACTCAAAACTCCTCGCACGACTCATTGCTTCAGTGCCATAAGCCTGCCGCAAAATTTCATGCGTCTCTGTTCCCGATTCGCCGAGTTCGATGCAGAATTTGGATGTTCGCTCGCTGCTCTAATTTGCAGTCCATACCGAGATCTCAGCTGTGTTCTGCACGTGGTCACCAAATATCGTGTAGCACAGCCACAGCTCCCGATGTTCACAGAATGACGCCACTCGGCGGAATGACTCATGAAGGTCATTGCCCTCGACCGCTGATCGCGCATCCGTGTACTGCCATCTGTTGGCACGCTACGTACCTAATCTCGGAACGTTTTGATCGCGCTACCTACATCAGGCGAGATCCCCGCTCTGTCTATTTAGCCAGAAACATAGCGGAAATTGCCCATTGTGGTAGAGTAATGGTCTAGTCTGGGATTATGATCAATGGGTGTACAGAGCTTTTAGTGTTTGGAGAAAGGATCAAGGAATGTCAACCTGTTATTGTGAGGAGGCCATTTTAGAACATGCAAGGTTGTTTCGTGGTGCTGTGGAAAATTCTTTCGTTTTTATGGACGATAACGCCAGTCCTCATCGATCATCATGTGTTGATGAATTGTTGGAAAAGCGAGGGGATGGAGTGAATGGAGTGGCCTGCTTTCTGCCCTGGCCTGAATCCAATCGAGAATGCTTGGGACTCTCTGAGAAGCCCCATTACTGAATGCGATCTCCCACCTGGTCCCAAAAGAGACCACCTGCTCATGGCGCTGAAAGAAGAATAGAGAAACCTCCTTCAGGATTTCCTGGACAATCACGTGAAAAGCCTGGCCCATCGATGCCAATCATGCATTGCAGTCATGATTCATCATCATCATCATCATTGTCAACCATTATCAATCCACTGCTGGACGAAGGTCTCCCCAAGTTTCCTCCACAACGGTCTGTCTTGTGCCAGTCTCCTCCATGTCACTCCCGCATATTTACGAATTTCATCCACCCATCTCCCATGTGGTCTTTTTCTGGGTCTTTTCCTGTCCCTTGGAATCCAATCTAAAATTTCGGCTGTCCATCGATCGTCTGTCATTCTGGCAGTATGTCCAGCCCATTGCCATTTCAGGGATTTAACTCTGATCATGATGTCTTCCACTCTCGTCATTTTTCGGATCCACGAGTTCCTCTTCTTATCTCTCCTGGTTATACCAAGCATGCACCTCTCCTTGCTTCTTTGAGTTGTCTGCAGCCTTTGTATGTCTCTTTTAGTTAAGGTCCACGTCTCTGCACCATACGTAAGCACTGGAAGGATGCATTGATCAAACAATTTTCTTTTAAGACATAATGGCATATTGCTCTTGAAAATTATGCTGTTTCTTCCAAAAGCTCTCCAGGCAAGTTTTGTACGCCGATTAATTTCTTCATCAATGTGACCCTCACTTGATATCTGCTGTCCAAGATAAACATACGTATCTGTTATCTCCAGTTTTTCTCCATCAATCGATAAATCTTCATTTCTTGTAAAAGCATTGAACATCACTTTTGTCTTCTGAAAGTTCATTTTTAATCCCACTTCTTTACTCTTGTCAGCAAGTTCCTGAATCATACTCTGCAGCTCTGATGGAGTAGTTGCAAAAATGACTACGTCATCAGCAAAACGAAGGTGGGTTAGATAATCTCCATTAATCTTTATCCCTTTGTTTTCCCAGTTCAGTGATTGAAAGACATTTTCCAATGTGGCATTAAAGAGCTTCGGAGATATGGTGTCACCTTGTCTCACTCCCTTTCCAATTTTTATGTGTGTTGTATTTTCAAACAGCCGAATCTTTGCACTTGCATTTTCATAGATGTTATTAATAATATTAATGTATGCATCTTCAATACCGCAAGATTTCAGAGCCGTGGTAACTGCTGATGGTTTCACCGAATCAAAGGCTTTTTCATAATCGATAAAAGCCATGCACAATGGAAGTTCATATTCCCTCGCTCTTTCAATTAGTTCTCTCAGTACATGGATATGATCTATTGTGCTGTAGCCACTCCTGAATCCAGCTTGTTCTCTCGGTTGAGCCATGTCCAGTGTTACCTTCAAGCGGTGTGAAAGAACTTTAGTGAAGATTTTATAAACCACTGATAGGAGGCTGATAGGTCTGTAGTTCCTGAGATCCTCAATGTCACCTTTTTATGTAGCAGGATCATTGTAGCATTGTTCCAATCCTCAGGAATCTTCCCTTCATTAAGGCATCGAGTGAAAATTTGGGCGAGTACTGTTTCAATTTCTCCACTTGCTTCTTGTATGATGTCTATAGTAATTCCATCTTCTCCTGGAGCTTTCCCCCGCTTCATGTTCTTGATTGCATGAGCAACTTCTGCTGGGAGGACTGGAAGAACTCTGGTACCTTTCATGATGTCTGGAGTACATGTATCATCCCTTTCATATAATTTGGAGTAGAAATCTTTCACTCTTGTCAAAATTTCGCCTCTATTTCTTGTTATAGAACCATCTTCTTTTCTCAGTGTCATAATCTGTTTTCTTCCCTTACTGAGATGTCCCTTTGCTATCTTTAGGCTTTGGTTGTTTTCAATTGCTTTCCTCACTAGCTCACAGTTGAATTTCCTTACGTCTTCAGTGATACTTTTTCGTGCTGTCTTGCATAGCTCTATATATTCTACTTTGGAAGTCACATCTTCTTTAGTTGTCCTCATCTCTCTTCTTTTTTGCATCAACATTTTGGTTTTTCCTGATAATTTGTTTACATGCAACTTGTTCTTAGACCCAGCTAATTTTGTTGCTGTTTCCATAAGAGCTTTGGTTACTTTTCTGTTAACTTCCGAAATATACACTTCTTCCGATGTTAGGCCTTCTAAAGCAGAGAATCTGTTCTTCAGTTCCAACTTGAAAGTATTATGGTGTTTTTTAAGGTTGGTTATGTCAATACATTTTCTTTGTCTTATGAGCTTGCCACGTTCCAGTTTAGTGTTGAGGTGCATCTTACATCTCACCAATCTATGGTCACTACCTGTGTTGAACTTGTTTAGCACACTGCAGTCTTCGATGACGAATTTTTTGTTACACATAATAAAATCAATTTCCCTTGTCGTCCCAATTGGATGTCTCCATGTCCATTTCCTGTGTGGCTTTTTCTTGAAAAAGGAATTCAAGATGAAAAATCCTTTTGCCTCTGCAAACTCAACGAGAGTATTTCCACGCTGGTTTCTGTTGCCGTGACCGAATTTACCTACTGAAGTTTCATTCTGTTGCCGGTGCCCTATTTTTGCATTGAAATCTCCCATAATTATCTTCAAGTGCTGCTTACCTTTATTATTTAGATGACGAATTTTCTCATAAAATTCTTCAATTTCTTCTTCAGGATGACTTGTGGTGGGTGCATAAGTTTGAATAATCTGAGCCTGGTATCTTCTCGATAGTTGGATAACGAGTCGTGCAGCTCTGTCAGAGGAACTTTCAACTTCTACCACTTTATCCTTCAGTTTCTTGTTTATTATAAATCCAACACCACTAGTTCTGCCAGTATCTGTCCCACGATAATAGAAGAGATGTCCACTTTTCAGTTCAATGAGATCTTCTCCTTTTCTCCTTACCTCACTTAGCCCGACGATGTCCCACTTGATCCTTTGTAGTTCCTCTTCCAATTCAAGAAGCCTTGAATCAGAAGATAGGGAGCGTCCGTTGTAGGTAGCCAAGGTCAGCATCAAATGGCAGCCTAGTCCGGTCCTCCGGGGATTCTTAGCACCCTCTGCCTTCATGTCGCACTGGCCGCTGCCTTTGCCAGGTACATTCCAGCTGCCGGTGACTGAGGGCCAAGATTTAAGTTGTAGAGTCATTTTGGAGGTGTTTGGCCATAACTCACCACGCTGGCCAAGCGGGTTGGTGAGTGTGGGATAGCATTTCCTCTGATCCCGATGGTATAGTTATACCGCTATTTGCGGTCGTCAGAGCCCCTTTAGTGGGAACAGGATGCACCACGAGAAGGCGGGGTTGACATTTGTCAAGGAGAGGCTGTGATGTTACGCATCACCTGACCTTACATCCCGCAGTCATGATTAGTCGTGGATATATACCCTGTTGAAATGATCCATGAAAAATTATAAATTTTGTCTGTCAATTTTATTTAATGTGAGCCAATATAAGAAAAACGTACCGTATACACTCGTGTATAGGTCGATCTCGTGTATAGATCGACCCCCCGATATTTATCTGAATCTCTGCAGTTTATGTATACATACCTATCTTGTGTATAAATAAATAAAAAAAAATATTTTCCGAGGATGCGGCCGCATGCGGAAATGTGAACCTACTATTTATTGTAGTAGCTGGCTCTCGTAATGTTGCTTACGGCAGTTTTCCGCAAAACGTGGGTGGAATTCAGGCACAATTATGGGAAGATGAAGGGCTCATCATCCTGGTTAGAGAGTTTTCAGGCAAAGGTTATTTTAACAATATATGAACCCACTTTTGCTCATAGTCGGCCTCCCCCCCTCCCTTCTCCAACTTTTTGCGAGCGAGTTTTCTGCAGTTACTTCATTCATGGAGAGTAAAGCATTTGTTCCAGCAGCAAATGAATTATGATGCATTTACCAAACGTCGTAAGGAGGGCACACCAATATTTAAAAAGAAACAAAAAACTTCCTGAAACATACACTGGCGGAAAGTTCAAAAAGAACACCAAGAAGGAGACGTCTGATATCAACGAAATTTATACAGCATAATAACTGAATGCAGAGGATAACGTGATCAAAACATTATGGCAAAATACAGCTGTATTTGCTGGTAAACTGAAAAATAACATTTCCATGTAACATGGTTAGTACGAGGTTGAACCGCCATGAACTGCGTCACACTGTGCAATTCTGGCATGGAGTCTGTCGTACAGATGTTGCATGTAAGTTTGGGGTATTGAGTTCCAAGCATCCTCAACCTGGACGCGTAAATCTGGGATGATCGGGGCTGGCCGTGGAGACCGGATAAGTCGTTGTCCCATAAAATCCCACACGTGCTCAATGGGGGACAAATCAGGTGAACGTGCAGGCCATGGAAGTTGTCTCACACCCTGAAGTGCATGTTGCGTTGCACGTGCTGTGTGTGGGCGTGCGTTATCTTGCTGGAAAACACCACGATTAACCGACCTTACAAATGGCACAACAACGGGCTGAATGATGTTGTTGATGTAGTAGGTGCTGTTTAACGTACCCGGTACAAACACTAGTTGTGCACGGGAGTGATAGCTGATCACTCCTTACACCAGGAGACCAGGTGTAGGCCCTGTGTGTCGCTGGCGGATGCAAGAAGGGTGAAGACGCTCCCTTGTGCGTCTGCGAACACGCATACGGCCATCGGAGGCTCCCAAGCAGAATCTTCTTTCATCGTTGAACACGACAGATCGTCATTGCGTTGTCCAGTGCAGACGTTGGCGACACCACTGCAGCCGTTCCTGACGGTGTCCTGCATCCAGTAGACGGTTGCGGATTGTTCGCACGGTCACCTTAGGTGCAACGGCAGTTCGGATTTGCGTCGCAGTGGATGTTCTGCTTGACAACGCCGCTCTTCTTATGCGTCGATCTGTCTGCTCATCAGTCCGTCTGTGACTCCCGGTTCCACGTCTTCTCGTGCGGGAATGTTCCTCGGACCATCTACGCCACCATCGTACCACCACCGATACCTCCCGTCCAATTCGCTCCGCAATACGACGATACGACCATCCGGCCTCGCGGAGTCCGACTAGACGACTTCGTTCAAAGCCCGATAACTGCTGAAATCGTACACGTCTTCCATGTCCAGGCATTGCAGCTTCTTCAGGGTCTTCGCACGTGTCCGTACGCCGACGACTAATTACATTCACTTCGCCATACTCCTTAAATACCACCGACGATAATTTGCATATTATGCCGTGCTGTAGTGTAAGCGATCATCGGTTGGTCCCGAAATTAACATCACACCTACGTAAACTAGACCCAATTAACATATGTAAATTTCATTATCGTCCGCCAATTCCTTCTTGGTGTTCTTTTTTCACTTTCCGGCAGTGTGTTCGGAAAGCGTAAATAGGTCTTGATGTCAACCTGATGGGATTTTCTAACCGATAAAATATATGCATGCCGTAAAAAATAAATGTGTAACTTTTTAAGTTTTCAATGGATTTCTTCAAAGTTTAAAATGAGTCATTCTTTTGATGTATTGCGGACACTGTAAAATTTGCATCGCAACTATTCAAAAAATTGAAGAACATCTGTTCTATAAATTTTTCCCACTATCCTGTGCAGCGTAGCAACTGTCGGTCAACTGCTGAGTTGTACGCGTGCGTGATTGACAGAGAGGTCGTTTATCTACTCCCGAGTTACATCCCCCTCTCCACCGTGTTCGTAACAAACAATCGGCTTTAGTTAGTGACAAAACCAAACATCGCCCCCATCAGTAAAGATGCAATCTTTTTTGTTCGCTCTTAGTCTTCAGAAAAGGTTACTGTTTGTTTGCTTTTTAGAGTAGGTTGTTAAACTTATTCACTTTTTTACTATCAGTGGCAATGTTATTCTGAGCGATCGGTCAAGTTAAAACACTTTCGTTTTCGGGATGCATTGATCAAGTTACCGCTGTTCTGTAGCTGTTCCCCACCTCTCTTCGCCGTCGCTAAGCAGTGGCAGCCGTCTCCTTTTGCAATAATCTGTCCTTTTCCCTCTTCGTCTCCCCGTGGAGAATTGAGCGCGGTCGTAGGTCACGGCACGGTGCAACTTAAACTACTGGCTGACGCGTTCCCCTCTTTCCTCTGGGTGATTTACCAGCGGGGCAGTCAACGCCATATCGACCGATCTAAAACGGACTTTGAGACCCTTGCGAAATAAGTTTTTCTATTAGTGAATAATAAAAAAACTCGTACATATAAAATCAAGAACATTCTTAGCAATAATTTTCTTCTGTACCAGTAACACCCGGAAAATGACTAAACATACAACTCGAAATGAACTGATGGCGCAAAGGGCGCATTTCCATAAGGCATCAAAATTTTGGTTTTCAACTTATCAGAAATATTTTCCTTGTATAGTTCGAGCCCCTAATTTCGACCTAAATATTTCATTAAAAAAAGTCGACCTATATACTGCATGTTTTTTTTCTTTTATCGATTTTCTCTATTAATAAGAACAAATTCATGCTTATTTATGGGTGTGAACGTCTTTTTTTATCTTTGTTTACTCCTTATTAAAATATTTTTATCCACATCCTGTTGGAGTAAAAGCGTGCTATAAAAATATAAGTGATCCTTAATTTTTGGACATGAGTGTAGATTAAGAAATTCAGTACGATTTCGTATCTTCAATATATGAAAAATAAAACCTTACCTTTGAAAAACAGGTAGTAAGCCCGAATACGATTTTGTTCATTATTCAATACCCCTATTAGGCATCCTGTACTTATAAGCATCGCCCTATTCAAAACAGTTAGTCCGCTAGATGATTAAGCAGCAGACCCAAGTAAAATATTCACTAATCTTTGTTTAAAATTTCTTGAATTCGGAGAAAATAAGAGAACTGTGAACGTTATTTAGCAAATTTTTAGTTGCACCATCTATTTTATGATTGCTATAAAACACCGTCACAATTTTCTCAAAGTTGTAACATACCGGATTACCTATAGAAAAGTGAAGGTACCGTGTACTTTTGGTTAAGCTTAAATTCAAATCGCATATATGAATTAGGTATAACTAAATTGAAAAAGCGATAGAAACTTCAGTAAAATATCGGAACCAGCGCAGAATTAGGAATAAAAGGGAAAAACGTATAACCTGTGCTTCACTGTGCTTCGTAACGTGTTTTACAGTGGATGGCAGCAACGGGATAAGTATCGATATTTAAACATTTAAAAATTGGAAACGGTACCTGCCATTTGAATTTTGGCTTTCCTCGAAACGTTTAGAATATGCTTATAACATAATAGCAACTGTAGTACAAAAAAAAATAAAAAAAACAGCACGTGATATTGTCTACAACGGCCGTTCCATAAAAACAGAGAGTAAAATCACAGAAAATGAAGAAATACAGGCACAGCAAAATATATGTCATTCTTTCTCAAAATATCTTCCCTCGGATGATATGTAACGGTCCCATCGTGCAGTTCAGTTTTCAAAGCATGTGGCGAAGGCATTTTGTGGAAGCTGCTTTAGCGACCCCTGTACAGCTTGAATAATGTCAGCATCTGTGTTGAATGTTGCGCCACGGAACTTCTCCTTCATTGTTGGAAACAACCAGAAATCGCACGGAGCGAGGGCAGGACTATAGGCAAGCTATAGCATGATTTCAATACTGCATTTCGTAAGAAACTGTTGAACACAAGCAGCCACATCTGAGCGAGGGTTATCAAGGTGTAGGGTCCACTTGCCCATGCGTTTCATCCTCTTAATCGACATGTGACGTCGCAGACGCTTCACTGAAATGTAACACTCAGCATTGACAGTAATTTGTGGAGGAACGACATGCTGGTAGACTACATCTTTATGATAAAAGAAAATTATCATAATTCCCTTCCCAGCTAATTTGGCTTGGCGGTCTTTGTGCGCTTCGTGAGGGAGTCGAAATGGTGTCCCCATGTTTCATCGGCAGTTATTCTGTGTTTAGAAAGTTTGGATCCTTTGCAATAATTTGTTTCCACTCATGACACACCTGAACTCTGGCTAACAATTGTTCTCTCGTCAGGTGACGAGGTACCCATCTGGAACACACACGATGCAGCAGTAATTTGTCCCCGTAGAATGCGGAATGCCGACATTTTTGAAATATTAATTGCCGCCGCTATGTCTTCACACGTCATTCGTCGATCTTCTTGCAGGATTGCCCAAACAGTGTTAACAATACGCTTTGTAAAAACACTTTCAGGTCGACCAGGCCTAGGAAGGAGTTCTGCCGACAAACGACCTTTTTTGAAATCATGGTGCCATCTAAAAATCGTTGACTCACCCAAACATTTATCCTTGTAAGCCTTTTTCATTTTATCAGAACATTTTACACAAACGATAGCAAAATTTTATCACACAACGCATTTCACTTCTTAACTCTGAATCACTCACCTCCATAGCTGTATGGAAAAATTCAGACGTACCTTAAACAACTGCGCAATAATAAAACCAAAATCGTCTGTCACGACTCATAACTGTTGTCATAGATACTTCCTTAATTCAGTTAGTCGTCTGCGTGGTTATTTCCCCCTTCTCACTGTTGCAAACTCAAAAAAATTACTCTCAGTTTTTATGGAACGGCCTTTGTATGTGAGAATATGATACATTCGTTTCCACCGAATTCTGAAGAAAATCTCGAGTGATTGTTTGAATTTGAATCTTTTTCTTTTGTTTATTACTTTTTTGTCAAAGACAACCTTGGTGGCGCAGTTGTGTAAGCGATGACTTCTGATCATTCGCCCGAGATGGGTCCGGGTTCGAATCCCGGTGATGCGTGGGTGTTGTGTTTGCTTTACGGCACTGGCTCTCTCCCTTCCCTGGAACCAGTGGTCCTAAATTAGGGACAGACGACTGATTATGGTCCACTGACGTTAAACCTCCAATCAAAAAAAAAAAAAAAAAAGTATTCTCACTACAATTAGATTTTGGTGGCATCAAAATTTCTTCTTCCGAAGCAGGGATGTGAAATGCCTCAGAGCGGCGCCAAGGCACTTTTTTTTTCCTAGGCTTAGCGTCGCTAAGGCAATTTTCATGGTTAAAGCGGGACAAAGGTACTATTAGATGGCCATGTAGGCAGAAATGGCAATACATGTATGTTATACGCAAAGATTTTCGTACATCAAACGAATGATCATATTACACTCGGTTCACGCTCTGTGGCGTTTTATGAATAGCAAGAGTTAAGTGCTAAGAGAATGATAACTTCTTTCTTAAGGTGGACGTCAAGTAATTTTGCTTCCTATATTTCCAATGGAAAAACTTTTCTACACATTTCCTTCACAATTAGTGTGTTCTCAAGGATAGAAATCTGAACATCGATTAAAACAACTTCATATTATAACTTGGAATACTTATCATTTTCTAAAACATAACCATAATTATATAAAAAATCAATAACTTTTCCTTTGGTGGTGTTGAAACCAGAGAAAAGATGGCGTGACCTGTACTTTGATGACGTCAGTGGACAAAAAAATGTTCCATTGCATAATTACGGTTATGGTTTAGAAAATATTAAGTATTCCAAGTTATAAAATGAAGCTATTTTAATCGATGTTCAAATTTTCATCTTTGGGAACGCATTAATTGTGAAGAAAATGTGTACAGAAGTTTTTCCATTGGAAGTATAGGAAGCAAAATTAATTGACGTCCACCATAAGACCACAGTCTTCAAAATGGCGTTATAAGAGGTAGATTCCCCGCAGTGTTGCATTCAGAAAGTTTTTTTTTTGGGGGGGGGGGGGGGGTGCAATTGCAAATTTTGAGAGGGCTGAAACTTGTAGATTTATTATATACATATAATCACAATTTTGTTATTTATATATACGTACATTAATATATACGCTGTACATATATACATTTACATGTACAGAATTATAATTTTTTTTAAATAGATTATAAAACTATTTTCTTTGTTAATACAGATATTAGACGTGGACCACGAGCATCAAACAGAGGTCATCGCTCTTTCCACGTTTAGAAGTGAGTCACGGAAAAATTCTCATTGGCCGCCACCGGGAATCTAACCCTGGGTCTTCCAGTTACGCGCTGGATATGCTCCCACTGCACCACAGTGGCCTCGAATTCCTCCAGACTCACACACACACTAACTGCATGCCAAGCCAATTTGGCAGGTTGCTTCTTGGAGCTCCGCACAATGCCGGGGATTCACCAAAGATGGTAAGCAGCAACTGAAAAAATAATTAGAAGGCGAATGAATAATTAATACAGACATTTGACGTGGACCAGGAACATCAAACAGAGGTCATCGCTCTTTCCACGTTTATAAGTGAGTCACGGAAAAATTCTCTATTTTCTTTGATTGGAAGTTTAACGATCACCGTGAGCAACTCAATGGGCTATAAGCAGTCGACCATCCCTAATTTAGGGCCAGTGGGTCTCCAGGCAAAGGAGAGCCAGCTCCGAAAGACAAACACAACATTAATGCCTCACCGGGATTCGAACCCGTTTCAGACGAATAATTAGAAGTCGTCTCTTAGACCACTACGCCACCGGGGAGTCATGAAAATTTTCTTATGCTCGTATATCTCGCATGCAAATTTCAAGTAATCTGCACATACAAGTGATTAAAAATGTAAAAATGTTGTACCTTTCTTTAATTCAGTAATGCACCACGGATTTCGCCATGAGGTGGTGTAAAATATTGAGGATGCTAATGTTTTAGGGGGTGATTTTCCGGCACATAACGCTGTGCCGGAGAATCCCCCACCTAAAACACTAGGAGTGGTAAAATTGTCTTCGTCTTACTACAAGCCTATTTCTGATTATTAAGGAGTCATTACAGTGTTACCTGGAGACGTATGGTGTGAACCATTTCCCCCTGCCGTTTGGTTTCAGCCCCTTTAGATTATTTAGATTAGCACATAGTATTTAGTAAAAGAAAAACAAAAACTAACTAACCATTTGGATACCAGTTTGAGATGCCTCAATTTTTTTTTTGCTACAGAGTGTAAACCACCCGCCGCCAGGAAAAAAAAACAACTTTTTATGGGAACAATTTCTAATAATTTGCTATTGTTAAAATTTAGATAGCAAATATTTTGTTGCATTGGAAGCACTAACGTCACATTAGCTGCACTGAGGCTTAACCGTATACATGGAAAGTCGGCATCCAGAAGACTGAAATAAAGCTGAATGCCAGCTTCCAAAATATGATGATGTATTGCTTTGCAAACATCGCTACGCTGTGGAATTAGTTTTTCATTGCGGAAGTAGTCCGAGTTGTCAGTGCTTGAAAATCCCCCCTTCAGCGAGGACTGTTTAATGTAATTGAAGGATGATAGCAATTTCAGATTGACGTCCATGTGGGTGTATTTTTTATTATTATATTATTTTCCCTCATTTTCTTAAGCTTTTTCGATTAATTTCTCCAATAATTCAGCTACAAACAAAAGCAATTAGACTAAATATAAAGGGATAAAATAGGGATCACCCAAAACCCCACGGGGGGGGGGCTAAGAACCCCGAGAAGATGCCTGAATACATCACTCATTTCCCTTATGTTAAAACTTTACTGACAAGAAATAAATACACACACAGAAAAATTAAATAAGTATATATCATAACTGGTTGCAGTGGAATTTTTTTCTGAAGTCGTCGCCTAGCACATCTCCTGGTTCTTTACGAGTAACGTTAAAGGAAGCCCTGGTAGGGAAGTGGTAAGAAGCTTTGTCTTCTGGCTAATCGCTTGAGCTGGTCCCGAGATCAGGATGAAGCAGGCCAGGGGCTGTTCCCTTCTCGGGATCAGTGGCCCCAAATCACTCACGAGCTATGTCACTGGATACTCATGGTGTTCATTAAACGCCCCCTTCCCCTTCCGTCACGCAAAAGATACCCATTTTTTTTATTGGGGGTTTAACGACCACTGTGAGCAACTCGATGGGCTATAAGCAATCGTCCTTCCCTAATTCAGGGCCACTATCTCCGGGAAAAGGAGAGAGCCAGTGCCGTAAGACAAACATAACATCCATGCCTCACCGGTATTCGAACCCGAACCCAACTTGGACGTATTATCAGAAGTCATCGCTTGGACCACTCCGCCACCGGATCAGCAGAAATCCATAACTGTCTCCCCTAATTCATAGGAGAGGCTGATAGGGCAAATCAATCAAAAAACACTGAGTATTTAAAATATTATTAATACTTAATAACTAAAATCATTTAGAATCACGAAAGAAATACGGGATTACGCCATATAATACAAATTTTGAAGATGGTAATCCGATTTTTGGCGTAAATGCGACAAGGATGGTAAGTGAGATAATATACCCTGGCGTTTCCTAGGAGACGCGGGTTCGAGTCCCGCTCCAGGACGATGAAAATTTTCAAGTTTTCGGATATTATCTCACTTACTATCCTAGTCGCATTTACGCCCAAAATCGGATTGTCATCTTCAAAATTTGTATTTAGAATCACGTTCACCGCGAAGTCACTTCCTTTCTTATAGAAATGAAAAAAACAACAACTATATTCTTGGCATGTGACTCACACGTAACAATCATTCTTTTGTTTTAAATTGCCTAAACTCAGCAGTTTTATCAAAAATTAATAAAATCATGAATAATAAAATTTGAATAAAATTATAAAATGATTAAAACAAGTTTAGAAAACTTTTGAAATTCTTCTTTTCGGTTTGATTTCGCCTGATTTGTTCACCGCTAAGACACTTTTTTATTTAGAATATACATCTCTGTTCCGAAATAACCGCCAGTTAATATTTGCCTACATTTCCATGCTTGTTTTTAGTGGGCGAAAAAAAAAAAAAAGAACTGTTGTGTTATATGTGCTCATTCGTTCACTAGAGATCAAAACGTCACAATATGCGCTGCTGTTTCCTTGTGTTAATAGTTATTGATCTCAGAACGCATAAAATTTTCAAACTAAGCACAATAATGTAACGTCTTTTTTCCACCCGAGGATAATTTTTCTAAATTTACCTCGGAACGCGGGGGAAACTACACTTTTCTTGCCAAAATGCATGAGTTTAATTTTCAGTCATGCGTGCTTTATAATATTTATGAGATGAAAGTACCTCCCGGTTGAACTAAGAAAAGAAAATGTTTGAGCTTTGCTATTTTTGCTATCTAACAACGAACTGATATTAAACAAGAAAACGTCTGATGCATCTAGCGAACTCCAACAGCTTCTGGAGCAAAGTACACTTGTGGCCAAAATTGTGGAAACCTTTTTGGAAAATTTGTATTTGTGAGGTCTGATGTCCCATAACATCAGGCTTTCTATTTCTAGCACGTCTTTTGTAAAAAAAGATCGTGCTTATGTTACCGGTTTGTCAGTCCGTCCGTGCGTGAAAATGCTTCTGCATATTATTTAAAATTTTTGGTAAATAATACTTTGGCCACCAGGGGCGTAAGAATTACTTTTTGCTTGTGATATATTTGCAATAAAATTTGAGCATCTAAAATATCGATTGAAAAAATTCTTTCGTGGACGGATGCCACTCACATCGATAAACCTTTTCGGAATATTTTCTTCTTACCCTCGATATCTCTGCAACTGTTAGTCCGATTTGAAATATTCTTTTTGCATTGTGAAGCTTTGAATATGCGAATGATGATCCTTTATTTCGTTTTTTTTTACGATGTACAATTTCGCCGCTAGAGGGCGTAAATGCAGATGATGTCGAATTCAAAAACATGTTTTATTCCACATATTTGCTTCTAAACATCCGATTTAAAAAATTCTTTTATTTTAAAAATTCATATCGAACAGTATTTTAGATACCGTTACTTTTTCAAATTACGCATAAGTTTTTCGCTAGGGGGCGAAAAATAAATTACATTTTCCCCGAAAACTCTTCTTCTAAAACTCCGATTTGAAAAATGTTTTCTTCAGCGGATACACCGTTTGATGAAAATGCTTCTGCATATAATTTCAAATTTTTGGTAAATAATACTTTGGCCACCAGGGGGCGTAAGAGTTACTTTTTGCTTCTGATATATTTGCAATAAAATTTGAGCATCTAAAATATCGATTGAAAAAATTCTTTCGTGGACGGATGCCACTCACATCGATAAACCTTTTCGGAATATTTTCTTCTTAAAATATTCCACAGTTTCTTCCGCCAGGGGGCGTAGATGTAAATCTTATTTTTGTCAATATCTCTACTTCTAGGAGTCCGATTTAAAAAAAAATCCTTCTTTGTTCGATAGTGTTTTCAGTGTGACATGTTTTTCATATAATTTCAAGATTTTCAAGTAATTCATAAACTCTCCTCTGGGAGGCGTAGAGGTAAATTGCGTTTCCCCCTATATTTCTGCTTCTAAAACTCTGATTTGAAAAATTCTTCCTGTATCGCATACAAGACCTGATGGAAAATATTTTTCACATAATTTCTAATGTTTGGTAAAGAATGGTTTGGCCACCGGGGGGGGGGCATAAGTTTTAATTTCTGCTTCTGATGTATTTGTAGCAAAACCTGGGATCCTGAAAACTCGACAAATTTTTTTTTCTTGGACCGATACCGCTCATACGGAAAAACCTTTTGAGAATACTTTCTACCTAAAACAATGCATGGTTTTCCCACCAGGGGACGTAAAGTCACACCTTTTTTTTTTTCGATATCTCTGTTACTAAAAGTCCGATTTGAAAAATTCTTTCGGTGTTGGAGAGCGTTTCCGGTGCGAAATGGTTCTCATATAAATTCATGTTTTTCTTAACGTACAAAGTCTGCAACCAGAGGGCGTAAGCTCACGATTCCGTTTACAGCAATATCTGAGGGATTAAAAACCCGATTGAAAAACTTCTTTCTCCCGTCAGATACTATTGTTTTCCATACGGGTTCCCTTGACTTTGAATAGCTTTGATAAATTTAATTTGCGTCAGAACGGATTCAAAAGACGTGCTTATTACACCCGAAAATTTGGTGTCATCTTTCTTGTTTTAGAATAATATCATAAAATTATACGAGTATATCATTAGAAAGATAATTTAATGCGTAATGCAATGCAGCACACATTATTAAAAATACATTTTGAGGTTATACACAGAAAGCCATAATTTCTGTATTTCAAAGTGTATTTTTAAAGTGTGTTTCATAATTTCTCACCATTTCATTTAGAACTTACAAGGGAAACAAACGGACCTCCCGACAACAATCGTCACGGAACGCTCTGTGGTGGACAAGCATGACACCAAAGTAACAGGTGTGAAGTACGGCATTTCGCAATCGCCCGCAACCCTTAGAACATGGCTAATAAAAGTGGGACGCCCGCCTGTAATGTATGCAGCCATAAAGTGTATAACAACATTTAGCTGTTCGATATGAGTCACCTAAATGTCGAGAGAGACCACGTACAACACCATTAAGTTGCAAATGTCACATACATACCTCACTCCACGTCATGGTAATTGTTGAGAGAAGGCAGTGCTGCAAACAAAGGTGAATCTCACACCACGAGCAGATAATGACGGCACTGGAATCATAGTCAGGAGCGTGGCACATGTCACGCACAGCAAAATTGATGTCCAACACATTACGGAACGGAAGAGGCGTTTCGTGTGGCAAGTATCCAGAAGCCTTCCACGCATAACGAAGCATAGGTTGGTACTGTGATACACACAACTGGTTGTATATAAATGAATGCAACTTGAAAATGAAGATTCTGTCATGAAGGTTGACACCATGCACCTCATCAGAACGTATGTGCTCTTCCATGCGCAAACAGTTTCCATTGTCGAAAGAAATACACATCAGAAAGCTGGCAGTATTTGGTGGCTTTCGGTGGTATGATTTTTGTGTGCAAATTGACGTCCCTGTCACCGAAGGCTTTGGCTAGCAAACTAGTGTCGGTTTGACCAGACCACGAATCTAGTAAGAGAATGGAAGGTCCTGTTAGCTCTGGTTCCAGTACCTTACGCATCCAGGACAGAACGAGAGCTGTGGACATCTTACCACTGGTGCTGCAGTCACATTCTATATTTGGAGATTGGTTACGTCGTACGGTTTCGGAAACACGTTTGCCAAACGTACCACCCGCTTCCTGAAAGCAGATGTACAGTTTCTTTGCAAGGCGTCCTGACATATACATAAGCACCTGAATGGTATAGGAGTGGGTAGTCGATGCAACGGATTGCACAATAGCTTCAGTTGTCTTCTACCCACTCAGTGATAGCGTGCTGTTTGACGTGAGTTCGTATTCAAATCGTGTCTCGTCTGTATTGAGCACCATGTCGGCATCAATTGCATTGACAGTAATGTAATCCATAACATCTCGTACAAACTCAAATGCTCCTTTCCTTACGGCCGTGTCAAGGGTAACATCCCGCCTGGCAACGAACCTCGTGATCTTGCGTGATGAGAATTTATAGCGGCGTTTGAATTTATGCAGGAAATATGTGCTGGCTTTAAAGTTGGGGATACCCATTCCGCCATCTGCTTCCTTCGCCCACGTCTTTAAATGCCAGTAGTGAATTGAGAGTCCAATGTTACGCGCATTTTGGAATTTGGTGTACATATGCTGGCGAATGCGTACAGTTTTGTGTTCCTTCGTACCACCACTCTCAACAACCGTTAGTATTTGCCGCGCTTTTCCTGGTGATATCTTGTATTTACGTGCAGTTGCTGCAACGGTTTTCTTTGCGACCTTCACATTGTCATAGACACTCTGCATAGTTTGTCCTGAAAATTGTTTGTGAATGCTTTTCTGTTTCACTTTGCGGGATGATTGTTCATAGGAATTCGAACTGCTTTACACGTTGTGTGTTGGAGTACCCGGTCTATGATCAGATAATGTTCATATCTGATCAGATAATGTTCATATCATGCCACAATGTCTGTCCTTCAAACATGTCAGCGCCTCCAATGACATGTTGCTCCAAAACGCTATACAACTTGCCTGTCGATGTACGTTGGAGCCGTGTCGTCCGCTTGGTATTTCTGGTTCACGTCTTTCACCACCATCTATACTACAACATGAGGGTTACAAGCGATTTTCTTAAAACACACAACGCAATATTTGTATGCGTAACAACAGGCCCTTGCGCTGTCTCATACTGCACATGTTTAACAGTCACTGACGTACACAACGCAGGGCACCTTCCATTCATGTGCAGTATCACCCAATCACATCATACCCACATTTACATATTGTTTGACACTTTATGGCTGCATACATTACAGGCGGGCGTCCCATTTTTATAAGCCATGTTCTAGGGGTTGCGGGCGATTGCGAGATGCCGCACTTCACATCTATTACTTTGATGTCATGCTTGTCCACCACAGAATATTCCGTGACGATTGTCGTCGGCAGGCCCAATAGTTTCCCTTATTAGTCGGGAAATTGAAAACCTTTCGTCACAATTACAGCCTTACAACGGCATCCCATGGAGTGAACCAAGCGTTTTAGTTCATCAGGTGCTAGAATGTGAAACCAAGAACGTATGATTGCATTTATCAGTTGTGCTTTATTCCTTGGTTGCTCCTAACTAACAAGTTTCTTTAATAGTCTCCTCAGACTTTTTTTTATTGGATTCAGGTCAGGGCTATTACCTGGCTATTCTAGCAGCGTAATATAATTTTCCCGAAACCACTTTTTGCACACTGCTGCGACATGACAAAGAGCTGAATCGTGTTGAAATATTCGTATATAGGCTTCATTATCCTGAAAAAGATCATGTGCCGAAGTCTCCAGTTTTGGCTCAAGTATATCAATGATGTATTTTTTTCTATTTAAAGTACTATTAATCACACAAATTCTGCCTACACCTTTTGCTGTCATACAACCCCAGATCCCTAACTGGACGCCTCATAGTAGCTGTAATGCATTCAGGCAGCAAATCTCCATTTCTTCTTCTTACATACTTTATCACTACCAAATATGGATATTTTGGTCTCATCACCCCAAATGACTTTGTTTCGCTATTCCTCAGGCTAATTAACATGGTTTTTAGTCATTCTAATATCTTCCTTCTTTGTTTGGGAGATAGAAATGGCTTTTTCTTTGGAATTCTAGAATTTAAACTCAAGTCTTTGAGTGTGCGTCGAACAGTCCTAGCACTCGTGTTAAAACCACATTTTGACAATTCGTTTACAATTGACTGATATGATTTTCTTCTGTCAATTAAACACAGTCCTTTAATTCTTCTATCACACATACCGTTGTGCACTTTTTCTTGCCTTTACCAGTTTGATTTTGAATTGACTGAGTCTGCTGATACCTCTTGCACAGTTTCGATACACAACCTTTGGTTAGATTCCCACCTACTTTCCATATGATTTCCTCATAAGCGTAGTCATCTTCACTCAGAGTTAGTATTCTACATCGCTTTCTAGGGTGCCAATCAACTATTTTCGCTCTATTTTCCCTCTTTACACAGTTCACTGAGTTATCAAGGAACTGGAAAATCCATACAAAACCAATAACCAACTTGATGACACTCACACAACTGAATAGGAGATATAGCTCTAATACCTGCAAATTAGAACTGACTCATACTAACACCTTATTGGTTTCGTGCTGTGTCATAATAACGCCTGATTGGCTCTCAGAACAGTAAGTGTCACTGGTCAGTTTTGAGCGGAAGAAATCCACTTCTTGTTACAAAGGGCAGTTATGTTTTCTTTTTCTGGTTATTTGGCTATAACTTTTGATAGAATAAAGATAATTCGACACGATTTATAGCATTACATTCAGCATTATATTTTCTTTCTAATGATTTAAGATTTTATGGTTTTATTCTAAAAAAGACTGATGTTATGAGAAGGGGCGGATCGGGACGACAAAACCAGGCCGGAACATTTAATCTTATGGTCCCCTGTAGCAGAGATTACCCCCAAATTTTCATCAGACCTCCATGAAAAATCTCAACACCCCCTACATTTGAAGGTGTGTAATACGCGCGCACACACACACACAGACTAGTATATACACTGGCGTGCAAAAATTAAGGACGAGACGGTTTTTCGAATGTGACGTCGTGCAGAAGTGCTCCACATCAACTCAAATCATACCATAAGATCCCCAAGATGTAAGAATATGGGACAAGTGAGCAAAACTGTCCAGACAAGGAATCCAAAGGATACAAAGGCACTTTATTGAAAAGGTAGCTTCGAGCACAACTGGGCAGAAGGCAGAAACGTCCATGTGACAGACGGCTGCCAAGAAAAATCCAGTCTTTAGTAGGGGATATGATCACCCCTGACTGCGTTGCAGGATTTACAACGTCTGTCCATGCTGAGGACGAGGTTGTCAAGGAGCTGTTGATGCATCGCGGCCCATTCCCCTTGTAGTGCCAATCGCAGCTGCGGAATCGGTGCTGGCGTCTGGTGACATGCTGCGAAGCGTCTCCCGAGAAGGTTCCACACGTGTTCGATTGGATTTAGGTCCGGGGACTTTGCAGGCCAATCCATGCGTTGAATATCTTCACTCGCCAACAGCTCTGTGCGACAGCCACTGTACGATGAGGTGTAGCGTTGTCGTCCATGAAGAGGAACTCAGTACTCACAGCACCTCTAAACAGACGCATGTGAGGCAGGAGGACCTCGGTATAATAGCGGACACCAGTGACTGAACCTCCTTGGACGATGTGGAGGTCAGTACGGATACCAAGCATGATACCGCCCCAAACGCGAACTCTGCCACCTCCAAACCGGCCCTTTTCGATGATGTTTGAGGTGTGATTGCGTGTTCCTTGTTCTCTTCAGATGTGTATACGTCCAGAATCGTTTGTCAGACTAAATCGGCTCTCATCCGTAAAGAAAACTCGACCCCATTGCTGACGTGTTTAGTTCTTGTGTTCTTGGCACCTCAGAAACCGCCGTCTCCGATGAGCAGGCGTTAATGGCACACACCGTACTGGTCGTCGCGCAAATAGACCACCTTTGTGCAGCCTCCTGGCCACGGTAAAACGCGATAACGGGCGACCAGTTGTCTGTTGCATGTGCCTTGCGATTTCTCCCGCTGTCTGCTGTCTGTCTCTTCTCGCCTGTAGGACAATATACAGGTCGTCCGCCGCAGTGGTTGCTCGTGGACTACCACTGCTAAACTCTCGGACAGATGTTCCTGTCGTTTGAAATGCTCTCCAAGCTCGTGAAACGATGCTGTGAGCGATCCCGGACTCCTCGGCCATACTAGTCACACGTCGACCTTCTTCCAACTTCCCAATGACGCGAACTCGGGTAAAGTCATCCAGTTGTCGTCTACTGGATTGCCTGTTTTCCATATCACACGGTGGCAGCAACTCAACGTCGTTTAAACCGATGTACACCGTGCAATAGCTTTCACCGAATTGCTGAGTGTACACCACCCGTGTGCTTTATACCCTTCCGACACTCCCCCCCCCCACCTACGTCATACTGCATATATGCGCATGCCCTATCGTACCGGACCCTAGTCTATCTCCTGAGTGGTCTTTCGGTCCGTTCTGCCTGCTCGTTCCGCTGTTATGCTAATTTCTCCTCTTCGTCCTTAATGTTTGCACACCAGTGTACTTGGAAACTAAATCATCTTTGAGTTATACTTCAAAATAGAATAAACCAAGACGTTCACAAGTTCAAAGTTTCACCGAACCTTAAATCGCGCCATAACCATTAGTCTCACTTCACGATAGCTATGGGGTTAAAATGCTAGTACAACGCCATAGAGAGAAATGAAAGAAATCGTGCAGCATCCTCAATATCGCCATCTTTGAACGTGCTGTCGCGCCGAATACAGCAGTGTTTTTGATCTTTGCTTAAGACGAAAGGGGAGCGCATGGATAGGATATGAATGTTGGAATATCTCTGAGGGAGAATCGCTTTGTGTTCTATGTCAGTCTGGATAACGGTGATGGGGATGATGCACCATCGCAATGGTACTAATGTCTCTTTCAAGATTACAAAAGGGTAGAACATGCCAGCATACCAGACTCCAAGTCTTACGACCTACGTCTAACAGTAGTTACCTTTAGCTTAATTGATTAATAACAGCTTGCTCGGTGCGGTAGTGCGTTTCGCATGTAAATAAGATCCTTGGTCTGTCGTTCTAGAGCAGACGCCCAACAAAGATAGAAGGAAACGTTTCGTCTTTTTCTTTCTTGCATTTTTTTTTCTTTTTCTTAAAGGAAATAACTTTTCAGACAGAAATAAAGGTCAAATGAAATAAACGATTAGTATTCGTACATTGCAAAATAATTGTACATCCGCTCCCAAAAATTCAGACAAAAAAAAAAAAAAAAAAAGAAGTGGGCCATTTTTTGGTGGTCCACCACCAAGAAATGGCCGGTGTCCCGGTGGACCAATGCGCCCCTGGTTATGAGCCATAAATCATAGAAATACAATTTTTTCTAAAGATTCCACAATTTTGGCCACTAGTGTAAAGTTCGCACTAACTTTTGTCTAAATAAAATAACCTGAAAATAGATTGAGCAAAACACTTTTACGAGTATAAAATGGTAATGCGGATGTGTATTTTAAAGTCTCTAAATTATTGACGCTTAAACCATATAATACTTTGTCCGTTTTATACGCAGGTCGATAGTTGTTAAATCGTCACTTAGTTACTATCTAAGTGCGTAGATAATTGAAACGTGTTAAACGCTAACTGTCAAAATGTATTCGACTAAGAAAACAACTACTTACTAGAAAACATCAAGCTCTTTCTTTATGTTTCTGTACTTGTCAGCTTACAGCTTGTAGACAAAAATCCACGATAACACGGATAACACCAACAATGCATGAAATATAATGAGACAGATACTTTAAAGTGCTGGGCTGTGAACACCGTTGATTCTAGCAACGAAGAAATATGAAAGATAGAATGCGGTTTGACTTGAAGCAGTTATATTAAAGACTAGCGTATATCCCGTCCTGGAACGGCTGTTTTTAAGCTTTAAATAAATATTAATATATACTAAATGTTCCCCGTCCTATGACTGAGTGACATTTTTAATTGAAGCAGATTGAAAACAAATCTAACAGATGCCGGATATCGTAAGGAAACATACCAAAAACTTGTATAGTATGAACTCATTCATTTTATAACTAAAAATTGTGTGCTATTTATTTCCGTCTTTCAAAAGACCTCGCGATAAATAACATTCTGTGTAAAATATTTCTTGTTTGACAATTGTAGATTTGAGCATTTAGATAGATTGATATTTTACAAAATGTGAAATATAATCAGCACTAAACTCGGAAAGTTGTTTTCGTGTAAACTTACCTTAATAACTTTTACTTTGACCTTTCGCGTTAAATTATATTTTCTCCGGCACACTTGATATTCCCAGCCCGGCTTGTTTTAGACTGTCCTATTCGAAGGCTAGATTGAAACTTCGTACCGAAGCTTTTTCTACAAAATAATGCGACATCTGGTGTTAGAAATCGGAACTATCTAAATTCTCGACAATGTGCTATTGGGGCGACATTTGCTTTTTGATTAAATCTTGCTCACGTTGACATATTAAAATTTCAGTTTTTATTTCAGGTTAGATAGATCGATATTTTCCAAATGTATTTACGATTCCGCAGCTGCGATTGGGATAACAGACGTCCAGTTGTCTGTTGCATGTGCCTTGCGATTTCTCCCGCTGTCTGCCGTCTGTCTCTTCTCGCCTGTAGGACAATCTGCACTAAATACGGAAAGTCAGTAAAATTAAAAAAGTAAAAAATAATAAAAGCGTACAAATTAATATTCGAATTGTACTGAATTTAATTAATATACAAATGCAACTTGCCGTGATATTAAGAATTCAATTCGAATTTTGTAGATCGGAAAACTAGAACTCGAGTTATTGATAATCCAATAATTTTAAATTTGCACACGATCACTTCGACATCTAAAAGTGATCGCGTGCTACACTGGCGTGCAAAAATTAAGGACGAGATGGTTTTTCGAATGCAACGTCGTGCAGAAGTGCTCCACATCGACTCAAATTATACCATAAGATCCCCAAGATGTAAGAATATGGGACAAGTGAGCAAAACCGTCCAAACAAGGAATCCAAAGGATAGATACAAAGGCACTTTATTGAAAAGGTAGCTTCAAGCACAACTGGACAGAAGACAGAAGCGTCCATGTGACAGGCGGCTGCCAAGAAAAATCCAGTCTTTAGTAGGGGATATGATCACCCCTGACTGCGTTGCAGGATTTACAACGTCTGTCCATGCTGTGGACGAGGTTGTCAAGGAGCTGTTGATGCATCGCGGCCCATTCCCCTTGTAGTGCCAATCGGTGCTGGCGTCTGGTGACATGCTGCGAAGCGTCTCCAGAGAAGGTTCCACACGTGTTCGATTGGATTTAGGTCCGGGGTCCTTGCAGGCCAATCCATGCGTTAAATATCTTCACTCGCCAACAGCTCTGTGCGACAGCCACTGTACGATGAGGTGTAGCGTTGTCGTCCATGAAGAGGAACTCAGTAATTACAGCACCTTTAAACAGACGCACGTGAGGCAGGAGGACCTCGGTATAATAGCGGACACCAGTGACTGAACCTCCTTGGACGATGTGGAGGTCAGTACGGATACCAAGCATGATACCGCCCCAAACGAGAACTCTGCCACCTCCAAACCGGCCCTTTTAGATGATGTTTGAGGTGTGATTGCGTGTTCCTTGTTCTCTTCAGATGTGTATACGTCCAGAATCGTTTGTCAGACTAAATCGGCTCTCATCCGTAAAGAAAACTCGACCCCATTGCTGACGTGTTTAGTTCTTGTGTTCTTGGCACCTCAGAAACCGCCGTCTCCGATGAGCAGGCGTTAATGGCACACACCGTACTGGTCGTCGCGTAAATAGACCACCTTTGTGCAGCCTCCTGGCCACGGTAAAACGCGATAACGGGCGCCCAGTTGTCTGCTGCATGTGCCTTGCGATTTCTCCCGCTGTCTGCCGTCTGTCTCTTCTCGCCTGTAGGACAGTATACAGGTCGTCCGCCGCAGTGGTTGCTCGTGGACTACCACTGCTAAACTCTCGGACAGATGTTCCTGTCGTTTGAAATGCTCTCCAAGCTCGTGAAACGATGATGTGAGCGATCCCGGACTCCTCGGCCATACTAGTCACACGTCGATCTTCTTCCAACTTCCCAATGACGCGAACTCGGGTAAAGTCATCCAGTTCTCGTCTACTGGATTGCCTGTTTTCCATATCACACGGTGGCAGCAACTCGACGTCGTTTAAACAGATGTACACCGTGCAATAGCTTTCACCGAATTGCTGAGTGTACACCACTCGTGTGCTTTATACCCTTCAGACACTCCCCCCTACGTCATGCTGCATATATGCGCATGCCCTATCGTACCGGACCCTAGTATATCTCGTGAGTGGTCTTTCGGTCCGTTCTGCCTGCTCGTTCCGCTGTTATGCTAATTTCTCCTCTTCGTCCTTAATTTTTGCACACCGGTGTACTTGGAAACTAAATCATCTTTGAGTTATCCTTCAAAATAGAATAAACCAAGACGTTCACAAGTTCAAAGTTTCACCGAACCTTAAATCGCGCCATAACCATTAGTCTCACTTCACGATAGCTATGGGGTTAAAATGCCAGTACAACGCCATAGAGAGAAATGAAAGAAATCGTGCAGCATCCTCACTATCGCCATCTTTGAACGTGCTGTCGCGCCGAATACAGCAGTGTTTTTGGTCTTTGCTTAAGACGAAAGGGGAGCGCTTGATAGGATATGAATGTTGGAATATCTCTGAGGGAGAATCGCTTTGTGTTCTATGTCAGTCTGGATAACGGGGATGGGGATGATGCACCATCGCAATGGTACTAATGTCTCTTTCAAGATTACAAAAGGGTAGAACATGCCAGCATACCAGACTCCAAGTCTTACGACCTACGTCTAACAGTAGTTACCTTTAGCTTAATTGATTAATAACAGCTTGCTCGGTACGGTAGTGCGTTTCGCATGTAAATAAGATCCTTGCTCTGTCGTTCTAGAGCAGACGCCCAACAAAGATAGAAGGAAATGTTTCGTCTTTTTCTTTCTTGCATTTTTTTTTCTTTTTCTTAAAGGAAATAACTTTTCAGACTGAAATAAAGGTCAAATGAAATAAACGATTAGTATTCGTACATTGCAAAATAATTGTACATCCGCTCCCAAAAATTCAGACAAAAAAAAAAAAAAAAAGAAGTGGGCCATTTCTTGGTGGTCCACCACCAAGAAATGGCCGGTGTCCCGGTGGACCAATGCGCCCCTGGTTATGAGCCATAAATCATAGAAATACAATTTTTTCTAAAGATTCCACAATTTTGGCCACTAGTGTAAAGTTCGCACTAACTTTTGTCTAAATAAAATAACCTGAAAATAGATTGAGCAAAACACTTTTACGAGTATAAAATGGTAATGCGGATGTGTATTTTAAAGTCTCTAAATTATTGACGCTTAAACCATATAATACTTTGTCCGTTTTATACGCAGGTCGATAGTTGTTAAATCGTCACTTAGTTACTATCTAAGTGCGTAGATAATTGAAACGTGTTAAGCGCTAACTGTCAAAATGTATCCGACTAAGAAAACAACTACTTACTAGAAAACATCAAGCTCTTTCTTTATGTTTCTATACTTGTCAGCTTACAGCTTGTAGACAAAAATCCACGATAACACGGATAACACCAACAATGCATGAAATATAATGAGACAGATACTTTAAAGTGCTGGGCTGTGAACACCGTTGATTCTAGCAACGAAGAAATATGAAAGATAGAATGCGGTTTGACTTGAAGCAGTTATATTAAAGACTAGCGTATATTCCGTCCTGGAACGGCTGTTTTTAAGCTTTAAATAAATATTAATATATACTAAATGTTCCCCGTCCTATGACTGAGTGACATTTTTAATTGAAGCAGATTGAAAACAAATCTAACAGACGCCGGATATCGTAAGGAAACATACCAAAAACTTGTATAGTATGAACTCATTCATTTTAGAACTAAAAATTGTGTGCTATTTATTTCCGTCTTTCAAAAGACCTCGCGATAAATAACATTCTGTGTAAAATATTTCTTGTTTGACAATTGTAGATTTGAGCATTTAGATAGATTGATATTTTACAAAATGTGAAATATAATCAGCACTAAACTCGGAAAGTTGTTTTCGTGTAAACTTACCTTAATAACTTTTACTTTGATCTTTCGCGTTAAATTATATTTTCTCTGGCACACTTGATATTCCCTGCCCTGCTTGTTTTAGACTGTCCTATTCGACGGCTAGATTGAAACTTCGTACCGAAGCTTTTTCTACAAAATAATGCGACATCTGGTGTTAGAAATCGGAACTATCTAAATTCTCGACAATGTGCTATTGGGGCGACATTTGCTTTTTGATTAAATCTTGCTCACATTGACATATTAAAATTTCAGTTTTTATTGCAGGTTAGATAGATCGATATTTTGCAAATGTATATATAATCTGCACAAAATACGGAAAGTCAGTAAAATTAAAAAAGTAAAAAATAATAAAAGCGTACAAATTAATATTCGAATTGTACTGAATTTAATTAATATACAAATGAAACTTGCCGTGATATTAAGAATTCAATTCGAATTTTGTAGATCGGAAAACTAGAACTTGAGTCATTGATAATCCAATAATTTTAAATTTGCACACGATCACTTCGACATCTAAAAGTGATCGCGTGCTACACTGGCGTGCAAAAATTAGGGACAAGATGGTTTTTCGAATGCAACGTCGTGCAGAAGTGCTCCACATCGACTCAAATTATACCATAAGATCCCCAAGATGTACGAATATCAGACAAGTGAGCAAAACCGTCCAAACAAGGAATCCAAAGTATAGATACAAAGGCACTTTATTGAAAAGGTAGCTTCAAGCACAACTGGACAGAAGACAGAAGCGTCCATGTGACAGGCGGCTGCCAAGAAAAATCCAGTCTTTAGTAGGGGATATGATCACCCCTGACTGCGTTGCAGGATTTACAACGTCTGTCCATGCTGAGGACGAGCTTGTTAAGGAGCTGTTGAGGCATCACGGCCCATTCCTCCTGTAGCGCCAATCGCACCTGCGGAATCGTTGCTGGCGGCAGGTGACGTGCTGCCAAGCGCCTCCCAAGAAGGTCCCACACGTGTTCGATTGGATTTAGGTCCGGGGACCTTGCAGGCCAATACATGCGTTGAATGTCTTCACTCTCCAACAGCTCTGCGACAGCCACTGTACGATGAGGTGTAGCGTTGTCGTCCATGACGAGGAACTCAGGACCCACAGCACCTCTAAACAGACGCACGTGAGGCAGGAGAACCTCGGTACAATAGCGGGCACCAGTGAATGAACCTCCTTGGAAGATGTGCAGGTCAGTACGGCTACCTAGCATGATACCGCCCCAAACGAGAACTCCTCCACCTCCAAACCGGTTCCTTTCGATGATGTTGGAGGTGTGATTGCGTGTTCCCTGCTCTCTCCCGATGTGTATACGTCCAAAATCGCTCGTCAGACTAAATCGGCTCTCATCCGTAAAGAGAACTCGACCCCATTGTTGATGTGTCCAGTTCTTGTGTTCCAGGCACCACAGAAACCGCCGTCTCCGAAGAGCAGGCGTTAATGGCACACACCGTACTGGTCGTCGTGGAAATAGACCACCTTTGTGCAGCCTCCTGGCCTCGGTAAAACGCGATAACGGACGTCCAGTTGTCTGTTGCATGTGCCTTGCGATTTCTCCCGATGTCTGCCGTCTGTCTCTTCTCGCCTGTAGGACAATATACAGGTCGTCCGCCGCCGTGGTTGCTCGTGGACGACCCCTTCTAAACTCTCGGACAGCTGTTCCTGTCGTTTGAAATGCTCTCCAAGCTCGTGAAACGATGCTGTGAGCGATCCCAAACTCCTCGGCCACACTAGTCACACTTCGACCTGCTCCTAACTTCCCAAAGACGTGACCTCGGGTAAAGTCATCCAATGTCGTCTACTGGATTGCCTGTTGGCCATATCACACGGTGGCAGCAACTCGACGTCGTTCAAACCGATGTACACCGTGCAATAACTTTCCCCGAATTGCTGAGCGTACACCACCCGTGTGCTTTATACCCTTCCGACACTCTCCCCTCCCCCTACGTCATGCTGCATATATATGCGCATGCCCTACAGTACCGGACCCTAGTCTATCTCCTGAGTGGTCTTTCGGTCCGTTCTGCCTGCTCGTTCCGCTGTTATGCTAATTTCTCCTCTTCGTCCTTAATTTTTGCACGCCAGTGTATAATATAGCATGCAATCATTTGACATCGCGAAAACACACACGAATTGACCGAAAAGTGATGGCGTTAAAATGCAGGCGCTGCTGTGACGTCAAGTGTTCCGGAGAGAGAGATGGGGGAGGAAGGGGGAGGAGATCTAGGTGTTTATATTGTTAACAGAATGCGGTTTGACTTTTTGACTTGAAGCAGTAATATCAAAGATAGAATGCTGTTTGACTTGAAGCAATAATTCGTCTTACTCGCACACACACCTCTTCTTACACTGGGTGAGGATTTCTTTACTCTGACTCAATATCAGCCGTTACCAAAAGGATATTAGGAACTTTAAGCTCCTAATGTGCCTTTTGAGTGACGTATGAGACAAATGAACGATGAAGAAGCGATAAACCTGCCGACGTAATTATATTGGAAAACAGCTGCTCCGGAGTAGGAAGATGTTGGTTCCAATCTTACTGTGGGCAAAGAAAGGTTATTATATAAGCACCCAAACGAAAAACGGTTTCTTGGTCGTGAGGATTAAAAAAACTTTGCGTGATGGTTCTTCTGTAACGTATACTCTAGATTCAGTTTCCTTTTGATTTTACTTTATTTTCCTATGCAAATTATCTTCTCACTTAACGAGATGTTATTTCTCCCGCTGAATGATATGTGGCAACGAGTGTAAGTCATTTTTTTTTTTTTTGATTGGAGGTTTAACGACCACCGTGAGCAACTCAATGGGCTATAAGCAGTCGCCCGTCCCTAATTTAGGGTCACTGGTTCCAGGGAAGGGAGAGAGCCAGTGCCGTAAGACAAGCACAACATCCATACCTGACCGGGATTCGAACCCGGACCCCTTACGGACGAATGATCAGAGGCAAACGCCTTAGACCACTGCGCCACCGGGGCGGCGTGTAAGTCATGACGTGGTGGTATGCAGTGTATATAGGCGCGCTCAACTATACCAAGTGAGCTTCGTTTTATGTGATAGGTTCTTCTTAATAATTGTTATGCGATTCTACGAAAGTTCGGATATTCAGCAGTAGTGTGATTTGTTGAGAGTGTGTTTGATAATACCAGGAGTTCTCCAATAAAAGGTTTAAAGTGAGTACGTTTTTTCAGTTCATATTATTGTCAGACCTCTGTCTGGCTGTTAAGTCTCTTTCATTAAGTGTCTCCATTAAGTCCAGGGTATATTGTGTTTACCGCTCTAATAAGGAGCCTTCAAGGTACTAATGTACTAAAACCGAAGTTATAGTACTGATATTCAAGATAATGAGGAACGCTGAGTAAAATGAAGTTCCATATTCAATGAATTTATTGCACGTGCGAGTCTTACCTAAACAAACTCTAGCACTTTGAAGATTAGGTGCACTTTAGCTGCGTCAAGTAACCTTCCAATAACCCTAACGTGACTTAACGTAAACTTCCCTGCACTACACGTCCAGGCGTAAAACTTTATTCATTATACTTCTGCACAACGTACGTAAATAATAAATAAATACTTCTGTAACAACTAATCGCCGAGTGTTGCTGTAGATTGACCCGAAACCTACTGAGTGATTTCGTGCCCCCGCCTTTCTTTATTGGATGATGATGTGACGTATGCTTTTTGTTTGTAGGTTTAACGACACCCGTGAGCAGCTCTATGGACTATAAAGCAGTCGCCCGTCCTTAATTTCGGGTCACTGGTTCTAGGGAAGGAAGTGCGTGACGTACTACAGGGGCGGCCAATCACGTGTCAAGACGACAAATCTGCAGCGACACATTCCGTCCGTGTAGCTCAGTTGGGAGAGCAACTTACTCCGGAGTGAGGGGGCGCCAGTTTGATCCTCGCCACGGACAAATTTGTGTTTCCACAAGTGAGCCAGTGTGGGTCCGCCGAGGTTCCTTCTCCTCCACTCTACCTTTACGGGCCTGGCCACCGGATTGAGAACTTGCTTGTGACGTCACACTAAGCGACGGACATGTCCATGGGTAGCTGAAGACATTGTGAAAATATTCACGATTTGCTTCAAATTATTTAAACCTCTTGACTGATGAATGTGAACAGTTACTCCATGTACAAAATGTAAAATTTGTGCTAAAAAAATTAGTGGCCAAGAAGGTTGAAGGGTTGAATGTGGTAAACGGAAAATGGTCAAAATGTAATCAAACTAAATTTGAACTGGGACTAAAGTGCACTTCTCTGTATTTTTAAATAACTACTCATAGTTGAAAAATGACAGCTTAAATAACAAGTCAGGGATAAGAAAATATGCTATGTTTGCAGTAGCTACTAAATGAATCTGGTATTCCTGTGTGCCTCACTAACAATGGGAATATCTCCAAAATTTGGCAAAGACATTTGATAATTCTATTCAATTCATTTATTTTGCTGAGCGAAAAACAAATGAACAGTACTACAGATAAATCAGTTGAAACGATGCCCAGCCGGGAAGCAGGGGGAAAAGGCCAGCCAGGCTTGACAAGGTCCCATGCTTCCTAGATCAGTTTTACAATGAGGGCAGTAGTTTTAAATTACAAACAATAAAGATATCATTAGGAGAATCATACAACCAAAATATCAAACAACAACACAAAAACAAGAGCAACAAAAAAAAAAAAAAAAAAAAAACATCACATCTCGATATACAAATCATTATGTTAAATATAGTTCCCATCCAGTGTGATCACCAAGTGGAGGTGCCGCAATTCATTATAAAGTTTTTTAATTTTTTTTAAAAGTTAAAGTTATTTAAGGAAGTTAGCTCCGTGGGTAATGAGTTCGAATAATGTGGGCCAATGTAGTTTAAACTATGCTTCATGGTTTCCGTTTTCGGAAGAATAGGCCTAATATGTGATTTAGTGCGTGTGTAATGCGTGTGCATCTGCGGTGTAATATGTATAATATCGGAATGTAAATTATTTTTAATGCGCTTGTACATAATTTTCCCAATATTGTAGTAATATAATTGGTTAATCGCTAGAATATTATATTTATTTGGGAAAATTCTTGTAGTATTATATAGTGCTAGTTGTGAATTTCTATCAAATTTTAAGTCAATTAATCTTATATATTTGTTTTGAAGAATTTGAAGTTTTTTGAAATTATATCTAGTTGTCTGTTCCCATGATAAGATAGCATAATTAACATGAGTCTGGAACATGGTGTAATATAAATGAATTAGTGTTTTGTAGGTAAGGTTTGTAAATATCAGGCTAATAACTCCAATGTTTTTAGACAGTTTGAGAAGAAGTGAGTCAACATGATGGTTCCATTTAAGGTCCCTATGTAAGGTAATCCCCAAATAAAATAAAGAGTTAACCACTTCAATATTAGTACCATTAATAGATAATGTGATAGAAGTAGGTAGTGAGATATTTTGTTTTGAGAAAATTAAAGATTTTGTTTTGGTAGTATTTATTAGCAATTCATTGGAGTTTAGCCAATCTGAGATGGTATTAAGTTGAGTAATAATATTCATAGTAGTGTCTGTCGTTGAATTGAATGAGGTAAGAATGGTTATATCTTCTGCATAGAGGAATAGGTCCAAGTCACTTATTGAAACAAACATATCGTTAATATATATAGTGAAAAGCAACGGTCCCAAGATTGAACCCTGTGAGACACCAGTTGGTGTAAGTTGAAGCATGGATTGATGATAATCAACACTATAGGGGAATTAAATCCTAACCCGAGTCTAACTATCCTAAATACCATACAAATGAATATATTTCAATCTTCATTTTTGTATATTTTCAATCTTCAAGTGTAGGACAAAATAGTCAAGCATGCATGTTCTAACACATGTCCATAATCATGGGGGGGGGGGGCGAAATCAATACAAGGTAAGTTAATTTTTCATTTATTTATTTCTGTGTGCACATTATGCTCAGAGTTACACATTCTCAGTTTTAATTTAGTCTAGTTGGCAGCCTCAAAACTTTTTTATTTATATCTGTATGCCCTGCAACATTATACAGATAAATAGTGAGAAAAGATTGTTCCTGTAATTCCTAACTCCTTCAGTTTCAAAATAGATTAGGGGGCAGGCTAGCTTGTTAAAACCACACATAAGATATAGCATGTAGTAGCGTTATTAGCATTTTTTGTGATTTCTTTTTCTAAATACTATACGTTCTCAATATTGAGCTCCGGGCTAGACAGGACTCAATGAGGCCTTTTCCTGGAGCTTCCTTGCTGTTATTTAATAACTGTCAATAATTGTTATCATTATTCAATAACCTGTAACAGCAGAAATAATAAAATGAAAATAATTCAATTTATAGTTTCCTCATCCATTCTTTTTTATTTATTTCCGTGCATACTGCAACATTATCATAATTTCTCTTTTTCGTGAATTACCTTTTCAAACACATTCTCAGTATATTAATTTTGGAACAGTTTGCCTCTTCAAATGTATTTTTTTTTTTTGGATGAAAGCTATGTTATTTGATCAGAAAAAGTTAGGGTCTGAAAAGACAATTTTGAAGGCTGTTTTATTAATTTTTCGCTGGTTTTTCCTTTACAGATGCAAATTGCAAACAGTACGTCAACGTACTAATAGAATGCATTTCAGTAATTTTCTGCATCTGTTTGAAACTGTATTAACAGAGATTTTTTATACAACCGTTTATATTCGTAAAGAATAGAAACAGCGAGAGAGCATAGAAAATTCCTCCTTTGTTAAATAGTGTTTTCAGTGTGACATGTTTTTCATGTAATTTCAAAATTTTCAAGTAATTCATAGACTTTCCGCTAGGGGGCGTAGCGGTAAATTGCGTTTCCCTCTATATCTCTGCTTCTAAACCACCGATCTTAAAAATTCTTTCTGCACCGCATACAGTTCCTGATAGGAAATCGTTTGCATATTATATCTAATTTTTGTAAAAAATAGTTTAGCCACCAGGGGGCGTAAATCTTAATTTCCGCTTCTGTTGTATTTGCAGTAAAATATGAGCTTCTAAATTCTCGATTGAAAAAAAACGTCGTTTGTTGACCGATACTACTCATGTCGACAAACCTTTTAGGAAAATTTTCTTCTTGAAAAAATGTGTGGTTTCTACGCCAGGGGGCGTAGATGTACATCTTATTTTTGTCAATATCTCTACTTCTAAGAGTACGATTTGAAAAATTCCTTCTCTGTTGGATAGTGTTTCCGATGCGAAACGTTTTTCCTATAAATTCAAAATTTTCAAGTAAATCATACACTTTCCGCTAGGGGACACAAAGGTAAATTGCGTTTTCTGCGTTATTTCTGCTCCTAAAGCTCTGATTTGAAAAACATTTTCCTGTATCGCATACCAGACCTGATGGAAAATATTTTTCACATAATTTCTAATGTTTGGTAAAGAATGGTTTAGCCACCAGGGGTCATATATGTTAATTTCTGCTTCTGAAGTATTTGTTGCAAAATCTGGGCTCCTGAAAACTCGACTAATTTTTTTTTCTTCGACCGATACCGCTTATACGGATAAACCTTTTGAGAATACTTTCTTCCTAAAATAATGCATGGTTTTCCCACCAAGGGACGTAAAGTCACATCTTATTTTTGTCGATATCTCTGTTTCTAAGAGTTCGTAAGCTCACGATTCCGTTTACAGCAATATCTGAGGGATTAAAAACCCGATTGAAAATCTTCTTTCTTTCGTCAGATCTATTGTTTTCCATACCGGTTCCATTGACTTTGAATAGCTTTGATAAATTTAATTTGGGTCAGAACGGATTCAAAAGACGTGCTTATTACACCCGAAAATTCAGTGTCAACTTTCTTGTTTTTTTTTAATTTTGGTAAAACTTCTATGTTATAAAATAATTTGCAAAATATGGACATTATTTCAGCTTTTCCTTCAAGCATTAAGTAATACTGAATGCCCAGAAGCATAGTGATGTAACCTTCTCGGTGCATAACTCCGTCTCTTCTCCTGACGTCACAAAAACGGTGGCCAAGAGAGAAGGGATGAGTCCTGTGTGACAAACACAGCATCCATGCCTCTCCGAGATTCGAACCTGGACCCATCTCGTAAGAATGGTCGGAAGCTATCGCTTAGACCACTGCGCCGGCATCGAACTGGTGAGTAAAATGGACTCTGAAGCAGTGATAAGGCTACTGAGGTAGTTGTATTGGCAGAACAGCCGCTCCGGAGTAGGGAGATGCCCATAGCTATCGGACATCATCCTACTTTGGAGTAGGGAGATGTCCGACTCGGAGATGTCCATAGCTGCCTGTACTGTTCATCTTATCGAATGTCGTCCTTTGCGAATTGTGGGGATGCTTCGACTTACACACTAATTCGGCGATCGAATCGTTCGGTCCTCAGCCTATATGCACCATCAGTGGTGTACCGGAAAAACTCGGGGTCTCTGTGCAAACAATACCTTCGAGGTCCTTTTTCTAAAATCCATTAGCTTTTGATTACTGAAAGTTTTAAATTCCATATTATCAATTATGTTTTACGGACGTTTTAATGATTCAAATTCTTTGAAACCTACAGGTATTTTTCGTATATCTATGATTTTTGCACTTTACTGCGCGTAACACAAATGTGCACGTTGTAATTAAAACGATTGTCCTAGTTTAATACCAATACAAAGTACTGCTACAGCTGCCATTATGCCGCAATGGTCTAAGCTCTGGCTCATGACCATTCGTCCGAGATGGGTCGGGGTTCGAATTCCGATGGTGCATAGATGTGTTTTGTCTTTCGGCAATGCCTCTCCCCCATCCCTGGAACCAGTGGCCTTAGATTACGGACGAGCTATACTGCATATAGCCATCGAGTTGCTCATAGTGGTCGTTAAAACTTCCTAACAAAATAAAAAAATTAAAGTACTACAAGCATTTACGTCAAAGTTAATCATATGCTAATTTTATTGATTTAGAGAACTAAGGTCATCCTCTTTGAAATGCCTAACGATAGATTCATCCATCTATCTCGTCGCCTATGGCTGGCTGAATCCCGCAAAGACAAAAATAAATAAATATATATACGCTCTTGAGTGTTACTGGCAAATTAATGCAGCCGGCTGGCCATTCCTGTGCTGTATACAGATAAGGGACAAAGTGCGTCTGGGACTGACATCGCAAGGAACCACCTATGCATTAGCGTCCCCAACCAGAGGGAGCATACGGAAAACCCCGGAAAAACCGCAGACTAGATGGCCGGCAGGATCAGAGTTCGAACACCAGTCAGAAACCTCCGCCTCCCAAGTAGCGATTTAACCGACTGCGCTGTGCCGGTGGTCCTAACGGTCACACCCACATAAATCACGTAACTTCCATCTGACAGTGTCTAAGAACCTTCTCCGATTGGTACGAAAATACAGGACATAAGTAAGTAATAACTACACTGTTAAAAATTAATACTTTAGAAATAAGCAAAATGTACTCGTTTTTGTGTACATCCTGGGCTTATAATAGCTCCGAGTACTTGTGTCTCATTTTTGGAAAATACACTTACTCATTTTTGAGTACACACAGGGAATCAATTGTGAGTACACTGAAGAGCAATTGAATTAGAGACAGCTGGCGTTATGCAAATGTGGCGCTGTGGGCTGCCCTGTAAACGGAAACGGCATGACGTATGCAGCGATCCGACAATATAAGGAGTGATGCGACGGGAATCAGTAAGATTCTGAAGCAGTATGGGTAAGACGAAGGATCTCAGCGCATTTGTTCGTGGGCAAATTGTCGGGGCCCGACGAATGGGTCACTCCATCTCGGAAGTCGTGCAGGCACTGGGATTTTCACGAGCCACTGTGTCACGAGTGCACCGTGAGTACATCGAATCCATCCCTGCAAGGGCCAACTGCCGCGGACAACAGCGTGTGGATGAGGAGGGTCATCGTCGGTTAGCTCGCATTGTAACAGCGGATAGACGGGCCACAGTGCAATAAATCACTCGGCAATTTAACGCTGGTGCACAAAAACGTGTAAGCAGCCACACCGTCGAGAACCATCTCCTCGCTACTGAGTACAGAAGCCATCGTCCCACGAAGGTACCGATGCTGACAACACATCACAGGGTGCAAAGATTAGCATGGGCGCGGGAACATCGCCACTGGACCCTAGACATGTGGAAAAATGTTGCCTGGACTGATGAGTCGAGATTCACGTTGGTACATGCGGATGGCAGGATACCAGTACGGCGCAAACCACATGAAGCGATGGATCCTTCTTGCCAGCAGGGTACTCTTCAAGCTGGTGGGGGTGGCATTCCGGTCTGAGGACTGTTTACGTGAACTGAAATGGTACTCCTGGTACGTGTGATATCGTCCCTCACAGGTCAACGTTACCGGGATATCCTGGAAGACCATTTGCTCCCGTTTGTGCGTCTTCAACATCCCACTGGGGACCTCATCCTGCAACAAGACAATGCACCGTGCCATTGCTCCCGAATTGTATCCGAATGGTTGGATGAACACTCCACCGACGTGACCTCGCTTCCTTCGCCAGCTAGGTCACCTGACCTCCATACCATCGATCACATCTGGGATGCCATCGAGAGAGATGTTCGAGGTTCTGACATCAAATCTTCGGGAACTGTGGGAGCTTGTTCAGGGGTCGTGGATCCGTATGGCTTCCCAACGTTTCCGGTGTCTTGTCGAGTCCATGCCGAGACGAATCGCCGCCGTCATCAGGTCGAAAGGTGGTGCTACATGTTACTAGACCGGCATATCTGATTGAATTGCTCTTCAGTGTATATCTGGTATTTCTAATTTGAAATATATGAACTTATTTTTGGGTACATATGTTTCAAATATATGTACTCAAAAATCCATATATTTCAAATATATGTGCTCTAACTGCATTTAGTTTCTGTGCCCTTTCGGGCATGGCACAGAAACTGAAGGAAGTTAGAGCGAATCCAGCGATTCTGACAGGATAGTTTGTAAAGTGAGAGAAAGCACACAAGATGGCGCCACCGCAAGCGTACGAATTTGCACATAGAAGGCAGAGAGAAATTAGGGGGGGGTTAGAAATGAACACCTTTATATGTAACCGGAGGATTCCTACCCGGGGGCCGTCACTTAACGTTCTCGTCCGATGTAAAGCGGATGTTCAGCGATTGTTAGAAATTCACACCACCATGGAGAGTCCCCAGATTGAAGCCTATCAGGCTAGGCTTCAATCTGGGGTCCCTCCATCAGTAGTCTGAATCTCTAATCACTAAGCTATCCACGGCTCGGTTTCAAATTTGAAATACGTGTACTCCATACATAATCATTTATTCTTAGAATCAACTGGAAGTATATTATTCGATGGCACATCTGGGATAATAGATACACTCGTTGTCACATGCTGGGCAAATGGACTGCACAATTTTAGGACAAATATAGTGATGAAGCGACAGTATATTATTTATGAGATTGACACAAATATAGTTAATGTAAAAACGTACACAAAGATACTTTATGCATAATTAAATTACTTGTGATCAGTGACTTTGTTGAACTAAATATTTATGTGTGTCACTTTACACATTTACTAAACAATTTCTCTTGAAATCTATAATATCTAAAATGAAGTAATACTGGGCTATATTAATATTTATTGATGCAGTTATTTGTAAGTACATATGGTTATCTATATTTGAGCATGCTATGTACTCGTTTACGAAACGATTGTACTTAAAAAAAACAACGAGTAGGTTCAGGTTCTCATTTTTAAATATATTTTTTTTAACAGTGCAGAAATTATGGCACAAAAGATCACAACTTCTTAAATTATTTACCTTTGAATATGAAAAAATACGTTTAACATCATGCCACAATATTTTGCACCTAGTGAAAAGTCTCCCGCGGAAAACATCTTTCAGTTTACTATATTCTGAAACATGCATAATTAGGTGCAAACGACTATAATTCATAACTCCTTATCCTTATTGGTGTAAAAATTTCATTCATTGAGCTGATATTTATTTCACATTCTCTTTTTAATATAGATGTATAGGAACTATTGCTATGGCTGCGAAAAGGGGATTAAAGCCCCCGCGAGTAGCTACATGTACCCCATTCAGTTTCTATAAACTAAAACCGCAAAAATGATTTCTCAAAATTTTGCTTATTTGTTAAGACAACAACTGCTTTTCTTTTTATTCAAAGCTGCCTTCGAAATTCTCGGCTACTCGCATAACCAGCTTCATATGAAATTTCAGCTAAAAAATTTGTAAAATCTTTTTCTGAGGTTAGAGGCCCCCTCAGCCATGAGGCTTCCCCGCAAAGCGGGGGTTGCGAGGACCATCAGTACAATTCTTTGCACCAGCACCACTGCGGCGACGCGCGTTATTTTTTCCAAAAACAGTAACTACATTCAACAGAAATTGTTACATCCCGACTCGTTTTCGCCGCGATGCGACGCAGGGAACGAACAGCCGTACATAGCCCTATGATGACACAGGAACCGAACAGCCGTACGTATCCCTATGATGACGCTGGGACCGAACAGTCGCACGTAGCCCGACGATGACTCAGGGACCGAACAGTCGTACGTAGCACTATCATCACGAAGGGACGGAACAGCCGTGCGTAGCCCTACGATGACGCAGGGACCGAACAGCCGTACGTAGCTCTACGATGACGCAGGGACCGGACAACCGTACGTAGCCCTATGATGACGCAGGGACTGAACAGCCGTGAGTAGTCCTACGATGACGCAGGGACCGAACAGCCGTACGTACCCCAATGATGACGCAGGGACCGGTCAGCCGTACGTATCCCTATGATGACGCAGGGACTGGACATCCGTACGTAGCCCTACGGTGACGCAGGGGCCGAACAGCCGCAAGTAGCCCTTTGATGATGCAGGGACTGAACAGCCGTACGTTGCACTATGATAACATAGGGACCAAACAGCCGTAAGTAGCCCTATGATGACGCAGAGACCGAACAGCCGTACGTAGCCCTATGATGACGCAGGGACCGGACAGCCGTACGTAGCCTTATTATGACGCCGGGACCGAACAGTCGTACGTAGCCCTACGATGACGCAGGGACGGAACAGCCGTACGTAGCCCCATGATGACGCAGGGACTTGACAGCCGTACGTAGCCCTATGATAACGCAGGGACCGGACAGCCGTACGTAGCCCTACGATGTCGAAGTGACTGAACAGTCGTACGTAGCCCTCTGATGACGCAGGGACTGAACAGTCGTACGTAGCCCTACCATAATGACGCAGGGACCGAACAGTCGTACGTAGCCCTACGATGACGCAGGGACCGAACAGTCGTACGTAGCCCTACGATGACGCAGGGACCGAACAGCCGTACGTAGCCCTATGATGACGCAGGGACCGGACAGCCGTACGTAGCCCTACGATGACGCAGTGACTGAACAGCCGTACGTAGCCCTACGATGACGCAGGGACCGAACAGCCGTATGTAGCCCTACAATGACGCACGGATCGAACAGTGGTACGTAGCCCTACGATGACGCAGAAACCGAATAGCCGAACGTTGCCCTATGGTGACGCAGGGCCGAACAGCCATGCGTAGCCCTACAATGACGCACGGATCGAACAGTCGTACGTAGCCCTACGATGACGCAGAAACCGAACAGTCGTACGTAGTCCTATGATTACGCAGGGACCGGACAGCCGTACGTAGCCCTATGATTACGCGAGAACCGGACAGCCGCACGTAGCCCTATAATGACGCAGGGACCGAACAGCCGTACGTAGCCTCTGATGACGCAGGGATTGAACAGCCGTACGTAGCCCTATGATGACTCAGGGACTGAACAGTCATAAGTAGCCCTACGATGACGTAGGGACCGGACAGCCGTACGTAGCCCTACGATGTCGAAGTGACTGAACAGTCGTACGTAGCCCTATGATGACGCAGGGGCCGAAAAGCCATACGTAGCCCTATGATGACGCAGGAACCGGACAGCCGTATGTAGCCTTATGATGACGCAGGGACCGAAAAGTCGTACGTAGCCCTACGATGACGCAGGGACCGAACAGCCGTACGTAGCCCTATGATGACGCAGGGACTGAACAGTCGTACGTAGCCCTACCATGACGCAGGGACCGAACAGTCGTAAGTAGCCCTACGATGACGCAGGGACCGAACAGTCGTACGTAGCCCTACGATGACGCAGGGACAGAACAGCCGTACGTAGCCCTATGATGAGACATGGACCGGACAGCCGTACGTAGCCCTATGATTACGCAGGGACCGGACAGCCGCACGTAGCCCTATGATGACGCAGGGACTGAACATCCGTACGTAGCCCTATGATGACGCAGAGACCGAAAAGTCGTACGTAGCCATAAGATGACGTAGGAACCGAACATCCGTAGGAACCGAACATCGCTTTTCGACAAATACTTCCTGGTGTGACAATCTGCGTCGCTCTCCGACAAATACTTCCTGGTGTGACGATTTGCGTCTCTCTCCGACAAATACTTCGTTGTTTGACATTTTCTATGTCGAGCAGTGTGTTAACCGAGGGGGGGGGGAGGTAGCATCGAGAAAATCGGTAAACAACTTAAAACGACAACAGACAATGCACACATGAACAATAGAAACACTCATTGGATGATCACATGACAAATCGAGGGCGTGTTTTTCTTACTAGGGTACATCTGAAGACCTTTATTTTTGCATAAACCTCTACTCCGTCAACTTTGGTGAAAGCTTTTGATCGCTGTTTTTCTAATGGTGTGAGACAGAAAGAAGGCTAGGCGAAATGAAAGGACAACCACCCTTTATCGGGGATCTACGTATTATATTGATTATAATGTGCCAAGTTTTTTGAACTTCAGTAAGTTCGCAAGTTTTGGACGAAATTACAAGACGAGTTCGAATCATGTATCAATGTATTTACGACAGAAATTGCAATCCATGAAACATTTTTTGGGTTGACGCTTATATGCATTGGCTTGAAAATTGCAATCCCGTAACATATTTGAAGTATAGTTTGTGAAGTATTCTTCTTCTCAATGTCTTTGATATTTATGAAGACTTTGCCCAACTGTGCTGAAATATGCCCATTAGGAGATAAACGTGCGAAGTACTTTAAATTTGAGGTTTAATGACTATGAACTATCTTAGAACCTTCTAAGCGGCATTTTGGACTTACAATAGATGTTGAATACCGGAAATTCCCTTCAGCCATACCAATCAAATGACCATCTTTTAAAACAAATTTTTCTGGCCTGGGACAAATAGAAAGTTTCAGTTTTTCAGAATATTTGGCTTATTCGTTTCGTTATGTGCGATGTGAAATAACACGCAACTCAGCACATATTAAAACAATAAATATATTTACCAAAACTAATAAAAGGAAAAATAAAATAACTTCTTTAAAAAGACGATAACACTATAAAGGCATTCTCTGCCCAATATTTTTCTTGTTATTTAGATGAAAACAAATGACATGAGAATATTAT